>CM046943.1:5784100-7215815 GCA_025698515.1 Gossypium sturtianum | reverse complement strand
TTTCTTCAAAAATTCAAAGACAAAACTTATAAATCTAACACATAATTATCATAATTCATCCTTAAACAACATAAATAACAAGCTATCAACAATGGCTCAACTCAAAATATTCATCAAACTCAAAAAATTAAAACATGGGTCTTGAAGTATTGAAGCAACGATTTCAAAAAGCGTAGAAATTATCAAAACCGAACAAAACACATACCTAAATTCAAGCTCCAAAGTGCCGAATATGCTAAGCTTTTCTTTATTTTCCTTCTTCAACTTTATTGTAGCAAAAACATAAAGATGACCACTTGTTTTAATATGTTTTATTTAACTTATATTAGTTTATTACTTTTTACTTTATTAACCTTTAATAATATTATTATATAACATAATTTCCAAGGTCATTTAAGACCATGTACCATCCACTATCTTTAAAAGTGGGATAATTTCCCTTTAAGGACACCACATTAAAAAGCCACTATCAAATTAGCACTTTACACTTTAACTTGTAACTTTTACACTTTACTGCGATTAAGTCCTTTTTTTCTTAATTAAGCTCACAAACAATTAAATTTTTATCTGAAACATTCACACATACTAATTCACATATAATTAACACAGAAAATAATATTTAAATATTTTTGGACTCGGATTCGTGGTCCCGGAAACTTTATTACGATCAGGGTCAAAATCCCGGTACATTACAGGGGTTGTGAAATAGTCGGGTTATACTTTACGAATTGAGTGAACCATTCCTCATCATACGGAAGAAAGCTTGTTTAGCTTCTCCCTCGACCGCTAATGCTTAGGTCTCGGATCGGCGTTGTCCCTGCAGCGGGAAGCGGCGCGCATTACTTTCTCGTAAATCGACCACGGCTCTTTGAGATCCATTACTATCTGGAAATCACATTTTATCGTCGGGATTCATCACACTATCACAATTGAAATATGGCATGTATAGCTAGACTACGACGTGCTACGTTAGTCAGAGAATCGGCTAAACCGTAGCTCGATACCAACAAATGTAACAACACTAACCCGTACCCGGCGCCGGATTAGGGTTAAAGCGTCTGGACTGATCGAAAACTTACATAACATTTCATATGTTACATTCATCATTAACAATCATAGTGTCCTTTAGATGAGTCATCAAGACCCAAAGCATGCATATAAACCGAGTTGGGACTAAATTGAAACACATATAAAATTTCATGAAAATTAAAAACTTTTATAAAATACGGGAGAGACACGCCCATGGGAGAGGCCGTGTGTCCTCCACGGCTTCTAGACACCCCGTGTGTCCACCCATGTCTATATCACGGCTATATCAACACGGTCACTAGGCACGCCCGTGTGCCATGGCCGTGTGCTACTAAGCCATAAGCCCGACTTTTCCAACACGGCCACCAAGCACGCGGGTGTGCCATGGCGTGTGCTCTTAGCTAGCTCTTGACTTGTACACCACGGCGGTGACACGCCCATGTCGAGGTAGTGTGCTATTTAAGCTACGATACGCCCAATTCACTTACGGTCTTAGGCACGCCGCGTGTGCCTGGCAACGTGTGACATTATAGGCCATTTACAAGGCCAAAATGACACCCATAAAGGTCAAACCTACAAGCAACATATATTATGCGAGCCCATTTGCCCGACCCATTAAACCCAACCCAAATAAAAAAAACCATGGCCCAACACAAAAAGAAAAAAACAACAAGAAAACCTAAAAACACGCCTCCACCGCCCCTGTCCATTCGTGTCCCATCCACCACCATTGTCGAACAGCACCTCTACCGCCCGACAACTTGCGCCATGCTTTGCAAAGAATAGAAGACAAGGCGATTGTATAATAATAAAAAGAAATCGTGTAAATGGCTATAAAAAGCCATATAATCCGAATGTAAAGGGGATTTTTCGAATTCAAAAAAGAAAAACGAACATTCAACAATCGAAAACCAAATATAAATTTTAGAAGGTTGATTTCATTTTTTGAATTTGTTATTAACTCTGCTTTCATTTATCTTTCGTTTTTATTCTTTATTTTTAAGATTTTTAAACTAAATCGAAAAAAGCGAAAAAGAACTCACACGAACCCGAGAAAGTCGCGTTGTGAGTCTTCTTTCGATCGCGAAAGCGGATCGAAGGCCAAAAGGGGAGGTTTCTTTTTCCTCCATTCGGCTCTTGAACTGAAGGCATGGCCTTGAAGGGGCCGAAGCGAGGCACAAAGGCCCATCCCCACGCCTCGTTGTCCACCGGGACCCTGGTGGTGGCTTGACGGCGGCTGAAGAGAAACCTACTCGTCGTCGGAGATAAGGAAGAGATGGGAAAGGAGAGGTTTTTGGGCTTTTGCTAAGTTAAGGAGATTTTAGGGTTACGAATAAGATTTTTTTGGAAAAAAGGAGGGTTTTATCAATATTAGACAAAGCGGTGCCGTTTAGTGCGGGTGATATTGCGCATATCCCTAAAAGGGATATTTGCGCAAATAGTCCTCTTTCTTGCATTGTTCGATTAAGCCCTATTTAGTGTCTTTTTATTCTTTCAAATTTGGCCTCAGGTATCATTTTGTTTTCATTTGGTCCCTAAAGTTATAGCCCAGGTGTGCGCATGGGAATTTAGGGGTATTGTCCACTTTAGTCCCCACAAGTCATGTAGCGTTGTATTTTAGTCCTCGTCCTTTCTTTTATTTTCAAATCTAACTTGAATTCCGTTTTAATTTCAATTCAATCCTTTTTAGTTAATTTGCGTTTTTGTTCTTTTATTATTATTATATACTATATTTTTACTTTATGATTATTATTACTATTACTATTATTATTACTATATTATTATTATATCATCATTATTATTATTATTTAGCATTTATTATTATTATCACTACTATTATTATTTTTTTATTTTTATTATTTTTATGTATATTTTGTTAATTACCATCTTTGTTACTATTATTATTATTATTTTTATTTTCCTACCAATATCATTAATATTATTATGTCATTATCATTTTTTTACTTTTAGTATTATTATTTTTATTATTACCATTTTATTATTATTACTATCATTTTATTATTTTTTCTTTTACTACTATCATTATTTTAAATGTATCGTTATCATTATTTTTATTTTACTATTATCATTGCATTATTATTATCATCATTTTATCCTTGAACTAATTAACTTAGTATTGTTACACACCTCATTCTTATTTTATTCACGCAACCTAGTTACGTAATTTATCTTTTACCAAACCATATTGCATTCACCTTTACCCGATTTATCAAGTTTTCAAGCGACCAATATATCCGTATTAGCGGTTCGGGAGAAATCGAGCCTAACTACTTTGAGTTACGATTTTCTCGTTCAAGCTAAACAACGGAAGATCCTTTCCAAAATCATAAATTTGAGTTTTAAATCGACATTCAGTATTAGCAATTGAGTGAATCGAGCCTAACTACTGGGTTAGGTTCTTCTTGTTTAAAGCTAAATAACGGGATATCCCTTTTGAAATCGCAATTTAAATTTTTAAACAAAACACTTAATCTCGGATATTCGAAAAATGCGCCCTAACTCCTTTGGACTCGACATCTAGATATTTCGGATAAGTTTTTATTAAAATAGAGGCAATATTCTAATTTGGACCCGGGAAGACAAGCCCTAACTTCTTTGGGTTACGGTTTCTCGTTAGACAAATAATGGAATATCCTCTCCAAATAAAAATCGAGTTTTTAAAAAGCGAGCTTAGTTTCAAGAGTCTAAAGTGTCGCGACCTAACTTACTGGACGAGGATACTTTATCTCTTGAAAATAAGAGAGCCTTGCGTCTCTTCAATTCCTCAAGTTTTGGAAATAAAAAGTATCTATTTTCAAACCATTTCAAAGTTTTCAACATTAGGACATCAATCAATCGGTTTGGTACCAATTTGGGCGTGTGAGGTGCTAATCCTTCCTGCACGCATGTAACCGAGCTCGAGCCCATTTTCTCAAAATTCGCGGACCAAAAACATTGTTTTAGTAAATTGAAATATTTATTAAAACAAAGGTGATCGATCTTCCCCAAATAAAGATCGGTGGCGACTCTCTTCCTCTTCATTTTCAAAAATTGAGTCGACCGCGTCGTTTACGATTTCATCAAAAAAATGGTTACTGACGGCTTAGCGACTCACGAGATTTATTCGTTGAGAGTCAAGCCATAGATTGATTGATCCTTGTCCTTTTGATTAAAATTGGAAAGGTTTGAAAATCATGCTTCTTTTAATGCACTTTCAATATTGGGTCTCGTAAATATTTTGGCATTGCATTGCATGACCATTGTGGTCGCACCCTTAAGTGGGAGCAAGAAGCTATGCCAACCGTGAGGTTTTCACCTCGCATGGGCTAGTGGTTTGCTTTCGGGATACATCCGTACCTATGTCTTCGTGAAGTTTTCACTTCCGCATGGCCATAGGGAAATGTATCCCCACAGACCGAACTTCGGTCCGCATGAGCCTATAATGGGTGAGGATCGAGAATCTGCTGGTTCGGGTACCTCAAAATCTAGAACTAAAACCACATATAGTGAACCCAAGAGCCCACCTTAGATAGAACTACATCAAACCTTAGTGGTCACCCGGTGGAGGTGTTTGTTCATTTTCACTTGTTTTACTTTGCGATCTTGACTCGTTGTATTTTATTTTTCGTGCATTCATCTCATTTTCTTTGGAGGTATCGATTCACGATCGGTTTCGAGTTAGAAAATTTGGTTATGGAAAGCAGATTCCTTGATAAAATGGAAGACAATGCGATCGTTCGTATAGTTAGAACCTGGCGGTTAGAAGGGTATGGATCCATTTGAGCAAAAGGAAATGTGGCGATGCTAAAATCGGTGGTCATCCTTTGAGGCGACAAAGGGTGTTGGAAGGAAAGTGATTGGCGGAGGGCAAGAGACTGTGACATTGAATTGGTGAAAAGGACTTTGCTTACGACGGGGAGAAAAGTTTATTTACTATTGGTACTCCTCCAAATAACAAGCATGAATTTATAGTTGTATTTGAGGATGTTACATCTATGAAGAAACAACGGTAATGCAAGACGATGTCTATGATGACTCAAATGGGCAAAATAGGAAGAGAATTAAGCGGCCTTATCGGTCGAATCGGCTTTGTTGCATAGACACCCATCAAAGAGCAACTCAAAATGCTTGGCGCGGACGAGAATACGAAAACTCTCAAGAAGCATTGAGGGTGATAGATGTCATTTAAGATAGTATCTTTGCGAAAGCGGGGATGCCTCTTGGTTTGCCAATCTTTCAAGATAATCGAGCGACTTCACGAGATATTGGAAGAGGTGCCCTTGGCAATAAGGGCATCCATTCAAATCTCATAGCCACTCGAAAAGAGGCCTTTCCACGAATATTGATATTCGTCCTAGCCGGTTGTGGATCCTTTCCAATCGAGAATGCCATGGATCTGGGTGGACCATGGCTAGCGAAGCTTTAAGAACACGAGGACAAAAGTCAGTCCATCCAATCAGTACAAGATCACTTTGGATTGAAGCGGCGGTTGTGCAAAGAATCCGTTGTTTTCATTGAAGGAGAAAAGTGTGAAAAAGTTAATGGTGAAGGCGAGAATCTAGCGATTCACTGTCTATAATCATTTTGTCGACTATCACAACATATAGTCGCGCTTCTGCAAGACTTGCCATGCTTTAATGTCGGAGAGCGAAACAACACTGCATATATTCCTTTGGAGCTCCATTCCTTGATGTATTTGCAATTGACAAAGCGCTAACTAGAGAGCTTATTTGGTTAAAAGCGTGAAGTCTCGGGGAAAGAATGAAAGCCTTATTCTATGCTTCATGGGGAGCAACCATAGTCAGAGAGCCAATCTTTGTGTTCTTATGGTGTTTCTTTCAGCACTAATTTCACCCAAGTTGAAGGTCGTGCTCTGTCGAGAGCAATGATGGAAATTTTTTCCGAAGAATGGGCGTTGAAAGTGGTAACCATCTAGGATTGAAGGATAAATTTGTTGTCAACCTCTAGGCTCATCGTGGTGATGCAAACAATATTGCAAGGGATTTGATTCGTGTGAAGAAATGAAAGGAATTTGTATTGACCGGTTAGATAGATTCAAAAGAGACAAACCAGAATAGACGACTTTCACACGAGGTTAGAATTGGAAAAGCTATCGAGCAGATACAATCTAAAATATCTGGAGCTCGTAGTTTCTTCTTTGTCTAGAAAAACTCTAATCTTTATGAGCCTTGGAGCGGAAGAATCCTTCGGGGCATGGCGCTAGCTAGAGTGAATGATCAATACTTTTACGAAGAATTGATGCTAAGCTTGGATAGCCTCTTCACTACCATCGAAGCTATAACTCTGCAATCGAGTTGAAGTTAAGCTTTGAACAAGATTAAGGAAATGAAATGTGGGATCGAAAAGTTAGAACCAGCATTACACAATTGTGAACTGCGGATCGAGCTTCTTGAAACAAGAGAGGAGTAGGAGACCTTCATCATTCTTATGATCATCAATTTAAAGAGTCGAGATTACCTCGTGAGGAAGCAATAGTCTGCGATTCAAAGAGGTATTTGGTCATCTATAGATTTTGGCATTCTGGTGAATATGTTAAGCATAAAATAGAGAGCTGTGACAACTATAGTCAAGAGCTAGATCCTTTGCTTGGGAAACCAAAACCTTTAGGACTTAGGGCGAAAGCATATAGTAGTCCGTTTTATGTAAAAGAACTTGTTTTCTAATAAAGTTTCCTAAAATGAAGTTGATCATAATCGATACCTCTTTGCATTCATGCATTTCGTACTACATTGCATTCGCATTACATTGCATTCATTTGTATTAGACCTTTACAAAAAGGACCTAATTAGGTAAAATGTTTCAAATAACTTTGGAAAACATGGAACAAAGGTTGGTGAGGATAGAGCAAAGGCAAATCTGGATGCAAGAGCAATTGACCCAAATTCAACAAGAAATCACGAGCAAATGCTAGACTTCAAAAAGAACATGATGGGCCAACTCTTTCGATTTACTACGGGAGGACTTAAAAAGAAGTGACCCGGCGTGACAATGTGGATAATGATGAAGACATCGTTTATTCCCCAATAAATTTCCCAACTCAACGGTGCGCACTCGCGTGGTACACATCATTATTGGATCTCAATATAGGGTGATGCTTGGTCTTCTTGAACTCTCAGATGGGCCTAGTAATGAGCAAGTCAATCGTGTTGTTTTTGGTCTACAGGCGGAGAAAAAAGGAGAAGGGGCTTCAAAAGCCCGAAGAGGAAGAACAAGGATGTAGCTATACAGTGGGTATACTAAGGGTTATTGAAGCCGTTTCTGACAAACCGACCAAAGAAAGCGATTACAGTCACTGGTCCCCCAAGCGAAAACCCAATCGATGGCGTATTGGGAAAACCTCGGTTCACTCCTATTCCCATAGCGTATATGGAGTTATACGAACTTATTTGATATGCATGTTGTAGCTCCTTGTTATATAAAACCACTGCAACCTCCATACCCAAAATGGTATAACCTAAATGTCGGTCTGCAGTATCATGCTGGGGTTCTGAGGGCACTCAATAGAAAATTGCCTGACTTTTAAGAAGTTGGTGGAAAAATTCATCAAAATAGGTGTTGTGGAGATAGGCGACGCACAAAAGCGAAGCATGAACACAGGAGCATTTTGAGCAATGAGGCTGCGGAAGAAATTCCTATAGTATTTAGAAGCTTACCTAGAGTAATGTACTAAATATCTTTGGTTGCTTTAAGCCTAGAAGCAATGAGAACTCTTTTGTGAAATAGGCTCGTGTTAAAATTACTATTTGATAAAATGCATCTTTTGAACCAATATTTTTTCTTTTTCATGCTTTAAATTCTCTTTTGAATATTCTTTTATTCTTCATTCATAAATAACCATTCTTGGAATCATTTATTCTCTGGAAATTACTTTCATCACGACAATGGGCCCCAGGATATCAATGACATGGCGGTATTTATTCACGGACTCCCTTTCTAGTGAGATGTGTCGGAAGAATCTAAGGACTTAGAAGATGCCAGAGATTGCAACTTATTTCCAACTTGTTAAAAATGGCGGATCCTACCTTGCGAAATGTCGGTAATGCCTTTGCAAGCCAACGAGGAGATGAAGATGGAAACTTAGCTCACCGCGAGAATAAGGCAAGACATTATTGCATGATCACGACCCAGGACATGTTGGGGCCTTTGAAGCGTGGATTCCTATATGTGAGGCATGGGCCGCTATCAAGCTAGTCTCCTCATAATCTTTGAACCAACATCGATTCATATTCATAGCTTTTGATTACCTTACCTAGAGGGTAAGGGCTTCACATGTCAAAATTACAAAGTCGCGATCGTCGACTTCAACTTCAAATTCAAATTCGAAAAAAGAAAAAACAAAAAAAACAAAAAAAAAGAAAGAAAAGAAAAAGAGAGTGGTGATAAAGGATACAGAAAGGAATGTGTTTAACGTGATAACACGAATTTATAGTGCATTCAAAGGTCGGACACCACATCAGTCTGACAAGAGGCAAAAACCATCCAAATTCTTTACGAGGACAATGATATTTGTAAAAGTTGGCATCGAGAAGTTACCATTTACTTTCTATGTTGGCTAAGATCCTCGCAGGAGTGCGCTTTTCTCATTGGTTCATCAAAATAAGAGCAATTATCGGAAGTTAAGATTCCTTTTTGGACAAAGTTTAACATCTACAATAAGTCTAATTGAAGCATTCATACAGGCTTTACGACAAAAAAAGGTCCGTTCAAAAGACACTGCATTAAGAAGGATTCTTCATATCAAAAAGGACTCAGAGGAAAAGTAAGTGCCCCTCACGACAAAGAAGGCTGGGCTTGGAAAACATAGGCACTAATCAAGATGGATGATAAGGACTTGCCCAATCTGTGAGTTCATATTTGCAAAAAAAAAAAAAAAAAAAAAAAAGAAAAACACACAAAAAGGAAAGAAAAAGAAGGAAAGGAGAGGCCAAGATAAAAAACCCGCAAAGGCGCCTTGAGACCAAAGGGGATTTGGGTTGAAAACTTAGAGAAGAGCGACTCAAATTTTGGACAGAAAGTAAGGCATACGGTAGTCTTGCCACGCTTGAGTTAACAATGAAGAAGTATGTTGCGTCTCGAAGCATCGACAAAGTACTCGGATCCCTAAACACATATTGAGCCTAAAATGGTCCTCAAGAAGTTTGAGCAGAGAAGCTCAGCTGCGATATCTGGGGCACCTAGCTTCTATTTTACCCATTTTTGTTATTTATTTCCCTTGCAAAATCTGCCAATAAATTTCCTTCCTAATTACATTTGCTCTTTTTGCTTTACCTATTTTTTGAGCTATGCTCCTAACTAAGCTTCTCTCTTATCCGTAGTTATGGTCTCTTTCGGGCATTTTGCATTGAAATAATGATTAATAGAATAACGACACTTTCACAAAAAGAGTTCCGCATATTACTCTAGGAAACTTTTGAGTAGTCTGGAACACAGAAAGCAGGACCATTGCTTAAAACTCCTCGAGTTTAAAGGATCGGGAATAATGATGGAGGAAAATTACGAGGCTGAGGCTATCTCTTGAATTTGGTTGAAAATAGTGATCGAACAAAATGGCGAGGTATTACGTAAGTAGTATCATCTCGATGAAAAGAGGCGATGTATGAATGGGCAATCATTCGCGCGAAGAATGATTTTGTATCCATCATGCGTGCACACTGGTCATGAAACTTAGGGAATGGAAGGTGTAGTAGACCAAATCATTTGAATAAGTTACAAATTCTATACCCGGAGTCGTAGTGGGATGGATCGAAGATGCACGCAGATCCTACACCCCACGAAGTTGAAGAGAGGGATGCGAAGATGGTATAAGCCTTGAAGTTCTATAGGTGTAGTGGAGCGGATCTTGAAGATTACATTGGGGCAAGTTATTTGAGCAAAATATGATTGTTTCTTTGAGTTCTTGGCAAAGGTACTAGCAGAGTGAGATAGCGGCGTGTCGTCGGCAATAAGACTACGATAGGCAGCGGCGAGAGACAACCTAAGCATTAAAAGGGATAATTTCATTTTACATTCATACATCATCATTAGAGGCGTTTCGATCGCCAGCATCACGATCCTTATATGTTTTTAACAAAGAATCATTATCATGACATTACTGCATTCATGTAAATGTCCTCTATAATATCATTTAGTTAGGAGCATTCGATTTATTACGATCATTGCATCTTAATCATTGAAAAAATAATCATTCTCATGACATTACTGCATTCACGTAAATGTCATCCATAGCACATGTAGTTAGGAATGTTTGAGTCATTACGATCATAGCATCGCATCATTTGCATAAGCATAAGCACATAAAGCGAGTTCTGAGGATATGTCCCGGAGGGCGGTGTAGCAACATTGTTAAAGACCATCCCATTGTCAGCGACCAATAGTGGAATAGTTTGAAGATTGTCCTATTGCCACTAACGATGAGTGGAATAGGTTGAAGATTGTCCTATTGCCCAGCTTGACCGGTGAGTGGAATAGGTTGAAGAATGTAGACCTTGTTGCCACTAAGCGATGAGTGGGGCAAGATCGAAAACGATGGATTTGACATTCACGAAGTTGCGGGAAGCGGTCGAAGACATCGATCTGGTGATCCACGAAGTTGCGGGGAATCAGATTAAAGATAGCGGTTGACCTTCACGAAGTTGCGGGAAGCGGTCGAAAGATATCAATCACGGTGATCCACGAGTTTGCGGGGATCAAATTGAAAAAATAGCGGTTGACATTTACGAAGTTGCGAGAGCGGATCGAAGATATCAATCGGTGATCCACGAGTTTGCGAGGATCAGTTGAAAAAAAAAAAAGCGCGATTTGACATTTACGAGTTGCGGGAAGCGGATCGAATATATCAATCTGGTGATCCACGAGTTTGCGGGGATCAGATTGAAAAAAAGCGGTTGACATTTACGAAGTTGCGAGGAAGCGGTCGAAGATATCAATCTGGTGATCCACGAGTTTGCGGGGATCAGTTGAAAAAAAGCGGTTGACATTTACGAAGTTGCGGGAGCGGTCGAAGATATCAATCGGTGATCCACGAGTTTGCGAGGATCAGTTGAAAAAAAGCGATTTGACATTTACGAAGTTGCGAGGAGCGGTCGAAGATATCAATCACGGTGATCCACGAGTTTGCGAGGATCAGTTGAAAAAAAAAAAGCGGTTGACATTTACGAAGTTGCGGGAGCGGATCGAAGATATCAATCTGGTGATCCACGAGTTCTGAGGATCAGTTGAAAAAAGCGGTTGACATTCACGAAGTTGCGAGCGGTTGACATTTACGAAGTTGCGGGAAGCGGATCAAAGACATCGGTCTAGTGATCCTTGAGTTTGCGAGGATCGAGTTGAAGATAATGATTTGACCTTTACGAAGTTGCGAGGAAGCGGATCGAAGACATCGATCTAGTGATCCACGAGCTTGCGGGGATCAGTTGAAAATAGCGATTTGACCTTTACGAAGTTGCGGGAAGCGGATCGAAGACCTAAAATCGGTGATCCACGAGTTTGCGGGGATCAGTTGAAGATAGCGATTTGACCTTCACGAAGTTGCGGGAAGCGGTCGAAGACATCGATCTAGTGATCCACGAGTTTGTAGGGATCAGTTGAAAGCGATTTGACATTCACGAAGTTGAGGAAGCGGGTTGAAGACATTAGTGCGGTAGTCCACGAGTTTGTAGGGATATCTGACGGCGTTGCAAGGAGCAAATCGAAATAAAGCGGATTAGAGCGGAAAACCCTATACCTCTGAAGTTGCGGTGATAGAGTGGATCAAAACAACAAGATCGATGGATGAAATGAGGCTACAAAAGAAAGCGGGGCTTAGCGAGCCGGGCAAAATGGGCCTTTTGAAAGTCTTTGCTCTATTCTCGTTACGACAATGAGCAAAGAGGGCGGTATCTGAGCCCATTTGCGGCCCATTAAACCCAACCCAAATAAAAAAACCATGGCCCAACACAAAAAGAAAAAAACAACAAGAAACCTAAAAACACGCCTCCGCGCCCTGTCCATTCGTGTCCCATCCACCACCATTGTCGAACGGCACCTCCACGCTTGACAACTTGCGCCATTCGCTGCAAAGAATAGAAGACAAGGCGGTGTATAATAATAAAAGAAATCGTGTAAATGGCTATAAAAAGCCATATAATCCGAATGTAAAGGGGATTTTTCGAATTCAAAAAGAAAAAGCGAACATTGACAATCGAAAACCAAATATAAATTTTAGAAGGTTGATTTCATTTTTTTGATTTGTTATTAACTCTGCTTTCATTTATCTTTCGTTTTTATTCTTTATTTTTAAGATTTTTAAACTAAATCGAAAAAAAGCGAAAAAGAACTCACTGAACCAGGAGTCGCGTTGTGAGTCTTCTTCGATCGGCGAAGCGGATCGAAGGCCAAAGGAGGTTTCTTTTTCCTCCATTCGGCTCTTGAGCCTGAAGGCATGGCCTTGAAAGGGGCTTGAAGCGAGGCACAAAGGCCCATCCCACGCCTCGTTGTCCACCGGACTGGTGGTGGCTTGACAGGCGTGAAGAAACCTACTGCGTCGGAGATAAGGAAGAGATGGGAAAGGAGAGGTTTTTGGAAATTTTGCTAAGTTAAGGAGATTTTAGGGTTACGAATCGATTTTTTGGAAAAAGGAGGTTTTATCAATATTAGACAAAGCGGTGCCGTTTAGTGCGGTGATATTGCGCATATCCTAAAAGGGATATTTGCGCAAATGGTCCTCTTTCTTCTTGACCCAGTTCGATTAAGCCCTATTTAGTGTCTTTTTGTTCTTTCAAATTTGGCCTCGGGTATCATTTTGTTTTCATTTGGTCCCTAAAGCACGCCAGCGGGTGTGCGCATGTAGAATTTAGGGGTATTGTCCACTTTAGTCCCCACAAGTCATGTAGCGTTGTATTTTAGTCCTCGTCCTTTCTTTTATTTTCAAATCTAACCTTGAATTCCGTTTTAATTTCAATTCAATCCTTTTTAGTTAATTTGCGTTTTGTTCTTTTATTATTATTATATACTATATTTTTACTTTATGATTATTATTACTATTACTATTATTATTACTATATTATTATTATATCATCATTATTATTATTATTTAGCATTTATTATTATTATCACTACTATTATTATTTTTATTTTTATTATTTTTATGTATATTTTGTTAATTACCATCTTTGTTACTATTATTATTATTATTTTTATTTTCCTACCAATATCATTAATATTATTATGTCATTATCATTTTTTTACTTTTAAGTATTATTATTTTTATTATTACCATTTTATTATTATTACTATCATTTTTATTATTTTTTTTCTTTTACTACTATCATTATTTTAAATGTATCGTTATCATTATTTTTATTTTTACTATTATCATTGCATTATTATTATCATCATTTTATCCTTGAACTAATTAACTTAGTATTGTTACACACCTCATTCTTATTTTTATTACGCAACCTAGTTACGTAATTTATCTTTTTACCAAACCATATTGCATTCACCTTTACCCGATTTATCAAGTTTTCAAGCGACCAATATATCCGTATTAGCGGTTCGGGAGAAATCGAGCCCTAACTTCTTTGAGTTACGATTTTTCTCGTTCAAGCTAAACAACGGAAGATCCTTTCCAAAATCATAAATTTCAGTTTTAAATCGACATTCCGTATTAGCAATTCGAGTGAATCGAGCCTAACTTCTTTGGGTTCGGTTCTTCTTGTTTAAAGCTAAATAACGGGATATCCCTTTTGAAATCGCAATTTAAATTTTTAAACAAAACACTTAATCTCGGATATTGAAATGTCGCGCCTAACTCACTTTGGACTCGACATCTAGATATTTCGGATAAGTTTTTATTAAAATAGAGGCAATATTCCTAATTTGGACCTTGGGAAGACAAGCCTAACTTCTTTGGGTTACGGTTTCTCGTTAGACAAATAACGGAATATCCTCTCCAAATAAAAATCGAGTTTTTAAAAAGCGAGCTTAGTTTCAAGAGTCTAAAGTGTCGCGACCTAACTTCTTTGGGCGAGGATACTTTATCTCTTGAAAATAAGAGAGCCTTAACGTCTCTTCAATTCCTCCAAGTTTTGGAAATAAAAGTATCTATTTTCAAACCATTTCAAAGTTTTCAACATTAGGACATCAATCAATCGGTTTGGTACCAATTTGGGCGTGTGAGGGTGCTAATCCTTCCTCGCGCGTGCAGACTCGAGCCCATTTTCTCAAAATTCGCGGACCAAAAACATTGTTTTAGTAAATTGAAATATTTATTAAAACAAAGGTGATCCGATCTTCCCCAAATAAAGATCGGTGGCGACTCTCTTCCTCTTCATTTTCAAAAATTGAGTCGACCGCGTCGTTTACCAGTTTCATCAAAAAAAATGGTTACGACATATATCATCTCATTTCATTCACATATAACCACCAAAATATACCAAATAGCCATCCCAAATCATGCATATTTGACAACTAAGGAAATTACACAATAATACATTCAATATCCATTCTATCTTTACATTAAAAACCAATTCCAAACATACCAATTTGCATGACCAAATCACAATTATGCCCAAATGCCATTCATCTATATACTTACCATATCATAAACATTTCATATATCAACTAATCTTACCAAAACAACTTCACATATCACATTCCTCTAAGCATATTACCAAAACATAACTAGCCAAATCACATGGCTAAGTTCACATAACAAATCATATCAAGGACTAGCCTATACTTGCCATATCTAGCCATATACATTTTCAAAGTGTACCAAAATAAGTTTAGTAGTGTGATGACGATCCGTGTGGTCCAGAGCCTTGATGGCTTTGCGACCTATAAAGCGAGAGAGAACACACGAGTAAGCTTTGAAAAGCTTAGTAAGTTATAAACAAATAAACTTAATAATTAAACATTCAAGACATATAATCAATATGTAATCACTAATAGCTCAATTGCATAGCCATAAATTCTTCTTGGCACCATTATTTAGCCATTAATCATTCAAATTTGCCTATCATCATATACTGGTTAGCTCATAGCTTATCCATTTTTGTATCACATTTACCTATGTCTCATTCAAGCATATCTTCACATATTATCTCATCATTTCAATGCACATACTTATCATAGTAAGTTCATATAGAAACTTACCTTTCATTCACACATAGTGTACTTTTTAAACGCACCTGTAACAAATATACAATTCACATAGTCGTTTGTTTCTTGGACTTGCCTGTTGAACTATTCAAAATCTAATAGGATACTTGGAATGCTCGAGAATAGTCGATGCGGTGCCAGCGTCCTAGGCGTGGTCTTACATGTAGTCGATTTGATGCCCCTTTGTCCTAAGCGCGGTCTTACATGTAAATAGATATCGATGCCACTATCCCGGACAAGGTCTTGCGTAAGCGAGATATCGATCGATGCCCTTTGTCGACGAGCGGTCTTGCGGGTAAGCAGATATAGATGCCCTTTGTCCCGGACGGTCTTTGCGTGCGAGATATCGATGCCTTTGTCCCAAGCAGGGTCTTGCGTAAGCGGATATCGATGCCCTTTGTCCTGAGACAAGGTCTTACGTAAGCAGATATTGATGATCCCTTTGTCGACGGTCTTACACATAAAAACAGAATAGATACCTTTTTATTACTAATTTCAAGCGGAACTTCTCAAAACTTATCACTATATTGACCTTATCCGGAGTTCATATACATATCATCTCATAAGCATCCTTTATCGTTTATAATCATGTAAATAAGCTCAATTCAATATAATTACATTTACTTGCAATATGACTTACCTCAGATTCGATTAATCGAAATGGAAACAGCTACTCGGTTACTTTCGCTTTCCCACGATCTAAGTCTGTTTTCCTTAGTTCTTGATCTAGACATGTTCAGAATTAACCCTTTTATTCACTAATTCATTCAATTCAACCCAAAAATACTTATTTGGGCAATTTGCAAATTAGCCCTCATATTTGCATAATTTATCAATTTAGTTCATTTTTCTCAAAACATCAAATTCACCAAATTTGTTCACACACATACTTAGCCAAATGTACATATATATCATTCAAGCCCATATTTTCCATCAAATTAGCAATTTAGTCCTTCAATTTGCTATTTTCACAATTTAGCCCTATTTAGCTAAATTCATCAAAACTTTAAGAACAAAACATGTTCATCTAGCTCAAAACTTTCATTTAACATCATAAATCATCATAAAACTCAACATATCAACAATGGCATCTCACACAAACATCATCAATACACAAAATTGAGACATGGGCTTGATAGTAGACGAAGCAACGATTGCAAAAACGTAGAAATTATCGAAAACCGAAGTCAAAACTCACCTTAAATTTTGCTTGATAGAAGCCGAAACCTAAGATGGTTTTCTTCTTTTCTTTCTTTTATGTTTTTCGGCAAAGTGGACTAAAAATGGCTTTATTCATGCCATTATTTCATTATAAATCTTATAATATTAAAATAATATTAATATAACTTATAATTTAATCATATGAAAGCTTAATATATATATTTCATATATATATAAGCATGTTACTATCCACTATAAAAAAATGGGTTATTTTCCCTTTAAGGACTCCATATTAAAGAGCCACTATCAACTAAACACTTTACACTATAGTTTGTAACTTTTACAATTAATACAATTCAATCCTTTTGTCAAATTAAACACACAAACAGACAAATTAGCTTACGAAAATTTAACACATGCTTAGTCACATATTAACAGCACAGAAAATAATATTAAAATATTATACGGACTCGGATTTATGGTCCCGAAACCACTGTTCCGACTAGGGTATAAACCGGACTGTTACATTGTGGCATATTTTAACCTTAATATTATCAAGTTCTCATTCTTTCATATACTCTTTAAAGTATAGATCATCCTAATATTACCTATGAATGAAGGTATGAAGTATTCAACATGCAGTACGATCTAACCTTATTTTTTATGCTATATTGAAGTGATGTTATTAATATGAGAAATCATTTTTAGAACAACAAATGTTTTCTCAATCTCATTTTGAAACTTTATGTCTCAAATTAAAGAGTTTGCAAGTCATCTCTGGTGCTTGTATGCAGCTCTATTATCTCAAATGGTATCATATACCATAATATGGTGCAACAAAACTTTTGTATTTACATAACTAGCATCTACTAGAGAATATTTAAGTTCATGATGTAAACAATTTGTAGCCTTGATTATAAAAACTTGTATAAGTATAAAAAAAAAAAACTTGTATAAACTTAATTTGAAGAAAGACTTGTAGTAGGTTATAACCCTTTTTTATATATATGTAAATTAGGTTACAAATAATATAACTTTTATAAAGGGTACAATAACTTTTTAACACTTCTTATAAATAATATAATTTTTCATCGTAACTTTAGAATGTTAATTTTTTATTAATAAGTATATTATTTTTAATAATATATAACATATACATGTAAATAAGTTATATCCTTACTTTTTGTCATAACTTTTTCTTTTATAACACGTAAATTATTTTCTATAATATACTTTTGGCAATAACTTTAGAATTTTTTTGATTTAAATAATGTAGTTTTTGCTATAGTATTATAAAATGCACACAAATTATTATTTATAATAATTTCTTAGGAATATAATATAACTTTAAAAAAATTAAAATATAATTTTATAACTTAAACTTGTATAAAAATAATTTTTAAAGTTGAATCATGTATATGTGTTTGGAAAGGCATAGGGTAAAAGGATTTGGGTGTAATTACCCATGTAATTATTCCAAATTTCACCATTCTCCTAAGAATTGGAAAATGTAATTAGGGTGCTCCAATTACACCAAATTCAACGAGATCCACCAATTACAATGGTTACCCAAACATGTGACTTCCGTGTAATTACAAACAATTACATCCAAATTCAATTACTAGGTAGCTTTTCAAACACTACCTAAATCTCAATTCGAGTTGTGAAATTATCAAAAGTGCTTCTTTTTCACAACAAAAATATTATTTATAGGATATTTTTGTATTATATTTTCATGAATCTAGAAAAATACATACACATGATAAGAATGATAAGATATAAATCTAAGACATCATAAGTTTAACTTTCTCAATTTTACCATTTCAATTAAAACTATATTTGAGTTTTACATCAATTTTTAAAATAAAATTGCTATTATGTGTCGAAACCAATTTTTTAAGCGAGTTTTGAAAAAGCGGGAATCAACTTTAAAAATATGGAAATGGAGTTGCCACCGATCTTTTATTAGAGGTGTGATCGGATCACCTTGAGATGGATTATTTTAATAAAACATTTTATTAAAACAATAATTTTAGTCTACAAAAACTTGAGAAAAGCAGGTTGGGAGTCGATTTACGTCACGAGGAAGGGTTAGCACCCGTATGCGCCCAAAATTAGTACTGAATTGATTAATTAATGTCACGGCGTCGGAAATTTGAAAAGATTTTAGATTACGATCCATTTATTTAAGATATATTTGGGCCAGAATCATATTGGATGTGAAATTTCTTATTCGAAGAAATAAAATGTCGTACTCGATAAGTTAGGGCACAACATCTTATATTCTCGAAATTAGATTTACCCTTCGACATTCAATACTCATACATTTAAAAAGAAGAAGGATATTCAATTACTTGGGTCAAATGAAAAATCGCCACCTAGTAAGTTAGGGCACTATTTCTCAAAATTCCCGAATACGGAATATTGCCTTTGTTCTTTTGAAATTCTTATCTCGAGATGATAAAATATCACACCCAGTAAGTTAGGCGCAATGTCTCAACTTCCGAGAATAAGTTTTTTTAATTTAAAATATCATGCATTTTGATTTAGAGAGAAAAGGATACTCGGTTACTAGGTTTTAAGCGAGGAGAATCGGAACTCGGTAAGTTAGAGCCACGATTTTCTCGAAACCACTAATGAGCATTGCCTTATTTTGAGAAATTTTTAAATAAGCGATTTTGAAATCGACTCATAATGCATTTATTCAATCACTATTCGATAATGAAAAACAAAAATATAATATCGAGCATGGAATGATAATATATGAATACAACTTCGTACAAATGGATAACAAAAATAATAATATGAACATACAATCCAAATTATACAAAAAACAATAATCTCACAACTCTTATTTTGAAAATACCAACACTAGTAAATAAATGGAAATTTACAAATAAGCAACAAATAGAGTTCGAAATTGATTAAAAAAGATGAAAATAACTAATACATGAAATAATAATATAAATGAATTTTAAAATAAATATATTATATACAAAGAAAATTAAAGTAAATAATATACAAAATAACATTAAATAAAATACATAAATCTAAAATGGATAATATGCATAAAATGAATTATGCATGTATAATAATAATGTATAAAAGTGTGTGAAATAAACAATATATAATTTGAAATAAGTAATATATGAAAGAAATCTTTAAAAGAAATAAACTATACAAATAAACACACAAAAAATGTATATATAGGTGTGTATATATAGATATATATGAAAGAGAATTTAAGAATGATAACTAATGTAAAATCCATAATATACCATATAATCTAAAATATATATTAAAACTTGTTTGAATAATGAATTTATAAAGAATCATTTAAAATGAATAAATAAAAAAGAAAACTGCAATTAAAAAGATAGGGACTCAATTGAAATAAAAACAACATCAAAAAAATGATTTATGAACAAATAAAAATTATTAAAAGCGAGTTAAGGAGTGAAATAAAATGCACACAAGCGAGCGAGTTAAAACCGAAAATGTCCCAATTCCCAGCGTTTTAAGCCTAAAGCGAGGGATCAAAGTGGAACAGAAATAAAATTCCAGGGTCAAATTCATAAATAAAAAGAAACCAGATTTAAAAAAATAAAAATGCGGAAGGGCGTGCAGCATGCAAATAGACCAAATCACGAAACACACGGATCGCCGGGTGGGTCGGTTCATTGTAGCGAGTTAAAGCAAAGCGGCGTCGTTTTTATTAAAAGGCCCTTGATAAAAAAAGCTTTTGTCGTTTTAATAGGTATAAAAATCAAATTTTTTTAGAAACTTCATTTTCTCCTCTTCCCTTTTCAAAAAAAAAAAACCTAATACACCCTCAAATATCCCTCCTCTCCTTACCGGTCTTTTCCCGGTCCGACCTAGGGCCTCAGGTATCAAGTTGCACCGCCGTCGTGGGCCAATGGCGGCGTTGTGCGTGGACTCTCCGTGTGCGACCACGAATGACTTTCGGTAAGCCCTCCTTACTCTCTTTTCTTTTATTTCAAATATATATATATAAAAAAAAAAAAGAAAATCAAAAGCGGAAATAGAAAGACAAGAACACGAATCGAAAGAAAAGTTAATCACCTCTCTAATCATTTTTTTATTACTGTATATATTTGTAAAATCGTGAAGCCTTACAATATTTCTTAGGCTTTTTATAGCCGAATATCGAAAATAAAAATTGAAAAATAAAATCAGCATTTTTCTTTTTGTTTTCTTCTTTATTCGTTGTGTTTTGTGTGTGTCGTGCGAGTGCAGTGCGGAGCCGGCTGGTACGGACGTGGCGAGGAGGCGCGTGAGGTATGCGGGAATACATGCGGTCGTGCGCGTGGAGGGGCCTTGAGGAAGGCGGCGTTGTGGAGCGTTCTGGAAGTCTCTAGGGTTTCGATTTCTTTGAATCTCTCTCGGGCCATCTGGGCCAATTTGGGATTAGGTTTTAAGGGCAATTGGGTAGGGTGATTTAGGTTTGTTTATTTGGGCCTCAATGTGGGCCATACGGACTTTAAATGTAAATGGACTATGTATCTTGGAATATTATTATTATTGTTGTTTTTTTGTTTTTGGTTAATAATGCGGGCAGGGCAAATTTTGGGCCCTACAATTTTGCCCTCTTTGCTCATTGTCGTATGCTTGAGAATAGAGAAAAGACTTTAAAAAGGGCCAAATTTTCCCGGTCTTGTAAGATCTTGACCTCTTGGCAAGTAGCCTCACTTGCGTCCTTGAGGGTATGGGAAATGATGTCTCAACTTGCTCTAGTAGAATTTCGGGAGAGAAGAGATTTGTAGCTTCCATCTTCTCTCTGAAACTTCTCGAAAATATAGTTTGATCCTCAATAACATCAGGGAGAAGAGATTTGTAGCCTCCATCTATTCCATTGGGACTTGAGGTGATAAGAATCCGAGAGAAAGAAGAGACTTGTAACTTGGTCTTCTTACTGAAACTTCTCGAAAATATAGTTTGATCCTCAATAACCTCGGGGAGAAGAGATTTGTAGCCTCCATCTACTCCTTTGGGACTTGAGGTGATAAGAATCCGAAAGAAGAGACTTGTAACTTGGTCTTCTTCACTGAAACTTCTCGAAAATATAGTTTGATCCTCAATAACCTCGGGGAGAAGAGATTTGTAGCCTCCATCTACTCCTTTGGGACTTGAGGTGATAAGAATCGAGAAAGAATAGACTTGTAACTTTAGTCTTCTTACTGAAACTTCTCGGAAATATAGTTTGATCCCCGATAACCTCGGGGAGAAGAGATTTGTAGCCTCCATCTACTCCTTTGGGACTTGAGGTGAAAAGATTTGATCTGCTCCTGCAACCGGGATTACGGATCTGCTATCTCCAATCTGCTCCTGCAACCGGGATTGCGGTTGCTATCTTCAATCTTCTCCTGCAACCGGGATTGCGGTTGCTATCTTCGATCCGCACGGCAGGAAGATAAGATTTGATGTCTTCGATGCATACGCGCCGGGATTGCGGTTGCTATATTCAATCTGCTCGCGCAACCGGGATTGCGGTTGCTATCCTCAATCTGCTCCTGCAACCGGGATTGCAGTTGTCTATCTTCAATCTGCTCCGCTGCGAACTCGGGAAGACAAGATTTAATGTCTTGATCTGCTCTGCACGCGGGATTGCGGATCTGCTATCTTCAATCTGCTCCTTCAGGATTTCCAGATTTTCTATCTTCAATCTGCTCCACTGCAAACTCAGGGAGGCAAGATTTTCGAATTCACCAATGTTGCAACAACGTCCCCTAGGGGACCTGTCCTGTAAAATTAGTTTTTGTTTATGCTTATGCAAAATGGTTAGGATGCAATGATCGGAATGAATCTAATGCTCCTAACTAAATGCATTATGGATGACATCTACCTGAGTGCTGAATGTCATGAGAATGATTAAGATGCAATGATCTGAATGAATCAAATACTCCTAACTAAATGTGTTTTGCATGAATGCAGAATTTCATGAGAATGATCCCTCTTTTTAAACGCCTAGGATTGACATTGCTCATTATTCCTCCGGGTTGTATCAACGATGTAATATCTTTGTCTTCTTGTTCATTTGGTATTCTCAGCGAGAAAACCGAGAAAATGATTATATCTTGCTCAACAAATTTGCCCACTTTGTAACCGGGGTTCATCTCATTGTGACTTAGGGTATAAGATCGAACCTTTTCCCATCCATCCCACTGTGATTTCAAAATATAGGATTTGTTTCTTCTTCAATCCATCACATTGTTATTCAAAGGTATAGGATCTGTATTAGCTTCCATCTATTCCACCATAACTTTCGGGGTATAAGTGCAGTAGCTTGTTCCATCAATTGATCACTCTTGGGTGGCGCAACGGATGTGTATGCATGATGCTCGCGTGAATGCGGGATATCAATTTTCTCTCGAGAATGATCCCCATTTTACACTTGGGTTAACGATGCCCATTGACGCAATATCTTGTTGTTTGCTCAACCACCATCTTGACAAAAATTCGGAGAAAAATCTAGTTTAGACTCTTCTTTAAACTTTGGTGAGTTTTAAACAATAGTCTGTTTGATTTCTTGTATGATTGAAGCTTCGAGTAATATACGAAACTCCTTTTATGAAAGTATTATTAGTCCACTAATCATTATTTCAATGCAAAAATGCTTGAAAAAGATCATAACTATGGATAAGAATGAAATTGATTGGGAGCATAGCTCGAAACAAGCAAGTTAATCAAAGCTAGCAACTGCAATAAAAAAGGAAATTTATTGTGAACATATTTTGAAAAGAATAATATAATCACAAATAACAAATTTAAAATGGGTAAAATGGAAACTAGGTGCCCCAGATATCATGATCTGAGCTTCTGTTCCAACTTCTTGAGGACCATTTTAAGCTCAATATGTGTTTAGGGGATCTGAAGTACTTTGTCGATGCCCCGAGATGTAGCATACTTCTTCATTGTTAATTTAGGCATAGCAAGATTGTTGAATGCCCCGGTTTCGATCAAAATTTGAGCCGCCCTTTTCGGGTTTTCAACTCAAATCCCCTTTGGTCTCAAAGCGCCCTTTGCGGGTTTTCGCCATGGCCTCTCCTTTTCTTTCTTTTGATTGAAGTTTTTTTTTAAGCGAAATACTTCTTGACTGAATTCATCGGATTGGGCATATCCCTTCCATCCATTTTGGCCAATGTTTCCAGAACAGACTTTTTCTTTACATAAGGTCTTTTCTAATTTGGCCTCTATTCTTCTCTGAAATCCTTTTGTATATGAAGGATCTTCTCCAATATCAGGTCCCCCTTTGGGAATTTTCTAGGATGAAACTCTTCGTCGCAAACACGTATCATCATTTATAGCGGATAGCTATTAACTTTTCCTTACTGATTTGATTTGATCATATCGGGATCGGATCCATTACGCCCCATCAACTTTAGTTACGATAAAACTCGAGAAAAGGAATTTCGACTTCAATGGCGAAACCAATAAGAAATGTATTGCCCGGTGTGATCTGGCCAATGTTTGATGAGCATAGAGGGTAAATAGTAACTTTTGTATGCCAATCTTTACAAGTCTCGGTCTTTTTGATCTTTTGTCTTTCTTTTTGGTTGTCTTTATTGCATTTTGAGCAATTTGCAAACTTTTGACATTAAGCGGTTAAATATGATCTTTTCGATCTTCTTTTTTTTTTTTTTTGCGACTATCGACTTTGTAATGTTGGCACATGGCGACTTTTACCATCTTAGTGAAATAACCGACATCCCAGAAAGTGAATCGATATTGGCTAGAAGCCTTTGATGAGATTGGCTTAGTAACATCCATGCCCCACATATAGGAAAATGGAGGAGGCATATCGTCATGTCTTTCTCAATTTGGCATTTGATGTAATTTCTTTTTTAGGTAGGCCGGTAGCCTAAACCTCATGATTACCACGACTATTGTAGAACAATTAGTATGGGTTCATCAATCTTAACGACATACCAGCGTTTGATAGCCTAGAGTGAGAAAACATCTTGAATTCTTAAAGATAGCTCAATGATGTCTCGCATTGTGATGAATTAGGCCGATATTTGGCCCTTCTTAATCTCATAGCGTCCGCGACCTTTTGCAAGGTAGAGTCTACTTTCATCTTGTTCTACCATTCTTAACAAATCAAAAGATAGGCTACGATCTATGTCATCTTCAAAGTCCTTAGATCCCTTAGGCCCATATCTCATTCAAAAGGGAATCGATATGAGCGTCGCTCATGTCATTGATATATCAGGTACCTATTGTAGTGCGAAGGCAAATTCAAAGAATAAATGATTCTAAGGATGATTATTTATATGGTATGGTCATGAATAAAGAATCAAAGAATATTCTAAAACACAAAAGAATATACAGTATAAAATGTAAAGGAAAATATTTGCTTAAAATGATGCATTTTATTGAAATAAAAATTCTGGACACAAGCCTGTTTCACAAAAAGATTCTTTTTGCTTCTAGGCTTAAAGCAACAAGCATGTTTTGAATATTGCTCTAGATTAGCTCTAAAAATACAAGGATCTCTTTCACCGTTCTATTGCTCAAAACACTCCCAAGTTCATATTTACGCATTTTGCGTGTCATCTAATTTCACAATACCCATGCCGATGAATTTTTCCACCAATTTCTTGAAAGCAAGATAATTTTCTATCGAATGCCTTGTGACCCCGCGTGGTACTCTGCTTTGAGCATTTGGGTCACACCATTTTGGATCACGGGGTTGCATCGATTTCGGGTAGTGAGAGCCACCTCATGTGCATCGAATAGGGTTTGATATAACTCCTTATGCGTCATTGGAATCGGTGTAAAGTGGAGTTGCTTTGTATTGGATTCTCGTCTTGATGAGCCTTGATGGCGGTGGTCACAACCCTCGGTTGACCTCGATGACTAATTTGGGGCGCTTGCTCAAGCTATTCGCCGTTTTCCCTATTTCTCGGGGCCTTGAAGTCCACTCTCCCCTTTCCTTTATTTCTATCGGTATAGCCGATTTGGCTCGATCATCCTCGGGTTAAAATCAGAACCTATCGAGAAGTTAAATAGGGCGAAGCATCGATCGACATTGGGGTCCAATATTGTGGGTACCCCATGTGAGCAGCGTGTCTGGGTGAGTCGGGGTATAAATGATGTCTTCATCATCATCCACCTTTGATGGCCACTGGGCCACTCTTTTTCAAGCCCTCAGAGCTAGTAATTGGGTTAAGCTGGCGCATCATATTCATTTGATCTCGCATATCCGTTGAATTTTTGCCCATTGCTCTTGCATCGATATTTGCCTTTGCTCTATTCTCTCAAACCTTTGTTCCATGTCTTCTAGGTTGGTGAAATAATTTTTAATTAATCGGGGTCTTCTCATGAAATCTAGCACATGCGATTTGATGCTATGTGAATGTGTGCAATGAATGTAAAGAGGTGTCGATTCTGATTCAATTCCATTTAGGAAACTTTATTTGAAAACAAAGCTCTTTACATAGAGCGGATTACAAATATACGGACATCCGTATTATCTTCCGTTTTATCAAGAAAGTCATTTTCCATGTCGAGCTCCTAATTTGCTTAGCAGAACCGAATCGACACCCTTCTCTAATATGAAAATGCATACAAAGCAACAAAAATAGTCGATCTGATAGAAGCGAAAAACATGTAAAATATTCAAAGCCTATATTGGGTGACCACTAGGGTTTATCACAACTCCATGCAGGGTAGGCTCTTAGGGCCTTTTACATGCGATTTGAGTTCTAAAGTTGAAGTACTGAACAGTGATTCCCAATCCTCACCCATTATAGGCTCATATGGATTGAGTTTGGTTGGGGAATACATTTCCCTATGGTTGCACGGAGATGAAAATCTCACGAAGACATGAAGTGCGGATGTATCCGAAGCGATTCACTATCTGCGGAGGTGAAAACCTCACGAAGGGTAGCTTCTCACTCCTACTTAAAGGAATGACCAGCGGTCATGCAATATGATGCAAAGTATTCTACAAGACTCGAACCATATCAATCAAATGAAATGATGCAAGCGAATGTAATAAAAGGATCGTAATTTTCAAATCAAATTTTCAATTTTTGACAAAAGGGCGAGAAATTAATCAACTTATGGCTTTGACTCTCTTAGGTCCCAGTGGAGTCGCCAAATTTATCGAAACCAATTTTTAAGCGAGTTTTGAAAAGCGGAAATCGACTTTAAAAATATGGAAATGGAGTCATACGAGATCTTTTATTCGAGGTGTGATCGGATCACCTTGAGATGGATTATTTTAATAAAACATTTTTATTAAAACAATAATTTTGGTCTACAAAAACTCGAGAAAATAGGTTGGGAGTCGGTTACGTGCGAGGAAGGGTTAGCACCCATGCGCCCAAAATTAGTACGAATTGATTAATTAATGTCTGGCGTCGGAAATTTGAAAAGATTTTAGATTACGATCCATTTATTTAAGATATATTTGGATGAGAATCATATTGGATGTCGAAATTTCTTATTTGAAGAAGTAAAAATGTCGTACTCGATAAGTTAGGGCACAACATCTTATATTCTCGAAATTAGATTTATCCTTACGACATTCAATACTCATACATTTAAAAAGAAGAAGGATATTCAATTACTTGAGTCAAATGAAAAATCGCCACCCAGTAAGTTAGGGCACTATTTCTCAAAATTCCCGAATACGGAATATTGCCTTTGTTCTTTTGAAATTCTTATCTCGAGATGATAAAATATCACACCCAGTAAGTTAGGGCGCAATGTCTCAACTTCCCGAGAATAAGTTTTTTTTTTAATTTAAAATATCATGCATTTTGATTTAAGAGAGAAAGGATACTCAGTTACTAGGTTTTAAGCGAGGAGAATCGGAACTCGGTAAGTTAGAGCCACGATTTTCTCGAAACCACTAAATATGAGCATTGCCTTATTTTGAGAAATTTTTAAATAAGCGATTTTGAAATCGACTCATAATGCATTTATTCAATCACTATTCGATAATGAAAAACAAAAATATAATATCGAGCATGGAATGATAATATATGAATACAACTTCGTACAAATGGATAACAAAAATAATAATATGAACATACAATCAAAATTATACAAAAAACAATAATCTCACAACTCCTATTTTGAAAATACCAACACTAGTAAATAAATGGAAATTTACAAATAAGCAACAAATAGAGTTCGAAATTGATTAAAAAAGATGAAAATAACTAATACATGAAATAATAATATAAATGAATTTTAAAATAAATATATTATATACAAAGAAAATTAAAGTAAATAATATACAAAATAACATTAAATAAAATACATAAATCTAAAATGGATAATATGCATAAAATGAATTATGCATGTATAATAATAATGTATAAAAGTGTGTGAAATAAACAATATATAATTTGAAATAAGTAATATATGAAAGAAATCTTTAAAAGAAATAAACTATACAAATAACACACAAAAAATGTATATATAGATGTGTATATATAGATATATATGAAAGAGAATTTAAGAATGATAACTAATGTAAAATCCATAATATACCATATAATCTAAAATATATATTAAAACTTTTTTGAATAATGAATTTATAAAGAATCATTTAAAATGAATAAATAAAAAAGAAAACTGCAATTAAAAAGATAGGGACTCAATTGAAATAAAAACAACATCAAAAGAATAATTTATGAACAAATAAAAATTATTAAAATAGAGTTAAGGACTGAAATAAAATGCACACAAGCGAGCGAGGGATTAAAGCGAAAATGTCCCAATTCCAGCGTTTTAAGCCTAATGCGAGGATCAAAGTGGAGCAGAAATAAAATTCGGTCAAATTCATAAATAAAAGAAACCAGATTTAAAAAAATAAAAATGCGGAAGGGCGTGCAGCGCCAAATAGACCAAATCACGAAACATGCGGATCCCTTGGGTGGTCGGTTCGCGCTTGCGAGTTAAAGCAAAACGGTGTCGTTTTTTATTTAAAAGGCCCTTGATAAAATGCTGTCGTTTTAATAGGTATAAAAATCAAAATTTTTTTAGAAACTTCATTTTCTCCTCTTCCCTTTTCAAAAAAAAAAAACCTAATACACCCTCAAATATCCCTCCTCTCCTTTTCGGTCTTTTCCCAGTCCGGCCTAGGGCCTCCAGTATCCGTCGCACTGCCGTCGTGGGCCAATGGCCGGCGTTGTACGTGGACTCTCCGGCGACGCGACCACGAGTGACTTTCGGTAAGCCCTCCTTACTCTCTTTTCTTTTATTTCAAATATATATATAAAAAAATAAAAAAGAAAATCAAAAACGGAAATAGAAAGACAAGAACACGAATCGAAAGAAAGGATTAATCACCTCTCTAATCTGTTTTTTTTTTATTCTTTATATATTTGTAAAATCGTGAAGCCTTACAATATTTCTTAGGCTTTTTATAGCGAATATCGAAAATAAAAATTGAAAAATAAAATCTGCATTTTTCTTTTGTTTTTCTTCTTTATTGCCGTTGTGTTTTGTTGTGTCGTGCAGGTACGGAGGTACGGAGGCCAGCCTGGTACACGGACGTGGCGAGGGAGGCGCGTGAGGTATGCGGGAATACATGCGGTCGTGCGCGTGGAGGCACGCCACGAGGAAAAGCGCGGCGGCTTGGGCGTTCTGGAAGTCTCTAGGGTTTCGGTTTGCTGAAGCTATCTGGGCCATCTGGGCCAATTTTGGGATTGGGTTTTTAGGGCAATTTGGTAGGCTGATTTAGGTTTGTTTATTTGGGCCTCAATGTGGGCCATCTGGACTTTAAATGTAAATGGACTATGTATCTTGGAATATTATTATTATTGTTGTTTTTGTTTTTGGTTAATAATACGGGCAGGGCAAATTTTAGGCCCTACAATATGGTAATAACAAAAGTAATATTAAGTAAATATTAATTATTGTGATAATATATCAATGTTGAATTAATCTATATATAATATATAAAACCACAAGTTTGAGAATAATTTTGAACTAACAAAAATATTACTAAATTCATATTAAAAATAATTTATTAAAATGCTACTAGTTAATAATTTTACGGAGATAACCAATTTACGTTAACAATTTAACGAACATGACCAAAACAGAAATGATGAAAAAAATTAATAATTATAACTTGATGACTAAAATAGAAATATGGTAATAATTGAATCACTAATGAAATAAGTTTCCCTTATATTTATAGGTTCTAAGATGAAACACGTGTCTTCAGCAAAAGGAAAAAGATGAAACACGTGTCTACACCACGCAACATCTAATTATTCCGGCTATGGTCGGTTTGTCATCTATTAATACGATGGAAACATCAAATTCCACGCAGAAAAAGAAAAAGAAAAATAAAAAACGAGCTTTTTAAAAAAAAAAAAATCTATTATAATAAAAACAAGTGTGATTTCTTCAACCAAAGTTGATATTTTATAATGTTATCTTTCAATTGTATTAAAATTTGAAAATAAATAAATAAGATATATATCAATATTTTAATTATGTTATGTACTAAATAATTACCTAAAATATTTTATCTGAATAAACATATTTAAATTTAATACTTTTTACTTAAACTTTTTTATTTAATTTGTGTGTACTTGACGCATTTTTAATTTGATAATTGATTTTTAAATTTAATACATGAATTTATTATTTTTCTTAATTTAATACCTAAGTTTTTTCTTATTCAATTTGGTACCTAAAGCTTATCAAATGTTATATAAACTACATTAACAATGTTTTTTTGCATAAAGTAGCAAAAATAATAAATTTATGATCATGTGTGAGAAAAGATGGATTTTCTTTTTTGTGTTTTAAATATTCAATTGCTTTTAGTTTAACTAATTTATTTTAATTTAATTTAACATAATGATTGTAGTAAGCCTAATTTGCCCGGGGCCCATAAGCAAACTACCAGAAACCCAATTACAAACCCAATTCAAGCCCAACTTGATTAAGCCCAAACCCAAACCTAAACTAGCCCACAATATTTTCAAAGTCAGAAAACCCTAGGTGCGCCGCACCTAGGTCTACTGCCCACACCTGCCCTAGGCCTGTTGCCAACGTCAAAGCACCGCCGTCGTTACATCTTCAGCGCAAGTGGCGCACCTGCTCCACCGCCCCTATCAACACCGCCCATATCCTGCAAAGACCAAAGCCGAAGTGACAACATACCAAATAATAGATTTAAACTTTGTAAATGGCTATAAAAGCCATCAAAGATCGAATGTATTTTTTCTCTCTTCGGACAGTTGATCAATACAAAAGCAATAGATTTTCAAATACCAAAAGCAGCAGAGATTAAACATTAAAAAAAGAGAGGAGAACCAAAACGCAAAATCATATCAGTAACTTTAGGAGGTGATTTTATTTATTTTAATTTTTTCTATTTTATTTTATTTGAATCTTTTTCTTTTATTTACACAAATATATATATATATATATATATATATATAAGAATAAAAGAAAAAAGAAAAAAAAACTTACTGAAATAGTGTAGCGGTGACTTTTGAGTTTAGCCGCCATGCAGTGGCGGATGGCGCGAGAGACTATGCAGAGAGATCGAAGATAGGGAGAGGATTTGAGAGAGAAATATGTTTTTTTTTTTGAAAAGGAGAAGAATGAATTTTTAAAAAAAAAAAATCTAACTATATAGGCCCCAAAGCGGCGTCGTTTTGGGGTGGCCTCAGATGCCCAAAGCGGCATCGTTTTGCCTGGCCGATCCGGCCAGGCCCGACCGCCTAGGATCGCGTGTTTTTAGCGGAAGGGTTATTTTCGATTTTAGCCCTTCCACTTTTCGACCATTTTCAATTTAGTCCTTTTTTTTGTTTTTTTCTTTTAATTTTACCGGATAATTTTGTTTTTATTTCAATTTAATCCCTTAAAGGAACTACGCCGTTTTGGAGGCCTGTATAAATTTCCTTTTTGGTCCCCTTCCCTTCGTGCGCGTTACAAATTGATCCTCCACCCTATTTTTCACTCCCGATTTTTGCCCTGAACTTCTGTTTTAAATTCAATTTAGTCCCTTTTTAGTTATTTTGCAATTTTTATTATTATTTAATATTTTTATTATTATTACTATTAATGTTATTATTATTATTATTATTTAACATTATTATTATTATCATTACTCTATTACTATTATTTTTATTTTATTTTTTTATTCCTTTTATATTTATTACTATTTTCATTATTATTATTATTATTATTATTATTATTGCTATTATTATTTTTGTACTACTATTATTATTATTATTATGTCATTATTATTACTATTATTTTTGCTATTTTTTTTACTATTATAATCATATTTCATTTTCGTGTTTATTTATTTATTTTTCTGCTTGTTTATTTTATTTTATTACCGTCCTTATTATTGTTATTCACACTAACGCATTTATTATTCTTTCATTATGCATATTAGTTTCGTCATTCTTTTTTTTTTTTTTTGCATTTTACTATAAAATCGTGTTACATTAATATTTGTCCGATACAATTTTTTTTATTAAACAATTTTTTGTAATTCGAGACTGAGAAATAGTACCCTAACTTCTTGGGTTTTGATTTTTCTCGTCGAGCCTAAAGAACAATTATCTTTTTTAAAAATCAAGCGTATAAGCTAAATAAAAACTTATTCTCGAGAATTCAAAAATATTGTGTCCTAACTCACTGTATGTAACATTTTTTATTATCTCGAGGTAAGGATTTCTAAAAAACAAAGGCAATATTACTGTATTTGGAATTTTGAGAAATTGTGCCTAACTTACTTGGAGTTCGATTTTTCATTTGACCCAAATAACCGACTATCCTTCTTAAATTTAAATGCACGAGTTTTAAAAGTCAAAAGACAAGTTTAGTTTAGAGGATTTGAAATGTTGTATCCTAACTCCTTTAGGCGTGACGTTTTACTTCTTGAAATAAAGAGGTCTTAGCATCCAATTTAATTTATTCAAGTTTTCTTCTAAACAAAGAGGATCGTATTTTAAAATCTTTTCAAATTTTCGACATCAAGGCGTTAATCAATCAATTCGGTACCAATTTTGGGCGTTACGAGGGTGCTAATCCTTCCTCGTGCGTAACCGACTCCCGAACCCATTTTCTCAAATTTTGTAGGCCAAAGTCATTGTTTTAATAAATCAAAATGTTTTAATGATCAATCTCAAGGTGATCCGATCACACCTCGAAAAAAGGATTGGTGGCGACTCCATTTTCGTTTTTAAAGTCGACCTAGTGTTTTCCAACAAAAAAATGGTTTCGACAGCTTGGCGACTCCATTGGGGACTGCAAAATAAGAGAGTCAAGCCACGAGTTGATTAATTTTTGTCTTTTTGTCGAAAATTGAAAACTCGACTTAAATTTACGATCCTTTCATTGTATTCCATCCGTTTTATTACGATCTTTTTCATTTTGGTTTATAATTGCTTTACTGGTTTGAATTTTTGATATGTCTTTGCACATTGCATTACATGATCGCTCGATTATACACTTTTTAAGTGGGAGTGAGAAACTATTCCTTCGTGAGGTTTTCACCTCCGTACGGGATAGTGGATCACTTTCGGGATACATCCGTACTTATGTCTTCGTGAGATTTTCATCTCCGTGCAGCCATAGGAAATGTATTCCCCCTGAGGCAGAACTCGGTCCATATGAGCCTATAATGGGTGAGGATCGAGGAATCTGCTTGTTCAGGTACCTTTACTTTAGAACCAAACTCCATATAGTGAGCCTTAAGAGCCCACCCTAGGTAGAACCACTCCAAACCCTAGTGGCCACCCAAATAGGTGCTCTATTTATTTTTCCTTGCTTGTTTTTGCTTTGTACTAAAACTGTTTCGTTTTTGGTTATGATTGCATTACATTTTCATCATAGAAAAGAGGTGTTGGTTCACGTTCGGTTGCTAAATAGAGAGCTTGTCATGGAAAATAGATTTCTTGATAAAGTGGAGGATAAATCGACCTTTCGAATATGGTCCGAGTAAACACAACGAGAGAAGGGTGATAGTCTGACAGAGGAGTACACAACTTTGCTCCGTTGCCCGAGGATTTAAGCTGACAAAGATTATTCGAGAGCCGTTAACGTCCAGATTTCCTTAAAGAAGCTAACAAGCATCACGGGGATGAGTGAGTAATGGGTCGCAGCCCGGATCAAGCAAAAATAAGTTAGTAGAGGCATCCATTGGAAAGTTCACGAGATTTGATCTTAACATCCGGATATGAAGAAAAGGATCGATGTCTTCACCTGGAGTATGAGGGCAAGGCCGTATATGTATCCGTTTTATGTAAAGAAATTTTTTTTTCTAGAAAAGTTGTTCTAATAGAATTGAATCAGAATCAACGCCTCTTTTTTGCATTCATTTCATGCATTAGCATTGCATTGCATCATATACAATAAAATTCAATAAAGACCTTTACCCTGGAATATCGTTACAGTGCACGAGGAAAAACTGAAGTAATGGACCAAAGGTTGAAGAGATTAGAGCAAATGCAAATACAGATGCAAGAGCAATTGGCCAAATTTCAACAAGATATGAGGAATCAGATGCTAGAATTTCAAAGAAACATGATGAGCCAGTTAACCCAGATGCTAGCTAGAGGGTTAGAAAAAGGAAAAAGCCCTATGGTTAACTCGGGGGCGATAACGAGGGCTTAAGCTTATCATTCAGACTTTATCCCGACAAACACCCAAGCACAACCATATGCGTATCCACAAAGGGTGTCCGTTAACATTAGACCACAATACCAGACCGGTACCTCGACATCGTTGAATTTCCCGACGGGTTCAGGTTCTAGTCCAGGGGATGATCCAATCAATCCTGTTGTCCTTGATCTGGATGATCTAGCGGAAACAAAAAAGGCGAGAGTGGAGCTCCCAAAACAATTTGAAGATCATTAAAAGCGAGAGAAAAAGCGAGAGAGGGCTCCCAAATCAATACTTTAAAGGCCACGAAGAAGAGGGAAAATGAGGTGAATAATACAGTATGTATAACAAGGGCTATTCAAAGCCGATTCACAGTAAAGCGACCAAGGGCGACAACTACCGACCATCGAGGTCCCCCAAGGCAAGATTCCAATCCAAGACCGAACTCGAGAAAAAACCGGTTCACGCCCATCCCAATCACGTATGGGAAGTTATACCAAAGTTTGTTTGATGCACATATAGTATCCCCTTTCTACATAAAACCTATGCGACATCCGTTTCCTAAATGAGTGCGATCACGAGCGCCCAATCACGAGTACCATGCGGGAATTACAGGACACTCGATTGAGAATTGCACCGCTTTTAAAAGATAATCAAAAGACTCATCAACATGGGTATTGTGAAATTCGATGATCCATCGATGCGAGAAAATTCGTTACCTAACCATTCTGACAAAGGGGTAAATGCGATAATCGAAAATACGGGGAAAAGAATCAAGGGGAATATTGCAGAAGCAAAAACCCCATTTAAATGGGTTTTGAAACAAATGATAGACATGGGATCAATCATTTAGACTTCGGAGGAGGTACCTAAAAGGATGAGGAGCCACTTTGAATTCCACGCGAGAAGAAGGTCATGAAATCCAAGAGTGCACTGAATTCAAAGCTTTGGTACAGAGCCTAATGGATAATAAAGAGTTGGAATTCTTTGAAGAGGTTAAAAGCCCAGAAGGAATATCGGAGAATCTAAACATTAACGTCGTATCTGAAGAGGGAACCGGGGAATAAAATTTTCAAGCGTCTGCCCTTACATACTTGGGAGTGTTTTGAACAATGGGATTGTGGAAGAGATCTCTGTATTTTTTAGAGCTAATTTAGAGTAATATTCAAAACATGCTTGTTGCTTTAAGCCTAGAAGTAATAAGAATCCTTTCGTGAAATAGGCTCATGTCCAACACCTTTATTTTTAATGGAAAATGCATTTTTGTATCTCACTTTGAGCAAATATTCTTTTATTCATTTATTCCATTCATGTTCATACCACATAAATAATTATTCTTAGATTCATTTATTCTTTGAATATTCCTTCATAACTACAACAGGTCCTTAGATATCAATGACATGAGCTGGCCAGCGCTCTCTTGACTCGAGTCTACTTTTGAGCAAGATATGTGTCTAGAGGATCTCAAGACTTTGGAGATGATAGAGATTGTAACCTATCTCTGATTTGTTAAGGATGGTAGAACAAGATGAAAAATAGATCCTACCTTACAAAGCGTCATTGTGAGCCTAGGAGAAGAGAGTGAGGTGAAGATCGGAGCCTGTATCACCACAAAGACAAAGCGAGACGTCATTGAGTTATTCCAAGAATTCAAAGATGTTTTCGCATGATCGTATCATGATATGCCACATTTCTTTGAGGCGTGCGGATCTTTATTAAGGCTAAGGAAATCTTAGAAGAGGAACACATGCTAATGGTTTTACAATGGACATGCAAATAATGAGGTTCGGGTATTGCTGGTCCACCATGAAAGGGGATTGCATCAGTTATACCAAGAAATGCCATAAGTGCCAAATTTACGGAGACAAGATTCCTATGCCTCCTTTATCTCCTCATGACATCTCCGTGGACTTTCTCTATGTGGGGTATGAATGTCAGTGGGTCAATCTCACCAAAGGCTTCTAAGGGGTATCGATTCATCTTTGTGGTCGTCTATTACTTCACTAAGTGGGTGTAAGCTGCTTTATACACTGGTGTCATAAAGTCGACACCAAAAAAAAAAAATATCGGTATGGAATGCCAAAAAAAAGAGATCATATCTGACAGTGCACTAAATTTAAACAACAGCACGATATCAGAAGTTTGCAGTCTGTTCAAGATTAACACCATATCACCCTAAAATAAACGGTGCAGTAAAAAAAGAGAAGATCGTGGGGAAAATGATTGAGACTCACAAAGATTGGCATGAAAAGTTACCATTCACCCTCTATACCTATCAGACGTCTGTCAGGACCTCTACCAGGGCAACGCCTTTCTCATTGAAGTTGAGATTCCTTCCCTTCGAGTCTTGTCGGAGCTGAAGTTGGATGAAGCAAAATGGATCCAAGCCCCGATCGATCGGTTAAATTTGATTAAAGAGAAAAGGTTGAAAGCTATCATCAAATGCACCAAAAGCGAATGATGCGAGCTTACAACAAAAATGTTCGCGAGAGAATTCCATGAGGAACTTCGATATTGAAGAAGATCCTTTCCATACAAAAGGACTTCAGAGGAAAATGGATGTCAAACTGGGAAGGACCTTATGTGGTAAAGAAGGCATTGTCTAGAGGAGCGTTGATATTAACTGAGATGGACAGCAAGAGTCTGCCTAATCCTGTGAATTCAGACTCAGTCAAGAAATACTTCACTTAAATAATAAAAAAAAGAAAAAGGAAAAAGGAGAGGCCAAGGTGAAAACCCACAAAGGGCGCATTGAGACCAAAGGGGTTTTGAATTGAAAACCTGTAAAGGGCAATTCAAATTTTGGGGCATGCGGTAGTCTCGCTTTCTCCGAATTAACAAGAAAGAGAGATGTTACGTCTTGGGGCATCAACAGAGTACTCTAGATCCCCTAAACACATATTGAGTTCAAAATGGTCCTCAAGAAGTTCGTGCATAGAAGCTCATGCTGCGATATCTAGGGCACTTATTTTTCTCTCTCTTGTTTTATGTTTCAACAATGTTTGCTTTCTTTGATTAATCCATTCTTTTCTGATTTTGTTCCTGATAAATTTCAGTTTTATCCATCATTATGATCTTTTTCAAGCATTTTGCATTGAAATAATGATTAATGGACTAATAATACTTTCACAAAAAGAGTTCTGCGTATTACTCTAGAAGCTTTTAAATAGTGCAAGAACTTGAAACAGGACTATTATTTAGAACTCACCAAACCTAAGGGTTGGAAATATTTGAGAAAGAAGAGTTTAAATTGTGACTACTTCTTGATTTTACATCAAAGACACCGGTGAGCAAAGAGGCGTGATAACACCTCGGTGATACAACATTGATGAACAACGAGGAATGACAACCCAAACATTAAAAGGGATCATTCTCATGCATTCATACAAATATCATTCATACACATTTAGTTAGGAGCATTTGATTTATTTTGATCATGACATCCTAATCATTTGGTATAAACAAAGGCCCATGAAATCGATTCTACACGTCATGCCCCCGGAGAGGGCGAGTGTATCAAGATCGGTGAAACCACAAATCTCATCTTCTGAAGCGGCGGTGGAGCGATTGAAGTTGTAGATCTTATCTCCTTGAAGTTGCGGTGGAGTAGATTGAAGATGGCGAATCTTATCTTCTTGAAGTTGCGAGTGGAAGCGATTGAAGCCACCGACCTTATCTCCTCACGAAGTTGCGTGAAAGCGGATGAAGACAGCGGATCTTATTTCCTGGCGTTGCGGTGGAGCAGATTGAAGCTACAAATTGGTGAATTTTATCTTCCGAAGTTGCGAGTGGAGCGATTGAAGCCACCCGACCTTATCTCCCTAAAGTTGCGTGGAGCAAGCCCGAAGACAACGAATCTTATTTCTCTGGTGTTGTAGTGGAACAGATTAAAGCTACAGATTATGGCGGATCTTATCTTCCTGAAGTTGTAGTGGAGTAGATTGAAGCCACCAACCTTATCTCCCTGAAGTTGCAGCGGAGCGGTGATGAAGGCAATGGATCTTATTTCCACGGCATTCTGAGAGAAACAGGTTGAAGCTACAAATTGGTGAATCTTATCTTCCTAAAGTTGCGATGGAAGCGATTGAAGCCACCAGCCTTATCTCCACTGAAGTTCTGCGGAGAGCGAACTAAAACGGCGAATCTTATTTCCATGGCGTTGCGGTGGAGCAGATTAAAGCTCTGATTATGGCGAGACCTTATCTTCACGAAGTTGCGGTGGAAGCAGATTGAAGTCACCGGCCTTATCTCCTTGAAGTTGCGTGAGCGGGTGAAGATAGCGAATCTTATTTCCAGAGCGTTGCGGTGGAGCAGTTGAAGCTACAAGTTACGAGCCTTATCTCACTGAAGTTGCGGTGGAGCGGGGAAAACACACAAACCTTATCTTCCGAAGTTGCGGTGGAGCGGGGAAAATACACAAACCTTATCTTCCTAAAGTTGTAGTGGAGCAGGTTGAAATTACCAATTATTATCTCTTTGAAGTTCAGTGAGTAGATCGAAGCTACAAATATCTTCTCCTGAAATTACATTGAACCAATTCCTACACCCCAAGAAGATGCGGTGGAATGGAAGGAGGCTACAGAAGAAGAAACACCAAAGAAGTCGAGACTCGACAAGGCAGGAGCAAAATTGGTTTTTCTTAAAAGTCTTTGCTCCATTCCCGTTACACGACAATGAGCAAAGAGGGGCAGCTGTAGTAAGCCCAATTTGCTCGGGGCTCATAAGCAAACTACCAGAAACCTAATTACAAACCCAATTCAAGCCCAACCTGATTAAGCCCAAACCCAAACCTAAACTAGCCCACAATATTTTCAAAATCAGAAAACCCTAGGTGCACCGCACCTAGGTCTGCTGCCCACACCTGCCCTAGGCCTGCTGCCAACGTCAAAGCGCCGCCGTCGTCACATCTTCAGCGCAAGTGGCGTACCTGCTCCACCGCCCCTGTCAGCACCGCCCATATCCTGCAAAGACCAAATACGAAGTGATAGCATACCATATAATAGATTTAAACTTTTTAAATAGCTATAAAAGCCATCAAAGATCGAATGTATTTTTTCTCTCTTCGGACAGATGATCAATACAAAAGCAATAGATTTTCAAATACCAAAAGCAGCATAGATTAAACATTAAAAAGGAGAGGAGAACCAAAACGCAAAATCATATCAGTAACTTTAGGAGGTGATTTTATTTATTTTATTTTATTTTTCTATTTTATTTTTTATTTGAATCTTTTTCTTTTATTTACACAAATATATATATAAGAATAAAAGAAAAAAGAAAAAGAAGCTTACCCTGAAATCGCTGAAAAAACGGTGACTTTTCGAGTTTCGGTCGCCGTGTGTGATTGCGGAATGACAACGGATAACAGGAGACTAGGCCGGAGATCGAAGATGGGGAGAGGATTTGAGAGAGAAATCTATTTTTTTTCTGAAAATGAGAAGAATGAAATTTTTTTAAAAAAATCTAACTTATATAGGCCCCCCAAAACGACGCCGTTTTGGGACTGGCCTCAGATGCCCAAAACGGTGTCGTTTTGCCCTGGCCCGATCCGATCGACCCAACCCGCCTAGGATCCGCGTGTTTTTTAGCGGAAGGGTTATTTGCGATTTTGGCCCTTCCACTTTTTCGACCATTTTCAATTTAGTCCTTTTTTTGTTTTTTTTCTTTTAATTTTACCGAATAATTTTGTTTTCATTTCAATTTAATCCCTTAAAGGAACTACGCCGTTTTGGAGGCCTGCATAAATTTCCTTTTTGGTCCCCTTCCTTTCGCGCGCGTTACAAATTGATCCTCCACCCTATTTTTCACTCCCGATTTTTGCCCTGAACTTCTATTTTAAATTCAATTTAGTCCATTTTTAGTTATTTTGCAATTTTTATTTTTATTACTTAATATTTTTATTTTTATTACTATTAATGTTATTATTATTTAACATTATTATTATTATCATTACTCTGTTACTATTATTTTTATTTTATTTGTTTTATATTTATTACTATTTTCATTATTATTATTATTGCTATTATTATTTTTGTACTACTACTACTACTATTATTATTATTATTATTATTATTATTATTATTATTACTATTACTATTATCATTTTTTATTTTATTTATTTATTTCCTATTACTATTATTATTATTATGTCATTATTATTACTATTATTTTTGCTATTTTTTTACTATTATAATCATAATTCCTTTTCGTGTTTATTTATTTATTTTTTTGCTTGTTTATTTTATTTTATTACCGTCCTTATTATTGTTATTCACACTAACGCATTTATTATTCTTTCGTTATGCATATTAGTTCCGTCATTCATTTTTTTTTTGCATTTTACTATAAAATCGTGTTACATTAATATTTGTCCGATACAATTTTTTTTATTAAACAATTTTTTGTAATTCGAGACTCGAGAAATCGTACCCTAACTTACTGGGTTTTGATTTTTCTCGTCGAGCCTAAAGAACCGATTATCTTTTTTAAAAATCAAGCGTATAAGCTAAATAAAAACTTATTCTCGAGAATTCAAAAATATTGTGTCCTAACTCCTTTGGATGTGACATTTTTGTTATCTCGAGGTAAGGATTTCTAAAAACAAAGGCAATATTCTCGTATTTGGAATTTTGAGAAATTGTGCCTAACTTACTGGGTTCAGATTTTTCATTTGACCCAAATAACCGAGTATCCTTCTTAAATTTAAATGCACGAGTTTTAAAAGTCAAAAGACAAGCTTAGTTTGAAGATTAGAAATGTCGTATCCTAACTCTTTGGGCGTGACGTTTTACTTCTTGAAATAAGAGGGTCTTAGCATCCAATTTAATTTATTCAAGTTTTCTTCTAAACAAAGAGGATCATATTTTAAAATCTTTTCAAATTTTCGACATCAAGACGTTAATCAATCAATTCGGTACCAATTTTGGGCGTTACGAGGGTGCTAATCCTTCCTCAAATGTAAATAATTGACTCGAACCCGTTTTTCGAATTTTGTAGGCCAAAGTCATTGTTTTAATAAATAAAAATATTTTAATGATCAATCTCAAGGTGATCCGATCACACCTCGAAAAAAGGATTGGTGGCGACTCCATTTTCATTTTTAAAGTCGACCTAGTGTTTTCCAACAAAAAAATGGTTTCGACAATGATTTTTTCGGGGGGGAAGGGTTTAAAACTCTTGTCTTCTTCTTCTTCAATATCCATTTATTAAGCATAGCTCAAAGAAAAAAAAATTAAACACAAATTTCCTTCAGTGCTGATGATATTTTTGTAGAATTGAGGGCTTCGTGAAGATCAAGTTGTGCTTTAAGCACGAGGTCCCTCTTGAATCGTCCCTGTCACTAACGGTCAAAGTAATATCAGCTCATATGAAAAGTAAAATTTGAGCATATTGTTTAGTGAAATAGAGAAAACTCCAAATAAATATATTCAATCCTACCGTTAATGGTTAAATTAACTATTTTAATAATGAAAGGACTTGATTGATATAATATTGATGGTTTTGAAGTGTAATTAGAATATTTTGAAGTTTAGGAGCCAATTTAGAATGAGAGACATAGTTGGAGATGTCTAGTGCAATTAAATCAAAATATTTATAAGTATGCTCATATTTATAAAATGCCTACGGTAAAACGGTGAGATTAAATTTAGTGGTGAGATATATATTTGGATTCAATCAAAGCGGTGGCGAAAGATAATTTAGAGTAAAAAAGAAAATAACTATTAAAAACATTAAATTAAAGCGTATATAATAAAAATGATTTATTTTTATTTGTAAAATTAATAAATAATTAAATTATATATTAAATAATTATTTTATTAATGATTTTTATTATTCATGTAATATTTATTTTTATTATTTATACTTTTATAATAAAAATACGTATTTAATTATTATATATTTTTGAAGTTATAAGAAAATAAATTTTATATATTTATTATGTAAAGAAATATTATATATTTATTTCTTAATTAATACATAAACCAAATTTTATTTGAAAAAACTAAAAATTCTATGGAAAACAAAAACCAAATAAAGGACCAACATGTAAATAGCAATTTTGATTGGGCTGCTCTTTTTCTGATTGTAGCCTTAACCCCTGGTTATAAATTGGATGGACAGTGCTGGTCTATGGATACTAATCCATAGTAATTGTTATTTGGAATTTTTCTTTATAATTTAATGATGATTTTGTAAATTTACTAATAAAATAGTGATTTTGGATATAATTTTCTGAATAATTTAATTTTCATGTCATACGCATTACATAATATATAAAAGAAAAGAATATTAAAAACTAGAAAATGAGCTAAGATAGGGTCGGGTCAAATTTTGGTTTTAAGTATTAGAGCTCGAGTTCTGTTCAAATTTTATAAAGATTTTCTTTTTTTTTTTTTGTTTTACCTAAACTCATTTTCTGAATCTAGTATTTTTATCTTAACCTTCTCAAATTTTAGATGAACTTTCAAACTTGAACGAATATCTCGATCCATAGAACAATTATATCAAAAACCATTGAGCTCGAACTAAGAAACTCTTGTACAAACTTGTTTCTAATATTTTTCATAAAAATTAAAAAGTATATAAAATTTTAATTGCAACCAACAATCAACACAAACAACATATGCATTGTAAATATCAAACTAGATAATAAAATATTACAAGGTTGTAGTAGGATCTGAAAAACACCATAGATATAAAATTTTAATTTTTGCTTAAGACAGCTTATATTGCGGAAGGGATAACTCAATTGGGGAAACAAGGCTGATAATTGTGATCATGACATTGATGAACCCCTTGGAATTAAGAAACGGTACGTAGCATCATGTTTTTGAATTCTTCAAAATCAATCATGCCATCAAGTTGGTGTCATAGAAGCAAATCATGTTCCTGCAATCTTTGCCTTTCTTTTCTTCCCATAAACCAAGTCTTACCAACACGCTTTGAAGCTCCTCACATGAAATGAAGCCATCACCATTCAAGTCAAACACCTTGAATGCCTTGGCAAGGTCACTGTCTCCATGATCATCATCATCATCACCGCCACCATGAACCATCATTATTTCTTCTTCCTCCTCCTCATCATCAATGGCTGCCTCAATCTTGGTGTTGTGGTTGGAGATGGAATCATAGAAGAACAAGAATTCTTCAAAGCCAAGACAAGGTTTTCCCACTAAGGACTCCAATTCTTCAAGGCTAAACTCGACTCCGATTCTCTCAAGCAACCAATTAAGCTCCTCCAGGCTAACCAAGTCATCCCCATTCTTGTCAAGCTTCTCGAAAATCCGTCGCAAGTCGTTCTTGCTAAGGGAGACATGTTGTCAAAGGAATATCACCATTAACATGAAATGCTTGAAGCTTGGTATTTCTGTGTATCAACCAGTTATGATGAAAGCAGAGTGACGGGTGTGTTGCTATTTATAATGCAGATTTTTGGGTAACGAAGCTTGCAAGAAGTTTCCTAAGGAAAATTATGGAAGGATATATATATATATATATATTTCCTGATAAGTTGAATTTTCATTTTTCTTTTAAATGTGGTCTTCATTCATCTAAGTCCTTTTCATTGTCTTTATTTTGCTGCTGGCTGAAACACTTGTCATTAATGGGAGAAAATTCTAGTCCCAAATTTTGGATCTTGTACAAATATCATATATTTGTTTTTATACTAGAAATTCATTTTTAAAAAATTGTTGGAGATAAGTTTGCTGTATATTACCTTTTGAGTTTAACTCATATTTGGAAATAAAAATCATATCGAATCATATAAGGAAGTAAAAATCTTTATTTCGTATCCCTTATTAAGGCTAGAAATGAGAAAAGAATATTTATTTTTATCTATCTATACCTACTATATATTTTACAATTTAGTTGAGTTATTGTCCCACATCAATGGGGAAGTGGATTTTAGGATATAATCGGTTTTTGGTGAAGTGTTAGGTCTTTGTTGTTGGAAGCAAGGACATAGTAGGGTATTCATCTAATCGGATAATCTCGAGGTAGTCAAAATTTGAATAATATATAAAACCAAGTTTTGAATAACTTTTGAACTAACAAAATTATTTTTTATTGTGTTTATTATATTACTAAATTGACATTAAAAACAATTTATTAAAATGTTACTAATTAATAATTTTACGGAGATAATCAAAATAGAAATGATAGAATATATGTTTTGCTATATCAATTAAAAAAAAGGCAACATCTTCATTTACGTTAACGACCATGACCAAAACTGAAATAATGAAAAAAATTAATAAAAAAATTGAAAATTTTTATAACTTGATGACCAAAATATAAATATGGTAATAGCTGAATCACTAATGAAACAATTTACCTTATATTGATTGATTGATTGGAGGAGAGATAAGTATGGTCAAATATTGACTATCTGACAACAACGTTGAATCGTTCATCATTATATGTAGTACAAATAATAAACCAAAATGGATTTGTCTTCAACATGTTGTAAAGTTTATTAGATTAGAAGGGCATAATTATTTGTATAAAAAAATATTATAAATAGATTGAATTTTAATTTAATTGACATAAATATAGTGGTGGAATCATAAAGAGGTCCAGGGGTCATGGTCCCCTTAAAATAGTAGATTTTTATTTAGGTTTTTTATAATTTATAAAATTTTAAATTAATAATGATTAAATTGTACTTTAATCATTTAAAAATGATAAAAATTTAATTTAACATTTTAAAAATTATAAAGATATATATTATTAAAATGTTGAAATTATATTTTTACGATAGTAAAAATATAAATTTAATTTCAGCTTCTAAAAAAATTTTTTTTTGACTCCGTCACTGCATAAGTATTGTTGTTAATGTAAGAGAAGGTGAGTTCGAATACGATAAAGTGTATTATCATCCTATTTATAAGTTGGGAAGAAATTGTGGATAGTTCTAAACATCATGTCAAAAAATAGATATAATTAGAATTTATAATAAGATTATTACAAAAATATTGGTGAAAAATATTGCAATATTATTGGTTTATAGGTTGAAGATGAAATACGTGTCTTCAGCAAAAGGAAAAAGGATGAAACACGTGTCTATACCACGCGACATTTAATTATTCCGGCTATGGTCGGTTTGTCATCTATTAATTAATGGAAGAATATTATGATGGAAATTAACATCAAATTCCACACAGAAAAATAAAAATAAAAATAAAAAACGAGCTTTTAAAAAAAATAAATCTACCATAATAAAAACAAGTGAGATTTCTTCAATCAAAGTTGATATTTTATAATATATCTTTCAATTGTATTAAAAATTAAAAATTAAATAAATAAGATATATATCAAAATTTTAATTATGTTTTTTAATTTGATACTGAAGTTTTTATTTATTTCTTTATTTTGTGTATACTTGGCATTTTCTTAATTTGGCAACTAAGTTTTTTTAAAATTTAGTACATGAATTTTTCATTTTTTCTTAATTTGATACTTAAGGTTTTTTTTTGTTCAATTTGGTACCTAAGTTTCTCAAATGTTAAATAAACTACTCCAATATACTAACAATGTTTTTTTTTTTATGAAGTAGCAAAAATAATAAATTTATGATCTACATGTGACAGAAAAGATGGATTTTCTTTTTTTGTGTTTTAAATATTCAATTGCTTTTAGTTTAATTAATTAATTTTAATTTAATTTAACATAATGGTTTTTGGGGGGTTTAAAACTCTTGTTTTCTTGTTCAATATCCATTTATTAAGCACAGCTCAAAGAAAAAAAAAATTTTAACATAGATTTCCTCTAGTACTGATGATACTTTTCAGAATTGAGGGCTTCGTGAAGATCAAGTCATGCTTTAAGCATGAGGTCCCTCTTGAATCATCCCTACCACTAACGGTCAAAGTAATATCATCTCATATGAAAAGTGAAATTTGAGCATATTGTTTAGTGAATTTGTAACATCCTGAATAATTGGGTCTGTGCATTTTATGTGTTTGGATGCTTAAAATATTAATTTGAGAATTTGAGGTACAATTGGGGCTCAAATTGGGCTGAGGCCTTGTTTTAGATATTTTGTTTAGACACTCTAAGGGCTTAAATTGAAGTTGTAGTAGTTTAATTGACATATTGGGCTCGTGGCCCAGCAGACTAGGGGACACGAGAAGGTGAGCTATAAGTGGCGTCACTAGTGCATGAGGAAGGCCCAAATTTTTGGTTGCTTGAAGCCCAAGTTATAGGGCTAGATTTCGGCACTTAATTGAGTAGGGGGGACGACACAAGGCTATTTTTTTAGGAATCTTATTATATTTATTTCATGTGGATAATAAGCAGATAAAGGCTATTATTTAGGGATTTAGTCTTTAAGGATAATAAGCGGATAAAGGCTATTTTTGAGGAGATAACAGATTAAGATAAGGGAAAAGGGATAGGAGCTATCATGTATGGCGGTGTTGGTAGAAAATCAATCTCTGCTAAAGGGAGGAATCGATTTTCTATATAAAAGAGGTTTGTGCCGAAATTTTGAAGCCTCTCTTTTATTTTCTTTTCTCATCTTCTTCCTCTCAAAAGCCGAAAATCACCATCTTCTTCACCCTTTCTTCCTCTCTAAAATTTCTGGTTGGCGAATCTTTTAACCTCTATTGTTATTCTTCTTTTAATCCCTAAAAGCTGAAATCACATCTCTATTATTCTATTCTTCTCCTTAATATTCATTGGCGAATCTCTCTTAGCCATCTCTTCAATTAGTACATCTTCTAAAAAGAAATTCTTAGATCTCACTTCACTGAAGTTGCCGAATTCTCTTCAAAGGAGTTTGCTTGTGCGAATCTTGAAGGAAACAATAGGTAAGTATTGATTTCGGGATTTCAATACTCTTCCAGCTTTTCAAAAGTCCTTAGTCGAATGGCTATTAGAAACTAATCTCTTATTTTACTCTTCTTTTCGGCATTCCGGGATTTGAAGAAGGAGGCCAATCGCATAGATCTCTAAGTTATAGAATCGTGTTACTTTCTTGGATTTCAAGGTAAGAGGATTTGTTTATTTATATATATAAAATCGGGTAGAATACTAACCATGACCGAATATAGGAGAGGCCTATTTTCGCAATTGTTCCGGCTTTTAAGCAAGGCTATAGATTGAGGATAATAGATCCAGATAGCAAGGACATCGACTAAGAATATTGGATTTCGCAATATCGGTGTGTAATTCTCCACACCATCTAGATCTGTTTGATTAATATATGAAAATAAGTATTACATGTTTTGTTAAATGCCGAAACCCAGGCATATTGACGGAACCCAAAGAGGGTAAAGAAAATCACCGAGTTAGTAAATGATCCGATTAAATGTTATAAGTATACTGATTTTATGTGATTGCATGGGTTGGGTTTGATGAAAGGAGGAAGTTATATGTTGTAGCGGTTCCTTACCGTGATCTGTTGTAGCGGCTTCTGCCGTGATTTGTTGTAGTGGCTATGGCCATGATCTGATGATGAGCAGCACGACTGCCATCAAGGCGTGTAGCGGTGTGGGTTGATTGTAGAAATCCCCAATGGTGTGAATGGTCGTGAGTGCGGGCGTGTAGCGGATGGACACCTAGGATATGGGTTGGGCTTTGCATATTATTTTTGTTACTTATATTTTGATTATTCTGTTTTATGGGGCTAAAGCCCAAATCTAATGGTGCATGAGGGTTGCACACTGAGTCTCGCGACTCACCCTTTAATTTTAACCATCTCAGGTGACACTTAGGGCATCGGACCGGGCTGGAGAGGAGAGCAAGGTGGCCATGCGACAGAGCTTTGAGAATTTAGCAAAAAGACTTAGTCTAATTTTTTTTTATTTTCATTTAATTAATGGGTTCAAATTTCCTTGTAATAAGGCCATGGGCCACTAGACTACCATTTATGTTTTGGGATTTTGTTGGGCTTTTATTACTGGGTTTTAAGTTTTACATTTTCAATTAAGTTAAGACCTGCATGAAATTTCGGTTTTTATTTAAAATCTACCAAGATAATTGGTTACTTAATATTTTATACTTTAATGAATTATTAAGCTTTCGAAATAAAGGTGTAAACCTAGTAATTGTTTTCCAAAATGCGACATGTTATGTAAAATCTCTTAAGTGACATACCAGATCCGGTTGTAGCGTTTGGGCTGGGTTTAGGGTGTTACAGAATTAGAGAAAACTCCTAATAAATATAACCATTCCTACCATTATATTTCATATCATCTATCACATGTTGCCATGTTGGTCATATATTAGCAATTTTTGTTCCCTCATGAAAAACTAACATCGTTGATATTTTGGAGTAATTTGTATGACATTTGAAAAGTTTAGATAACAAAGTAGACCAAAAAATCTCACGTGTGAAATTAGAAAAAAGTGTCAAGTTAAGGTATTAAATTGGACAAAAAGAAGTTTAGGTACCAAATTGGGATAAAGTGTCAAGTTTAGGTATGTGAAATCTTATACCCGACCTAGTTGTTGGATCCAAATATAAAATGCCACATTCTGTTGCCGAAGCAACTTACTTTTCTATCTTACTTTATCAAAATGGAAACGTAGTGGTAAAATTATTTTATAAAAATTTCGATAGCACTTCTGCCTATTTTACGTAAAAACCCCCTATAAAAATTTAGATTTTACAATATATCCACATTCAAATCATTTTTCCCAGATCAATTCTCAACACTTCGATTTCTCAAAACATACCAATAAACTAGATTTCTACGCTTTGCTATTTCATCAAAACATTAGTTATAAAGTACAAGCCTAGGTATAAAGCAAAGAAAACATAGAAAAAATGTTTAAATTCAGTTTACGACACAATATTATATATATACAAGCCTAGGTACATGTCATTTATATAAATTATAAAGTAAACTTTTCACCAACATTGTTTGAGCTGATCTTCGGATGCTACTGGAACGACCTACCGAACATAACCACCTGTGCACAGAAAAATAGACAAACCATACGCTGAGCAATTTTTATACTCAGTATCATATAAATCATTACATGAGTATTGAATATAAATTACTTGATAGCAATAAATCAAAACATGATTATAAATATCATTAATAACATCGCAATAAAAGAAAATTCTAATATTAATAAACTTTAATATTACGATATTGACAAACTGAGTAAAAAAAAAGTTTTTTAATCAAATTCAAAATCATGTGATTAATTTAATTTGCACAATATGAAAATTCAAATAAATTCAACTTTTGTTTTTGCTTTTCTTTTAATTTAGACCACGTACTAAAGTTTAGATTCATAACCAGATATACAAATCCGCCACCTTGAGTTGTTCAACAACGGTGGCTATCAGAGTAGTCCACGACCCTCTAGGAATTGAGACTGCCCACGACCCTCTAGGAATTGGGGCTAACAATAATAAAAACGTCCCAGTTTGGCCTTTCCTCCCTCGACCCTCTGGGAATTGGGGAGATCTAAATCCTCTGATATAAAGACTCTATGACATGCCAACTATATCTGATTTAGTCTGATTTAGTCTAACTTAGTGTAGCGAGGTAAAAACCAAGTTTCATGATCCGTTTCAATTCAATTTCATTTTAGTTTCATATCATATTCAAATCATATATTGCCTAATGTAAAATTAGACTTCCAATTCAAAACATATTAAACATTTTCTTTTTCAATCATCTAAAATCATAATACTCAAATTCAAATCATAACCATGAATTTCCTAATTCAATCATTTGAAAAATATAGTCTTCATCTCAAAACATAATTTTATAAATATTAACTAAATCATTCAAACTCATCCAAAACTCATAAAAATAAAATAAAATAAATATAACTAGTCATAGTAAACTAAATATTCTTTGCCTTTCTCTTTTAAGATGTTCGCTTCGTTTTTAGCTACAATAGGAGCAATTCAATACAAAATAATGTCATTTATCCATTCTAATACTAAAACTAATAAAAGCAAACTTAAATATGCATGGTTAATCAAGTTGATAACTTAAGTTTCCTAGTCCAAAATTCGTATATCTTTCGACTCGATTATTCATTTTCAATTCCTTTTTCACCAGAATACTCACTGGTTCACAAGCTATCATTTAGCACCAATATTACACAAAGTGGCCAAGGTTCTCTACTTCCCCTTCACCATGGCCAAATGTACCAAGTAAACTTTCCATCCATTTTTATTTCTTCCTCACACTTTTAACAAGCTAGAATTCATCTTCTAATAATTTTCTATCAAAAAAATGTACCTATTTCACTTAAGTTTTCTAAACTTCCATCAATGTCCTTTAATGACAACTTTCAATATACTTGATAAAATAAAATAAAAACTATTGATATATATATGTAAAACAAGCTTCAAAGATTCAAAATCTATTAAGAATTTGAAGAAAAACCACACTTTATGCTTGAATTTAAAGGAAAATGATGAAATAAATTTTTTCTTCCCCAACTTTCGTGAATAATAAAGTAAAGTAAAGAAATAAAATACTGATATTTTAAATAAAATATTAAATAATAAGTATTTAATAAAAATATTATTTAAAAGCAATCATGAAACGGTAATGGTAAAATTTCCATTAAGTCTTTTCCATCAAAATAAAATAGGATAATTATACTTTATAGTCTCTATACTTTCTCATCAACTTATTCAGTTTAGTCTCAGAACTCAATATCGAATTTTTTAACTTAACCACATACTCTTACTAAGAATTCTCTATGTTTTCATGTATGACAGTTTCCTCTATAAACTATCACAATTTATTTTACTATTATTTATTTATAGATAACTTATTTAAGGACTTTTACCATAAATATTATTTTTTTTAAGTGAGGATGTTATAAAGTACAAAATTGGGCTAAAAAAGTTTAAATATAAAATTAAGAAAATATGTCAAGTTCGGATACCAAATATTATATTAGGCCTTGATATAAATATTAAATTGATTTTTTAAGGTTAAAAAAATCCTTAGTAAAGAAATAAATTAAGTCTTTAAGAAAAAAATGTGTTTACTTGAGCCTTCAGTGACAAAAAAACTCAATTGGACTCTTTCATTGACAAATATTATCATTGACCAATTTGATTATTAACAAATGCTGACATGACTAATGAAAGCAATAAGAAACTAATACATTGTTTGTATTTTTTTTTTTAAAAAGCACGTTAGCATATATCAAAAAAAATAAAATAATAAAATATATTTAAAATTATAAAAAAAATGCTAGTAAAAATGAAGCTGAACAAATAAATATCCAAATTCATTCTAAATGTGGTTTAAAATACAATAAAAATTGTGTGATTTTCATATCTTGCTCTTTTTGACATAATGTCTAAAACTACCTATAGTCCCTCCAACCCATAAATAGGAGGATAATTCGCTTCAGCGCACTCAAATCCACGTGGTCCTACATTATCAACAATGCCCATACTAAACTAAGACTCCATTGATCATCCAAGACAAGATTTTAATACTTCACCTGTTAAGAACTTCCTTAACACTCTAAAGGACATTATCCCATTTAAAATCAAAAGAAATTTGTAAGATAAAAATAAAAATAGAAACAATATTGAAAATCAAAGTAAAGAATTGATTTGCTAGCACGCAGAAATACCAGTCTATAGTTTCATAAAGACACTGAGAATAGATACAGCAATATAAAACAAGTTCATAGTTGGGACTGCAATACAACTTAGAAATTATTACAAGAGGTAAATATGCATGAGTTTAAGATCATATCACATCCCTGGAATTAAATATTCAGGTAAAATGTTATCATATTATCACCAGAAAGCAAGCTTGAGAGAATTTCAGGCTTCAGCATGCCCCAATCCAGTGTTATTACATTCTCTCTTGTAAGTTTGGCTGCATTGGCTGCACTTGGAAGGTGGAAGACATCTGTGAGTTGTAGTCCCGGGATCGCTGGTATCCATGATCCATCTGCTCTCTTGCACTTTCATAAGCCATTTGTTGTTGATTCTGCAAAATATTAATTAAAAGAGAGATTATACATGTGCGTTATGGAATCAAACTATATTGATGATGATGATGATGATGATGATGAGTTTCAGACCAAAACATGAATAACATTATATTGGAATATGCATGCATGTTTATATTTATATACTATTATCTAGGACTAGCAACATTTACATTATTATTTATTACAATACAGGGATAAAATAGAGGAAATCACTGATCTACCAAAGATCCTTGCTAGCCTTAAGGGCTTTCAACTGGTTAAAGGAGAAAAGTTTTCCCTTTTGTAGACTCCCCTTAGGGTTATGTCTACTCAACAAGGTGCTGCCATATGCATTGTGCTTTTTTAGCTCTTTTGCTATAGCATACTTGGCTGGGTGGAAAGAAAATTAGAAAGATCGAAAATTGAAGGGGCGGGAAAATAGAAATATGGGGAATATAATTTTTCTGTGCTTGGTAAGAAAGATAAAAAATTAAAAGAAAAGATAATTTTTTTTAATTCATTGCTTGGTAAAGTTGAAAAATGAAAAAAAAGAATAAAACATTTAAAAAATGCATAATTTTGAACTAACATATCTCTCCTATTTGGAAGAATTGATTTTTATGAATCAGGATGGAAAACGATCTTTCCTATTTCTTTCCTCTCACTTTTCTTTCCTACCAAGCAAACTAAAAATTTAGTTATTTTTTCATTTTTCCATTCATTCCTTCCATCCTTCCACTTTCACCCAACCAAGCACACCCTAAAAGCTAAATTGATATAGCATTGAGTAGTCCCAACATATGGGAACCAAGACCACTTTTTTTCCGTTATTATTCATGGATAAATTATACATGAACTTTGATTGAATATGTAATGTTATGCATGAACTTTGGTTTTTTGCAATTGTATACATGAAAATTTGATTTTAGTTCAATTTTCATAAATCACTGACACTCTTATCAATGAGATACATTTTAAATTTACTTATTGCATAGATAAACAATTATATTTACTTAATATAAAAATAAGTGAAAATATCTTTATTTATAAAGGTTTACAATTGACTTGAAAAAAAAAAACAAAACTGAAAATATAGTATTAACTTTTTTCTTGAGCGAACAAAAAAACACAATTGAATCAAAACTAAAATTTTATGTATATAATTCATCAAATTAAAATTTATATATCATATTGCACATGAATCAAAATTGATGTGTAAATTTGAGATTTAATGCTTCATGAAAATTAGCATAGGTCGACTAGTAAATATAGACCACCCTAGCTATAACCAAAATAATTGGGATAAATATTAAATTTGTACATGAATTTTATTCCAATGTATAATTTTATACATGAATTTTAATTTGGTGCAATTATATACATGAAACTTTAATTGTGATTCATATGTATACATAAAACCTTGATTTTGACTCAATTGTATACATTTAAAGAAATGAATACATATTAGATTAATATAATTGTTTGTGTATGCAATATATCAATCTAAAATGGTGCTAATTCGATAAGTTGCTAGTGATTTGTAAAAACTGAATCAAATAAAATTTTATGTATGAAATCGCACAAAATTAAAGTTTATGTATGACATTGCACATTAAACATGTATAATTTTGATATTTATTTCAAATTAATTTGATTAAAGTTGAAACTGGCTGATTGAGCGGGATGACCTAACATTTCTGCTCTCCTCAATCAGTAACTTATTATACTAGAATGAACTGTTGGACCAATAATCATGATATATTTGATCCAAAACCAGAATAAATCTTAAAAAAATCTACATGCTATTTGAGATATTCCTATATATTACTTCTTGCCTTTTTTTTATTATAGCTTATTTAGTTACATGCAAAAAATAAAGCCAAAACTTTCAAGTTGTGATCACTCTTTTCTTCCCACTCCATTAATACATACTATATGCTTTTTTTGTTGATACAAGACTTTATGATAGAGGATGAGGGGGGTTATCGTGGTGGTATTGAAAGCCATTGAGGGGTTTTTTAAGTATTTGGTGAAGTATGCGCAGAATATCAGTAATAATGAGTGCTTGGCCTTCTTTCGGTGGAGAAGAGGAGCTTTTATATAAGGTTTTGAGCCCTCTTGTGTGTCCCTTGAATAAAGACAATACCGTCTAAGCCTAGAAGTTAAAGTGGCAGTTGGTCAGATTGAGGGGTGCCTAAGTTGACTCGATATGACTAGTAGATGGTATTAGGAAATGATGGACGGACAAGCACTGGTCACCTGGCAAGGAACTTAACGTTATGAAGTGGCCTTCTCCGAGGCTACTAATTGGTTAGGTTGTTGTAGCGATGTATGTTGTGCCGAGAAGAACTCATAGCAACATTTGGTTTTTTATGGTCATTTCCTTAATTTCCACTTGATGTTTTAGTGAGTTTTGTCAGCTTTTGACATGGCATTTGTTGATTGGTGCAGTTAGTGATGTATTTAATGTGTTTTGATTGCTACATGCTTGTTATAACAGTTGATGAGCTTTTTGTCACTTGGTTTTCCTACCTAGATAACTACAAGTTTTAAAGCTTTTTTTTCTTATTTCTTCTATTTTTTTGTTTTTGCTTTCTTGTTTTATAGTTGTTCCACCGATTGACACAAACCCTCCTTCGAGGATCCTGATGTTTTGATAGAAAGCAGTGTTTGTGAGTGTTGTACCAGATCGAAGGAGGTGGAGGTTGTCAGTATCAAGTTACCACATTACAAGTATGATTTTATAATAGTTCTCACAAGTTAGTAATGCTTCGGCAGGCACTTTTTCTTTCCCCTTTACTTATTTTAAGCAAGGTTTCATCTATAGTTGAATCCTTGGCTTGTTGTTGTGCTATCAGACTAGGAGATTGCTCTAGGTCAATCGGCGGGGTGTGCTTGGCATCTTTTGATGGCTTTCTTTTTAAATTATAATAAGTGTGAATCACCTCATGCTAGTAATTTTAAAAATTTTATTTACGATCTCAAAATTTCCAATGAGAAGAAAAGTTGAGAAATATGTTGCTTTGTGATATGAGGTAATTCACTTTTGGGTTTAGGTTGAGGCAACTTACATATGGACAAGTTAGGAGATGAGTTTCCTTTACCTACTTCCTACAAGGATTGTTCTTATACTCCTGTTATCGATGCTCAAGAGTTTATCACAAGTTGAGCGATCTCTTGATCATGGTCATATTTGGAGGTTATATTTGAACAAAAGAAGTTTGAATGAAGTGATAGCAAATGAACTTATCTCATGATTTAGCCTTAGGAAGGAGTGGCTAATAGGTGATCAGGATCCTATAGCTTAAAATGTTGCTTGTCAAAGTCATCAATCCTACGTTGCCAAACCATTCATTTTAGATAAGGTCATATAATTTCAAACAAAGTTTGCATGTTGGACGATTTCGCCAAGCTTCATTTTTGCCAAAAGATCCTAACCACCCCCCTCCGTAGAGCTAAGTCACAAGTATAAATCAAAATGCTACTTGAAATAAGGAATCTGCTCCCACGTAATTCAAAATTCTTTCATTCAAACAGAACCTCTAATAATGACTTAAAGTCAAACACAATACAAATTGACCTAGAACAATCTCGTAATCTGATAGCACACACCCTGTTTGATAGCACAACAGAAACAACAAATCAAACTCTACTTCAAATGAGTAAAGAGGAAGGAAAAATTAGTTCTCATCTGTCGAAGCATCACTCAACTTGTTCTACTTGTAATGAGGTAACTTGGTATCCTCAACGTTAACATGACTTCAACCTCTACCTTTTCGACTTCGCAAAACACTCCCAAACACCACTTTATATGGAAGCATTAGTCTCTCAATAAAACGAGATTTATGTACTAATGGAACAATATTGACTTTTAACTTTTTCTCAACAATGGGGCAGATAAAATATCAAACGTCTCTATGATTTCTTCTCTCCACAACTTACTTCGTTCTAAGAACTTTAGAGAAGGCCAATTATTGGTAATCGTTGGCAATTGTTATACCCTATAAAGACCTTACCAAGCAACCCTCGCCAAAGAAAAACAAAACTTAATAAGGAAGGCCATCAAATCTTAAACAAAATTCCTAAGAAAACCAGCACTTGTGTTCATCATTTTCCAATACCAACTCCTCAACACATAACTATGCCTTGACTAATTACATTAAATCAATTCAGACACCTATAAATCTAATCAACCATGACCCTATTCTTAGGACTTAAAAGTAAGTTCTCTATTCAACGGATCCAAAAAAGCCCCCCACAGAAGACCCCAAAACCTTAGGGTCTCCTCCGCCAAAAACCAAGAACTCATTATTATCTATACTCTATGGATACTTCGTTAGTGGCTCTCGGTATTATCACAATGTAAATCACCTGTAACTTCATTATCAGACCTTGCATCAATAGTTTTCTTGAAGTACAGCGTCTACAATGAAAATTAATCTGTATATGAAAATTTGAATAATTAAAGATGCTTTGTAAGAGAATGAATACCAGAATAAAACTGAGCTGCTTGTAGTCCTCCTCCAGGAATTTGGTCTAAGAGAAGCACACCATAAAGTTAGGCAAATAAAAGCTTCACTTCACATATGCTACTTAAAGAATACATATTTGTGCGTGTCGAATAAGCAAATCAACAGTAATTCTAATATTATATCATCTATTAAGAACCAACAATCAAAAAACGGAAAGAAAAACAGTAAGCTACTTGTAATTAATACTGTATACATACATTTTTCCATGTCTTATCAAGGACATCCATCTGTACGAAAGAAAAAGAAAAGAGAGATTGATAAGCTTTAACTCAAAGATATATATATATTTTCCTTCCAAAAAAATAGAAGATATATATATGTGTGTGTATTTAGTGATGTTGAAGGAAAAATAGAGTACTGTTATGTAAGTAATTAAGGCAAAATCTACTATCCTGTTTGCCACGAACATAGGTAAGCCCATTTTCAAGGGCATCCTCTATGGCCATCAGCTCCTTGTAAGGCAAAGAGGTGATATCCTCCCCTTTCAAATGCCTGTAGAAAAATACTTCAACAACTAAGACACAAAAAAAACATAGATCCCAAAGAAACATATCATAGATGGAAAAGTGTAGACATATATACCTCAGTTCAATCTGCATGTTATCGTTCTCTTTCTTGATTCTATCAATTTCATTGCTGAGATTCTGCAGAGTTTTTGTTTTAAGAGAAGAAAAATTATCTCTCACAAATCACAAGAAAAATCATATTTAGATATGAGCTTATAATAAATATGTTGGTTAAATTTGTGGTTTAGACCAAGAAACCCTAGAGCTACCATATTGAACTAGGTAGATCTTACATTGAGATCTGTTACATCCACTATTGTTTTGTGCCTTTAAACTAACTCCCATATGGTTACTTTAATTTTTACAAAGGAAAGGAAGGTGGAGAATAACATTTAGTACTAGATCTGTTCATAGATGTTATATATATACATATATATATATATATATGCATGAGACATAAAGGTCTAAATTACTAGATCAATTCATCCCACTTTTATTGAGAAAGTAAATAAATAAATATATATATATTATCCCACTTGTGGATCCATTTAAGGAATTCATGGTTCATATGGAAGAAAACTCAGAAAAAACAAAGAAAAGAAACAAACTTGCCTCATGTTTAGCATCCCATAACTTCTTCCCTGAAGTCTTCTGATATTGGTCCAAAATATCGGCCAAACTTCACCATATTAGGATTTTTATTTTTTTCAAAAAACAGAAAACCAATCAAGAAGAAAGTACAGAAAAAGGGTGAGAAAAAGCAAGGAGGAAATAAAGGTTGATATACTATACTTAGTAGAAGGGCTGCAATACTCGTGCATCTTGCCAGAACTACCGAAGATAATAAGAGAAACTTTAGCATCACACAGTATAGTAATCTCTTTAGCTTTCTTCATAATCCCACTCCTTCTCTTTGAATAAGTAACCTGCCTGTTACTTGAGTTCTCAATCCTCTTGATCTCAATCTTCCCCCTCCCCATCTTTCTTTTTCTTCTTCTTTTTTTTTTTTTTTTTTTGGTTGGTGCAGAAAATGAGGTTTGAAGAGAGACAAGTCATAAAGAGTAAAAAGTAACAGGGAAACATTCTATTTCAGGTTTGGAAGACAGGGAACTTTCGAAGTGTGATAGTAGGGACATGTTTGTTTCAGGGTTATTGATAAGGCCAAGGCATTTGCCTTTAAAAAACAAATACAAATCTGCTATATATTTTTTTCTTTTGTTGAAAAGAAATATCGATCTTTTGTGAGTTTAGGTTTAACCTTGTTAACCATTGGTCTGTATGAGCCTCCATGAGACTACAGCTAGTAATATAGTAATAGGTTAAGGAAAGCGTTTAGGGTTAGGGTTTTTGAAAATGGAAATTTAGACCAGGCTCGTAGGTAAACAACGAAGAGAAGGGAACAACAAAGAATTTTGTAGGATGGCTATGTTTGACACGCAAAATGATATTTGTTTTGGCTGTTTTAAAATAAATTATTTTAAATTTTATATAATTAATATGAATAATTATTATTAAAGGTAATTACAGTAAAATAAAATATTTCGACATGGATTCAAACTTAATTAAAATAATTAAATTACATTTAAATTAAGTTAAAGATAATATTAAATATTTATATGAACAAACTACACATGGGACTGAAGACTCGCACATAAAAATTCACATGATGAGACTAAAATCTTAGCTTTATCACGAATTTTGATTATAAACCTAAAATAGATATGAAAAGTATCAAAAAAAATTAAACAGGGACGAGTTATAATAATATTTTTTTCTTAAAATATATTCTAATATAAAGTATTTTTCATTTTCCAATAGTTACATTATATTATTATATATTTATATAAAGTACAAATATATACATTATAAATTTGAAAAAATGAAGAACGTTGAATTCCAACCTATCCATTGTTGTGTATGACCTCCCAAATATATGCTAGATTATAATTGCAAACTCTATCACTTTTTAATTGTTGGAATATTTTTAAATATTTATAGTGTTCCAATAACTATAAATGAATGGATGTAATTAATTAAAAGTTATATTATTTGATTTTTTGAAAAAGAATTATAACTATTTAGATAATATGGGTAAACTACAAAAATAGTCACTTTTGTTTGTCTCAGGTTACATTTTAGTCACTTATGTTTGAAATGTTACGTTTTAGCCACTTATGTTATTATTTTGTTACGAATTGATCACTCTTCCGTTAAGTTTCGTTATCTCCCTAATGGTATTCCTACGTGGCAGTCCAACTAGATTTTAAGTGCCAACTTGGATTTCCAAATGGGATGAGAATAGATTTTTAATTAAATAAATTTAATTAATTAAAAATTTTAAACCCTAAATATTAGTTGAAAAAACCATTCATCTCCTCTATTTTTTTAGATTTCTTTTTCATTTGACTAAAAAAAGTTATTATCATCAAAAAAAAGTTATTCACATACAAAAACAAAAGAGGATCCAATAGAAGGTCCAGGTATGTCTTCTTTACCGAAAAATTTATGTTCTAAGACTTAAAATCAAGTGGTTTGTTTGTTCAATCCGATTTTTGTTTGTTTGTTTGTTTGTTCTAAGACAAATTTATGTCTTCTTCATGTTCTTGAATAATTGGTTTCTCAATCCGACTTTTTCTGATTTGAACCGGCTTGTTTGTTTACAATCCCTTTGTGGGTATCCCATATTTTTCTTTCTTACTGCTGATTTTGTGCTGATATGGAACTAATATAAAAAAAATTTACATTCCCAATCATCTGTTCTGCATCTGTTTTGGCTTTCTTTGATTAATTTCATTTTAGATGGAATTATTTCACTTATTTTGCTCTTCTTGTATGTGCGAAATCTTGTATGGAAACTCGTAATCTATCACTCTATCGTTTGTACTATCGTTGTTGTTGATATAGAATGGATTCAGGTTGTATCATTTATTCAGAAAATAAAAATCTTTCTTATTAATGAATACGAGGACAGACATCCTAATGTGACCACAATAAAGAAGAAGAAGCGATGCAATCATGACCTACTCGATTGCAAAAAGAATTGGGTTTGCAAAAGCGGCCCAATCAAGTACAACAAAATATGCAGCAGAGACTTCAAGCATCAGTCAAACATCAAGTTCCTTGCTTCAATTGTATCAATCACGGAGAGCCTGTTAGGAGACATCATCAAGTATGTTTTTGAATTTTTACGATTACATCTTTGTTGCTCTTTGCCTTATTTCTTTGTTGCTTTCTGATATTGTGTTATTTAGAATAGTCTGAAATTTCTAGCAGTTTGTTTGATTATGTCAGGTTGGTTCCACTAAATTCCTTTGTCCAACGTTTGTATATTTGTTCTTCCTAGTAATCTAACTTTCAAGATATTCCCAACATGGAGCTCAACATGAAATATATGATTAGGAGATTGCAGTCCTTGAAATCGGCTTGTTACTGTTTTTGCATCAAACTAGAGGGTAAACATGCTTGCAAATATTAGGAGTTTTGTTTGAAGAAGGATGCACAAAGAATGTCCAGATAAGCAAGTGATTACAGCGAGGCATTTCTTTCCTGTATGAAATGGTCTAAAGGGTGTCAAAACTCGATTGTTTTATTGGTGTCTTGGCTCAGTTTCACTATTTTCGTTGAGACATGAGATTTGTGTTGTAGATTTAGTTAAGTTTTATATCTGAACTGTACATCCCTTGTGTCTAATTTGTTCCACAAATCATTTTAATGCTTTAGTCTGATTCACCCTTATTAGCTGCATTATGATCCCTGCGTCTCCCCTTCTATGCTATGTGCACCTTAATTTTCTTTGAGAATTGGTCATATTCTGCTCAAATTTACCCCTATTCCATAAGTTATTTATTTCAATGTTCTTTTAGACATGCAACAAAATCATGTTGATTGATATTAAATTTTTGAAATCTGCAATCTTCTCAGGCTTGCAGATTGATATTAAGAATTGTGGTTGCTCGTAAATGCTCCCTCGATCATGTTGATGATCAAGCTACTGTAGTCCCACCAACAAATGCTTTTTTGCTTATGCGTTGTCGATCCACTCCTACTAAGAGCTGGTTAGAGGGTCGAAGAGGACGAGGAAGAAATCATGGGTGTAAATAAAATATGAAACATACATGTAAATTTGAAATTAATTACCAAATAATATGAGCAATTTCATGCTAGAAAAATCAGAATCTTTTGTCTCGTAGTTAACAATTATTTTCACTCAATTGGCATTGTAAAAAGGAGAGAAAGAAATAAACAGGCACTGCATTACTTTGATCCTATATTTATACATTTTTTTTACTTCAACTGGTTGCTGATTTGGTCTGCAAAATGAAAGTAATCAATTTTAATTTCACATGTGGTTGTCTTTACCATGAATACCTCACGCATAATTTATGGAAATTTTACTCTATAAGTTTGCTCCACAAGATATATATTTTAGTTTATCTATATATATTAGTGTGAGGATGAACATTCCATATGGCTTGTTATAAATCCGAGTATTAATAACAACTGTACGGTATTAAAAAGTTTCATTGACGTATATTACAAAGGATAGTCATCCTTCCCTTGGTTGAAGAACGTAATTATAATAGTAAATCAAATGCATAATTTAGCCAGATGAAGTATGTATTAACAGATATACTCATACGTCCTCCGAGTTATGAATGTAAATTGTATAAGGAATTACATGCAAAAATGTGCAAACGTTGAGGGCGAATTTTGGACTTTCTTGTTCCGAGTGTTTGCTTGTTACAAAACTGAGTATTAAAAACAACTTTACAATATTACCAACTTTCATTTACTATATAATCCACGAGTTTGCCTTAAATATTAATGTCGACATCGTTCATGTGTTATTACAATAAAATAGAACTGAACATTCCATATGGCTTGTTATAAATCCGAGTATTAATAACAACTGTACGATATTAAAAAGTTTCATTGACGTATATTACAAAGGATAATCATCCTTCCCCCGGTTGAAGAACGTAATTATAATAGTAAATCAAATGCATAATTTAGCTGGATGAAGTATGTATTAACAAATATACTCATACGTCCTCCGGGTTACAAATGTAAATTGTAGAAGGAATTACATGCAAAAATGTACAAACGTTGAGGGCAAATCTAATTGGTTGTCTTATGTACATAATGACTTGTGCAAGACTAGATATTGCATATGCTGTTGGGAAATTGAGTAGGTACACAAGTAATCCAAGTAGTTTGCATTGGCAAGCTTTGAATAGAGTACTTAGGTACTTAAAGAAAACTATTAACTATAGATTGTGTTATAATGGATATCCTCCAGTTTTAGAAGGGTATTCGGATGCTAGTTGGATTACAAGTTTGGAAGATCATGCATCTACTAGCGGATGGATCTTTATTCTTGGTGGAGGAGCCCTTTTTTAGGGTTCCAAGAAACAAACATGTATTACTGATTCCATCATGACAGCAAAATTTATTGCATTAGCCGCTGCATCTAAAGAAGCAGAATGGTTAAGAAATTTGCTTTATGATGTACCTTTATGGCCTAAGCCAATTTCACCTATTTCTATCTGTTGTGATAGTGAGGCTACTCTAGCAAAGGCATATAGCCAAGTATATAATGGAAAGTCTAGACACATTAGATTAAGACATAGTTATGTCTGACAATTAATCTCTGATGGAGTGATCACTATTAATTATGTGAGGTCAAGTAAAAATTTGGCGGATCCTTTGACAAAAAGTCTTGCTAGAGATGCAATAAAAAGAACCTCAAAAGGGATGGGACTCAAGCCCATTAATTAGAGTCACCCATGATGGAAACTCGACTTAGTGCTTGGTATAACATCAAGTCTTGAGTTCAATGAGACAAAGTACATCATTAGTATGTGACTGTTAGCACTATAAATAAATCCATCCTAAGATTAAAGTGTTAGGTATCCGTAATGATAAGGGAAGGATGAGTAATGTACTCTTAATGGACCCATAACATAAATATGTTAGAGTGTTATAATTACGGGAACACTCTTGATGGGATCTACCTATGTGAGTGGAAGTGTGGCCGCTTCTAGGAGCTCAAGGGCTTGGCTCTAGCAGCACTCATGAAAAGAGGACACAGACACATGGCCATAAGAGTGTCCCTAGATACTATGCATTAACCAATGTTGAAATCATTGTGTGAGATGTGTTCAGTTAATCAAATGGAATAGTTGGTTCAAAGCTTAGTCTACCATGCAATTTCAATTAATTTTAACATATTTTCACTAAGTGAAGATTCAATCGTAAGATACTTTCATTTATGCAAATTGATTTCCAAGAATATCAAAATCTAAAATATTTTGAAAATGGGGGGAGATTGTTGGAACATTTTCAAATATTTATAGTGTTCCAATAACTATAAAGGAATGGGTGTAATTAATCAAAAGTTATATTATTTGATTTTTTGAAAAAGAATTATAACTATTTAAATAATATTATTTGAATAGTTATAATATTAAATGAATAATTATGTGTTTATTTTAAAGACATTATGTAACAGCCTGAATTTAGCCCTAATCGGAACGGTGGTTTCGAGACCACGAATCCGAATCGGAATAATAATTTTATATTATTTTAAATGCTTATTATATGTGAATTAGTATGTGCGAAATTTTCGTATTAAAATTTGATCGTTTTAGTGCTTAATTGTGAAAAAAGGGTTTAATCGTATAAAAGGAAAATTTAGAGGTTAAATGTGAAGGTGTCATATAGTTGATGTTCTCATAAGTGGGAGGTTAAATAGCAATTTAACCATGGAAAATAAGGATAGTGGCCGGTCATCATTATGCATGTAATAGTGTTAGTATATTTTATTATATTTTAATTTATTTTATGTTAAAATGAATTAATTAACATATTATTAATTAAACAAAAAGGAAGAAAAACATTTGCATGTTCTTCTTTTCATCTCATTTGACCGAAACTAAGAAAAAAAAATAGAGAAAGAGTTCCAAAGGGGTTTCGGCACTTCTTAGACTCAATTAAGGTATGATTTAGTTTTAAATTTTGATAAATTTTATGAAATTGTGATTGTTGTTAACTCTACTATTAAGCCCATGTGACAATTTTGTACATTGATCATGTATGTGTGAAGTGCCATTGAAGATAGGTTGAGCTTTGAGATGATTTTTAGCATTAAATGAAAGATTTATGTTAGATGAACATTTGTTGTTTTTGAGTTGTTGATGAATGTTGTTAATTAAGGATTTATTTGAAAAAGAAAAATTTTAGAGGTTAAAATGTCAAAGAAAATGAGTTGTATAGGCTTGTAATGGAAGGATGAAGGTTCGGCCCTTATGGAAGATGTTCAAATTTTGAGTAAAATTGTGAGTTGAGTATTAGGGACTAATTTGTAAAAGTGGCAAATGCTAGGGGTAAAATAGTAAATTGCATAATTATATGATTTTGGATCAAATTGAATGAATATATATTTGAATAAGTTTAAATTGGAATTATTTAGATCAAGAACAAAAGGAAACGGGATTGGATCGGGGAAAAGCTAAGTTGAACGACTAGCCGGGAAGTTTAATCCGTCGATATTCGAGGTAAGTTTTAAGCAATTGAGTTAAATTGAATTTTATTTTATAATATAAACTTTTAGTAAGCGAGGTAAGTATGTTAATTGATACATTGCCGAATGTGTTTATATGCTTGACATAAATTGGCCGAATGTGAGGTTGATTATAGAATGGATTTAATTGCATAAAAGGAATAATTACATGTTAATGATGTAATTAGGTGCGAGAGGATACTAAGTTAGTATATGAATATTTTAAAAGGAATGGTTAAATACATGAAAGTGGTTTGGCCGAATGTGATATAAATTTGGATAGAAAATAATAAAGTTATATCTTGGTGCATGTAATTATATGTGAATTTGTGGATTGAATCTCGTATATGTATGTATGGAATTGAATGATCGATGGGTTATGAAAAGGCCTTGTGTGTGTGCGAGCATATCACCGAGCACTAAGTGTGCGAAATCGATTCTGAGGGCACTATGTGTGCGAATTATTAAAATAACGGCACTATGTATGCGATACGTTACGGAAACTTGGCACTATGTGTGCGAATTATTAAAGTAACGACACTATGTGTGCGATACGTTACGGAAACTTGGCACTAAGTGTGCGGAATTGTTAAAGTAACGGCACTATGTGTGCGATACGTTACGGAAACTTGGCACTAAGTGTGCAGAATTGCTAAAGTAACGGCACTATGTGTGCGATACGTTACTAAATTCTTGTAACAAATATACAGGTTCGATATTATATGATAGGCTCATATTATTAATGTTGGTATGGGTATTAGTCAAGTGTGCACTTATGCTATGCGCGGGTAATTAATGTTAGAGAGGTAAGCAACTAAAGGTATGTATTACTTATGATAACTTGAGATTGATGGTGGCCTAGTTATAGGTAGAAATTTGGTAAGTAAAAGAGACATATGTTGTTTATCTTAGTAATGTAAAGGTGGTATAAGAGTATATACATATTTATACATGCTTATAATGTTGTTATGAAATCTATCTTTGAATGTTTAATTATTCGGCAAAGAGGTTGTGAATGTAATAATTTTATTTGATCATGATAAAGCTTATATGTGAGTTAAATGCTTAAAACTTACTAAGCTATAATAGCTTACTTGGTGTGTTTGTTACGTTGTTTTATAGATTCTTGAAGTCGGGACTTGAGCTCGGGGATCAATTTGGAAGTTCATCACACTATCAACGATATTTTGGTATCTCTTTTGTGTATAAACTTTAAGTATATGGCATGTATAGACTAAACCATTTTGAGTTAACCTAATCAATGGTGATATGAATGTAATATTGCCATGCGAAAATGGCTTTATTTTTAGGTTTGAGCTTAGTGACTATGCTTGAGATGTTACATGTGTATATATCTTCAATGACATTATAGACTCATTTTAGTAGGTACGTTTTCATGAGATCATGCATGGCATGTTATGCATACAATATAAGTGAGTGTTAAATTGAATGCTTATAGGATATGTTCGAAATTATTCATCTTAAGTTATTAAGTAAATTGATTAGTTGTTGATCAAATGGAGCAAAATTTATTGTAAATATTCGGCCACTACATTTATCTTGTGGAGTACTTAAGATTTATTCTTGGAAATTTTATGTGTGTACGGCTAAGACAAATGAATGATAGAATTTTGAATGTAATACCTAGCTAAGATGTGTTCATGGTTTCATGTTTATGCATATAAAATGATTAATGCTGAATGCAATAAGTTACTATTAGGTAGTGATATGAATTGATACTTATGTATATGGTATGTTCCATCGTTAATTAGATAAATAAATCTTACTACATATGTGATATTGAATTTGGAAAACGCATATGATTAAAAGTGAAATAAATGTTTAACAACGATTTATGCATGAATGCTTTGTGGATAATAGATATTTTTCTTAAATGTTATGTGCTACATATCTATTCGACTATTACATTATACATGGTTATATGCATAGTGAATTGCTTATCGGTTGTAATTAGGTACTAAGTGATATGATTGATATTATTCCTGATATGCTTGTTGATGAATTGGGATTAGTTGGAATGCATAATTTATTTATGATAATACGAAATGTTATGCATTTTACCAAGTAATAGTACTGATAGAAAACATTGACTTATTGGTTTAGTAATGCCCGTAACCCTAATCCGGCGATTGATACGAGTTAGGGGTGTTACACATTATTATTCAGAAAGACACCTATTGAAAGATGTCTCTATGAAGAGACATGAAAAATCCTATAAATAGGAATGGGATTTCATTTTGAAATCACACCAACACATTCTAATATTCTTTCTTTCCCTCCTTCTTTTTCTCTTATTAGGTTATTCTATAAAGTATTACTGCAGAAATCCTTTGTAGAAATTGAGTTTCTTGTTATACATTGCTCAGTGCGTAGTGGACTATTCTCGTCAGTGCAAAACGAAAATAGTCATTGGCTTCATTGTATCCTCGAGGTTAATTTGCTTGGAACTCATTTGCACACCAAAGATAGGTGGGGGCGAATATAACCTTAAAGATAGTGGCTTGATACACGCCTTGGAGCCTTGTCCTATTTCTTCTTTTTCTGTTCGAGTTCCGTTCGTGTGTTCGAGATTTTCCTCACAGGAGATTTGTACTAACACTAATATAACAATTACGATATATAAATTAAAGTAAAATAATTTTATAATTCAAGTTATAGAAATTATTTTTATTAGAATATCCTTTTAAAAATGAGATATTTTGGATTTGAATCAATTTTTATTCAATTAATTTTAAATTTGAGTGGAACATATTTGAATTATCAATTTTTTATGATTAAATTCAACCAGATTAAGATGCGTTTAAATTTCTTTTTGTTTCACGCTACATTATCTAATCTCACCGTCACCGCTATTTTTACACTAACCGCATGTACACGCACCGTCCATCTAAAGGGGCCCTAAATTTAGATTTGGGTCGGTGTTAAAAAAATCATAAGATTAAGATTATAAAGATAGGTAGAGAGTATGAAATACAACAAATTATAGGGTTGAGGGCTTAACCCACAATTTACCCGCTAGTGTGAAAAACAAATTAACAAACAACTCTTTCATATTTTATTTTACTATTGACTTTGACCGCCAACAACTTAAGCTAGGAAAAAGCAAAAACATGCAGTTAGACCACCGCCGGCCAAAATAGATGGTTCAATAACCAACCAAACCCTTTATAACATCAGGTCCAATATGTCCAAACGCCATTGTTTTAGACATTATCAACATGGGAGACTCCCACCTTCCTGTAAGGAACTCAGTGCTGCCAAACACTCACCAGTCTTTTTGGCATTGGAATTAGCCAGCACCTTAAAGAGACCTCCATTTTTGAGTTACCAAATCCACTCAGAGTTTGTAAGGGTAGTCTCATCTCACCACACATGGTTATTTAGCAACAGGATACGCTCACTGTGGACAAATAACAGAGAAAACTGATGTTTGCAGCTTTGGTCATGAGCGAGAGAAAGTACTTGACACGTCAAATTCATCATATTTGTTGAAACGTGGAAGAAATTTTGGATGAATCAATATATAAGAGAAAAAAGGGCCTAAAGGGGTGGTGGAAAGGTTTGGTCGGGTTGGGATTCTTTGCGCTCATGGAAAATTGTGGAGGCTCTCAAGATGTTAGAGGGTGATATTGATATTCCTAAGTTACCAGACAGGCCATTGCCCCTCGCTCATGAGTGCTTCACCTCATCTTTGGGAAGTAATGCATCTAAAAGTAATAATATCCCAACATTATGTCACTATTGTTATTGTGTCGTCTCTGTTTTTTTCATACAATAATTGGGCTTACAGCTGCGATTATAAGTCCATTATATCTTGAGCATGTTCTTAGTATTAGGTTCTAGTATGAGCTTCTTAATACCAGCTTAGTATGAGGTACAACTTCCTTAATAAGTTATTGGTTTTAGAAATATTTTAACATTTTAAGTAACATTTTATGTATTAAATAATTTTATCATGATTTACAAATTACTTAATTTCTTCTTAGAAACTTTCACTACAGGAAAATAGGGCTTTAGCGGCGTTTTTCGTGGCGTTTGGACAAAAAATGCCGCAAATATTAAACATTAGCGGCGTTTGAAGAAAAACGCCGCTAAAAATTGGGCAATAGCGGCGTTTTTGAAACGCCGGTAAAAATAGAGCAATAGGGGCGTTTGTTTAAAAAACGCCACTAAATATCTAATTAATTCAATACCCAAACGGCGACGTTTTAAAAAGGCCAAGCAATAGCGGCGATTGTACCAAAAACGCCACTAAAGGTAAGAGATATAGCGGCGTTTGTACCAAAAACGCCACTATAAGTAAGATCTATAGCGGCGTTTGTACTAAAAATGCCACTAAAGGTAAGAGATATAGCGGCGTTTGTACCAAAAACGCCACTAAAGGTAAGAGCTACAGCGGCGTTTGTATAAAAAACGCCACTAAATATCTAATTACTTCAAAACTCAAACGTCGACGTTTTGAAAAGGCCAAGCAATAGCGGCGTTTGTACCAAAAACGCCACTAAAGGTAAGAGATATAGCGGCGTTTGTACCAAAAACGCCACTAAAGGTAAGAGCTATAGCGGCGTTTATATCGAAAACGCCGCTAAATATCTAAAAATTTCAAAACTCAAACATCGGCGTTTTGAAAAGGCCAAGCTATAGCGGCGTTTTTATTAAAAACGCCACAAAAAAGCAAATTGTTTCAAAACTAGAACGAAGCCGATTTTGTCCTCGTATAATAATTCAATATCAAAATTATTTTATTTTGGGGTTTCCTGATTTGGATTTATGATTTAGTGGTAATGGTTTAGGGTTTAGAGTTTCGAGTGAAGTGTGTATAGTGTATGTTTAGGGTTTATTGTTTAGGATTTAAGGTTTAAGGTTTTAGGGTGTAGGATTTGTATATAATGGTTTAAGGGTTTAGTGTATTGGTTTTAGGGTTTAGAATTTTAAGATTTATGGTTTTGTATTTAAGGATTTATATATGATTTATAGTCCGGCCACACGAATTCCCAAAATTATAGTTTAATTTATGATTATGGTTTAGGGTTTCAGATTAAGGTTTCATGTTAGGGTTTATGGTATTGGGTTTAGGGTCTTGGATTTATGGTTTAGGGTTTATTATATATTGAGACTAGATTTTGGAGTTTGGTTGTATCTAGGTGGCTGAGGTTATGGGTTTAGGTTTTAGGGTTTAGGTTTATGGTTGAGGATTCGGGTTTAGGGGTTTGGGGTTTGAGATTTAAGGTTTAGGGTTTGGATTTTTTTAAATATATATCTAAATAAGATAAATATAAATTTTTATTTTTAAAAATATATATATCAAAATGGGTTAAATCCCAAAAGCATACATGAACAATGATTTAATGTTCAATTATATATACATGAACTTTAATTTGATCCCAAATCTTGTCAAATATTAACCCAATTACTGATATAATATTTTAATATATTGCATACATAAATATTTATATTTATTCAATATAAAAATATATTGATGTATTTAATTTTATAAATATATTTTAATATATAAAATACATAAATGTATTTTATTGTTGGCGTATATATAATTTAAAAGAAATTGTAAACAATTTTTAATTTTGTTGAAATTTTAAATATTAATTGGTATGAAAGCATTAGCGGCGTTTATTTAAAAAACGCCGCAAAAGTCTTCATATTTAATAGAAAACGACGTCGTTTTTGTGGCGCAGTTAGTATCAATAATGGCACTTTACGAAAAACGCCGCAAAAAGTATGTATTACTGGCGTTTTTGTAAAAATGCCACAAAAATGAGCCATGTTATTACTGGCGTTTTAGCCCAAAACGCCACAAAATGGAAGAAAAACGATTGCATTTTTTTGGAATTATTTAGTGGCGTTTATTGAAAAGCGCCGCAATAGGGTTAATTTTTCTCTTTGAAGCAGCGTCGCTTTTTTTCCATCCATTTTAATTGCTTAACACTTTTTGTTCCCCATTTTTCGATTTCCGAAATCCCTAAATCCCTAATCCCCTTTGCGTTTCCCCTCCCAATCCCTAAATCCTTCTTCGATTTACAGTGCGAAAAACTTCCCAATCTGATTACTTCCCCATCAGCTATTTGTTTCTTGTTTTGGGATAGGTCAAAGCAACTTGATCGGTAAGTTTTTTTCCCTTATACTTGTTTGGTTCTTTCTTCCATCTATCAATATTTATGTAAAGTAATTTGTTTTGGTTTAATGGTTAAGAGATTTGAGTTGTGTGCGTGAGGAAATTTCTAATTAAATTGGCCCAATGCCTAAAATCTAGAATATATACATGAAATGAAATGGTGTAGACAGGAAGAGTAGAATAGATAGCCCTCGTAAGTGGGGAAAAATAGCTTGAAGAAAAATATGGATGGATGCCTTTGTAATTTAAAAGCTTTAATAATTTGATTCACTTTAGCACCACTTTTGTGCATTTCACATTTATTAATCTATATATATATATATATGTTAAGAGTAGATTAATTTCCTGTAAAAGAAAGATGATAAGAGAGGGGAAGACATTCAACACACAGTGAGGAGAAGCTGGAATCAATTGAATTTGGTTAATTAACTCGATTGATCGGTTCATGATTTAATCCTTGTTAAATAAAAAGCATGCTTTTTACATAAATTTTATTCTCCCATTATGCTTTAAATGTATTTTATCATTTTTTTTTGTATAAATGTTTAAATCAGTATCTTGTTTTAATTGGTTTTTTTATATACCAACAAGGAAAAAAAGTTTCAATTTGCATATACATATGATTCGACTGATTGTTTTTTTAATGTTTGTGCAAATAAATTGATTTGAAGCGAGTATACTTATTGAAATTTTAGAGGTCGATACTCAGCTTGAGCTCATTCGAACATCTAATTTTAGAGGTATTTCATCCTGTTCATTTTTCCATTTTGTGAATATATATCCCTTTTTGTTTGCAAATTGATCAATTTAAATGTCTGTAAATTGAAGTTTTAAAGCTGTTGGAATTGAAGTATTTAAGCTGCTTTGTGAATCGAAGTGTTAAAGTCTTTGCAAAGGTATACCATCGAAAGATTCTTCATCATATGTAAACTCAACTGCGTCAAACGATTAAGGACTGAGATACGTATAGGACTGCAGAGGTATTTATGGGAGTTTCCCATTGTTTGAAATCTTGGTTACACTCCATTGTTCAATAAGACCTATTCTTTTTCATTTGTTCTTTCACATACCCTTTTTCTTTACTCATTTTCTTAATAAGTAATATATTTTTGGCACTTGTTTATGAGTTACTACTTCAGTGGCATGTTTGTTTTTGATATCGCACATAAGGTTTTATCCTTTAAACTCTGGTGTTTGGTACCATAAGTGATCGCTGTGAATCAGAGCTTTAAAATTTATAAAAAGAATGATCGAACCTGGAAACTAACTCTGACAACGATTGAGGCAAGTGCACCTATAGAACAGTAGTATAGCTTAGGCAAGACCGGATTGTCGAACCCAAAGGAACTAAAAGTACTAATACTAACTTTCTTTCTATTATTTAGCCTAAAATAAGTGAAGTTGTTTATTAATCTAAATTAATTAACTACTAAACTAAAGACTCTAAGACAAAGAAGAATGAATTTGGAAAATAACTTGGGAAAAACTCAGTTGATTTAGGAGATACCCTAGGAAGAATCCACTTAGACTTCACTTGTTATCTAACACTGAACCATACGATTTATTCACTTAGTTTGATCCGTAAGACTCCCTAACGTATATTAAACCCTCTCTCGAGGCGAATAACGTCTAACACTAGGTTAATTAGTGGAGCTCTCGTTCTCTTATAATAACCCCCTAGAATAGCAGTAAATCGATCTATGGACTCCCATATTAGGTTTCACCCTAATCCGGTAAAATCTCGTCACCCTATCTCTAGGCGTGCGATCAACTCCGCTTAATTATGTTGGATCTACTCTTAGGCAGGGTCTATTCCTCCTCCACCTAAGCACATTAAATTTGGATTAAGCTCACATAATTAAGAACAAACTAAGTATTTATCATATAATTCAGAAAACAATAACAAGATTCATCATAGGTTTCATCCTTCTGTATCCGAAAGGTTTAGTTCATAACAATAAAGGAAAACATCTCAAGAGAAAAGATAAAACAAAACATAAGAAATCCCTAAAACCCCCTGAAGGAATTGAAGAGGAGATCCTCCGTCTTGAGTATAATTCTGGTTTCTCGAGATGAATCAACTGGCTATCCCTGAGTGAATCCCCACAAATCTGCCTTCTCTGGCCTAGCACGACGCCCCTAGACGATGGCTTTGGGCCCCCTCTCTTAGGTCATACTTAGGGTGTATTTATAGGCTTTTGAAATACGTTTCTTTCTCCCTAAGTATCCTTTCCCGAATGAAATTGCTCTTCTCCACGGCAGAGGCACGGCCATGGCGCACGCCCGTGTGAGTCGTGGTCAAGCCGTGTTCGGATTTCTTTAATGAGACACGGCCGTGTGAGTCGGGGTTAGACCGTGTTCTAGATTATTGACTTGGCACGACCGTGTGGGTCCAAGTCCAGGCCGTGTCGATTTCCTCATTGGTCCGTTTTGAGCCCGTTTCTCGTTCTTTTTATCCTTGGGTGCTTTCCTGAGTATAAGACATGAAAAGAAAGAATTAAGAGCACCTTTTTACATAAATCAAGGGATAATTCATCCAAAAGCATACTAAATGTGGGCCTAGAATATGTTACTATTTCGGTTTATCAAATACCCCCACACTTAAGCTTTTGCTTGTCCTCAAGCAAAATTCTCAACTTACAATTAAAACGAACTTCCTGTAATTCATAATAGTCATTAATAGTGTTTCATCATAATTCAGAGATAATTTATGCATGGATAATTCAATTCAAAGTGTCCTAAAAATTCAAACAGTATAAGTCATAGATTTTGTAGCTCGAAAACATAGGCGTCTCCCCTTATCTAAATAATTACCTTTAATTTGAAATCGACAAGGATTGGCATCCTCACAAAAGATTCACTCAAATCACTCAAAGTGTTTAAGGTTCAGAATTTAGGCACTCAAAAGTCAAACATGAAGAGTTAATCCCATAGGCTTGCATGAAAATCAAATCTCTACCACTGAAATATGAGATGAAACACAAATCAAAAGGTCTTTAACAGGGTTGTAACGGGGCTAGGGTTAAGGTATGGAATAAGGCTGAATTAGAAGGTTAGAATCGAGTTTGAATTGACAAATTACCTAACTAAGAACTAATGAACTAATAATAATATTTACATCAACTAATAATACTAATACTACGAGCTTCTTCTTCGATATTTGCAATTTAAATGTATAAGCTCGTTTAATCACATAACTAATAATGAATATACTTCGTTTTTTTTTAAGAACAAACTAAATACATAATAAAGGATAAATTACTAAAATTCATAATTAGGCAACTAATCAAATCAAATCTCGATATAAGGGTAGTCAAAAGGAATGGTGATAACAAAAACAAAGGGTTTCTGGGTTAATATTAGTGGTTATGTCAATAAATAGGGTTGTTAGGATTAAAAGGGGTTCACTAGGGGTTAATTTGTGAAGGTAGGCTTTTTATGGAGTAAGTGGGTTAAATCCTAGGTGCCTTTATCATCTCTGTATATCAAATCAAAAAGTGTGGTCTCGACATGTATAATCGATGCAAGTTCTAGAATAACAAATCAGTGTTGACACACTCATAATCAATAGTGAGCAAGAAAAAGAATATATGCTCTATAAGGCTCAAAATCTCACAAAAATTATGGGTATTTTGATGTCAACCTCGTAAATTTCAAACTTCAAAGTAATATTTAAATTCAGGTAGACATCCTAAAAAAAATTTAATTTCTGAAAAATAGACTTATCATGCTTGATTCTCTAGTATTCTTAGAATTTAATCATCAATGCACAATTATCAATGACTTAATCTAAAACATATCAATAAAAATCATAAATCATTAGAAATTTCATCCTAATTAGTAATGTGAGTAAATTACTTAAAAACAAGACTAAATTCAGGGATTTTTGAGAATAATGAAAAAATTTGGAATATCTAAGATTCACCCCCCCACACTTAAGATGTACATTGCCCTCAATGTACAAAGATAGATAATATCATTATAAAATCATAAAATCATAAAATAGGGAGAGAAGTGAAACTTCCTAAATTTTGGATGAAGTTAATGAAAAGAAACCGGATAGGATTGGAGGTGAACGTGGGAAAGCGTCTCGAACCGTTTGAGTCCTCGAAGCAGCCGTCCTAATTTTATTGTATCCTAAGCGAAATTTAAATGGAATGAATAATAAGAAGAAAATAGTAAAGAAATTAAAAGAAAATTAAAAGAAATAAAAATAAAAATAAAAGTAAATAATGGAAAATGAAAAAAAAAAGAAAAACAACTGGAAAAGAAAAAGGAAGAAGGGGGTTAAATAAGAATTATGGATCTGGTGGTTGCCCTCGCCCTTGTACCTTCCTGTGGTGGCCACACGGCCACGGCCACGGCCGTGTGTAAGGTCGTGTGGTCTGGAAATCTGCACTTTGGTTAGTTTATAGTTAGGTGCTAAAAAGGGAAAATAAAAGTAAAAGAAGGAAAAAAATGTAAAAATTAATGGGGTTAGTGCTCGGGTTGCCTCCCGAGAAGCGCTCGTTTATAGTCTTAAGCTAGACTTTACCTCTCATTCGTATGGTCAAGGTGGTTTGAGGAGGTGAAAATCTTTTCTCATGCGATCAATTCGGTTGTGGATAATAAGTTTAAGTCGAGTAATGTTTACCTCAAAAGTGTTGAATTTAGGATTGCTTACCTCGACTGTGTCGTATAGGAAGACATTAAGTACCTCAAAAGTTATTTCTTCGTTTGTCTTGAGGTCTGAATTGGTGATTCGAGGGTCTTCCTTATTCAATAATACATGATCCCCTATTTTGAAGTGATTTGTTGTTCCTACCAGCTCGTCTGGGGTTTCTTTCGGTTTCACTTCGTGTATTCCTAGTTTCTCTTTAAAGTGTGTTTTCCACTTGTCTAGTTCATCGACCTGAAGCCTTAGTCCTTCATGAATTATTTCTTTATGGGTACGAGGTCTAAGATCTAGCTCAGCTAGGTGATTTCGTGATGCTTCCTGTAAAGAAGGTTGAACCAAATGGTTGTTAATAGAATTAACGTTCGTACCTTTATTACTTGATGTCCTAGCTAAGTCAGAAGCTTGAAGAGTGATTGTTTTGTCGTCTACACGAAGTGTGATTTCACCGACTTCTTCCTCTTTGTGGTCTTTCTTTATTGCATCGGGATATGGCACACGAGGTTGGTACTCTGTAATTGCCGGTTTTGGTATATCATGGCACACTTCAACCTTACCTTCACTTACCACAGGTTCTTCCCTTGGGTTTGGTTCGTCTAACCCTTCGCTATCGTAAATGGCTTGATTTTGCTCACTCGGGTTAGTTTCAGTATTGCGTGGCAAGCTTCCTTGTGGTAGTTCTGAGATCAGCTTAGCAAGTTGTATAAGCCGACTTAGTAAGTTCCCAAGCCCGACTCAGTAACTTCCCTAACTTGGCTCTTGATCCCTTTGATCGATGCTTGTTGGGTCTTAAGGGTGGTTTCAGTGTCTTGGAGACGGTTATTTGTGGCTGCCATGAATTTTGTCAACATCTCCTCGAGGTTCGACTCCTCTTCCTGTTGGTAAGGTGGTTGTTGAAAATTTTGATCATCCCACGAGAAATTAGGATGGTACCTCCAACCTGCATTATAAGTGTTATCATAAAAATTATTTTGAGGTCTAGCATAGTTACCCATATAGTTGACTTGTTCGCTTTCCATGCCATGTCCGTAGGGTGGGTACTCGGGATTCACCACGCGCCGCTTGTTTCACACCTTGCATAAGCTGGATGTGCTCTGCGAGGAACCGTATAAACCATCAAATTTTTATGTATCATCTCTAATGAGTTGATAGCCCAGTTCTTGGGTTGAGGTTGTAGATATCGGCTGCTTTTGTTGGCTTTGTCCACATAACTTGCCACTGATAGTTATTCAGTGCCATCTTCTCTAAAAACTAAAATTATCTGCCAAAAGCAAATGGAGGACAAATTAGCAAAGTAAAAATAAAAATAAAATAATAATAATAATGAAAATAAATTGCAATAAAAAAATGGTTAAAGTAATAAAAATAGAGTTTTCTTAATATTTTAGTTCCCCGGCAACGGCGCCAAAAACTTGATCGCTGTGAATCAGAGCTTTAAAATTTATAAAAAGAATGATCGAACCTGGAAACTAACTCTGACAACGATTGAGGTAAGTGCACCTATCGAACAATAGTATAGCTTAGGCAAGACCGGATTGTCGAACCCAAAGGAACTAAAAGTACTAATACTAACTTTCTTTCTATTATTTAGCCTAAAATAAGTGAAGTTGTTTATTAATCTAAATTAATTAACTACTAAACTAAAGACTCTAAGACAAAGAAGAATGAATTTGGAAAATAACTTGGGAAAAACTCAGTTGATTTAGGAGATACCCTAGGAAGAATCCACCTAGACTTCACTTGTTATCTAACACTAAACCATACGATTTATTCACTTAGTTTGATCCGTAAGACTCCCTAACGTATATTAAACCCTCTCTCGAGGCGAATAACGTCTAACCCTAGGTTAATTAGTGGAACTCTCGTTCTCTTATAATAACCCCCTAGAATAGCAGTAAATCGATCTATGGACTCCCATATTAGGTTTCACCCTAATCTGGCAAAATCTCGTCACCCTATCTCTAGGCGTGCGATCAACTCTGCTTAATTATGTTGGATCTACTCTTAGGCGTGGTCTATTCCTCCTCCACCTAAGCACATTAAATTTGGATTAAGCTCACATAATTAAGAACAAACTAAGTATTTATCATATAATTCGAGAAAACAATAACAAGATTCATCATAGGTTTCATCCCTTCTTGTATCCAGAAAGGTTTAGTTCATAACAATAAAGAAAAACATCTCAAGAGAAAAGATAAAACAAAACATAAGAAATCCCTAAAACCCCCTGAAGGAATTGAAGAGGAGATCATCCGTCTTGAGTATAATTCTGGCTTCTCGAGATGAATCAACTAGCTATTCCTGAGTGAATCCCCACAAATCTGCCTTCTCTGGCCTAGCACGACGCCCTTAGATGATGGCTTTGGGCCCCCTCTCTTAGGTCATACTTAGGGTGTATTTATAGGCTTTTGAAATACGTTTCTTTCTCCCTAAGTTTCCTTTCCCGAATGAAATTGCTCTTCTCCACGGCAGAGGCACGGCCATGGCGCACGCCCGTGTGAATCGTGGTCAAGCCGTGTTCAGATTTCTTTAATGAGACACGGCCGTGTGAGTCGGGGTTAGACCGTGTTCTAGATGATTGACTTGCACGGCCGTGTGGGTCTAAGTCCAGGCCGTGTCAATTTCCTCATTGGTCCGTTTTGGTTCGTTTTGAGCCCGTTTCTCGTTCTTTTTATCCTTGGGTGCTTTCCTGAGTATAAGACATGAAAAGAAAGGATTAAGAGCACCTGTTTACATAAATCAAGGGATAATTCATCCAAAAGCATACTAAATGTGGGCCTAGAATATGTTACTATTTCGGTTTATCAATAAGCTGCCGTTCGTTCACCCTGTACGTACTAATTGAGGTAAACCTAAATGATACAGGTACTGTAATTTTTTTTTGGGGTTATTACCGACATGTATCATTATTGGTCGATATTAATTAGTATTGGTGCATATAAATTTGTTTTCTTAAAGAAATTTCCAAAAATATATTCATTAAGTTAAATTATTGAACTTATAGAAATGTGGATTGTACGCTGCGGGTAAAGAATTTTTTTATCATTCTTGTTCGTTTTGTTTTTTATGTTTGGATATCGTGAAAATTCGAATGTTTTTATCAAATTCTTATTGATGTTTTAATCCTTCATTTATTTAAGGGCTGTATACCATCGACAACTACTATTTTTCCTTGACATACACAATTCCCTGCTGATTTTCCCCTCTGTGAATTACAAGTCATTAATATTCCGTATGTTGCATTTGCATCAACTCTAGATTTTGGATTCTCTTCAGATGCAACTTTAGCTACGCATGTTTCAGCAATCATTCTGATTGAATATTGGTTTCGCCTTGGATATTGTGCACATCTTTTCTTACTTGCCTAAGTATCCGAACTTCGTCCAAAGAACAAGTAGAATTGGTTTGAAAGAGTGAGTATAGTTGATTTCATGGGTAATGCTTTTTATATTTTCATTTTTCATTAATTTGTCCACTTCTAAATTATTTCATATTTAGGGTCTATCCAATGACTTAAAGAATTTCCAGTTGCTCAAGCAAAGTACATTTGGATGTTATTATGCTCCTTTTTAAATCATTTGAAGCCCCCTCGTTGAATCATGTAATTTGAAACTGTTTATTTCTTTGTATATTGAGATGTTTTATTGCTGTAATTGAGGTCTAAAAATGTTGTTAATTTTGGTGTTTAAATTGCTACAAATTATTTGAATGTTTATGAGAGACAAAAGCGATATAATTTAAAAATATATAGCCAAAGGCAGAAGAAACACTATCATCAAAACAAAGGAAAAGCCAAAAGGTATGAGTTTGTCATTATTTTATTTAATGAGATTGAGATTTGATTCTTATTAAGTGTTTTGATTTAACTTTTTTTTTCTTTTAAGGGTTTTGATTAATGCATGATATTATTTAATTATTGTTTACTTTGTTTTTGACTAAAAATGAATGGCTTTTTGCATGCAAAAAGGGACTTAAGATACTCCTTTCGCTTTGGCAGAACAATTAAAATTGGTTATTATATTTGGTGCTTATGATAATTGTTTCTATTATAATTATTTAACTACAAAATTAGCCTTTAACTATATCGTTTTTATCACTTAAGTACTTTAAATTTTTTTACTGAATTTCGAATTAATTGAATTGACTTATTTAATTTTTCTTCGAATCAATTCGAATAAGTGGTTTGATTTTTCGAATTCTAGTCGACTTGTAGTTTACAACTCAAATAACATATTGACTTAAATACCTTTTAATTTGCTCTCAGCTTTTTAAAATAAACAAATTGTTGCCTCTAAAAAATATATACAATTTGTATTTTTCTCGAAATTTAATAAAAATATAAATAACTTAAAAATTATATAAAATGTTAAATTATAATTTAAAAAAAAGGATTTTTAAAATATATATGGCATTAAAAAATATATTTTTTTTAAAAAATCAAATTCTTTTTTAAAAAAAAAGATTCAAATTATATAGGCTGGAAACCTGACGGGTTGCCTTATATCTCACTGTTAGATATAATGAATCCTCCCTAGGTGTAACAATGCCATGTATGGTGAATCTTAAAGAATATATTTTTTATATTAATAATGTTTGATTTTAATATTAAAAATTTGTAAATGTTTTTAAAACTTATAAATTTTTTTTCAATATAATAATATTAATGATCATTGTTTAATTAACTTACATAATTTTAGGATCAAACTTCATAACTTACATAATTTTAAGATCAAACTTGATCAAACTTCATAACTTACATAATTTTAAGATCAAACTTCATAACTTACATAATTTACATAACTTACATAGTACATAAATATATATCTTTTGATGATATATACTTTATTTTTAGTTCCCGCTTTTAAAAGTTTTCTTTAACTTTAAAAAAAAAAGATTCAAAGTATATAGGCTGGAAACCTGACGGGTTGCCTTATATCTCACTGTTAGATATAATGGATCCTCCCTAGGTGTAACAATGCCATGTATGATGAATCTTAAAGAATACATAACTTACATAATTTTAAGATCAAACTTCATAACTTACATAATTTACATAACTTACATAGTACATAAATATATATCTTTTGATGATATATAGTTTATTTTTAGTTCCCGCTTTTAAAAGTTTTCTTTAACTTTAAAAAAATTCAAAGTATATAAATTTGGAAACTGACGGGTTGCCTTATATCTCATCATTAGATATAATGGATCCTCCCTAGGTGTAACAATGCCATGTATGATGAATCATAAAGAATACATAACTTACATAATTTTAAGATCAAATTTCATAACTTACATAATTTTAAGATCAAACTTCATAACTTACATAATTTACGTAACTTACATAGTATTCAGTTATATATATCATATCATTACTTACATAAATTATAAATTAACAATTTAGCGTGTGTAATTTATTGTCAACTTTAGACTTCAACAACTACGAAATGGATAGGACTTGGATGAATTTGTCAAGGGTAAGCAACGGCTATCGAAATAGAGTAGAAACTTTTCTAAATTTTGCATTTCAAAATGCAAGCCAAGAGAATATGATTCTTTGCCCGTGTAAGAAGTGTTGCAATATCAATTGGCATTATTGTGAAGTTGTCTACGAACATCTAGTTGTTGATGGCTTTGTCTGGGGTATAAAAAATGGATTTTCCATGGAGAGTGTACATCTAGTGGAGCCTCTTCATCGATGAATCTGGGTTATCATCATAGTGCGTACAATTGGAATGTTAGAGAAGATGACATGGATGGCATGTTGCGGGATGCATTTAATATGCGCGGTGATGGTTTGCAATCATTTCCACCTGACTTGGGTGCAACCGATAATTACAATTTTGGTGGAAATACTTTCACCGAAAGGGGAAGAAGTGTACCTGATGATCAGCCAAATGAAGAAGCGGCAAAGTTCTACTCGTTACTTGGTGAAATGAACGAAGAACTGTATGAGGGATCTAAATTTTCAAAACTGTCTTTCTGTATTCGTCTTTTTCACCTAAAATGTTTGGGAGGGTGGACCGGAAACTCTTTGACCATGTTGTTAGAGTTTTTGAGAGAAATGTTCCCGTTTACGAAAATCCCTCAATCTTCCAAAGACATGAAGAAACTGATCAAAGATTTGGGCCTTGGCTACAACAAAATTCATAGTTGCCCAAATGACTGCATGTTGTATTGGGGTGATGAAAAAACCAACGATCTTTGTCATGTATGCGGTCAATCCGTTGGATGAATGGAAATCTGAGAGAGGATGGTAACGAGGATGAAAACGATACACAGTCAAGGAAGCAGCCAGTTAAGATTTTGCGGTATTTTCCGCTAATACCAAGACTGCAAAGGCTTTTCATGTCATCGAAGATAGCCGAGTCAATGACGTGACACCATGATGGATGAACCGATGATGGATTGTTAAGGCATCCTGCAGATTCTTTAGCTTGGAAATCATTTGACTCCAAATTTCCAAGCTTTGCAAGCGATCCTCGGAGTGTGAGGCTGGGGCTAGCATCTAATGGATTTAACCCTTACAAAATCATGAGCACTGCGTACAGTACTTGGCCTGTGGTGCTTGTTCCTTACAATTGGCCTCCATAGGTTTGCATGAAATAATCATCCTTTATCTTGTCTATGATTATCCCTGGAGAGAAAGGGCCCGGGAATGATATTGACATATACTTGCAGCCACTTATCGAAGAGTTAAAACAATTATGGGCTGGTGTTGAGACATACGATGTACTGAGAAAGGAGAACTTCAATTTACGTGCAGCTTTGATGTGGACTATTAATGACTTCCCAGCCTATGCCAATTTATCTGGTTGGAGTACCAAGGGACGTTATGCTTGTCCTTCTTGTGTTGCGCAAAAATATTCGCAATGGTTATATAATGGGAAGAAGTTCTCTTACATGGGGCATCGTCGGTGGTTACCGGAGAATCATAGATTTAGATTTCAGAGTACTCAGTTTGACGGTACTGAAGAGTTCGGAGAAGCTCCTTCGCAGACCGGTGGATCCAAAATATTGTTCATGCTGAAAGATATGAATTTCATTTATGGGAAAATGAATCAACCGGCCAACACGCAAAGAAATAGAAGATCAAAGGATGAATCTGATGAAGAGGATGATCCTAATGAGGCTGACTTATGGAAAAAAAGAAGTATTTTTTTTTAGTTGCCTTATTGGAAGCATCAGATTTTACGCCATAATCTTGATGTCATGCACATTGAGAAAAATGTCTGCGAGAACATCATTGGGACTATTCTGAATGTCGATGGAAAATCGAAAGATAATCTTCAGAGTCGACTTGATTTAGTCCACATGGGAATTCGACGTGAGCTTCATCCCCAAGCACTTCCGAATATGAAATATCGGTTGCCGCCTACTATTTTTTCAATGTCGAAGACGAAGAAAGAAGTGTTCTGTATAGTGTTGAAGGATATAAAGGTCCCGGATGCTTATGCATCAAATATATCTCGATGTCTGAGTCTTAAAGATCGAAGACTATATGGCTTAAAATCGCATGACTATCACATCTTGATGCAAGACTTACTGCCAGTTGCTATGCGATGTTGTATGTCGAAAAAGGTGACGTCTTGTTTAATTGAACTGTCCAATATAATGAAAGGCATTTGTGGCAATGTTTTGGATGTTCAAGAACTTGAGACACTACAAGATCGAGCCGCATTGACTTTATGCAATCTGGAGAAGATCTTCCCGCCTTCCTTCTTCACTATTATGGTGCACTTGTTAATTCATCTCCCTCGTGAAGCAATACTTGGTGGACCCATTTTCTATCGATGGATGTATCCCATAGAAAGGTCTTACTTTATTTGCAAATTATTCCTCCATTCACCTCAATTCCTTTAGTTGCAACTTTTGATAATGTTGTATATCGTGTTTAGGTTCCTATCGAAATTGAAGTCTTACTGCCGCAATAAGCGTTATCCGGAAGGATCAATTGCCGAAGGCTACTTGGCAGAGGAATGTATGACTTTCTGTTCGAGGTATTTGTAAGATGTCGAAACAAGAATGAACAGACCAAGTGGAAATGCTGGGCTCACAGATCATAACTTGGCCGAAACTTATTTATTTCAAAGTTTCGGAGAACCGATCGGCAAAGCCGAAATTGTAGAATTAGACGATAGATCGTGGGTTCAAGCACATCGATACGTTCTTTTTCATCACGATTCAATGGAACCATTACGCAAGTAAGTTCTAGAATTTGATAAATACTCATCAATTATAATTTGTTTGTCTTCTAACAAAGTAACCCTTTTTTTAACATAGTGAGTACAAACAAATATTAAGAGCTCGTTCACGGTCCCAAAGATTACATCGACGGGAAATTAATAAGTTGTTCACGGAATCATTTCATGAATGGTTAAGCCAAACGGTATGCAATTGAAGTTTTCATTGACAAGTAATAATGTTTTCTCGTAACATTTATAATTACTCAATTTAGTTTCGATTCAATAGGTTTGGAGTCGGAATGAAGTAAATGACGAAGTTAAATGGCTTTCACAAGGTCCAAACAGAATAGTGAAAAGATATAGTACCTTCCTCATAAACGGATACAGACTTCATACAAGGTATCGCGAGAGATTGAGGAGAACCCAAAATTGTGGAATTGTTGTTAATTCTTCAATTACAAGTTATGCTGGTGCTAGGGACAGTAATCCTGTCGAGGGGAATCTGGAGTATTACGGACTTATTACTGACATCATTGAGTTGGATTATTTTGGCAAATGGAAAGTTGTCTTATTTCGAGGTGATTGGGCTGATGTGAATACGGCTCGCGGAATTAAAAACGATCAATATGGTTTTACAATGGTGAATTTCTCTCGATTGATTCACACCGGAGAACAACTGATAGACGAGCCGTATGTGTTTTCTTCTCAAGTGAAACAAGTTTTTTACTCGAAAGATCCAACTGATGAGGGTTGGTATGTTGTACTTCGAAACACCCCTAGAGACTTGTTCGACATGGGCAATGGAAGTAAAGATGACATCGTCGATAGATCAGAAACTCTGCCTTTTCCAGAACAAAACTTAATTGAAAATATCCCTAGTACTAGTACACAATTTCAATGGGTTCGTCAGGACGTGGACGAAGATATTTACGAATTATGATGTAGTAAGATTTTACGATTTTTTATTTATATGTAATATTATAATTTTATTCTTAGTCATTTTATATAATTTAACTATTTTATATGTATCATTATTGTTGTTATTTGTTACTAAAATTTCTATATTTTATGTGTATTGCGCAGGAAAAATGAGTAGAAGAAGATTGCGAGATTTAAATATTTATGCAGAATCATGTAAATTCGAAGAGGGCAATACTGAACAACAAACAATGGTTGGATCCTCGAGTGTGCCTGACATAGATGATGAGCCTGCAGAATTACAAAGTAATGTTAAGTTTATTTTACATCCATGTTGACTTTTATTATTGATTCATTTTTCAATTTTAATATAACAATAATATATCATTGTTTAGTGAGAGTGGTGGGGACGCGCAGAGGTCGCGGGACGACGCTTAGAGATTTATACGAACTAAATCCCGTCGAGCGTGTGAAAGTAAGGAGAAACACTCATGGCCAGCTTGTTGGCCCTGAATCTCGACTTCTAGCAGGCTATTTGGGCATTATTGCACGGAATGCAAATATGTTGCCCATCAATTACGAGTCATGGCATCACATGCCTGATGCAAACAAAAATCAAGCTCTCGAGAACATTAAGGTAACAAAACGTGAATGTAATTTATAATACTTTGGTTGATGTTTCATTTATATTTACTTTCTAAACTTATGTTTTTGTAGGAGAGATTTGCTTTGGAGGTTTCCGATGACTATATAAAGAAGACACTGGGAAAAAAATGGAGAGACCATAAAAGCACATTGAAAAAAGATTATTTTAAGAAAGAAATAAGCCTCGAGGATAAATTGCGAAATGTCTCGCCGGGAATGTTGAGGTGTCAATGGGAAGATGCGGTTAGATTTTGGAACTCAAAGAAAGGAGAGGTATTACCTAGTTGTAAACTCTTATAAATTTTTCAGTTTATAGTATTTACTATATATGTAATAATAATTTCATTATGTAGGACCGTGAGCGTGTTGGAACGAGCAGCAGGCAGAAACATAAATTCACGCACACGGTAGGGTCCAGAAGTTTTGCTTCTGTAGCTGATGCCGAGGTATGATAATTTATTAATTCTGTCAAATATTAATGACTTTATACTATTAAATTATATTTTTACTTCTACATCGTAGGAAGCCTCCACCTGGTCAAAAATTTGGGACGCGTCACTTTTTTGACATTACGCATAGGAAGAAGGATGGGTCTCCAATGACATCCGGAGCTGGAGAGATTATGGTATATTTACTTAATAAAATTTGATTTATTATAAATATTTATAATATTTACTTATAATAGTTTAATTATTCGTTAGTAGTTATAAATTAATAATGTTAAGTTATGTTCTATTCTTTCTTATTGTATATTTTGTTTCTAACTTTTTAATTGATTTATTAGGAGAAACTAAAGGAGAAGAAGGCACAGTATGAAGTGGCTGCTTCGAGTGATAGTTCTGTTAATCTTGAGGATATCGATAACAGAATTATTACCGATGTATTGGGTCCCGAAAGGTATGGTCGGAATTTTTATGCTACATTTCATTTTTTTTTTATTTGGAATTATATGCTACATTTGTTGTTTTTATTATCGATGTTTTGGGTCCTTTCGTGTATGGTCGGGTTCGATTTCAAGGATCCGTGTTACCTCGACCCAATATTTTGATCCGCTCCCAAAGAATACATGCCTTCCGGAGTCAATCTCGAAATGAAGTTCAGAGGCTAAAAGACGAGATGGCTCAGATGCAAGCGAGCACGGTTGAGCAAATTACTGATGTTCAAAGAAAATATGAAGAACTCCAGCAACAGCTTAGAGCGGATGCGGAAGCGGTAGCAAATGAGGAGACAATGGCAAAGCAGCCGAGGTAGGCAGAGGCAGCAGCGATGCTAGCAGAACAAAACAGAAAGTACGATGAGCTCCAGCTACAGCTTCAGCAAATGATGCAGATGTTTCAGTAGTCGCAGAAGCCGCCATCTTAGACATTTAGTTTCTCGTTGTAAGATTATTTTTAACATTATTACATTTAACATTATTATAAGAATATTTTAAGTTATAATTCATTTATATCACATATCTTTTATTGAATTTGAAGTATCAATAAGAATTAATGCATTTGGTGTGATTTTTATGCTACATTTGCTTTTTTGGTTTGGAATTATATGATACATTTGCTGTTATTGGTTGGTTAAGTGCAGGAGGGGTATGATATTGAACAAATTGTACACTGCAAATCTGTACAAATTAGTGGCGTTTGTGTGAAAAGTGCCGCTAAAAGTCATGACTTTTAGCGGCGTTTGTGGGGAAAGCACCGCTAAAAGTTTAACGACGTTTTTTCCACATAAACGCCGCTAAAGTTTGCGGCGTTTGTTTTAGCGGCATTTTTTGCGGCGCTTTTAGCGGCCTAAAAAATGCCGCTAAAAGTTTGTTTTGCTGTAGTGTTTTTAATGTTTTATGTATGAAGTAATTAAGTAATTCGTAAATAAGAAATTACTAAAATATAGGAAATTACTTAGTACATGAAAAATTTTGTTTTTCTATTTGTCTTGGATGGATGAAAAATAATATCTATTTTATCAAACCCAAGATGCAATCGCTACTTGAAACTTAACTTGTCAATAAAAAAACTTAAAACTTCTCGAGAGACATATCTATGGAATTTAAAATTTGAACATATTAACCAATAAAGAATCATTAAGCTTGTGAAATATAGAACTTTAAACTCGCTTAAAAAGATGCATCTTCCACCATGTGAATATTATTGGAAGCTAAAATGACCAATAGGCCTTTTAATGCCAAAGGCACGAAAGGCTACTCAACTCTAAGAACTTGTGCACTTGTGCATACTGATGTATACGACCTCATGAACATCAGTGCACAAAGAGGCTAGGATTATTGCATATTCTTCATAGATGATTATTCCATATATGGATATGCTTACTGTTAGAATTAAGTAACCCGAATCCTTATTTAAATAAAATACAATGGTAAAATAAAATAAAAGAAGAATCCTTATAGAACTACACTTCTTTTATTTTATTTTAAATAAGGTTTTTTAAACCTTATTAAACTCCATCTATTTGATATTGATTAGAATAAGGTGTTTCAATCTTACTACACTCCTATTAGAATGTGGTTTTCCAAGCCTATAAATAGACATAGTATATCCCTCTTGTAATTATTCGAATTTGACATAGTGAATTTCCTTCTCCTCTGCCCATAGTTTTTTTCCCGAAAGGGTTTCCACGTAAAATTTGTGTGTTCTTTAATTTTTATTTCTCTTTTCTTTGCGATATATTGTCATTACCAACGTTATATTTTTAACAAATTGGTATCAGAGCTTCTGGGTTTTTCATCTCGATCACGATAATGGCATCTTTGAAGTATGAAATTCTGCTGTTGGATCGTAACACCAGATTCGCGTTGTGGCAGATAAAGATGCAGGCAGTTCTTGCACAGATGGATTTAGAGGAAGCCCTGCTAGGGGTAGATAAGATGCCATCGACATTGACGGAGGAAGAGAAGAAGCGCAAGGATCGAAAGGCGTTAACACAGTTACATCTGCATTTGTCTAACAAAATTTTACAGGATGTGATGAAGGAGAAGACCTCCGCTGCATTATGGAAGAGGCTAGAACAAATATGTATGTCGAAAACTCTAACCAGCAAGTTGCATATGAAGCAACGTCTTTATTCTCATCGCTTGGAGGAAGGTGCGTCAGGCACTAACACTTAATGATGTTTAAAGAAATTCTCTCAAACTTGGAGGCCATGGAGGTTCAGTATGATAAGGAAGATCTAGGGTTGATTCTACTTTGTTCGTTGCCCCCATCTTATTCAACATTCAGAGACACGATTTTATATAGCCGCGAGTCTCTCACAGTTGATAAGGTTTATGATTCTTTGACCTCGTATGATAAGATGAAGCATCTTGTGGTTAAACCCGACTCTCAGGGAGAGGGTCTCATTGTTCGTGGGAGACAAGATCGGAATGCTGATGATGATCGTGGAAGGACACATGAACGGAATCTTCGCGGTAAATCTAAAGGTAAATCGAAGTCTTCAAACAGAGGTAAAACTTGTAACTTCTGCAAGAAGAAAGGACACATTAAATCTGAGTGTTATAAGCTATAGAATAAGATTAAAAGGGAGGTTGCGAATCAAAAGGGAAAACAACCAGAAAATTCTGGTGAAGCTGATGTTGTAGAAGACTACAATGATGGTGAACTTCTAGTCGCTTCACAACAATTCTAAAGTGAGCGAGGAGTGGATACTTGATTCAGGCTGCACCTTCCACATGAGTCCCAATCGGGATTGGTTTACAACTTACGAAACAGTGTCTGAAGGTGTTGTTTTGATGGGAAATAATACTTCATGTAAAATCGCAGGTGTTGGAACAATTAAAGTTAAGATGTTTGATGGAGTTGTCAGAATACTTAGTGACGTACGACATGTTCCAGAATTAAAGAGAAATTTAATTTCATTAAGTACTCTTGATTCAAAAGGGTACAAATACACAGCTGAAAGTGGGATTTTGAAGATTTCCAAAGGTTCCCTCGTTGTGATGAAAGGGCAAAGAAAGACTGTCAAGTTATATGTTTTGTAGGGTTCTACTGTTATTGGTGATGCAGCTGTCGCTTCCTCTTCCTTGTCAGATGATGATATTACTAAACTTTGGCATATGCGCCTAGGGCATATGAGTGAGAATGGCATGGCAAAATTGAGCAAAAGAGGACTTCTTGATGGGCAAGGAATTTGTAAACTGAAGTTCTGTGAGCACTGCGTTTTTGGGAAGCAAAAGAGAGTTCGATTCACTAGAGGAATCCATAACACGAAGGGAATGTTGGAGTATATTCATTCTGATCTGTGGGGGGCATCAAAAGTGTCTTCGAGAGGTGGAGCTAATTATATGCTAACTTTTATTGATGATTTTTCTAGAAAAGTTTGGGCATTCTTCCTGAAGTAGAAAAGCGATGTGTTTTCCGCATTTAAGTCTTGAAAAACTATGATTAAAAAATAGACGGAAAACAAATAAAATACCTCCGCACGCAGACAATGGCTTAGAATTTTGTTCTGATGAGTTTAATAAACTGTGCAAGTCAGAAGGGATCGTGAGACACTTGACAGTTCGTCATACTCCACAGCAAAACGGCGTTGCAAAATGAATGAACAGAACGATCATGGAGAAGGTTCAATGTATGTTGTCAAATGCCAACTTACCAAAGTCGTTTTGGGTCAGGCGAATTTCATCGCATGTTTTTTGATCAACCGATCTTCATCCATTGCCATTGAGAAAAAGACTCACAAGAGGTATGGTGCCGTAATCCCGCTAATTATTCGATTTAAAGATCTTTGGGTGTCTCCGCGTATGCTCATGTTGATAATGGAAAATTGGAACCGAGATCCATTAAATGTGTTTTTCTTGGTTATAAAGTCGATGTAAAAGGGTATAAGTTATGGTGTCCTGAAAATAGAAAAGTTGTGATTAGCAGAGATGTTGTTTTTGATGAAACCGCTATGCTACCTAACTTATCTCTTAAAGACTCTTCCAATAAAGAAAATCAAAAGCGGTGGAGTATCGTTAATACTGAGTCGACTCCTCAAGCCCAATACAAAATTGAGAATAGAGTTGCTTCTTCACCATAATACTCTATCGCCAAAAAGCAGGCTGGAAGAGAAATTAAACCTCCAAAGAAGTATGTCGAGGCTGATCTAGTTGCTTATGCTTTAAATGTGGCTGAAGATATAGATGCAAACTAAGAGCCGTCTAATTATTTTGAGGCGGTTAGCTGTGAAGACTCAGAAAAGTGGATGTTTGCTATGCAAGAAGAGATGGAATCACTCCACAAAATAGAACATGGGATCTTGTAAAACTTCCTAAAAGTAAAAAGGTTGTTCGCTGTAAATAGGTGTTTAAAAAGAAAGAAGGGACTCTGGGAGTTGAAGAACCCAGATTTAAAGCAAGGCTTATCGCAAAGGGTTACAGTCAAATTCCAGGAGTGGACTTCACAGATGTGTTCTCCCCAGTTATGAAGCATAGTTCGGTTCGAGCTTTGCTTGGTATTGTGGCCATGATGATTTGGAGCTTGAGCAATTAGATGTAAAAACTGCATTTTTGCATGGAGAACTTGAGGAAGATATTTACATGCAACAACCAGAGGGTTTTACAGTCTCAGAAAAAGGGGACTATGTTTGCTTGCTGAAAAAGTCCCTTTACGGTTTTGAAACTTGATCACCAAGACAGTGGTACAAGAGGTTTGATTCCTTTATGACTTCTCATGATTTTAAAAGAAGTAGTTTTGACAGCTGTGTTTACTTTAAGAAAAATAGTGATGGTTCTTTTGGGTATCTACTTCTTTATGTTGTTGACATGTTGATAGCAGCAAAAGATAAATGAGAGATAAGAAAGGTCAAAGCCCAACTAAGTGAAGAATTTGAGATGAAAGATTTGGGACTAGCAAAGAAGATACTTGGTATGGATATTCTCAGAGATAGAAAAGTAAGTAAATTGTACCTAAGTCAGAAGGGGTACATTGAGAAAGTTCTTTGCAGGTTCAATATGCAGAGTGATAAGCCTGTTAGCACTCATTTAGCAGCCCATTTCAGACTTTCATCGGCTTTGTCTCCACAATCAGATGATGAGATTGAGTACATGTCACATGTTCCATACTCTAGTGCAGTGGGATCTCTCATGTATGCTATGGTTTGGTCACGCCCAGATTTATCATATGCACGATCAAGTGCGATTAGCGAGATACATGGCGAATCCGGTAAAGAACATTGGAAAGCGATTCGATGGATTTTAAGATACTTATGAGGTACTACACGATGTTTGCTTACAGTTTGGAAGAACTAGAGATGGAGTCATTGGGTATGTTGATGCTGATTTTGCTGGAGACCTTGATAGAAGAAGATCTCTCACTGGTTATGTCTTTACAATCGGAGGTTGTGCAATCAGTTGGAAAGCTCCTTTGCAAACTACATTCGCTTTGTCTACCACTGAAGCTGAGTACATGGCGATTACTGAGGCTTGTAAAGAAGCTATTTGGTTGAAGGGACTCTTTAGTGAGCTCAATGAAGACCTTCAAATTAGCACAGTATTTTGTGACAATCAGAGTGCCATCTTCCTTACAAAAGATCAAATGTTTCATGAGAGAACAAAACACATTGATGTTCGGTATCATTTTGTTCATGATATTATTACTCGTGGTGATATTGTTGTGAGCAAAATTAGTACTCATGAAAATCCTGTAGATATGATGACTAAGTCACTTCCTATAACCAAGTTTGAGCATTGCTGAAACTTGGTTGGTGTTCATTGTTGAAGTTAAACCCTTAAGGTGTTTTATGGAAGAGGTGGGGAACTTGTTCGTTGAGAGTTCGCGATGAAGAACTTGTTCATTGAGAATTCGTGTCAAGGTGGAGATTGTTAGAATTAAGTGACCCGAATCCTTATTTAAATAAAATACAACGGTAAAATAAAATAAAAGAAAAATCCCTATAGAACTACACTTCTTTTATTTTATTTTAAATAAGGTTTTTTAAACCTTATTAAACTCCATCTATTTGATATTGATTAGAATAAGGTGTTTCAATCTTACTACACTCCTATTAGAATATGGTTTTACAAGCCTATAAATAGACATAGTCTATTCCTCTTGTAATTATTCGAATTCGACATAGTGAATTTTCTTCTTCTCTGCCCGTGGTTTTCTTCCCGAAAGGATTTCCACGTAAAATCTGTGTGTTCTTTAATTTTTATTTCTCTTTTCTTTGCGATATATTGTCATTACCGACGTTATATTTTTAACACTTACCTAATACACAGCAATAGTGAAACTTTTTGTAACAACCCAATTTATAGGATTATTTATTGGATGCTCCTGACAATGGTCTCGGTGAGATGAGGCTACTTCTTCATCAGCCGGGGACATTTTATTTTGAAGGAGATTTCAGGTTGCTTGTGATCCTTGTTGTCGTTGCAGTTGTTCTTGCATTATTTTCATTTATTCTTAGAGTTCAAAGATTTTCTTGGAGTTAGAAATGGGTTGGGTGTAGGGTAAAGTGAAATTCTTGATGTTGGTGGAGAAGTTTTTTTCGGGGGTTGCTATAGTATTTCCACCGAGGAGAGGGTTCCTTTGATTTTATGGGTCTGACAGATTGTAAGATTGATTACTAGCTGGAGGATAATTAGTAATAGTTGGAAGGTTTTCTTGATTTAAAGATTGGTGATTAGTGATAGTTATGTTTGGTTGCGAGTAGGTCCACGCTTATTGCACCAATTATTAATGTAAAGCTGTAGGAGGGGAAAAGGGATCTAAGAAGAGGGCTATTGAAGAAGGTTCACATAAAATTCCCTTTGTGTCAAAATCGTAGAGGGGAAGGAGATAGTCCCTCTCCTTGGTAAGTGGGAATGTATATATACATACTCCTTGGACAGTCTTATCAATTCATACGAGATTGGTCATGTTTGGACTTGTTTCCTAAGTCACGTGTCACCTAAGACCTTCAAAGTTTGTATGAAAAATCATATTTACCAAATTTATATATCAAAGCTAAATCTTAAAATTTTCTTAGTATTTTTAAAATAATTTTGTAATTTATATGTTTTCATATTCAAATTTAAATATATCAACATATTTAACATTGAATTTTTTTAGTATTTTTAATTAATTAATTAATTTGTTTTATAATACTGAAATTTATAAAATTAAAATTTGATCTATATGTTTAAAAAATATGCATTATATTTTTGTAGTTAAAAATACAATTAGAAAGCTGTTTTAAATTTTTTTTAATATTAGAATTGATATGTGTATATTAGTATGAAATGTACATAGATTGCCAGGTGAGTAACCATATCAACATCGTTAAAAATTAAAATAATGTTTTAATCAATATTTTCGTTAAAAAAAAGCTATTTGATTCTTTTTAAAAAGTTGAGCGCCAAATTTAATTAAAATAAAAAAATAAGGGTCAAATTGATTAAAAGTATCAACATTGAAGGCTAAATTTAGTATTATGCCTTATAAAATGGATTAATTTACTACCGAATTTAATCTTTTTCTCTAGTAAGAGGCTATAGTTTTAATTTCTTAATAAATGATAGCGTATTTAACAAAGGAAAAAAAGTTTTTATGTTATTGACAAACATGGAATTAAAATGAATTTTAATGTTAAATTATATTTTTGTTAAAAATTATAAACATTATTAATTAAAAATAGGACTCATTGATTATTTTAATATTATAATTGGCGAGGTGTCTATTAAAGAAAAATGTAAACCCTTCCCATTAGAAAATTACCATATTTGAGTATGTATTTGTAATAATATATATTATATGATATTTACAAAAATATATTAAAATTAGATTGAAATAACTAATTTTAAGTCTAATCCACGTTGTTTTTAGAACTGAATGATCAATCAGATCAAAGAACCAATCAAAATATCAATTTTGATGGGGCGGAGTCAATTAGTAGGTAAAGTGTTTCTATTGGAGGAGTGTTAAGGGACTTGAATGCAAACTGGTTGTAGGCTTATACGATGAGCTTCGATAAAGAATTATCAATTTTTAAAGTTGAGACAAGAGTGATATTGGAAGGCCTTTTCATAGTTTGGGAGAAATGGTTCAGTAAGGTTGAAGTAGAGAGTGATAATGCACTGTTGGTAGAATTAATCTTGTCTGGTGGAGAAACCAATAGTAGCTTAGTGGAATTAAGGTTATTGCATCAGTTGCTGCGTCGAAAATGAGAGGTACGAGTTCGACATATTTCGAGGGATCAAAACGGGGTTGCGGATGATTAAATGCGCTGACACAAAAAATTCTTTGCTCCATTTGTTTGTAGTTCCACTGGATTCGGTTAGAGAATTATTGATTGAAGATATTAATGAATCTAAATCTTTTTAATTTATGAATTAATTTTTGTTATCACTTAATACAGTTTATTTTAAAAATAAAAATAAAAATAAAAGATTTTATCGGATTAAATTGGAATAAAAAATTAGTAAGTTGATAAAGCAATCGAGTGGTTGCTTAAATGCAAAGAACCATCTGTTAGATTTGTGGTAATTCCTTGATTTTCATCGGTTCATGTCGTCAGAAAGCAATCAAATCACTACTAAACTTGATTTCTTATACAAATAATTACTTGATGTGAAAAACCATAAAATAAGATTCGGAATCCCCCCAATTATGGGAGATTCTTCTCTAAAAAACTCACTTTTCAACTCTCTGAAACTCCATAATTACGCTGGACTTGGAGTAGTAATCATGATCATAAAAGAATAAACATAAAATTAGGCAGAGTGGGAATGACACCCAAAGAGACAAAATTTACTATACTAACAACTCTTCCCGGCCCTACCACTCACGAGGACCTCCTAAAGCCTTCCGCTTGTCCTCCCTTCACTTGTCACCACCGCCGCATAACTTCCATCTCTCATCACGGATTTACATTTTTATGACCTTTTATGCATATAATAATAATATCTATTCCTATATTAGAGTTGTGTGACCCGAATTTCATCTAATTCTGATTGAAAAGTTTAATGTGTAACTCATTTGTTAAAAAATTAAAATAGAGGGATAAAATAAAGGATTTGTGGGCAAAGGATCGAGGGCTATGTCGCACAAGTTGAATCCGTATAAAATTATACTTCTTCTATTAGACATTAGTGAATTTTTCCACCTTTGTCATTGATTTTTTCCAATAAAAATTTTTCACGTAAAATCTACATATTTTTATTTTTCTTTCTTATAGCTTTGCGATTATTCTTACTGTCATTATTGACATATAATATCTGTGAAGTAAAACAAATATATAATCATATTAATTTAGATTGGTTTATGAATTTTTTAGTTTATATATAATATTTGTCATTGTGGAAGAATAAATAATAGTAGACTAGAGATTCTTAGTGCTTGAAATGATACATTAATTCTATAATAATTATTTTGATCTACAATTTTTAGCAATCTTATTATTTGGCCTTGAAATTGAAGCTAATATTGTTCACTAACAAGTTTACTTTACTAATCAGTTTTGGCTAATAATTACTTCAATAAATATAGCTTTTACATGATAAAAAAATATACTGGTAGTCATTAAATTACGAATAATTTTTTGTTTTTGATAATTTAATTAAAAAAATTATAATTTGGTCATTAAATTATTTAAAAGTTTTTATTTAAGTTATTGGATTGTTAATTTTAAAAGAAAAAAGTTTCGCCAGCAAGCTTCAAGAGACAATTAGACGATCGGTACGGTGGATTAATATCTATTAACGAGTAGAAGAGCATACCTTAGATCCAAGTCAAGATGACGGTCAATGTCGGAGATTGGAGAATAAAAGCTATTTGAATTTTGGTTCGTAAATTTGTGATATTTAAAGTTGTTTCATGAAAAAAAACTGAACTGTAAAAGAGAAAAGGAAAGAGAGTTCCGATTGGTGCAGGGAATGCGAACAAAGAAAACCATATAGCATCAATTTTAACAATTCACTGACTTAAATGAAAACTTTTGAATAGTTCAATGACCAAATTGTAACTTTCTTTAATTAAGTGACCAAAACGAAAACTTACCCATAGTTTAGTGACTGATGGTGCAGTTTACCCTAAAAAAATCCTGGTTAACATAGCAGTTTCTCCAGCTTTTTAGTTTTTAATAACACCAAAACTGGGGACATTTCACCGATTGAACTGTTCTATGTTCTATTGCTCTTTCTGGCTGGTAGTTGCTTTTTCAAGGATATCCACTAGATATTCAACAATTTAAGCATCGAATAACACTTTCAAATTGCTAGCTTTAATTGTATGATAAAAGTTCATGCTATTCTATTCTATTCTATTCTATGCTCAAAGTTGTTCATTTTGCAATGACTGATGGGGAAAGTTACAAGTTCAAATTGTAAAACATTGACCCCATTTTGTTGAACAATACAGGGGAAAAAAAAGAAGAAGAAGAAGAAGAAGAGAAGATAGTGGTAAGTAACAACAACAAATCTGGCTTGATGAACATGAAGTAGAACTTTTTTAACCTATAAAGATTATTTTTCCTTGCTTTTTAAACTGTTCAATCATGAGTTGTCTGATATGAGCTCAATTCAACTGGAACTAGTAGGCGGTGGAGAAGGGCTTATATGACTTGAGATCAAGAATAACCCCTGCAATAGAACCAGCAGCAGCAGCTATTGTGATAATAAGGCAAGCAATGCTGAGAATCTGGAGGCAAAGCCATCTTGTACTCCATTTTGCTATCTTGTTTTGAGAAATGTACATCTCTACTGGGAAGTAAACTGTGAGTGGCCAGAATCCAATAGCCCCAAGTAGTCCAACAATATCATTAAAGAAGGGAAGAAGCATGGAGATCAAGGTTGTTAGCATCACAAAAATTGTCCTCCAAACCAGACGAAAGAGGTTGAGATTGTAAGGGCGAAAGCCGGGAATGGGGATCTTGATGTCTTTGGTTATGAATTCACTATCTGGAAACCTTTTAGCTGCTGATTTCTCAATGAAGGCAAAAAGGGGTTGGCAGTAAACTTGGTATGCACCAACAAGGTGAATTACAATGGCAGCATTAGCAATGTCAAGGAGCCAGAATGGGTTATAGAATCCAAAACCGGTTAGAAGGTTCCCGGGGGACAAGTCCCCGAAAGCAGCATAGCCCATGCAACCACACAACATGTAGAAAAGTGTTGTCACTCCAACACTTAACAAAGTTGCCTTGCTCATTGTCTTTGATTCGGATGGTGGAGCTTTAAGTGTGTCCTATACAAGTATCATACTGTTATTGGAGGTAGATAAATTGGACAAAATGAAGTTACATACCTGAATTTCAATGAGTATGAGGGAATAAGAATAGGCAAAAGCCATGTCTCCAAGTGCCTGGAAGCTCCTCCATATTTTTTGTGTTTGAGTAACAGTTCCAACACTTATACCAGTCAGGCGTCCCCTAATTTTTCCATTCTCTGGTAAATTAACCAAACATTAGGTTGCATGCATTGTAAGTGTGTAAAAGAAAGCTGTGAATACCTGCTACTTTAGCAATTCCAAGTCCAAGTCCAATTGTTGAGTAAGTGAAGGACATGACAGCAGCAACAATGGAAAGCCACCATAATTGATCAAAGTCAGGAATTTGAGAGAAAATGATTTCAGCAATGCCAAAACCAATCATATAAGGGTTGCTATTCATATGACATGGATTTTTGCCACGGCTTGCATGGAAGCAATTAGACCTTTTTATAGCCCTGTTACAATGCCCGTTAGCCCCAAACAAACGCAAGTAAAGAAGAAAGCAAACATGTTCTGGCTGGAACCCTTGTGTTAAGGAACTCACATCATGCTAATTGATGATGCAATTGTGTATCCAATGGCAACTCCAAAAAGGTTCAAGTATTGAACCCACCCACATATCTTCACTTCAAACCCACCTGAAGAAACAAAAAGGTTAAGTTTACAAGTTCAGGAAGAATCCTCCCATTTTGTTAATGCAATCGAAAGTTTCATTTTAGTCTACCAAGATTTGCTCTGACAGCTTCCATGTAAGTATAGTTTCTCTTGCCATTAACAGGGTCATCACAGCGGTAACAAGCAGCAAGAAGAGTAGAGGTGTAGTAAGTTACAAAAGAGAACAAAAATATAACTGCTGGACCAGCTATCCATCCAAGCTGGGCAGTGGCCCAAGCCAGGGACAGGACGCCAGAACCAATCACAGCCGTAATAATATGAGCACTTGCCGTCCATACAGTTCCTGGCACATGAAAAAAACAGTGACATCACATAAGCAAATGTTTGGTGCAAAGGGATGTTGCCATAAACTTGGTAGAATTTACCAGTTCGCTTGAGTCTGCCATCGTCATCAAAGCCAATGGGGTGGTCAAAAACCAGGTTGTTGTGAAGGTGATTTTTGACAGCACCCTTCTCTCCCATCTTTGCTAAGTGACACAAAAAACCAACAAATGGATAGAGAGCAAGGAAGAGAGTGTTGCAGGAGCTGGTGAGTTAAAGAAGAAAAGAGAATAGGCTGGTGAGGAATGAAGAAGAAGAATGAAGGGAGTGGAGTATATATAACTGCTGTGGGTTGTCCATATGACACACACAACCTTAAACTAAACTTTCCATTATTACAAAAAGTCTGTAAAATTAATGAAGTAATCTTTATGTCTTTAAAGGACCACCTCTGGTTCAGAAATTCTGTTGTCCTCCATCCTTACTGAAGGGGAATAAGGTTCCTTTACATAAATTTTCTTTTATCCATGATCCAAGAATTGAATATAAAATGAATATCAATACTAATAGCAATCAACTAATGACAGTCAAATGCTTTTATAATGATTCTAAACCGTAAACAAGGCTCCACCGCCCCTGGAAAAAAACCATATCAGCCTGCCAATGGTGGGTGGACAGTCAGTATCTAATTCCCGTTTTAGTTCCCAATGAATGAGGAGAGAAAGGTCATTAGCACAAAAGAATTTAACCATTTACTAAGCATCTTTGAAAACATTTTCATTTCCTTTTTTCTGTTTGCCATAATCTTTCCCAATGAAAACACCCTTCATTTTCTCAGGAAAATAGGACGCTTTTTTGACATTTTCATAACCTTGCCTTGACTCAAATTAAAACAATATCGACGGTTATACTTACATTCACATGCTTTACTGTTCAAATTCGGCACTTAACTAGTTTTAACAAGTGTTAATGTAGTTTTGATTTCACCAAATATTTTTAAATTGACAAAAACAAACATGTCTGTCTTTATCTTTCCACAAGCATTTCACCATGATTATCATGTATGAGGACAATTCCATCCCATGGCTGCAAATTTTGTTGTAATTAGATTTCACTCGGTGTTATATGAATCGGACCAAATCGGGAATCAATTGGGGTTTGGAGAGTGACTTTAAACCGTTAGATCAGAAATCGGTATGAATCAATTGAATTGACTAAAAACCAATTAAATTGTTTTTTTAAATGATTTTTTAATTGGATCGCTCGAACTGACGAACTAGTGACTTGACCAATTCGACTATTGGTCCAGTTTAAAAAATATTTGATTTCACTTGCTGAACATGTGTAATAAAGTAATATCATATTGAATGAAACTATTTATGTTACTAGTTGGACCGTTAGTTGCAACTCCCCTTTGAACCTAACAATATGCAACTTACCTTATTTGTTGGCAATTTTTGGAGTTTTTTACCTGAATAATATAAAAAAAATTGAATTATGAAAAGGTATAGAAAACAGAATAATTACGAAAATAGTCATTTGCTACAGTGTTCTGACAGTGCCGCCTGACATATTGGCAGCACCAAACTAAAATGTGATGATCTAAAAACTCTAGGGACCTTATATGTAAATTTCCCGTTTTAATTAGGTGATAAAAGAACACTTCAAAGGTGCTATGGCGACACCAAACTTTAAAAGGATAAATTGCACCCTAAACCCCCATTATTTATTATTATTTTTATCCTCTTTTAACATCAAAAATAGATTGGCCTCTTATCTATTAGTCTAAAAAGTTTTTCTACCAAAAAGTATTTTTGTAAGTAAGCCGATTCCAACTGGAAATAAATTTTATTTATTTTTTAAAAAAATATTTATAATTTTATTATCAATTTGATTTACGGGCACGATATAAAATTATAATTATAAAATTCTTAGAAAATATTATTATGTATAAATTATAATTATTAGTTAAATTTATAGTTTCCAAATATAATGAGAGCAAAAGAAAACTACTATAAATGCCGTTATGTCAAACATAATTTGAACAATAAAAATATTTTTTGAAAAATAAATAAAATTTATTTAGAGTTGGAATTAGCTTACTTACAAAAATACTTTTTGGTAAAAAAATATTTTAGACTAATTGATAAAAGGTCAATCTATTTTTGGTGTTAAAAGAAGAATAAAAATTAATAAAAAAATAAGGGGTTTAGGGTGAAATTTACCCTTTTAAAATTTGGTGCCGCCATACTGTTTATAAACAAACAGTATTTTTCACCTGTTTATACTGTCAGCGGCACCCTCCAAGCGTTTTTTCACCTGCCAATTAAAAAGGAAAATTTTATATAAGGTCCCTGGAGTTTTTAGATCATCACATTTTAGTCTAATGCCACCAATATGTTAGGCGGCAATGTCAGAATACTGTAGCAAATGTCTGTGTTCATAATTATTCTATTTTCTATACTTTTTTTGTAATTAATTATTATTTTTGTATTATTTGGATTAAAAAAACCCCATTTTTTGACATACATAATTATTCACTTACATCTCTCTTTTTTTAAATAATATTTTGAGTAGCAATCTACGAGGTTATGATTGATGAAATTATTTAATCAAGCAAGGTGTTTTTTAAAGAGTATTAGCATGATCTATTTACCATATTTGAAGAGAAATTGGTTTTGAAGAAATATTAAGAAAATAATACCTCTTTTTACTTCATGTCTTTCAAAGCACTTAATTGGGGGAAATTGAAGGGGCGCTGATCAATCATATTAGCTAAAGATTCATAAGCTCAATATTGCCTATACATCAAAGACTTGTTTATTGGTTTATGTATGAATTTGAGAGAGCACTATGTTCAACATAGGGACATGTTAGAGTGCAAATTGTTTATAAACAAACAGTTTTTGTTTAGTTTGTAATTATGCTTTTAAGGGGGAAGACTTAATGGAAGAGTGAATCTAATTGAAGGTATAGGAGTGAGGTTGCAATATGGTGAGTAAGTTGAACTTAAATCACATCTTTTACTATTGATTCATAGTGGTTACTCACTTGGCAAGGGTTCGTAGATGTAAGAAAGAGCTGCATAACAAATTTTCATGTCCATTGTCTTCGGTTGCAACCCACAATATAACTAACCTAAAACTCAACACTAACATTAGAATAATTTAGTGAAGATCTTGCTGCTGAATTGCTAAAAGATGGAAGGTAGCTCGATTTCAAAATCCCCTATGCTTGATGGCTCCAACTACACCTATCTAAAAGTGCGAATTAGAGTATCTACAAGTCTCTAGATAAAAAGGCATGGAGGAGAGCAATGCTTACTAGTTGTGAGCCTGAGGAGGATAAGCTAGCTAATGCAAATTCCAAAGCCTTAAATGCCATCTTCAATGGTGTGAACCTCAAGATTTCAAAAGAATTTCAAAGTACACAACTACTTTAGAAGCTTAGACCATACTTGAGAAACAATTCAAACTTCATAAATTAATGACCAAGTTTGAAACTCTCAAAACGCTTGAAGATAAATCATTATCTAATTTTTATGCAAAATTATGGGAAATCTCTAACCAATCTTTTGCTCTTGGAGAGGAGTATGCTAATACCAAGTTAGTTTGCAAGGTTTTGAGGTATTTTACTGAATGTTTTTCCATTAAAGTGATTGGAATAGAGGAGGCTAAAGACATCAATACAATGAGGATTGATGAACTAATTTGGTCCCTGTAAACGTTTAAGATGAATCTTGAGGAATTCAAGAAGAGAGAAGTTAAGATAGAGAAGATTATTGCTTTACAAATTGCTTCATCAATTGCAACTGAAGAAGAAACTATTATGGAGGATTTGTAGGACAAAAGTAGCCCTACTCGCAAAGAACTTTAATAGGGCGTTTAAGATGGTGTCAAGGAAGAACAAAAGTTTTGAAGGGGCTCAAAACTTTAAAAAAGGAAAAAGAAAGGTCATTACCATCAATGATGAAGGACTCAAAGAGAAAAAGAAAGGATAAGGCAATGACCCCTACCGTCTTTCTTAAAACCAAGGGATAAAAAAATAAACATGAAAGTTCCTAAAGACCAGAAATTATTCACACTGAGAGACATCATAAGCATAATGAACGAATTATGTGTCATTATTGTGGTGCCTCAAGGCATATTAGGCCCAAGTGTTACAAACTTTTGAAAGGTCTAAAGAAAAAGCAGTCAATTGCATCTCCAAATTGCAACTTGAGTTCTAACTAATAGAAGATAGGAACAAAAACTTGTTCGGGGAAGGAAAGATCAAAGGCGTTTCTCACTTGCACACCTACCCTTGTAAGCTTCTCTGAGCAGAAATTTGATATATGATCCAATATATCTTTCTTATAAGAAAAAAAAAAAAAAAAAAAAAGGTTGTTTAAAGATTGAATCTGAAATTGGTGTCAACTAATAATTAGAACCCAAAATCTTTGCTACTTCACATCTGTTTGAATCAACTTTGATCTAATAAATATAAAATGCATTTGTTATTGTACAAAAATTATAGTATAATTATGAACAAAAATTGGAAAGTTAATCTAATGGAACCTGAGTTACTAATAGTTGCTAATTTGTTTCTATAGATGTTGAACGGTTGATTTTGACTATAAGACTTAACAATGTTACCTAAATTTTCATAAAATATAAGAATCAAATTTTGAAAAATTAGAAGAAATAACTTGTTAGAGAAATAAAATTACTTTACCTTAAAAACAATTAAATAACATCCTCTTTATTTTCCCAATCAATAGTGCAAACCAAACTAATGAAGGAATGGGTTTGGTGACCACATTTCATTTTCTGGAAACAAGTGGCTAAACCAACCTCATACAGGTAGAGAGTGTTTTGCTTAACCATGTGGAGTTCCATTATTAAGGACCCATTAACCATTTTTGTTAAATTGTAAATCAACTAACTAAAACAAACATTTTTTTTTTCTTTTATATTCATTTGAGAAAAGCCCTTAGGAAAATATGATAGTGATACATACCCAAAAGAAACCACTTTTTAGGTCTTGCTAATGGTAGAGATTGACCAATATAACAAACTCAACATAAGCATAGGAGATTTATTAACTGCCTCACCTCACTAAGTGGTTGAATTCAACAGAAAAATAAAAATATTTCTTTTTTTGGATCATGTTTTGACATTTTTCTTTTGTTATTTCTAAGAATATTGTTACAATATTTTAAGAATCTTGAGTTCTTAACAAATAAATAAATTGTGTAATAAATTTATAAAAAGTTGATATAATAATTTAATGTTAGTAAAATTGAAATTATATAGATTATACTATTTTGGGTTTGGATCCGATTAGGTTAGTTTTTTGTTTTGTAAAAATAGAGGGTTTTTGGTAACTTTCCTACTAAGTTGGGATCTGGTTGATAGATGACATCAATTCAGTCAAACTTTTAAATATAACTAGTAATTTTATCACACGTATATGCAGGTGAAAATCACGTATTTAAAAAAGCACGTGTGCGTTAAAATATAACATCTATTTTTTAAAGGTAAATATAACATCTATTAAATGATATAACTTGAAACTACTAATAATAACATATATGCAATATGTTAAGTTGACTTGTGACATTAAATCATCAACGATATTATCTATATATACATTCAGCATGATGACGGTGAAAAACATATTTTATGTAAAAAAAAAAAAAAGAAAAAAGAAAAGCATATAAGCCAAAAGTTAAAAAGTTTAAGATGTTTGATATCATATATTCATATCTCATTGTTTGTTGAGAAATGATTGTATAAAATTACGATTCTACATCATCCCTATACATTTCCAATAGGAGAACGACAAATCAGATTTATCCCTTTCCAATAGCATTCTTAATTGGATTTAAATTTTTTTAAGGAGGAAAAAGCTACAAATCAGGAGTGAAAAATCTGATTTGTCGTTCTCCTATTGGAAAGCGATAGGGATGACGTGGAATCACAGTTTTATACAATCCCTTCTCTGTTTTTGTTACACGTCTCATTGTCATTTAGATACTATTTTACCACCTCATTATTAGTCAAATAGGGCAATTTGTTTAACTTAGCAAAATTTTAACTACTTAAATTGGGAAATTTTTATTTAGGTACCAAACTGTTAAAACGAATTAACTATAAAAATTAATTTTAAGTTATGAAGTGTTAAAACGAATTGTAATATAAAAACTAATTTAGGTACCAAAATGTTAAAACGAATTATATTTATTTTTTGAGAATAAGTTCTGGTTGGATTAAGCCTCCACTTTGTTATATATTTCTAATTATAACCTTTTTTTTAGTGAACATTGAAAACAAAAAGTTGGTAAACATCAATTTTGAATTTTTTTTCCCACATATAAAAAAATCTAGTTAGCTAGCTTAATTATGTTTCCCTTCAACAATCTTTGAAGGTAATTTGATTATTTTCTCCGTCTGATTGAGTTTTAGTTCAATTATTATTATCAATATAGGAGGACGTGGGTTTGAGTGTGCTGAAACGCATTTATTCTCCTATTTAAGAGTTGGGATGAATTATAAATAGTTCTAAACATTGCATTAAAAAAATTCGATTATTTCCTCCATATTGTTTGAACTCCTTTTCCTTTGTTTCTTTCCCCCAAAATCGTATGATAATTAGAAAAAGAAAAATAACAATAAATTATTTTTTATAAGAGAAAAAAGGCAAGACTTAAGGATCGAATTCAAAACTGGTATCAATTAAAGATTTAATATTGAATTTTTTTTATCACTCTCCCGTGATTTAGCTAATATTTGATGAGTATTAGTGAAGTCAAAACCAAAAGTCCATTAGATCCGAAATTAATAGTTTTCTTATTGAATTCTATATAAAAACAATTTTAGATAATTATGTCTTTATTTTACCATATGAGTCAAGACCTGATAGAATTTCATCAATTCTTTTTTTATCATTAAGGTAAAGAACTGAACCAATTTTTTTTTCTTTATCATCAATTGAATCACTGTTTGCGACACATAATTCTATTTTATCATCAATTCATATTTTTCGTAATCTTTTTTTTTTTTTTAAAAGTAGGATTCAATGATCAAACTTAAGACGAGTGTCAACTAAAGATTTAATATCAAATTTTTTGTTACTTCAAAGGAATTTAAAGTATTGGTGAAACCAAAATGAAGAATCCATTAAATCTCAAATTAATAATATTGTAGATGAAAACAAATTTAGATAGGTATGTGTTTATTTGATAATAGGAAATGTAGGTTGGAGGTCTCAATCCACAAGCAACATATGGAATCTCTCTTGTTATTGCTAAAAAAGAGCCAATGGTGTGGATTTTTAGGACGATGTGTGCCGATGATGTATACATCTCAGTAGTTGGGATAAACTAAGAAGAAAAAAACCAAATGCCTCGTGAAATCAAACTAAAGAAATATCCTAATCAGTTTCAATGTTAGATAGACAACGGGGTAGATTTTTTTTCCTTTTAATATTCGAAATTCTTTTAATAATTTCATTATAAGTTCTGATCATATCTGCTCTTTTAGAGATAATATCTAGAATTATCCATAGCTCTTTTCTAACCCATAAATAGGAGGATAATGCATTTCAACGCACTCGAACTCAGGTTCTCTTCTGTTGACAACAATATGTATGTCAATCGAACTACTAATATTCAAATTTAAATATATATATAATAGTTATAAAATTTGAATTTATTTATTATTATTAAGTGGGTCTAATTTCAATATTGTATTTTTTTAATAACTATATTGTAACCCTTCTGTTAAAATAAATAATACTAAAAATGGCATGGGATAATGTTCTCTAAAAGCCTAGCCATTATTGGAACTATTTTATGCCCTTTATCAATAGGTATTCTACATTCTGAAACAGGATGTAATGAATATGGCATGGAATAATTGGCAAAGTTATTTAAAATTCCACCCTTTCAAGCAAGACCCATCATCAACTTAGAGAGAATGAAAAATAGAAGCAAATATTCTCATTTGAACATCAAATTCTTTGAAAATATGTTTAATAATAATTATGTTGATATAAAATGATAAATAAGACATTATAAACAATCAAACATATGTATAAAATTTATGTTTATAAAAGAATCTCAAAAGAGAAGAAAGTAATATTTTAGCTTAAAATCAAAGAATTAATTAAGTCTAAAACTAAGTAGTCCAATTTAAAGTGATTTAGTTATTTATTTTAATAGAAGTTAAACATTGTCCATTCATACGGCTACTTGATGTATGTATTGGATTAAAGGGATTATTATAAATTGATCATCTTTCTACCCATTAGGGTTACACTCACAAAATACATATGCTTCATTGCTCGGGGTTCTGTAACAAAAAGAAAAATGTTGGGAGGGAGAAATCAATTTATCGTGATGTTCTTCATCAACTTCAATAACTGACTTCAATTGCGCAACAAGTAACTCTTCATAGTCATGAAAACCATATTAGAATAAAGATCATAAAATTATTATTTATGCAAAAAAAAAAACAAACTATTTCTTTGATTCTTTTTATATTAAATATTGAAATTCCATTTTAAATCTTGTTCCATTTATTTTTCATGATTTATAGATGAAAATAATTAAAAAAGTAAATAATTGTTATTTAGTGCTAATTAACCCAAAAATAAATACCTATTTTAGATTTATACTATTTTAATACTATTGAACACATGTCCAATAATTGTTATTTGTAATTTGTATAAAAAAAAAGTTATTTATATTATTTTGTCTGTCTATTGACACGGGTTTTGTCTGCCGATTGATACGGGTTTTTTTCTTTTCTTTTAGTTTTTTTTTTTATAGTTTTGGAGTGAGTTTTTTTGCGTTCTTGAGTGATGGAAGAGGATTTGTTTTATTTGCGGTAAGCTCGGCCATGGCAAGAGTTTTTGCTCGTTTCGGACCAGAATTGAGCCCTCAAAAATAGTTTTTAGGTGGGATATCTCACTGCGTGCGGCGGTACGATGGCAAAACGCAACTGTGAGCAAATGGCTCCGTGAAGCAGACGGTTCAGAATGCTGAATGATGAATATGGAAAGTGGCACTAGAGTCCAAAATTTAGGGGAAGAGAGATACTGGGCGTAATCGTAGGGGCGATGTGGAGAAATCTTATCTAAACCCTAACTTTATTCCCTTAGGATCTGGACAAAAGACATTAAATAAGGGTTTTGACAACTAGAAAAATACGGACAGTAGGGGTTTAAATGGGGCTGGTAGTGAAAATGGGCCTATAGATCTGTTGTTGGATGAGGAAAATGACCCACTTCTTACTATGAAAGGAAAGAAATGACAACGAGCAGCAGGTGATATGACACTCTCTTTGGGGAATGACATCGAGGGAGGACTTCATGATACAGCAGCTAGCTCTACAGGGCGGAGTAGCCGAATGCAATGAAACTTCTAAGTTGGAATGCCCATGGACTAGGGAGGCCACGGACTGTCAATAGGCTCAAAAATAAATTGAGGGCCATTAATCCCCAGATTTTGTTTCTTATGGAAATGAAATTAAATTCAAAAAAGATGGAAATGGTTCGGTTGAAATGCAATTTTGAAAATGGTATTGATATTGGGGCGATTCGATCAAAATGAGGCTTATCATTGGGTTGGAAAGGTAACTCTTTGAGTATGCTTAGGAGTTATTCTCATTACCATATTGATGTTGATATTCATGATAATGAAAGTGGTGAAATTTGGAGGTTAACGGGTTTTTATGGGAACCCTGATGAACGAAGTAAGCAGAGGTCATGGGAATTGCTTAGTCATTTGGGATATGATCAAATGGTCCATTGGCTTGTGATTAGGGATTTCAATGAGATCACCAGCTCTTTTGAAAAGAAGGGTGGGCGACTTAGATCAGAACAATAGATGGCTGAGTTTCGAAGCGTTTTGGATTACTACAGGCTTAATGATCTAGGTTTCACTGGTAGGTGGTTTACATGGGAAAGGGAAAGATTTTTGTCAACTAACATAAGGGAAAGATTTAATAGGGGAGTCACGACTTTGGAATGGATGAGTCTTTTTCCAGGCTATTTAGTGGAGCATTTGAGTCATACTACTTCAGACTATTGTCTGGTTCTTGTGGACACAACAGGAAAGTTGAGGGATGATAAAAGCCACGGAGCTAAGCATTTCCATTTTGAGGTCAGATGGTGCTCAGAAGAATCTTTCAAGGAGGAAGTAAAAAAGAATTGGACTGATTCATTTGTTAGTATTCCCGCTAAGTTAGCGAAAGTGGGTCAACAGTTCCAACAATGGAGTCGTTTAAGGAGTCGAGAGCAAAAGAGAAACCGAATGGATTTAAAGGAACGGTTGCTCGAACTTTATAATCGGGATCCATCTGATGAGGTTTTGGCCGAAATTACAGATGTTCAGTTAGGTCTGAATTTGGATGTTGATAAAGAGAAATTTTTTGGGAAACAACATGCCTGAGTCAACTGGTTGAAAAATGGGGATCGAAATACAAGTTTTTTCCACAAAGTAGCTGTAACTCGTCAAAATCGTAATCGGATTATTGGGTTGGAAGGGGAGGATAGACGTTGGGTTTCAAAAGCTGAAGAGATGTTGCAGATTGCTTTGAAGCACTTCAAAAATCTATACAAGGCTTCCGAGACAGGTGGCAATGAACGGCTGCTTGGGTTAGTGAAGTCACAAATAGCATGAATGAAGAGCTACTCAAACCTTTCACTAAGGAGGAAATTGGGCATGCAGTTAAGATGATGGTGCCCCTAAAGGTCCCGGGGATCGACGATTTTCCAGCAATGTTCTACCAAAGGTATTGGCATATTGTTGGGCCTGAGATTTCTAGGTATTGTTTGTCTATCTTGAATAGTGAGATTGAAATGGGCGAGATTAATAAAACCCATATATTTATAATTCCTAAAGTTGATAAACCGAAAAATCTTTCACAATTTAGACCTATAAGTTTATGTAATGTGGTTTACAAAATTATTGCGAAATTCCTGGTGGAACGAACGAGTGCAATGTTGGGGTGTTGTATTAATGAATCCCAATGGGCTTTTATCCCAAGGAGACATATTTCGGATAATGTTTTAATTTCTTATGAGGCCTTACATTCCCTTAAAATGAAAAAGAAGAATAGAAAATGGAATTTTGCGCTTAAACTCGATATGAGTAAAGCGTATGATCATGTTGAGTGGGAGTTTTTGGCTGGAATGATGCTCAGGTTAGGTTTTCATACTGATTGGATCGTTCTCATTATGCGGTGCATCTGTTCTGTTACCTATACAGTGGGTATTAATCGGGATATTAGCAGCCAGTTTTCTCCTTCGAGAGGGTTGAGACAAGGAGATCCATTCAGCCCTTATTTATTCTTAATCTGTGCAGAGGGTTTTTCTACACTATTGAATGAGGTAAAATAGAAAGATCTGATGAGGGGTGCTCCGATTAGGAGGAAAAGGCTAGTGATTAATCACTTGTTTTTTGCGAGCGACTGTATACTTTTTGGTGATGCCTCGTATGAGGGAGCAAATACAATTTGTAACATTATTATGGAATATGAGCTAGTTTCGAGGCAACAAGTTAATTTTGAAAAGTCGTTTATTTATTTTGGTGCAAGTGTGGATTCTAATGAAAGGGAGTTAGTTGCCAACATTCTGGGAGCCCGTGTAGCAACAAACCCTGAGAAGTATTTAGGTCTGCCAATGATGGTTGGAAGAAAGAAGAGGTAGGCTTTTGCAAACTTTGTTAACTATTTCAGAAGGAAATTGAGGGGTGGAGTTTTCACTATCTTTCGATGGGGGTAAGGAAGTATTCATTAAGTCAGTTTTACAGGCAATTCCGATATACTTTATGCAGTGTTTTGCTTTGCCAAAGATTTTATGCCAAAAGCTAGAGGGTATTTTGAACAAATTTTGGTGGTCTAATAGCAAATCAGCTAAGGGTATTCATTGGAGTAATTGGAGTGCGCTGTGTAAACCCAAAGTTGTTGGTGGGCTGTGATTTCAGGATCTCTTTTTGTTCAATAAAGCTTTACTAGCAAAACAAGTTTTGAGGTTATTATCCTAGCCCAGTTGCCTTTTAGTGGAAGTTTTTAAAGCTCATTATTATCCATTCATAGATATTATGTCAGCAAAAGTTGGATCTTACCCTTCGTTTACTTGAAGAAGTATTTGTAGTGCCCGAGGTTTGATTGAGGACAGATTATTTTGGTGCATTGGTAATGGTGAGGGTGTGAACATTTGGAATGATCCATGGTTGCCTGATCCTGGAAGTAGTAGATTATCAGTTCAAAGTATAAATCCTTGTTGAACTACAGTGAACCAATTAATTGGTGTTGAGTCGAGTACCTAAAATAAAGAGGTAATCTGCAGACCTGTTGACAGATACCAAGCGAAGCGCATTTTCAACATTCCTATATCTAGTTCCAAAGTTCAGGATATGCTAGTTTGGAGACACGAAGCCACTGGAGAGTATTCTATGAAGAGTGGGTATAGGGCTCTAGTTACAGAAAAATACAGAATATTGAATACAATCCTACTATAGCATACAAATACAATGACTTTTACAAATTGCTTTGGGCTTTGCATCTACCAACCAAAGTTAAAATACATATGTAACGGCTAATCAACAATTATGTGCCTCATTTTAGCAATCTAATTAAATGGAGGCTTCAGAGAATTCTGACCATTTGATGTGGTCCTGTGGTGTATTACAACGGCTCTAGACTTATCTGAATATCTCGATTGCTCCAGTAGGGAATACCTCGAATTGCAAAAACCGATTAGTAAATACTTTTATTAAAGCAGATGAAGGTACCAGACAAATTTTGACTATTTCTTTTTGGGCTCTGTGGTATAGAAGAAATAAAATGGTACATGAAGGTTTTAAGGTATCTATGCAGGAACTATCGGGCTTTATTCGAGGTTATATACAGGAGATAAGTTTGAGTCAAGTCTTTATTTCCTCATCTAGAACTATGGTGAAAGAGTTGTGGCGACCCTCTAACCCTGGTACTATTAAGTTAAATATTGATGCTTCTTTTAAAGGTGGTCCTAAAACTTCTATTGCAGTAGTTTTAGCTCGAAATGATAAGGGAAAAATCATGGGTGCGCGTACTTACCTATATGAGGGAGTAGCGGATGCCTTTGTATTAGAAGCTAGGGCCTGTGAAATGGCTCTTCTGTTTGCGATTGAAATGGGTTTTAGGAGAATATTACTGGAAAGGGATTCCCTGTCGATCATTAAAATCTCAAATCAGAAAGGGAGGACAAATCAATTCTCAAACCAATTTCCCAAAGCATTCGACTTTTAGAAGGTCATTTTGAGGAAGTTACTTACCATTTTGTTCCAAGAGAAGCTAACAGGGCGGCACATAATCTAGCAATGGAAGGGCGTCGGCGTCAAACACCATGTTTCTGGGTTAATGAGGCACCAGATTCAGTCGAAAAGGTGGTGGATGAGGACTGGACTGTTTAGCTTCGTCAAAGCTGAGAAATCGTTGTTAAGCTTTGAAGATGAAGAAGGTTCATTGGAATCTACATGGTTGGTTTTTGAAGCAATATCATTTTCCGTTTTGGCTGTGCAGAGTAATTGTTGATGAAGGAAAGAATAATGGCTGGTATTCTCTGATGGGTTCTCTTTTTAGGGTTTGGTTTGGGGATGTGTTCTTGAGTTGATGGTTTTTTTCTATCTGTGTGCTTTATTTTATGTTTTGTTGGTTTAGCCTTTAGTTTTTAACGTCTTTTCATTTTCCTATAGTGTGTTAACGCGTCAGACTTTCTTGAGTCAAACCCCTATTAATGAATATTAGTTCCCTATGCAAAAAAAAAAGTGTCATTATAATAATATTGATTATACTTTAAAAGAAGTGATATTTCTATAGTTTTATGGTTGAGTTAGTGATCTAGTTTTGAGTAACCAATTCAGTAAAGTGCTTAAATATAAGCATTAGATTAGATTAGATTAAATAATTATTTACTTATAATATCAATTTAATATTATGATATTATTAGAAGGTAATGAATTTAACATTTATATTATCAAAATCGTCATATTAAAGGTTTCTTTACCGGCTAAATTTTTGTCAATAGTTCTTTCTAGATAGGAAAAAAAATGGAGGTTGAAGTTTCTCTCTTGACACAGAGCAATGAAAGACCTAGTTCTCCAATCCCACTTATGGTGGAAAGAGCCACAAAGAAAGTACGAAACAAGCCAAGCAATGAGAATGATAAGGTGAGAGTGCCTAACACAGAGGTCAAACTATCATAGAAGGGAACACTTCTAACCAATCTACCTTCGAATGTTAAAGATTAGATAGATTTGTCTGATGATGAGTTCGATGTCTTGGACAGTGACGGTATCGAAGTACTGAAAGGTGATGTTCATATTTCCTATGATGGGCCTTATTCGGAAATCACTTTTTTTAAAACGAGTGCATGATCTTTTTGCTAAGAGCATGGCAAATATAGTTATCATCAAGCCTCTTGGTAGATCCATTGGCTATCGTATGCTGAAGGGAAGACTTAAAAGTATTTGGAATTTTCAAGGAGAGTTCAAACTGGTTGATTTAGACAATGATTATTTCATAGTGAATTGAGTTATTCAAAGGATTACAGAAGAGCTTTGACGGGGGGACCTTAGATGATTTTTTGACACTACATCATGGTGTAGCCTTGGAGTAGGGATTTCTCAACTAAAGAGAAACATCCTACTAAAGTTGTTTGGATCCGGGTACCATGTCTCTCGTATAGGTATTATATTAAGGGCATGTTGAGGGCTATCACGAAGGTGTTTGGTCAAGTGGTGAAAGTCGATTACAATACTATGAATGAAAAGTGAGGGCGGTTTGCTTGGATTGTAATGGTTGTCGATCTTGACAAACCTCTAAGGTCGTGGGTGGGTATTGATGGTACACCACAAGCAATACACATGAAGCATCAGACATTAAACACAGAAGACAATCTATTACAAGAAAATATGGTTCAAAAGGAAAGGAGAATATAGGGGAATCTCGGGGGAATCAAGGCTCGAGATTTGCGACAATCTCGAATTTAGAGGAAGAAAATCAGACATAAACAACGACATTGGGGTAAAGCCAAATAATCAATGTGTGGTTATAAGGCAAGGGTCTGATCACTTTTTTAATACAGGATCAAAAAAGTCAAAGTCAGCAGATAAATGAAAGAAAGGCGTTTCATTATGCGAGAAAGATTTTAACTGCTGCAACAAATGGCTCAGTACAAAAGAACAATGATGGTAGTGGGTCTAATGGAGCCCAACAATCAAAAATGGTGTTTCGAAAAGTAACAAGTTTAAATCAAACTTACCATCGAGTTGTATAAATTGATAAAAATGGGCCCTCTTTGCCAATTCCCATGCAAACTCCTTCAAGGCCTATGTCATCTATCATGCTAAGTCCTTCTAATCATAATGAAACTTTTCTTAGCTCTATGAAGAAGGGGTTAATGAGAAGGATTACAAGTCTCGTAAACTACTTGACGATGTGGTAAATGAAGACCCTCAAGTTAGGGAATGGATTAATGTCATGAATAATGAAATTGATGCAATAGAACCAGATGACAATTCGATGAAGGGGTCCAATATGGCTGGTGATGACATTGATCTTGAGGGAGCAACAAAGTGGTAAGTCTTCATCGTTTTTTCTTTCTATCTTTCACTATGGTTAAAGTTTTATTCTGGAATTGTCAAGGTACAACTAGCCCAAGTTTTAGTCGTATCTTGAAAAATATCATATTGAATCATAAGTTGAATGTTGTGATCCTCATGGAAACTAAGGGGAGTTGTTGTAAAGTGGATAATGTCATCAGAAGGACCGTATTCAAATACTTTTTTCATGTTGAAGCTTGTGGATTCTCAAGAGGTATATGGGTTATGTGGGGAGATGATGTTTATATAGATATCTTGGAGGTGGACTTTAAGTACATTCACATGTCCTATTCTAACGTGGTTAATAAGAAGAAATGGATACTCGCGGTTATTTATGCTAGTCCTAATGCTTCTAATAGGATTGACATTTAGCACTCTTTTTATTCCATTGATTCGAATAAAACTTTATCGTGGATCCTTGGTGGGGATTTTAATGTTATTTTTTCCTCTGATTAGTGGAAAAGTGTAGTTAAGAAGAACGGGCACCATAGCCCTTTTCGGGATTTTATATTCGATACAGATATTGTTGATCTCGGGTATAAATGACCAATATTTACCTGGCTTCGGGAGAGTTTAATTCCAAATACTTGATCGCTGCCTTGGTAATGATCAATGGATTCTTGAGAATCCAAACATTTCTATCATGCACCTTGAACAGGTTGGATTTGATCACCACCCCCTTTTACTAAATTTTGTAGCCTTGAATAATTTAGGTAGTCTCCGTCCTTTTCGGTTTATCTCGGCTTGGTTGAAGCATGTTTGTAGAGCCCAATTTTGGCCCGGGCCTATACCAAAAAAATTCAAACCAAACCCAATTAACCAAGCCCAAGTAACCCTAACCCAACTAGACCACTAAACCAACCACTAACTCCATCACCCCACTAAGCCGACCACTAACTCCACCACCCCACTAAACCGACCACTAACTCCACCACCCCACTAACTCCATCACTCCACTTGCTTGCAAATAAGTTGTAAAATTTGGCTATAAAAGCCATTCAAAACCATCGTAAATGGGGGGGGGGGTTTTGTCTTCTCTTTTTTGGATAGTTACGAATACACGAGAAATCAAGTACACAAAAAGCAAAGAACTTTGAGACAGATTCAAAATATCCAAGGTGTTCTTTTTATTTTTGTTCTTTTTATTCATTTTTTTACACTTGTTTTTGAGAATAAACGCGAAAATACGGAAAAATGGGTAGAAACGTACCCATTTTGAAATCGTCGGAAAAATGATTTTTTTTTTAGTTTTGACCACCGTGTACTGCGGCGCCGCAGCGGCGCGTTTTGGAAGGGAGGGATAATTTCCCTTTTTTGGTCCCTCTTTGTTATTCGCGCATGCAGTTTGGTCATTCTCTCTTTTGTTTATTTTTTATTTCGCCCCAAAGCTCCTGTTTTCAATTCAATTTAGGCCCACTTTGTTTATTTTTGCTATATTATTATTAAATTAATTAATTTGAGTTTTATTATTATTATGGTTATTATGTCTTTTATTATTATATTATTACCATTATTATTATTAGTAGTAGTTTGGATATTATAATTATTATTATTATACATTTTCCCTTTTTTATCGTTTACTTATATGTTATTACTATTATGTTCATTATTATTGTCTTCTTTTTATTGTTATTACTATTAATATACTATTTTTGTTATTTTGATTATTATTAATGTGTTACTTGTTTTTATTTCATTATTATTATTTTTATTTATAGTTTATTATTATTATTTTTAATCCTTATTATTATTAATATTATTACTTTCAACTTTCCAATATTATTATTCCTATTTTTCATTACTATTATTTTTTATCACTATTATTATACATATACTATTAATACTATAATTATACTTATTATAATTATTATTGTTATAATTACTATTAATTTTTGTTATTATCACCTTTGATTTTAATATTCTCACTATTATTTGATTATTAATACTATCGTTTATTTTATTTTTTCCTTCCTATTATATTTATTTTTATCATTCTTTATTATTATCATGCTTACATTACCACTAGTCACTAAGTAGAACCATTTTTACGTTTTGACTAATTTTCAATTTTAAAGGTTACATCGACTTTTTTTACCACTTTTTTTACCCAAACTCATAAAAGGTTTTTAAACAAGGCAATGTTTCGTGTTTGGAAGTTCGAGAATCGTGCCCAATCGTCTTTGGGTTTCAATTTTCCGTCATTCAAATGACTAAATATCCTTTAGAGATTTTGACCGTGTTTTCCTAAATAAGGCAATATTTCATGTTTGAAAATTCGAGGAATCGTGCCCAATCGTCTTTGAGTTTCGATTTTTAGTTTGGCCAAATAGTGGAATACCCTATTAAAATTGCAGTGCATGAATTTTAGAAATCATGAAATGATCTTGGTATCGAGGGTTTGAAACATCGTGTCCTAACGTGCTGGATGTGGTATTTCATCTTTTTGGAACAAGAGAATTTTGATATCTAATTCGAATTATCTAAACATGTTCTAAAGGATTCATATTTTAAAATCTTTTTCAATTTTCGATGTTAGGACATTAATCAATCAATAAGGTACCAATTTTGGGCGTTGCGAGGGTGCTAATCCTTCCTCAAATGCGAATCGACTCGGACCTCTTTTTTTAAGAATCGTGGACCAAAATGTTTATAAGGTGATCCAATCGCACTTCAAAAAAAGATTGGTGGCGACTCCATTTTCCTTTTTAAAGTTGGCCCGTTTTCCAAACAAAAAAATGGTTTCGACAATTTGGCGACTCCACTGGGGACCAATAAGAGAGTCAAGCCGTAGAATTGGTTGATTAATGTCCTTTTATCGAAAATTAAAATTTGACTTCGATTCTTTCATTGCATGAGCTCGAGCCGCGTCATATGTTTGTTTGGCTTGAGTCTCGTAGGATATTCCTGCATCATATTGCATGACCGTGGTGGTCACACCTTTTAAGTGAGAGTGAGAAACTATGCCTTCGTGAGGTCTTCACCTCCGTATGGGCTAGTGGATTGCTTCCGGGATACATCCGTACCTCTGTCTTCGTGAGGTTTTCACCTCCGCATGGCCATAGGGAAATGTATTCCCCTGAACTGAACTCGATCCATATGAGCCTATAATGGGTGAGGATTGAGGAATCTGCTGGTTCAGGTACCCTTCCTGTAGAACTAAGCCACATATAGCGATCCTTAAGAGCCCACCCTAGATAGAGCCATGCTAAACCTTAGTGGTTACCCAGATAGTTGTTTAACATTTTTTACTTGCTTTGGTTACTATTATTCGATACTAACTTGTTATGTTTCGGCTATGATTGCATATCATTTCATATTTAAAAGGCGTCGAATCCTGTTCGGTTACTAATTTAGGAAGCTTGTCATGGAGAATGAATTCCTTGATAAAGTAGAGGATAATGCGGTCGTTCGTATATGGTCAGAGAAGATACAACTTGAGAAGGGGGATAATCTTACCGAGGGATATACGTCGGAGTTATGGGACTTCACTCGTATCAGTGTTACATAGAATGAGCTCAAGGAATTAAGAGATATATGGGCCCGTTGGGATGATGGGACTAAGCAGCTTTTCTACCTTAATTATGGCGATCTACCATACTTGCTCGACATCAGAGTGGACAAACACTTGTTTCAGGCTATGACTCAATATTGGAATCTCGCATATAGCTGTTTCACGTTTGGGGAAGTGGACTTGGTGCCTACTGTGGAAGAATATACGACTTTGCTTCATAGCCCAAGGGTTCGGGTCGACAAAGTTTATTTCAGGGCCACCAATGCACCAACTTTTATAAAGAAGCTGATGAGTATTATCGGGATGAGTGAACAGTGGGTCACGGCCCGAATTCAGCAAAAATGTGAAGGGAAATGCATTCCTTGGGTGAGCTTGAGGGACCTGATGGTAGCACATCCAGATATTAAGAGGAAAGTTGACATTTTCGCCTTAAGTATCTACGGTTTAGTATTTTTTCCCAAAGCTTTGAGACATGTGGATGAAGCAGTTACTGATCTATTTGATTGACTTGACAAGGGGGTTACACCAGTACCAGTGATTCTTGCCGAAACATTCAGATCTTTGAACACATACCGGAGGGTAGGTGAAGGTAGGTTCACAGGATGCGCGCAACTATTGTTGGTTTGGTTCCATAGCCATTTCTAGAAGGTAGATAAAGTTTCTTATCAGGTTTTTTCCGAGAATTACTCCCCGTTAAAGGAGTTGGTAGCCACGCCCAGAAGAGATGACATATTAGAAGAAAACTGGATCGCGCTCCTTCAGAATCTCCAGGAAAAGGACGTTGAGTGGAGAGCTCCTTGGTTAATTCCCTATGAAATTCTCTACCGGTGTGGGAATTATGATTGGGTACCTCTGCTAGGAATTTGGGGAGCCGTTGTGTATGCTCCTTTGCTTGTGCTGAGGCAATATAGATCACGACAGTTTGTTCCGGTGATGCATGGGCTATCTCAGTTTGAATTTTCGTATAGGGGGATAATTATAAAAAGAAGGTTCGAGAGATTTCTAATGCTTGGAAGTAGACTCGCCGAATGAAAAGAGTTGTTGTAGGTCTGATGGCAACCCTCGAATATAATGCATGGCAGATTAGGAGAATCAATGATAATATCCCCAGACCGACACAAGATGGTGCTCGACCGATGGAGGAATACCTGCAAGTAGTCCCTTCCGAGTTGGAAATCATGAAACAAGACTTCGAAAGTAAAAATTTGGAGTTAGGGAAAAAGATAGAACAACTGGAAGAAAAAAAAAGTGCACTTGAGGTTAGATATTGATGTCCAGAAATCAGAGGCTGAGAAACTGAGAAAAGGGAAAAGGAACGCCGAAGAAGACTTGGACAGTCTTAAGACTGATTACAAAAAGTTGCATTTATCGATGAGGACTGCTGGGTTGGGTAAAACCTCAGAATAGTGGGGTCAAGAAATTCAAGAAGAGAAAGCCAAGGTCGATCAGTGGAAGAAGAGGTTTCATGATGCTCAAGCATAAAAGGATACTCTGAACAAGACTGTGTGTGAGAGCCAAAGCGAAAATGAGATGTTAAGAGTTTGAGTAGCAGAACTAGAGAAGGCATTGTGTCGAAGTCGCAACTCTACGGTGAAGCTGGAATCAAGCCTAAACAAGATTGAAGAGTTGAAAGGAAAGGTGGTAGAGCTCGAAACAGTGCTTCAAAGTAGTGAGCTCTGAATCTAATTATTGGAGGCAAATAACGAGCGATGGGAAGAACAGCTTCAACGATCTGAAGACCAGGTCAGAAGAAGAGATTACGTCATGGGCGAAGCTGTGGCTCAGATACGAGAAGTGGCTGATCACTTACAAACTTTAGCAATTCAGGCTGATGTATTAAGTGTGAAATATGAGCTAGAGTCGGACCGGGGTCGAGAGTTAGCTTGGCTTCTTAAGAAACTTAAAGCTTTGAGCATAAGGGCTAGGCCGTATATGTGACTTTGTTTTATGTAAAGGATTTTGTTTTCTAAATAAGTTTCTAAAAGAAATTGAACCAGAATCGACGCCTTTTATTTTTGCATTCATATCATGCATTTGCATTACATCGCATCATATGCATTAATTATCATAAAAAGAACCCTATTAACTAGAGATCGTATTATAGCTACCCTGGAACATCGCTACTACACTCGAAGAAAAACAAAAGCCATGGATCAAAGGTTAGAGAGGTTAGAACAGATGCAGAAGGAGATGCAGGACCAATTGCAAGCTCAGGTGCAAGAGCAGTTGGCTAAGATCCAACAGGACATGAGGGATCAAATGCTAGAATCCCAGAGAAGTATGATGAGCCAGCTAACGCAATTGTTGACTGGAGGGCATGATAAAGGAAAGGGCCCTATGGTTGATACCGGAGATGATAATGAAGATTCTGCTTATCCTCCAGGCTTGGCCCTGGTAAATTCCCAAGTACAACCACCAAGAGTGTCCGTCAATATCAAACCCCAATATCAATCCGGTGCCTCGGCACCAGTAAACTTCCCGACAGACTCAAGCTCCAACCCTAGAGATAATTTGGCAAAACCAATGGTCCCTGACTTCGATGATGCAGCAGAAGGGGAAAATACAAAGACAGAGTTCCCAAAGGAGTTTGAGGATCAATGCAAATGGTTGGAGGAGAAGTTCAAAGCATTGGAAAGCGCTGATTACCAATGCGAGGTAGATGCTAAGAAGTTGAGTCTGGTCCCAGATCTGGTACTCCCACCAAATTTCAAGATGCCAGAATTTGAAAAATATAACGGGACCAACTGCCCTGAGGCCCACATTACAATATTTTGTCGGAGAATTATGGGATATGTCAGTAACTACCAGTTGTTGATCCATTGTTTCCAGGATAGTTTGACTGGGGCCGCAGCAAAATGGTACAATCAGCTAAGTTGTACTCAAGTCAAATCATGGAAGGATTTAGCACAGGCCTTCATGAAGCATTATGGCCATGTGACTGATATAGCGCCTGACAGGATCACGCTACAAAACATGGAGAAGAAGTCGGGCGAAAGTTTCAAGAAATATGCCCAGAGGTAGAGGGAAGTCACTACACAAGTCCAACCACCGCTGTTGGAAAAAGAAACGACCATGCTCTTCATTAATACCCTAAAAGCACCTTTTATCAATCCTATATTGGGGAGCGCCACTAAGAGTTTCGCAGACATAGTGATGTCTGGTGAAATGATAGAGAACGCGATAAGGTGCGAAAACATAGAAGTCAGAGAAAGCACGAAAAGATCAGCTCCGAAGAAAAGGGAGAATGAAGCAAGTAATGTGAGCTCGGGTTATTCAAAACCCGTTACTGTTAGTCAATCGAGAGCGGTAGCCGCAGGCCAGCAAGCCTCACCAAGGCAGGAGCCCAACACGAGGCAGAATACCGAGAGATTTCAGTTTACTCCCATACCAATGACGTACAGGGAGTTGTACAAAAATTTATTCGATGCGCATGTTGTAGCCCCTTTCTACTTGAAACCGTTGCAACCCCCATATCCTAAGTGGTATGACACAAACGCTCAGGGTGAATACCATGCAGGAATCGCAGGACACTCGATAAAAAGCTGCACCTCATTCAAAAGGCTAGTCGAAAGGCTTATCAAAGCGGGTGTTGTAAAGTTTGACGATGCACCCAGTACAGGAAATTCGTTACCCAGTCACACTGATAAAAGGGTAAACACGATAGTCGAGAATATGGGGAGGAGAATCAAACGAAGCGTCGTTGAAGTAAGAACCCCATTAAGGGAGGTTTGGAAGGAAATGCAGAAAAGAGGGTTAGTTCTGCAAGAATTGGGGAGCAAATCCCGGGATGCGAGGAACTATTGTGAGTTCCACAATAAGAAGGACCATGAGATCCAACAATGTAGCGAATTCAGGGCCCTAGTGCAAGAGTTAATAGATAACAATGAACTGGAGTTCTTTGACTCTATCGAAGGAGATGACGTGTGCACCACAGAAGGAGGGTCAGCAGAGAAGGTCTTTGAGGTCAATCACCCAGTGGTGATCATCACAAGACCAAGAATCAACGAAGCAGGAGCGAGAGTGGCACCGAGAGTGGTAATTCAGAAACTCGTGGCTTTTCCTTATAGAGATAGCAAAAAGGTGCCCTGGAATTACAGCTGCAATGTGACATGCTCGAAGAAGGAGAGTTCGGCCGGCACGCCAAACACAGAAGCCGAACACATTGAAAAGAAATCTTCGTGACGCACGGGGAAGAAAAGAGCGAAGCCGTGGTTAATGAACGATGCAGAGAATGAAGCCAAAGAGTTTCTGAAGTTTCTAAAGCACAGCGAGTACAGTGTGGTGGAACAATTACATAAACAGTTGGCACGTATATCGGTATTGGCTTTACTTTTAAACTCGAAGGTACACTGTAACGCGTTGATAAAGGTATTGAATGAAACCTATGTCACCGGCGGTATTTCGGTGAACAAGCTAGACCGCCTCGTCAGCAACATAAGCGCCGAAAATTTTATTTCTTTTAGTGACGATGAGATACCGCCAGGGGGCATGGGATCCACCAAGGCTTTACACATCAATACCCGATGCAAAGGGTATACCCTACCGGGGGTATTAATTGACAACGGATCGACACTGAATGTTTTGCCCCTATCTACATTGACAGGTTGCCTGTAGACAGCTCTCATATAAAAACATGCCAAAATATAGTGAGAGCATTCGATAGCACCGAAAGGAAAGTGATGGGAAGGATTGAGATACCCCTCCTAATCGGGCCAAATACGTACGAGGTAGACTTTTTCGTGATGGACATCAAGCCCTCTTATAATTGTTTATTGGGGAGGCCCTGGATTCACTCAATAGGAGCTGTACCATCATTACTACACCAAAAGCTAAAGTTGGTGACAAAGGATCGGCTAATAACTGTAAATACGGAGGAGGACATCATCGCATCCGTTACTAGTGATGCACCATACATAAAAAATGATACTAAAGCGATAGAGTGTTTCTTTCGGTCATTGGAGTTTGTAAATGTGACTTTCATCAGTGAAGGAGGCACGGTCCCGGTGCCCAAAATATCCGAAGCTACGTGGATGAGCCTATAACTGATGGTAGGAAAAGGGGCAGTGCCTAGGAGGGGACTCGAAAAATACCTCCAGGGACGGGTCGAAGTGCCAGGTTTGGTTGACAAGCGCGATCGTTTTGGTCTGGGGCATAGGCTAGATGCCAAACAGAGAAAGTAGGAACTGGAGAGGAAGCGTGAGAGACGAAGGGCACGACTGAATGGTGCTGAGGTCAAATGGGGATCAATGACTTTTCCCCATATATCTAATACATTTGTGTCGGGAGGAGTTATCCATCAAGGACTGGGGAGCACGAATGAAGAAGCGGCTGAAGATATGATGAAGATTTTGAGCATCAATGCCGTATCTGAAGAGGGATCGAAGGCAGGAAACTTAGCGGGCATTCGCCCCTATGAGCCTGGAAGTGTTCTGAACAACTGGACTGCGGAAGAAATTCCTGTAGTTTTTAGAGCTAACATAGAGTAATGTTCAAAACACACTTGTTGTTTTAAGCCTAGAAACAATAAGAATCTTTTGTGAAATAGGCTCATGTTCAAACATCTTTACTTTCAATAAAAAAATGCATTCTTTTTTGTTTCATGCCGGACAATTATTCTTTTACTCCTTTTTCATTCCATTCATAATCATAACATATAAATAAGTTATTCTTAGATTCATTGGGTATTCTTTCGTACCTACCATAGGTCCCCAGATATCAATGTCATGAGCAACGCTGCTATGGACCTAGAACTCCCTTGTGAACGAGACATGTGCCTAGAGGGATATCAGGATTTTACAGATGACGAAGATTGTGGTTTATCCCCGGATTTGTTAAGGATGGTAGAGCGGGAAGTGAAGTTGATTCTACCTCACAAAGAGACAATTGAGAATGTGATTCTAGAAGATGGGAAAGAGGTGAAAATTGGCACTTGCATAAATGAGAAAACAAGGCAGGATCTCGTTAAACTTCTGCTAGAGTTCAAAGATGTCTTCACGTGGTCATATCAGGACATGCCGGGGTTGAGCGCTGATATTGCGGTACACCGTATTCCCATAAAAGAAGAATACAAGCCGGTTCAACAGAAGATTCGAAGGATGAGACCCGATGTTGCAGTCAAAATAAGAGAAGAGGTCAAGAAGCAATTTGATGTTAGGTTCTTACAAGTGGTAAATTACTCAGAATGGGTAGCCAATGTCGTCCCTGTTCCTAAGAAAGATGAAAAAGTATGAATGTGTGTCAATTACAAGGACTTAAACAAGGCTAGCCCAAAGGACAACTTCCCACTGCCTCACATCGACACTTTGGTGGATAACACGGCAGGGTATTTATTATTCTCCTTCATGGATGGGTTCTCTGGATACAATCAAATAAAGATGCATCCTGAAGACATGGAAAAGACCACCTTCATAACCTTATGGGGAACTTTTTGTTGCAAAGTGATGCCATTCGGGTTAAAGAATGCGGGAGCAACATACCAAAGAGCCATGGTAACCTTATTCCACGACATGATGCACAAGGAGATTGAGGTCTACGTCGACGACATGATCGTGAAATCCCGAATGGAAAAGGAGCATATACAGGTTTTGAGAAAACTGTTCTTGAGGTTGAGGAAATTTCAGCTGAAGCTCAATCCAACCAAGTGTACTTTTGGGTCTAGGTCAGGAAAACTGCTCGGTTTCGTGGTCAGTGAAAAAGGTATTGAGGTCGACCCAGATAAAGTCAGAGCTGTGCAAGAATTACCTTCGCCGTGCACTCAAAAGAAAGTCTGAGGTTTTCTAGGAAGATTAAATTATATTGCCCGGTTCATTTTACAATTGACTGAGAAATGTGACCCCATATTTCATCTTTTTTAAGAAACACAACCCAGGCATCTGGGACGACGAATTCCAGAAGGCTTTTGATAAGATTAAGCAATACTTGTCTAATACTCCAGTGTTAACGCCGCCCAGTCCTGATAGACCGTTGATTCTGTATTTGACGGTATTCGATAATTCAATGGGATGTGTGCTCGGCCAACATGATGAGACAGGAAAGAAAGAAAAAGGCGATATACTACCTCAGTAAGAAATTTACTGAGTGTGAAATGAGATACTCGCCAATTGAGAAGCTATGTTGTGCCTTGGTCTGGACAACTCAGAGGTTGAGGCAGTACATGTTGTACCATTGGTGATATATCAGCTCAAAGGAGAATAGGAAATAAGAGATCCCAAATTGGTCAGTTATCGAAAGTTAGTTTTGAGCTAATTGAAGAATTTAATGATATCACATTCTTTTACCTCCCGCGTGATGAAAACCAGATGGCTGACGCCTTGGCCACATTAGCTTCTATGATCAGAGTAAATAAGCAAGAAGGTATGAAGCCCATCCAAATGAGTATCTGTGAGACTCCGGCTCATTGCTGCAATATCGACGAAGAGGAGGAGAGAGATGATCATCCTTGGTATCATGACATTCTGTGATATGTGAAAAGCCGTGAATACCCGGATCAAGCAACAGAAAATGATAGGAGAACATTGAGAAGACTGGCCAATGACTATGTCCTAGACGGAGAGATCCTGTATAAAAAAAGGAAGGATCAAGTGTTGTTAAGATGCGTCAATGCTGTTGAGGCTAAGAAAATCTTGGAAGAAGTCCATGAAGGTGTTTGTGGGACGCATGCCAATGGATTTACAATGGCCAGGCAGATAATGAGATTCAGGTATTACTGGTCCACGATGGAAGGGGATTGCATCCGTTACGCCAAGAAGTACCACAAGTGCCAGATTTATGGAGACAAGATCCATGTGCCTCCTTCACCTCTTCATGTTATGACTTCTCCGTGGCCTTTCTCAATATGGGGCATGGACATCATTGGGCCGATCTCGCCGAAGGCTTCTAATGGACATCGATTTATTTTTGTGGTCATCGATTACTTCACCAAATGGGTAGAGGCAGCTTCATATACCAATGTCACGAAGATGGCAGTTAGCAAGTTTTTGAAGAAAGAGATCATATATCGCTACGGTATGCCGGAAAGGATCGTATCTGACTACACGTTGAACTTGAACAACAGCGCGATAGCGAAAGTCTGCAGTCAGTTCAACATTAAGCACCATAACTCGTCGCCATATCGCCTGAAAATGAATGGCACCGTTGAGGCAGCTAATAAAAATATCAAGAAAATTATGGGGAAAATGACTGAGACCTACAAGGATTGGCATAAAAAGTTACCGCTTTCTCTCTACGCTTATCGAACATCGGTTAGAACCTGTACCGGGGCAACACCTTTCTCGTTGGTTTATGGGATGGAGGCAGTCTTGCCCATCGAAGTTGAAATTCCTTCTCTCCGAGTTTTGTCAAAGCTGAAGTTGGATGAAGCGGAATGGGTTCAATCTCGATATGATCAGTTGAATCTAATTGAGGAAAAAAGGTTAAGAGCCATCCGTCATGGTCAAATGTACCAGAAGCGGATGATGCGGGCTTACAACAAGAAGGTCCACCCCAGAGTATTCCATGAGGGAGACTTGGTATTAAAAAGGATCCTCCCTATGCAAAAAGACTTCAGAGGAAAGTAGATGCCTAACTGGGAGGGACCTTATGTTATAAAGAAGGCCTTTTCTGGAGGAGCATTGATACTAGCTGAGATAGACGGCAAAAGTCTGCCAAATCCAGTTAATGCGGATTCAGTCAAGAAGTATTTCGCTTAAGAAGAAAAATGGGCCAAGGCAAAAACCCACAAAGGGCGTCTTGAGTTCAAAAAAAAAAACTGGAGAGGCCGAGGTGAAAACCCGCAAAGGGCACTTTGAGACCAAAGGAGTTTTGAATTGAAAACCCGTAAAAGGCAATTCAAATTTTGGAGGAGAAATGGGGCGTGCGTTAGCCATCCTGTACCTGAATTAACAATGAGGAGATATGTTACATCTTCGAGGCATTGACAAAGTACTGCAGGTCTCTTAAACACAGGTTGAACTCAGGGTGGTCTTCAGGAAGGTCGCACAGAAAAGCTCAGGCTGTGATATTTGGGGCACCAATTCCACCCTTACTCGTTTTTTGTACCTTAGCAAAAAATTTATTTCATTGGTTCAATCCATTCTTCACGGATTTAGTCCCGAATAAATTTCAGTTTCATTCATCTCTATAATATTTTTTTTTCAAACATTTCTTATTGAAATAATGATTAACGAACTAGTAACGTTTTCACAAAAGAAGTTTTGTATATTACTTTGAAAGTCTCTAAATAATACAAGAATCCGAAACATGACAATTATTTAGAACTCACCAAGCTTAAAGGGCTCAGAACACTTGAGATAAGGGTCTAAGCAGTGACGACATCTTCAGATTCTCGGTTGGAAGTATCGGCTGAACAAGAAGACGTACATTAGGGATATCACCCTAACAAACAGCGAGCATTGATAGCCCAAATGTAAAAAAAAAAAAAAATTCATTCTCATGACATTTTGCATCCATACATATGGTTAGGAGCATTTTTTTTTTCATGACATCCTAATCATTTGGCATAAGCATAGACCCCATGAAATCAATTCTACAGGTAGGTTCCCTAGAGGACAATGTAGCAAAATTGATGGGAGTTACAGAAGTTAGCAGATTGAAGACAGTAAGCCTTAACCCCCTAAGTAGTAGGGAAACAGGCTGAAAATAGCAGATCTTATCTCCACTGAGCGGAAGTAGAGCAGATCAGAAATTACGAGTCTTATCTCCATGTATCGGAAATAGAGCAGACTGAAGAGTGCAGATCTTATCCCCACTGAGCAGGAGTGGGGCAGATCGAAAATGGCAAATCTTATCTCCATGTATCGGCAATGGATCAGATTTAAGCCACTAGCCTTATATCCCTGAGCAGGAGCGGAGCAGGCTAAAGATAGCAAATCTTATCTCCACTGAACAGGAGTGGAGCAGATCGAAGACAGCCAGTCTTATCTCCATGTATCGGCAATGGAGCAGACTAAAGATAGCAGATCTTATCTCCACTGAGCATGAGTGGAGCAAATCGAAGACAGCCAGTCTTATCTCCATGTATCGGCAATGGAGCAGACTGAAGATAACAGATCTTATCTCCACTGAGCAAGAGTGGAGAAGATCGAAGACAGCCAGTCTTATCTCCATGTATCGGTAATGGAGCAGACTGAAGATATCAAATCTTATCTCCACTGAGCAGGAGTGGAGCAGATCGAAGACAGCAAGTCTTATCTCCATGTATCGGCAATGGAGCAGACTGAAGAGTGCAGATCTTATCCCCACTGAGCAAGAGGGGGGCAGATCGAAAATGGCGAATCTTATCTCTGTGTATTGGCAATGGAGCAGATTTAAGTCACTAGCCTTATCTCCCTGAGCAGGAGCGGAGCAGGCTAAAGAGTGCAGATCTTATCTCCACTGAGCAGGAGTGGAGCATATCGAAGACAGCAAGTCTTATCTCCATGTATCGGCAATGGAGCAGATTTAAGCCACTAGCCTTATCTCCCTAAGCAGGAGCGGAGCAGGCTAATGATAGTAGATCTTATCTCCACTGAGCAGTAGCGGAGCAGATTGAAACTCTTATACCCCTGGAGATGCAATGGGTTAAAGCAGGGCTACTTGAAGAAAGAATGCATCAAAAAACCCAGACTCAGCAAGACCGGGCAAAATTTGTCCTCTTAAAGTCTTTGCTCCATTCTCGTTACACGACAACGAGCAAAGAGGGGCAGCTGTAGAGCCCAATTTTGGCCCGGGCCTATACCAAAAAAAATCAAACCAAACCCAATTAACCAAGCCCAAGTAACCATAACCCAACTAGACCACTAAACCAACCACTAACTCCATCACCCCACTAAACCACCACTAACTCCACCACCCCACTAAACCGACCACTAACTCCACCACCGCACTAACTCCATCACTCCACTTGCTTGCAAATAAGTTGTAAAATTTGGCTATAAAAGCCATTCAAAACCATTGTAAATGGGGTTTTTTTTTTTGTCTTCTCTTTTTCGGATAGTTACGAATACACGAGAAATCAAGTACACAAAAAGCAAAGAACTTTGAGACAGATTCAAAATATCCAAGGTGTTCTTTTTATTTTTGTTCTTTTTATTCATTTTTTTACACTTGTTTTTGAGAATAAACGCGAAAATACGAAAAAAGGGGTAGAAACGTACCCATTTTGAAATCGTCGGAAAAAGGAGTTTTTTTTGGTTTTGACCACGTGTATGACATGCGTGCGCGTAAGAGTTGCGCATTTTGGAAGGGAGGGATAATTTCCCTTTTTTGGTCCCTATTTGTTATTCGCGCATGCAGTTTGGTCATTCTCTCTTTTGTTTATTTTTTATTTCGCCCCAAAGCTCCTGTTTTCAATTCAATTTAGGCCCACTTTATTTATTTTTGCTATATTATTATTAAATTAATTAATTTGATTTTTATTATTATTATGGTTATTATATCTTTTATTATTATATTATTACCATTATTATTATTAGTAGTAGTTTGGATATTATAATTATTATTATACATTTTCCCTTTTTTATCGTTTACTTATATGTTATTACTATTATGTTCATTATTATTGTCTTCTTTTTATTGTTATTACTATTAATATACTATTTTTGTTATTTTGATTATTATTAATGTGTTACTGTTTTTATTTCATTATTACTATTTTTATTTATAGTTTATTATTATTATTTTTAATCCTTATTATTATTAATATTATTACTTTCAACTTTCCAATATTATTATTCCTATTTTTCATTACTATTATTTTTTTTATCACTATTATTATACATATATTATTATTACTACAATTATACTTATTATAATTATTATTATTGTTATAATTACTATTAATTTTTTGCTATTATCACCTTTGATTTTAATATTCTCACTATTATTTTATTATTAATACTATCATTTATTTTATTTTTTCCTTCCTATTATATTTATTTTTATCATTCTTTATTATTATCATGCTTACATTACCACTAGTCACTAAGTAGAACCATTTTTACGTTTTGACTAATTTTCAATTTTAAAGGTTACATCGACTTTTCTTTTGCCACTATTTTTACCCAAACTCATAAAAAGGTTTTTAAACAAGGCAATGTTTTCGTGTTTGGAAGTTCGAGAATCGTGCCCAATCGTCTTTGGGTTTCGATTTTACTGTTCGTCCAAATGACTAAATATCCTTTAGAGATTTTGACCGTGTTTTCCTAAATAAGGCAATATTTCATGTTTTGAAATTCGAGAATCGTGCCCAATCGTCTTTGAGTTTGATTTTTAGTTTGGCCAAATAGTGGAATAGCCTTTAAAATTGCGATTGCATGAATTTTGGATATCATGAAATGATCTTGGTATCGAGGGTTTGAAACATCGTGTCCTAACGTGCTGGATGTGGTATTTCATCTTTTCGGAACAAGAGAATTTCGATATCTAATTCGAATTATCTAAGCATGTTCTAAAGGATTCATATTTTAAAATCTTTTACAATTTTCGATGTTAGGACATTAATCAATCAATAAGGTACCAATTTTGGGCGTTGCGAGGGTGCTAATCCTTCCTTGTGCGTAACCGACTCCCGGACCTGTTTTTTTAAGAATCGTGGACCAAAATGTTTATAAGGTGATCCAATCGCACTTCAAAAAAAGATTGGTGGCGACCCAATTTTCCTTTTTAAAGTCGGCCCATTTTCCAAACAAAAAAAATGGTTTCGACAATGTTTATTTTGTCGAGTTTATTAAATGTAATTGGCAACAAAGTGTAATTATTACAACTAATCTTGAAAATTTTCGAGAGCGGCTTCGGGATCGGAATTTTAATGCTTTTAGGCACGTATGAAGGAAGAAGAAAAAAATACTTGCTAGGCTTGGTGGTATTGAACGAGCATGGGAAAGGAGGTTTTCGTCATTCTTGGTGAATTTAGAAAAAGATTTGAAGATGGAGCCTGATTTGTTGCTCGCTTATGAGGAAATTTATGGCTCCAAAAATCACATTCCAAATAGATTAATGATGGTGATAAGAATACTCGTTTCTTCCATTTGAATGCCACTAATAGGAAGAGAAGGAATACAATCACGTCTTTCAAGTTATCTAATGGGGAATGGTGTGAAGATCAACAAACTCTGAAGCACATGGTGGTAGATTACTACAAAAATCTCTTTTCCAAGGACACAAATACTTTTGAACATTATAATGTTAGAGGTATGTTTGCTCCCCTAGACGATAATGACTGTGATTTTCTGCATCGAAAGTATTACGGATGAAGAGATTAAAAAAGTGGTGTCCAATATGCAACCACTTAACGCACCAAGAGTTGACGACTATCCAGCTATTTTTTTCCCCAAAAGAACTGGAATTTGATTGGGATTGATACTTGTAATTTTGTTCGTAATTGTTTTATTAATTGTTAATTTGAATCTTGGGTTAATCGGGCTTTACTTGTTCTCATTCCAAAAAAGAAAGTTCGGATTCAATCCAACAATTTCGGCCTATTAGCCTGTGTACTGTCCTATTTAAGATCATTACCAAAAAAGTGGTTAATCATCTTAAACCTTTCCTTCCAAGGTGGGTTCAATAGACTCAAACCAGTTTTGTTCCGGATCGTAACATAATTGATAATATTGTGATTGCTTAAGAGATTATACATTCCATGCGAACTAAAAAGGGGAAGGTAGGATGGTTTGCTATTAAAATCGACTTTGAGAAGGCATATGACCGTCTCAACTGGGATTTTATTGAAGGCACCCTCTTGGATTTGAAAATGTCGAGATCCTTATGCCAACTTATCATGCATTGTATTAGTTCTTCATTGTTGCAATTTTTATGGAATGGTACCATGATGGGCTCATCCATTCCCTCTCGATGAATCTGACAAGGTGATTCCCTTTCTCCATATATATATATATTTGTGTTATGCATGGAAAGATTAGCTCAAGCTCTTTCCCTTGAAGTTGATTATGGTAGATGGCGTCCTATCAAGCTGGCTAGAAATGACTCACTTTTATCCCACTTGTTTTTTGCATACGATTTAGTTCTTTTTAGGAAAGCGACAATGGAACATATGAGAGTCATCAAAGGCGTGCTAGAGAAGTTCTGTAATGCCTCGGGTCATAAAATCAATAAGAATAAGATGATTTTTTTTCTAAAAATGTGTCGATACATCTACAACAGAACATTAACCTCAGGTTAGAGGTTAAGACGGTGGATGACCTTGGTTGTTATCTTGGAGTGCCTCTTTTCCGTCGAAGGGTCACAAATGAAACTTTTAATTTTCATCTCTAACGTATGCATGCAAGTCCTACGGGGTGGAAGGCACGAACTCTATCTCTAGCAGGAAAGATTACTTTGGCGAAATCCGTCCTCTCAACTATTCCTTCATATGTTATGCAGTCAACTACCATAAGGTACTTGCATTGAAATGGAAAAGCTGATCTGAAATTTTGTTTGAGGTTCTACAATGGAGAAAAAAAGCACTTCCTCTTTTCAAATGGGATTTCATTTGCCAAGAAAAATTAAAAGGTGGTTTTGTCTGAAAAACTTTGAGAAGCAAAATCAAGCCTTTATCATGAAAGTTGCTTTCAATTTGGTGCATAAAAAGGAACATTTGTGGGCAAGAGCCTTACGCTCGAAATATAAATGGGAAGGTTGACTTCCTCTATCTTTAAATAAGAGGGCTTGTTCAAACTTGTGGAGTAGAACTTGTAGTGTATGGGATCATGTGCGAAAGAATATCATTTGGAATGTGGGGAATGGACAAAATGTCAAGTTCTTCAATGACTATTGGATACAAGGGTGCGGCCTTCTTGTGGAACAATCTACTGCGGTGCAACAAAGACGAAATGGATAGGTTTTGGTAAGTGAAGTGACCAATCGAGATAGGAGTTGGAATTGGAGCAAAATTGATTGTTGGGTGCCTAAGGAAATTAAATGCATAATCGCTGCAATTAAACCTCTATCGCCAGCAAACATTGATGATTTTCTTGGTTGGATTTGGGACAGAGGCAGGTGTTTCTCGATAAAATCAGCATATGAATCTTTATCTAATGATCAATCCTTGGTGGAGGATCATAGATGGAAATTGATTTGGTCGTATAGAGGATTACAACGGGTCCGAGTATTTTTTTTGGTTAGTTTGCAATAAACGACTATTGACAAATCGAGAGAGACAAAAAAGACATATGACAAATGTTCTATCTTGCTCTATTTGTGGTGGTGCTATGGAAGATACTAGTCATGTTTTATGCACTTGCTTTGTTGCTACTGCAATTTGGTTACAATCAGTTAAGGGGAATAAGCTTGATGAATTTTTGTCCATACCTATTAAAGATTGGGTTTTCTTGAATCTTGCCAATCTCAAATATTTTGCACGAGACCTTAATGATTGGGATATTTTGTTTGGAGTTGTATGTTGGTCCTTGTGTAATCGTCAAAATAGAATGCTTTTTTAGAACAATTTCATCGAGCGAGAAAGTGTCCGTGAAGCTAGTCTTATATTGTGGAATGAGTGTTGAAATGGTGAATAAGGTAACCCTATGAGAAGTAGGGAGCAAATTATTTCTATCTACTGGGAGCCGCTGTTGTTAGGCTGGCTTAATTTAAACACGGATGGTGGTCTTACATGTGATGGAAATTCTGCTACATGCAGAGGAGTTCTTAGAGATCACTCAAGAAAATGGTTGGTGGGTTTTGCATGAAATATTGGAGCCACATCTGTTCTAAAATGTTGAAGTATGGGGAGCTTATGATGGTCTAAATATGGCATGGTCATTGGGGACTAAAAATCTAATCCTTGAGACGGATAGCTTGACAGCCATTAATTTCATTGGCAGGGAAGACCAAGAGCCTTCATCAAACATGGTGATCCGTGCAATACAGCATATGTTAAAGTGGAGATGGTTTGTTCGTATTAAACACGTGTATTGTAAGGCTAATGGAGTGGCAGATTCCTTGGCAACTTTTACGAAAATGAGGGCAATAAGAATATTGACCGAGTTGGAATGATGTTTATGAGAATAGTTAAGAATTAGTTTCGAGTTTCTTTCCTCTTTATGTATATAAAACAATCGTCATATTAAGAAGAATATATTAGTGATTAAGGCTTTGGCCCTCTTTACCAAATATATATATATATATATATATATATTAGCTATTTTGTTTATATAAGGCAATTATCAGTTTAGTGAAAGGTAATTATCTATAATAAAATCAATTAAAACAAATGTAATCAAATAATATAATTAGAGCTTAAGGGTGTAAAAAGCCCTCAAACTTTTAAAAAAAAAGCAATTAAGTCCCTCTTTTTTTTGCACTCAATTGAGCACTTGAACTTTTAAAATGCATTAAAAAGGCCCTCAAACTTCTTAACAAAAAGCAATTAAGCCCCTACTTTTTTTTTCACTCAATTGGGTACTTGAACGTTCAAAATTCATTAAAAATACCCTAAAAAAATTTCAAAAATGCAATTAAACCCCTGCTCTTTTAAAAAATTAGAAAAAAATTATAAAAAAATAAATAATAAATTTTAGAAAAATCATATATATATAAAAATTAAAAATTAGAATTTTTTTATATAAAAATCGTAAAAAAATAAAAAAATTTAAAATTTTATAAAAATCATAAAAATTTAATGAGCCCTTTTTTTTCAATTAAAGTCATCACATATCGCAACACAGTGTGACATGTGGCGAAAAATGATTAAAAAATCAATAAAAGTTATAATAAAAAATTATAAAATGCTTCTTTTGATACGATAATTTTTATAATTTTTTTTACGAAATTTATATTTCTTTACATGTATAATTTTCTTACGATTTTATAAAATTTTATAATTTTTTTGTATTTTTATATATTTTATATTTTTTTACGATTTTTATAAAAAAAATTACATTTTTTTATATTTTTACTATTTTTATTTTTTCTAATTTTAAATTTTTTAATTAAAATTTAATAATATTTATATTTTTATTGATTTTATTTTTATAATTTTTTTGTATTTTTATATATTTTATATATTTTATGATTTTTTATAAAATTTTACAATTTTTTTTACCATTTTAAATTTTTCTAATTTTTAATATTTGAATTTTTTATTAAATTTTAATTTTTATTGATTTTAATTTTTTATGATTTTTTATAATTTTTAATAAAAGCAGGGGCTTAATTGCTTTTCTAAAAAAGTTTGAGGGTCTTTTTTATTCATTTTGAAGATTCAAGTACCCAATTAAGTGCAAAAAAAAAAGTAGTGGCTTAATTATTTTTTTGAAAAGACTTGAGGGTTTTTTTATTTATTTTGAAAGTTCAAGTATCCAAATGAGTGGAAAAAAAAAGGAACTTAATTACTTTTTTTGAAACAGTTTGAGAGCTTTTTGCACCTTAAAGCCTATAATTAATTTAGTTTTTAAATTTATTTTAAATAAAAATGTGTTGCATTTATTAAACGACACTTGGCGAACACTCATGGCATCCATGTGTCGAAAAATCAAACTCTCCACAAGTTTCGATTTCATTATGTATAAGAATAATGATGATGACAAACAACAAATTAAAATTAAAATTATTGGGCCTCAAACCCAGATGAGAGGCTTGTAATGCCCAATCACAAGTGGGCCTTGATCTGACATTTAACCAAAGAAATAGGTTTAAGAGTCCAACAACATAAATTCATAAACAGAATACTCAATAATCTTGCTTTGAGGTCTTACACATCATGCCCCAAAGACTTAAACTTAACAAAATGGTATCAGGTGGATGGAGGAGAGACTTGAATTTTACCTCCATTGGGAACAACAATAGAAGAAATTTATCACAAGATGGATCTAATGGCATGTGACATTGCCATGTTTGAGCGATCTTGAGGCTTTTCTTGGTGTGTATGTATCTTGATTTGTTTCAACTTAGTGTTTTTTCTTTTTGATAATTGGGGAGGGGAATGAGTTTGTTTGGGTTCAAATCCAGACTCTCATGTCTACAACATAATGTTTTTACCATTGGGTTAAGAGGTTGTTGGCAGCATAGTGTTTATTTTATTTTTCTAAGTGAGTGTTGTTTCACTAATGTGGTGTTTTCTGAAGATACCTATCATATGCATAGTATCTTCTAATTTGGTAACCAGATTTTGAGGTCTTTATTATTAATAAATTTTACGAGCTTAGCCAAAAAAAAAGAAAAAAAGTCATAGGCATTAAGGTTGACCTATTTTATCTTTGATTTAAGAGTTCATAACAATGTTATTAAAAATTTATTGTAATAACTCTTATTCGATATTCTTTTGAAGAATGATAAAAATGAAAATATAGTAACTTATCTTTATCACTAAAGAGAAGTAAATATTAAAAATCTTGAGTCCACAAATAACTTAAAATCATATGAATAAAGTGATGTCATTAAGGTGTTACTTATGCATAATTTTAAATTTACAAACATGTTTCATTTTGTGCACTAAAGTTTATATGTTTAATTGAACACTGAATGATTATAAAAAAAAATTAATTATTCATAAAATGAATGTACATTGTAATATATGAAAGGAAATATCAACTTTTGAGTGAGAGTATTCTATGATCATATTAAAGATTTGATTTAAATACCACTTATTCAAGTTTTAGAATTATCTTATGGTCTAAGTATTTTATTGAGTTAGTGTCAGAAATTATTAAAATATCCTCTTATATACAAATTAAATTATATTTTTATGATGTATTTTTATTTCTAATGAAATTTCAACCAAGGTAAACAAATTAACTTTTATGGAATTAATTTTCATATAAATCTAGCGTTTGTAATTGTTTTACTTTATATAGGTTGATATATTCAGCGCAAAGGAAACGACAACAGAAACCCTAAACTTACGTATATGTAAATCAGCACTAGCCGACCTAAATAAAAATGGGTTAAGTTCTAAGTCGAGCTGAAAAGATTTTGTCTGACATAAAAGGAGAATCCATGGCAGACCCATGGAGGACGGAGACAAACTTTTACAGGTGCTTGCTTCCCTTAAAACCCTAGCTTCAATTCCAAGTCCAAATCCCCGGTGCTTGCAGTTGCACTTAAACCAATCTGAAGATCAGTTTCCCTTTCCATTTCCATAGGATACTTCCTTGGTGTGCCGAGGTGATGACCATCATCTCCAAAACCACTTATCGGCATCCACTCGCCCAGCAGATCCATGGTGAGGCATTGAGTGTCCGTGTCAGTGTACTCCTCCTGGTCGTTGTACTCATACTGAGCCTCGTTTCGAATAAGCTGCCTCAGAAAATCCTCACCTTCTTGAGTGGTTTGTTTCATGAGCTTGTCTTGGAGCTGGTCAGTAGCGTTAGCCTCCTCGTCGTGTCTCTTATATGGATGATGACGAGGAGACTGATTTGCAGTAGGCTGCTTAGAAATAAGTTCCTTGTTGGCAGCAGGTTTAGTCTTCGGAGGGATCAAAAATGGTTTGTGAAAGGGAGGAAGAGGGTTATTCAACACCGCTGCAAGAACCGGTGACATTTTCATCGGTTCTTTGACAAGACGATGGGCGTTTTGGTGACCGCATAAGGCAGGTGTGGAGTTAAAGATTTTGAAACAACTTGGACACTCGTACTCCGCCTTTGGTTCCTCCAAATCAACCACCACAGCTTTCCCTTTGGAGTCTGATTCTCCTGGTTGCGCCATGCTTGACAACGGTGGGTTTGGTTTGAATTTGAAGCACCAAACTAAACCCTGACTGTAGATTGTTGAGTGAAAGAGAAAAGGGCAAAGCATATATAGCTAGAAGACAATGCTGGACCCCTAATAGAAATTAATGACTTATGTTAAAGACATAAATCATTTATTAGAAATGGGAATATCAAGGTAGGGAAGATTATAATGATATAAGGGAAGGTTTTAAAAGTTTCATAACCGAGCAATAAGGTTTAAGGGTCAAACACTTGTATCCATTAATAACAGTTCTCTCTCTATATACAAGTTTTGCCATTCTATGATGTTTAATTGGTTTTAGGTTCTGACCCTTCTTAGGCGTTATGTTTTTATTATTGCTTGAGCTAATTGGTTCACTTTTTTCTTCTCTCTCAAAATGTTAACAAACCCAAGAAAAGTTTTAGGATTTGAAATATGATGGGGAAGAAAACACATTGAAAATCCGGCAAAAATCGATCGATTCGAATCTAAATTTTATGTTCACCGATTTAAAAGTTTAATTATAAATATTAAGATTCGAATCTAATTAAATTTTACATTCACAATTTTAGAATATCGACTTTTGAGGCAAAGAAAACCATAGGGTATAAGCATGAGTACAAAGGCAGCAAATGAGAAGCAATAGAAAAGATATGAAAGAAAGATAAAATGGGCATAATTACCACCAAGCCTTAAACAAATAAGAAGGATGCATTTGCTAAAGCATCCACCATAGCTTCTATAGGGACATGGAAAACATCAACACGACCAATTTTCAATTTTCTTCTATTGATGTCTTTAAAAATATCCCATAAATGCTACGACCTTCCGTTTTCCTTGAGGACCCATGTGATAGCAATTATCGAGTCAGATGCAACAATCAGATGTTGTAATTTTGTTTTCCACACATATATGCAAAAGTCACTTTTGTAAATGATCAAGGCCTGGAATTATGTTATTATAGGCAAAGCTTAACTTTATTATCAGCTATTAATGGGAGCATACATATATAATATAGTAACCATCGTCGGAAGCTGTTACTTTTACAAGTTAAGAACAAAGTAAATGAAGAACTTAGCTGACAAGTTAAAAAGAAAGAAAATTTGGACATATCTTTGAGGGCCACTCTTTTTGTTGCCCCCCATAAGTTTTATTTACTTTCGTTTACGTACATCAGATTCTCATGTATGATGCCCTTAGCCATCTTCACTTTTTCCAAGTATTTTCCATCTTTTTCTTAGAGCCTCAAAGTCAAGTCCAGTTCCTCCACCTTTGAACTCTTCTGATCAGCATCATCTTCCCTACTTTCATTGATTAAGGCTTCACCATGTGGACCAACATTGTTTGTTGTTGAAACCGAGTAGTACTCCTTGGAACAGCCGTTATCTTCTTTAGCTTTTGGCCAAAAAACCCTTTCTTCATTCGGATACAGCTTCATCGCCATTGGTTTGATATTGAGAGGCCTGTTATAAGGATGATGCTTTTCGTTTTCTTGATGAGAACCCTCATATGGGACTTCTTTGCCATTGAGTCCAGCCCTTGTTTGACCATATTCGAACCCAGCAGGCACGAACACTAGTGATTTTGGATGAGCATACATGCACATAAAACCAGGAAGTGGAACCACAGGCAGAAATTGCACCATAGGGCCATAGCTCGGCGTTGATGACTGATTTGTCAGTACAGCTAGCGCCCTTTTTGTTTTGGCTATACCATCAGGTGGAACAGTCGACTGCCTTGACAAGGCGAGGCGTCGCTCGTTATAGAGCCTAAGCTCCTCATTCCTTTCCTTCTTGTGCGCATTCTGGTGACCTCCCAAGGCATACGTTGAAGTGAACCTTTTAGGGCAGCGGTAGCATACAAATGGATGAGTAATTTCTTGGGAGGTTTCGCTAGAAACTGATGGTGTGATTGGATTGGAGGTCTCAGCAGAGCTAGCGTTGCCTAGCATGGTTCTATTAGGCATTGAGAAAGCGAAAGGTTAAGCAAATTAAGAAGAAAGTGAGGTTAATTGAGAGAATAGATTTCAAAGCAGGGAAAAACAATATATGCATATATATAATATATAGAAGTTGTTTTAAGGATTACTTGGTGTTATTGTAAAAAAAATTGATATTTTTTAAAGGTAAATTTATTATTCATTCAATGAATGGAACCATATAATTTAGAGAAAAAAATAGCAAATACTCAGTCGTAGATGATGAATGACAAGTCCGATCAACACAACAAAGGCTTTAGCCTCAGCATCAATAGAACATTAGAACATATTGACAATTGGCTTTGTCACAACTCAAGCACGACATATTTGGAGTGATTATAAGCACTTAATATGATAAGGAAATCAACCCCGAATGGTCTAAAGCGGCGAACAAAAATTGACAAAAGAATCGAGCATTCGCGCAACTAGAGAAGATGAGAACAAAATCATCCCTAAAATCACTTGTAAAACTAAGATCACATGCATAAACAAAACTAAAAAATATGCTACAAGAAAGGTATCTGAAATTTGTACAAGTTGCATGAGATTGTGAAGAGACAGACACATGATGAGGTTGATCACTCGTTGAACCAAAAGTCTCTTTAAACATACTCTCCATTCGCCTTGTATAGTAAAACAAATGGTTAATATAAAGAGAGGTATCTGAATTTAGTAATTTTTATCTATTTAATATTTTTTTTAGATTTAATTTGTATCTAAACTAGAAAATTATAAGTCAATTTGGTACTTCTTTTAGGTACTTGGCGAACACAATTAAATTACGTTGATATGGCACTAACGACCAATAACATAGTGCCACATGTCAAAATGCGATGTAACCACATGCCACCATGCTATTAGTCATTAGTGCCACATCAATGTATTTTAAAGGTGTTAATCAGGTATCTAAAGAAAGTACCAATTTGACTTACGATTTTCAAATTTAGGTACCAATTAGGTCTAAAAAAGAGTTTAGGTACCAAATAAATACAAGGGGTCAAGTTCAGATATTTTCGTATATATTAACCGTAAAACAAATATGAAAGATATTTTAATCATAAATAATAATAAAAAGGATAGGAGGTGACACCAATTAGGATACATGTTGTAAAGGAAGGTGCGGTTTGTCTTGCGCAACTGCAAACCTTCCTACCACAACCTGATGTTTAGTTGATAGTTTTTTACTATTATGATTTCCATTTTCCATGTTGTATTGGAGGCATTAAAGGTGTGCTTAGAAATGATAAAGGCGAAGTTAATTATGATAATTTTCTCTAAATCTATTGGACCAGTCATGCCATATCTTGCTGAATCTTTGGGGCTATGTTAATGTTAATGTTTTTTGCTTGGAGATGGTGTATCTCTCACAAATTCCTGCTTTTCGGTCTATCCATCATATCATGAGATCATCTAATTCTAGCTAAGTTGGGGGTGACGAGAAGCAGGTTTTGTATTCATAGGTAGCTGGGTCAAGTTTCCCATTAAAGTTTCTTCTTTTTCGAGGTTTCTCGCCTTTGTTCTAACTATTAAAAAAAAAAACATTAATAATATATTTTTTATATGTCTTATACTCATTTTAATCAAAAGACAAAAAAAAAAAAATTAATTAATTCAATTAACCGATCGAATTAATCAATATATTTTGCTAAACTAATTAAATTTATTAATAATAAAACCCAAAATAAGATTATTTTTTAAAAAAAAAGAGAAAATATCATATAAAAGATAAGTCAATAAAAACACAAAGAACAAAAAATTGGATCAAAACTCTTGCCAAGACAAACTAGTGAATACAAATCAACACCTGGAAAATAAAACAACGGTTATTATTTGATACATCAAGAATATATTTTTCTTATTTCATAGGTAGTTTTAAAAAATTATTATGTGCTTTTTTTTAATATTTTAGTATATTCCTGTAGGACACTTATCAACCTTCGACTTTACTTATGGAGTCTAAAAATTTCACTAGTAATGTATCAAATATTATACATACCACCACAATACTTATTCAAAACACACAACTAAGAACATGATAATCAAAAGGCATAATAACTTATTTGGCCCTTCAACTTTACATAAAAATTTATTTTAGCACTCTATTTAATTTTTTGTCACTTTTAGCCCTTTAACTTACATTGTTTGTCAAATCACCCCAAAATGAATGAAAAAGTTAATGTCTATTAACTTTGCTGACATGGCATACACGTGGATTGCTATGCGAATGTATCAGCAGTTAATTAATTTTTTAAAATTTAAATTGTTTTAAAAATTATAAAAAATTAATTAATTTTTAAAAAAATTAATCAATTGCTATCGTGGCATACACATGGACTGCCACGTGGATGTCACATCAACAAAGTTAATAGACGCTAACTTTTCTATCTATTTTGGGGTGCTTTGACAAATAATATAAGTTCAAGGGTTAAAAGAAACAAAAAAAATGAAATGAAATGTTAAAATGATTTTTTTTAAGTTGGAAGGTTAAATGAGTCATTATAACTAATCAAAACAGATGCACACAAAGTCATAAGCATGAGCATAATTATATACCAAAGTATCTAAGGAGCAATATGTATCAAAGAAAACTTTGGTTAAAAAACCATTAGACTACCGACAAGTATTAGGTGAATTAATAAGACACCTTACAATCTTAAAAGAAAAACATAAATTTAAATATTAGAGATAATATTATTGTAAAAGACAACCAAAACCATAAACATAACTTGTACCAAAAAAAAACCATACACTCGTTAGCCTTCTTGAAAACAATGCATTAGTTGGTACACGACTTGTAACTCTTTTCAACAAAACCCAATAACACTCGAGTCAACTTCTCAAAAAGTCAAACCATCACAAGAATCATGCACAACTGGACAAAAGAGAAACACACTCCACATCCCTCCCTTTCAATCAAAGAAGTCATTTTGAGAATTGAGCATCCACGATATCCACACATTTTGCATCCATCTTCCAAACCTCCAAGTTAAGGTTGTTCAATCAGAATCCTTCCACAAAGAGCCACTTATAAGATGTCACCATGCCATCGTCAACAAATGAAAAATAGCAAATTGTAATTCAACATCATTCACCTTTCAACCATCTTCGATAAAACCGACATTAAAATGAAAATGTTGTCAATCAGTTGATTCCAATATCCCACTCTTTCATTCGCATCGGTGGTCATCAAATTAAGAACCCAGATGAAAATCAAACAAAATTTACTTAAGAATTTGTTGCGAGACAAATTTTTGAAGTATGCGAGTTGAAAGTGGTGACTTTCATCAACCTTCTGATAATATAGTTACTTGTCGTATTTGGAGTTGACAATTTATTAAAATAGAATTTGTGGACTTTGAAAATGTTGATATTGTGAAGATATGGAACTAATCCATTAAAAGCAATTATCTTTGAAGATTGGATTGGCACGGATCAAACAATTAAACCCCTTGATTTGTAGAGAACTGATCGAGATTGTTTTAAAGACTTCATTGAAAAATAAATCATCATTAGTTCACTTTAAATTGAACTTTATTAGTATATTATTTTTGCTATTTTGCAGCTACTATTATTAAGTACTTAGGTTGTAATCAATCACTAGTTTGTTAGCAAGTCAAAGCACAGAGAGTACTTTATTTTTCATTAAGGAAGTTGTTTTATGAGTGTATTTGAAGAGTAGTAAGCAAATAGTGTTTACAGTCTAAACTCTCAATGGGAGAATTTAAAAGTGAGTGTTCTAATATTTTAAGTACAAAATTGAGGACATCAGTTACTCTTTATTCAAGCTATGAATTCCACTATTGTAGGTGATGTAATGACATGCATAAGTCATTCCTAAGGTACCAACTTACAACTCACTACCATGAGAGTTCAAGTTTTCAATACATCGAAGTACATAAGTTATACGCACATGGTTTGTCACTTACTCAGAATACATCTTAAGTGAATAAATCTATAAACAAATTTAGGATAAGTTCAACTTGAGTCATGTCCGACGTATTGTTAGTACAAGCTAATCATATATAACAGTTTTTTGCTTGCTAAGATCCAAATCAATTACAATTATATTCTCCCGAAGTAAGTATACATAAAGATATTCAATTATCCTCGTAAAAATTAAGATAAGGACTCGATCTCGTTTAACAGAAGAACTTAGATTGCATTAAAATACTCTCATATGATATCCTTTCAGATTTGATTGTGTACAAATAAACATCATAAATGAGCCATAGGTAATTTTCAAAGATTACCATTTCAAAGTCCAGCGTATTATGGCTCAAAAGATTGTTAACAGTAATAAGGCAAGTTTTAACTTATTCTAGTTATGTTTCAAGTTGCAACTGTTGTCATAGCCAGAAACCAACATTGCTTCTAATAGTCACCCATCTAAATCTTTCTCCGATTTTTCCTTCAATGGCACGACACTCGTACTCCAAATCGATGCCACTACTTGCGATTACTGCCTCCTCATCAATTGGAAAGTCTGTATTAAAGTGACCTCTTCAGGCATGATGGTCGCTTCCGTGCTTAAAGAATGGAATGTAAACGTTTTGAGTCTCCATTTTTCACTAAAGCGACAACTAACTTTAAAATGATTTTCAACTTCACTATCATAGATGTCACATATAAACCGATAACCTTCAAGTGTTCTTTAATGCAATAAACGAGATTTGGGGAATATAAATTGTGTCGAATCTAAAGAACTTGATTTATTAGCCGTTAAAAAATTCACAAAACAATAATATTAAATTTCAAAAATCATAAAACTATCTCCGCAAAATTAAAAGTTAGAAAGAATTGAGTTGGAAATTTCACCATATTAGGATAATGGTAAAAAATCACCCTATACTTTGACAAGTGATACCTATAGTTTTAATTTGCCCGATTTGGTACCTCAACTTTTATTTCGTCTAAGGTTTTTGGTACCCAAGTTAACCATGTTAAATTTTGTCAAATTTTACATGTGGACCAATGACTGGATGCCATGTGGCATGATGGGCTAGGTCTAAATTGGTAAACAGGCAGGGAGGAGGACCTTCAAATAAATTTTCCTTTCCTTTTCTTTTCTTTTCTTTTAGGTCAAATATTTAAGAAAAATAAAGAAAAAAATTTCCCCTTCCTACGTCATCCTTTCTCTCGTCGCTCTAACCCTCTTCCTCCGTCATCACAGCCACCAAAACACTTCCTTCGACGACAAAGCTTCCCGTTCAGACTCTAGCACAAAACACTTCCTCTTTCTCTCCCATTTATTTCCCTTTACTTTGGTCTTCAGCTTAAGTTTTCCCCAAACCGTTGCTCACCACTCACATTCTCTTTTGCCCACTGAAACCCCTTCCCTCAACTCTCTATCATCTTTTTCTTTTACCCTATGTTTTCTTTCATAAGATTCCATGGGGTTTTCGCCTACTTGAAAGCTATCTTAGATACACACACATATACATAATTTTGATCTAAGCGAAGGCGAAGACAAGAGCTTCGTCTTCAACGACGGTGACCCACTTCCTTTGCCTATCCAAAACTTGCTACAAACGGCTCCTGGTGGCTTTGTCCTCACCAATGCCATCGAACCCGACCATCCCATCGTTTATGTCAACACTTCGATACACTTGGATTTTCTTTACAACATTGCCGGAGATGAAGGCTGGATTGAAGACAAAGGTTCTTGGCGTTGAACGCTACGGAGATGAAGGTTGTGTTGCAGATGCTGGATTTTCTTTTACCAATTGATAGATAATTAGATTAGAAAGTCCTCTAAATTTGACTTTCTAAACACAAATCGGTTATGCTGAAAAAAAAATTTGAAATTAGTATGTTAAAAAAAGGTTGAAATTATTGCTAAGACGAAGAACATGAAATTTGAGAATTTTTATTCCAAGTTTTATTTTATTTTTTAGGTTAAAAATAAATTTGGGATGTTTAATTTTAAGGTCCTTGCATATTTTAAAATATAAAATTCTGACAAAATTGATACATGGGATCTTACAATTGGATTACGTGTCAAGTGATATAAAAGTTACATTAAAAAAATTACGTTTAATGGTATAAAAAGTTCTCAAATTTTTTCAAAAAAAAAGTAATTAAGCCCTAATTTTTTTTTCCACTCATTTAGGTATTTAAACTTTTAAAATGTATCAAAAAAGCCCTCAAACTTTTTCAAAAAAAATAATTAAGCCCCTACTTTTTTTTTGCATTTAATTGGATGCTTAAACTTTCAAAATACATCAAAAAGACCTTCAAACTTTTTCCAAAAAAGCAATTAAGCTCATGCTTTTATTAAAAATTAGAAAAAAAATAAAATCAATAAAAGCTGTAAAAATTATTAAATTTTAATAAAAAATTCAAATATTAAAAATTACGAAAAAATATAAAAATCACAAAAAATATAAAAAAATTGTAAAATTATATAAAAATAATAAAATATTATAAAATATATAGAAATATAAAAAATTATAAATTTTGATAAAGTCGTAAGAAAATTATACAAAATGTAAAGAAATATAAATTTCGTAAATTTTTTTTATAAAAATTACCATACCAAAAAGAAGTATTTTATATTTTTTTCTATAACTTTTATTATTTATTTATTTATCATTTTTCGCCACATGTCATGCTATGTTACGGCACGTGATGACTTTAATATAAAAAAATCAGGGTCGTTAAATTTTTTATGATTTTTATAAAATTTTACAATCTTTTTTTTATCTTTTTAAGATTTTTATAAAAAAATTCTAATTTTTGATAAATTTTAATTTTTTATATTTTTATTAAAAAAATTTATTAAAATTTATTATTTATAATTTTTTTCTAATTTTAAAAAAAGAGCAGGGGATTATTTGCTTTTTTGAAAAATTTTGAGGGTCTTATTTATGTATTTTGAAAGTTCAAGTACCCAATTGAGTGAAAAAAAAAAGCAGGGCCTTAATTGCTTTTTTTAAGAAGTTTGAGGACCTTTTTATACATTTTGAAAGTTTAAGTGCTCAACTAAGTGCAAAAAAATGAGGGACTTAATTGCTTTTTTTTAATAAAAAAAATTTGAGGACTTTTTACACCCTTAAGCTAAAAAATTAACATAGTTAGAGTTAGATGGGAGGCATTGCATTGATAGACGAAATTGAAGGTAGAAATATCACATTGGACAAATTAAAAGTAAAATATACTTTTCACCAAAAAAAAAAAAAAAGTAAAATATACCAGATTGAAAGATTCGTTAAAGTACAAGGGGATTTTTTGTCATTATCCCCGCCATATTTACAACATAGTTGCTAATGTGTTCCACTGTTTTTCCTGGGGAAAAAATTGAAGAGTAGGAGAGCTTGAGAGAATTGGAGTGTTTGGAAAGATTTTGGGTGAGAATAAGGGAGCAACGGATGGATTTTATAGGGTGAAAATTGATATTTTTGAGAGTTATTTTTCGATGGCATAAATTATCGATATGATCAGACATCATCACGAATTTGATATTCATAAATATCGAAGCAATCCTAAAACAACTTATTATAACAAATAACTTTTATATAAATTTATTAATAAATAATATTAAAATTCCTAATATAAAAGTGAAAGAAAACCCTCGAAAATTTATGAAGTGACTTAGATTAATCCCTAGCCATCATCTTCAACACTATTCTGCCAGGTTTTTTTTTTCTTTTTTTTGTTCAGTAACACTGTTCTACTTGTTTGATCTAGAAATCAACTCCATGATTATCAAATTGGTCGTTGTTTTGGTGTTTCTTTTTTCATATAAGCCTAAACACATTAAGGGGTCATAACAGAGGGACTAAAATCATAATTTAACCTAAGGTAGATAGGCCAATGCATAGCAAATCACCTTTGAAAATTTCATTCAGTGCAAAGTCAACTCTCAAAGGCTTCATGGTTGGAAAAATGACTCGTTAAGAATGATTACGAGCTGGGGATTGTTCATTGGTCTTTGAACATTAACTACGTTTGAGAGTAAATGCGGAAATTAGAAGTTGATAAAAATTAAAGAACATGGTTTCATACAGGAAGCCAATGGCGATCGCATTAAAAAGAATGCGAAAAAACAAAATGAGTTCTAAGGATTCAAAAGGAACGCTCCATACATGTTGCTGCATTAAACTTTGAGCAACCAAGTAGACTCATATAAATCATTTCCTACCCTAAAACATTCAGTAGAAGGTGGCAGCCGGGCTGGTGGGCGGTCAGCAGAGGGATTAGAATGCAGTGGACATAAAGCCCCGATTACAACTGAAGCTTTTCATTTGTTTGCCAATGAGACTCGGAATGTTTCTGATACTATACAAAATCACCTCGATTCAACATCCTTTTTTATTATCATTCTTCTTTCCATATACGGCCGGTTACCCTCAACTTCAGCTCTTGCCTATCACCACCCGAGAAGTATAGAGCTAGGTTCCTTTGGATCACCAGTCCGTCCTGACTGTCACGAACTTTCCTATGACTGTCGCGAATGCTCCTTGGAATCCCTTGCCATATTAGCTTACGGCCATTGGCACCGACTTCCAAACTGTAACTGAATTTCTTTGCTTCATTATCATCTCCCATAAAACGTAAAAAGGCCATATAGACAGGTGCCATCCCAAGCTGGAAAGCTTCAAAATGCAAGCAGAACTGTCTTCCAAAACAATTGAAAACCTGCACAAAGACGTCGGAATTCAAAAATAGAACTTGTCAAAGGAATTCATTCGTAGGCATAAGATTTGCAGTTTCGAGTGACTCAAATATTATGTGCTGTAGGCTAAAATGAACTTACAGTAAGCATCCATGTAGCATTTTCAACTTCATGTGGATTTGATTTGACATATCGATGGTTGAAGGTACATCCATCATGCATGTCGACTTTGTGATCATCCTTGAGATGTGAAACAAGGGTGGGGATGTCACCTGTGACAGAGCAGTCAGACCCAGCATAAGGGCAATTGTAGGGACGGAACCGACAGTGCTGCTCATGCTTAAGCTTGCTGTAATAGGGGAAGATATCTTGGCAACCTAGATTCTGGTATTTACAAGGGAGTTCCAAGGATTCTGCAACTTTCTCCAAAGCTAAGCACCTTATATTTCCAAGATCATAGCGGCATGTTGGGCAACAGTTGTGCACTCTAATCTTGCAGTTCGAACACAAAGTGTGTCCATTTGGGCACTGTAATAGAGGATTGAATGCAACATATCAAAATTTAGGGCACTCATTTAGTAAAGGAAGCAGTAACCGTAATAAAACTAAACATGAAAAGAGCATTTGTCCTGACAAAAATTGCCAAATCCTTTCAAATCACTTTCCAGTTACAATGGCTACTTCTATACCATCGTGGGGATAACTCTTCACTCCAACAAACCGAACCCACAATGATGAGTTATCCTCTTCAATAGACATAAATTGCCCTTCTTTCTCTACAACCCTATGTCCATAAACCTTGAGTGACTTGCACCTTATTACCTACACTTCAGACAGTACATAAACAAACACCTAAGAGGATACAGCACCGTAACCAGAGCTTCACCACCATTTTCACCCCAGCATATAGATATAACCACTAGCTTCATGCAGGCATACAAAGGCACGCATGTAGCCTTCACACGGTGAAGTAATTAAGAAAAATTTCATAATAGGAAACACAATGAAAAAAAGGTTAAAAGAACAAAACACGACTACAAAGGCATATCTTTATGGAAGAGCCGCAATAACTGTACGCATGGAGAACAAACCTGGTGAATTGGTGGATACATCAAATTCGTGCATACAGGACACTCAAGGAGCTCATAAACACCGTTGTTTGAATGAATTCCATGTTTTCCAACTAAATTAACAGAAGTTTTCATTGTTGTTGTTGTAGTAGTACTAGTGGCATTATTACTCTCAGATTTTGCTGAAGCTATGTCATAATCTGCAACAGGGGAATGAGACTCAATGACTTCTTTGCAAGCGCTGCCTCCAGGAGCCATTGCTACTCGAAATGTCAACTACTGCAATTATTTTATATTTATCTACTTTGAGAGGCTTCACTCTCTATTTCCCTGTAATAAAGGATAAAAATTAGATGTCAAAAAAGGGCAACCCAATGTCCATGGCAATGATTGTATTATAAAATATTCAACTTAGAACCATCTCAATGTTCTTAAAATTTCCAGAAGATCAAAACAAAGTTTAAAAACAACTTCTAATTCCTTTGGTGATGCTGTTATAATATAATTTTCCATCTTTAACCAAACAAAAGGAAGAGCTAGAAACTACCTTTCCTGATATTCCCAGATTTTCCATGAAAATACTGGCAAATTCAAATCAAATATAAAGCTGAATGATGCAGAAAAGAAGTACTTTTACTTTCTTTTAAGCAAAATAAACATCAAAGCAACCAAAATATGAGACAAGAAAAGCATAAAGAACAAAAAATTTCCTCCAATTACAATCAAACCCACCATTTAGAATTCAAAATCTTCAAATTTTATATCAGCTAAAAGCAACCAGAAAAAGAGACAGGGAAATGTAAAAAGAAAACAACCCTCCGGCACCTAATGTCCACATTCCAACAAAGTTTCCTCTTTTTCGATGCAATGTCAAACTAAGTTTGTCCAAAAACCAGCTTTACCATTTGGATTAATCAAAACATAATCAACAATGAAACAAAAGAAAAACACATATTTAAAAAAAAAAAAAAAAAAAAAAAAAACATTACCGATCAAAAGAAAAGACAAAACCAAAAAAGAACAAACCCAAAGAGGAAAAAAAATATATACCCAGTTGAGATTTCAAAGCTTAGTATCTTAACACATCATTAAAAAGCCACAATAAAATCTGGGTTGTGCTCAAAACAATGAAATAAATAAAAATTTAAAAGACAAAGTGCCAAAGGAGCAGCGAAACTTACGGGTTTTTAACCAAAAACATGGAAAACGAAGGAGAAAATTTTGGAGAAATTGTTTTTCCATCAAATGGTGACCATGTTTTGTTTTGCAAATATGCAAAACGCAACGCCAAACGCGTCTCTTCTAGATATATATATATATATATATATAATATGCGCACATACACACTAACTTTGGATTTTCCTTTATGGGGTTCTTTGGAAGTAAGTAGGCGCACGCAACGTTTGAAAATTTGAGTTCAAAAACAAATGTTTATTTATTTTATTAGTCCCCCAATTATTACTATTTTTTATTTTGGTCATTCAATTCTAATAGATTTCAATTTAATCATTAATGTTATCCACATTTTATATTTTAGTTACTCCTCCTCTGTTAAATCATTAGTGGAATTCTGACATGGCCTTTTTTATTGCTATAACTACAATTTTAAGCCTCTATTTTTTTTATAAAATTTATTAATTTGGTCTGAAATTCTTAAGAGATTAATAAGTTTAGCCTTTAATTTTATAAATTCTATCAATTTAGCTTTTAAATAAAATTCAAAAAATATTTTTTCTTAAATTTCATTTTTTGCTAAAAATATTTTACTTAAATATAAATAAAAAATCTAAGGGTAAACTACACTCAATGTCACTAACTATTAGTAAATTTACATTTTGGTTACTCAACTTCAAAATTTTACAAAAATGGTCACTTAATTATTTAAAATTTTTATTTAAGTTATTGAACTATTCAAAAATTTTCATTTAAGTTACTACGTTATTAAGTTATTTAAAAAAAAAATGTCTGGCTATCGAGCTTCAAATGACAATTCGACCATCAATACGATGGATCAGTACCCATCAACAAGTAGAATAACACACCTTAGATGCAAGTTGATATAACGGTAAGTGTTAGATATTGGAGATACTATCAAATAAAAAAAAAATGTGTTTGGATTTTGGTTCGCAAATTAGTGATATTTAAAGTTGTTTCATAAAAAAAATAAAGGGGAAGGAAAACTTTCGATTGGTGTAAACGGTGTGAACAAAGGAAGCCATATAACAACGATTTTAACAACCCAATGACTTAAATAAAAGCTTTCGAATAGTTTAATAATCATTTTATAACTTTTTAAAATTGAACGACAAAAATTAAATTTTAAAATTTAAAATTTTCATCATTTTCTTCTTCTTTTTTGAAGCTAAAATTGATAAGAATTCTCCAAATTGAATTTGAGTATTTCTTTTTTGAACTTTCTCTTCCCCCAAACACTAATCTTCCCTTTCACTTTTCCATTTGCTTTTCTTCTACATTCGAGTTCTGGAAGATAGAAAATACTTTCCCTAACACTATAAATCCTTGAGAATCATAATTATCAGCCAACATTCGTTTCCCATATTTTTTTCATTCATTACTTTTTTATCTATTTCTCCAAAAAAAAAAATCAATTTTTTTAGCTTCAGCTGCTACCTGAATATTTGAGGGTTTCTCTTAGTATAGACAAGAAAAGAAAATTTTCAGGGAATGTTGGGAAATCTATTATTTGACAAACTTTGTTTCAATAAAAAGGGAAAGGAAAATGGGGAGAAGGGAAGTCTCAAATTCCAGCCGTAATGAGAGGAATAACAATGAAACCAATGTGTTTTTGAATGTCTATGATCTCACTCCTAAGAACAATTACTCTTATTGGATTGATTGTAAGATCTTTCATTCTGACATCGAAGATTCCTTCCCATTTCTAAGATTTTTGGGGTTTTCTGCTAAGGAAAATTTGTTGTATCATATGGGTATTGATTATAATTGCATTGTTCTACTTTTTCTTTGGCATATTTGCCCAAATTTGGGTCTATAATTGATTATTTTGATGGGTGAAGAAGGATTGAGGATGACGATGGGTGAAGATGGAGGTGATAGTGTTAGGTTTCGGTTATGGTGTCGAATGGGGTCCACCAAAGGGATTTGGGATTCAACTTTTTGCAGAAGAAATGAAAGATGATGAATATGAACCAAATAAGAAATGAGTATATTTATTTGTGGTTAGTGTAAAAATAATGGTGACGGTAAGATTAGATATTATAGCATGAAATAAAAAGTAAATTAAACGCATCACACTGTGCCGTCCATCCAAACCCACACAAAGATTAAAATTACTTATTTCCCAACAAAACAACAATAAAAAAGAATGATTATAATAACCACGATAGTCCAAATTATGGCTAAAATACTAAAATTGTGTTGAAAAGTCTAATATGCAAAAACTTGTCAAAAATAAACTTTAACCTTCTTTTTCTCCAATTATTTCTTAAATCAATAATAAATAAAATATAAGTATAAATAATATAATTAAGAACATAAATAACATAGTTCAAGGAGAGAATTGTCACAAATAAATTGAGAAATTAAATATTTATCAAATTCTCCACACTTGAATCATGCTTGCCCTCAAGCGTGAAACTAATGCAAATGCATATGTGACCTCAAGAAGTACTTAACTCAAATCGACAATCGAAAATATTGTTATATACCAATCAAACAAGTAAACATATTTTTATAATTCAATTGAAATTCCATATGATAAACAAAAATTTAATTGAGCATAAAGTATTAAACCAAAAATTTTCAATTTCATCACCAAAAGTTTATCGATTAGCATGAGATGAAGGCATAATTCAAATAATATAACAATTAAATTTTCCCTCTTTTCGAATTTAAGTCGATTACCTTCGAACAGGAGTGTAAATGATAACCCAAGCATATACTCGAATTACTCAATTAATTAAACCTAAACAGTCTTTGATTTTACTAATATTTACATCAACGGAATATATTAGGGTTGTTAATATCTTAATTTCTTTTTCATATTTTCATAGTTAGTTTTCCCTCTCAATATACTTTAATAACTCTTTTCATCCTTATTTATAATTAAGGAATATTTAATAAAATATACTTTTAGCTAATCTTATATTCCGTCAACTAAATAGCAAAATCTTGCATTTCAATCAAATGAACCAAACAAGGCAATCTACCATACTCGATAATGTGCTAAGCAATTTTACATTCTTGTAATCCTATTACCAAAGGTGATGTTACATTTCATGAACCAAATGCCCCCCTTAAAATTATACTTGAACTTTGGTCAAATATATAATGTGATACATAAAGTTTGCTTTTTGCAATTGTACAAATAAAATTTTGATTTGACTCAATTATATACATGAGAAATTAATTCTAATTTAGTTATATACATTTATAGAACTAAAAGTCCAATTATTTTCATGTTCGAGAAATATAATATTCTTGTGTATAATAAGTAAATGTAAAATGATATAAACTCAACAACAATGTTAGTTTTATATAAAACTCAACCAAAATCAAAGTTTGATTCATATAATTAAAGCGAAATCAAAATAAATGTGTGGCATAATCAAAGTAAGATGTAGTTTTTAAATCACATAATATAAATTTACTCTTTAATATTTACATGATAAACCGTAATATATACATATTTTAATCCCACATTTGGCATACTTTTGGATGATTTAATCCCTTGAATTGTGGAATTTGATGCTCATAATCCTTTAATTTCATGTTTTATACTTAGGAAAGCATCGAAGGATGAAAAGAACGAGAAACGGGCTGAAAACAGAGCAAATAGGCTTACCTTAGAGATCGTACACGACCTGGACTATCACCCACGGCCGTGCGTTTCGAGTGAGTAACAGCGAGGCACGGCCTAGAACATCGTACACGCCAGATCACATGGCCGTGTGTGGCAAACAGGATCGACCACGGCCAGAGAGAGTCGACCACGGGCTTGTCACTGCGGGCGTGTCCTCGCTTATAGCCAAGATGAGTTTCATTCGAAATAGGATACTTGTGGGCCAAGAAAGACATTAGAAGCCTATATAAACACCCTAAGTTTAACCTAAAAGTGTCTTTGGTGGGGCGGCAGAGAGAGGTTTGAACACATGGAATTACTCCAAGAAAGCCAGTTGATCCATCTCGAAGCGGAATCACACTCAAGACGGAAGATCTTCCCTTCAATTTCCTTCAGGGTTTTAGGGTTTTTCTTATGTTTTGTTATTTACTTTCTTCGAGATGTATTGTTTATTAAACATGAACTAAACCCTCAAATACGAGGGGATGAAACCTAAGACGGATCTTGTTATTGTTTTCTCGAACTATATGATAAATACTTGATTTGTTCTTAATTATGTGTTCTTAATTCTTGTTTTAATATTTCAGGATATTGATTCAAGTATTGATGTGCTTAGCGAGTGGAGCAAAAGTCCATGTTTAAGAGTAGATCTAGCATAGTTAAGTTTGAGTTGATCGCAACCCTAGAAATAGGATGATTTAAAATCGCTGCAGATTAGGGTCAAACCTAATATGGGAGTCCATAGATCGAGTTAATGTAACACTAGGGGTTTTAATTAGAAAGAGATTTCAATTAATCAACCTAGGGTTAGACGTTAGTAGCCTTGAAAGAGGTATTAATATAAATTAAGAAATCCTACGGATCAAGTCAAGTGAATAAATCGTCTGGTTCAGAGTTAAATAACAAGTGAAGTCTAGGTGGATTCTTCCTCGGGTATTGTCTTAATCAACTGGTTTTCCCAAAAGTATTTTCTCAATTCACTCTCTTTGTCTTAGCATCCTTAGTTTAGTAATTAGTTAGATAAACATCAATTCCCTTAATACTTAGGCTAGATAATAAAAAGATAGTAACTACTAGTACTCTTGGTCCTTGAGGATATGATATTTCCGGTCTTGCCATAGCTATACTACCGAACGATAGGTGCGCTTGCCTTATTCGTTGTCATAGTTAGTTTGGACACGATCAAGTTTTTGGCGCTGTTGCCGGGGACTAAGATATTAGGAAAACTTGATTTTTATTACTTTAGCCATTCTATTTATTTGCAATTTTTTTATTTTTTTTTTATTTTAACTTTGCTAACTTTTCTTTTTTTTTTCTTGCCTCTGGCAGGTATTCTAGTTTATGACTAGAAGAAACCCGTCAGGACCTCTACTTTACGATAGTGATATAGAAGGAACCGTTCGCAAAAACCGAAGAGAAATTAGGCGAAGCCTACAGTACAAACAAGAAGAGCACGAGAACGATACCAATACTACCGAAGAGATGGCTGATAATAATCCACTACCTCCTGTAGTCGCCGCAAACCCGGTTAATCAAAATCCTGTTCCTCGAACTATGTATGATTATGCTAAACCTAATTTAACAGGAACTGAATCAAGTATTGTTAGACCTCACATCATTTTGCAAATAATTTTGAAGCTGGAACCTAACACTATCTGAGATGATACAAACAGTTTGTTGGTTTGATGGTTTGCAGGATGAGGATCCTAACACACACTTAGCGAACTTTTTGGAATTATGCGATACGTTTAAAATTAATGGCGTTTCTGATGATGCCATTCGCCTTCGGTTATTTCCCTTTTCTTTAAGGACTAAAGCCAAACAGTAGTTGAATTCTCTTCCACAAGGATCAATCACTACATGGGAACAAATGACCGAAAAATTTTTGTTAAAATACTTTTCGCCGGCTAAAACGGCTAAGTTGAGGAATGATATCTCTTCTTTTGTGCAGATGGATTTAGAGACACTTTACGATGCATGGGAGAGATACAAGGATTTATTGAGAAGTTGCCCTCATCATGGGTTACCATTATGGCTATGTAACATCCCGAATTATTGGGCCTGTGCATTTTGTGTAATGTATGCTTAATAGGTTAAATTGAGAATTTAGGTACTAATTGGGCTCAAGAATGGGCTGAGGCCTTGACTAAATCTCTGCGTAGACACTCTAGCATTTTAAAAGGAAGTTATCTGTGTTTTAAATGACAAAATGGGCTTGTTGCCCAAAGATTAGGTGGCGCCACAAGGAAGGGAGAGGGTGGCGTCACTAGTGCATGAGGAGGGCCCAAATTTTGGTTGCTTGAAGCCCAAGTTATAGGGCCAAATTTCGGCACTTAAAAGGGGACTAGGAGGGGACGGCACAAGGCTATTATTTAGGAGATTTACACACAGATTTACACACGGGCGTGGTCGTACGAACCAAGGACGAAAAATCCCTAAATCACGGATGGATATAAAATGCCACGGCTGTGCGATACGGCCGTGGTAGACACTGAGAAAGTCACACGGGTATAAGCCACGCCCGTGCTTTGAGGCCGTGGCCGACACTGAGAAAGAGACATGGGTGTGGAAACCTCTACACAGGCATGGGAGAAACGAACGAGCCACCACACGGCCGTGCGATACGGCCGTGTGACCGAACAAGCCCATAGCACACGGGCGTGGGCAGTAACCAGGTCCTTGTTTCTTATTTAAGACCCCCAATTCTTCTCACTTTCTCCCCAAATTCTTTTTCTCCCAACCCCCAGCCACCACACCCCTTTCTCTTCTCACTATCCTCTCCCTTCATTTTTCGTCCCCCTCCCCCTCATTCCTTTTCTTTCACCATCCTCACCACCATCCCCATGTCGAAGAAACGAAAGGACCCTAGTATAGTCTCCCCGTGCGAGACCAATCCACATAAGTTCATGCCGGCCGCTTCATTTGCTCAACAAGCCAAGGACATTTGCGTCCATTTATTCTACCTATGTCTTTTCTCTTCTCCTTTATCTTTCTTATCTTTAAATACATATTTAGTATATTTTGAATTATTCTTATTATTTCCTGGCTATTTCTTCACAAGTTGCCCAATTTCTTCATCTAGTACAGTGATTGTTGGCGGCCACCATACCACCACTAGAGACGCCTCCTCCAACTTATTTTTCACCTCCGAATCAAGTTTCCACACTTCCAACCCAAGAAATCCATCTGAAATCCAGGAAGTTTCACTTCTCTCTCTCTTATGATCTATTACTACATGGTTATTATCTTTCTTTGTACATTGAGGACAATGTACATCTTAAGTGTGGGGGGTGAATTTTATCGTGAAAAGTGCCTAACTTTTTGCATTATTCTCAAATCCCTGAATTATATCTTGTTCTTAAGTAAATGTTCTCATATTACTGTTAGAATGAAATTTCTTTTGATTTATGATTTTCATTGATATGTTTTGGATTAAGTCATAGTTAATTGTGCAGTGATGATTTAAACTTTAAGAGACTAGAGAATCAAGCATGATGAGTTTATTTTCAGAATTAAAAATTTGTTAGGTTGTCTACCTGAATCTAATTATTACCTTGAAGTTTGAAATTTACAAGGTTGACATCAAAAGCCCATAATTTTTGTGAGATCTTGAGCCTTTTAGAGCATACATTCCTTTTCGTGCTCACTTTATTGATTATGAGTGTGTCAACATTGATTTGTTATCTAGAACTTGCTTCGATTATACATGTCGAGACCACACCTTTGATTTGATATATTGAGATGATAAAGGCACCTAGGTGTTAACCCACTTACTCCATAAAAAGCCTACCTTCATAATTAACCCCTAGTGAACCCCTTTGAGACTAACAAACCATTTCTTAACTCACCCATTAATATTAACCCAAAACCCACTTTGTATTTGTTATCACCATTTCTCTTGACTACCCCTATATATCGAGATTTGATTTGATCGGTTACTTAAATATTTTCTTTATTTCAGTTGTTAAATTCTATCTTATTATTATTGTATGATTTGTTCTTTAAAAAAAACGAAGTATATTCATTATTAGTTCTATGTTATTTGAGCTTAAGCGTTTAATTTTACATTTTGAGAATAAGCTCGTGTTATTAATAATGAATTATTGATTGATGTAATTATTTAAGTTTTAGTTTATTTTTCTAGTTAGGTAATTTGTCAATTCAATCTCGATTTTTAACCCTCTGATTCAGCCTTTATCCACACCTTTAACCCAAGCCCCGTTACAACCCATAAAAGACCTTTTGATCTGTGTATCATATCATTTTATAGTGATGGAGATTTGATTTTCATGCAAGCCTATGGGATTAACTTTTCATGTTCGACTTCTAAGTACTTATTTTTGAACCTTAAACACTTTGAGTGATTTGAGTGAACCTTTAGTGAGGATGTCATTTTTTGTCGATTTTGAATTAAAGGTAATTATGTAGGTAAGGGGAAACACCTATTTTTCGTACTACAAAAACTATGACTTTGATTGTTTGAATCTTTAGGAACCTTCTGGTTAAATTATCAATGTATGAATTACCTATGAATTATGATGAAACATTATTGATAAAGGTTATGAATTGAGGAAATTCGATTTTAATTGTGAGTTGAGAATTTTGCTTGAGGACAAGCAAATGCTTAAGTGTGGGGGTATTTGATAAACCGTAATATATACATATTTTAATCCCACATTTGGCATACTTTTGGATGATTTAATCCCTTGAATTGTGAAATTTGATGCTCCTAATCCTTTAATTTCATGTTTTATACTTAGGAAAGCATCGAAGGATGAAAAGAACGAGAAACGGGCCGAAAATGGAGCAAATGGGCTTACCTTAAAGATCGTACACGGCCTGGACTATCACCCGCGGCCGTGCGTTTCGAGTAACAACCGAGACACGGCCTAGAACATCGTACGCGGCCAGATCACATGGTCGTGTGTGGCAAACAGGATCGACCACGACCAAGAGAGTCGACCACGGGCGTGTCACACGGGCGTGTCCCTGCTATAGCCAATATGAGTTTCATTCGGAATAGGATACTTGTGGGCCAAGAAAGACATTCCGAAGCCTATATAAACGCCCTAAGTATAACCTAAAAAGTGTCTTTGGTCGGGGGCGAAGCCAGAGTGGGCTGAACACATGGAATTACTCCAAGAAAGCCAGTTGATCCATCTCAGAAGTCAGAATCACACTCAAGACGGAAGATCTTCCCTTCAATTTCCTTCAAGGGGTTTTAGGGTTTTTCTTATGTTTTGTTATTTACTTTCTTCTGAGATGTATTCTTTATTAAACATGAACTAAACCCCTCAAATACCTGAGGGGATGAAACCTAAGACGGATCTTATTATTGTTTTCTGAACTATATGATAAATACTTGATTTGTTCTTAATTATGTGTTCTTAATTCTTGTTTTAATATTTCAGGATATTGATTCAAGTATTGATGTGCTTAGGCAGTGGAGCAAAAGTCTCTGTTTAAGAGTAGATCTAGCATAGTTAAGCGGAGTTGATCGCAACCCTAGAGATAGGATGACGAAAATCTGCCGAATTAGGGTCAAACCTAATATGGGAGTCCATAGATCGAGTTAATGCAACAATAGGGGTTTTAATTAGAAAGAGATTTCAATTAATCAACCTAAGGTTAGACGTTAGTAGCCTCGAAAGAGGTATTAATATAAATTAGGGAATCCTACGGATCAAGTCAAGTGAATAAATCGTCTGGTTCAGAGTTAAATAACAAGTGAAGTCTAGGTGGATTCTTCCTCGGGTATTGTCTTAATCAACTGGTTTTCCCAAAAGTATTTTCTCAATTCACTCTCTTTGTCTTAGCATCCTTAGTTTAGTAATTAGTTAGATAAACATCAATTCCCTTAATACTTAGGCTAGATAATAAAAAGATAGTAACTACTAGTACTCTTGGTCCTTGAGGATACGATATTTCCGGACTTGCCATAGCTATACTATCGAACGATAGGTGCGCTTGCCTTATTCGTTGTCATAGTTAGTTTGGACACGATCATTACACATTTGTCATTTTGACCTTTTATTTTTAAAACTTAGTTGAATTTTTTGGGGACGGTAATGTTGATTCAACTGTTAAAATTTTAATGGCACTAACGTGACAATCTCGTGACAATTCACGTGTACTTCATAAAAATTCAAAAAAATGCATAAAAGAATATTGTAAAAAAATCATTTTAAAAAATTATCCATTTCAAAAATGAAATATATGTGAAATAACATGCAACTTATCATATTAGTATTTTTAAAATCATAACAATTCAATCAAATTTTCCTTAAAAAAATACTTTCACTAAAATTTGAAAAATAAGGATAAAAATGAAAAAAATAAAATAAATTAAAGACAAATCAATATGTAACACCCCTAACCCACATCCGTCGCCGGAACAGGGTTACAGAATGTTATCGGAGTTTACAGAAAAATTACAGATAATTCCACTATTTACTTATGTTCATATCAAAGCTGTCCACTTGAGTCGTAGTCACTAAATTATTTATATCTAGAGCTACAGAATTTTAAATAAGATCCGCTTAATGTTTTTGAAACTAGACTTAAATATATTTCTACCATAAAAATTTCAGAATTTATAATTTAGCCAATAAGTACAGTAAAATCTTTAAATTTATCCCTGTTCTGCTATTTGACAGGTTCGACCTTTCTTCACTAAAAATTAATTATCGCTTAATACGAGATTTGGATGAGGTTTTCGTTTGCTTATATTGAAAATAGACTCATTAAGAATTTAAACATATAAATTTAAACCTCTAATTATTTTTTTAAAAAATTTTGATGATTTTTCAAAGTCAGAACAGGGGAACCCAAAATCATTCTGACATTGTCTCACTAAATTTATTATATCTCATAATTTAAAATTCCATTGCTTACGCTGTTTCTTCTATGAAAAACTAGACTCAACAAAATTTAATTTAATATTTTATTCAACCTCTAATTCAATTTCCACAATTTTTAGTGATTTTTCAAAGTTAGACTACTGCTGCTGTCCAAAAACTATTTTAATGCTAATTTTACTCTTTCATGATTCTTTGTATTAACTTTTATTTAGACATACATAATCATTATACTTTTAGGCACCTCTTATGTTCGACTACTATTTTACCTCTCATCGTTCAATCACATCAACATTATAAGGCAAATCATGCAAATACCACAATACCAAAACGCAAACCAAATAAATGACTAATATCTACATAACACCTATAGACTAACATTTAATCAAAATAACCTATACATGCCATTATAACTAGAATCAAGTCATCCATAATTACCGATAGAACCAATGGATAGTGTGATATGGCTCCGATAAGCTTCCAACCCGTTTGAGCTTCCGATAATCTGTAAGATAGATAAATAAAACAAACATGTAAGCAATGAATGCCTAGTAAGCTCGTATAATCTTTAATCATACTAATTTATTTCAATTATAAAACTTTACATATAAAAAATAACCCATTATTGTTACTGTAATACTTATAAATTGTTCTCACTAATTCACAAGGTGAACTAATCCATAGTATCACTCATAGACATATACCCTCGAGCTTAGTAAAATTTTATATAACTTTAACTCTTCTACACTTATTTCATATGCATGCCATTCAACCATAGTTACAAGTTAGTGCATTTAACCAAGCCTTTTTCATATTGGACACATAATAAGTCATTTCATAAAAAATTTCATAATTTAAGCCTTACCATTCTTTCATGAGCACTAACTTACTTTCACTTAAATACTTATCTTTTCAGTGCTTCAAATAAATAAATATACTACTATTCAATCAATAGCTTGGCACTTGCCTAATCATCAAGCAACAACAATAGTTGGCGTACTTACACATCTTACATATAAATTCAATATTGATAAACTTATTTTCTCGACATATCACACTTGGGTTTAATACTCATCATCATATACATAATCTTCTTATATCAACAGATTAAAGTTAAACACATATTTATATGTCACTTTTCAATATATATTAAATAAATATCATTCCCATGTCACATTTCAATATATATATAAAGTAAATATCATTTTCCAAGACACTTTTTAATATATATCAATTATATATCAATACCGAGTATTTTAGATATTAATTCTCATATCGTACTATTTCAATCTCATAATTGCTATTCAATAGCTTTTTTCATTAGGATACACAATTCAATTTCAATATCCATTTCATGAATCCATGATTCATGCAATTTCATGGATTTCAATTGCATATTTCATTTCGTTGTCCATTCCAATCCATATTCAATATCACTCAATATCAATCAATTGGCCAAATCATTTGTTTACCCCTATTAACCGGACTCAGACTCGGACGGATACACGGATCCAACCAAAACACACCAGTACGGCACTCAGTGCCTCATCGGATAGTTTGAAGCAATAAGTTGACACCCAGTGTCTCATCGGCCATGCCGAAGTAAGTTGGTACCCAGTACCTCATCGAATCTATCCGAAGTAATATAATGACACCCAGTGCCTCATCGACTCGAAGTCGAAGTAACCCTGAACACTTACAATCCTATGGCATCCCAACTATATCCGACTTAGCCCAACTAGTTAATAGGGTTTCCAAATCACTTTTCAATTTCCAATCAATACACATTTCAATTAATCAAATATATTCATAATTCAATATAATTCAATTCATTTTTCAATAACAATCAATATTTATTTCAATTCAGTCAGTCAATATAATCAATATATATATACCAACTCAATCAATATAATTTCAATAAATTCATCACTTATTAAATCTATCCATTTCAATATATCCAATATTCAAATATCACTATTCCACATACATTCAATTCAATAACAATCAATATTCCCTGTACCGTTATTCTCATGAATTTCGTATGTATTTATTTCGTTAACCATTCATATTTATAAATTTCCATGTTTTTAACATATAATATAAATAAATACATAATATCATACATCAATTTAATATAAATATCAAATTTCGATCATACGAACTTACCTGGGCCTATTTGTAGAATTTGTAGAAATTCGGGAACTAGTCTGTTAATTTTTCTTTTCCCCGTTTATCTTCGGTTTCTTGATCTATAATATAAAATTAATCATTCATTAGCATCTATTCCATTTCTAATTCACTTTACAATTTATACCCTTTAATTTTCAAAATTACACTTTTACCCTAAATTTTACAATTTTTACAATTTAGTCCTTGTGCAATTATCCTATCAATTGAGCTAATTTTCCTTAATTGACAATTTACCTAATTATTTTAGGCTACCATAAAGCCATTAATACCAAACCCTAATTCTTAAATTTTTCACAATTAGGTCCTAAAATCAATTTCTATTGAAATTACTTGATAAAATCATCATATAACAAAATTAAAACTTCAATTCCATGTTAATTCATCATAAACATCCAGCACTCATCAATGGTAACTTCCAAGATTACCCATAAAATCAAAAATTAATGAATTAGATAGTTGGACCTAATTAAAAAAGTCTTAAAAACACAAAAAATACAAGAAAATAGCAAGAAATAAACTCACATGGTGCCAAAAATATGAGAAACCAGCTTCTTGGACAGGGGCGAATCTAGGGGGGCTGGCATGGGCCCGGCCCCCCTAAAATGTAAAATTGCTCTTTAGGCTCTTGAGATTTTTTTAAAAAATTTTAAATTAGTAAAGGTAAAATTGCACTTTGGCCCCCTAAAATTATAAAAATTCAATTTAATCCTTTAAAAATTATAAAGATGTAGACTATAAAAAATTAAAATTTCATCCGGCCCCCCTACAAATTTGTTCTGGCTTCGCCCCTATTCTTGGAGACCTCCCATGGCGTTTTGTTGAAGAAAAATGAAGAAAATATCTAGATTTCTCATGAAAATTCAATTTTAACTATTAATTTTACTTGTTTTCCAATTTTGCCCCTTGTTCACATTGTTTCCTTGCTTATTTTCTTTGCCCATACCGTCCAGCCCATATATTTTGGGTCTAATTGCCTTTTAAATCCTTCCTTATTAGACACTTAAGCTATTTAATCACTCTAACAAGTTTTTGCACCTTTTGCAATTTAGTCCTTTTTAATTAATTAACTATCAAAACGTTAAAATTTTCTAACGAAACTTTAATACTAACTCAATGACACTCCATAAATATTTCTAAGAATATTTATGGCTCAGTTTATAAATTCGAGGTCTCGATACCTCATTTTCGACCCAATTTACCTAATAAATTCTTTTAAATCACAAAATTCACTAATTCAAAAATACTTCTAAAACCACACTTGAATAATATATTAATTTATTAAATTTTTAAACTCACTTGTCGGATTTAGTGATCCCGAATCACTGTTTCCAACACCACTGAAAATCAGGTTGTTACACAATAAAATAAATAAACAATAAGATTTAAAATTGTTATTATCCGATTTAAAATTTAGAGTGGATAGTTTTATCTAAATGAGAATCTCAACATTTTTTTTAACAAGTTCCAATTATATATGCTCTTTTAATATAATGCCTAGAATTACACATAGCCCCTCCCCAACCAATAAATAGAAGGATAATGCGTTTCACGCACTCGAACTCATGTACTCTTGCATTGACAACAATATCTATGCCAATTGAGCTGACTCAGTACCCCTTTGGATGAACGGTACGGTACGATGCATTTAGCTTATTTTTTGTCTCACGCTACAGTATCGCTACAGTATCTAATCTTACCGCCACCGCTGTTTTTACACTAATCGCAGGAAAATACACCACCCATTCAAATCGTAATCTCAATAGTTTTAAAAACTATAGATAATTACTGGTAAAAAGATTTTTAAAAAAAAAACCCCTCCACGTTTTAATTATTTGATTTTTTGGTAAAAGAAAAAAGTGAAAACCTTTGATTTTAGTGGAAATGGTAAATTTGGATTTTTTTTTTTAAATTAGAGGTAAAACATAAAAAATAAATTAAAAATAGATTTATTATATAATGAATATTTAATAATTTCATAATTATAATACATTTTCTTATAGGTGAAGTAAAAAGAAGGAATAAAAAAGGAAATGTTAGGGAAATCACAGGATTGGCAGGCGGTAGAGAGATGGAAATTATGAAGAAAATGCCAATGAAATACCAAATCAACCAATATGTCTCTTTCACTTCATTTCTGCTTTTTGTCAAACCTATGCATCATTTTCATTTGTTTTAAACATAGTAAAACCTATTTCTATGGCTTTATACACAAATTTCTACCCTTTCCTGTTACTCACTATCTTCATTAATGGTAAAACAATGGAACAGTGTCTCTAAGCAAGCTACTCATGGACCGAGCCTTCACCACCTTAACCCTCTTGTTTTCCCTCACAGCAAACGCCGGCCTCCCTGCTCCATCTCCATCTTCACCTTGATTTGTGGTGGTGCTGCGGCTGCTACTATTTCTCATCTTTTGCATTTCCAAATGGTGATTACACAAGCTATGACCTTTCACCTTCATTTTGTTACATCTCCATCCTTTCCCATTCCTTCTATTGCACCTCTGGTTTTGATTCCGTTCCTCCATTAACGTATCTTTCTCAATCCTTTCTCTGCTTTGCTGTTTTGTTTCGTAGCTCACCATTACTACTCTCCTTTTCTTCAATGGTATTGCTCTTTCTTCCTCGCACCACCGCCCTATTCATAATCATGCCACCCAAATGAAAACCCTTATTTCAAAATAGAGTGGGTGTCAAATCAAATTTTCAGGTTTTACATAATAATAAAAAACAACATACCATTGAAGGATAAAGATGAGGAAACGGAGTTGCTTGAAGTTGATGTCTGCCCAAAGATGCTGTGCCCCAAACTGTAGAACGCAACATTCCAGAACAATCTCAGCCAAAAACTTGATAAAAATGACTAAAAAAGAAAATAAAATCATATTACCTCTCCTTAGTTGACACGGACCAGCTATCATCCGTAACACTTCCATCTTGAGCAACGGGGGAGTCAATGGAGGAAAGCCGGGCGTTGGTTCTACTCACCATGACATGTGACGGCGAGGTGGAAAACGACGGCATCGGCGGAGAGGGTGGTGGAGGTGAAAGGGAGCGTTGAGGGGGGTTTCCACTGTTTCTGATCCTCATACTTGGATGGATTGTTGTAAGGAAGAAAACAAAACAAAACAATGCAGAAAGGGAGGAGTGTAGTGTAGTTTAATAAAAATTGTGATGCTTTGGTAGACCAAAGGATGCGACAGAGGAGGAAGGGGCACTCATCGAGCGTGTAAGGTGTGGATTTGATTCAAAGGGGAATCATCCACGATCTCTATTAATACGCGTGCATTTCCTCTCGCCCAGTCCTCCTTCGACATTTGGTATCAACTTCAGTTATTCGTGACATTTCCACAAATAATACTAAAATGGTCCTCTTTGTAACATCTATACAAGCCCTTTTAATTTCATTATTTAAAAATTTACTTTTTAGAAGAAAAAAAAAATCGGAGAGAAAAGGTATGGTTGTATGATGTTAAATCGCCATTGAGGACAATGTTGTGAGATAATGAGTTGATGCTCCAAGAAATAGGTCATACTTGGTTTTGTGGTATTTGCCCACAGTTGCTCTGGGCTTGTGCCGAGATCTAAGCTGGTAGAAGCTTATGGAAGTTTGTTGCTCCTTCACCAAGGAATGAGAGGATGTTTGTAGCGATAAGATCTCTTATAAGGCTTGGTGCCATTATGTTGTGGGTTCTCAATAGTAAGCCAGGTTGCTCACTTTGATTGAGCATTTTATGTTTGGGCATAAGCCTATTGGTTACTGAATTTGGGTTTTGATTTTGGGTATAAACCATACCTCTCTTAACTTGCTTGTCTAAAGCAGGCTTGACAGTGGCCTATGGAAGACCAATAAGAATTGCCACTCTGAGTGAGTTGAAAGGACATTTTGAAAGTGATTTAACTTATGAATTTTGGAGGGGAGAGTGGGCATTAACTGCCGACAATCTTGTAGGTTACGAGTTTATGGTGAGACAGTGGAGAAGTGCCAAGTGTTGGAAAATCCTTCACAAAACATACCCAAATCACTAAAACCGGATTTTAGTACATAAAAAGAAATTAAAACAATTTTAAAAATTACAATAAAAGACATGCAGTGAAGAAAAAAATCGAAAAATCCTTGCAACAATGGAAAGTTCATTAGAAATTACAATCAAATACATGGTATGAACTTAGTCAAGTCATACCAAGAAAAAGCAAACTATATTTACATTAGTTCTCCAGAGAACAAAGCAAGACACACAAGCCATACCGTGGGTGAATCTAACTTGTTGGGTCTAAGTTACCAACAAACAAAGCGAAAAAATCATCTTAAATCGTTAAACCTCTTTCCAGATCCTTGTTCCGATGGCAATGAAAATGACATTACTAACTTGAAAACACCACGTGCAGTTGCGAGGAAACAAATCAAACAAAAATATCCGAGAATATATTAGGGGCATGCCAGCATTTACCTCTGCCACGCCTCCAATGTTCATGCCTGTTCCGGAGCCTCCTATCTCTTCATTGCTATTACATCAAATTGGTTATTATTTCAAGTACATCCATGTTGGTGTACTCATTTCTGGTGACAAGTTGTTTATCCCATCAGCTTATTTTTTTAAAATAAACTGTCTGATAGTAAGTTGCTTTGGATTTAATTTGCTTTTCATTTTTGTGCAGTGAATATAATTTGGTTAAAGATGACTTTCTCCAAAAGTCAGATTCGGGTTTTGAAAATTTCTGATATGATTTCCGTACCCTTTCATCTAGGTCCGTTGTTTCACACATGGATCACCGGACTAAGGTCGTCGGAATTAATTTCTGCTACGCCAATGGTGCTCTGACGGCCTTACAAAAGTTAGGTTCGGAGAAACACATTCTAAGCTTGTAATTCCCAATATTGTTGAGCAGTAGGCATAAAAGAACCTCCCAAGATTAGGTTTTAGACAATTGATTTTAGTGGGTGAGTGGAACTTGTGGGGAAACATATTCGTGGTTTTGGCACATAAGTTGGGAAGAGTGTGGGTGATATAGGTCAACATTTCACAATCATTTTGGATGTGATAATGATAGGAAATGATATCTCTTTAAGAGGGTTTTACTGATAGGAAAGAGTTGATGTAGAAGTCTAGACCCGAACAATCAATTTGAAATTTATGACTTTTTCTTATAATCTAAGTATCTTCTTCTAATGGTAGCTTTTAGCTCAAAGTTCTTGGATCAAATATAAAAGTTTCCGTAAAGAGTTAGACAATATATCAATGAAAAACAAACAATTAAAGTACTAAAGAAAAAAACACAAAAAACGATTTGATGGATTGATGGAAAGAAGAAAGAAGATGAATGGTGTTGATGATGAATAGTTGAACTTGCACCAACAAAGAACTATTTTGACCTTTAATCAACCCGCCTATTTACATGAACTAATGATAAATCTCCTTCACAATCTTGAAGAATTGAACCAAACGTTTTATCAAAACAGAAACAAGAAACTGACATTTTAAGAAGTCTCCCATGGAGTATTTTATTAATAAAAAATCAAGAAAAATACATTATATGGTGGCTATAGAAAATATAATATCAGACCTAAAATACTTGGAAAACAATGAAACAATTATTCCTTTGTCTTCAAGCAATTGGCCTTGTTATAGTCTTGCTTTTTAAGCTAGATTCGTAACAAAAAATACTTAAAATTTCATCATAAATAAATCTCTAAAATATAAAACTTCATAAATATATTATTGGGCTTATATATAATCAAATTTAAGCCTCGAATTGAACTCAATATGATTTCAAAGCTACATAAGGTCTAAAATTTGTTATTCTCGTTTTAATCACGTCCAAAAAATTCTACTCGTGCATTCCCCACTAAAACGATCATTTCTTAAGCTCCTGAAGTTGAAATAAAAGTGTTTCAAAGTGTGTTGCGAAGCTACAAGATAGATTTTTCATCGGTTAGAAGACATCTCAATCCAAAAATACTTAAATTCTATCCAAAAAATGCTTCATAAGTCGACTAATATTTTAGACTTAATATTGATAGCTTTTGTGACTTTATTTTAATAAATTTCAACTCATTTATGGATATATCAGAAGTGGTTGCATGGTATTGTTGCCGGGTAGATCCTGAGCTTTCTTGGTTTTAAAAGTGGTAGTTTTTGTTGGATAAAGATATAGGTTTTTGCTTTCTTCCCACAAACAACATCAGTTGTTAATATAAAATTTGTCTTCAAGAGAGAGGGTGGTTCACATAATTATTGTACTGGGAACCAGGAGGAAATAAGCTAGAGTGAAAGCTTAATTAAGCAAAAGAATTTCTCGTAGGAACCCCTACTTGCACTAAAAGGATGGCTTTCATAGAAAACATAGAGTTTGATGTGGGTCTCATGTACGAGTGTAGGAATAGTGTTGCGGTAAACTCGAGTTAAACAATGAACATGAATGAAAAATGAAAAAAAATGGACATAAATATTTAGGTGAAAAAAAATCTTTTGAAGAGAATAAAAAATTATGGGCAAGGAAAATTTCACTAAAATGGAAAAAAAACTGAAAGAGAAGTACAAGATGGAGAAATAAACAAATTCGAACCCGAAATATAAAATTTTCTCAAAATTCTCACAAACTCTCTCTTAATTTTGTTTTTGAATCGAACTCTTTAAGATTGCTAAAAGTCCTATTTATAGGTTAAAATTCGTGAAAACTAATTAGAATATCCTAAAATTATTAGAGTTTAATTAAGAAAAGATAATAGAGTTTAATTAAGAGAAAAAAAATTGATTTTGTAAAAAATATATCTTCATATCGTAATGTAGTTATCGATACGTTAGAACGTTACTTATTGTGTGGTTGGGACGAGAAATACTTCTTATCGAAACATTGTATATTGTTTCGTTCGAAACTTCGACTTTTTCTCACCATGACGTTAGTTCTATTTCGGACGAAATTCGAGGTTGACTCCACATGATAAAATTTAAAATTGTTGTGTTATAATAGAGTGGAATGGAAGAGGTGAAACATAGAAGCCGAAGACAGCGCAAGTGTTTGTGTGTTTGTTACACCTGGTTTTGGGCGGTGATGACTTATGACTCCCATCCATCCATCCACTACTTAAAATATAATATTATTGGACCCTCCATCCTTTTTGTCAGCAACATGGGCCCTCCTCCAATGAAATTGCGCCACCGCCACCGCCAGGTCACGGTGAGCTTCGGAAATCCATTCTCCTTTCCCCCATACCCTCTATATTAATATTTCTGATCAAGCCGTCGTACATAATTGACACGTAAGGTTAAAAACATGTCCATTCACGCACTTGGAAAATCTCTTCAATTTCATGATCGAGATTACAACTTCTGCCATTTTTCTATGCTGTTTGATTTATAAAAGAGCATTGAACGACCAAATATAAAAAAAGTAGTGAATGGCTAGGTACAGATAGATTCAAAAATTTAAATTTTACTTCACTTTTTCCTAGTTATGCTTGAAATTCTTTCGGTACTCGAATGAAATACTTTGTAATCAGGGATGAAGCCAAAATTATTGATAGAGGAAATTGAGATACTTTTGTAAAATATATATGTTCAAAGTAGGCGCAATTCATATGGGTCTATTAAAATTTAGGAAAACAAAATAAATTAAATGCTTACAATTATATTTGTACCAAATTAATATTTAGATACTACTTTGTATTAGTTTACAAAATTAAACTAAAAAAATTACTAAATCTATCATACAAATTATAAATTCTATAAAAAAATAACTTTGAAAAACTTAAAGGAGCTTCAAAGAAATTTTACAAAATATAGGGGCCGGGGGTCAGAGTCCTTGCAACTCCCTAAATTTACTTCTGTCTGTAATTTTTTTAGGGAAGAAAAACAAATATCGAGTATGCAATTCGCTTAATCTCGATAACCCTAATCTTTTGTAGCCTAAAAATTGTATTGCATGTTGAAAAAAAAAAAAAAGAAAGAAAAAATTAGGTATTGTATTTTTTATTTTAGTGAGATAGATTAAATCCTAAATTTAAGGTTTAGAAACATTTTAATTCTAGTTTTCCTCAATAAATAATTTTTATTTTATTTTATTATTTTCAAATAAAAAAACAAACTTTTGGATTAGTGTACCACAAAACTTGGGTAAGAATCTTATATCTATATTATTATTTAAGTTGTTGATTGAGTTAGTGTCACCCTCAACCGGGTCACTAATTTGGTTAAGAAGTTATGAGAATATACTTCCGTAATTAAAATAAGTAATATTATTTAAGGGCATTTTACTCTTTTCACATAAAAAAACCAATAAAAATATGCATATAACAGAATTTAAACCCACGCCAATTTCATTAATAAAATCATTAATTTACCATTTAACTAAAGATTTTTTTTTTTACTTTTTATACATTTTAATTTTATTATGCACACTTTATTACTTCATCAATTGTATATATTAATAATGTATTTGATTGAATTGGTGTCACAAGTTAAATCGACATCGACTCAAGATTGATGACAACACTATGATAAACAATTTAATCTAGTTTTTCATTCTAACAACGTAGGTATTTCATGTGCTATTATTAATTAATTTCAAACCATATGTTTCATTATTTATTGTATGTGATTTTTAAGCAAACATTTGTGTTCTAAATTTGTGGTTTTCACACGTATAGGCATGTGATAGGATTTCTAATAGTATTTTAAGCTTTATAAATTCTAATTTATAAACGAAACAACAAATGTTTATACTTTTACATATTTACTCTATCATAACATACATTTTTACACAATTCTTATTACTACTCATAATCCATCTATAAAAAACCCGTAAACCGGAAGAAAATAAGCATTTAAGTGCACTCAAATCCACATTCTCTTAATTATTGCAACAATGCTACCAACTAAGCTAAAACTCAATCGGCTCTTAACATAATATTTAGGATAAGGTATCTATACAGGCTCTACAACATAGTTGAAAATGTTAAATAATTTAATTTGTATATTTTTTGTATAATGTCAAATTTAGCCTTCAATATTTATATTTTTTTGTCAGTTTGATTCTTATTCTTTTTTGAGCTAAATTTGGCCCTCCTTTTACAAAAGAGTCAAATCACTAATTTTAATGGAAATGCCAACTAAAACATTTGTTTTTTAAAATGATGTTAGTGTGCCAACTTGCATGGTAGTCCACGTGTACTTTCACTATTTTTCTTATATTTCATGTCAACAAAAAAATTTAAACATATAAAAATAAAAATATTTAATATTCAAAAAGTTCATAAAAAATTAAAAAAAAATTAGCATGAAGTATATGTGGATTGTTATTCGAGATGCCATGTTTAAAAAATTTAAGATTTTAGTCAGTATTTTCGTTAAAAAAATAATTTAACTCTTTTTGAAAGGTTGATAGACAATTCGACTTTTTTTAAAAAGATTGAGGGTCAAAAAGTACAAGGATTAAAAACAACCAAATTAAAGTTTAAAAAAATTAAGGTTTTAGTCAATATTTCTGTTGAATTCGACTTAATGAATTTAACAATTACAGTATGGTGAGGACTGAAATATTATAATTCAAAAAGTACAAGGATTAAAAATAACCAAATTGAAGTACATAGACTAAATCCATAATGTTTGTAAAATATAAGGAGTAAGAGTAGAATTTAACCAATTCATAATACTGACCCTAAAAGATAACATAGTGATGATATTGTTATAAATGCAATAGGACGTGAATTTGAATATACAAAAACGACGTATTATTTTCTTATTTATGGGGTGGGAGGAATTATTCGATAATCCAATAAAAAGAATTTGAAGAGAGATTGAAGTTTTTTAACTCCAAGACTCTGTTTTGATAATATAACTTATATTTTTATATTAAATTAATTTTCATTAATTGGATTATATTTATCTGAATTTTTTTTTTAAAAAAGAAAAAAATTGAAGGATAAAACCTCTGTAATGGCAGAATTGTTAATTCCATTGAAACTGATCCCTTTTGTTTGCCCTTTTAACCCTTATTTGTTTTTAATCTTTTTCTTTGTCTCACACTTTCACAGGGCTTCTATTTCTCACAAACAAGTCTTAGTGTCCTTACAGTACTCTCTCCACATTCACGACTTTCTCTTTATGTACAGTCACTTTCACTTTTAAACCTCTCCCAGAATTTCTTTTCTCTCCCCCCAAACACCAATTTTCTCTTCAATTTGCAGTCCATTCCATGGCTGATATAGCCAAGTACGTGCCTGTCAATGGCGGAACAACCGTCGGTACAGACATTAAGAGCTTGTTCTCAGTTATCAAAACTAGAAGAACTGTGGCTTTGTTCATGTTTGCCTTTGTCGGTTTCACTCTTCTTTTAGCATTTTGCCCTTCTTCAAACACTTCTTCTCCTTGGGTTACCAACATCTTTTCAGCATCCTCCACTAATTCTGCTACAAGATCTCAATTCTCTTCTCTTTTTGATTACTTCTTTTCCAACACCTCTTCTTCCCCTCAACAAAGCACTAACTTCACTTCCCCTTCTTCTTCTTCTTCTTCTTCTTCTTCTGGTTCTAATAATCATACCAGATCTAACAATGGTTCTACTGAATTAGGCAACACAGGACAAGAGCAACTTTCTGACACAAACATCAACGAAAACACGACTTTTGCCCCTCCTAACACAAGTACAAACAACACCCAGAGTTCGGTTTTGCATGCAAATCAGACCAAAACTTCATCTCCAAGTGTTAATGAAAACCCACCTAGCACAAGCAACCAAGTTGAGAAGAAAGGGAATTCTGATGTTTTGAAGGTTAATCAGACTACACCCGTCGTTGGAAATTCTCCGGCCAAATCTGATTCTTCCGACAAGGTAAGTTCACGGAAGGGAGGGAAAAGTATAGCTGAAAAAGGAGTGGTGTCTAACATCACTGCTTCACCGACAAAGAAAAAGAAAGACAATGGGAGTGGTTCAGAGCTGTCAGCTAAACAGGGGATTGAGAGTTTAATGGAATCTTTAATGAACTGTGATTTGTTTGATGGAGGATGGGTGAAGGATAATTCATATCCACTTTACAAACCAGGGTCTTGTTCCTTCATCGATGAACAATTTAGTTGTATCATCAATGGAAGGCCTGATAAAAGTTACCAGAAATTGAAGTGGAAGCCTAAAGGCTGCACTTTGCCAAGGTATATATTTTGGTCTTTGAATTAGTCCTAATAGGGAATTTATTTGCTATTGATTCTGCATTTTAGGAATTACATGCAAATGAAATTTGTTTACTTTCTCATTAAGCTAAGATTAATAATTGGTCTCTTTCTTTTGGAAGATTGAATGGTGGTCACATGTTGGAGTTATTGAGGGGGAAGCGTCTTGTTTTTGTCGGTGACTCACTGAATAGGAATATGTGGGAATCACTCGTGTGCATATTGAAAAATGCTGCTAAAAAACCAAAAAGTGTTTATGAAGCTCATGGAAGAAGCTATTTTCGAGGGGAAGTTTCTTATTCATTCATATTCAAAGTAGGTTCTTGATATTTCCTATTGATGGTATTGATTGTTGAACATTATATTTGACATTCTATGAAACTTAATTTGTTTCCTATGGTGATGAAAATAGGATTATAACTTCACTTTAGAGTTCTTCGTATCCCCATTCTTGGTCCGAGAATGGGAAATGCCAGACAAAAATGGAGGGAAGAAGGAGACGTTGCGGCTTGACCTTGTCGGAAAATCGGCTGATCAATATAAATCAGCGGATATCCTTGTTTTCAATACGGGGCATTGGTGGACTCATGAGAAAACTTCCAAAGGGTTGGTTGATTATATTTCATTGCAACTTTTTGCAAATTGTAATCGATGATTTTAATGATGTTTCCTGTATTAAACACTGGAAAACTATAGGAAAGATTATTACCAAGAAGGTAGTCATGTTTACGAGGAATTGAATGTTCTTGAGGCTTTTCGTAAAGCATTGACAACATGGTCTAGATGGATTGATGCCAATGTAAATCCGATGAAGACTATGGTGTTCTTCCGAGGCTATTCCGCTTCTCATTTCAGGTATAAAAAGGAATGATTTTCGCCATTGTTTTCTATGTATGCAGTCTGGTTTTAAAGTCTTGGCACCTACATTGAGAAGTATGCAGGCATTTTCTAAATGTTTTATGGTTGCTTAATCTTTTTCCAGTGGAGGGCAGTGGAATTCAGGAGGAGCATGTGATAACGAAACCAATCCGATCAAGAATGAGAAATATCTAACGCCATATCCGTCAAAGATGTTGGTGTTAGAATCGGTGCTAAAGGGGATGAAAACGCATGTCACCTACCTAAACATTACTCGACTAACTGATTTCCGAAAGGATGGTCACCCATCAATCTACCGGAAACACCCGAAGCAAAAATTGTCGGAGGCCGAAAGGAAAGAACCTCTAAAATACCAGGACTGCAGCCATTGGTGCCTTCCGGGTGTACCGGATTCGTGGAACGAGCTTCTCTACGCGGAACTCCTTGTAAAAGAAAGCAAGATGAGGCAACATCAAAGGAGAGCTAGGTAAAATATATAGTTCATAGAAACTTAGATTAATTTTTTTATTTTATTTTTTGGTTTGAAGTTTTGAAATTGTAGAAACAAAGAAAAGAGCAAGTAAAGATGGAAAGATTTTTCTAAGCTTCAAATTTCCTTTGAGGATTGTAATTATTCCAATAAATGAAGCTCTATGATGCACGACAGTAAGTCTTCATTGTTTTATAGTATAATAGAAAATAGAGAGAATGATTTTGAGATGGAAAGATTTTTCTAAGCCTTTAATTTTATGAGGATTGTAATTAGTTTGCTTTTATCTATAATATATAAGATAAAAAATAACAACGCTATTGTGGATTGAGTCTTAACTCGATTGCTATGTAATGCAAGAATATGTGAATTCGAGTGTGCTAAAGCCCATAAGTTAACATGGGTTATTGAGGATTTATTATGTCTTTAAATTGATATCAAATGATAAATATTATGTGATAATAAAAAGCATAGTACCAATAAAGGCCCATTTTCGAAATTATTCACGGAAATGGGCCATTTCTAAAAATAATTATGAGTATGGATCGAAAATAAAAAAACGCGTTGACATGGACGCGTTTTCAGGGGATAACTTAGAAAAACGCTTCCACGTCAGTGCTTTTTTTCTTGTGTCATGCACTTTTACTCGTGCTCGGACTAAATTTTCAAAAGTCTTTCTTTTAAAAATATTACAAAAATAGACCAATGTTTTGAAATTTTACGAGAATAAGTTTTTATAAAGATTCAAAGTGGTAGCACTATTTATTTTTTTTAGTGCCACCAATTTATATGGAAATAAAACTTATAAAACAGATCTTTATATAGACCCGAAGTCTCATTTCCCTTATTTTCCTAAGCAATGTGGGATTTGAGATATGTGTATATATAGTCTCATAAATAGATTTACAGCTTGTTCCTAGATAATGTGGATACACTATATTTTATAATTTTTTTACAAAACAATTTCTATTTTTTTAATATTTTGTTAACATTTTCTCATATTATAAAATTATCTTTTGAGATATTTAATCTTATTACATTTTAAAATTGTTAGCATATACAAAAGGACCATTAGAAAAAATAAATAAATTACACCTATGAAACTTGTACATGCAGTAATCTTCTATTCAATTTTAAATGTTTAAAGTCAATATTCGTGCAATTCTAATTTTTAAAACAATTTTCCATTATTTCAATTTAGAAGTTATACTTTTAATTTTTTTTATTATTTATTTTATTTTATGTTATGAATGTTTGATTAATAAATAAATGGTGAGTATTTGGTACCCAAATAGTAATTTTTTTTTGTAATTTTAAAAAATTGATCTCTTTTTTTTTTAAATTTTTTTTTATAAATATTTTACTATTCTCATTAATTTTTTAATCCTAATTTTAATTTAATTTTCATTACCTTATGAATGCTGATAAATTTATTTCAGATGTATTTTGACTAGATAGATAATCTATTTAAACATAGTATATAATTATGTTAAATAAGTTTTTTTTATAGAAATATGTAATATACATAAAATATAATAATTATTTTTCATATTTTTACATCTAGATTAAATTACATTAATAGTCACTTAACTATGATTTTTTGGCTATCGAATCATAAAAACTTACAAAATGATCACTTAACTATTAGTAATTATTTTTTGGTCACCCAATTATCTTGAATTTTGAGGTATGTAACAAAAAAAAAAAAAAAAAGAAGACAAATTTGAATAGTTGAATGACAATTTTGTAACTTTTCATAAAAATATAATTAAAAAAAGCATAATTAAATGACTATTTTATAACCTTCTATAATTAAGTGATAAAAAAATTACCTTAAATACAAAAGAATAAACAACTTCATAATAAATTTTTATATTACATATGTATAAAATTCTTTATATGTAAATGATTTTTGCTTCGATATAACATTTATTCATTTGAAAAGAAAACAAATGTATATGAATCGATTCATTAATAGTTTTATACCTACACATTATATTGATTGTTTGCATCAAATTTTAGTGTTCAATAAATAAATCTATATAATCTTTTTAGTGAATATTTAATAATATTGGTATTGAAGTATATAAAAAGAAATTGCTTTAAAAAAATAAATGCAACAAAACAAGATTGCATTAATGGCAAATACTATATAATCTTCCACACATTCTCCAAACACCATTATTTCAAATCCATTTGGTCATCTTCAAACAAGAAGAGACCAAATCCCACATCATTTTATATTTTATAATTTTTTTATTTATAGAGTTTAAAAATTTTATTTGTAATGTAACAAATGTTAACTTTTCATAATAATAAAAAAAATTCTATAAGTAAAAAAATTTACAAAATATAGCGTAACCTTTAATCTTATGTTATTAGTTAAAAGAGGAAGGAATATCATATTGTCTAGGAACAAGCTGCAAACCTATTTATGAGTCTATATATACACATATCTTACATCCCACATTATTTAAGAAAACAAGGGAAATGAGACTTTGGGTCTATATAAAGATCTGTTTTGTAAGTTTTATTTCCACATTAATTGGTGGCACAAAAAAAAAAATGATGCTGCCACTTTGGGTCTTTATAAAAGCTTATTCTGGTAAATTTTCAAAAAAGTGGTCTATTTTTATAATATTTAAAAAAACGACCTTTTGTGAAAATGTAATTTGAGCACGGGCAAAAGCGTGTCCACGTCAGCACACTTTTGCCTAACACAAGGAAAATCCCTTGAAAATACGTCAACGTTAGCACGTTTTTAGATTTTCAGTCGATATCCGTAATTATTTTTAGAAGCGGTCCATTTCCGTAAATAATTTTAGAAGTGGGCCTTTATTGGTACATTGGCCGATAATAACAATAATATTATTGATTAAATATTAATTAATGTAATTAATTAATTTGATAATACTTTTTAAAAGTATCATGTATAATATTAAGTAATAAAAATATTTAAATTTATAAAATTATTAAATATAATTAGATAAATAATAAAAATCTAGACTCTTTTTTAATAATTAAATATTTTAATTTAATAAATATATTTTTATCTATAAATTTTATTTTATTATAAATATGATAGTATTTGAATCTATGTTACAATAAAAAAAGTTTATAAAAATTCTTTAAATATGAATTCATTTACAATAACTCTTTTAGGCGTCAAAATATATAAACAAAATTTTTAAGTACCAAAATATATAATTGGGTGAATAGAATCTTAAAATAATATATTACAACTTTTGATATACATTGAAAGTTATATTATCATGTTTGGTTCACCAAATACTTTTTCTAGAAATGTAATGATAATTTACGAATTTATCCTTATAAAATAAAATATTCATGTATTTAATTTTTATAATAAAATTTATTTTAATAAATATTTAGATTAAACATTTAAAATTAAAATTTAATTGATAATTTTTACATTTTTTTCAAATCCCAATGTAACATAATTTACTTTGAATATTAAAAAAAATATAATTTACTTTTGCTCAAATTATTGTTAGAGTTAAATCTAAACTTTTTTTTTTCCTTTTTCTCATAAAGATTCATAAAGATTATAATATAATAAAATTTTCAATTAATATATTGAAAAGAAAAAGAAAATAAACATTATATGCAAACGATATAATTTATAGATGATTAAATATGCATATAAATAAAATAAAATCAAGAGAAAAAAATTTACGAAACAATCTATTGAAGTATTAAAAAAAAATCAAGTAGTAAAAAAGAGGAAGGAGGCAATAACTTCTTCTTTTTCTTTAGTTTACTAACAAAATAATAAATAAATTAATATAAAATAAGGTTAATTTTATTTTAATATTTTTTTAACTTTCCAATCTATACGGGAAAGTAGTTTTCCTATATTTTATCATGAGAATAGCATTGTAATAACTCCCAAAAAAAGTAAATAAAATTTGACATATCTAAAAATAATTAAGAATAATTATTTTATACTCGATTGAAGGAATAAAAAAAATTCACAAATAAATTTAGGACGTTGACATATATCCATTACTATTATTTAGTTTTTAAAAATACATGACAACATCTTAAGCCTACAAACATACAGTGTGAGTTAATCCGTTAAGTCTATCTAAAATTTAACTTATAAATTGGTATTTAAATTATATATATATTTTTTATTTTAGTACCTAAACTTTTTTTGTTGTCACAAGTGGTACCGAAACTATTTTTTTCCAAGTTGGTACGTCATACAAAGTGTTAGTTAAATCGTTAAATCTATCTAAAAAAGAAACTCAACCCATAACTTGATATCTAAACTATGCATTTTTCCCATTTTGATATTTAAGCATTTTTTTTTGTTACAAGAGGTACCTAAACTTTTTTTTTCCCAACTTGGTACTTTTGTAGTTCAACCGTTAATTAAACCATAAGTATATTTTTTAAAAATAATCAATTAAAAATTGACATGTGGCAAAAAAGACAAAAAGTAGTATTTTCTCTTTTAAATATATTGTTTTTATTTTTTTTCCCTTTCTTTAGAATAAGATCGATGGTTGAACTGGTCAAGTCACCAGTTCTTTTGGTTTGAAATTACTAAAATTTCATAAAAATAAAAAATATTTTAAAAATAGAGAAAACCAATTAATTATTTTTTTAGCTTGGTTCAACCAACTTGTATCAATTTGCAGGTCAACCAGTTTAACCCTTATCTCCAGAAAAATACCCCAATTGATCCAACCGAGCATTCCGATCCGGTTTTGAAAACACTAGTTCTTTATTTCATTAGGTCAAACAAGCAAGCGATGAAGTTCAAAAATAGAATTAATCGTTAGCATTTTAACCTCAGGAGGGAAAATGAAATAAAGAGAGAAATAATGTAAAAAAAAGAAGAAAGAAAATGAAAGAATATATATATATATTTAAGTTTATATTATGTGACAGATTATTATTGGTTGGAATTTTAGAATTGAAGATAAACAATATGATTGGTTGATGATAGGGAAGAATTTAAGGTGGTGCTGTCTCACAAGTTGGTGGCAACCAATGCTACCATAGAAAATACACAATTTTCGTAAATAATTTAGATTCAATAATTTCCGTAAATAAATTTTTTATATTATTTTTAGAAGAAACAGTTTATATACTCCTCTTTTAATACATACGGTCTTCCTCCCATTTTATTAAATTTTCATTAAGAAAAATTAATGTTATCTTTATTAAATTTAATATTTCTAAAAATTACAAAATATTGTTTTTCAAGAAACTGGGACAGTCATATCCCTTATCCGTTATTGATGACTCCTTTTCTTTAGGCGTAATCAAACCCATCTTCTAAGCTAGTTTAATAATGGCAATGAGATAATTATACTACTAGATCTTGATTATAATAACAATATTATTTTTTTCTTAAAATAAATGGTAATTTTCAGTAAATGTAGAAATCTTATATAAAAAAATTAAGTAAAAAAAATACTCTTATATTTATAAAAATAAACTTAAAAATTAATCTATAAAAAAAATTAACTTCTTTCGATCATTTCTCGATTGAGTTAATTTGACTTTTTGTGATACCAAACTCGATTAAAGATTTAATAATAATATCTATCTATACTATTATGAAAGTTTTGACTAAGTTTAGTGTCGCTCAACTCGCAATATCAATCCAATTAGGCTGCGTTTGGGAACCAATATTTTAGAATTTGGATTTGAATACTAAAAACAGTGTAAACTATTTAGAAATATAACCTTCATTATAATTTTTCAAATCCATGGATTTGTTAGAAGCCTATTTAGTAATGAATTTGAAATCCTTAATATATTTTTGGATTTGATAAATACGTTCTTTTTTTTTTTCTTATATATATTATATAAAGTCTCAACTAATTTGTCGATAATATATGCATTTCATTCTTATCATCTGTATAGGAAATCCATCTTCCTCTTATGATGTTAAGGACGCTAAGGAGCTTTGGTACCTCAAAAATTTTAAAATATTTTATTACTCTCTTGGAATTTTTTAAATTTTTATTAAAACTTTTGTTAGAATTAAGTGACCTGAATTCTTATTTAAATAAAATACAGTGGTAAAATAAAAGAAAAGAAAAATTCATATAAAACTACGCTTCTTTTATTTTATTTTAGAATAAGGTTTTTTTAAACCTTATTAAACTCCATTTATTTGATATTGATTAGGATAAGGTGTTTCAATCTTACTACACTCCTATTAGAATATGATTTTACAAGCCTATAAATAGACATAGTCTATTCCTCTTGTAATTATTCGAATTCGACATAGTAAATTTTCTTCTCCTCTGCCGGTGGTTTTTTTCTGAAAGGGTTTGTAACATCCTAGATTAGGGGTTATGCGTTCGTGTGTAATTCATGAGATAGTGGGCTCAGTGGGTGTGTTGGATGTGTTCTGAGGAGTTCTAGGAACCCTAAGGTGCATGGAAATGTATGGAAATGGAAATGAACATTTTGGAAACTTGAACATTTTGGAAACTCGAACATTTTGGAAACCCGAACATTTACGGGAAACTCGAAATGTAAGAAAATGGTCAACAAACAGAGCCGATCGGAAATTTTAGGAAACCTAGAAATGATGCCGAAATGTCAAATTTTAAAGTTCAAAATAGGAAATAAGGGCTAGAGGGCCTTAAAAGAAAAAGTTGGAGAAGTTTGACACACAAACAGCTTGGAAAAGTGGTCCAAGATGCCACTTAGGGCCTCTGGAAATGGCGCCATATGCAAGAGGAATGGGCCTGAGTTCGAGTCACTTGAGAAGCAAATAAATAAGTTTTATTTTTGCTTCCAGAAGGCTGAGGTGGACGGCATGGGTTTCTAGAAAAGGAAGAGTTTTATTTGCATAAATATGTGAATAATAAGGGATAAATAATGGATTTATTTTAGATTATTTTCAAGAGATAAATGTGGATATTATTTCTTTTATTTTGATAGATAAGGAAGAGATAAAAGAGGATTATTATTAGTATTACTTTTATTAAGAGATAATTATTGGATTAAGTTTTATTAAAGTGATAAATCAAGGGATAAAGCTATCAAAATAGAAGAGTGGTGGCCAAGTAAAGGACTCTAGCTAGTAATTTTGGCTATAAAAGGAAGAGTAAGGCTATTCTTCATTCATTCTTTTCTTTTCAAGAAAACCTCTCACGAAATTCTCTAAAGTTTCTCCTCTTCTCTCTGCCGAATTTTCTCCGCCATTATTCTCTTTTTCTCTTTTCTTTTCTTCTTCTATTACAAACACAATCAAAAGTCGAAGATACCAATAGCCCTAGTCGATTTCTCACTAAAGCCTCAAGAGCCGAAATTGTTATCCACATCAAAGCCATAGCCAGGACATCGCTAAGGGTTCAAGCAAGAGTTCCATCAAATTCTTCTAAGAAGGGTAAGATTAGGTTAGATTCTCATTCTATTTCTTTTAAGGCTGTCGAAATTAAGATTCTAATACCCTTAATATCTCATTGTCAAGAGATCTTTCGGGATTTACTAAGTGTCAACTACAAGGAAGGAGAAGTTCTTTTCCGAAGGTACACCATAAGCCGCGTGTTCCCTAGTTATTCGGTGAATTTCGGGATTTAAGAATCTAAGGTAAGTCATATTTAACATACTGGCTAAGGGTTATTTGTTGTGAATAAATGTTAGAAATTGATCTAACATGTAGTTATAGGGATTTAATGAGGATACAAGGATTTTGGGATTTGAGAATTTCAAGGTAAGTTTTAAGAATACTAATCCTACTAGGATTTGGATTTATGGCCGAATGGCTTTTTATTAAATTAGTAAGTGATTAATCAAATGTAGGAATTTGAGATCTAAGGCAGTAGATCAGATTTCGGGATTTCAAGGAATTCGTTAAGCAAATCAGGTGTGTACCCTACCCTAAGTTTTGATAGGTTCATGGCTATGTTTAAATTAAATGTATTATTAAGAATGTGTGTACTCACACTAACTTTCAATATATCATATGGCAATTATTTTAATATATGAATATGCATAAGAATGTGAATGTGGCTAAGTACCACAAATGTGGTAAGAGTACCCAGGTACGTTTCCTACTTTCGATAGGATTACGAATATGTTATATTGTTAACATGTGAATAATGAGAAATTAAGTATGTTATGCATTTATGGGGCATTCGGGATATATGAGAAAGGGAAGAAGGTGTTGACTTCGGTCTCACCAACGGAATATGGTGACTACGGTCACAAAATTTGAATATGGTAACTTCGGTTACATTATCTCGAATTTGGTAACCGGTTACATTATTTGAATATGGTGTCTAATGACACAAATTATATGGGCGATGTGCACGCCGATCGCAATGATCGCTTCGATGGTGTGTAGCGGATGGAGGGTTGACTTAGTAGTCCCACGGTGTGTGGTGGCAGTGTACGGGTGGTGTGTAGCGGATGGTTAATTAGGTTTGGGTTTGGGAATGCATCATTAATTGTATTCTATGATTTGAATGTGTATCATTTGCATGCCTGATTCTATTATGACTTAGTGTTGTGTACACATTGAGTTTGTTGACTCACCCGTTTGGGGAATATTTTTTGTGTGATGAGCAAAGAATGGACCGGGTCGGGCAGGAGCTTAAAGGTGGCCATGCATAGCAAGAAATTTATGATTTGGACTTTCAATTTATTTTAAGTATTTTAAGTTTTACTTTGGGATCATTGATATAATAAGGCCATTGTGGTTTACTTTATTTTTCTTTTATTTATTATGTTTATGGATTTTTATCAATTAAAGTTTAAGTAAATTCCTTTTTAAATTAACTCTAAATGTTTTGTCACCTTAAATAAATGGGTTTTAACATAAGATAAATTTGTTTTCAACTCAAGCCCAACCCAAACAATATTTTTTAAAAATCATACAAGTTTTTCCTAAGTAACAAAAGAATTTTGAACCGGTTTACTTGAGGAACATACCAAATCTGGTCAAAGCTCGTGGGCCGGGTTTGGGGTGTTTCAAATTGGTATCAGAGCCCAGTTTTAAACTCTCGGCTACTGTGGGCTCGGTGCCCAAAACATTTTGAATTCGAGCCCAAATGATTTTCTTTGAACATAAGCGGAGTTTTATGGCATGGCACCTAAGTCTCCGACCATTCATCCACCGGTAAGTACCCTAACTTTATGTGTGATTTTGTGATTGATGAACGTATAAGGGTAGAAAAGGCATGGAACGTAGAATAGAATGATAAGGAACATGAACCTTAGGACTAGATTACTCAAACACGAACCACATAAGACTTAATGCACTAAACAAACCTATGGCTAAGTCACGAGCTAGGGTGTGGTAACCCCAGACGCATGTCTAGGATTGGATCGGAAGAGCCTCGGTATTTAAGCGATCCCTGGTGACTCACCTCCTCTTTCACTGGAATCCTGCACAGTGCGTAGCTTCGGTTCACCCTAACCAAGAGGACTCGGTCATAGGCTAAACACAATGACTAAAACCCGAAAGGGAACTAGCCGTGTTTTTATAAACCCTAGTTTTAAAACTCTTAAAATTACCTTTTAATTTGTGAGAACTATTTTTACAAAATTCTTCGAAAAATTTTTGATTTATAAAATTACAAAATACCCTAGTGGTAAATTACAAAATACCTTTGGTTTATGAAATTCCCAAAATACCCATAGTTCTTATCAAAATTTTCATTACTTTATAAAATGTTCAAAAACCCTAATTTGCAAATTATCAAAAATACCTTGATTTGGAGAAAAATTACTTAAATTGCCCTTAACTCACAAAATTACCAAAATGACCCCGATTTTCAAAATTTTTGCAACATCACCGTTTTGGAAAGTAAAATTCTCAAAAAGAACCCTCAAAGTTTTGCAAATTTTGAAATATCCCTGATTTATTAAAATTTACAAATTTACCTCAGTTAATTACCAAAATACCCCGAAGTTCCAAAATTAAGAAATACCCCAAATTTTAAAATTTTTCAAAATACCCCCGGGATTTCAAAATTTCCAAAATACCCTTATTGAAAAAATCACCAAGGAACCTTATTTTGACAAATTACAAAAATACCCCTGTAGGACACATTACGAAAATACCCCTGGGTAGTGGAAAAACAACAACAATGAAAACTACAACATTTCTCTGAATGAACGAAAGTTCATAATTGGTTGATGAATGTGAACGTGACTTTCTGAATAGTGAATTTGAGTTGAGAACTTTGTTTGATCGAAAGAACCACTTTTAAACATCTCTTTTCATAAAACTGTTCGCGGTTAATAAGTGGAACAAAAAAAAATTTCTGATGCATAAAAATCTTTAATTGAATTGAATCGCGACGTTAGAAATGAGTTTTGAGGGACGTGAACTTAGAAATTGTGCCTAGAAAGTATGATGGTTCTATTAAGATCAGAGTGCGCAGCATAAGCATAGTGCGGTGAGTTAAGAGGTACGATTATTCGTTAATAAGTAATTTTGAGGACGAAATTATTTTTAAGGAGGGTAGAACTGTAACATCCTAGATTAGGGGTTATGCGTTCGTGTGTAATTCATGAGATAGTGGGCTCAGTGGGTGTGTTGGATGTGTTCTGAGGAGTTCTAGGAACCCTAAGGTGCATGGAAATGTATGGAAATGGAAATGAACATTTTTGGAAACTTGAACATTTTGGAAACCTGAACATTTTTGGAAACCTGAACATTTCTGGAAACCTGGAAATGTAAGAAAATGGTCAACAAACAGAGCCGATCGGAAATTTTAGGAAACTTAGAAATGATGCCGAAATGTCAAATTTTAAAGTTCAAAATAGGAAATAAGGGCTAGAGGGCCTTAAAAGAAAAAGTTGGAGAAGTTTGACACACAAACAGGCTTGGAAAAGTGGTCTGAAGATGCCACTTAGGGCCTCTGGAAATGGCGCCATATGCAAGAGGAATGGGCCTGAGTTCGAGTCACTTGAGAAGCAAATAAATAAGTTTTATTTTTGCTTCTGAATATTTGAGGTGGACGGCATGGGTTTCTAGAAAAGGAAGAGTTTTATTTGCATAAATATGTGAATAATAAGGGATAAATAATGGATTTATTTTAGATTATTTTCAAGAGATAAATGTGGATATTATTTCTTTTATTTTGATAGATAAGGAAGAGATAAAAGAGGATTATTATTAGTATTATTTTTATTAAGAGATAATTATTGGATTAAGTTTTATTAAAGTGATAAATCAAGGGATAAAGCTATCAAAATAGAAGAGTGGTGGCCAAGTAAAGGACTCTAGCTAGTAATTTTGGCTATAAAAGGAAGAGTAAGGCTATTCTTCATTCATTCTTTTCTTTTCAAGAAAACCTCTCAGAAATTCTCTAAAGTTTCTCCTCTTCTCTCGCCGAATTTTCTCTGCCATTATTCTATTTTTCTCTTTTCTTTTCTTCTTCTATTACAAACACAATCAAAAGCCAAGAAGATACCAATAGCCCTAGTCGATTTCTCACTAAAGCCTCAAGAGCCGAAATTGTTATCCACATCAAAGCCATAGCCTGGATCTCGCTAAGGGTTCAAGCAAGAGTTCCATCAAATTCTTCATAAGGGTAAGATTAGGTTAGATTCTCATTCTATTTCTTTTAAAATTGTCGAAATTAAGATTCTAATACCCTTAATATCATTGTAGAAGAGATCTTTCGGGATTTACTAAGTGTCAACTACAAGGAAGGAGAAGTTCTTTTCAGAAGGTACACCATAAGCGCGTGTTCCTAGTTATTCGGTGAATTTGGGATTTAAGAATCTAAGGTAAGTCATATTTAACATACGGCTAAGGGTTATTTGTTGTGAATAAATGTTAGAAATTGATCTAACATGTAGTTATAGGGATTTCGATGAGAGGATACAAGGATTTTGGGATTTGAGAATTTCAAGGTAAGTTTTAAGAGTACTAATCCTACTAGGATTTGGATTTATGGTCGAATGGCTTTTTATTAAATTAGTAAGTGATTAATCAAATGTAGGAATTTGAGATCTAAGGCGATAGATCGATTTCGGGATTTCAAGGAATTCGTTAAGCAAATCGTGTGTGTACCCTACCCTAAGTTTTGATAGGTTCATGGCTATGTTTAAATTAAATGTATTATTAAGAATGTGTGTACTCACACTAACTTTCAATATATCATATGGCAATTATTTTAATATATGAATATGCATAAGAATGTGAATGTGGCTAAGTACCACAAATGTGGTAAGAGTACCTGTGCACGTGTCCTACTTTCGATAGGATTACGAATATGTTATATTGTTAACATGTGAATAATGAGAAATTAAGTATGTTATGCATTTATGGGGCATTCGAGATATATGAGAAAGGGAAGAAGGTGTTGACTTTCGGTCTCACCAACGGAATATGGTGACTACGGTCACAAAATTTGAATATGGTAACCGGTTACATTATCTCGAATTTGGTAACTTCGGTTACATTATTTGAATATGGTGTCTAATGACACAAATTATATGGCGATGTGCACGCCGATCGCAAATGATCGCTTTGATGGTGTGTAGCGGATGGAGGGTTGACTTAGTAGTCCCCACGGTGTGACTGGTAGGTACGGGTGGTGTGTAGCGGATGGTTAATTAGGTTTGGGTTTGGGAATGCATCATTAATTGTATTCTATGATTTGAATGTGTATCATTTGCATGCCCGATTCTATTATGACTTAGTGTTATGTACACATTGAGTCTGTTGACTCACCCCGCTTGGGGAATATTTTTCAGTGATGATGAGCGAAGAATGGGTAGGGTCGGCAGGAGCTTAAAGGTGGCCATGCATAGCAAGAAATTTATGATTTGGACTTTCAATTTATTTTAAGTATTTTAAGTTTTACTTTGGGATCATTGATATAATAAGGCCATTGTGGTTTACTTTATTTTTCTTTTATTTATTATGTTTATGGATTTTTATCAATTAAAGTTTAAGTAAATTCCTTTTTAAAATTAACTCTAAATGTTTTGTCACCTTAAATAAATGGGTTTTAACATAAGATAAATTTGTTTTCAACTCAAGCCCAACCCAAACAATATTTTTTTAAAAATCATACAAGTTTTTCCTAAGTAACAAAAGAATTTTGAACCGGTTTACTTGAGGAACATACCAAATCTGGTCAAAGCTCGTGGGCCGGGTTTGGGGTGTTTCAGGGTTTCCACGTAAAATTTGGGTGTTCTTTAATTTTTGTTTCTCTTTTTTTTTAAATATATTGTCAATACCGATATTATATTTTTCACAAATTGGTATCAGAGCTTCCGGGTTTTTCATCTCGATCACGGTAATGGTGTATTTGAAGTATGAAATTTCGCTGTTGGATCGCAACACCAGATTCGCGATGTGGCAGATAAAGATGCAAGCAGGTCTTGCACAGATGGACTTAAAGGAAGCCCTGCTAGGGGTAGGTAAGATACCTTCGACATTGACGAAGGAAGAGAAGAAGCACAAGGATCGAAAGGCGTTAACACAGTTACATCTTTATTTGTCTAACGAAATTTTGTAGGATGTGATGAAGGAGAAGACCGTCGCTGCATTATGGAAGAGGTTGGAACAAATATGTATGTCGAAAACTCTAACCAGTAAGTTACATATGAAGCAACATCTTTATGCTCATCGTTTGGAGGAAGGTGCGTCTGTGCACGAACACTTAACAGTGTTTAAAGAAATTCTCTCAAACTTGGAGGCCATGGAGGTTCTGTAACACCCCTTACCCGTGTTCATCGTCAGAACCGGGTACGAGGCATTACCAGACATAACTCACTTGAACATACAACTTTGAGCTATAGAATTTCATTCCAAATTAAAAACTTTCCGATTCACATTAATAACATCCTTATTATAGGCCTACGAGGCCTTAAACATGCAAACGGTGGGTCTCGGAATTAAACCGGGAACCTTAATATACTTAAAAAAAATAAAAAATTTGCCTTAACAGGGCCACACGCCCGTGTGAAATGGGACACGCCCGTGTGGGATTTATTTTTCATTTCGAACCTGCAGGGGTTTTCACACGGCCGGACACACGCCCGTGTCAATGGCCTGTGTCCCTCACACGGCCTAGACACGCCCGTGTCCTCACCTGTGTGTGAAAACCTTAGCATTCTGTTTATGATGTCAGTAGTCTCTTAAGGGGCACACGGCCTAGGCACACGCCTGTGTGTCTAACCCGTGGTCGACACTGACTTGCAACACTAACATGCAGGGGACATACGGCCTAGTCACACACCCATGGGACTGACCGTGTGTCACACATGGCCTAGACACACGCCCGTGTGCCTACCTGTGTGGACAAGAACAAGGCTATTTGCCAAGTCCTTCTTATTCCCCTAACTCACATAACATTAATCCCATTCAACCATTTACCAAGCAACCCAATCGTGCATCTAACACTTTCATGAATAACCTCTTCCGTTCATAAATTAGTAATAATGAAGAAAACGAGTAAAGAACTTGTGCTTATTACTAAAGATTAGAATTTAGTTTAAGAAAACAAATTTTGATCAGAATATTTGATAGAAATACTACAATTCTTGAAAGGTTAATTGAAAAAAATCGATAATTGAATTAGTGATATTTTAAATCCGTAATTTTTGAAAATAAAATTGATATTTCGAAGGAAAGTCCAAATTAATTTATTCGAACATATTGATTATGAAATCCGTTTGTAGATAAATTTTATGAAAAACCATTGTTTATGATTTCCAGAAAAATTCTCGTTTAAATCAAACCATGAAAGAAAATAAATAATCAAAAATAAAATCCAAATTTAAAATCCCAGAGGCCTTATTACAACTTTAACCCAAAATAGTAAAAGTAACGAAATGAAACAGAAAAGAAATTTACTAAAGTTCGAAATATCATTTCCAAAGTATGGCCTCCATCGGGTCATCCATGGCCCCAAGTCCTCGTCACTGAGCATTACCTGAGGGGATTAAGAAAAAGAAAGGAGGGGTGAGTTACAAGAACTCAGTGCATAATCCCCTTACCGTCATCCACTGGGCCTGAACCCGTATCGCATCATCTTGGACCGAAGCCCATTAACATAACAATATTAAAATGAAGTGAATGCATGCAACCCAACCCATCCATCCATCACATCCCCGACCAACCAATCACACCTGTGGGGATCAAGTCAACCCACCCCGCCGCTCACACCAAAATTTGCAGTTAAGCTGCTTATCATATATTTATATTGTGGCCAAGCCACCGAAATCATAAGTAAGCAAAATAATGAATATTTTGTGGCAATGCCACCAGGCTACACTGCCCTCCATACAATTTTCCCATCCCATGCAAAATGTGAAATGCAATATACATAGGATAATATCCACATATATAATTTACCATTAATCCAATATTTATTACGGTGAATCGGTCCATTATAGAACTTTGTAGTTCGGCCCACTAAGGCATTCTAGCAATTCGGCCCATAGGGACATTTTAGTAAATCGGCCCATAGGGGCATTTTGGTAAATCGACCCATAGGGGCATTTTAGTAAATTTAACAATTTTAATACCGATTTTGACAAATCTATAGAAATAATGTAATTTAAACAAATTTCTCGATTTGTGCCATATTACGATTTTTAGCCTTATAATAATAACGATCTTATTATCCAACATGTTATCGAATCATGAATCTGCAGGATTTCGGTGTGAGATTACACACCTGATTACGGTAAGAATTAAACCTTCTTGATCGTCGGCACCCTTAGTATCGTGAACAACCGCGATTTGTCTATTTTCACCAGATGATGGTCCACAACCCGGTGGAAAATCCCGAACTGCCGATACCGCCCTACGTTTGAACTTAGGAGTAGGAATTGCAAATCCACTCCTTTTGTGTTCTCCTATCGCTTTTCCTTTCGAATCGATACCACTTGCCTCCATTGGAAAAAGTCTTAATCAAAACGATATTACGATGATATAATCGATTGTTTAAGGAAAAGGTTCGGCTTACCACTATTTCCGTAGGATCAACAAGTGAATAAAAACGATCGATATAATCCCTATAATAACCGATTAGTCACAACCATCATTCCATTTAGCAAACTAATCAAACAATGAGCAAGATCGAAATAATCCATAAAGAAACTTCTTACCTTACGATAATAGATCCGATTTCCACCGATTGGGCTTACGACTACGGATGAATCGACAAAATGAAAGATTCGACCAACCCCACAAGAACACTACAAAATAAGAGATGATCACGAAATAAAGGAGTAGAAGAGAGGAATGTTTCGGTTTAGAGAACCATCCAAAGAGAAGGTACATATTCGGCATGAAGAAAAGAAAATACAAGGATAGAGTAGAGCCACTTACCGATTCGATCAAAGAAGAGATACTCAACTCGCAAGATGGAGAAGAGAAGATGATAAAAATTTGGCTATTGATGAGAAAAGAATAAAGAAGATTCGGCCAAACAAAGTTGTGTCGATTAAAGAGAAAGGAAAAATGGTTGAGGAGATGGTGAAGAAGAAAAGAAGTGATGGACAAGGGAGTATAGAGGTTCGGCTATTACCAAAAGAAAATGAACCAAATTGAATTGAGTATTTTGGCAAAACAAAAGAAAGGAGAAAAGAACAGAAGGCTATAGTGATTCGGCCAAAACAAAGGAAAAGAAGTTGGAAAAAGAAAATGCCAAAATGTTAAGAAGAAACAAAACTTTTCATGCACAATATTTGCAAAATGCAATAGGAATTTCGGCTCTCCCTAATCCCCTAACCAAAACCGTGTATCATCATTACCAAAAAGGTGAGTGTTGACCAAAATTCTCTCCCTTAGGCAACTCCTAAAATTCGGCCACATGCTTCCCCCACCTTATCCCTTTCTTTTATTTCTTTCCTTCCTTTCCTTTTGTTTACCTCCTTACCATATTTTCTTATTCCTCTTACCAACAATAAAAAGTCTTCCTTACCATAATTAGAACCTTGGCCGACACTTGGAAAGGAAGCACAAAAAAAAAATCCAAATTTTGCACTAGGTGGGATTCGAACTGCACCCCTCAAGCCCATACATGCAACGCCACACCACTCCTCTACTAGCTTCACTTGTGCTAGCAAAATGCACACTTATTTCCTTAAATCTTGATGTCACATACCTTCTCTCCTTAAAGTGCTTAAACACACAAATTTTACTAAGGCTCAATTCAATCCCAAGCCTTCTTAGGACCCCTAAACATACAAAATTCACATTTTTAACTAGCCTATCGCATGATATAATGCAAAACATAAAATTCTAAATTTCAGGATGTTACAATTCTACCCCCCTTAAAGAAATTTCGGCCTCGAAATTTACCTGATTAGAAGAGATGAGGATATTGCTGCCGTATTGTGTCCTCTGGCTCCCATGTAGCTTCCTCTGACCCGTGATTGCGCCATAATACTTTAACTAATGGAATCGACTTCCTTCTTAGTACATCTGCACTAGCTCCTCTTCAAAAGACAAGTCAGGTCTTAACTCAATTTCTTCCACGGTTACAACATGAGACGGATCCGAACGATAACGCCTTAACATAGAGACATGGAATACACTATGTATCTGTCCTAACTCTTGAGGTAACTCAAGGTCGATAAGCCATCGCCCAACACGCTCAAGACACGGTATGGTCCGATGAATCTAGGACTCAACTTACCTTTCCGCCCAAATCTTAAGATATTTTTCCAAGGTGAGACCTTCAAAAAGACCTGATCACCCACAAAGAACTCTATCTCCTTCCGCTTCAGATCCGCGTATGATTTTCGTCGTCCAAGCTTCTTTTAACCGCGTGCGAATTACCTTAACTTTTTCCTCCGTCTCGAGATCAACTCTGGACCCAATAAGCTGTCGTTCCCCAATTCGATCCAAAGAAGTAGAGTACGACACCTACGACCATACAATGCCTCGTAGGGTGCCATCCGGATCTTTGGATTGATAGCCGTTGTTGTATGCAAACTCGCCAACGGTAGGAAATCTTCCCAACTACCCTCGAAATTGATCACTGACCTCTTAGCATGTCTTCTAGAATCTGGATTACTCTTTCCGACTGGCCATTAGTCTGCGGATGAAATGCCGTGCTGAAATTTAGTCTTGTTCCCAAAGCTTCATGCAGAGCCTTTCAAAACTGTGATGTAAACCTAGGATCCCTGTCGGATATGATAGATACTGGTACCCCATGTAACCTCACGACTTCTGCTACATACAACTTGGCTAACTTCTGCAACGAATAATCCGTACGAACAGGTAGTAAATGAGCAGTCTTCGTTAACCGATCCACTATCACCCATACTGAATCTTTCTTAGTAGGCGTTAAGGGTAACCCACTAACAAAGTCCATCGTTATTATTTCCCATTTCCATAGTGGAATTTTCACCGGTTGTAGACATCCTGAAGGCAATTGATGCTCCGCCTTCACCTGCTGACATGTTAAGCACTTGCTCACGAAATCAGTAACCTCCCGTTTCAACCCTGGCCACCAATACTGCTCACGGGGATCTCGGTACATCTTATTTCCCCCGGGGTGCATAGCATATGGGCTACTATGCGCCTCACGCAGAATCAATTGTCTCAATTCCAAATCCCTGGGCATACAAACTCTTCCGCGGAAACACAATACTCCATCACTATTTAATCCAAAATCCCTATCTCACCACTTTCCACTTGTCAAGTCGAGAACCCAACGCTTCATCTATCAACCGCTTTTCCTTGTCTGATTTACCCATGCAGCTTCACTTGAAGTTCGGCTAATAGGCTACCATCTTCATAAAGGCTGAGATGAGCAAACATTGCTCTCAAATTCGATATCACTTTACGACTCAACGCATCTGCCACTACGTTAGCTTCTCCTGGATGATACTCGATTGAGAAGTCATAATCTTTCAACCGTTCTATCCACCTCCGCTGTCTTAAGTTCAACTCCTTATGGGTAAGGAGGTACTTCAGACTCTTATGATCCGTATAGATAATCGACTTCTCCCCGCATGAGATAGTGTCTCCAAATCTTGAGCAAACACCACTGCAGCCTAACTCTAAATCATGAGTGGGATAGTTTATCTCATGCGGCCTTAATTGACGAGATGCATATGCCACCACTTTTCCTCCTTGCATCAACACACATCCCAAGCCCATGTGTGACGCATCACAATAAACGATAAACTCCTTACCAGCCTCAGGTTGAATCAATACCGCGCTCGCCGAATCTTCTTCAATTTCTCAAAGCTCTCTTGTCGCTTATCGACCACACAAATGGTACTCCTTACGCAACAACTTAGTTAGGGGGTGCGGCAATCAACGAAAACCCTCAACGAATCGCTGTAATACCCAAACCAAACCTAGAAAACTCCAAATTTCTGCCTCTGACTTCGGTGGCTTCCAATCCAATACAGCCTCGACCTTCCGAGGATCAACTCTAATTCCTTCGGCAGATACAACATGCCCCAAAAAGGTCACCTCTCTCAGCCAAAATTCACACTTACTGAATTTGGCATACAGCTGCTTCTCCCTCAAAATCTTCAATACTATCCGTAGATGCGAATCATGCTCTTCTTCAGTCTTTGAGTACACCAATATGTCATCTATGAACACCACCACAAACCGGTCTAGATAGGGTTGGAAGACTCGGTTCATCATGTTTATAAATGCACCTGGTGCATTAGTCAACCCGAACGACATCACCAAGAACTCATAATGCCCATATCGGGTTCGGAACGCAGTCTTGTGAATATCTGCCTCCTTGACCTTAAGCTGGTGATATCCCGATCTCAAGTCTATTTTCGAGAAAAGCAAGCTCTCTCGCGCGGTGATCGAACAGATCATCGATCCTCGGTAACGGATACTTGTTCTTGATCGTCAACTTATTCAATTGCCTATAATCGATGTACATACGCATTGACCCATCCTTTTTCTTAACGAATAAAACCGGTGCTCTCCACGGTGACACACTTGGTCGAATAAATTCGCGATCCAACAACTCCTAAATTTGAGCCTTAAGCTCCGTTAACTCCTCCGGCGCCATTCTATAAGGAGAAATGGACACTGGAGCCGTCCCTGGCAATAGCACAATACCAAACTCCACCTCCCGATCCGGAGGCAATCTTGGAAGCTCCTCGGGAAAGACGTCTGAAAACTCTTTCACCATTCTAACACTCTCAACCGACAACTCTTTGGCATCCAAAGCACTGATAAATGCTAAGAACGCTCCACACCCCTTCCACACCAACTTCTCTGCCTTTAAAGCAGATACCACATTAGACAGATAGTTTCTTCTTTCACCTATCATCATCACTTCCTTATCCTCTGAAGTTCTTAATACCATCTGCTTTGCAGCACAGTCCAAATTCGCACGATGCTTAACCAACCAGTTCATGCCCAAAATAAGATCGAACTCGCCGAACGGCAGTTCCATCAAATCCGCTAGAAATACTTCCTCCTGAACTTCTAAGGGCACTTCTCTAAATAAATTATTTACTATCACCGTCTGTCCTAAAGGACTAATTACAGTTGTTTCTCTAGCAGTAATCTCAGATCTAATATTCAAAGTTCCGCACACAAAGACAAGCAACATACGAATGGGTGGATCCAATATCTATCAAAGTAATAACAGTACATCGAGATATGAAGAAGCGCATCGGTTATAACATCCGATGCATCGCCATCCTCTCGACGCCCGACCGCATAGACCAACCCTGGCTGTCTCGCCTCTGTATTACCCCTGTTATCGGTACCTCTACCCAGTGCACCCTGACCTCGTCCTACACCATTACCACCTCGACCTGGCCCACGGCCTCTCTGCGGCTTCTGAGCACCTCCTGCTAGCTGCGTAAATCATATGAATCGCTGCTCGAGTTTGATCAAAGCTTTGAGGCAATCCCTAAACCGATGGTCCTTGGTTCCACATCTGAAACAATCACCAGTTCTCTTCCAGCATTCACCCGAGTGAAGTTTCCCACAATCCACGCAAGGCTGTAACTGATTGGTATTAGCTTGAACTCTTACTCGAGCTAGCTCCTCATCCCTGGGCCTTTTCTGAAACCTTCTAGCAGAACCTGAGTACCCAGAGTCTCTCTTGTTCCTGCCCCTATCCTTGTCTCGGTTTTGCCGTTCTGAGTGTTTAACCTCCTCAACTATTTTAGCTTTTTTCACAAGTGTGGCAAAATTCCTCTCATTCTGTGGGGCTATCAGTACCCGCAACTCATTACGCAACCCGTCCTCAAAATACACACAGCGTTCATAATCAGCCGGCACTATTCCCCGGGCATACCGACTTAGACATAGAAATTCCGCCTCATAAGCTGTCACAGATTTACCTTCTTGGACCAGATTTAGAAATTCCTTCCTTCGGGCATCCACATAGCTAGCCCTGACATACTTTCCTTGGAATGCTGTCTTAAAGAATTACCATGTAATAGGATCAGCCTGAGTGCCTTCCCGAACAGTGAGCCACCACTGATACGCCTCGTCTCTCAGCAACGACACCACCCCTTTCAATTTCTGCTCAGCGGTGCAATCCAGGTCGTCCATAATCCGCTCCACTGCCTCAAGCTAGTACTCCGCTACATTAGGGGCTACACCCGAAATACCCCTAAAAACTTCAGCCCCATTCGATCTGAGTCGCTCCGAAATTGACCCACGAGCTGCCGACCCAGTTCTTGCCCCAACAACCCTTTCCAGAACTTGCAACATCGCTTGGGACAGAGCGTCGTCCTCTCTCATTCGATCATGTGACCCAGCTTCAGTCACAGGTGACGCAGGGGCATCTATTTCCAGCATATGCCCCGATGCCTCAGATACTACTCTAGCACCTCGGCCTCTACCACGGCCACGTCTACCACGTCCACGTCCTCTAGCGCTCATGTTTGCTAAGTCAATTTAATCTGATTAAGAGTCTTATGAATCAATATTCTATTAAATGTTTATTAAACAGTGTTTTATGGAATATAGGAAGTAAAGTCGTTTTCACAAAACTTATCCTAAAGTCTCAATCTCTATAGTTTCAGCTCCTAAAGCTAAAAGTTCTAAAGTATTTCTACAGTCATACCACAATAATCATAAAATGAAAATATAAACTTACTTGACTTAGTGCGGGATACCCGTGGTGCCATACTTCCTTTAGAACAGGCATTTATAAATTAAAATTTTAAACAGCTTTGGAAAATACTTTTGAACCCAAACCACAGCCGAGTTTTGTAACTGGGCTCTGATACCATAAAATGTAACACCCCAAACCCGGCCTATGCGGTATGACCGGATCTGACATGTCACATGAAGAAAACAAGTAAAGAACTTGTGCTTATTACTAAAGATTAGAATTTAGTTTAAGAAAACAAATTTTGATCAGAATATTTGATAGAAATACTACAATTCTTGAAAGGCTAATTGAAAAAAATCGATAATTGAATTAGTGATATTTTAAATCCGTAATTTTTGAAAATAAAATTGATATTTCGAAGGAAAGTCCAAATTAATTTATTCGAACATATTGATTATGAAATCCGTTTGTAGATAAATTTTATGAAAAACCATTGTTTATGATTTCCAGAAAAATTCCCGTTTAAATCAAACCATGAAAGAAAATAAATAATAAAAAATAAAATCCAAATTTAAAATCCCAGAGGCCTTATTACAACTTTAACCCAAAATAGTAAAAGTAACGAAATGAAACAGAAAAGAAATTTACTAAAGTCCGAAATATCATTTCCAAAGTATGGCCTCCATCGGGTCATCCATGGCCCCAAGTTCTCGTCACTGAGCATTACCTGAGGGGATTAAGAAAAAGTAAGGAGGGGTGAGTTACAAGAACTCAGTACATAATCCCCTTACCGTCATCCACTGGGCCTGAACCCGTATAGCATCATCTTGGACCGAAGCCCATTAACATAACAATATTAAAATGAAGTGAATGCATGCAACCCAACCCATCCATCCATCACACCCCGACCACCAATCACACACCGTGGGGATCAAGTCAACCCACCCCGCGCACACCAAAATTTGCGTTAATTTCGCTTATCATATATTTATATTGTGGCCAAGCCACCAAATCATAAGTAAGCATAATAATGAATATTTTGTGGCAATGCCACCAAAGCTACATCGCTCTCATACAATTTTCCCATCCCATGCAAAATGTGAAATGCAATATACATAGGATAATATCCATATATATAATTGGCCATTAATCCAATATTTATTACGGTGAATCGGTCCATTATAGAACTTTGTAGTTCGGCCCACTAAGGCATTCTAGCAATTCGGCCCATAGGGGCATTTTAGTAAATCGACCCATAGGGGCATTTTAGTAAATCGGCCCATAGAGGCATTTTGGTAAATCGGCCCATAGGGGCATTTTAGTAAATTTAACAATTTTAATACCGATTTTGACAAATTTATAGAAATAATGTAATTTAAGCAAATTTCTCGATTTGTGCCATATTACGATTTTTAGCCTTATAATAATAACGATCTTATTATCCAACATGTTATCGAATCATGAATCTGCGGGATTTCGGTGTGAGATTACACACCTGATTACGGTAAGAATTAAACCTTCTTAATCGTCGGCACCCTTAGTATCGTGAACAACCGCGATTTGTCTATTTTCACCGGATGATGGTCCACAACCCGGTGGAAAATCCCGAACTGCCGATACCGCCCTACATTTGAACTTAGGAGTAGGAATTGCAAATCCACTCCTTTTGTGTTCTCCTATCGCTTTTCCTTTCGAATCGATACCACTTGCCTCCATCGGAAAAAGTCTTAATCAAAACGATATTACGATGATATAATCGATTGTTTAAGGAAAAGGTTCGGCTTACCACTATTTCTGTAGGATGAACAAGTGAATAAAAACGATCGATATAATCCCTATAATAACCGATTAGTCACAACCATCATTCTATTTAGCAAACTAATCAAACAATGAGCGAGATCGAAATAATCCATAAAGAAACTTCTTACCTTACGATAATAGATCCGATTTCCACCGATTGGGCTTACGACTACGGATGAATCGAAAAAATGAAAGATTCGGCCAACCCCACAAGAACACTACAAAATAAGAGATGATCACGAAATGAGGGAGTAGAAGAGAGGAATGTTTCGGTTTAGAGAACCATCCAAAGAGAAGGTACATATTCGGCATGAAGAAAAGAAAATACAAGGATAGAATAGAGCCACTTACCGATTCGATCAAAGAAGAGATACTCAACTCGCAAGATGGAGAAGAGAAGATGATAAAAATTTGGCTATTGATGAGAAAAGAATAAAGAAGATTTGGCCAAACAAAGTTGTGCCGATTAAAGAGAAAGAAAAAATGGTTGAGGAGATGGTGAAGAAGAAAAGAAGTGATGGACAAGGGAGTATAGAGGTTCGGCTATTACCAAAAGAAAATGAACCAAATTGAATTGAGTATTTTGGCAAAACAAAAGAAATGAGAAAAGAACAGAAGGCTATAGTGATTCGGCCAAAACAAAGGAAAATAAGTTGGAAAAAGAAAATGCTAAAATGTTAAGAAGAAACAAAACTTTTCATGCACAATATTTGCAAAATGCAATAGGAATTTCGGATCTCCCTAATCCCCTAACCAAAACCGTGTATCATCATTACCAAAAAGGTGAGTGTTGACCAAAATACTCTCCCTTAGGCAACTCCTAAAATTCGGCCACATGCTTCCCCCACCTTATCCCTTTCTTTTATTTCTTTCCTTCCTTTCCTTTTGTTTACCTCCTTACCATATTTTCTTATTCCTCTTACCAACAATAAAAAGTCTTCCTTACCATAATTAGAACCTTGGCCGACACTTGGAAAGGAAGCACAAAAAAAAAATCCAAAATTTGCACTAGGTGGGATTCGAACTGCACCCCTCAAGCCCATACATGCAACGCCACACCACTCATCTACTAGCTTCACTTGTGCTAGCAAAATACACACTTATTTCCTTAAATCTTGATGTCACATACCTTCTCTCCTTAAAGTGCTTAAACACAAAAATTTTACTAAGGCTCAATTCAATCCCAAGCCTTCTTAGGACCCCTAAACATACAAAATTCACATTTTTAACTAGCCTATCGCATGATATAATGCAAAACATAAAATTCTAAATTTTAGGATGTTACACACGGCCTGGTCACACACCCATGTGACTGACCGTGTGTCACACACGGCCTAGACACACGCCCGTGTGCCTACCTGTGTGGACAAGAACAAGGCTATTTACCAAGTCCTTCTTATTCCCCTAACTCACATAACATTAATCCTATTCAACCATTTACCAAGCAACCCAATGGTGAATCTAACACTTTCATGAATAACCTCTTCCATTCATAAATTAGTAATAATGAGCCATCAACTCTGCCAATATACAAAAGAGTTCATCTTTTAAAAGAGCCAACACACTTGACCAAAATAACAAAACATTTCATTAAGCCTAGCCCTTATACATGCCATACTCAAAATTAAGTCTAAATATACCGAGATAAGCTGATAGTGTGGGTGATCCTCCGATTATCTTCGTATCCTGAACTGGCTCTTTGACACTATAAAACAAAGGGAAAAGAAGGGAGTAAGTTTTAAGCTTAGTAAGTTTACTTGTAAACAATAAGCATCATAACATATGCTAATCAATCAATAACATTACATACTAAGCAAGAACAATTCACATTTCCATAATCATGCTTACTCATTTCATCTCTTACCACATTCCAACCATATAATAATTATATTGCTCACATTCACTTGTACACATTCCCTGCACTCAATACCACGAAGCAACATGAAACATTCACTTATACAAATTCTCAATGAACCCCTCGGAATAATACTAAGTACCCGGTGGTTTCGCACACAGCCCACCATTAATCTATAATAGGGTGGCATCGTACATAGCCCACCAAATGATAATATAAACGATGGTATCGCACACAGCCCATCGTAAATAAGTAATCAGGTGGTATCGCACACAACCCACCAAAATAAAAATTACGGTAGTATCACACACAGCCCACCAAATGAATATTACGGATATTTTCCGCACTTACATATCTATTCTGAGGTTCATACGGGAATTACTCACTATCTATCAATTTTAATCATAATGATCTCATTCATTCAATGCACCAATAAGTAACAAAATATGTATTAAAGACGTATCGCTTACACATAAACTTACCCCGGTGCAATATGTATAAATCGACGACTTAATCCGTAACCTTGCCTTTTCTCCGGTCAAGGTTGCTTTCGCGCTCTCCTTGATCTATAATAATGAAATTCACTCATTTAATCACTTTGTAATTCATGATACATAAAAATTTCTACTTAGGCAGAAATGACCATTTTGCCCTTATACATTGGCAAAATTATAATTTTGCCCCTAGGCTCGTAAATCGTTTTTCATCACATTTTCTCATTAAACAAGCATGTCTGAACATTTATTCCTCTTACAACAACTCACAAAACCAATTATTTCATGCATTTATTACTAAATTACAACCTTTACAACTAAGTCCCATTTAGGTGTTTTCATGGTAACACCTTTCACAAAAGTTGTTCCTTAACTCACTAACATTCATTTTCTTCCATAAGAACTCAGTAAACAACATGAACACTCTCATGGCAAGTCCCTAAACTTTCAACCATTTTGCAAAATAGTCCCCTCTTTAGCTAGCTTAAGCTTTGGGGGTTCCAAAAGTACAAAAATTATCAAATAAAACCACTAAAATCACTTACTTGTAAGAGGATAAGTTGCTGAAATTTCAAAGTTTTCAAAACCCCCCCTTTTTGCTGGTATTTTCGGTGATGAAGGTGGTGAAGAAAAGATGATATCACCCTTTTCTTTATTTTATGCTTAAAAAGTAATTTAGTCACCAAATTTCACCTAACCAATTGACCCATTTAATATCCTTGTCCCTATGGCCGACCATCACTTCCTCAATCGTCTAATTGCACATTAAGGACCTCCAATTTAATATTCTATGGCTATTAGACACCCCTAGCTTGTAAAATAGAACTTTCGCACTTTATGCGATTTAGTCTTTTTTCGCAATTAAGCATAGAATCGCTAAAATTAAAGCACCAAAATTTTCATGCATGCTTATAACCATACTATAGCACATAAAATAATATTAAAATATTATTATTTAAACTCAGATTAGTGGTCTCGAAACCACTGTTCCGATTAGCCCTAAAATCGGGCTGTTACAACTCTCTCCCCTTTAGAGATTTTCGTCCCCGAAAATCTTACCGGTAAAAAGGTTTGGGTACTGTTCCTTCATGGCTTCTTCTGGTTCCCACGTAGCCTCTTCCACACCGTGTTTTTGCCATAACACTTTTACTAAGGCTATACTCTTATTCCTCAACTGTTTAACCTCTCGAGCCAATATCTCAATTGGTTCCTCTTTATAAGTCATGTCCGGTCGTATCTCAATTTCTGTTGGAGGGATCACATGCGAAGGATCAGAACGATATCGCCGCAACATTGACACATGAAACACGTTGTGTATTCTCTCTAACTCTGCCAGCAAAGCCAACCGGTATGCTACTGGCCCAATCTTCTCAATAACCTCATACGGTTCTATGAATCGTGGACTCAATTTGCCCTTTCGACCAAATCTCAATATTTTCTTCCACGGGGATAGTTTCAGGAATACTTTTTCACCCACTTGAAACTCGATTTCATTTCTTTTTAAATCCGCGTATGACTTTTGTCGATCCGAAGTAGCTTTCAGACTATCACGGATCACTTTTACTTTCTCTTTGGTCTCTTTAACTAGATCGACCCCGTGAATTTTCTTCTCCCTAAGCTCGATCCAATATAGGGGAGTCCGACACTTACGACCATATAAAGCTTCGTACGGTGCCATCCGTATACTCGACTGATAACTGTTGTTGTAGGCAAACTCAACCAAAGGTAGATATTTTTCCCAACTACCTTCGAACTCTAAAACACAACATCGGAGCATATCTTCGAGAACTTGAATTACTCTTTCAGATTGGCCATCGGTTTGAGGATGGAACGCGGTACTAAAATTCAATTTTGTACCTAAGGCTTCCTGCAACTTCTTCCAAAATCTCGAAGTAAATCTTGGATCTCTATCCGAGATAACAGACGTAGGCACCCCATGTAATCTCACCACCTCGGCAACATACAGCTCAACCAGTCTGTCAAGTGAGTAATTCACACGCACCGGTATAAAGTGAGCCGATTTCATTAATCTGTCTACAATCACCCACACAACATCTTTCTTTTTCGGAGTCATAGGTAACCCCGTTACGAAATCCATTGTGATTCGATCCCACTTCCACTCAGGAACCATCACTGGCTGAAGTAATCCGGAGGGTACTTGATGCTCGGCTTTCACTTGCTGACAAACTAAACATTTCGTAACAAACTCAAAGATATCTCCTTTCATACCCGGCCACCAATACAATTTCTTCAAATCATTGTACATTTTCGTACTGCCCGGATGTACTGACAAGCAACCACTGTGTGCTTCATGTAAAATTTTTCGGATCAACTCATCATCCTTAGGTACACAAACTCTGTTATGAAATATCAAACAACCATCTGAATTCACCCGAAAATCAGAGTCATTTCCTGATTCGCACTGAGCTCTCTTAGCTTGCATCTCACTATCATCCTTCTGAGCTTTACATATCTACTGAATAAATAACGGTCTAGCCCTCAACTCGGCCAGTATAGCACCATCATCAGACAACGCTAAGCTTGTACTCATAGCTCTCAAAGCATACAGGGATTTTCTGCTCAAGGCATCCGCAACTACATTCGCTTTCCCCGGATGGTAATCAATTACTAACTCATAGTCTTTCAATAATTCGAGCCACCGCCGTTGTCGCAAATTCAAATATTTTTGGTCCATCAAGTACTTCAAACTCTTGTGATCGGTGAAGATTCGACACTTCTCACCATATAAATAATGACGCCAAATCTTCAAGGCAAAGACGATCGCAGCCAACTCCAAATCATGAGTCGGATAATTCTTCTCATGCGATTTTAGTTGTCTCGAGGCGTAAGCTACTACCTTACCCTCTTGCATCAACAAACAGCTGAGACTATTTAATGACGCATCACTGTAGACCACAAACTTTTTCCCGACTCAAAGTTGTACTAAAACCGACGCTCGACCAACAATGCTTTCAATCTCGAAACTTTGTTGGCATTTCTCATCCATTCAAATTTAACATCTTTTGCAACTTGATTTCGTCATCGAGCAAAGAATCATGGAGAACCCTTTTACTTAAACGTCTGTAGTATACTCGTTAAACCCAAAAGCTTCTAAATTTCGACACATTCCTTGGCGGTTTCCACTCTACAATAACTGAGATCTTACTCGGATCAACTCTAATGCCATCACCCGACACAATGTGTCCTAGGAATCCGACCTCTCGAAGCCAAAACTCACTTTTGCTAAACTTAGCATACAACTGCTTATCTCTTAGAGTCTGCAAAACAGTTCTCAGGTGCTCTGCATGCTCACTGTCGAAACCATTTTTTAATTTTAAGTTTGGAAAAAATGGGGATCGACTTTGAAAAATAGGGAGTCGCCACCGATCCTTTTTGTTTAGGTGTGATCGGGTCACCTATAAAAATATTTTGGTCTGCGAAATTCAAAAAAACGGGTTCGGGAGTCGGTTACGTGCAAGGAAGGGTTAGCACCCTTGCAATGCCCAGGGTTGGTACCAAATTGATTAAAGTTGTCCTAATGTCAAAAACTTGAAAATATTTTGGGTCAAAAACTTTGGCAAAAGGTTGATTAAATTGGAATTGAATCTCAAGATTAACTCGTTTCAAAGAGATAAAAGTATCATACCCAGCACGTTAGGATATAACACATTTATACTCTGACACCAAGATCATCTTTGATTTTCAAAACATGTAAAAAAAAGGGTACTTGGGTATTTAGTTGAACGAAAAATCGATACCCAGCACGTTAGGATGTAGTTTTCCGTACTTCTAAACACACAAATATTGCCTTGTTTTTAAAATTGGCTCAAAATTTACTTTTAATGTAATAAAATATTTAGAAGAGGTTTGAACATGTTGGAGTTTGAAATACAATACAAGGATAATATGCGTAAACATTAATCATGAAACACACAAATTTAAAAATATTGATCAACAAATTATACAATACTCTTACAAAATTTAACAATGTCAAACGAAAAACTTTAAAGGCAAATCAAATAAACTTAAAGCAACTAAAATAAATTGGATATGAATTTTACACTTTGGAATTATTTAAAAATGAAATAATTTATGAATGAACTCATTAGATACATATTTTAAAAAGGAATTATGCATTTAAATATATATATACACATAAATAATTTTAAAAGAAACTAAATATATATATATATAAGTTTAAAAGGAAATATATACATAAAATAATGTAAGAATCAATAATATGTATAAAAACTCTTATTATTATATATGTATGTATGTACAAAATAATAACATATAAAGAGATTATATAAGTCATCAAAGAAATACATAATATATGATTTTGAAATTAAATGTTTAAAATATACATAAAAATATATACATATAGAAAATAAAACAAATTAAAACGTTGAAAAATCAATAAAATAATTCAAAACAGTTTATTAAAACAATGTCTAAAGATGGATAAATTTAATATCATAAAGAATTTTGCAAAAATTATAAACAAAGGCTAAAAAATACTTAATCGAAAGAAAGATAAAATTAAAAGGCTAATTTATAAATAAATAAAATTATTAAAAACAGAACCAAGGATTAAAGTAAAATGCATGCCAATAAACAGGGATTAAAAGTACAAATATTCCCAAAGCCAAAAGCAGTGTACAAATGGGATCGACTTGATATAACGCACAAATTATAGAGATCAATAAAAAAAAATAAAGAAACATGTAATAGATCTAATTGGAAAACAATATGGAGAAGAAGGACTAGACAATAAATATCCCCAGAGATCCAAACACGCGGATCCTAGCCTTATATGAGTCGGGTTATCAGGTCGCATCACACGGCGCCGTTTTGAGACTATTGAATTGAGTCCAAACAGCGTCGTTTCGCTAATGAATTATAACCCCTAAAAAACGGCCAGAAGCTAAGATTATCAGCCAAATCCTTTTCTTAAAACAAAACCCTAGCCTCTTATGCGTTTGCTCTCAGCCGCATCTAAGACTCCTTCCGTTCTACCACTACAACGCCATTGTAATCGGCATGAAATGATATACGAAGGTCTGATCTGCTTTTGTATGCGCCGACTCTCCTTGCTCTTCCCCGATTGCGACGGAGAAGATGGTAAACTCTCTTTTCCCCTTTTTATTTTCGCATGCGTACTCAAAATAAAAGAAAATAATAAAGGATGAAACCACCTCTTTTTGATTCTTCTCTTTTTGTATTATGTATTCTGTTTGTATATAAAAAAAAATCTGATCCCCTTTTTACCATCCTCTTTCTTCGGTTTTATAGCCGATTTAGAAAGATAAAAATGAAAAAAAAAAGAAAATTACAAAAATTGTTCCCTTTCTGTTATCCTCGCTGGGCACTTGCTGTTGTTTTTGTTTCGTTGTGCAGGTAAAACCACCATGGAGGCGCGCGTGAAGGGGTGACGTGGAGCGGTTGCAGCGTGTGTGGGGTGACTGTTGTGGCGCTGGAAAGCTCGTGCGGCACTAGGAAGTTCCAGAAACTTCTCTGCTCGGGCCCTGATCTGGTATGGCACTATGAAGGCTATTGCGGCGCGAAGCAAACTTCAGAAACCCTTAGGGTTTCTAAAAAAAAAAATTAGACATCGGACTTCCTTCAATTTAGGTTGAATTTGGGCTGACATTTTGGGCTTGTAATACTGGACATTTATTAATGGGCATTGGACTGTTAATTTATTAGGTCTAAAGGACTGATGTAAATGGACTGTTTTTGGACATGGACTTTAATAATAATTTGTTTTTTTTGGGTTTTTAATTGGTTTTAGTTTTTTTGGTTTGAATCTGGTTAATTGGTAGGCTAATGGGTTTCAAATGGGCCCGGGCAAAAATGGGCTCCTACAGCTGCCCCTCTTTGCTCGTTGTCGTGTAACGAGAATGAAACAAAGACTTCAAAAGGGACCATTTTTGCCCGGTCTTTGAATCTTTGACTTCTTGGCGCTTCTTTCCTTCAAGTAGCTTCATTACGTCTTCCAGGGTATGGGAAATGATGTCTCAACTTGCTCCAGCAGAATTTCAGGGGGAAGAGATTTGTAGCTTCCATCTTCTCTACTGAAACTTTAAGGAAGTATAGTTTGATCCTCAATAACCTCAGGGAGAAGGGATTTGTAACCTCCACCTACTCCACTGGGACTTCAGGGTGATAGGAATTCAGAGAGAAGAGATTTGTAACTTCGATCTTCTTACTGAAACTTCTCGAAAATATAGTTTGATCCTCAATAACCTTAGGGAGAAGGGATTTGTAACCTCCACCTACTCCACTGGGACTTCGGGGTGATAGGAATTCAAAGAGAAGAGATTTGTAACTTCGATCTTCTTACTGAAACTTCTCGAAAATATAGTTTGATCCTCAATAACCTCAGGGAGAAGGGATTTGTAACCTCCACCTACTCCACTAAGACTTCGGGGTGATAGGAATTCAGAGAGAAGAGATTTGTAACTTCGATCTTCTTACTGAAACTTCTCGAAAATATAGTTTGATCCTCAATAACCTCAGGGATAAGGGATTTGTAACCTCCACCTACTCCACTGGGACTTCGAGGAAATAAGACTTGTATGGCTTCGACCGCTCCCGCAACTTCGGGATTGCGGATCGCTATCTTCAATCTGCTCCCGCAACTTCGGGATTGCCGATTTGTTATCTTCGATCCGCTTCGCTCAGAAGGCAAGATCTCGATGTCCTCGATCCGCTCCCGCAACTTCGGGAATGCCGGATCGCTATCTTTAATCTGCTCCCGCAACTTCGGGATTGCCGATTTGCTATCTTTAATCTGCTCCCGCAACTTCGGGATTGCCGGTTGCTATCTTTAATCGCTCCCGCAACTTCGGGATTGCGATTTGCTATCTTCGACCGCGCCGCTCAGAAGGCAAGATCTGATGTCCTCGATCTACTCCTCGCAACTTCGGGAATGCCGATCCGCTATCTTCATCTGCTTCTCGCAACTTCAAGATTGCGATTTGCTATCTTCAATCGCTCCCGCAACTTCGGGATTGCGGTTGCTATCTTTATCTCGCTCCCGCAACTTCAGGATTGCCGATTTGTTATCTTCGATCCGCTTCGCCAGAAGGCAAGATCCGCTAATTTATTGACGTTGTGACACCGTCCTCTTGGGGACTTGTCCTGTAAAATCAGTTTTATGTGTTTATGCTTATACAAAATGGTTAGGATGCAATGATCGAAACGACTCTAATGCTCCTAACTAAATGTATTATGGATGACATCTGCCTGGATGCAGAATGTCATGAGAATGATTTCTTCAATGATTAGGATGCAATGATCGGAATGAATCAAATGCTCCTAACTAAATGTGTCTTGCATGAATGCATGATTTCATGAGAATAATCACTTTTTAACACCTAGGATTGACATTGCTCATTATTCCTCCAGGTTGTATCACTGATGTAATATCCTGTCTTCTTGTTCTATTTGGTACTCTCAACCGTAAAACCCGAGAAAACGATTATATCTTGCTCAACGAATTTGCCCCATTGTAACTTCAGGGTTCATCTCATTGTGACTTAGGGGTATAGGGTCTGAATTTCTTCCATCCATCCCACTGCGACTCCAAAACGTAGGATTTATTTCTTCTTCAATCCATCTCGTTGCTATTCAAGGGTACAGGACTTGTATCAGCTTCCATCTATCCCATTATAACTTGGGGGTATAGGGCCTATAGCTTGTTCCATCAACTGATCACTCCTCTGGTGACCCAATCAGATGTGTATGCATGATGCTCGCATGAATGCAGGATATCAATTTTTCTCGAGAATGATCCCCATTTTACACTTGGGTTAATGATGCCCATTTTTCGGCAAGATTGCATCACTGACGCAATACCTTGTCATTTTGTTCAATCGCCATTTTTGACCAAAATCCGGAGAGATAATCTCAGTTTAGACTCTTACCCCACCAAGATTTCCATCCTCACATTTGGTGAGTTTTAAACAATAGTCCCGCTTCAGCTTTCTTGTATTATTCGTAAGCTTTGTGAGTAATATGCGAAACTTCTTTTGTGAAAGTGTTATTAGTCCACTAATCGTTATTTCAATGCGAAATGCTTGAAAAAGATCATAACCATGGATAAGAAGGAAATTAATTAGGAGCATAGCTCGAAACAAATAAGTTAAGCCAAGATAGCAATCGCAATCAAGAAGGAAATTTATTGTGAACATATTTTGAAAAGAATAATATAATCACGAATAACAAATTTAGCATGGGTAAAATAGAAACTAGGTGCCCCAGATATCGCAGCCTGAGCTTCTCTGTCCCAACTTCTTGAGGACTATTTTAAGTTCAATATGTGTTTAGGGGATCCAGAGTACTTTGTCGATGCCCCGAGACGTAGCATACTTCTTTATTGTTAATTCAGGCATAGCAAGACTGCTGTATGCCCCATTTGATCAAAATTTGAGCAGCCCTTTTCGGGTTTTCAACTCAAATCCCCTTTGGTCTCAAAGCGCCCTTTGTGGGTTTTTGCCTTGGCCTCTCCTTTTTCTTTCTTCTTCTTTTTGCTGAAAATTTCTATTTTTCTTTTTTGAATTTTTTTTTGAAAGTGCCCTTTGCAGGTTTTACCTTGGTTTCTCCTTTTTAGGTGAAATACCTCTTGACTGAATTCATCGGACTGGACATATCCCTGCCATCCATTTTGGTCAATGTTTCCATAACAGAATTTTTCGCTACTTAAAATCTTTTCTAGTTTGGGCTCCATTTTTCTCTGAAATCTTTTTGTATATGAAGGATTTTCTTCAATATTCGGTCCCTATTTGAGAATTTTCTAAGATGAACCTATTTGTCGCAAACCCGCATCATCTGACTGCAACGGATAGCTATTAACTTTTCCTCACAAATTTGATTGATCACATCGGGATTGGATCCATTCTGCCTCATCCAACTTTAGTTGATAAAACTCGGAAAAAGGAATTTCGACTTCAATGGGCGAAACCAATAAGAAATGTGCTGCCCCGTTGACAGTCTTGGCCAATGTTTGATAAGCATAAATAGTAACTTCTGTATGCCAATCTTTACAAGTCTCGGTCTTTTGAGCTTTTGTTTTTCCATTTGGCTGCCTTCGCTGCACTGGGATGTGGCACCTGATCTTTGAACAGACCGCAAACTTTTGACATTGTGCGGTTAAATATGATCTTTTCGATATATTTTTTCGGTATTCTTTCTTTCTTTTTATTTTTTTTAGTATTCTTTCTTTTTCTTTTCTTTGTTCCGATGACTATTAACTTTGTAATATTGGCATATGAAGCGACTTTTACCATTCTAGTGAAGAAATTGACAACCACGAAGATGAATTGGTGTCAGCCAGAAGCTTCTGATGAGACTGGCCTGATAACATCCATGCCCCACATATAGGAAATCTTATTTCTGCATTGAGCTAAGCTTTGATCTTCATTTCCTTCCTTGGCTCACGACGTAGGATCTGTTTTTCATCCAGTATTAACAAATCAGAAGATATGTTATAATTTCTGTCATCTTCAAAGTCTTGGGATCCCTTAGACCCATATTTCATTCGAAAAGGGAGTTAGTAACAGCATCGCTCCTGTCATTGATATCTGAGTACCTATTGTAGGTACGAAGGCAAATTCCAAAGAATAAATGGTTCTAAGGATGAATAAAGAATGAAAGAATATTTGCATAGAAATCCAAAGGACAAAAGAATCTATAAATAGAAAAATATTTGCTCAAAAGGATGCATTTTATTGAACTAAAAATTCTGGACACAAGCCTATTTCACAAGAGGACTCTTACTGCCCCTAGGCTGAAAGCAATAAGTGTGTTTCGAATTTTACTCTAGATTAGCCTTAAGAAATACATGTCTCTTCCATAGTCCTATTGCTCAAAACACTCCCAGGTTCATATTTCTGTATTTTGCGTGTCATCTAATTTCACAATACCCATGCCGATGAATTTTTCCACCAATTTCTTAAAAGCAAGGCAATTTTATATCGAATGCCCTGTGACCCCCGCGTGGTACTCATATTGAGCATTTAGGTCATACCATTTTGAATATAGGGGTTGCATCGGTTTCGGGTAGTGAGGAGCCACCTCATGTGCATCGAATAGGGTTTGATATAACTCCTTGTACGTCATTGGAATCGATGTAAACTAGAGTTATTTTGTACTGGATTCTCGTCTTGATGAGCCTTGATGGCCAGTGGTCACAGCCTTCGGTTGACCAACAGTGACTAATTTGGGACGCTTGCTCAAGCTGTTCACTTCGTTTTCCCTATTTTTTGGGGCCTCTGAAGTCCACTCTCCCTTTTCCTTTGTTTCTGTCAGTATAACCGGTTTGGCTTGATCATCCTCCGGGTTAAAATCTAAACCTATCGGGAAGTTGAACAGGGCCGAAGCATCAGTCTGACATTGAGGTCCAATAATGACGAGTACCCCATGTAAATGCGTGTCTGGCTGAGTCGGGGTATAAACGATGTCTTCATCATTATCCACACTGCTGGCCACTGGGCCACTCTTTTTTTCAAGCCCTCTAACTAGTAATTGGGTTAACCGGCGCATCATATTCATTTGATCTCGCATATCCCGTTGAATTTTGGCTAACTGCTCTTGCATCAGTATTTGCCCCTGCTCTAATCTCTCTAATCTTTGTTCCATGTCTTCTAGGTTGACTGAAATAATTTTTAATTAATCAGGGTCTTCGCATGAAATCTCATGCATATGATGTAATACAATGCAAATGTATGGAATGCAATGCCAATGCATGGAATGAATGCAAATAGAAAAAGAGACTTTGATTCTGAATTCAATTCCATTAGACGAACTTCTCTAGAAAACAAATATCTATACATAAAATGGATTATATATGCGACTTCGTCCTCATCAATCTTCTTCATATCCGGACGCTGCAGTCAAATTTTTCAAATCCTCCCAAAAGATGCCTCTCTTATTTCCACTCGGCTTGATCCGGGTCGTGGTTCGCTGGTCACTTGTCCCTTGCGATATTGATTAGCTTCTTTAAGAAAGTTGAGGCATGACGGTTCTTGCACAATTCTTATCAATTTGAATCTTTCGGCAAGGTTTTGCATTCCTCCACTGATGTCAACTTTCTTCCATTGTGTTTACTCGCACTGTGTCCAGGACAACCGTATTATAATCCACTTTATCAAGAAATTCGTTTCCTTATGACAAACTCCTCTATTTAGCAATCGAATTACTAATCATCATCTCCTTTCTATGATAATGTAATGCAATGCAGTGCAATGTAATGCAAACATAAACACAAAATACGTTAGCACAAGAAAAATAAACAACCTAAAATAGATTGCCTAAATGAGTGACCATTAGGGTTTGACACGGCTTTACCTATGGTTAGCTCTTAGGATTCGCTATATGTGGTTTGGTTCTAAAGAATGAGTACCTGAACCAGTAGATTCCTTAATCCTCACCCGTTATAGGCTCATATGGATCGAGTTCAGTTCAGAGGAACACATTTCCCTATGGCCATGCGGAGGTGAAAACCTCACAAAGCACATAGGTACAGATGTGTCCCGGAAGCAGTCCACTAGCCCATGCGGAGGTGAAAACCTCACGAAGGCTTAGCTTCTCACTCCCACTTAAAGGTGTAACCACAACGGTTATGCAATATAATGCAAGAGTATTCTACGAAACTGAACATTAGTCATAGCACAAATGCATAAAAAGAAACGATTTTTCAAAATTTTCCAAATTTTCAATCAAAGGACAAGAATTAATCAATTTATGGCCCGACTCTCAACTAGTCCCCAGTGGAGTCGCCAAGCTGTCGAAACCATTTTTTAATTTTAAGTTTGGAAAAAATGGGGATCGACTTTGAAAAATAAGGCGTCGCCACCGATCCTTTTTGTTTAGGTGTGATCGGGTCACCTATAAAAATATTTTGGTCTGCAAAATTTAAAAAAACGGGTTCGGGAGTCGGTTACGTGCAAGGAAGGGTTAGCACCCTTCCAACGCCCAGGGTTGGTACCAAATTGATTAAATTTGTCCTAATGTCAAAAACTTGAAAATATTTTGGGTCACAAACTTTGGCAAAAGGTTGATTAAATTGGAATTGAATCTCAAGATTAACTCGTTTCAAAGAGATAAAAGTATCATACCCAGCACGTTAGGATATAACACATTTATACTCTGACACCGAGATCATCTTTGATTTTCAAAACATGTAAAAAAAGGGTACTTGGGTATTTAGTTGAACGAAAAATCGACACCCAGCACGTTAGGATGTAATTTTTCGTACTTCTAAACACACAAATATTGCCTTGTTTTTAAAATTGGCTCAATATTTACTTTTAATATAATAAAATATTTAGAAGAGGTTTGAATATGTTAGAGTTTGAAATACAATACAAGGATAATATGCGTAAACATTAATCATGAAACACACAAATTTAAAAATATTGATCAACAAATTATACAATACTCTTACAAAATTTAACAATGTCAAACGAAAAACTTTAAAGGCAAATCAAATAAACTTAAAGCAACTAAAATAAATTGGATATGAATTTTACACTTTGGAATTATTTAAAAATGAAATAATTTATGAATGAACTCATTAGATACATATTTTAAAAAGGAATTATGCATTTAAATATATATATACACATAAATAATTTTAAAAGAAACTAAATATATATATATAAGTTTAAAAGGAAATATATACATAAAATAATGTAAGAATCAATAATATGTATAAAAACTCTTATTATTATATATGTATGTATGTACAAAATAATAACATATAAAGAGATTATATAAGTCATCAAAGAAATACATAATATATGATTTTGAAATTAAATGTTTAAAATATACATAAAAATATATACATATAGAAAATAAAACAAATTAAAATGTTGAAAAATCAATAAAATAATTCAAAACAGTTTATTAAAACAATGTCTAAAGATGGATAAATTTAATATCATAAAGAATTTTGCAAAAATTATAAACAAAGGCTAAAAAATACTTAATCGAAAGAAAGATAAAATTAAAAGGCTAATTTATAAATAAATAAAATTATTAAAAACAGAACCAAGGATTAAAGTAAAATGCATGCCAATAAACAGGGATTAAAAGTACAAATATTCTCAAAGCAAAAGGCAGTGTACAAATGGGATCGAATTGATATAAAGCACGAATTATAGAGATCAATAAAAAAAATAAAGAAAACATGTAATAGATCTAATTGGAAAACAATATGGAGAAGAAGGACTAGACAATAAATATCCCCAGAGATCCAAACACGCGGATCCTAGCCTTATATGAGTCGGGTTATCAGGTCGCATCACACGGCGCCGTTTTGAGACTATTGAATTGAGTCCAAACAGCGCCGTTTCGCTAATGAATTATAACCCCTAAAAAATGGCCAGAAGCTAAGATTATCAGCCAAATCCTTTTCTTAAAATAAAACCCTAGCCTCCTATGCGTTTGCTCTCAGCCGCATCTAAGACTCCTTCCGTTCTACCACTACAACGCCATTGTAATCGGCATGAAATGATATACGAAGGTCTGATCTACTTTCGTATGCGCCGACTCTCCTTGCTATTCCCCGATTGCGACGGAGAAGATGGTAAACTCTCTTTTCCCCTTTTTATTTTCGCATGCGTACTCAAAATAAAAGAAAATAATAATAAAAACTCTAGATTTAAAGGATGAAACCACCTCTTTTTGATTCTTCTCTTTTTGTATTCTGTATTCTGTTTGTATATAAAAAAAATCCGATCCCCTTTTTACCATCCTCTTTCTTCGATTTTATAGCCGATTTAGAAAGATAAAAATGAAAAAAAAAAGAAAATTACAAAAATTGTTCCCTTTCTGTTATCCTTGCTGGGCACTTGCTGTTGTTTTTGTTTCGTTGTGCAGGTAAAACCACCATGGAGGCGCACGTGAAGGGTGACGTGGAGCGATTGCAGCGCGTGTGGGGTGACTGCTGTGGCGCTGGAAAGCTCGTGCGGCACTAGGAAGTTCCAGAAACTTCTATGCTCGGGCCTGCTCGTATGGCACTATGGAGGCTATTGGCGCGAAGCAAACTTCGTAAAACCTTAGGGGTTTCTAAAAAAATTAGACATCGGGCTTCCTTTAATTTGGGTTGAATTTGGGCTGACATTTTGGGCTTGTAATACTGGACATTTATTAATGGGCATTGGACTGTTAATTTATTGGGTCTAAAGGACTGATGTAAATGGACTGTTTTTGGACATGGATTTTAATAATAATTTGTTTTTTTTTTGGGTTTTTAATTGGTTTTAGTTTTTTTGTTTGAATCTGGTTAATTGGTAGGCTAATGGGTTTCAAATGGGCCCGGGCGAAAATGGGCTCCTGCACTCACTCTCATCCTGAGAATAAATCAGTATGTCATCGATAAAAACAACTACAAACTTATCCAAATATTGTCGAAAGAGATAGTTCATTAAATCCATAAAGACCGCAGGAGCATTCGTTAAGCCAAATGGTGTGACAAGGAATTCATAATGGCCATACCTCGTCCGAAATGTAGTTTTTGGCACATCTTGCTCCTTAACTCTCAATTGGTAATAGCCAGACCTCAGGTCTATCTTAGAGAATGTTGTAGCTCCCTTCAATTGGTCGAACAAATCATCTATCCTTGGCAAATGATACTTATTCTTCACTATCACCTTGTTAAGTTGTCTGTAGTCTATACACAATCTTATTGACCCATCTTTCTTCTTTACAAAAAGTATCGGAGCACCTCACGGTGAAAAGCTCGGTCTTGCAAAACCTTTATCCGTTAACTCTTGCAACTGAACCTTCAACTCTTTTAACTCTAACGGTGCCATTCTATACGGGGCAACCGAAATAGGTGCTGTACCCGGAACTAACTCTATCCCAAAATCGACTTCTCTAATTGGAGGCAATCTGGGTAACTCTTCTGAAAACACATCTGGATACTCGCATACCACCGGTATTGATTCAATCTTTACTTCTGACTCTTGAGTATTCAGTACAAAGGCGAGATAAGACTCATACCCTTTTCTCAAGTATTTCTCAGCTACCATAGATGAAATCATTATAGGCAAACTATCTGATTTACCTGATTCAACCCGAATGACATCTCCATTTACACATCTCAATTCAATAAACTTACTACCATAATTTACTAAAACATTATGAGTAGTCAACCAATCCATACCAAGAATCAGGTCAAATTCATCAAACGGCAATAACATGAGATTTACCGGAAAACAATGACCTCTAATTATCAAAGGACAATTCCTACACACCTTGTCAACTAGCACATGTTTGCCTAACGAGTTTGACACTTTTACTACAAATTCCGTAGACTCAACAATCATACTCATGCTAGATGTCCATTTCATGCAAATGTAAGAAAGGGTAGACCCCGGATCAATCAAAGCAACAACAGAGATATCATGAAGAGAAAAAGTACCCGTTATCACATCTGGAGAAGATGCCTCTTCGCGAGTGCGAATGGCATAAGTCCTTGCAGGTGCTCATCTCTCTGACCTCACAGCAGAGTCTCTAGGCGTACCTCTACTACTAGTCCCACTTACCGGGTTCTTTTGTAATCTACCCCTCAAAGATACATTGCTTGATCTTATGTCCTGCTTTCTTTCCTTCTCATCCCTCTTCGGACAATTCCGGATGAAATGGTCGGGTGAACCACACTTGTAACAATTACGGTTGTTTCCCCAACACTCCCCAGTGTGCTGCCTACCACAATTTGGACACTCTGATTTATTTGACTTTGGATTGCCCACGCTTGCCATCGAGGTGGCTTGAACTTTAGAGCTCGAGTATGTGTTACCTCAATCTCGATGTGAATACCCCACTGAAGAAGTCGTTTGAGGGTTCATTTCCTTGGATATCTTTGATTGAGCTTGGTACGATTTACTTATTGGCCTCTTTCTTGCATCTTGGGCCTCACTCATGGCCTTTCTCTTTTCTTTATTCAGCTCCTCGTCCTTGCATGCCCTATCGACCAACACCACGAATGCTTTCAATTCTAAGATCCCAACTAGCAGTCTGATATCCTCATTCAGCCCGTCTTCAAACCTCTTGCACAAGATCGATTCTGTAGACACACACTCTGGTGTATACTTGCTGAGCCTAACAAACTCGCGCTCATACTCTGCCACCGTCATCTTGCCTTGTTTCAACTCAAGAAATTCTTTCCGTTTCTGGTCTACAAATCTCTGACTTATATACTTCTTTCGAAACTCTTCCAAAAAGAAGTCCCACGTCACTCTCTCCCTTGGAACTACCGATGTTAACGTTTTCCACCAACGATATGTCGAGTCCTTCAACAATGACACGGCACATTTCATGCTCTCCTCAAGTGTATAGGAGAGTTCATCAAATACCCTCATTGAGTTCTCAAGCCAGAACTCTGCCCTCTCGGGGTCATCATCTATGTCGGCCCTAAATTCCTCGGCCCCTTGTTTTTGAATCTTATCGACCGGGGGTTTGGTCATTCTTACCAAATCTATACCTTGAGGAGCCACTGGGACTGGCTGAGGTACAGGTGGAGGTGGAAGAGGTTGAGCATTAGGGTTTACTCGTACATACTCAGTGTACCAATTACTCATCATGTGGAGAAAGGCTTTCCGAGCCTCTTCTCCTTGACCCATAGTCTCGGGTCTACTCTCTACAGGTGTGGTCCCTTGCGCGGGAGCCGGCACATTACTAGCAGCATCATCAACAGCCGTTTGGTCAGGATCCATTTACTATACGAAAACACAATTTAATAATGTCAGGAGTCACCACACTATTAATATATTTATGGCATGTATAGCTAGACTTTTACACACACTATGGTAGTCCGAGAACCGACTAAACTATGCTCTGATACCACTAAATGTAACACCTCTTACCCTTGTTCATCGTCAGAATCGGGTACGAAGCATTACCGGACATAACTCACTTGAACATACAACTTTGAGCTATAGAATTTCATTCCAAATTAAAAACTTTTCGATTCACATTCATAACATCCTTATTATGGGACTACGAGGCCTTAAACATGCACACGGAGGGTCTTAGAATTAAACCGGGAACCTTAATATACTTTAAATTTTTTTCCTTAACAAGGCCACACGCCCGTGTGAAATGGGACACGCCCTTGTCCCTAGCCCGTGTGGGATTTATTTTTCATTTCGAACCTGTAGGGGTTTTCACACGGCCAGAAACACGTCCGTGTCAATGGCCCGTGTCCCTCACACGGCCTAGACACACCCGTGTCCTCACCCGTGTGTGAAAACCTTAGCATTCTGTTTATGACGTCAGCAGTCTCTTAAGGGGCACACGGCCTAGGCACATGCCCATGTGTCTAACCCGTGGTCGACAGTGACTTGCAACACTAATATGCAGGGGACACACGACCTGGTCACACACCTATGGGACTGACCGTGTGTCACACACGGCCTAGACACACGCCTGTGTGCCAACCCATATGGACAAGAACAAGGCTATTTGCCAAGTCCTTGTTATTCCCCTAACTCACACAACATTAATCCCATTCAACCATTTACCAAGCAACCCAATCGTGTATCTAACACTTTCATGAATAACCTATTCTGTTCATAAATTAGTAATAATGAGCCATCAACTATGGCAATATACAAAATAGTTCATCTTTTAAAAGAGCCAACACACTTGAACAAAACAACAAAACATTTCATTAAGCCTAGCCCCTATACATGCCATACTCAAAATGCTACGTCTAAATATAACGAGATGAGCTGATAGTGTGGGTGATCCTCCGATTATCTTCGTATCACGAACTGGCTCTTTGACACTATAAAACAAGGGAAAAGAAGGGAGTAAGCTTTAAGCTTAGTAAGTTTACATGTAAACAATAAGCATCATAACATATGCTAATCAATCAATAACATTACATACTAAGCAAGAACAATTCACATTTCCATAATCATGCTTACTAATTTCATCTCTTACCACATTCCAACCATATAACAATTATATTGCTCACATTCACTTGTACACATTCCCTACACTCAATACCACGAAACAACATGAAACATTCACTTATACAAATTCTCGATGAACCCCTCAGAATAATACTAAGTACCCGGTGGTTTCGCATACAGCCCACCATTAATCTATAATAGGGTGGCATCGCACATAGCCCACTAAAAGATAATATAAACGATGGTATCGCACATAGCCCATCATAAATAAGTAATCAGGTGGTATCGCACACAGCCCACCAAAAGAAAAATTACGGTGGTATCGCACACAGCCCACCAAATGAATATTACGGATATTTTCCTTACTTACATATCTATTCCGAGGTTCATACGAGAATTACTCACTATCTATCAATTTCAATCATAATGATCTCATTCATTCAATGAACCAATAAGTAACAACATATGTATTAAAGACGTATCGCTTACACATAAACTTACCTCGGTGCAAAATGTATAAATCGACGACTTAATCCGTAACCTTGCCTTTTCCCCGGTCAAGGTTGCTTCCGCGCTCTTCTTGATCTATAATAATGAAATTCACTCATTTAATCACTTTTAATTCATGATACATCAAAATTTCTACTTAGGCAAAAATGACCATTTTGCCCTTATACAATGGTAAAATTATAATTTTGCCCCTAGGCTCGTAAATATTTTTTCATCACATTTTCTCATTAAACAAGCCTAGCTAAACATTTATTCCTCTTACAACAACTCACAAAATGAATTATTTCATGCATTTATTACTAAATTACAACCTTTACAACTAAGTCCCATTTATGTGTTTTCATGGTAACACCTTTCACAAAAGTTGTTCCTTAACTCGCTAACATTCATTTTCTTCCATAAGAAATCAACAAACAACATGAACACTCTCATGGAAAGTCCCTAAACTTTCAACCATTTTGCAAAATAGTCTCTTCTTTAGCTAGCTTAAGCTTTGGGGGTTCCAAAAGTACAAAAATTATCAAATAAAACCACCAAAATCACTTACTTGTACAAAAAATTTTGGTGAAGCTGATGTTGTAAAAGAGTACAGCGATGGTGAACTTCTAGTCGCTTCTGTCAACAATTCTAAAGTGAGCGATGAGTGGATCTTTGATTCGGGCTGCACCTTCCACATGAGTCCCAATCAGGATTGGTTTACAACTTACGAAACAGTGTCTGAAGGTGTTGTTTTGATGGGAAATGATGCTTTGTGTAAAATCGTAGGTGTTGTAACAATTAAAGTTAAGATGTTTGATGGGATTGTCAGAATACTTAGTGACGTACGACATGTTCCAGAATTGAAGAGAAATTTAATTTCGTTAAGTACTCTTGATTCAAAAGGGTATAAATACACAGCTGAAAGTGGGGTTTTGAATATTTCCAAAGGTTCTTTTGTTGTGATGAAAGGGTAGAGAAAGACTGCCAAATTATATGTTTTGCAGGGTTCTACTGTTATTGGTGATGCATCTGTCGCTTCCTCTTCTTTGTCAGATGATGATATTACTAAACTTTGGCATATGTGCCTAGGGCATATGAGTGAGAATGGCATGCAGAATTGAGCAAAAGAGGACTTCTTGATGGGCAAGGAATTTGCAAATTGAAGTTCTGTGAGCACTGCGTTTTTGGGAAGCAAAAGAGAGTTCGATTCACCAGATGAATCCATAACACGAAGGGAACGTTGGATTATATTCATTCTGATCTGTGGGGGCCATCAAGAGTGCCTTCAAGAGGTGGAGCTAATTATATGCTAACTTTTATTGATGATTTTTCCAGAAAAGTTTGGGCGTTCTTTCTGAAGCAGAAAGGCGATGTGTTTTCCGCATTTAAGTATTGGAAAACTATGATTGAAAAATAGACGGGAAAATAAATAAAATACCTCCGCACAGACAATGGCTTAGAGTTTTGTTCTGATGAGTTTAATAAACTATGCAAGTCAGAAGGGATCGTGAGACACTTGACTGTTTGTCATACTCTACAGTAAAACGGCGTTGCAGAACGAATGAACAGAATGATCATGGAGAAGGTTCGATGTATGTTGTCAAATGCCAACTTACCAAAGTCGTTTTGGGCCGAAGCAGCCTTTACTACATATTTTTTGATCAACCGATCTCCATCTGTCGCCATTGAGAAAAAGACTCCACAAGAGGTATGGTCTGGTAATCCTGCTAATTATTCTGATTTAAAGATCTTTGGGTGTCCTGCGTATTCTCATGTTGATAATGGAAAATTGGAACCGAGATCCATTAAATGTGTTTTTCTTGGTTATAAAGCTGGTGTAAAAGGGTATAAGTTATGGTGTCCTGAAAATAAAAAAGTTGTGATTAGCAGAGATGTTGTTTTTAATGAAACTGCTATGCTACCTAACTTATCTCTTAAAGACTCTTCCAATAAAGAAAATCAAAAGCAGGTGGAGCATCAAATTAATACAGAGTCGACTCCTCAAGACAGTACAAAAATTGAGAATAGAATTGCTTCTTCACCACAATACTCTATCGCCAAAAACAGAACTAGAAGAGAAATTAAACCTCCAAAGAAGTATGCCGAGGCTGATCTAGTTGCTTATGCTTTAAATGTGGCCGAAGATATAGATACAAACCAAGAGCCATCTAATTATTCTGAGGCGGTTAGCTGTGAAGACTCAAAAAAGTGGATGTTTGCTATGTAAGAGGAGATGGAATCACTCCACAAAAACAGAACATGGGATCTTGTGAAACTTCCTAAAGGTAAAAAGGTTGTTCGCTGTAAATGGGTGTTTAAAAAGAAAGAAGGGACTCCAGGAGTTGAAGAACCCAGATATAAAGCAATGATTGTTGTAAAGGGTTACAGTCAAATTCCAGGAGTGGACTTCACGGATGTGTTCTCCCCAGTTGTGAAGTATAGTTCGATTGAAAGGACTCTTTAGTGAGCTCAATGAAGACCTTCAAATCAGCACAGCATTTTGTGACATTCAGAGTGTCATCTTCCTTACAAAAGATCAAACGTTTCATGAGAGAACAAAACACATTGATGTTCGGTATCATTTTGTTCGTGATATTATTGCTCGTGGTGATATTGTTGTGAGCAAAATTAGTACTCATGAAAATCCTGCAGATATGATGACTAAGTCACTTCTTATAACCAAGTTTGAGCATTTCTTAGACTTGGTTGGTGTTCATTGTTAAAGTTAAACCCTTAAGGGGTTTTATGGAAGAGGTGGAGAACTTGTTCGTTGAGAGTTCGCGATGAAGAACTTGTTCATTGAGAATTTGTGTCAAGGTAGAGATTGTTAGAATTAAGTGACCCGAATCCTTATTTAATTAAAATACAGTGGTAAAATAAAATAAAAGAAAAATTCCTATAGAACTATACTTCTTTTATTTTATTTTAGAATAAGGTTTTTTAAACCTTATTAAACTCCATCTATTTGATATTGATTAGAATAAGGTGTTTCAATCTTACTACACTCCTATTAGAATATGGTTTTACAAGCCTATAAATAGACATAGTCTATTCCTCTTGTAATTATTCGAATTCGACATAGTGAATTTTCTTCTCCTCTGCCCGTGGTTTTTTTCCCAAAAGGGTTTTCACGTAAAATCTGTGTGTTCTTTAATTTTTATTTCTCTTTTCTTTGTGATATATTGTCATTACCGACGTTATATATTTCACAACTTTTTAAAATTTTTAAAATTTTCATTTATCTTATAAAACCTTTAAAAGTTTTAATTCAAACCTCAATTTTTTTAAAAGAATTTTTTATTTTCTTTTTATAAATTTAATTAGATCTCTTAAAATTTCGTGTGAAGACCCGCCACTTCACATATCATGGAAACTAGTTTAGAAGCTGCCTATTCAGAAGAAAATAAAGAATTTCTTATGGAGGGCTTTCAAGAATGCTTTGGCAACTAACTTGAATTTAGTTCAAAAGAAAGTCAAAATTGATACAAGTTGCTCAATTTGTGATAACCCAAAGGCACATGTACTTTTACTATGTGATTAGGCTGTTAGTGTTTGGTTTGGGTTGGATGTGATTGTAATATCCCAAAATTTTAGTCTTTGAAAAATGATAAGTATTTTAAATGTCAATTAATTATTTAGAGAGAATAAAATTTAGTAGGACTAATTGCAAAATTTTTAAAGTCAAAGGACAAAGTGTAAATTGACCATTTGGGGAGGAGGTGAAATTGAATAATTTTTTTTATGAATGTGATATGGATATTTATTGATATGCGGAGTTGAAAAATTGAGATATAAATTAAATTGAATAAGTAGAAAAGTACAAGGACTAAAGTGTAATTTTCTTATTTATGGAGGAGGGACCTAAATGTATTTTTTCTATTTTTAATTGATATTTGGAGACATAATCATGAGATTAGAATATCTAAGCATTGAGGTGTAAAGGACAAAGAGAATTTGTGGAAATTAAGGTTGAAATGTGGTGAAATTTGATTGGTTGGTGAAATATGGACTAAATTGAAATAAAAAGAAAAGTGTGGCATTTTCTACACATGTGGAAGGCTGAAAGGCAACAGCTTGGGACATTAAAAATAAAAGGGAAAGAAAGGAAAGAAGGGAAGGAGGAAAAAAGAAAGAAAGAAAAGAAAGGAAAATTTTTCATGCAGTTTTCTAGAGTTTTTTCTTAAAATCTTAGCCAAATTCATATCCTAGAGTGCTATGGATATATTTTCTACCATGAAAATTACTTAGTTAAAGAAGGAAGTGAAAAAAACTTGTGAAAGTGAAGAGAAAGTAAAGGATAAAGGTAAGATTTGATGATATTTCTTAAGGTTTTCATGTTATTTTGATATGAAATCATGAAAAGATTATGTTGGTTACAAGATAATGGTTATGTTTTGTATATGCATGCATGGAGAGAAAGAGGAAAAGATGAAGGAAAGATGATCGAAGTAAAGGAAAGCTTTGAATTGAAAAGAAAAAAGGTTAAGTTCAAGTGAAGAGAGTAAGGTAAGTACTTGCTTAAAATCAAGCTTGTTTATTTTATTTTGAATGTTTGAGTATTTAAAATTTTAATGCGAAAATATATATATGGTTATGAATGTCGAACTTAGTAGTGAATATGTAAATAAAGGTATGTTAGTAATTTAAGAAATAATAAAGTGATAATTTAATGATTAGTGAATTTCATGAAACTAAGGATTAAATTATAAAGAGTGAAAATTATTTGTTTGTCATAAATTGATAAGTGAATAGATGTAGTATGGTGAAATTACTATAAAGTGGACTAAATTGTAAAGTGTATAAAAAGTGTTATGTGAAACCAATATTGTGATTAAAGACTTAAATGAAGTGTCATGTGATAGTAATGAAGTGTAAAGTGATATAATAATTATTATTATTTAATTTTCATCAATTTAATAACTAAATTGTTCAAAAGTTAATATGTGTGCTAAAATAGTGAAATAAAATATTTAAGTGAAGTGTTATAAGAAAGCAAAGTGCTTAATGATAGTGAATTGAAATCTAAAGTGCTAAGTGTTGTGCATATATGTTATGTTTTTATTTTTATGATTTGTGAATAAAGTAAATATCTGAAATAAAAATGTAGTAAATGTGTTTATGTGATTCAAAGTGAATAAGTAATATGATACAAAGTAATATATGTAACAACCCGTTTTTAGTCAAATCGAAACAGTAATTTCGGGACCACAAATCCGAAGTCAAAATATTTATTTTATTATTATTTTAATATTTACAGCATGATAGCATGCATGTGTGAAAGTTTCGTGAATTAATTTTATCGTTTGGTTGGTTAATTCGATAAAAAAGGACTAAATCGCGTAAATTGCAAAAGTGCTGTTCTATTAGCTAATGATGTCTAAAAGCTATAGAACCTTAAATTTTAGGTCCTTAAGTGGTAAATATACCATTATTTGGTTAGTGGATGTTAATAGTTTGGCATAAATGAAATTTTGCATTAATTTTAAGGGCAAATAGGTAAAATAGCTAATAAATGATAATAATTAAAACAAAAACATAAAGTTTCCATCCATTCACCTTCCTTAGCCGAAATATTGAAGGATGAATAGCCATGGTTAGGTTTTCATTCGGCCAAGCTCTATTAGCTCATTAAGGTATGATTTTTGTCTCGTTTTTAATGATTTCTATGTTTTTGAGATCGTTGCAGCTAGTACTAGCTAGCCTAGGGACTAATTTGCAAAACTGTTAAAGATTTTGAATGTTTCCATTGATGAATATGTATGATTTTTGATGTTTAATGTTGAAATATGAAAGCTTGATGATAGTTTTACATGTTTTATTAAGTGATTTTTGATGAAAATGCATAATAGGGATTAAATTGTGAAATGTGCAAATTGTGTGGTTGAAATGTGAAATAAATGAAATTTTTGGACTGCTAGGGACCTATATATAATTCGGGCAAGCATGGGTTTTATTGAATTGTTTGAATTTTGTATATTTGTGAAATAGGGACTAAATTGATTAAATGCGAAAGTTTAGGGGCTAATGTGTAAAAATGCCCAAATGTGTATTTTTGGATTAATTGAATGAGTAGATGAATAAATAAGTTAATTTTGAATTCATATAGATCAAGAAAGAAAGAATTCGGATTTAGATCGGGGGAAAAGTAAGGTTATCGAGTAGTCGACCCGATTCGTTAATTTTGAATACGAGGTAAGTTCGTATGTGATGATTACATTATAAATGTATGTTAAAATGCTTTAATATTGCATAAATTGTTAAAACTGGATTATGGATAATGTATGAATTGTGAAAACGACTTTACGGATGCATTCGATGATAAAAACGAAAAGTGTGAAAGCCCGGTTGAACCTTAAGAATAATTTTGGATACTATTGACATGTCAGTAAGTGATACGTTGAGTTGGCTTCGAGCCATGATATTAGCACTTCGAGTACGTATTTTACAGATTTGGCTTCGGGCCGTGCATATCGGATGATTTGGCTTCGGGCCATGATAATAGTTCTTCGGATAAGTTACCTTAATTTGGCTACGAGCCATGGTATAGGTACTTATCGTACGAGACTTCTGAGTATCCGATTTCTATTCCAAATGGTTCAACGGGTAAACGAATGATGTGGTTGAGAAAGAGGTTAGTACGAGGCGATACAGGTATGTACAAAACCTATTCGAGTATTAAATAGTGAAAGTTCGATGAGTTTGTATTTGATCATGTTTTGAGACATGAGAAAGGTTTGTAGTTAATGTGTATATGGTTTTGGCATGTGTAATTGGTTGATTTTCATTTATTCGATGAAATAAGTTATTCATATACGAGCTTACTAAGCTATGAAGCTTACTTCGTGATATTTTTTCTATGTTTTATAGTGAATCAAGGCTAGCTCAGATCCGGGATTCGTCGGGAATATCATCGCACTATCAAACATCTAAGTTGGTACTTTTGAATTATACATTTATGGTATATGGCATGTATAGGTTAGATATGGTATTTTGGTTGTGATTATAGCCATGAGATATGGCTTGTAAATGTATATGTTTTGGTTTGTGTATATAGCCATGAGTGATGGCTTATTTTGGTATGTTTGGTGTGAATGTGGTTATGGTTTTATAGTTGCTCAAATGGTTAATTGATTTGTAGAGTATAAATGCTTGAGAAATGCCTTGATGAGGTATGATTTTAGATGTTGTGTTGGTTATTTATAGGGTAAGTTATGTATGTGTGAATTATGGTAAATGAACCATATTGTTTGATATTGTTTTGGCATGTATTTGGCTAAGTAAATGGTAATGATTTGAGAATTGGAATAGATGAAATTATAATGGTATGAATTGTGCATTTGATTGATGATTTTGGTTGCCTAATTATATGATGAAATGGTACCATTTTGCCTTGTGTAGGTACATTAAAGTTGGGGTGGCAAATTGGCCTTGCAAATGGCCTATTTTTGTCCACACGGGCAGAGACATGGGCGTGTGTGACACACGGTCATGTTACACGGCCGTGTGTCCCCTTGTGTTGAAATTGAATTGAAGTCAGTATGCTCCACACGGTCTCACACACGCGCAGGCGTGTGGCAGCGATGTGGTACAAGTCGATATACCCCTAATTGGCACACGGCCAGCACACGGGCGTGTGACTTGGTGTGTTGCATAAGTCAAGATACACTCTACTGTGTTTGGCACGGCCAGCACACGGCCGGCACACACGGGCGTGTGTGGCCACTTCGAAGGGCACACGGGCTAGACACACGGGCGTGTGGTTGGCCGTGTGACCCAAGTCAGTATGTATGCCCTGTTTCCACACGGACTGAGACACAGGCGTGTCTGGAGCCGTGTGAGGCACACTGTCTGTTCACACGGGCGTGTGACCCTTGTATGGTTGAAATTTTTCTAAGTTTCCAAAAATTTTCGTATGTTATCGGTTTAGTCCCTAAAGCATGTTTAAGGCCTCGTAGGCTCTTATAAGGGACAATGTAATTGTGTTGAATGATTTATGAGAATGAATGCTTTATGTTTGATAAATGTATGCTATATGTTGTGAATTGATCGGTAATACCTCGTAACCCTATTCTGGCGACGGATACGGGTTGGGGGTGTTACATATATGTGTGATATATCAAGTATGTTAAATGAAAATGATATGTGAATAAATGCCTTAGTGAACTTAGAGGAAACATGATATATGATAATGAAATGATTTTGGAGTTGAGAGAGGTTGGGGGTTCAGATGGGAACCAAGTTGGTGATACGGGGGTTTGGAGGGGATTAGGAGAGGAGTATTAGGTTATATGATGTGTTGATTGGAGTTCCTGTATATTTTTCTAGAGTTTCGTTATAGGCGGTAGTTCGTTTTTGGCATGGATCTTTGCAAAGTATCAAAATTATTGAACTCCTCTAAAATTCACTAAGGACAGCAAAAGTGAAATGTTAAAGTAAAAGTGTATGTGTAATAATATGTGAAAATAAAGTTAAAAGTGAACGTGTGAATTAAGTTTTTAATGATATATGTAAATTAAGTGTTTGTGTTATGTTTGTGAAATGGGAGAAAGATTTTGTTATGTGAATGTAATAGTTAATTAGTGATAATATATGTTGAAGTGAAAATTATAAGTTATAAAGTTAGTTTAAATGATTTTATATTTTGGAAAATGAATTAAAAGTTTAAGTATATTAGTGAAAGAATTAGTGTGAATAAATATTATTAAAATTAATTAAATTGTATATATATAAAAATGGTAAGATTAAATTCAATTGAGTACTTACTAAGCTATTCACATAGTTTAACACATTTGTTTAAACGCGTAGGTGAAAGAAAGTAGAATGAAAGTACATAGACTACTTCTTTACGAGGATTGTTACTTCAACTTGGATCACATCACTAATCCAAGCTACAAGAGCGAGTTCTTTTTGGCGTATATATATAAAAATAAATTTAGGACATTAGAGATGACATGTACTTAGGTTTGGTAGTGTAAATATGAACTATAAATGTTTAATAGAAATGTTATAAAGTAAGTGTATGAATGTGATTTCAAAGGATGATTAGGTGCTTAAATGTAACATTTCTTGTTCGGATCTATTATCAGATTGGGTGAGGGGTATTACAGTGACTTACAAAATAAGCAGAGATATGGTTACTACTATTGATGAATGGTTCAATATTCTTTTTGGGGATAATAGTTTACATGAGGAAAAGAAGATGAAGGGCATGCTTGTTGGATATGCTTGACATATTGGATGAATCAAAACTCATCATTTTTGGTGAATATACTTGACAAGGATGGTTTACCTCTTAGTTAGATGTTGTTTTCGACTCTAGATGTGCATTAGTTTAATGGTTATGTAATCTTAATAATAACCCTTATCAAATATTTATTTATTTTTGTTGAGTTTTGTTAACCCCTACTAATTAAGGACATGTGGCAAGTTAGAAGGCTGCTTGAGTAGCAAACTCGATAGTGACCAATCGAAAGGTCACCCCATTCTAGCACCCGAACAACCAGGAACCACTTACTGACCCAGATCCCCAACCTTCTGTTAAGAATGTGATATCATTGGTCACCAAACCCCACGTGGGTTCAACTGCTCTGTACTGCCAAGTCAGAATGAATGACAAGATCTATCCTATCGCAAACATCCTTTCCCCATCAAAGACATTCACCCCACGTGTTCTGCAATGATGGTTAGATGACAAGTTCAACACGTTAACACTATCCTACACGAGATCCCCACCTATAAATACCTCCAAGAATGATGAAGAAAAAAAATCAACTCTCCAAACATACAAGCCTGTACTCTGTCAACTTACCTTTTACACTTAACTTTCATATTCTCTTCATTCTTACTCACTACAACCTCTGACTCTCCACCTCGACTGGGTGAACCGACTTCCATAACCCCCACCACACTCTCCTCCATATCTCGTCCTTATTGTATTACAGTATCAACATGTTTCAATAAAATTTAAAAAAAATTAAGGATAAATCTCAAAACTAAACATAAACATTGGTCTTATGTGCAATTTTATACATGAAGTTTAGATTTGATCCAATTCTTATAAATTATTAATACAATTATTGATATAGCATCACTTTATGTTTATATATTATATACACAAATAATTATATTTATCCCATTTAAAAATAAATTGATGTATTTGTTTATTTAAATGTATATGATTGAATCAAAATTAAAGCTTTATGTATACATTTGGAGTACAATTAAAATTTTATATATATAATCGCACCAAATCAAAGTTGATATCCAAAAATTTATATATAAATTGAATATACGAAATAGGTGTAGCAGATACAATTTTTTTAAACAAAATATATCTATTATTATAGAAAAAATAAGCATCTAGGATTATATGATTTTTTAAAAAAAAAAAAAAAAAGCATCTAGTTTACATAGGCAGTAACTATATATTATCTTCGTCAGGCATATCTTACGAAAGTTCTTCGATATCTTTACCTAAAATCCCACTCTAAACATAACCTATCCAAAAACTTAAATCTCGTTTTTCTTTAACCCTTCTTATCGCCAAGAAAACTGCAAGGGGGTAGTCACAAAGTAAAAAAAAAAAACCGACCAAAAAACCAAAAGGTGATAGCATCTTTTGACTGGTCACGTCCAATGATTTCATGAAGTAGACTGGTGGGCACATGTGTTTGCAGTGGCGAAAACCGATACCCTCCGGTTTTGTTCAGTGGTTAAATTCCGATTTTGGCATCGGTGGCGGAGGTGGTGGTGACACGCTCACATGAGGGACACATAGTAAGGGTAGTGGCAGGTAACTGCATGTAAAATGGTTGACAGGTTTTTAAAGCTCTTAACTCTTGCACTTCTTTGTGTAATCTTCTATTTTCTTCTGTCAGTGTCTCGCAGCATCTCTTTAAAAACTTACAATCTACCTCCGTTTGCTTTAATTTTGTCCTGTTTTCATACCATTTTTGTTCGAAATCAGTATTTTTAAATAAACCCTATTATTTGGCAATTATTAAACCCAACCACCATGAAAATGGAGACATACCTTGCTCTTCTATTTTGAAACCAAACTTCCACTTGTCGAGGACGAAGATTTAATTGCTTGGCCAATGCAAGTTTTTGTTTCTGATCAGAAGATTCAATCAAAAATATTTAAAACATGAACCCTACAACAAGGAAAATAAATGACAGAAATGTTCTGGTTTTGTCTTACGGGATTTAGGTTGTTGTGTTCTTTGAAACTTTCTTCAAGGAAAGCCGATTGTTCTTTAGAAAGCCGGAGTTTCTTCCGGCTTGAACCGTTCTCGTCTTCATCATCATCACTGGCTCTTGAGCTACCCCTTTCGGTTTCAGCGTCCATGTCTCTCTTGCCTCTGCTGTTTCCGTTTCTAAACCAAAAATCCATCTGAAAAGACGACACCGCTCTGTTCGGAGACGAATGCGCCGCCGTCGCTTCACCCGCCAACGCCACCATGGGTAACCGGTTCACGTCTAACCCTCTTCCCCGTCCTTTTGATAAACCCGTTTCGTGCACTAATGTTACAGTACGAAAGTTAATAAATATCATTTTTGGTTTAAGAAGCAACTAACAAGGAAGAAAACATGAAGGTTGTAATAAAATGGTGGGATGAATAAAATACTAACGATTATCAAAAAGCCATGGAAGGCGAAGATGAAGCTGAAGATGAGGATCTGAAGAAACCCTTTTGAGGTCTCCACCATTCCCTCTTCTTTCAGCTTCCAAAGAATCCCTTTTTTCTTGTGATCTGCCGAGCCCCATGCAAAACCCTAGATGATCATTGCTTGACAACTTTGGGGTTTTTTCTAGAAATGAAAATGGCTTGGAGGAACCACCCAAGCTCAAACCCAACTCCATTTAACTTTTTTTCTTCCTTGCAAAGAGAAAACCCTAATCGATCTTGTTTAATGTAAACTCACTCACACGACACGACCACTTGCTCTATGACACTACTTTTTATTTGCTTTTTTTGCCTTCGTGAAAGTAAAGATTTGAGATTGACCGACAAATCCTGGTTGACAAACGCACGTGAATCTATATAAATATACGCGAGAAAGAGACATAGAGAAACGAGAAAATAGAACAATATCAAGGAAAGTGGGATTTCTTGTTTCTCTAAACCATGAAAGCAAAATCTTTGTTTATTGTAATTAAAAGTTAAAACCAAAGAAATTTGATTTTTGTTTGACTTTTTAGAGAAACGAAAACGAAAGAGGAGGAAGGAGATGACTTATGACTGAATTAATCGCATCATCCGACTACGAGAAAATGGTTTTTCATCCAACGGCAGGGAATAGGATCATCAATTCTCCATCATCTTCGATCTTCATGTTTTTTTCTCCTTTCTCTCTTCTGTTTGAGTATTTTTATTGTTTTTTAAATTATGATAAATAGAGAAGGGATTATATGAAATTGTGATTCCATATTATTTTTATCCCTTTCAATAAGAGAATGACAAATTAATTTTCTCCTGAGAAAAAAAATAATTTATCATTAGAAAGTAATTAAATAACATGAAATTACAGTTTCATATGGCGTGTTTGTTATATTTTTTATTTTTCAAATTCTTGGATTCCATATAAGAAGGAAATAATTTCCCTTCAAAAAAGAAAAAAACAAAAGATTTTTATAATATATAATATTAATTATAAAATATGCATTAATTACATTTTTATTTTTATAAGCTGAATTTATGGCATCTAATCTCATTAAATTTAATTTTAGGAATAAATATTAAAAAAATCCATTTTTAGTAAATTGACATAATAATTTTATATAGTCACTAAAAATATGTAAAATTATATGCACGGACCATATATTATATTAATTTATTTTAATAATAATTTTTATTTTCAATAACATATTTATTAAAAAAAAGGGCATTTTGACACAATTTTTGTGACTATAAGGTATAATGAAATGCTAGTAATACATGTTATTATTATAGTCGTGATGATTAGAAGGAGAGAAAATATAATGATTAAAATGTGCTGTTTACCAAACACAATTATATGGCAATGGCACTGTTTGTTGGTTTTCAAATGATGGCTTTCTTTTATTTTGGATAATTTTAAAATTAATTTAATTAAAGATTTGCACTTTCGAGTAGCCAATTAACCTTTCTTCCAATGAAAAAGGATTGTATAAAATAAAAATATTATTATTTTTTAATAGTTTAATATTACATCAGTAATTTTATCTTGAATCTTAAGAATTTCATTTGGATTTGATTTTTTTCAGAATGAAAATATTGATGTGACATTAAACTATTGAAAAATGAATACAGATGGCGTGTCGTCACTATTTCATATAATCATTTCCCTTCTTCCAATTATGTAATTGAAATATAAAGTGGAATGGTCCCGTTGGACTGGAAGCCTTGAACCGTTGATTCATGTACTTACCAGTTGTTTCTTTTATTACAAAAATGCATATAATTTATTTATAAATTTTAGTTTATTACATATATTTATTTATATATACATGAGGATGGATCTATTTACACAGTATAAAAATTATAGTTTTACACACTTTCGTAATTATTTATATTATTGATATTTTAACGATTCAATCATTATATTTTATGGACTATTTATTTAGATTATACATGTCCAATTTGATGTAAATTTAAAACTATAAACTATTTGTTTTATGTAAAAAAAATTCAACCGTTGAATATATATTAATGTATAAAGTATTTTAGATCAATATGATAGAGATATTAAATTGGTTCGAAAATTTACATACATAACAAGCATAATTATATTGATAAATTCAACAGTTGAATAGCTAAAATATTAGTAATATAAATAATTACGAAAATTTGTAAAATTACTTTAATTTTTACATTGCGTAAATGATTCCCTCCCATTTTTTTTTAAAAAAAGTAAAATTCTTTTGCTACTATGAAAAAAATAAAATTCTTTTATTACAAATGATGTTATGTAAAGGAAAAACATTGATTAATTTGTTAGTGAGATTTTGACCCCAAAAAGCAAATACTATTTATTATTTGTTCAATCCAAGCAGACAAGGAGACCATCTTTCACTATTCCAAAGAAAGTAGTAAACATAATATATGTATAACCAGAGGGGGATACAAGGGGGGTTAGCAGTGGCCCTGCCCCCTGGAAAATTTATATTTAAGTCCTTGAATTTTTTTTAAAATTTTAAATTAGTAAAGGTAAAATGATACTTTAGCCCCCCTAAAATTATAGAAATTCGATTTAATCCTTTAAAAATTATAAAGATATAGACCATAAAAAATTAAATTTTCATTCGGCCCCCCTAAAAATTTGTTCTGACTTCGCCCCTGTATATAACAATAAGAACAATAATGAAAACCAAGGGCCAATGTTGTTTCTTTTGTGTAAAAACACACAGATTGGGTATCCAATGAGTGGGGAATTTTTTTTTTTAAATCTAAATTTTATCTTAAACTAGACTTTTACATGACCAGGTTGAGACTCGACTTGAAAGCCTACCTGAAAAGTGAGAGGTTCATTTGGTACGGGTTTAAACTGTGATACATCTATCCCCTATCTTTAATATTGTATCGAAATGAAAAATCATTTGCATGTATCTTTCTTAGTGAGACACCAACAAACAAGAGGAGAAACCACTTAGAATCATAAGTACCCAATCACAAATTTTCCCTTTCTTTCTTTTACCGTCTAATCTTCATTGTTTTGATTTCTTATTGGATTGACACTGGATGTGTTGCGCCAATTGCTTTAAGGTTAGTTTACTATGTTAATATTGATATTATTATTCGATTAGTTTGAGCTAAAATAGGTTATATGTGCTTTAAGAAAATTAACTATATGACTTTTTTTTTTGAATTTCGGTTTCCAAATTATTTGATGAAGAAGAATTGGTGTAGGATTTAAGACTAGGTTAAAATTAACTTAGTTTTTAGCAAAATAATTATGTGTAAATATTGATAGTTAAATTTTTTAAAATCAAGATTAAATTGATACGATGTATAAATGTTGAGGGTTAAAATTGTTACTATGTCAATTTAAAAGTGTGCCAAGTTATTTTTTTGTTAGTAATTTAACGACTGATGACAAAAATGAAAAAGTTGAATAACTGGGTGATCATTTTCTGTTGAGAATATTTTTTTGGTAAATTTCATATTTATTTTATGGTTTATGTTCGAAGTTCGTGGTTGTTTTCTCAATAATGTCATCTCTAAAGTTCGAACTTGCATTCTTTCTTCATGGTGCAACACTTGTTTGTATATATGTTGAAAATATAAATTTTATTTAATATATGTTTCCATGAAAATGTGTTTTAATCTATTCCATTTTTAATATTGTTTAGGGTAATTTAAGTAAGGTAGAGATGAGGGTGAGTAAGATGAGGAGAAGTGAAGAGTGGGAAGTAGTGAGTAAGAAGGATCTCCAGGCCTTATAAACCCTTAGGCACCACAATGTCAAGTCATTACTGGTGGGTTAGAGTCAAGTGGCCAAACAATCTGATGATATAGGCCTAATTATGGCGGTGCTATAATGTGTCCTACGTCACTCCGGATGTGACGTTATGATAGGAATTTGTTGTGTTGGTAAATAAGTGGGATCCGTTCAATTGTTGATCCAGATGATTTTTGCAAAGGATTTTTTTCAAGAGGTTTAATCACACCGTTCATAGGTTGTATTGGTTAATAAGTGGGATCCATTCGATTGTTGGTCTAGAAAATTTTTACAAATGACTTTTCCAAGAGGTTTACTCACACCATTCATGTCCACTACGTAACAAATATATATATATATATATATATACACTTATATTACTTGAAGTAATTAATATATTGCGCGAAATAATATAAATTGTAATTTTCAACTTATAAAATATACATTTCAATTTCAATAATTTCCATTTTTCGTTTTCAATATTTTCATACAAGTGATATATAAATTAATTGTTATATAAGTATCATTAAATTAAATAATTATTATATAAAAATTATTTTTCATTTAAATGGTTTTCAATGGAAAGAATCATAAAAACTTACATATATAAGATGAGACTTGGTAAATTTCAATTCAAATTACACTTAAGATTGCTTCCAATTTTTGGAGACTTCGGATATAAATATTATATATAAAAATAAGAGATCCACTTAAATTAACGTGAATTTCACCCTTTTTAACCCTTAAATCAAAATTAAATCTATAATTAAGATTAAATATTATTTTACTTTAAAATTACCTTTTCTATTATGTTTCCTTCCTTTCATAGTTATAGTCTTTCTCAATTAGTCCTTCCTCTCATTTTACAAATTTGAAAGTTCTAATTAACATTTTTAACTTGGTTAAATCATAAGAGTATGCCTTTTTTCCTTTATAAAATTTAAGAATTTAGATAGTCTTTTTTTATATTTATGAGAATAGGCCATTTTTGGAGAGAGAATAGGCCGTTTTTGGAGAGAGAAAGTGAAAACACGTCTTGTAGGACACGTTTTCAGCAACAAAGAACATTCCCCCAAATGGCTACATCCCCCAACAACCATATTTTTTCCTATATAAACCCCTCTAAACATCATTCTTTTTTCATTCAAACCTATTCTCTCAATTCTCTCAATAATTTCATTTTAAATCTTTCTCTCAATCCTATTCTCTTCGATTTTATTTTATTCCTTATAATTTGTAAAATGAAAATTCAGTTTATTCATTTGGATGATAAGCACATATCCGGCGTCCAATTACAAATGGTAAGAAAATATTATTAAATTATTTAATTTTAACTAGTTAATTATTATGCTATTAACATTATTTTATAAATTTTTTATATTTATATACTTAGGCCGAAGATTGAATTTTGGAGACCTACATACACAATTTAAGTGTGAGTGCACCGGTTGACATTCATGGACACTTGCAAGATGCAGAATTCTTGTACGTGGTTCACATGCTCGGGGGGACTAAATTGGATCCCCCACTTATCAGTGCTTTGGTGGAAAGATGGAGACCCGAGACACACACATTCCATCTTCCCCGCGGTAGTGTAAAATTACACTTGAGGACGTTGGTTTACAACTCGGTCTATTGATTGATAGGGAAGTTGTTACAAGTGTAGTGGCGAGTGCCGATTGGAGGGCAACATGCGAGCAATTACTAGGGAAGGTGTCGAACAAGTTTAGGGGTAACCGGATCGAGATGGGATGGTTGGAGGAGAAATTCAAAAGTATCGATGCCTCCACGAGTGATGTTGAAAAAGAATAGTTCACGTGCACATTCATCTTAAGGTTGATCGAGGGTCTGTTCATGCCAGATAAATCTCGAAATATGGTACATTTAAGGTGGCTATTACTACTAGTCGACTTGAAAGAAGCGGGACGACTCAGTTGGGGTTCAGCGATGTTGGCGACATTGTATTGAGAGATGTGTCAGGCAACGAAAGCAGAAAAATTTACAATCAGCGGTTACATACTCCTTTTCAATCGTGAGCATGTTATTGACTACCATTTTTATTGCCTCGAGTAGACCCCTGATAAAGAATTAGCCTAATGAGTAATTAAACTTGATATTAGACTCGAGAACCAAAAATGGGCCCAGTGTATGAATCAGAGCTGACAACGCCACCGCTCGGACCAAATCAAAGATCAACCGAACCCGGCATTACACCCAGCTAGGCATGCGAATGCCTAGTTAATGGTGCCTTGGCCATGGCAGCAAGCTATTAGAATAGCTTGTTGAGGGTTTTGACTAACCCCATCGGTAGCATCGGGCCAGGCATGTGAATACCTAATTGAGGGATGCTTCACCCCGTGCGATTGGTTATGCAAACGATCGGCCTGGGTAGGCACTTGCCGATCGGGGAAAGGGGTAGGCTAGGCGTAGGGCCAGCCGTTCGAATAGCCAGCCCCGCCATAGCCACAACACCAGCGACCTCGCGATGAGGCACTGAGCCGACTAAGCCCATTCAAGTAAAACAATGACAGTTCAGGGTGTTGAGAGCGTAGCGTCGGTGATGGCACTGCCAGGCATAGCAACTGCGATGGCGGTGATCAGGCGATCGGTGGATGGTTAGTGGCGGTGGCTCTTTGGCGGTAGAGCAATGGAAAAATTAGACTAGTGGGACTCTATCGGGTAACTTGATTTCAAATTAAATTTTTTAAGAATCAGGTATGTGTGCCAAAGAATCCTGAGTTGATTCGAATGATTTGTGATGAAACTCTTAATAGTAAATTGTTGATTCATCCGGGTAGTACGAAGATGTATAACGACCTGAGACAGCATTATTGGTGGCATGGTATGAAACGAGATATTTCAGACTATGTGTCGAAGTGTTTAATATGTCAACAAGTGAAAGCTGAGCATCAGGTGCCATCGGGACTACTCCAATTGATTATGATACTTGAGTGGAGGTGGGATCGAGTCACGATGGATTTCGTATCTGGTTTGCCGTTGACGCCGAGTAAGAAAAACTCAATCTGGGTTATTGTTGAAAGATTGACGAAATCGACCCATTTTATTCCGGTACGTACGGATTTATCACTTGATAAGTTAGCTGAGTTGTACATATCTCAGATCGTACGATTGCACGGAGTACCTATTTCTATTATTTCAGATAGAGATCCGAGGTTTACATCGCGGTTTTGGAAGAAACTGCAAGATGCTCTAGGTACCAAATTGCATTTCAGTACTGCTTTCCACCCTCAGTTGGATGGCCAATCCGAACGTGTTATTCAAATACTCGAGGATATGTTGAGATGTTGCGTTCTTGAGTTTGAGGGTACATGGGGATGATACTTGTCTTTGATTGAGTTTGCGTACAATAATAGCTTTCAATCGAGTATCAAAATGGCACCTTACAAAGCTTTGTACAGTCGTAAATATCGTACACCTCTATATTGGACCGAGCTAAGTGAAAGCAAGATACACGGGGTTGATTTAATAAGAGAGACTGAGCAGAAAGTAAAAGTAATCCAAGAAAGTCTAAAAGCCGCCTCAGATCGTCAGAAGTCATATGCGGACTTGAAACGTAAAGATATAGAGTTTCAGGTGGGTGATCGAGTATTTTTGAAAGTCTCGCCGTGGAAAAAGATACTTAGATTTGGTCGTAAAGGAAAGCTAAGTCTGAGATTTATTGAGCCGTACGAGGTTATTGAACGTATCGGGCCAGTTGCGTACAGACTGAGTCTGCCATCCGAGCTAGACAAGATTTACAATGTTTTTCATGTATCGATGCTTCGAAGATACAAATCCGATTCTTCTCATGTGATTAGCCCATCAGAGATTGAGATTCAGCCTGATTCAACTTATGAGGAAGAACCGATTCGTATTTTAGCTCGTGAAGTGAAATAATTACGAAATAAGAAAATCTCGTTGGTTAAAATAATGTGGCATAAACACGGGGTTGAGGAAGCAACCTGGGAACTCGAGGAATTAATGAAAGAACGCTACCCACACCTATTCATTGGTAAGATTTTCGGGGAAGAAAATCCCTTAAGGGAGGAAGAGTTGTAACAGCCCGATTCTAGCCCTAATCAGAATGGTGGTTTCGGGACCACGAATCTGAGATAGAAAAATATTTTAATATTATATTTAATATCTATGATATATATTTGAGCATGTGTTAAAATATTGTAGGTTAATTTGTTTGTTTGGGTGTTTAATTTAAGCGAAATGACTAAATCGCGTAAGTGGGAAAAGTAGCCATTTACTAAATTAAGTGGCCAAATTGATTTGACTTCTTTAGTATGAGTATTTAAGTTGCAAATTGACCTTTTTAAGGTATAGTGGACGGCAATATGTCTTTATAATATATATTATATGTTTATTTTATATGTTAAATTTATAATAATGATATAATATACATTTTAAACATATTATAATAAAACAAAAAGGAGAAAATAATTGCATGTTCATTTTTTCATCCATTTTGACCGAAACTAAAAAGAAAAAAAGGGGAGAAAAAGCTTCAAATGGTTCGGCATTATTTAGGCTTAATTAAGATCAAGAACAAAAAGAAATGGGATTGGATCGGGGAAAGGCGAAGTTGAACGAATAGCCGGGAAACCCTAATCTGTCGACTTTCGAGGTAAGTTTTAAGCAATTGGATGAAATGAAATTTGAATATATAATTGATGTGTATATGAATAATTGAATTAAACATATTAAAACTCATTTTACCGAATGAAACGCCCCAAACCCGGCCCACGAGCCTGAACCGGATCTGGTTTGTTCCTTAAGTAAACCGGTTTTCAAATTCTTTGTTACTTAGAGAAAATTTGCAATTTTTTTTTTTTAGAAAAATGTTGTTGTGGATTGGGCTCAGATTGGGAACCCATTTGATTTATTGGAAAATCCAATTTTTATTAAGGTGACAAAATAATTTTTAAAGTTTATAAAAATATATTTCACTTAAAATTTAATCCAACAATCGTTTGTAGCAAAATAATTAAAAATAAAGCAAAAATAAGAAAATCCATCTGGGCCTTGTGGCCTTATTACATCAAGTAAAACCCAATAATAAAATTAAAGATACTAAAAAGAAATAAAGTCCAAATTAAATAAATTCCTCAATTGATGCATGGCCACCTCAAGGTCTACCGTCCCGGTCCACATCCTTGTTCATCACCGAAAATAGTTCCCACAACTGGGTGAGTCAATGACTCAATGTGTACACAACATTAACCTTCAACAAATCAGGCATATAAGTTCGTATCAAGTTCATGTTCATATAAAATAAATGATGCAACCCAAACCCAAGCCTAATGGTCCATCCGCTACACACCACCCGTGCACTCGCCGGTCACACCGTGGGGACTACTAAGTCAACCCTCCATCCGCTACACACCATCGAAGCGATCATTGCAATCGACGTGCTCATCGCCCATATAATTTGTGTCATTAGACACCATATTCAAATAATGTAACCGAAGTTACCAAATTCGAGATAATGTAACGAAGTTACCATATTCAAATTTTGTGACCGTAGTCACCATATTCCGTTGGTGAGACCAAGTCAACACCTTCTTCCCTTTCTCATATATCCCGAATGCCCCATAAATGCATAACATACTTAATTTCTCATTATTCACATGTTAACAATATAACATATTCGTAATCCTATCGAAAGTGGGAAACGTGCACTGGTACTCTTACCACATTTGTGGTACTTAGCCACATTCACATTCTTATGCATATTCATATATTAAAATAATTGCCATATGATATATTGAAAGTTAGTGTGAGTACACACTGATTGGCTTAATAGATTCCTTGAAATCCAGAATAACGATCTACCGATCTAAAGTTTAGATCATTAATTCCTATATTCGGCCCATCATACAAAAACACATTAATAACCTTTTCGATTTTAAAACCAAATCCCAATAGGAATGGTATTACTAATACTTACCTTGTTTGCCGATTGGATTGATCAAGTTCCAAAAATTACTAGTATCCCTTTTCCTTGAAATCGCTAACACTAAATCATGTAATTTTGTCAGTTTCTAACTTTTGGATCAATGAAAAATAATTCTAAATACCAAAAATAAGCCTTGGCCGATTAGATCTATGTACCTACCTTACGCTTTCCAAATCAAGAGGATTCCTTGCCCTATATATGTCCTGTTTGAAATCTTCATGTTAGATTTAATCTAACATATACATCATAACCTTTAATAAAATAAATTTATCTTACCTTAGATCCTTGATCCTTATATTCGACAGTTGTAGACCCCTTTAGATGTCGTAGTTGATTGCTCCTTTACTTAGAATCAACAAAGATTCGGCTTTGACAATAGAAACAGAGGAGAAAATAGAAGAAGAGGAGATGGATTTTGCTTAAAGAAAAATTCGGCAGAGAGGGGGAGAGAGCTAGGAAAATTTCGACACAGAGGAAGAGAAAGCAAACGTTGATGAGTAGCCCTCCCGCCTCCTTTTATAGCCGAAATTATCAGCCTAGGAGTCCCTTACTTGGCCACCACTCCTCTTTTGATAATATTATCTCTTTTATTTAAAAGATAAAAGCCTTTAATCCATCAATTATCTCCTCAATTTTCTTAAAAGAAAATCCTTTATTTATCACTTATTATTCACATATTTATGCAAATAAAACTCTTCCTCTTCTAGAAACCCATGCCGTCCACCTCAACCTTCTGGAAGCAAAAATAAAACTTATTTATTTGCTTCTCAAGTGACTCGAACTCAGGCCTATTTCCCTGCATGTGACGCCACTTCCTTAGGCCCTAAGTGGCATCTTCAGGCCACTTTTCCAAGCCTGTTTGTGTGTCAAACTTCTCCAACTTTTTCTTTTAAGGCCCTCTAGCCCTTATTTCCTATTTTGAACTTTAAAATTTGACATTTCGGCATCATTTCTAAGTTTCCTAAAATTTTCGATCGGCTCTGTTTGCTGACCATTTTCTTACATTTCCAGGTTTCCAGAAATGTTCAGGTTTCCATTTTTGAAACATTTCCAAAAATGTTGAGTTTCCAAAAATGTTCAGGTTTCCAAAAATGTTCAGGTTTCCAAAATGTTCAAGTTTCCAAAAATGCTCAGGTTTCCAAAAATGTTCATTTCCATTTCTATGCATTTATAGAATTCCAAAAATACCAAAAATTTATTCATAGTGCTTAAGACTTGTCATTTCGTACAATTAAACTGAAAATGCATAGGCCCTTTCCAGGATGTTAATGTGATATAGAATGGGATCAAATATATATATACTAGCCGAATGTAAAGTTGGTATATATATAAATGTGAGTATATGAATGAGTAAAAAGGTAGCTAAATGTGAATATGAAATGAGAGGGATGTTTGTTTTGAGTAGACGGATGTAAATATATATATACATGTGTATTATTTGTGCCGAATGAAATGGTATGATATAAGGAAATTGAGTTGTTGTTTGGTATTTGAATATTTGTGTATGTATGCATGAGATTAAAATTATAAGTGTTTGTTTAATCAAAGAAAGGTTCGGTTGAGGGGCACTATGTGTGCGGGCTTGAGTACCGAGTACTGAGTGTGCGAAATCGGTCGAATGGCACTATGTGTGCGGAAAAATAAGTAATGGCACTAAGTGTGTGATACATTACTAGTAAATGGCACCAAGTGTGCTCTTTTTAAGTAACGGCACTAAGTGTGCGATACGTTACATGAGTTGCACTGTGTGTGTGGATTATCGGACTTCTCAAGGACATGAACCAATGAATGGAGGTAATCGAAAATGACATGTAGGTAAGTAATGTATGATAATTGAGTAGCTTGGTATTAATGAGGTAAGTTGTTCTTGTATACTAAAGTATAAAAATGTAATGTATTTATTAATCGTTGAGCTTATTCGAAATGGATATAGGGCATGTGAACATTCGGTTTTGGAGATCTAATGATCATGATATTGTTTAATGGTAATATGCTATATGTATTGTGGTTACGAACTCGTTAATGATTAAGTTGAATTAAACAAATTTGCATAATGGTTAGTTGTACATATTTCCTTTTGCTTATAACTTACTAAGCTATATAAGCTTACTCTGTGTGTTATTTTACTATTTTATAGAGCTTAAAGTTGAAGCTCGAGCTCTGGGATTCATCGTCAAAGTCAATCACACTATCGACTATCTTTGGTACTCTTTTGATGAGTTAAATTATGAGAACTATGGCATGTATAGGCTATACTACTCTTTTGAGTTATATTTTGAATTTGATGTATATAATGCCATGCGAAAATGGCTTCACATCTATCCTTGGATTGAATGATTATGTTTGAGTTTGTATATATATGTTTGTTAAATTTCGGTTTTGAAGATTTGGGTAGGTATGTTTCATGAGATTATGAATGGCATGTTATCCATATAGTACGAATGAATGTTTATTGAATGACTTATAAGTTTAGTTTTGGAATTATTTCATATTATGTTATATGTGAATTTTTGAGTATTTGAAATTGGTTGATTAAGGTATATAGGACATTGGGTTAATATATATAAATATTTTTGCAAAGTTATTTGATTGTACCAACACGGATATACATGAATGAAATAGGTTATTTTTGTATATGTGATTATCAAAGGTGATACATTAGTGATCAGATTGAAGTATGCTCATTTGTAAAAATTTGGATATGACTTGATCTAGTTTGGAGTCTAAATTTTCTATTGAGTGCTATGGTATATTCGGAAATGGGAAATGAATGGTTAAATTATTGATGTATTATCCAGCTAAGGTGTGCTTATGATAGAATAAGAAACTATGAGTTAAATGAGTTGGTTTTAAATTTATACTTATGATATAATCGTATGTGGTGTTGCAATGAGGAATGTACATGGTCGAAAGTGAAGTATATGTTTATTAATGATATATGTTGAATGTATTGATGATAATAGAAATGAAATAAGTGAATATGTACTATATGCCTATTCGGCCTTTGCATTTGAATGACCAAATGTATAGTGATTTGCTAGTTTATGTTAATGATGTTATTCGTGATATGTAAGTTAATGTTTTGATATTAGATGGGATATACCTGTTCAAACGTAATAGTATGAATTGGTATACATTTCTCAAAGTATTAGTTGCTTTTATAAAAGTGCATTGATTTGTGTTCGGTCGAGTAATGCCTCGTAACCCTAGTCCGGCGACGGATACGGGTTAGGGGTGTTACACCTTGAGTTGCAATGCGATCTAGCTTATCAGGTGATGGCTCCATACTCACATGGCAGATGAAATTTGTAGGTTGTCGAGCTCCATGACATTATCGTAAATTAAACATACCTTAAAACTATAACAATGCCTATCTCAAACACAAACAAAAATAAATCCATAAACTCTAATTTCCAACCAAAAAAAAAAAAACGAAGAAGAAGAAGAAAAAACAATTTCTAAGAAAGTGAAAATACGCCTTGTAAGACGCATTTTCACTTTCTCTCTCCAAAAACGACCTACTAACTTAAATATAAAAAATGACCTAAATTCTTAAATTTTTATAAAAAAAAGCGACATATTCTTATAATTTAACCCTTTTAATTAAATTTATGTTAATTAAATTTATAAAGGTTACAAACAATTATTAAAATCTAAAATCTATATAATTAAAGGGCAAAAATAGAAAAAATATAGATTATTTAAGTAACCTTATTTTCCAGCAGAGGGACTCTATTTGTACGGATGTTATTGGAGCATCGACTTAGCTGGATCTAAATGAATTTCGTGGATGATGAGTAAAATTTTCAAGGCATGTATCAGAGACAATATTAAACTAACATTTTTATTGCTTTTCTATTACGCTTTTATCTACACCTGGAACTTAACTTACGAAATTACCTTGAACCCTAGTTCAATTCAACCATGGAAGAAAGATAATAATAATAATCTAGTTGAAATAGACAACAATCCCCACTTTTGTTGTTTAAATTATTTATTAAACCATTGTTAAGTCACATCTGATAAATCAATAACCAAAGAAAACAAATGAGAAGTTTATCTTTTGCCTGCATCCTCATTGACATTAAATCCCTCCTAGCTGAAGGGAATTTTAGGGAAAGTTGGTACTCCCAACTATTTCAAAGAGTTGAAAAATATTAATCAAAATGAGGGGGAGAAAAAGAGAAAATACAAGGAAATTGGATGATTGACCAAATATCATTTAATTTCATTTTACTTATAGAAAAACAAATTTTCCCTCCATTTTCATATTGTCAGAATCCATTATTCCATTGTTTTGCAAGCAACATGCGTTCTTCACCACTACCACCCTACTTTTTAATCCTACTACTCCTCCTCATTCATTGTTCCATTCAAGTAAGCTGCTTTAGGTTTAATTTTTCAACATTCGAGAAAGATGATGAAAAGCAGCTTATCTTGAGCGAGGACACTACTGACATAGAACAGAATGCCATCCAAGTTACCCCCGACTTTTCTAATGGAATATACATTGAAAATAAATCGGGGCGAGCCGTGTATAAGAAACCTTTTAGATTGTGGAAAGACAGTCACACCACTGCTTCTTTCAATACAACCTTTGTCCTCAATATCGAAAAAAAAACATCTCCTGGGGGTGAAGGCCTAGCGTTTATAATAGCTGGGGATTCTACTCTTCCACCCAACAGCGAAGGGAGATGGCTTGGGATTGTGAACTCGGATCCGAATGTTTCCCCGGTGGTGGCGGTGGAGTTCGACACAAGGAAGAGCGATGATCAGGACTTGGATGATAACCATATTGGCTTGGACATAAATAGCATAAACTCCAAACCCTCAGTTTCTTTAACTCGCTTTGGTTTTAATATTTCAGGAGGTCGTGATTTATGGGTTCTTCTTCAATATGATGGTCAAAACTTGACTGTGAGGGTAAACGAGACTCTTGTGCTTTCTCAGCGTCTTGATCTTTCTAGCTATCTTCCAAAGAAGGTGTTTGTTGGATTCTCTGCTTCAACAAGCAATGAGACTCAGCTGAACTGTGTCAAATCCTGGGAGTTTTCCGGAACCGATATCGGAGGAGAGGGGAACTTGTTGTGGGTAGCTTGGATAATGATTCCACTAGTGATTCTGGTGTTGTTTATTGGGGTTCTTTTTTACTTGTATCGGAGAACAGGCCCCATTGAGGAGGATCTTGAAGGTGCGCAAAGAAATATAGAAGATGAGATTAGACGATCGGATTTTGCTCCAAAGAAGTTTCGATTCAGTGAATTGAAACAAGCAACTGGCAACTTCAGCCCCAATAACAAGCTTGGGAAAGGTGGATTCGGAACTGTGTACAAAGGGTCATGGGGAAACAAGGACGTAGCTGTCAAAAGAGTGTCGAAGAAATCAAATCAAGGCAAGCAAGAATTCATAGCGGAAGTAACAACAATTGGCAACCTCAACCACAAAAATCTCGTGAAGTTAATCGGGTGGTGCTATGAAAGGCGTGAGCTCCTTCTTGTATACGAATACATGCCAAATGGAAGCCTTGATAAGTTCATATTTTATGATGAAAAAACAAGCATGGTGGAATCGAGACTGAACTGGGAGCAAAGGCAAAATATTATACGAGGGGTAGCTCAAGCACTCGAGTATCTTCACAATGGTTGTCAAAAGCGGGTACTTCACCGTGACATAAAAGCCAGCAACATAATGTTGGACTCAGAGTTCATCGCTAAGCTAGGGGATTTCGGGTTGGCTCGAACCATTCATGAAAAAGAGAAGGCTTATTATTCCACCGTAGAGATTGCTGGCACACCAGGTTACATGGCTCCGGAAACCTTTCTTATCAGCCGAGCGACGGTGGAAACCGATGTCTATTCCTTCGGCGTTCTCGTCTTAGAAGTTATTTGCGGGAGGAAACCTGGTAACAAAAGTGAGCAAAACAATTACAACAATAGTATCGTCAATTGGCTATGGGAATACTATGAGAATGGGAAGATCACTGCCGCTGTGGATTCCAGGATGGATGGGAACTTCGTCGAGAATGAAGCCGAGCGTGTGCTGATTCTAGGATTGGCATGTTGCCATCCGAACCCACATTGCAGGCCTTGTATGAGAACTGTTTTGCAGGTTATTTTGGGGGAAATTGATCCACCTGAGGTGCCTCAAGGGAGGCCTTCATTTGTGTGGCCAGCTATGGCCCCATCTTTCACTCAAATGGATCACTCTCTTAAAGGCAGCCAACTCAATCCATTTACGGAACTCGCGGGTAGGTAAGGTCGTAAGTCAACCGCAAGCTGTTTTTTTTTTTTTTTTTGAGTTTGCACATACTGTAATTGTGTTAATGAATATGAGTCTGTACGTTCAACTCTAGGATTTTTTTTCTTCCAATTAGATGTCCAATCATGTATTAAATATTGTGTTAGAAGTGTTTAAGATTAAGGTGGAGATAATAAAACATCAATAGTGTTATCTGTATATAATAACTTTGATGGCAAGTTGATAAAAATAATAAGTTATGGTCAAGGGTTCGATACTCACCTAATATATGGAGCAGTTTTAAAACCCGTAACAAGTTTTTACTTACATAATGAGCTTACAAAACATGAACAATCAGTCATCGGCCCCACTCTAGTGAATACCTTAGGAAAAAAAAAATTGATGATAACTTGACGAAAACAGTAACTCGAAACAAAAGTGTTAAGCATAAAGCAACAAACACAATCAATAATTTAATAACTCAATAAATCGCACATCATTAAAAAATATACATGATAAATGTGAATGGCCATAAAATAGTATCATCGATCTGAAATCAAATGGTTTAACAAAATAAGAATATCTCATCAAATGTCTAAAAAGATAGGTCATACGATTGTGTATATGATCACTTACAAAGAAAATTCTAACATTTATATTTATTTAAACCCATATCCTATAACATATAAGACAATTGTATGTAAGGTAGCTATCACTTCGGTTCACTAACTCAAGTGGTAAACTCTTACTAAACATGTTGAGAAGTTTGTCGAAACCATTTTAAAAGTTTGATTTTAAAAAACGGGGATCGACTTTCAAAAACGAAAATGGAGTCGCCACCAATCCTTTTTTACTTAGGTGTGATTGGATCACCTTGAAAATCGTTTATTTTAAAATACTTATTTTGGCCTACGAAAACAAGATAAATGAGTTCGGGAGTCGGTTAAGTATGAGGAAGGGTTAGCACCCTCATAACGCCCAAAAATTGGTACCCAATCGATAATATCATGTCCTAATATTGAAACTTTGAAAAATTTAGAAAATGGCCCTTTTTAGTTGAAAAGAAAACCCAGACTTACCTATTTTCAAAGAAATAAAACACCATACCCAGTAAGTTAGGATATAACATCTCATGACCTTGAAACTAAGTACGCCTTTATTTTAGAAAATTTCTAACTCGAGACGCAAAACGTCGTACCCAATAAGTTAGGACACAACGCTTTGAATTCCCAAGAATAGGTTTTCTGATTTGAAATTGGTAAATCTCGGTTTTTTTAAAAAAGGGATATGTAATACCTAAAGTTTCACGAGAAAAATCGAACCCAGTAAGTTAGGGCAAAATTCTTCTCGAAATCTCTCAAATATCACATATCACCGTATTTTGAAAACCATTTGAAATGAATATTTTAATTCGAAAGGTATTTTTATAAAACAATGGTTTGAGTATACAAATAACAATTTTACAAAAGTACAAATTATACTAACAATAAATAATTAAAGGATAATATAACATGAATATACAATAGAATATGCTAAATAATAATAAACAATCTAAAGAATATAAATAAATATATAATATAGCAATAATTGACATTTTCACGAAATAACAAAATTAAATGAAAAAAAGAATAACATATTTAAATATCGAGAAAAAAGAATATGATGATTTTTAAAATGATTTAATGTATATACATAATAACAAAAAAAATAAAAGAGTGTTTATGATAAATAAATATAAGTTAATAATTTAATACATATATATAAAAATAATAATTAGTAAACGATATATAATACTTCTATATAAAACATATATATAATTCAATAGTCATAAAAGTACATATATAATAAAATAGGTTATAAAATATAAGTAAATTTTATAAAACAAAAATTCCAAAAATAATATATGATATAATGTACTATTATATAATATACAAATTTAAAAACATAATATAGTACTTAATATATAAATCATAAAAATAATATTAAGCTAAATAAAATAATAAATAATAATAATAATATATATAAGGATATTACATATAAAAATATATATATATAAATTTTAACAAATTATAATAAAGACAACAATATAAACTATTTAATAAAATAATTTAAAATAATGTAAAATAATAAAATAAAATAAAAGGATAAAAATAAAATTAAAACAAAGAAAACAGGGGTTGAATAGCAATTAAAACAAATAAAAAGATTAAATTAAAACACGCGTTAAATCACAGGGGTTAAAATGGCAATTAAAATAAATTTAAAATAATTAAAATAAATGAATAAATAATGATTAAGCAATTAAATGGATAAATAAATAAAAAACACATAAGTCAACCTAACTCCCGCAATATGAGGATTCGACGAAATTCCTCCACCAAAAACTAACTTTCGAATGAATGACTCAAAAGAAACGAAGATGAGCGAAGAACAAAATAAGAACAAGCCACAGAAAATAAGAACATAAAAGAGAGAGAAATTTGAGTGAATGCTCTCAAGAATTTTTATTACTCAAAACTCAAGTCCCATTCAAGTCCGTTTACAATAAAGGGAGAGGCATCTATTTATAGTTGAGCCTCCCCAAATCCAACGGTACAGATCAATTACATCAACGGCTAAGACTAAAAGGTATCTACGAATTAAATCTCTAAGATTACAAAATCATATCTTTTAATATTACATACCATATCTTCTAAGATTGCATATCATATCTAAGATTGCATACCATAACTTCTAGGATTGCATATCATATCTAAGATTTGCATATCATATCTAAGATTGCATACCATATCTTCTAGGATTACATATCATATCTAAGATTTGCATATCATATCTAAGATTGCATTTCCTTGAAGATTGTACTTCCATATACATCAAGCTTGTAGATAGACCTTCAATCTTTTTAAGTAATGGGCCACTCCGATCGGGCCAAATGATATATTTTGGACTGGACTTGGACTTTATTTTATTATTTTGGGTTTATTATTTTTTGTATGGGCCCGAGCTAAATTGGCCTATTACAGCTGCCCCTCTTTGCTCATTGTCGTGTAACGAGAATAGAGCAAAGACTATAAAAGGCCCAATTTTGCCCGATCTTTACTAAACCTTGACTTCTTGGTCCTCGTCTTCTTCAAATGACTTCCACCTCCACTGCAACTTCAGGGAGATAAGGCTGAAAGTACTTTTGATCTGCTTCCTGCAACTTCAGGAAGATAAGATCTTCTGTCTTTAGTCTACTCCACTACAACTTTAGGGAGATAAGACTGAAAATGTCTTCGATCTGCTTCCTGCAACTTCAGGAAGATAATATCTTCTGTCTTTAGTCTACTCCACTACAAATTTAGGGAGATAAGACTGAAAGTGTCTTCGATCTGCTTCCTGCAACTTCAAGAAGATAAGATCTTCTGTCTTTAGTCTACTCCACTACAAATTTAGGGATATAAGACTGAAAGTGTCTTCGATCTGCTTCCTGCAACTTCAGGAAGATAAGATCTACAATCTTCAATCTGCCCCACTACTATCTCGAGGGGACAAAATCTGAACTTTTCAATTTGCTTCCTTACTATCTTCAGGAAGACTTCAATCTTCAGTTTGCTCCACTACCATCTCGAAGGAACAAAATCTGAACTTTTCAATTTGCTTCCTTACTATCTTCAGGAAGACTTCAATCTTCAGCCTGCTCCACTACCATATTGATGGAACAAAATCTGAACTTTCCAATTTGCTTCCTTACTATCTTCAGGAAGACTTCAACCTTCAGCTTGCTCTACTATCATCTCTAGGGAACAAAATCTTAACTTTTTAATTTTCTTCCTTACTACCTTCAGGAAGACTTCAATCTTCAGCCAGCTCCACTATCATCTCTAGGGAACAAAATCTGAACTTTTCAATTTGTTTCCTTACTATCTTCAGGAAGACTTCAATCTTCAGTTTGCTCTACTACCATCTCTAGGGAACAAAATCTGAACTTTTTGGTTTGCTTCCTTACTATCTTCAGGAAGACTTCAATCTTCAGTTTCCTCCACTACCATCTTTAGGGAACAAAATCTGAACTTTTCAATTTGCTTCCTTACTATCTTCAGGAAGACTTCAATCTTCAGCCTGCTCCACTATCATCTCTAGGGAACAAAATCTGAACTTTTTGGTTTGCTTCCTTACTATCTTCAGGAAGACTTCAATCTTCAGCCTGCTCTACTATCATCTCTAGGGAACAAAATCTGAACTTTTTGGTTTGTTACACCATCCTTTAAGGGACATGTCCAGTAGACTCGAATGTATTATGGATGACATTTACATGAATGCAGAATGTCATGAGAATGATCCCATTTTTTTAAAATGTAAAATGATTAGGATGCATGATCGGAATGAATCTAATGCTCCTAACTAAATGATATTAGGGATGACATTTGTATGAATGCAGAATGTCATGAGAATAATTTCCTTCTTTTTCTCTCTTTTTTTTTACAACGATTAGGATACAATGATCGGAATGAATCAAATGCTCCTAATTGGAATTGTGATAATGATCCCTATTTAATGTTTGGGTTGTCATTGCTCAAAGTTCATCAAGTTTCTAACACTGATGTGCTACCATGCTTTCTCGTTCAGCTGGTATCTTCTGACAGAAAACCCAAAGAAACGATCATGTTCTGCTCAACAGACCTGCCCCGTGTATATACCAACCACTGTAATTTTAGGGGAATAGCATTTGGTTTTCCTCATCCATCCCATTACCACTCAGAGGTATGGATTGTATTATGTTCAATTTAATCTGTTACACCATTCCCTGGATGTAATGACCAGATATATGTGCCTGAAATTTGCACGAATGTAGGGTATCCTTTTTCTTTTCCGAGAATGATCCCTTTTTATTCCTATGTTGACATTGCCCGTCATTTGTCGAAATGGTATCATTGACAAAATGCCTTATCCAATAAGGATCCGAAGAGCTAATCATCTTTCAATATTTCCCAACCCTTAGGGCTTGGTAAGTTTTAAACAATAGTTTTGTTTCAGATTCTCATATTATTTAGAAGCCTCTAGAGTAATATGCGAAACTCCTTTTATGAAAGTATTATTAGTCCATTAATCTTTATTTCAATATAAAATGCTTGAAAAGATCACAAGAATGGACGAGAAAGAAATTAATCAAGAGCATAGCTCGAAATAAATAGGTTAATAAAAAATAACCAAGGCGATAAAAGAAAATTGATTTAGGTGTATCTTGAAAAGAATAAAGCAATCAAAGATAACAAATTCAAAAATGGGTAAGATAGAAGCTAGGTGCCCCAGATATCACAGCCTGAGCTTCTCTGTTCAAATTTCTTGAGGACCATTTTAAACTCAATATGTGTTTAAGGGATCCGGAGTACTTTGTCGATGCCCCAAGTCGCAACATACTTCCTCATTGTTAATTCAGGCATAGCAAGACTACCACATGACCTATCTTTGATCAAAATTTGAGCCGCCCTTTTGGGTTTTCAGCTCAAAACCCCTTTGGTCTCAAAGTGCCCTTTGCGGGTTTTCGCTTTGGCTTCTCCTTTTTCTTTTTTTCTCTTTTCTCTTTTTTTTTGAATGAATGAATTTGAGCTCAAGGCGCCCTTTGCAGGTTTTCACCTTGGCCCTTCCCTTTTCAGGTAAAATCCTTTTTGACTGAACCTGAATTCTCCGGATTGGGCAAGTCTTTAGCATCCATCTCGGTCAATATCAATGCTCCTCTAGAATAGGCTCCTTTCTACTTCATAAGGTCCTTCCCAGTTTAGAATCTTCTTTCCTCTGAAGATCTTTTGTATAAGAAAGATCTTCCTCAACATCAGGTTCCCCTCATGGAATTCTCTAGGATGAACCTCTTTGTCATAAGCTTGCATCATCTAACCGTGATGGATAGCTTTTAACCTTTTCTTTGATTAGGTTCTATTGATAAAAACACTTCCAATATATAAACCAATGGGTAAGATGCTAACCCGGCAAAGGTTCTGGCCGACGTTCAATAAGACAGAGGGTAAATGGTAGCTTCTTTATGTCAATATTCACAAGTCTCAGTCACCTTTCATAGTTTTTTTTTGACAACTTTTCTTTTGCTTTGTGATATCTTGCGATCTTTGGACAAGCAGTAAACTTTGACTTTGTACGCTTATGCATTATTAAACGTGATCCTTTATGGCATTCTTTGTGTCACTGCTGATCTTTTTTTATAATTTAATGACTTCGACCTTGTAACATTGGCATATGAAGCTACTTCTACCCTCTTAATGAAGTAACCGACGACCACGACGATAAATCGATATTGACTAAAAACTTTTAACGAGATTGGCCCCATCACATCCATGCCCCAAATATGGAAAGTCTGTGAAGAAATGGAGAAGGCACATGGATCTTGTCTCCTTAAATACGGCATAGCTGGTGCCATCCCCTTCTATGTAGATCGATAGTGCCTGATCCCCATGTTTAGCCCACGTCTTAGTAGCCCAAGCATGTCCTAATATAATCGTGCAAAAACATCTTTGAATTCTTAAAAAATTACTCAACGATGTCTCGCATTATTTCTATGGTAAGCTGGGCTTCGATCTTCACCCCTTTTCTAGGCTCGCAATATCCATTAACCCTATGTAAGGTAGGATCTATTTTTTCTCTTGTTCTACCATTCTTTAATAAATCAGAAGATATGTTACAATCTCTGTCATCTTCAAAGTCCTGAGATCCCCTAGACCCATATTTCATTCAAAAAGGGAATCCGTAACAATGTCACTCATGTCATTAATATCTGGAGACCTAATGTAAGTCCGAAGGAAGATTCCAAAGAATAAACAATTCAAAGAATGGTTATTTGTATGATATGAATGAATAAAAGAATATTTGAAAGAAAAATAAAATAATCTATACATGGAAAGAATGAAAGGATATTTGTTCAAAAAGATGCATTTTATTGAAATAAGAATTTAGGGCACAAGCCTATTTCACAAAAGGATCCTTATTACCTCTAGGCTTAAGGCAACAAGCGTGTTTTGAATATTACTCTAGATTAGCTCTAAAAATACAGAGATCTCTTCCACAATCCCATTATTCAAAACACTCCCAAATATACAAGGGCTTTGAAACTTCATTCCCCGATTACCTCTTTGCTTTTGATTTCTTCAAGGGATCACAACTTTCTTGTCTTCTCTTTCAATTATCGCAATTACTGCCTCGTTAAAGTGATCAAGTTTTGATGAATCATCGATCTTCACAATTCCCATTTTAATGAACTTTTCAACCAAGTTTTTAAACGTAGTACAGTTTTCAATTGAATGACCCTTTATTCCCGCGTGGTACTCGCATTGGGTATTCTCATTATACCATTTTGGGAACGGAGGTTGCAACGGTTTCGAATAAAATAGAGACACCACGTGTGCATCAAACAAACTCTGATATAGCTCCTTATACATCATTGGGATTGGCGTGAATTGGAGCTTTTCTGAGTTTTGCCTTGTGCCCGACTCTTGTCTCACCGACCCTTATTGTCCGGCAGTGATTACCTTTGGCTGATTAACAGTAATTGCTTTTGAGTACCCTTTGTTGTATGTACTCGTATTATTCACCTCGTCATTCTTTTTCCTAGGAGTAGACCTTCCCGCTTCAATCTTGCCACCCCTTATGGCATTTTCAATCATCTCTCCTACCATCACTATATCCGCAAAGCTCTTGGTGGTGCTTCCTATCATATGAGTGATGAATGGAGCCTTCAAGGTATTGATGAAGAACATTGTAGTTTTCTTTTCTAGGAGTGGTGGCTGAACTTGCATGGCGACCTCCCTCCATCTTTGCGCATACTGCCTAAAGCTTTCATTTGATTTCTTCTCCATGTTTTGCAAAGTGATTCTGTCAGGCGTCATGTCTGTGACATGATTGTACTGCTTCATGAAGGCTTGGGCTAAGTCTCTCCAAGAGCCAATATTAGCACGGCTGAGTTGGTTATACCATCTAGATGCTGCCCCCACTAAACTGTCTTGGAAACAATAAATCAAAAGTTGATCATTGTTCACGTAGCCAGTCATGCGTCTACAAAACATAGTGATGTGGGCTTTAGGGCAACTAGTCCCATTGTACTTCTCAAATTCTGGCATCTTGAATTTATGAGGAAGCACCAGATCCGGGACCAAACTCAAGTCCTTTGCATCAATACCATGGTGATGGTCGGCATTTTCCAGAGCCATGAACTTTTTCTCTAACCATCTACAGCGACCCTTTAACTGCTTTGAGGATTCAGTTCTTATCCCTTCTCTCTCTGCCATATCCAAATCAGGGATGACGGGATTAGCAGGGTTGTCTCCTGGATTAGATCCTGAGCCCACTTGGAAGTTCATGGGCGGTCTATTATCAGCTTGCCCCTGTTGAGGCCTAATTGTGACAGGTGGCCTTTGGGGATACTTCTCAGATTGTACATGCAGTGGGGAGAAACCCATAGGAAAGTCCTCATTGTCTTCAGCGTTAACTAGGAGACCTTTTCCTTTGTCCATTATCCCACTCATCATCTGGGCCATTTGAGCCATCATGCTCTTTTGAGCTTCTAACATCTGGTTCATCATCTTTGTTGGAGTTTTGTCATTTGCTCTTGCATCTGGTCTTGTATGTCTCTTTGGAATTGTTCCAATCTTTGATCCATTTTCTTTGACTTGGCACGTGTACCGTAAGGGTGATCAGCTTCCAGATTTCCCTTCTCTTTCTCTCTCTCTCTGTTAATTTTAACTAATTAGACTCTCTCTATAAACTTAAATGCATATGATATGATGTAATGCAAATGCATGAATGTAAAGAAAGAGAGGCATTGATTCTAAATTCAATTCCATTAGAAAAACTTTTCTAGAAAGCAGATTTCTTTACATAAAACGGATCACATATACGACCATGCCATCATATTCCAAGCAAAAACATCAATCCCCTTCTTTGCATAGGTCAAATCTTGCAAAGTTCTAATAGATGCCTCCTATTATCTCCTTTTTGCTTGATTTGGGTCGCGACTCACTGCTCACCTATCCTTACAATGCTTATTAGCCTCTTCAAGAAAGCCTTGTCGTGGTGATTCTCGAATAATCTTTGTCAGCTTGAATCCTTGGGCAATAAACTCTTGTATTCCTTCACGGGCTATCAGTCTTCTCTCATTGTGTTTGCTTGAAACATATTCAGACAACCGCATTATAATCCACTTTATCAAAAAATTCATTTCCTTATGACAAACTTTTCTATTTAGCAATCGAATTTGAATCAACACCTCTTTTCTATGATGTGGATGCAATGCAATCAAAACAAAATAAAAAATGTTAGCACAAGAACATAGAACACCTATCTGGATGACCACTAGGGTTTGACATAGTTCTACCTAAGGTGGGCTCTTAGGGTTCACTATATGCGGTTTAATTCTAAAGTTGAGGTACCTGAACCAGCAGATTCCTCGATCCTCACCCATTATAGGCTCATATGGACCGAGTTCAGTTCAGGGGAATACATTTCCCTATGGCTGCACGGAGATGAAAATCTCACGAAGACATAGGTACGAATGTATCCCGAAAGCGATTCACTATCCTGCACGAAGGTGAAAACCTCACGAAGGAGTAGCTTCTCGCTCCCACTTAAGGGTGCGACCACAACGGTCATACAAATGCAATGCAAAGATATTTTATAAAATAAAAAAAAGAATCACATGCAATAAAAAGGATGATGATTTTTCAAATCAGAATTTCAAATTTGCAACAATAGGACATGAAATTATCAACTTTACGGCTTGACTCTCTTATTGGTCCCCAGTGGAGTCGCCAAGCTGTCGAAACCATTTTAAAAGTTTGATTTTAAAAAACGGGGATCGACTTTCAAAAACGAAAATGGAGTCGCCACCAATCCTTTTTTACTTAGGTGTGATTGGATCACCTTGAAAATTGTTTATTTTAAAATACTTATTTTGGCCTACGAAAAACAAGAAAAATGGGTTCGGGAGTCGGTTACGTATGAGGAAGGGTTAGCACCCTCATAACGCCCAAAAATTGGTACCCAATCGATAATATCATGTCCTAATATTGAAACTTTGAAAAATTTAGAAAATGGTCCTTTTTAGTTGAAAAGAAAACCCAGACTTACCTATTTTCAAAGAAATAAAACACCATACCCAGTAAGTTAGGATATAACATCTCATGACCTTGAACCTCGAGACGCAAAACGTCGTACCCAATAAGTTAGGACACAACGCTTTGAATTCCCAAGAATAGGTTTTTTGATTTAAAATTGGTAAATCTCAGTTTTTTTTAAAAAATGGATATGTAATACCTAAAGTTTCACGAGAAAAATCGAACCCAGTAAGTTAGGGCAAAATTCTTCTCGAAATCCCCCAAATATCACATATCACCGTATTTTGAAAACCATTTGAAATGAATATTTTAATTCGAAAAGTATTTTTATAAAACAATGGTTTGAGTATACAAATAACAATTTTACAAAAGTACAAATTATACTAACAATAAATAATTAAAGGATAATATAACATGAATATACAATAGAATATGCTAAACAATAATAAACAATCTAAAGAATATAAATAAACATATAATATAGCAATAATTGACATTTTCACGAAATAACAAAATTAAATGAAAAAAAAAAGAATAACATATTTAAACATCGAGAAAAAAGAATATGATGATTTTTAAAATGATTTAATGTATATACATAATAATAATAATAAAAGAGTGTTTATGATAAATAAATATAAGTTAATAATTTAATACATATATATATAAAAATAATAATTAGTAAACGATATATAATACTTTTATATAAAACATATATATAATTCAATAGTCATAAAAGTACATATATAATAAAATAGGTTATAAAATATAAGTAAATTTTATAAAATAAAAATTCCAAAAATAATATATGATATAATGTACTATTATATAATATACAAATTAAAAAACATAATATAGTACTTAATATATAAATCATAAAAATAATATTAAGCTAAATAAAATAATAAATAATAATAATAATATATATAAGGATATTACATATAAATATATATATAAATTTTAACAAATTATAATAAAGACAACAATATAAACTATTTAATAAAATAATATAAAATAATATAAAATAATAAAATAAAATAAAAGGATAAAAATAAAATTAAAACAAAGAAAACAGGGGTTGAATAGCAATTAAAACAAATAAAAGGATTAAATTAAAACACGCGTTAAATCACAGGGTTAAAATGGCAATTAAAATAAATTTAAAATAATTAAAATAAATGAATAAATAATGATTAAAAAATTAAATGGATAAATAAAAAAAACACATAAGTCAACCTAACTCCCGCAATATGAGGATTCGACGAAATTCCTCCACCAAAAACTAACTCGAACTGAAGCAACTCAAAAGAAACGAAGATGAGCGAAGAACAAAATAAGAACAAGCCACAGAAAATAAGAACGTAAAAGAGAGAGAAATTTGAGTGAATGCTCTCAAGAATTTTTATTACTCAAAACTCAAGTCCCATTCAAGTCCGTTTACAATAAAGGGAGAGGCCTCTATTTATAGTTGAGCCTCCCCAAATCCAACGGTACAGATCAATTACATCAACGGCTAAGATTAAAAGGTATCTACAAATTAAATCTCTAAGATTACAAAATCATATCTTTTAATATTACATACCATATCTTCTAAGATTGCATATCATATCTAAGATTGCATACCATAACTTCTAGGATTGCATATCATATCTAAGATTTGCATATCATATCTAAGATTGCATACCATATCTTCTAGGATTACATATCATATCTAAGATTTGCATATCATATCTAAGATTGCATATCCTTGAAGATTGTACTTCCATATACGTCAAGCTTGTAGATAGACCTTCAATCTTTTTAAATAATGGGCCATTCCGATCGGGCCAAATGATATATTTTGGACTGGACTTAGACTTTATTTTATTATTTTGGGTTTATTATTTTTTGTATGAGCCCGAGCTAAATTGGCCTATTATAAAATTCACGATGAACGTCTTATAAAAATCCCTCAACAACTCATAATAAATTATTTCTTGCATTGATCCGCTTCCAAGAAATAACAAGCACCATACTTTTATATATAGGAAAAAGATCCATCCATTTACACTACACCGATCTTTTGGACTTAATTTCGTGCGGGAGCCCTTCCAAGATATTAAACCATTATGGCTTATAAATAGAAAGGAAAAGTTCTATATAAGCAATGTGAATAAATTGTTTTAAAATGCTTTTAATTCCTAACATGCTACATATTTAAAAAAAAAAAACAATATATTTTCTTTGATATAATACATTAATTCTAGTGTCTTTTAGATTATAAATTGAAACTAAAAAAATAAAATATAATTTACTCAATAATTAAAAAAACTTTTAAGTTTTCATGAATTTATCATGTAAATTAAAATTTTCATTAATCACATTAGACTTACAATATTGATTTCCGGAAAAATTGTAGTCCATGAGCATATCTGGATTTTCATGAGTGCTTTAGAGATTTTACCACAAGCCTCATAGAAGCAGTCCAATTCACACTCATATAGATTAATCCATCAAGCGCTCAATGCAAATTAATACACCACCTATAAATGGTATACATTTGATTAAGAGTACATGTGTTCCAAGCTCTAGAGAAATTGCAAGGTAAGCTCTGGGAAGGTGTTTGGATTTGTCGAACAATCCAGTTTGAAGTTCAATTCCTTCAAGTTTTTAATCGAATGATCTTCTCCAGTATTATTCTCGGACTCTTAAATGCTTAAAGAGGATTTTAACTCAAAGAACCGAACACAGGATAAAAATTAAGACTTCCCAAAAAAGGCAATCAACTTCCTCTGTGTAGGGGTCCAAAATCAAAATTCAACTTTTAAATTTGCAGTACAATTGCTTGGGTGATAGCAATTATAATCTCACAAATTTAGAATAAGAAAAACAAGAAAATAAAATTTATTTGAGTTCGGAAAAGACAACTCAAATAAATTTTCACTAAATTTAAATAGAGTTTCCCTCAATATTGAGTATATAAATTTTGGCACCCATAATATATATTTTGTGATACCCTATATCTAACCTGATCCACAGATATAAATGCGTAACATCATCTTACGTTGTCAGATCAACTCAGACTATTTCAATATAAATACATTAACTAATAAAAAATTATTATAAAACAAATCAAGAGTGCAAGACTTGATATATATGTTGAAAATATAAAATTTATCTAATATATATTTCCGTGAAAATGTGTATTAATCTCTTTCATTTTTAATTTTGTTTATAGTAATTTAGGTAAGATAGAGATGAGGATGAGAAAGTGAGTAGAAAGAAGTGAATAACAAGGATCTCCTTATTGTTTGGTTGCTCCAGGCCTTATATATATCTAGACATCACGTGTCAAGCTATTATTGATAGGTTAGAGTCAAGTGATTAAATAATTTGATGATATAAATCTAATTAGGATGGTACTATAGTGTGTCTAACGTCACTTTAGATGTGACGTTGTGGTAAGAATTTATTGTGTTGGTTAATAAGTAGGATTCGTTCGGTTGTACTCACACTATTCATGAGCTTACTACTTAGTCCAGATAGTTAGGGTGTAACAAATATATATATACACTTATATTACTTGAAGTAACTAATGTATTGCGTATACATTAGAGTTTTCAACTTATAAAAATATACATTTCAATTTCAATATTTTCCATTTTTTCTGTTTTCAATATTTTCATACAAGTGATATATAGATTAATTGTGATATAAGTATCATTAAATTGAATAATTATTATGTAGAAATTATTTTTCATTTAATTGGTTTTCAGCGGAAAGAATCATAAAAAATATATACATGGCACTTAGTAAATTTTCAAGTTAAATTACACTTAGGATTGCTTTCATTTTTTAGAGACTTCGAGTTTAAGTATTATATATAAGATAAATAAAGACGAGGGATTCACTTAGCGTGAGTCTTACGGTTTTTAACCCTTAAATCAAAATTAAATATTATTTTACTTTAAAATTACATTTTCTAATATATTTTCTTTCCTTGCATAGTTATCGTCTTTCTCAATTAGTCCTTCCTCTCATTTTACAAATTTGAAAGGAAAAAGGAAAAAAAATATATTAAGAAATTACAACGTTATTGTCCTACATGTATTTTATTATTTATTATTTATTTATTTTTGTTAATTATTGTTTAGTATTTTTTGTTGAAAAATAATTCAGACACAAAATTAGATATATATTGTCATATATCAAATTACTAATACTAGATTTAAAGAAATTTAAAAAAAAGTATCATTTTTCCTTTGAATTTAAAGTTTCATGATTTATCAAATGTGGCACCCCAAACCCAGCCGGGATAGTCCAACCTGAATTCGAAACATCACACTAGTCACTTGTGTGACTACAAACCACCAATCACACCTCACAACATGAATATATGCATATGAGTCAATCATATAGTACAAGCTAAACATATAAACCCTAAAACATGCTTCATCTAGCAAAATGTATCAAAACCAACATCAGGGCAAATTTGTCATTTAACATGCATCAAGCAATAACATTCATAAATAAATGAATTTGGCATACATACAGCTCATACCATTTCATTTAAGACGATATCCAAAAGAATCATTTAAAACCGATAAGTGAAACTCATTTAATTTTAATACGAAGGTTTAAGGATTAAAACGTAAAAATGGAAAAATATTCGGAAAACTCTTTGTAAAATTGAAAGTTAAATTATGAATTTAATCCGTTAAAACTTAATCATGCAAATTTTCAAAGCATTTTATGGTATTTAAGGTCTTCAATTTCTTTGCATAAAAATTAGGACTTATTAGCAAAACTAACAAAACATGATTCAAACACCCAATATGTCACGTCGCGACCACGCGAATTGTGGCGTCCCGACATCGATCCCTTGTAGCGACATCGTCTACAAATTCTGCAAAAAAACAACCCAACAATTACATACGACACTTTGACACATTACCAAGCATACCATTTTGTGCATTCAGCCTAATTTCTCTAATTCAGCATGGGATATAGCATACATAAATCATACACAACATGCTCATTCACACTATAACATGCCATAACCATATTTAACATCTCAATTTTTTTTATACTAGCATGCATTTCCTAACTCCACAAACCATTTACTAACATACCAATTTTGCATCACATGTATTTCTAGGTGCATTATAGGTCTATTTCCTCCAAATAGGTTATTTAAAACTTGCCTCAGCAACTAGCATGCAATAAAATCATCCACATCCTTATTCACCAATAGACATACCAATTTAACATGCAACTCAAACCAACATAACTTGCATCATCACAATCAAAATTCTCAAGCATTCACATGATCAAAAACCAATTATAAAAGTCCTTAAACAGTCCATAAAAAGTCCATTTACATGAATGCCACAGTTATATTGTAAGGTCCCACATTGCCTTCCTTATTGAAGTTGAAAACATATCACCTACTCAAATTTATATTGTCTTGCTTTGGATCACTTGGAAGGCTCACTTCTCCTCTTGATTCAACTATTTTTTTTGCAACATATTTGTTAAAAAGTGTGAGCTTAATTAAGCTCGGTGAGTCCACATGAATGCCGCAAACAAGCCACAATATCAAGCTGAATGGTAAGCATACTATAACATTATTACATGGCATAGCACCAAGCATCATCCTTAACATTTCTTATTTATATATTGGCATTTAGTGTCCATGAAACATGCATAAAATATAAAGTATCGGATATACTGATCTCCAAACACAACCAAAGACTTAAAAATTCTAACATATCCCATGAAGTGTACCATATTGCTAATACTCTCAAAACATAACCAACATATCCCGATGAATGGAGCTAGGCTCAACATTCCTTTATCCCTCCAACATATCTTGGGCCTCAACGCCCAAACATAAACATAAAATGGTGAGTACTCACAATCCTATGGCATGCCAACTATATCCAATGGTTCCAAGAGATCGCAATGCCAACATATCCATTTTAAACACATATACTTACTGTTTTATGCACACTTTCACATATCATATAACTCATGTTCATATCACGTAATCAAATCTCATATAATGCACTCTCAAGTACTCACAAAACGCTAAAAAAAGCCATATCATATAGGTCTCATATAGTGTTCACAAAATCAGCAAGACTCATATCATATTCAATCATAAACACTTAACATTTTCATTGACATTTCATGATAACTCACATAACATATCACATCTCATAAACATGATTTGCATAACGATAATAGATCGAATAGGGATACTTACACTCGGAATTTAGGATAGGTGTTTAGGCTAACCTAAGCTCCCTAATAACTCAATGAATTGTGCCTAGAAGCAGCAATTCTAATCACTCACCGAATTGCTTTCGCCCAAACGTCAAAGGCTAGGTAAGTTTTTCTTTGCCCTTTTCCTTGCTCGTAGAAGCTCCCGATTGATCAGGCACTTTTCATACATAATAAACACATTACACACTCATTATTTACAGCCTTAATTGCATTCAAACCATAGCAAAATCGCAGATCTATAGTCTCATTTCTTAATACCGAAATCTAACTCATTTTATCGAAATAAGAGGTTGTAACACTTAATTTTTGTTTTTAATCCTCGAATTTGTTTTTAATCATCCTAAATATCATGTAATTACATATCTAAGCCATCAATTTCATCTAATTTATCGGATTTAACTTTTTCGGAAAACTTAGCTTTCAAGAACATTTAAAAGAGGGAAAATGTTCGATTCATAAAATTTCTTTAACGATTCATAAAATTGAGTTTATAAACCTTCTAATTAGTTCAAAATAAGTCTAAAATCAATCTAAAACAATAGGTTTAATATATTTAAGATTTCATCATTTCTAAATCATGTTTCGATTACAGAGCATTAGATCTATTAAAATCTCATTATAATCAATTAAAACTCAACTTGAAATTACAAGATGCTTAATTTTAATAATAGAAATCAGAACATTACCTCAATTTTGAAAAGATGAAGTGAGAAGAGATTTGAAGAAATTGGTGAAGGAAACATAGATTTTCTTTGAAATTGGGAGTTGATTTGGTGTTCAGGAGGTTAGAAAATCTGAGTTGTTTGGCTAATTTGAGAGAAAAACTTAGATCGAGAATTTAGGAAAATTTTCAAATGCAAAAGATGGAGGGAAGTGACGGATTGTTGCTTAAATAGACAACCAATTTTTAAAAATTGGATAATTTCCCTTTTAACCACTTTGGATTTCCACCTTTTTTCAAATCAGTCCTAATTTAATTAAAACTCATTTCTTCAATTATTTTCAAATCCAGCTTTGTATTTAAAATCCGTTTTGAATTAACTAATAATCAAACACTTAATTTTAAATTCCATACTTAAATTTTTAGTCTCGATTATTATTTTAATATTTTTACCTAATTATTACTACAAACCTAATTTCTGGTATTCAATCCACTAATTCAATTCTACTAACCCAATTTTTGAGATGTGACATCAAATTTGTCTTTATAGCAGTAAATTAAACTTTTCATTCAAATATTACAATTATTCTTTTATATTTTTCTCCTAAATTTTAGAGAGCTATATGAAATTTTATTATTATTGGAATTTTAAGTCTACACGAATTATATTATTTTATGAAAAATTACAATTTAAATATGAAGTATATTTTAAATTAATTAATTAATTTAAATATGAATTCATTTTTATTAAATCATTAATTTTTTATATTGAGTTAATTTTTTATTTTTTGAAGGATACGTTTAGCATCTTTTTAAAATTTATATATAAACTTCCATTTTTTATTTTTTTGTTATTTTTTTTTCAAAATTTATATATAATTTTTTTACCTTAAAAATTAAAATTAAAATATGGCTTGAATTTATTGGTCTAATGATTAAGGTGTTCATTGTCCTAAGTGTAATTGAAGTTCGAAATGAGGATTTCATTTTGAGGAAAAAGAAAAGTTGAATCTAATTTAAGAATTCAATAAAAATGCTTTAAGATCAAGAAAATTAAAGGACGATGTACAGGCCCAATTTAGCTCGGGCCCCCTACTAAACAGAAACAAAAATAAAGTCCAATAAACCATCAATAACAGTCCATTTACATATCAGACCCAAAATTAACAAGCCCAAACACGAAGCCCATTACAGAAAAAAGAAAGCAACAGCCAGAAACCTTAGCCCCAATGTTGCCGCCGCATGCCTCTGCCATCAGTCTCCACCAGCACTCCCACGCCTCTGTCAACACCCGCACGTCCGCCTCCACCACGCGCGCCTGACACCTGCAAGGACGAGACCACACGCAGCAAAGACAAAGACAAAGCGCAAACAAGCAAAAGAAAACAAAGGAAAAAACGACAAAAGAATAGCAGAGGCTACACGCAAATAGCAGAGGAAACAAAATGAAAAAACAAAAAAACAAAACGGAAAAGAACAAAATCCAAATCTGTAAAAATCGGTTATAAAAACCGAAGTAACACCATTGTATTCTTCTTCTTTTACGAACAATCAGAAATTGAAAGCAAAGATTAAAAGGTTGATTCCGACTTTGTTTCCCTAGTATCGTTTTCGGTTACTTATTTATGTATTTATTTTTTATTTTATTATTTTAAAGAAAAGCTTTTACAAATAAAAAAAACGAAAGAGAAGAGCGAAGAGACCATACCTGAGCCGTCGAGGCGCGTCGTCGGAGCCTCGTTTCCGTCGTCGAAGTCGGACTGAAGGCAAGGAAAAGGGGGGTTTCTTCTCTGGGGTTTTCGGGGCTTCAAAAGGGTTCCGAGAAAGGGCCAAAAAGCCCGGTTTTGGACATCACCGGCCACCGATACGGTGGTGGCATGGTGGTGCGAAGGGTGGCCGAGAAAGCCCAATCGTCGGGCACGAAACGGGAGGAGAGAATGTGTTTTTTTTTTTGAGTTTTTGAAGAAGAAGGGGTGCTGATATGAGAAAAAAAAGGTAAAAATGGGTTTAAATCTGCCCACCAAAAACGGCACCGTTTCATGGGTTTCCCCAGGCGCCAAAACGGCGTCGTTTTGGGGAAACCAGTGCGACCCGACCCGTATAGCAGGCGGTCCGCGTGTTTTTACCTTTAGTGGGTAAATTATGCTTTTGGTCCTCCTATGTTGCTCCCCCATTTAATTGTATCTAATTGCATCCTTTTTAAATTTTCAATTTTCCCTAAATTTATGCGGCATCTCAATTTAGCCCGGCACCAAACGCTGCGCATCAGGGGTGGGTTATTTACCCATTTGATCCCCGCGAGTTATCGCGCGTGGCGTTGTAGTCCCTGTTCGCTTTTTTTTTAATTTATTGCAATTTTGATCCTCACTTTTCATTCTGATTTCAATTTGGTTTTCAACCTGTTTTAAAGAGATTATTCATTTATTTTTCTTCAAAATATTATTATTATTATCATTATTTATTTTAAAGTTTTTGTACATTATTTTATTAAACTTTATGTTTACTGTTGATTTTAAATTTTGACTTTATTTTAAATTATTTCATATATTATTTACTCTTTTTTTTGTATTCTTTACTTAGAATCAATTTTGTTAATTTATTTATTTTTTATTAAAATTGCTTTATGTATTATTATTTTTAAAATTGTTTAGTTCATTATTCTTTGACTATTAATATTAATACTTAAATCGTGTAAGCTATGTGATTATTATTCTTGCATGTATTATGATTTGTTTGTTCATATTTCCATATCTTTGATATTATCATTGTCATTATTATTGTTCATATTATTGTTCATTATTGTTATTATTATTGTTATTCATGCATGTTAATATTTTAGATTAATGATTCCAATGTTATGTATTATGTGTACTATGTTATCGTTACGCCAAATTCATGTCACATTACCATTATTCATCGAGTATAACCCCCATTCACGCTTTAAATAATGTTTCTTTAAAACATAATCTAAATTTTTTTATAAATTTCATCCAAAAAAAAAAAACAAAAGTTTCCAAAATAAGGCAATATTCTATGTTTGGAAACCCGAGAGATTGTGCCCTACGTCATCTGGCTTTCAGCTTTTTTAAGCTTGGCCAAACAATCGAATATCCTTTTGATATATTTTAATGCATGAGTCTCGGGAATATTGAAGATGATCTTGGATTCGAGGATTTAAATTATCGTGTCCTAACGTACTGGATGTGATATTTTATTCCTTCGGAATTAGAAAATCTTAATATTCAATTCGAGAAAACTCAAATTTTAATATTCAATCCGAGAAAATTCAAACATTTCTAAATGAGATTATATTTTTGAATTCTTTTTAAAATTTTCAAATTTTGACATTGAGACATTAATTAATCAATTTGGTACCAATTTTGGGCGTGACGAGGGTGCTAACCCTTCCTCGCACGTGAATCGACTCGAACCCGTTTTCGAAATTTCGTAGACCAAAAACACTGTTTTAGTAAACCAAAACGTTTTATTAAAACAAAGGTGATCCGATCACACCAAATAAAGATCGGTGGCGACTCCCGTTTTATTTTCGTTTTCAAAACCCAAGTCGATTCCTGTTTTCAAAAAAAATGGTTTCGACAGCTTGGCGACTCCACTGGGGACCTAAAGAGAGTCAAGCCGTGAATTGATTAACTTTTGTCTTTTTGTCAAAAATTGAAAATTTGGTTTTAACGTACGGTTCTTTCATTGCATTTCATTCGTTTTTACGATTTGTCATCGCTTTATTCATGTTTTAGTATTTCAAGTTTTTGCATATCTCCACACATTACATTGCATGACTGTATAGTCACACCCTTTTAAGTGGGAGTGAAAAACTACTCCTTCGTGAGGTTTTTACCTCCGTGCAAGATAGTGGATCGCTTTCGGGATTCATCTGTACCTATGTCTTCGTGAGATTTTTATCTCCGTGTAGCCATAGGGAAATGTATTCCCCTGAACCGAACTCGGTCAGTATGAGCCTATAATGGGTGAGGATCGAGGAATCTGCTGGTTCGGGTACCTCTCTTTAGAACCAAACCACATATAGTGAACCTTAAGAGCCCGCCTTAGGTAGAACCGCGCCAAACCGTAGTGGTCACCTATTTAGGTAATCTATTTTGTTGTTTATTTTTCTTGTGCTAACTTGTTTTGTTTTGTTTATGATTGCACTGCATTGTATTGCATTGCATCGCATCATCTTAGAAAGGAGGTGTTGATTCATATTCGATTGCTAAATAGAAAAGCTTGTCATGAGAAAACGAATTTCTTGATATAGTGGAATATAGTACGGCCGTCCGAATAGGGTCCGAGTAAACAACAAGAGAAGGCTGATAGTCCGTGAAGCGATACGCGACTTTGCATCGTTGCCCGAGGATTCAAACCGATAAAGATTATTCAAGAACTGTCACGCCCCGACATTCTTGAAGAAGCTAATGAGCATCGCAAGGATAAGTGAGCAATGAGACGTGGCCCGGATCAAGCATAAGGAGCCAGTAGAGACATCCATTGGAAGGTTCACGAGATTTGAACTTACATCCGGATACGAAGAAAATGATCAATGTCTTCAATTTGAATATTGGGGCAAGGCCGTATGTGTAATCCGTTTTATGTAAAGAAATCTGTTTTCTAGAAAAGTTGTTCTAATGGAATTTAATTCAGAAATCAACGCCTTTCTTTCTTTGTGCATTCATGTATCTGCATGGCATTATATCATATGCATTAAGTTTCATAAAAAGACCCTGATTTATTAAAATGATGACAGTTACCCTGGAAACCAACCAAAATTCACCGACTAAATATCGCTACAATACCCGCCGCAAAACGAAAGCAATGGATCAGAGACTAGAAAGGTTAGAACAGATGCAAAGAGATATGCAAGATCAAATACAAGAACAATTGGCTAAAATGCAACAAGACATGAGGGATCAGATGCTGGAATCCCAAAGAAACATGATGGACCAATTGGCCCGGTTGATGATTGGAGGGCCTGATAAAGGAAAGAGCCCTCTGACCAATCCTGGTGATGACAATTAAGAACCTCCCTATCCTCCAAGTTTTACCCCGATGAATACCCAAACGCAACCAGATGAGAATCCTCAGAGAGTACCTGTTACCATCAGGCCCCAATATCAGGCTGGCGTTTCGGCACAGATAAACTTTCCAACGGGCTGGGGTTCTAACCCAGGGGATAATCCAACTAATCCTGTTGTCCCAGATCTCGACGATATGGCAGAGATAGAGAAAACAATGAGGGATTTACCAAAACAACTTGAGGACCTGTGCCGATGGTTGGAAGAGAAGTTTAGGGCTATGGAGAATGCTGATTATCATTGCGAAATCAATGCAAAAGACCTAAGCCTAGTCCCTGACTTGGTGCTCCCGCCAAAGTTCAAGACTTCAGAGTTCGAGAAATATAATGGGACTAGCTGCCCTGAAGCTCATATTATGATGTTCTGTCGGAGGATGACAGGATACGTCAACAATGACCACCATTGTTAATTCATCTGCTTTTTCAAGACGGCTGATCGGATCTGCGGCCAAGTGGTATAACCAGTTGAGTCGCGCCCAAATTGGTTCATGGAAGGACTTGGCTCAAGCTTTCATGAAACAATATGGCCATGTAACGAACGTGGCACCCGACAGAATCATGCTACAAAATATGGAAAAGAAGTCGAGTGAGAGCTTTAGGCAGTATGCCCAATGATGGAGAGAAGTGGCAACGCAAGTCCAACCACCACTCTTAGAGAAAGAGACGACCATGCTCTTTATTAATACACTGAAGGCCCCGTTTATCACTCATATGCTAGGAAGCGCTATAAAGAGCTTTCCGGACATTGTAATGACTGAAGAAATGATTGAGAATGCCATAAAAAGTTGAAGGATAAAGGCAGGAGAAAGTGACAAGAGAATGGTCACAAGGAAGAAAGAAAATGAAGTGAATAATATGAACATGGGGTACTCAAGGTCGATTACTGTTAATCAGCCAAAAACAGTGACTACTAGGTATCAGGGTTCATCAAGAAAAGAATCTCGCATAAGGCAAAACACGGAAAAACTCCAATTTACGTTGATTCCAATAACGTATAAGGAGTTGTATCAAAGTTTATTTGATGCGCACGTTGTGTCCCCCCACTATCCAAAATCGATGCAACCTCCATACCCAAAATGGTATGACCCAAACGTTCAGTGTGAGTACCACGCGGGGGTCACGGGGCATTCGATAGAAAATTGCCTTACTTTCAAGAAATTGGTGGAAAATTTCATCAACATGGGTATTGTGAAGTTGGATGACGGAGCAGTAAAATGTGGTAATTGAAAGTAGGGGCAGGAGAGTTGTGTTTCCTTGAGGAAGTCATCAGAAGCCTAGAAATCAGGAAATCAGAATACTAATGGCGTATCTGAAGAGGGAACCGAGGAATAAAAGTTTTCCGACCATCTGCCTTTATGTACTTGAGAGTGTTTTGAACAATGGGACTGTGGAAGAAACATGTATTTTTAAAAGCTAATCTAGAGTAATATGCAAAACACACTTGTTGCTTTAAGCCTAGAAGCAATAAGATTTCTTTTGTGAAGTAGGCTTGTGTCCAGAATTTTTATTTCAATCAAATGTATCTTTCTGAGTAAATATTTTCATTCTTTACATTTTATACTGTACATTTTTTCATTTTTTATTCATGACATATCATACAAATAATCATCCTTAGAATCATTTTTCCTTTGGTTTTTCTGCCTTCATACCCACAATGGGTCCCCAGATATCAATGACATGAGCGACGCTGTTACTGACTCCCTTTTTAGTGAGATATGTGTCTAGAGGGATCTAAAGATTTTGAAGATGACAGAGATTACAACTTATTTCCTAATTTGTTAGGAATGGTAGATCCTACCTTACGAAGTGCCAGCGGACACTATGAACTAATGAATGAGATGAAGATGGAAGCTTAGCTCACCGCAGGAATAAGGCAAGGCATCATTGAGTTATCTCCAAGAATTTAAAGATGTTTTTGCATGATCATATCAAGTCATACCAGGCTACTGAAACGTGGGTATGCTGTTAAGATTGGTGTTTAAGGAACCCATGTTAATGGTCCTACCACAGCCAGGCTAATCAAGAGGTTCGGGCTACTGGTTTACCAAGAAAGGGAAATTGCATTATTTAAGCCATAAATGCCAAATTGAGGAAGACAATACTTATGTGCCTCCTCCATTTTTCCTATATATGGAGCATGGATGTTATCAAGTCAGTCTTATCAAAAGCTTCTGGCCAATATCGATTTATTTTCGCGGATGTCAATTACTTCACTAAGATGGTGAAAGTCACTTCATATACCAATCTTACAATGTTAACGGTCATCAGATCTCACTTCCAATGCAAAAAAAAAAGGGATAGCTAAAAAAATTTGAGACTCGTGAAGACTGGCATCTGTGCTTGTCGAACGTAGGTCAGGACCTTCGTCGGGGCAACGCCTTTTTTTCATTGAAGCTGAGGTTCCTTCTCTTCAAGTCTTGTCAGAGAGGAAGTTGGATCTAATTTCGATATGATCAAGTAAACCTGATTGAAGAAAAGAAGTGGAGAGCTATCCAAGATTATGACGAAAAGGTTCGCCCTAGAGAATTTTAAGAAGGAGACCTAGTTTTGAAAAGGATTGTTCCCATACAGAAGGACTTCTGAGAAAAGTGGATGCCAAAATGGAAGGACCTTATGTGATAAAGAAGACCTTCTTTGGAAAAGCGTTGATTTTTTTACCGAGAGGGATAACAAGGACTTGCCTAATCCTCTGAGTTCAAATCAGGAAATATTTCAGTAAAAAAGGAAAAAAAAAAGAAAAAAAAAAGAATAAGATAAAAAGAAAAGAAAAGAAAAGGAAAAAAGAAAAAGGAGAGGCCAAGGCAAAAACTCGCAAAGGGCGCCTTGAGACCAAAGAGGATTTGAGTTGAAAACCCGAAAAGGGCTGCTCAAATTTGGATCAAAAGTGGGGCATGCAGTAGTCTTGCTATGCCTGAATTAACAATGAAGAAGTATGCTACATCTTGGGGCATCGACAAAGTGCTCCAGATCCCCTAAACACATATTGAGCTTAAAATGGTCCTCAAGAAGTTTGAACAGAGAAGCTCATGCTGCAATATCTGGGGCACCTAGTTTCCATTTTACCCATTTTAAATTTGTTATTTGTGATTATCTTATTCCTTTCAAAATATACTACCAATAAACTTCCTTCTTGATTACATTTGTTAGCTTTGATTAACTTGTTTGTTTCGAGCTATACTCCCAATCAATTTCCTTCTTGTCCATTATTACGACCTTTTTCAAGCATTTTGCATTGAGATAACGACTAGTGGATTAATAATACTTTCATAAAAGGAGTTTCGCATATTACTCTGGAAACTTCTAAATAATACAAGAGCCTGAAACATGATTATTGTTTAGGATTCACCAAGCTTAAGGGTTGGAAATATCTGAGTCTAAAATAAGGTTATCTCTTCGGATTTTGTCAAAAATGGTGGTTGAATAAAAGATATTACGTCAGATAGCAATATCAACTCAAGCGTAAGAGGGGAATCATTCTTAAGAAGAATGGTATTCTGCATCCATACGAATATCATGAATGCACATCTGGGCGGATTTCCTAGGGAGTGATCAGTTGATTGAACAAGTTCTTTACCCCTGAGTGACGGTGGGATGGATTGGAAAAGTTTCACCTCCATGAATCATAGTAAGATGGTACAAGCCCCAGGTCCCAGAGGTATCACGGCGAACTTTGAAGTTATAGTGGGGCAAACCGGTTGAGTGAAGCATGATCGTTTCTAAGGGTTTACTGTCAAAATACCAGTCGAGCAAGAAGGCAGCATAATACGTCAGAGATAAAGCCTTTATAAATAACAATGACACCTTAAACATTTAACAAAGGATCATTCTCGTGGCATTCTGCATTCATGCAAATGTCATCCATAGTCATTTAGTTAGGAGCATTCGATTCATTCTGACTATTGCATCCTAATCATTGAAAAAGACCATTCTCATGACATTCTGCATTCATACAAATGTCGTCCATAACACATGTAGTTAGGAGGCTTTGAGTCATTCCGATCATAGCATCCTCATCATTTGCATAAGCATAAGCACATAAAATTAATTCTATAGGACGGGTTCCTCAAAGAACGGTGTAGCAATATCAAAGTTCAAATTTTGTTCCCTAGAGATGACAGTGGGGCAGACTGAAGATTGAAGTCTTCCTGAAGATAGTAAGGAAGCAAATTGAAAAGTTCAGATTTTATTCCCTGGAGATGATAGTGGAGCAGACTGAAGATTAAAGTCTTCTTGAAGATAGTAAGGAAGCAAATTGAAAAGTTCAGATTTTGTTCCCTAGAGATGATAGTGGAGCAGACTGAAGATTGAAGTCTTCCTGAAGATAGTAAGGAAGCAAATTGAAAAGTTCAGATTTCGTTCCCTAGAGATGATAGTGGAGCAGACTGAAGATTGAAGTCTTCCTGAGATAGTAAGGAAGCAAATTGGAAAGTTTAGACTTATTTCCTCGAAGTTCCAGTGGAGTAGATTGAGATTACAAATCCCGTCTCCCTGAGTTTACAATGAGGATAAACCCTTATTTTCTTTGAAATTTCAGTAGAGAAGATGGAGACTACGAATCTCTTCTCCCTGAATTCTCATTTCCTCAAAGTTCCCGTGAAGTAGGTTGAGATTACGAATCCCGTCTCCCTGAGTTAACAATGAGGATAAATCCTTATTTCTTTGAAGTTTCAGTAGAGAAGATGGAGATTACGAATCTCTTCTCCCTAAATTCTTATTTTCTCGAAGTTCCCGTAGAGTAGGTTGAGATTACAAATCCCGTCTCCCTGAGTTAACAATGAGGATAAATCCTTATTTTTTTGAAGTTTTAGTAGAGAAGATGGAGACTACGAATCTCTTCTCCCTGAATTCTTATTTCCTCGAAGTTCCCGTGGAGTAGGTTGAGATTACAAATCTCGTCTCCCTGAGTTAACAATAATGATAAATCCCTATTTTTTTGAAGTTTCAGTAGAGAAGATGGAGACTACGAATCTCTTCTTCCTGAGTTCTTACTTCCTCGAAGTTCCCGTGGAGTAGGTTGAGATTACAAATCCCGTCTCCCTGAGTTAACAATGAGGATAAATCTTTTTTTTTTGAAGTTTCAGTAGAGAAAATAGAGACTACGAATCTCTTCTCCCTGAATTCTTACTTCCTCGAAGTTCTCGTGGAGTAGGTTGAGATTACAAATCCCGTCTCCTTGAGTTAACAATGAGGACAAATCCTTATTTCCTTGAAGTTTCAGTAGAGAAGATGGAGACTACGAATCTCTTCTCCCTGAATTCTTACTTCCTCGAAGTTCCCGTGGAGTAGGTTGAGATTACAAATCCCGTCTCCCTGAGTTTACAATAAAGATCAACCCTTATTTCTTTGAAGATTCATTAGAGAAGATGGAGACTACGAATCTCTTCTCTTATTCTGAAGTCACAATGGAGCAAGTTAAACAAATCTCATCCCCTCGAAGTTGCAACAGGAACAGATTGAAGCTGTGAATTACAGATGTTAACTCTCTGAAGCAGCAACGGAGTGGATCGAAGCAACAACATACAGTGGATTGGAATGATACTACTTGAAAAAGAAGAAAAGAAGCACCGAGACTCCGCGAGACCGGGCAAAATGGGTCCTTTTAAAGTCTTTGCTCTATTCTCGTTACACACAATGAGCAAAGAGGGGCAGCTGTACAGGCCCAATTTAGCCCAGGCCCCCTACTAAACAGAAACAAAAATAAAGTCCAATAAACCATCAATAACAGTCCATTTACATATCAGACCCAAAATTAACAAGCCCAAACACGAAGCCCATTACAGAAAAAAGAAAGCAACAACCAGAAACCCTAGCCCCAATGTTGCCGCCGCATGCCTCTGCCATTAGTCTCCACCAGCACTCTCACGCCTCTGTCAACACCCGTACGTCCGCCTCTACCACGCGCGCCTAACACCTGCAAGGACGAGACCACACGCAGCAAAGACAAAGACAAAGCGCAAACAAGCAAAAGAAAACAAGGGGAAAAACGACAAAAGAATAGCAGAGGCTACACGCAAATAGCAGAGGAAACAAAATGAAAAAACAAAAAAACAAAACGGAAAAGAACAAAATCCAAATCTGTAAAAATCGGTTATAAAAACCGAAGTAACACCATTGTATTCTTCTTCTTCTTTTACGAACAATCAGAAATTGAAAGCAAAGATTAAAAGGTTGATTCCGATTTTGTTTCCCTAGTATCGTTTTCGGTTATTTATTTATGTATTTATTTTTTATTTTATTATTTTAAAGAAAAACTTTTACAAATCAGAAAACGAAAGAGAAGAGCGAAGAGACCATACCTGAGCCGTCGGGGCGCGTCGTCGGAGCCTTGTTTTCGTCGTCGAAGTTGGACTGAAGGCAAGGAAAAGGGGGGTTTCTTCTCTGGGGTTTTCGGGGCTTCAAAAGGGTTCTGAGAAAGGGCCAAAAGGCCCGGTTTTGGGCATCACCGGCCACCGATACGGTGGTGGCATGGTGGTGTGAAGGGTGGCCGAGAAAGCCCAATCGTCGGGCACGAAAGGGGAGGAGAGAATGTGTTTTTTTTTTAGTTTTTGAATAAGAGGGGGTGCTGAAATGAGAAAAAAAAGAGAGGGTAAAAATGGGTTTAAATCTGCCCACCAAAAACGGCACCGTTTCATGGGTTTCCCCAAGCGCCAAAACGGCGTCGTTTTGGGGAAACCCGTGCGACCCGACCCGTATAGCAGGGGATCCGCGTGTTTTTACCTTTAATGGGTAAATTACGCTTTTGGTCCTCCTATGTTGCTCCCCCATTTAATTGTATCTAATTGCATCCTTTTTAAATTTTCAATTTTTCCCTAAATTTGTGCGGCATCTCAATTTAGCCCGGCACCAAACGCTGCGCATCAGGGGTGGGTTATTTACCCATTTGATCCTCGCGAGTTATCGCGCGTGGCATTGTAGTCCCTGTTCGTTTTTTTTAAAATTTATTGCAGTTTTGATCCTCACTTTTCATTCTGATTTCAATTTGGTTTTCAACCTGTTTTAAAGAGATTATTCATTTATTTTCCTTCAAAATATTATTATTATTATCATTATTTATTTTAAAGTTTTTGTACATTATTTTATTAAACTTTATGTATACTGTTGATTTTAAATTTTGACTTTATTTTAAATTATTTCATATATTATTTACTTTATTTTTTTTTTTGTATTCTTTACTTAGAATCGATTTTGTTAATTTATTTATTTTTTATTAAAATTGCTTTATGTATTATTATTTTTAAAATTGTTTAGTTCATTATTCTTTGACTATTAATATTAATACTTAAATCGTGTAAGCTATGTGATTATTATTCTTGCATGTATTATGATTTGTTTGTTCGTATTTCCATATCTTTGATATTATCATTGTCATTATTATTGTTCATATTATTGTTCCATTATTGTTATTATTATTGTTATTCATGCATGTTAATATTTTAGATTAATGATTTCAATGTTATGTATTATGTGTACTATGTTATCGTTACGCCAAATTCATGTCACATTACCATTATTCGTCGAGCATAACCCCCATTCACGCTTTAAATAATGTTTCTTTAAAACATAATCTAAATTTTTTTATAAATTTCATCCAAAAAAAAAAAAACAAAAGTTTCCAAAATAAGGCAATATTCTATGTTTGGAAACCCGAGAGATTGTGCCCTACGTACTGGGTTTCAGTTTTTTCGCTTGGCCAAACAATCGAATATCCTTTTGATATATTTTAATGCATGAGTCTCGGGAATATTGAAGATGATCTTGGATTCGAGGATTTAAATTGTTGTGTCCTAACGTACTGGATGTGATATTTTGTTCCTTCGGAATGAGAAAATCTTAATATTCAATTCGAGAAAACTCAAATTTTAATATTCAATCCGAGAAAATTCAAACATTTCTAAACGAGATTAAATTTTTGAATTCTTTTTAAAATTTTCAACTTTCGACATTGAGACATTAATTAATCAATTTGGTACCAATTTTGGGCATGACGAGGGTGCTAACCCTTCCTCGCACGTAACTGACTCCCGAACCCGTTTTCTCGAATTTCGTAGACCAAAAACACTGTTTTAGTAAACCAAAACGTTTTATTAAAACAAAGGTGATCCGATCACACCAAATAAAGATCGGTGGGGACTCCCGTTTTATTTTCGTTTTCAAAACCCAAGTCGATTCCTGTTTTCAAAAAAAATGGTTTCGACAGACGGTATTTATTGTTTAATTTAAATGGTCAATGGAAAATATTTCCTTGGCCAATTTTTTTTAAATACACTTAACAAGGAAATTCTTATTACAATTCACAAAAGAAGAAAAAAAAGTGAGACTTATGCAAAGTTAATTAGAAAATTTCAGATATAAAGACAGATAGGGTTAATTTGAGGGAGATGATAATTGTAAAAGAAAAAGAAAACATAATATAAAATAATATTTTTAAAATAAAATAATATTTAATTGTACTATGATATGTGTTTGATTGTTAGTGAATAATCAACATTGATAACAAAAGTAGCATTGCAAAGATAACTATATGTAATTGGTTTATTATTTGATACACATTAATGAAGTTTTTTTTTTTAAATAAAATATAAATCTGTATCGCTTATGTATTAAATAATTATTTACGAGAAAAAATATTCAACCCAACTTAAAATATATTTGAAATTAAATCGGACCTAAAAAATCAATTATTTGTAAAGAGCAAGTGCAATTTTGAAAAATCTTAAGAAGGAAATTTTAGGGAAAGTTGGTACTCCAACTATTTCAAAGAGTTGAAAAATATTAATCAAAATTAAGTGCAGAATGAGGGGGAGAAAAAGAGAAAATACAAGGAAATTGGATGATTGACCGAACATCATTTAATTTCATTTTACTTATAAAAAAACAACATTCCCCTGCAATTTCATATTGTCATTCTTCATAAAACATTTTATGAAAAGCAGAATCCATTATTCTATTGTGTTGCTACCAACATGCGTTCTTCACCACTACCACCCTACTTTTTAATCCTACTACTCCTCCTCATTCATTGTTCCATTCAAGTAAGCTGCTTTAGGTTTAATTTTTCAACATTCGAGAAAGATGATGAAAAGCAGCTTATCTTGAGCGAGGACACTACTGACATAGAACAGAATGCCATCCAAGTTACCCCCGACTTTTCTAATGGAATATACATTGAAAATAAATCGGGGCGAGCCGTGTATAAGAAACCTTTTAGATTGTGGAAAGACAGTCACACCACTGCTTCTTTCAATACAACCTTTGTCCTCAATATCGAAAAAAAAACATCTCCTGGGGGTGAAGGCCTAGCGTTTATAATAGCTGGGGATTCTACTCTTCCACCCAACAGCGAAGGGAGATGGCTTGGGATTGTGAACTCGGATCCGAATGTTTCCCCGGTGGTGGCGGTGGAGTTCGACACAATGAAGAGCGATGATCAGGACTTGGATGATAACCATATTGGCTTGGACATAAATAGCATAAACTCCAAACCCTCAGTTTCTTTAACTCGCTTTGGTTTTAATATTTCAGGAGGTCGTGATTTATGGGTTCTTCTTCAATATGATGGTCAAAACTTGACTGTGAGGGTAAACGAGACTCTTGTGCTTTCTCAGCGTCTTGATCTTGCTAGCTATCTTCCAAAGAAGGTGTTTGTTGGATTCTCTGCTTCAACAAGCAATGAGACTCAGCTGAACTGTGTCAAATCCTGGGAGTTTTCCGGAACCGATATCGGAGGAGAGGGGAACTTGTTGTGGGTAGCTTGGATAATGATTCCACTAGTGATTCTGGTGTTGTTTATTGGGGTTCTTTTTTACTTGTATCGGAGAACAGGCCCCATTGAGGAGGATCTTGAAGGTGCGCAAAGAAATATAGAAGATGAGATTAGACGATCGGATTTTGCTCCAAAGAAGTTTCGATTCAGTGAATTGAAACAAGCAACTGGCAACTTCAGCCCCAATAACAAGCTTGGGAAAGGTGGATTCGGAACTGTGTACAAAGGGTCATGGGGAAACAAGGACGTAGCTGTCAAAAGAGTTTCGAAGAAATCAAATCAAGGCAAGCAAGAATTCATAGCGGAAGTAACAACAATTGGCAACCTCAACCACAAAAATCTCGTGAAGTTAATCGGGTGGTGCTATGAGAGGCGTGAGCTCCTTCTTGTATACGAATACATGCCAAATGGAAGCCTTGATAAGTACATATTTTGTGATGAAAAAGCAAGCATGGTGGAATCGAGATTGAATTGGGAGCAAAGGCAAAATATAATACAAGGGGCAGCTCAAGCACTCGAGTATCTTCACAATGGTTGTCAAAAGCGGGTACTTCACCGTGACATTAAAGCCAGCAACATAATGTTGGACTCAGAGTTCATCGCTAAGCTAGGGGATTTCGGGTTGGCTCGAACCATTCATGAAAAAGAGAAGGCTTATCATTCCACCATAGAGATTGCTGGCACACCTGGTTATATGGCTCCGGAAACCTTTCTTATCAGCCGAGCAACGGTGGAAACCGATGTCTATTCCTTCGGCGTTCTCATCTTGGAAGTTGTTTGCGGGAGGAAACCTGGTAACAAAAGCGAGCAAAAGAATTACAACAATAGCATCGTCAATTGGCTATGGGAACACTATAAGAACGGGAAGATCACTGCCGCTGTGGATTCCAGGATGGATGGGAACTTCGTCAAGAATGAAGCCGAGCGTGTGCTGATTCTAGGATTGGCATGTTGCCATCCGAACCCACATTACAGGCCTTGTATGAGAACTGTTTTGCAGGTTCTTTTGGGGGAAATTGATCCACCTGAGGTGCCTCAAGAGAGGCCTTCATTTGTGTGGCCAGCTATGCCCCCATCTTTCACTCAAATGGATTACTCTCTTAAATGCAGCCAACTCAATCCATTTACGGACCTCGCGGGCAGGTAAGGTCATAAGTCAACCGCAAGCTGGTTATTTTGAGCTTGAACATACTGTAATTATGTTAATGCATACTATTTTTTTTTTCAATTAGATGTCCAATCATGTATTAAATATTGTGTTAGAAGTGTTAAAGATGAAAGTCTAAGATAATAAGATTTCAATAGTGTTTACTGTATATAGCAACTTCGATTGCAAGTTGACATTTTAATAATTCAATACTACGCACATGATTAGAAAATATACATACCATCAAATAGAAAAATCTATCCAAAAAAAAATTATATAAATAATCAATTGATTAACTAGGCATAGCTTCTCTCCAACCCTTAAATAAGATAATAATGCGCTTCAGCGCACTCAAACCCACATCCTCCTACACTGACAATAATGTTAATGTCAATCGAGGTAATATCCAATCAACAACTAAAGACTTTTCTAAATATATTTATATATAATATTTATAAATATAAAAATTTGTTAAGCAATAGTTAGTCAAAATTATTAATCCTCGAGGGAAAATTATGGGAAATAATGACTAGTGTTGTAGAGAAAAAAATGAGCTCTTCAAGTTAAGTCTTTTGGTCTATATGAAAACTTAATTTACTCTTAAGAAATAAAAGAACAAAATCCATCAATATACATTACACCGACCTTTTCGGCTGAATTTCATGCGGGAGCCCTTCCTTTACCCCTGTTCTTATAAACCTAATAAACCATTATGGCTTTTAAATAGACAGGAAAAGGTCTATATAAGTTGTAGAGGCCCATTTTTGCCCGGACCCGTTCAGAAAATAAAAACCAAATGTCCAATAAATGTTTTTCAGTCCATTTACAGCCCAAACACTACCCTTGGCCCAAGCTGATACCTAATACCCAATTACACCTTGACCCAATTAATGACCCATTAATCCAGACCCAACACTTAGACCCAATTAAATGGCCCAATACCAAAGGAGCCCAAATACCAAACAGTCTTAGCCTAGGGTTTCTGAAACCCTAGGCGCCGCAATAGTACCCAGGCCAACAGTCGCGCCACCAGCCCTCATCAAGCCGCGAATCGCGCCGCCATCAACGTGCCTCGTCGCCAGATTCTCCGCCGCTCTCCACCTGCAAAAGAAAGGAAACAAAGCACAGAAGCAAACATGGCAACAATGGGTTTTCCTTTTTTATTTTCATTTTTCAAGGCTATAAAAGCCGATTATTTTGTAAATCGAGAAAAGAGGCGGAAAAGATACTCAAAAACACAGAGAAATAAAAAACAGGCCATCGAAACAGAATACAGTTCTTTTTTTTTAACAGAAGGTGATTTTTTTTTCCATTGCATTAAGTTTTTTTTTGATTTATACATTTTATATATAAAATATTATAAAAAAGAGAGAATTGGAGATTACCTTTCGAAAAGAGCATTTCCCGTCGAAGAACCGCCGTGAGCGATGGCGCGTGACGTGCGTAGGGATGTCTGCGGTGATGGCCGGAGGACAGACGATCGATGAAAGCAGAGCATTTTCTTTTGGGAGGATCTCTGCTAATAATTTTTTTTTAAAAATGGATGTTCAAAATGATTTTTAGGGCAGATTTTAGCTTTTATAATGCATTCATATGACGACGTTTTGGTGAAGGCTGTTAATGACCAAAACGGCGTCGTTTTAAGATTTTTACCTGAATTCTGACCCGATTTGACCCGAAGGATCCGCGTGTTTTAAAGCGGAAGGGTTATTTGCGCTTTTAACCCTTCCGCCTTTTTGATTGTTTTCAATTAAATCCTTTCTTTGTTTTTTTTTGCTTTTAATTTTACCGCGCAATTTTGATTTTGTTTCAATTTAATCCTTCTTCCTTTTTTTATTTTTTTTATTTTTAATTAATCTAATGTCATATTTAAATTATTTTATTATATTAAAATTTTACATTATTTTTTTATTAATTTTGTTAAAAATACATATATAATTTTTTTATATTATCTTTTTATTTCTTTAATTATTATTATATATTATTTTACTTGATTTAATAATTTATATAATATTTTAATATTTATATATTATTTATTATATTATATTTTTAAGTATTATATTATATTATATATTAGTTTTAAAATTTTATTTTTGTATAAAGCCTATTATAATATATAGTCTATTTTATTTATATTATTTATTACATATATAATTTTTATATATTATGTATATATATATATATGTTTTTTTAATTATTATATATATTATTTACTAACTGTTTTTATTATGCAGAATCCTTATATATTATTATTATTAATAATTATTTTATATTATATTATTGTTATTTTTTATTATTCTATACTTTATTATTTATATAGATATGGAATGTTAGTACGTCATAATTGCTTTTAATATTTATGTTCGATAGTATATAAATGCAATATTGTCACATGGTTATTGTTTAAAATAAAAATTATATTTTTGCAAAATTAATATTTTATCTAAGGCCACGTTTGGTTCGCTGTAATGGAATAGAGCTGTAATTGAATAGAGGTGTAATGGAATAGAGGTGTAATGGAATAGAGTTGTAATAAGTAATTCAACTGTTTGGTTGAATGGAATGGAATAGAGCTATAATAGAATTCTTGTGTTTGGTTGAATGGAATGATGTTGTAATAGCATAAGGAAAAGAACTAAAATGACCAGAATACCCTTAGCAGAATTTTTTTTAGGTAGATGATTATTGTTATTGTTATTAAATTTTAATAAGATTATTATTGAAAATAATTTAATAAAAATAATAAATAATTTAATCATATTTTAACATAATTATTATTAAATATAATTTAATAAAAATAATTTAATAACATTCTTAATATATTTATTATATGAATTAAAAATCCAAATATATAATACTATAAAAATATATATAATCTATTTTATTATTTTTAAATTGTAATGCATATTTAATGTGCTAAAATATCATTATTGAAACAAATAATTTAATTATTCTACAATAAAAAAATATTAGAAGTAATAAATAACTTGAGAATTTATATTTTTGCATAAACATAATATTCATATAGTAACAAAAGTTTACATGAAACATATATAAGTAAGTTAATTTTAACTTATGCTATGCATCTTTAAAGGCTAATTTTAATCAAAATAGATGAACTCCTGATCCTTGCTATGTATTAGTTAATTAATTTATGTGATTAAAGTACATGTCTTGCATGCTTTATATTATAGTATAGTATACATTTCTATTGCAATCCCTATAGTTTTTATATCTTGCTTTGTGCACCTTATCTAAGGATTGAAACATATGATTGACATGTTGATTTTTAGAAATAATTAGAAGAAATAGATTAATATAATACCAAGCTAAAACATACCGTCCCAAATATTACAAACACAAAAGTTACCAAAATATCATCAATACAACTATGATTTTTAATGCTCAAAGAAGAAATCTTTCGACCCATTCCAATAAATGCAGAAGAAGGTAAACTAAAGAAAATGAGCATTTGCGTTGGATGATCCGGAATTTTTGTCAATGCTCAAAACGTTCATCCACGATTAAACCTTCTATTTCACATAATGTTGGATATAAATTTATAGCTTTTTCTTGGATGGTCCGAAATTCTTCGACTTTTGTTGAATTACCGCATCGGAGGCAATACTACTCCTCTTGATTTGTTCGCCAACGACCGCATGTTTTTCCGCCAATAAAGTGGCAAAGCATCATGAAATGAATAAGAAACATGATCACTCGAATCAGAATTCCTTTTTTCTTCTTTGAAGATGTAGAACCCCTTGGTTTCTAGTTAGTTGCGATTCTCAGAATTTGAAACATCCATATCATCCAAAGAGATATTAGCTTCACAATCATAGAATTCGTTTCTTTCTTCATGAATATTTGTAGCAGACTACATCCTCAACATTTATTTCTTCAATGATATCGTAATTTGTTTGAGCATCTTCCCGATGGCTCGATCTTTTGCGTAAATGGCGATAAGTTGGTCGTAATAAAGGAAACTACGATGTTTAAATTGACCCGACTTCTTTATGACTCTATAAAAAGAGGAATTCATATTAGTTATAAGTTTGGTGAAAATAAGATAATAAAGACTTGAAATAATTCTTACATTTATATATGAGTTCCACACATCGCATCTTCAAAGAACAACGAGTGCCTATGCTCATCCCAACCAAAACCGCTATTGTTTTTCCATTAAGCATGTCATAAACGATTGACCAATCCCTTTTCGAGTAGTCTAATCCTCGATTCAATATTAGGTTTAGCCTTCAACATTGAATTGGGTAAAACTTTTTCTAACATTCTTTCCAACTCATTTAAATAACCAGCTTTAAATCCCGTATCAGCATTAAAGGTACCAACATTGTGCAAGTCGAGCATACAAGAAACCAACGCAGCATCTTCTTCTGGAACCCATTTCCTTTTGGTTCCTCGAGAACTTTGGGAAGAAATATTTGATTCTGAAAAAACGACATAATTATCTTAAGAAAAAAAACAAATTAACATTTGACAACATTAAGACATAATAGGTAGCTAGATTTGCAGCATTTAAATAAGTATGTAAATACTTCAACTTGTAGCACTAAAATAATTCAATTTACAGCATTTAAACACTTCATTTTGCATCACTTTAACATCTCAATTAACAACATTTATACACCTCAATCACAGCAATAAATCATCTTCAATTTACACCATTTAAACACGTCAACTTACAACACTTTAACACCCCAATTAACAACATTTATACAACTCAAATACAGCCATAAACATCTAAATTTCCAGCAACTAAATGATTCAATTTGCGATTACTTAAAACAATTCAATTTATGTGATCTTACACTTCAATTCACGATATTTAAATACTTCAATTTGCAGCACTTTTACACTTCAATTTACAGCATTTAAACACTTCATTTTGCATCACTTTAACAACTCAATTAACAACATTTATACACCTCAATCACAAAGAATAAATCATCTTCAATTTACACCATTTAAACACCTCAACTTACAACACTTTAACATCCCAATTAACATAGTATTGAAAACAAGGAACACAAGGAGCATCAGCAACATATTGAAAACATAGTATAGGGACATGGGATATGACTCAGAAAGATTTAAAAACTCCCAAAATCATAGTTGTGAGAGATAAACAATGATAGATGCATGATCGGCCAAGTATGCGAGGAATGTACTAAAACCAAATCATAAACCATAAAGGCAAACCTTGAGGTTTTAATGACCCAAAATGGAAAGAATATCGACGCAGACAAGAGCCGGGAGGTGGCAAATAATCCAAAGCACACACTTGCTCCAAGCTCTCTCTCAGAATACTTGAAAACTTTAGCCGCTTCCAAAAACACATCACTTACATCATGTAGGGCAAGGATAATTGAACCAATGCGGAAAAAGCTGTCAACAAGGCAAACTATAATCATCTTCCAACTTAGATATCTACAAGATAATTTAATTTATCAAACTAACTCATACAAACAAAACTTTATAACTCTCAATGGCTATGTAAAACCCGATTTTACAATTATTTCCAATTTTCAACCCGATTTCTTCTCCACAATTAATGGAATAGAAAAGACATTTAAATGTTTATTACAAGATCAGATACAGATGTAAAACCCAACATTTATGGTAACAAAGTAACATCATTAGTATTTCAACCTACTTAAATATCCAATTTAAAGATTTTCAAAAATTATTGAGACATGTGTTGGTTTTAAGCTGCTTAACATTCTTTCTACGAATATTATTATGTGATACTTAAAAATTTAATGAAATTATTTCAAAATTATGAATGAAGTCAAAGTCCGTGTTAAGCCTTCCACATCGACCACATTCTTTATTCCGCACGTGTATTAATACTATTCTAATGTTAACCTTGACTAGAATAATAAAATTGTGGTCCCATTTATGCTATCATCGCATTTTTTAAGACTTGCAATGTAATTATGCTAGAAAATACTTGTGTATTACTTTCTCTTGTCATCATTGTTTCACTCAAGCAATGATAACACGTTATCGAGGGCCTCGTTTCAAAAAAATACGCCGCCCGAGGGCTTTACGGGACTAACTAGTAAAAGGCCTAGAGCCGGAAGGGTCTGATCAACAACATCCTCATATTTGTATATATGCATATACATACACACAAGCATAAGCGGAGAAAAAGCAACACAAGAAAGGAAATTGTGAGATCAAATAAAAATGCTACTAAAGGGCCAAACAATGGAAAGATTACAGAATCTAGCCACCCACACCGCAACTTCAAACACGTATAGATATCATTACACATGCATGACTTAATATTATCATCTAAAATTAGCAACTTAATTTCTAAGCATTCGGTTGAACAAGGGCTTTGTAAATGACATCAAATTCCAATCTTGTAAGAATGGTCCTTAAAGAGTTCTATATTTAATCCTCGTTTGCCATTCTGAATCACTCGCCAAACAATAAATAGACTACGAGCTCAAACATGCTCCTCACCTAACATTGTTTCCCAGAGCAAGAGATTGCTACTAGCTAGCTACACCTCAAACGTTTTAAATAATAATAAAAGAAAAGATGTACTGATTCCATTATTAATTTCTACCATGCATCTAAACTTCATGCAAACTCTTAATGGAAGGCAAAAGAGAATATAACTTTAGTTTTCTTAAGATTAAACAACAAAGTGTATTCACGAGAGCAAAATTTACAGATGGACAAAATCACAACACATGTTAGTGCATTCTATTAAGTGCATTATATTAATTTTCAACTAAAATGGTAAATACAATTCCAAAAATTAATCAATGAGATCACCATAAAGAAAAGCTTCACCAATTGAGAAAACATTGGATGTTCCTGGTTGGTTCACCCCATACTATCTGCAGGATTCCACTATCCTCAAATAAAGTTGAAAATATACTCATCAAGATTGGTATAAGAAACTTAAAAAGTGTTTTAATCTAAACTAATTAATCAAAAAAATGAACTAAGTTTAGCCAAAATTATTCAAACGAATTTTTTATTATTATCTCATGCCCGAAAATCAAACAAGTTCTCAAAAATATAATAATAATAAATAATAGAAGAGATGATATGCATACCTTGGCTTATAAAAGAGAAAGCGATCTTATTTGAAGCAATCGACGATAACTTTGACCGATTCTGAGATCCAAAATTGGAAGCGAGGCGGTGCGAGAGGAAGTTTGGGCACTAATGTGGGCCTGGCGACAACGACTGATGACTGGTGGGGCGGTGGTCCGTGCGAGAACAAAGTGACGGTGAGTGGCGAAGGCGATAAGGCGAGGACAATGATCTTTGGCAGAGCGCGGCGGTGAGAGACCGAGCAGAGCGCGGCGGCGGCGGCGTGCGCAGACGAGAAGCTTTGATGGTGGCGGCGAGCTAAGCAGCAACAATCTAGAGCAGCGGCCAAACAGGGGAGGAGAAGAACGAAGGAGAAGCAAGGGAGAAGAAAAGGCTATTTTGGGTGGAAGAAATCTGGAGCAACGGAGAAGAAAGCAGGCTATTTTGGGGATAAATTTTACGACAAATGCGTCGAATAGCAATTCAGCGCTCCCACCCAGGAATCCCTATTACGGCATATGAGGGAATACGAAGGTAATAGCAAAACTGTGGAATGAAGAAAACGGTGAACCAAACGGTGTAATAACAAAAAATTACTGTAGCACGCTGAATTGGGCAGGAATGGAATGGCTATTCATGCCAACCAAACGTGCCCTAAAGGTTTTTTTAATAAGGCAATGTTTTGGTATTTAGAAATTTGGGAAATAATGCCCAATCGTGCTGGGTGTCGATTTTCCGTTTGGCTAAATAACTAAATATTCTTTTAACAAGTTTTATAAATTATGAGATGATCTTAGTTACGAGGGTTTAAAAATATCATGTCCAATCGTGCTGGATGTGATATTTATATTCTTTCGGATTGAAGAACTCTCAAATTTTAAATCAAAATTGCTCTAAGTTTTATAAAATTTGAGATGATCTTAGTTACGAGGGTTTTAAAACATCATGTCCAATCGTGTTAGATGTGATGTTTATTCGGATCGAAGAATTCTCAAATTTTAAATCAAATTGTTGGAAGTTTTTTTTAGAAATCATATTTTTAAATACTTTTAAGTTTCAAACATTTGGACATGATTTTATCGATTAGGTACCAATTTTTGGGCGTTATGAGGGTGCTAACCCTTCCTCATCACGTAGACTCGAACATGTTTTCTGGTTTTTCGTAGACCAAAATTAAATGTTTTAAATAAAACATTTTACAAGGTGATCCAATCACACCTAAGTAAAAAGGGATTGGTGGCGACTCCCATTTTCGCTTTTAAAAGTCGATCCCGTTTTCTAAAACGATTTTAAAAATGGTTTCGACAGCTTGGCGACTTCGCTGGGGAACAATAAGATAGTCAAGCCATAAAATCGATAATTTCGTGTCCTTTTGTTCGAGTTTGAAAGTCTGATTTTAAAAATATGATCATTTTATTGCATGTGATTTTAAAAATATATCTCTTTACATTGCACTGCATGACCGTTGTGGTCACACCCTTAAGTGGGAGCGAGAAGCTATGCCTTCGTGAGGTTTTCACCTCCGCATGGGCTAGTGGACTGCTTCCGGAATACATCTGTACCTATGTATTCGTGAAGTTTTCACTTCCGCATGGCCATAGGGAAATGTATTCCCCTGAATCGAACTCGGTCCAAATGAGCCTATAATGGGTGAGGATCGAGGAATCTGCTGGTTTGGGTACCTCAACTTTAAAACTAAACCGCATATAGTGAAAACCCAAGGATTTACCCTAGGTAGAACTATGTTAAACCCAAATGGTCACCCAGATAGGTGCCCTATTCTGTTATTTATTTCTTTGTGCTAACGTGTTCTCTTTTGTTTTGATTGCATTGCATTCATATCATAGAAAAGAGGTGTTGATTCAAATTCGGTTACTAAATAGAAAAGTTTGTCATAAGGAAATGGATTTTTTGATAAAGTAGATTATAATATGGTTGTCTGAATATGTTTCAAGTAAACACGACGAGAGAAGACTGATAGTCCGTGAAGGAATACAAGACCTTATTACCCAAGGATTCAAGCTGACAAAGACAAATCGGGAATCACCACGTCCCGACTTTCTTGAAGAGGCTAACGAGCATTATGAAGCAATGAGTCGCGTCTCAGATCAAGCAAAAAGGAGCTAGTGAAGGCATTTATTACAAGTTTGCGAGATTTGACCTTTGCGAGGAAGGGGATTAATGTTTTTACTTGGAATATGAGGGCAAGGTCGTGTATGCGATCCGTTTTATGTAAAGAAATTTGTTTTCTAGAAAAGTTTTTCTAATGTAACTGAATTCAGAATCAACGCCTCTCTTTCTTTGCATTCATGCATTTGCATTACATTGCATCATTTGCATTAGACTTTTATAAAAGGACCCTAATTGGGTAAAATGTTTCAGTTAACCTGGAAAACATAGAACAAAGGTTGGAGAAAATAGAGCAAATGCAAATGCAGATGCAGGGGCAATTGACCGAGATTCAACAAGAAATGCGGGAATTCTAAGAGAATGTGATTGGCCAGTTAACCCAGTTACTAGCCGGGGGACTTGGAAAAAGGAGTGGCCCAGTGGTCAACAATGTGGATGATGAGGACATTGTTTGTTCCCCAATAGGTGTTCCGACTCAACTAGGCGTGCATCTGCATGGGTTACCTGTCATTATTAGACCCCAAGGTAATACTGATACTTCGGCCCTATTGAGTGTCCCGATGGGTTCAGGTGTTAACCCAGATGCTGGTCATGCTAAACCGGTTGTGCTGGCAGAATTAAAAGGAAAAGAAGAGTGTACTTTAAAAGCCCTGAAGAAAAAGGAAAATAAAGTGGAGGGCTATTTAGAGCCGACTACAGTAAGCCAGCCAATGATAGTAATTACCAGACATCGGATCTCCCCAAGGCAAGAACCCAATTCAAGACCAAACTCAGAGAAACCTCAGTTCGCACCTATTCTAATCACGTACAGGGAATTATACCGAGTTCTGTTTGACGCACATGTCATATCCCCTTTTTATATAGAACCAATACAGCCCCCGTACCCTAAAATGGTACGACTTAAATGGTCAATGTGAATACCATGGGGGAATCACAGGACATTCGATTGAAAATTGCGTCGCTTTTAAAAAGATGATCGAAAGACTCATCAAATTGGGTGTTGTAAAATTTGATGATCCCTCTGGTGCAGAAAATTCGTTACACAACCTTTCTATTAAAGGGGTAAACATTGTGAGCTCCATGATAGATAGGGGCAGGAGATCCAAGAATGTGTCGAGCTCAGGACCCTAGTGCATGGTTTGATTGAGGAGATCAAGGACCCGATGGAATTATTGGGGAATCTAAGTATTAACGGCATGTTTGAATCGGGGAATAAAAGTTTCCAAGTCCTTACATACTTGGGAAGATTTTAAATAATGGAACTGTGGAAAGGATCATTGTATTTTTATAGTGGATTTAGAGTAATATTTGAAACACGCTTGTTGCCTTAAGCCTAGAGGCAATAAGAACCCTTTTCTGAAATAGGCTTGTGTTCGAAATTTTATTTCAATAAAATGCATCTTTTTGAATACATATTCTTTTATTCTTTCTATTTCATACTGTACATTCTTTTATTTTTAGAATATTCTTTCATTCTTCATTCATGACTATACAAATAGCCATCCTTAGAATCATTTATTCTTTAGATTTTTACCTTCGTACTTAGGTACCCAGATATCAACGACATGAGTGACATTGTTACTGACTCCCTTTTTGAATGAGATATGGGTCTAGGGGATCTAAGGGCTTTGAAGATAACAAAGATTATAACCTATCTTCTAATTTGTTAAGAATGGTGAAAAGATGAAAAATAGACCTTACTCTACAAAGGGTCAACAGATATTATGAGCCTAGAAAAGGGATGAAGATCGAAGCCCAGCTCACCATAGACATAATGCGAGACATCATTGAGTTATTTTCAAGAATTCAAAGATGTTTTGCCGATCATATCAGGACATGCCTGGCTAATAAGAAGTGGGCTAAACAAGAGGATCGGGCATTGTTGATCCACCATGAAAGGGGATTGCATCATTCATACCAAAAATACTGAATTGAAGAAGACGAGATTTATGTGCTTCTATTTTCTTCACAGACTCTTCTATATATGGGGCATGGATATTATGGGTCCAATCTTGTCAAATGCTTCAAGTTGTCATCGATTTACCATCATGGTCGTCGTCTACTTTGCTAAGAGAGTGGAACTAGCTTCATATGACAATGTTACAAAGTCGATAGCCATCAAATTGCAAAGAAAAAAAAAGAGATCAAGATGCTAGCAGGATGCCATAAAGGATCGTGTTTAAATAACTGTACAAAGTTTACAGTTTGTCCAAAGATCAGATAGTATATCACAGTGCAACAAAGGTTGCCAAAAAAAAAAGGTGGCTAAAGACTTGTAAAGATTGGCATAAGAAGCTATCACTACTCTCTAGGATTATCGAACATTGGCCAGAACCTTCATTGGGGCAACATTATGAAACTTAAGCACTTTTTCTAATTGAACTTAATTGAAGAAAAGGTTAAAAGTTATCCATCACGGTTGGATGATGCGAGCTTACGACAAAGAGGTTCATCTACAAAACGATTTTAAAGGAAAGCATATGCCAAACTGGGAAGGACTTATGTAGGACCTGTTCTAGAGGAGCATTGATATTTGGTGAAGACTTGCCCAATTCGGTGAATTCAGGTTTAGTCAAGAGGTATTCTACCTGAAAGAGGAAATACCAAGGTGAAAACCCGTAAAGGGCGCCAAAAAAAAAAAGAAGAGGCCAAGGCGAAAACCCGCAAAGGGCACTTTGAGACCAAAGGGGATTTGAGTTGAAAACCCGAAAAGGGCGGCTCAAATTTTGATCAAAAGTGGGGCATACTGTAGTCTTGCTATATTTGAATTAACAATGAGGAAATATGTTATGTCTTGGGGCATCGACAAAGTACTCCGGATCCCCTAAACACATATTGAGTTTAAAATGGTCCTCAAGAAATCGAAACAGAGAAGCTCAGACTGCGATATCTGGGACACCTAGCTTCTATTTTACCCATTTTTTTTTGAATTTGTTATCTTTGATTACTTTAATCAATTTTATTTTATAGCCTTTGCTATCTTTGCTTACTTTATTCTTTTTAAGATACACCAACCAATTTTCATTTATTGCCTTGGTTATTTTTTATTAGCTTATTTGCTTCGAGCTATACTCCTGATTAATTTCTTTCATGTTCATTGTTGTGATCTTTTTTAAGCATTTTATTGAAATAACGATTAATGGACTAATAACACTTTCATAAAAGGAGTTTCGCATATTACTCTGGAAGCTTCTAAATAATATGAGAATCTGAAACAGGACTATTGTTCAGAACTCACCAAGCCTAAGGGATTGGAAACATTGGAAAATGATTATCTCTTCAGATTCTTATTGGATAAGACAATTCCATTGGTGATACCATATCGACAAATGACGAACAAGGTCAATCCAAGTATAAAATGAGATCATTGTCGGGATACCCTGCATTCATGTAAATTTCAGATGCATACATCGGGTCATTACACCCAGGGAATGGTGTAACGGATCAAATTGATGGAAAATGATACAAGTTTTATACCTCTGAGTGGTAACAGATCGGATGAAAGAAACTAAATGTTATTCCCCTGAAGTTGCAGTGGGAGATACCAACTTTATGTCCCAAGGTTCAAGTAGAGAGGACTCGGAATTACCATGGGACAACTTATTTGAGCAGAACATGAACAAGAATGAAAAACAAATGAGTGATAACACCTAGAATAGGAATCATACTCATAACATTTTTGTATCATAGCAAATTTCATTAGGAGCATTTGATTCATTTCGGTCATCGCATCCTAATCCTTGAAATAAGGAATCATCTTCATAACATTTTGCATTCATATATCATTGCATGTCTAATTAGGAGCATTAGATACATTTCGATCAAGGCATCCTAATTATTAGACATAAGCATATACCCATTCTATAGGTTATGTCCTCTAGAGGACAATGTAGCAGAAAACATCAGTTTGGCGATCCCTGAGTTTACAGGGAGCAGATTGAAGATAGCAGATCTGGCGATTCCTGAGTTTGCAGGTAGCAGATCGAAGACACCAGTCTGGCGATCCCTGAGTTGGCAGGGAGCAGATTGAAGACACCAGTCTGGCGATCCTTGAGTTTGTAAGGAGCAGATTGAAGATAGCAGTCTGGCGATCCCTGAGTTTGCAGGGAGCAGATTGAAGATAACAGACCTGGCGATCCCGGAGTTTGCAGGAGCAGATCGAAGACATCGATCCGTGATCCCTAAGTTTGCGGAGGATCAGATTGAAGATAGCAGATCCGGCAATTCCCGAGTTTGCGGGAAGCGGATCGAAGACATCATCCGTGATCCCCGAGTTTGCAAGGATCGATTGAAGATAGCGAGATCGGCAATTTCGAGTTTGGTGAAGCGATCGAAGACATCATCCGTGATCCCCGAGTTTGCGAGGATCAGATTGAGGATAGCAGATCCGGCAATTCCCGAGTTTGCGAAGCGGATCGAAGACATCAGTTTGGTGATCCCTGAGTTTGCAGGGATCGGATTGAAGATAGCAGATCTAGCAACTCCTGAGTTTGCAGGAAGCAGATCGAAGACATCACCGTGATCCCCGAGTTTGCGAGGATCGATTGAATATAACAGATCCGCAATTCCGAGTTTGCGGGAAGCGGATCGAAGACATCACCGGTGATCCCCGAGTTTGCGGGGATCGATTGAAGATAGCGATCGGCAATTCCCGAGTTTGCAGGAAGCAGATCGAAGACATCAATCTGGCATTCCTGAGCTTTGCAGGAAGCAGATTGAAGATAGCAGATTTGGCATTCCTGAAGTTGCAGGAAGCAGATCAAAGATAATAGTTTGGTATCCCTGAGTTTGCAGGGAGCAGATTAAAATAGCAGATTTGGCGTTCCTGAAGTTGCAGGAAGCAGATCGAGGACATTAGTCTGGCGTCCCTGAGTTTGTAGGGAGCAGATTAAAATAGCAGATTTGGCATTCCTGAAGTTGCAGGAAGTAGATCGAAGACATTAGTCTGGCATCCCTGAGTTTGCAGGGAGCAGATTAGAATAGTAGATTTGGCATTCTTGAAGTTGCAAAAGGCAAATCAAAGACATCAGGTCTTGTCTCCCTAAGTTTGCAGTGGAGCAGATTAAAAGATAGTGGATACTACCTTCATGAAGTTGAAGCTATCAAATTTACTGAAATCAAGATGAAGCTCCAATACCGTTGAAATTGTAGTTGAGATTGGAAGCTGTTTGAAGAAAGCAAGGATCAAGAAGTCGAGGCTTGGCCAAGTCCGGTCAAAATTGGTCCTTTTATAGTCTTTGCTCTATTCTCGTTACATGACAATGAGCAAAGAGGGGCAGCTGTAGAGGCCCATTTTTGCCCGGGCCCGTTCAGAAAATAAAAACCAAATTTCCAATAAATGTTTTTCAGTCCATTTACAGCCCAAACACTACCCTTGTCCCAAGCTGATACCCAATACCCAATTACACCTTGACCCAATTAATGACCCATTAATCCAGACCCAACACTTAGACCCAATTAAATGGCCCAATACCAAAGGAGCCCAAATACCAAATAGTCTCATCCTAGGATTTCTGAAACCCTAGGCGCCGCAATAGTACCCAGGCCAACAGTCGCGCCACCAGCCCTCGTCAAGCCGCGAATCGCGCCGCCATCAACGCGCCTCGTCGCCAGATTCTCCGCCGCTCTCCACCTGCAAAAGAAAGGAAACAAAGCACAGAAGCAAACATGGCAACAATGGGTTTTCCTTTTTTATTTTCATTTTTCAAGGCTATAAAAGCCGATTATTTTGTAAATCGAGAAAAGAGGCGGAAAAGATACTCAAAAACACAGAGAAATAAAAAACAGGCCATCGAAACAGAATACAGTTCTTTTTTTTTAACAGAAGGTGATTTTTTTTTCCATTGCATTAAGTTTTTTATTTATTTATACATTTTATATATAAAATATTATAAAAAAGAGAGAATTGGAGATTACCTTTCGAAAAGAGCATTTCCCGTCGAAGAATCGCCGTGAGCGACGGCGCGTGACGTGCGTAGGGATGTGTGCGGTGATGGCCGGAGGACAGACGATCGATGAAAGCAGAGCATTTTCTTTTGGGAGGATCTCTGCTAATTTTTTTTTTTTTTAAATGGATGTTCAAAATGATTTTTAGGGCAGATTTTAGCTTTTATAATGCATTCATACGACGTCGTTTTGGTGAAGGTTGTTAATGACCAAAACGGCGTCGTTTTAAGACTTTTACCCGAATTCCGACCCAATTTGACCCGAAGGATCCTCGTGTTTTAAAGCGGAAGGGTTATTTGCGCTTTTAACCCTTCCGCCTTTTTGATTGTTTTCAATTAAATCCTTTCTTTGTTTTTTTTGCTTTTAATTTTACCGCGCAATTTTGGTTTTGTTTCAATTTAATCCTTCTTCCTTTATTTATTTTTTTATTTTTAATTAATCTAATGTCATATTTAAATTATTTTATTATATTAAAATTTTACATTATTTTTTTATTAATTTTGTTAAAAATACATATATAAATTTTTATATTATCTTTTTATTTCTTTAATTATTATTATATATTATTTTACTTGATTTAATAATTTATATAATATTTTAATATTTATATATTATTTATTATATTATATTTTTAAGTATTATATTATATTATATATTAGTTTTAAAATTTTGTTTTTGTATAAAGCCTATTATAATATATAGTCTATTTTATTTATATTATTTATTACATATATAATTTTTATATATTATGTATATATATATATTTTTAATTATTATATATATTATTTACTAACTGTTTTTATTATGCAGAATTATCATATATTATTATTATTAATTATTTTATATTATATTATTGTTATTTTTTATTATTCTGTACTTTATTATTTATATAGATATGGAATGTTAGTACGTCATAATTGCTTTTAATATTTATGTTCGATAGTATATAAATGCAATATTGTCACATGGTTATTGTTTAAAATAAAAATTACGTTTTTGCAAAATTAATATTTTATCTAAAGGTTTTTTTAGTAAGGCATTGTTTTGGTATTTAGAAATTCGGGAAATAATGTCCAATCGTGCTGGGTGTCGATTTTCCATTTGACTAAATAACTAAATATCCTTTTAACAAGTTTTATAAATTATGAGATGATCTTAGTTACGAGGGTTTAAAAATATCATGTTCAATCGTGCTGGATGTGATGTTTATATTCTTTCGGATTGAAGAACTCTCAAATTTTAAATCAAAATTGCTCGAAGTTTTATAAAATTTGAGATGATCTTAGTTACGAGGGTTTTAAACATCATGTCCAATCGTGCTGGATGTGATGTTTATATTCTTTCGGATCGAAGAATTCTCAAATTTTAAATCAAATTGTTCGAAGTTTTTTTTAGAAATAATATTTTTAAATACTTTTAAGTTTCAAACATTTGGACATGATTTTATCGATTAGGTACCAATTTTTGGGCGTTATGAGGGTGCTAACCCTTCCTCATACGTAGCCGACTCTCGAACCTGTTTTTTGGTTTTTCGTAGACCAAAATTAAATGTTTTAAATAAAACATTTTACAAGGTGATCCAATCACACCTAAGTAAAAAGGGATTGGTGGCGACTCCCATTTTCGCTTTTAAAAGTCGACCCTGTTTTCTAAAACGATTTTAAAAATGGTTTCGACATAAGTTATGTGAATAAATTATTTGAAATGCTTTTAATTTCTATATTTCAATAAAGAACAATAGATAAATTTTAGCCAAGTATTTTTTTTCTTTAATATAATGCATTAATTCTATTTCTTTTTTTTAGTAAGAATTGTCATGTAAATTAAAATTCTCATTAATCATATTATACTTATTATTTTGCTTTCCAACATAGTTGTGCGCTAATAGACTATAAGCATGACTAGATTTTTATGAGTGCTTTAGAGATTTTACCACAAGCCTCATAGAAACAGTTCCACTTCACACTTATATAGATTAATCCATCAAGTGTTCAATGCAAATTAACACACCACCTATAAATGGTATATTTTTTATTAAGAGTAAATGTTTTTCGAGCTCTGGCAAATTGCAAGGTAAGCTTTGGGAAGGTGCTCGGATTTGTCAAACAATCCAATATGAAGTCCAAATACTTCAAGTCCTTCAAGTTTTCAATCAAATAATCTTCTCTATTATTCTCGAACTCTCAAATGCTTAAAGAGGATTTAACTCAAAGAACAAAACACGAGATAAAAATTAAAACTTCCTAAAGAGGGCAATCAACATCCTATTGGATCTAGTGCCCTAAGTGTAGTATTTTCGTCTAAGTACATTTGTAATTTTTCGAACAGATTGGTTAACAAAATTAATACTTTATATATTGTCATCATATGGTTTTTGCATGCAAAACAAAATGGAAGCAAATTTTTCTCATTAGTTGTCTAATATTTAATTAATACTACGGTATTATGTGGTCGGATCATAATATGAAAAAATAACTTGTATTAGTAGACGAACCTAAACATGTCCTTAGTCTAATCGAAAATGAACAAACCGATTGAAAGACTAATATGTCGTCTATCAAGTACAATTGGAGAAATGCTTTGTCTTGGGCATCGAAGCGGATGACTCCTAGAAGATAGAGATATAAATGTGACTGACTGGACATCGAACATGACCCAAGTAGAATAGATCTTAAATCTGTTTATGGATTTATTCACTTTTGACGTTCATAGTGTGGCATACCTAAATCCTTAGTAGATGACAGACTATATATGTGTGACTCGTATACTTTGATGTAAGTAAAAGTCTGAGTTTGAATAGATAAGGAACCGAAAGCTGGTGCGTTGGGTGTAAAACTTCTGCAGTATGTAGTGTTATTCACAACAGTGAAATTCATAACCCAAAACATGGGTAAATGATATCCTCTCATTGGCATTGCATAGTTGATAAAAAGTAAATATAGTCACGGGTCGTTCATCTTTGTGATGAACGACTTGATTACTATTTAGTAGTAATTGACTTTTCATGAAGGAAGATGTAATAGTTACCATGAGATAAAATAGGATCATATTGGGAGAACGAATATTATCCCAAAGAGATAAATGATATCCTTTGAAGGTAACACACTTATAACAAGATCATTGGATGAACACTGAGTAGATGCTTTCGTAATGATATGTCATTAGGAAGAGCTCAGTCACGATACTCTAGCGGAATGACTTCGTGACTAAATGAGTTTATAATTAATAGGTGAAAAATCGAAACTTAATTATAAATCATTTGAACCCTAATTACATATGTCCAATCGGTCCCACCGCTGACTCCTTAAAACCATAAATGAATTGCGTGTTTAAATAGAAATGAATAGGAAATAAGAAACATTCAGGAATGATTATGGTTTTTTCCGAAATGAAATAATGGAATCATTTGAAAATTAATGTAGGTTTCCTAAATGAAAATGGGAGTGAAAATGATAATAATTCATTTGGATTACTTAAAAATGATTGGAAGAATGAGTTTGTTTTTGAGCTATTTTGAAACCCAAAAATAAAAATAAATCATTTAATCATAGTGAACATATTGAATTGTGAAATATTAAACACATTTTTTCAAAAATTTTATCAGGAGCAAAATCGTCAAAATTTTACTGATGGTAAAATCATTAAAATTTAATTAGGGGTGAAATAGGAATGAGAAAATCATCTAATATAGAATATTAAAGTTTATTTTGGAAAATAAAAAAATCGAATCGGGTTGGATCGCATTACAGAGTACTAGGTCAAAAGGCTCAGGAAGTACTCGTAATTAGACCCGATGTGAGAGAGGCCCAAACCCCTCATATAACATGAAGGGAGCAGCAAACCTAGTAGAAGTACTTGGATGTGCCGTTCACCCCACTCCTACTCTAAATAGGAAGTTGTTTTTCTATTTAAAATAAACACTACAACTCAACAAGGGTTTTACCTTCTCTTCTTATAAATAGATGGCACTGGTAGGGCATTAAACATAACTTTCAGAGATTGTTACTCTACCGAAAAATAGAGAGAATTTATTCTCAACTATTAAAAATATTTTTTCAGAATAACAATTCTACCGATTTCTATTAAATAAGAGAGTATTTTCATTTTCACCCCAAATAGAAGAGAGAATTCTTTTTCTAGTTTTGTGTTTCGATTCAATTGGTTTGAGCCTACACTCGAAGCAGTTCGTGGTATGAGAATAGCGAAAAAAATCATTTGGTTAAAAGTCGGGAACAATGAACGTCCGCTAGGCCGAAAACACAAGTATGAATTCGGTTAGGATTTATTGCTATAAATATCACAAACTGGATCAATTTTCAAATTTTTAATTTTCCGTTGTTCAAGAAAACCGTTTTCAAATTAGATTTTTTCCAACACTTCCTCTATGTAGGGGTCCAAAATCAAATTTTGATTTATAATTGCTCGGGTGATAGGAATTATAATCTCACAAATTTAGAACAAGAGAAACAAGAAAATAAAATTTATTTGAGTTCGAAAAAGATAACTCAAATAAATTTTCACTAAATTTAAACAGAGTTTCCCCTCAGTATTGCGTATATAAATTTTGGCATTCATACTATATATTTTGTGACACCCCACGTTTGACCTAATCCACGGATCTGAATGCATGACATCACATTATATTGCCAGGACAACTTAGACTATTTCAATATAAATACATTAAGTTTAATATATATTTTTTCCATATAATTCAAATTAGTCATTCATGATCATATACATATACATACATTGAGATGTTGTTCGACTTCATCTAACATATTCTAGTATTATTCGGGGTCAAACATGTTTATCAAGACTCAATTCCAATTCAACCATCAAAATTTAACTAGGGTCTCGAAACATTGAAGATCATGTCTTGAGACATGCTTTCCTTATTTTGAACTTTTGTTATTAAGTATAGAGACGTAAACAATGTATCCTACTACCAACAAGCCAAATTGTCAAAATAGCATTTCCAAACATACAACTTTCAACCAATCACACACTTAACTTATACTAACTTATATCCAATTTCATATGCATCAAATTGTCCTACCAATAATTATCACACATTTACCAAACTTAGCATTTAAGTGTGCATAATTAATCCAAGGTAATTATATCAAAGATGATCAATAATTTCCTCTATATATTTAAATTCAACATGGCATGTCATTATTTACTAATAAATCTCAAAGTTCTTATACCTTAGAAATAAGTCCCTAATGTTTCAATTATTAACCTTACAACTTTTACGTTATTTAGTTTTATTTCAAACTAACCCAATTCATTCCTACCATACTCTTTACATAATCAAGTACAATTATCATATATCTCATACTTTCAAATTTATGGAGTTTAAGTCTTTAACATTGGTATCATGATTTATCTCACTTAATAACTAAAATTAATTTCATGGATCAGCTAGAATGAAGTTCCTACATGAGAAATCTATAAATATCTTGAAGAAAAAGCTAATACTTTACCTTATAGAAGGAGGAATGTTGAGCTTTTTATTCTCTTTTAATTTCGGTGATAAAGAGAAGCATAGATGATGAAAGCCACCTCTTTCTTTCCCCACTTATAATATATATAATTAATTAATTAATTATATAATTAATTAATAAAAAATTATTATAAAAAAATCAATGGCTAATATTTCATTTAGCCTAAGTTAGTGAAGGTGAGTGATTAAGATGGAGCGGTGCCACCATCCCACTTTCATTGTGGTTTATTTATATTTAGACTCTTAGTATAATTGTACTTAAAGATAGGGGTGTTCAAACTTCAGTTAAAATTAAATTAATAGATTGAATTAATCTAATTTCGGATAATCGGTCAGTTAATCGAACTAGTTCGGTCAAAGGTCGGTTAAAAGTTTTTTGGAATTTCGATTAACGGTTAATTCGGTTCGAAATTGGGTAATTAACCGAATTAACCGAACTTAATAAATACTATTATATATAATATGTATTAGGCTATTACTAGTTCGGTTAATTCGGTCAAATGAACATTATAAATTTATTTTTTATATGTTTTATACTTATTTTAACAAAAAAAAAACAAAATATATAAATTTCAGTTAATTCGATTAACTGATCGAATTAACCTAAATATTTCGGTTTGGTTACTTTTTTCTTTTAATTTTGGTTTGGTTAACAGTTAAATGGTTAAAAAGTTCAATTGATTCGGTTAATACTAATTCAATTCAGTTAACCGTTTGAACACCAGTACATGAAGGACATGATTAAATTCCAAATCTTATTTCACTAGTTCTATATACTATTTTTTATATTCTATTTATTAATTACTAAATAATTTTATTTCTAAATTTTATATTTGATTCAAAATTACTCAATTAATTTTTTTTTGGCTAGCTTGATTTAGTAAATTTGATTTCAAAAATTGAAATTTTTAATATCGACGAAAATCAAGTCGTTACATATTTATAGAAAATGTAACACCCCCTAACCCTTATCTGTCGCCAGAACAGGGTTATAGAGCATTACCGGACATTTCAAATCAAATATGAATAATAAACAAATCAATTTACATACACTTCATAAATAAATCATATTGTCCCTCTTTTGAGCCCTCGAGGCCCAAAATATATGTTTGGAACAAATCGGACTAAATCGGATACTCTAGAAAATTCTAGAAATTTTTTCACAAATCACAATTTTTTTTTTACTAAATATTCTTCTTGAAATCAATTATCATTATACCTATATGTTCACACATAGCCAATATGATTTTGTGTACCTTGTATGTTTATTCGACTACTACTCTACCTCTCATCATTCAATCATATCAACATTTTAAGGCATTCATACAAACAACACAATACCAAACACAAGTCAAATACATGACTAATTTTAACAAAACACTTATAGACTAACTTTTAGTCAAAATAACCTATACATGTCATTATAACCAAAAATCAAGTCATCAATAATTACCAATAAAACCAATGGATAGTGTGATATAGCTCCGATAAGCTTCCAACCCGTTTGAGCTTCCGATAATCTGTAAGGTAAATAAATAAAACAAACACGTAAGCAATGATTGTTTAGTAAGCTCGTATAGTTTTTAATCATACTAATTTATTTCAACTATAAAATTTTACATATCAAAATTAATCCAATATTGTTATCGTAATACTCATAAACTATTCTCACTAATTCACAAGGTGAACTAATCCATAGTATCACACATAGACTTATATTCTCAAGCTTAGTAAAATTTTATATAACTTTAATTCTTCCACATTTATTCCATATGCATATCATACAAGTCTTATGCATATTATTCAGCCATGTTACAAATTATTGCATTTAACCAAACCTTATTCTAGTTGGACACATAATAAATCGTTCCATAAGAAATTGCATAATCTAAACCTTACCATTCTTTCATGAACACTAACTTATTTTCATTTAAATACTTACCATTTTAATGCATCAAATAAATAAACAAATTACTATTAAGCTAATAGCTTGGCACTTGCCTAAACATCAAGCAACAACAATAGTTAGCATACTTGCACATCTTACATATAAATTTAATATTGATAAACTTATTTTCTCAACATGTTACAATATACATGCTTTCCTTGCATCATCAAAATCAAAGATAATCACATATTTACAAGTCACTTTTAATATAATAAGTAAATATTATTTCCAAGTATTTCAAGTATATACCGGTAATAATCATAAGTCTTTCAATATTAATTCATAAATATTTACAGAATCACTCACAGTACTTCCAATTCTCATTAATGTGTTATCTTAAATGGCTTTTCACAGTTTGTTTCACATTTCAATATACAATTGCAATATCCATTCCATAGTCATTTCTTGAGTATATAACTCATATATTCCATATATTTGTAATTTATTTCACATTTCATTTTCAATTCACTATTTCACTTCTATTTCTCATACTATACCATTTCAATTTCAATTCTAAAACTTTATTATTTATTTACCCCTATTAACACGACTCGGACTCGGACGGATACACAGATCCAACCAAAACACACAAGTTTGGCACCCAGTGCCTCATCGAATAATTCGAAGCAATAAGTTGACACCCAGTGTCTCATCGGCCATGCCGAAATAAGTTGGTACCCAGTACCTCATCGAATCTATCCGAAGTAATATAATGACACCCAGTGTCTCATCGACTCGAAGTCGAAGTAACCCGGAACACTTCCAATCCTATGGCATGCCAACTATATCCGACTTAGCCCGACTAGTTAATAGGGTATTAAAATCACTTCAACATCAAATCAATACATATTTCAAATAATCACATATAATCATACTTTGATTCAATTCAAATCATTTTCCAACTTCCAATCAACATACAATTCAATAACAATCATTATTCCTTATACCATTATTTTTATAAATTTCTTGTATATTTATTTTGATAACAATTCATAGCTATGAATGTACATAATTATCAGACAAGTTTCACATGCATGAATTTTCCATATCATTTACCAAGTCTTTCCAAATCGGAGAACGACTTACAGATATGAGTACATCGTTTTCTTTGTGCCATAACCCAGTTATGGTCTTTCAATAAAATGCCATAGCCCAGCTATGGTTTTACATTTAAATATTGACATGGTACAACCATGGTCTTATTCGTCAATTCATTCTTTGCCACAAACGATGGTACTCAAATCCCGCGTTCCATTAAATTCGAACATTCACTTTAATGTCATTATATAATAATATTTCATGTTTTTTAAAAAAAAAAATTAGTATAAATAAATATATAATACCATCCATAAATTCAATATAATTATCAAAGTTCAACCATACGAACTTACCTGGGCTAATTTGTAGAAGCTGTAAGATTCAGGGACTAGTCTAAAATTTTCTCTTTTCTACATTTATCTTCGAATTCCCAATCTATAATATAATTTTTTTTCCATTCATCAGCATATAATTCAATACTAATTCACTTCACAATTTATGCCTTTCAATTTTCAAAATTACACATTTACCCCAAATTTCATAGTTTTTACAATTTAGTCCCTGAATAATTCACCCATCAATTGAACTAATTATTCTAAATTAACACTTTATTTCATCATTCTAAGCTACTACACAACCTGAAAATTAGAATTTCAGCACCAAACCCTAATTCACAACTTTCACAATTAGGTCCTAAAAATCATTTTCTACTAAAATCACTTAATAAAATCATCATATAATGAAATTAAAGCTTAAAATCCATGATAATTAATCATAAATATACAGAACTTATCCATGGCAACTTTCAATTTCACTTATAGAATCAAAAACTAATGAATTCAATAGTTGGACCTAATTGTAAAAGTCACAAAAATATAAAAATTACAAAGAAAAAACAAGAATTGAACTCACATGGTGCAAAAATATGAAAAAACAGCTTATTCCAGACCTCCTATGGCGTTTTGGCTGAAGAAAAATGATGAAATATCTAGATTTTTCAATTTTGTCTTTATTTTATATTTTAATTTGCAAAATTTCCAATTTTACCCTTATTTCATCTTACTTTCTTGCTAATTTTCTTGCCCAAACCGTCCAGCCCATATAATTTGGGTCTAATTTACTTTTAAATCCCTCCTTATTAAGCACTTAAGCTATTTAATCACTATTTAACAAATTTTGCACCTTTTACAATTTAGTTCTTTTTAATTAATTAACTATCAAAACGTTAAAATTTTCTGACGAAACTTTAATACTAACTCAATAACACTCCATAAATATTTAGAAATATTTATGGCTCGGTTTATGAATTCGAGGTCTCGATACCTCGTTTTTAACCTAGTTTACATAATAATTTCTTTTAAATTTACATAATTCTCTAATTCAAAAATATTTTTAAATTCACACTTGACTCATTAATATCAATTTACTAAATTTTCAAACTTACTCATCGGATTTAGTGATCTCGAATCACTGTTCCCGACACCACTGAAATTTAAGCTGTTACAGAAAAATTTAAAAGAGTTATACTAGAACTCGGAGAACATAAAAATAATTATTTAATAAAAAATCAATACTTTTAGAACTCTAAAAGGGGAATTCGACGGCACAAAAGGTATTTCCCTTGTGTGTTGCGACACTTAACCTTTGATGAGATTCATGTTCAATTTAATTATATGTGCCCTTCTTAATTTTAGATTAAAAAATAAAACAAATCCATATAATTATTCAATCCAAATTTTCTATCCATAAGATAATTATTTTTAATATTAATTAATTCAATTAAATAATTTATACAACCCAATTCTATTCACGTTAAAATCATAACTACTTTAAAATCTACACAAATTTAATTTAATTGCCTACTATAACTACAATGACTAATAATTTAATTCTAACTTTGAACCCATTATTTAATTAATTAAATAATACCCAAAAAATTAAATTAATTTCCAAATTATCTATTAACTTCCCGAGAAATGCATTTATTACAAAAAGTAACTGATATAATCTATTTATCATACATCATTTTCACTATAGATTCAATCAGTTCTGATTATGCAATAAGGACAGAGTTAAGATGAGTCAGCGGAATGATCGATCGGATATATATAATTGGAGCTTAAATAATTTATAATTAAGTTTTGACTCTTTGTCTATTAGTTGTAAATTTATTTAGTCAATGAGCCAATCCAGTAAAAGTTATAACTAATATCCTTATTATATACCATCATGAAAGCTAATATGTAATCCTTTTAGATTAAAACTATTCACTTAATTCAATTCATTTTATCCTATGGTTGCGATTGTATCTTCCGCGATAAAAATTATTATTACTTACAATCAAAAATGATTAATCATTCATCCTAGACAAATGACACATGACCGTGTTCCATTTTTACAATCCACACAATGTCAACGAGAGTTATTATTTACTTTTTATTCAAGCTATGAATTCCACTTTTGTAAGTGATGTCATGCCATACAAAAATCATGCACCCAACATACCAAACATTCTACTCGCCCAACATACAAATATGATCATTCATTTATTTAGAATTAATGTAAGTCACACCATTAATGTCATAAGTGAATAAATCCATAAATTCAACTTGAGTCTACTAAAATATATTCTCAATTTAGACTATTTCTAATAGTCATACTTGCTCCGATAGTCAACCGTTTCGCTAATCAAACTTATAAACGACATAACAATATATTATTATTAGAACCATTTGTTAAATTTAATCCTACAAACTATTAATATAAATTTTCTAACATGTAAAACTAAATCAATGGTAAACACCATCTTCCTTCATATTTTAATTTAATTAATTATGATCGTGAATTGAGCTTTTTAAAATGATTTTTTTTTTTTTGTGAATTACAAAAAGAGAATAACGCCCTAACAACGATGCGACTAGCATGAGTCGAACCCAAACTACATCTAAGACAAAGAACATTTTATAGATATCAGGTCAATACTCGAAGTTCAAAATGAATTTTTTAAGTTTGAAAATTGGCATTTGCAACGAAATTTGGAGGTTGATTAGAAGAAGAGTTGGTGGTCTTTACTTTATAGATAAATGAAACACGTGAATCTAATAAAGGGGTCAATTTATGGCATTAATAATGAAAAAGACCCCAACAATTACGCGTTGTTTTGGGGCGGCCAGCAATCAAAATTTGAATGTGTTGATGAAAGGAAAAGGACTTTGTCAATCAAGTCCTTAATTTTAAATATATCCTTGCACTGCATATATTCCTTTTTTAAATGCCCATCATTAACCACAAAAGTGCAGACTCCCATCATAACAAATATTAATGAGTGGATTTATCTTTTAAAATTCACTAATAATAATAGTTAATTGAGTCTTAGTTCGACTGGCATGGGCATTATTGTCAATACAGAAGAATGCGGGTTCATATGTATTGAAGCGCATTATCCTTCTATTTATAAGTTGAGGAGGAACTATAGGTAATTTTAAAAGGTTTATATTTTAGTATTGTTTAAATTTATGTTGTGTAAATTTATATATGATTGAAGATGATATTTTCTTATTAAAAAGTATTGTTTATTTTAAAAATGTTAAATGCTCAAATTAAGATTTATTTGGAAGTTATTTTTATAAAAGTTAAGTTCTTCGTTGATTGAGTTTTAGCTCGTTTGATATCGGTATTATTACTAGTGCAGGAAGATATAAGTTTAAACGTGCTGCAACGCTTTGTGAACACATTTGAAAAAAAAGTAGCTGTAATTCAAAAAGTTGGGGAGATCATTTTAAAGTATATTGATATATTATAATTTTATTGAAAGAGTATAAAATTACATCTTAAATTAAAGGGAAAAATGAAATAAAGCCTTTTTTCTTCCTAGTGGAATACAGGTGACAAATAACAGGTGGTTTCCTTAAAGTCATCGAATCTCAAACTTGACCAAAGTTGCATTAAATTTCTAGGAAGTTACACCATCTATCTTGTCTTCATCCCTGAAATTAACCAAATTCTTATCCCAGAAAAATTCCTCCATTAATTTTCACCAGCCATTAACATTTAACACAATCTCTCTTGAGCTCACATGCTATATGGCAACTTTGCCGATAGCTGAGCTGTTGCTTTTAGCAATCATAATCGTAGCTTCTTGCATTAAAGTGCAGTGTTTTTATTTCAAGTTTTCAGATTTCCAAGAAGAGAACAGAAAAGATCTGTTGCTGAGTAAGAATTCAACTATTTTCAGAGATGCCATCCAAATCACACCTGATCTTAATGGTGATATTAAAAACACACCAGGCAGGGCATTCTATGGGAAGAAATTCAAGCTGTGGAGCAAAAAGAAAGGAAAAATAGCATCTTTCAACACAACTTTCGTTATTAATATCAGTAACAAAGATTCACCAGAAGTTGGGGAAGGTTTAGCCTTTGTGCTAAGTGCAGATTCTAACGTCCCACAGGAGAGCTTCGGCCAATGGCTCGGCATAGTCAATGCAACCACCAATGGAACCTCTCGAGCTAGGATCGTCGGCGTGGAGTTCGACACTAGGAAGAGTTATGAAGAAGAACCTGACGGTAACCATGTTGGCTTGGATATTAATAGCTGTTATTCAATTGAACAGCAATCATTGAGTGGCTATGGGGTTAACCTTTCCATGGGGGTCGATGTACGGGCTGTTGTTCAATACGATGGCAAAAACATAACTGTTTTCGTTTCTAATGGAAGCGAGACCCAAAGTAGTAATCCAGTATTATCAGTGCCTGTGGATCTCTCCTCGTTTCTTCCTGAAACTGTTCATGTGGGATTCTCAGCTTCAACTGGAAACTTCACAGAGCTGAACTGTGTAAGAACTTGGGAATTCCATGGTGATGATGTTGGGGATGATTCAAATCTATTGTGGGTTTGGATTGTTATCCCAATTCTAGTTCTGGGTTTGATTTTGGGGCTTGGGATTTATTGGAGGAGGAGATCCAAAAAGGATGATTTGGAAAGAGGGTATGCAAATATAGAAGCTCATATTAAGAGCTCTACTGCTCCAAGAAGGTTTAAACTAAGAGAATTGAAAAGAGCAACAGGCAATTTTAATCACAAAAACAAGCTTGGGAAAGGTGGATTTGGGACAGTTTACAAAGGGGTTTGGAAAGAAAAAGAAATAGCTGTGAAAAGGGTGTCCAAGAAATCACATCAAGGTAACCAAGAATTCATAGCTGAGGTTACCACAATTGGTAACTTAAACCACAAGAATCTTGTGAAGCTAATTGGATGGTGCTATGAGAACCGAGAACTCCTTCTTGTGTATGAATACATGCCGAATGGAAGCCTTGATAAGTTCATATTCTATGATGAGAAAACAGGGAAAGGTGAATCAAATCAACCAAATCTCAGTTGGGAAACTAGGCTCATCATTATACAAGGGGTGGCTGAGGCACTTGATTATCTTCACGATGGGTGTGAGAAAAGGGTGCTTCATCGGGACGTAAAATGTAGCAACATAATGTTGGATTCGGAGTTCAATGCTAAATTGGGAGATTTCGGATTGGCAAGAACGATTCAACAAAGAGAAAAAACGCACCATTCAACGATAGAGATCGCAGGCACTCCTGGTTATATGGCACCGGAAACATTTCTTATAAGCAGAGCGACGGTTGAAACCGATGTTTATTCGTATGGTGTGCTTCTCCTTGAAGTTGTATGTGGAAGGAAGCTTGGTAATCAGAGTGAGTTGAGTAATTATAACAACAGCATTGTGAATTGGCTATGGGAATATTATAGCAAAGGAAGGATTACAGATGCTGCGGATTCGAATTTGGATCGAGACTTTGCGGAAAAAGAAGTGGAATCCGCACTTATATTGGGTTTAGCCTGTTGCCATCCGAACCCACATTTCAGGCCATCAATGAAGACTGTTTCGGCGGTTCTTGCAGGGGAAATGGATCCACCACAGGTGCCACTAGAAAGGCCTTCATTTGTGTGGCCTGCAGTGCCCCCTGTTTTCACCCAGTCAGATTATTCTCTCACCGGATCCCAATCCCAATTCAGTACATTTTCTGAGGTCGATGGAAGATGAACCACCTTAGCTAATCACTGTTACTCAGTTCTGCAATATTACTATACCAGAATACTCCAACCTTTTCTTTTTGTCGATGGGGGTACTTTTATTTTGTCATTATTATTTGATTATATCTCATCAAATGTTCAAATACAAATGTCTCCTTAACTTGTATATGTTCATGTTACCTTTTAGAAATCCATGTGCACAAGGATTTTCTTCAACTATCACTCTCATGTTTTCTATAGATGGACAAATTAATCCCTATACATTAAATCAAAGAGAAATAAACTGATCATTTCTGTTAAAAATTCCATCCATTTCTACTATTAAAATTTGGTGTAACTGATAGAATAACCAAACAATTATTACTGACGTGTCGCATACACCTCATACTAACGTACAAAGACTAATTTTGTAACAGTAAAAATGAATGAATTTATGGAAAAATAAAATATAATCCGACTCTTAATATAAAAACCTCCATAGCATTTTTAGTGATAACAGAAAAGATGTCAAGAAAAATGATGAATAGTGGAAGAAAGTCGCCAAGAGACGCGGTTGATGACACAGGAAGTTGAGATAAGAACATTTTTTTGTATCTAAACTGCAACAGTCCGATTATTCTATCACATAATGTAGCTTCATCATTTCTTCTCTTTCCCCATCATAACTGTAAGATCATATATGATTAAAGGAATTGCAATACATACGTGTAAACAGGGGAAGCTTCAGAATCCCGTACAAACATGTCAAGTTCAATTAACTATTATGATCTCACACACGACAAAATTATACAAGGGTTATCATAGGGAAAAATTGATGGCAAGACTAAGTCCAAAATTAAAGCCAAATCTATGAGAAGAAAGAGAAAAACAAATAATAAAAGCCAACAGATGAAACCCCACAAAATTTCTTAATTAGGGAAATAATATAAATTAATATGAAATATTACTTTTTGAACGGTCAATTTGACCCAAGAAGAAGATTCCCCCCTAGTCATAATCTATCCATTTGGGATGACAAAATGACTACAATACAAGGTTCTTTTCCCATCACCAATCTCATAAATACAATGAAAAAAGGAGCGTAAAGGGGGATGAAGTTCATGCATAATCAGTTTGCACTGTCAAATCATGTATTCCCAATTCATGGTACAAATTATGCACATACTCTAGTATCCGCCGATCATCCATCTCTTTTTTCACCTGCTCAAAGTGTCGATAAGAAATGTAGCATTAAACATCCAACAATGGATTAAAAACATTTTGGAAAGGCATGAGATTAACAGTAAAATACCTGAAGTGAAAGGGATCCAACAACATGACCAGGCACTAGTTCCCAAAACCGAGCTTGAGAAACTTCTATAACATCTTCATGAGACGTAATCTAAACAAGATAGAAAATTAAATTATAAATCACAAAAGAAAGGTGTGTATATTTGACAAGAAATTGCATAAAAATAGAGCAGGTAAAGGCAAACACCTGCCAACAGCATTTGGCCAAGGCTGAAGATGAAATATTGGGTGGTGCCATCTGAAGCAAGACACCGCCACTAGCTTTAAATAGAGGCATGACAAGCATAAAGACTGCCACCGAAACTAGTCCCAAGCACAGAACTTCTGCATTACTAACGCTGCAAGATGGGGAAGAAAAATAAGACAAAATGAAGAAAGAACAAGGGGGAAAATAGAGGAACAAGCCAAGTTTTTGTTTGAAGGAGCAGGATAGTTGACATCTGGCTTGTTTCTTCACTAGCAGTTAATTTAAAATTGAAGCAAGAAATTACCCAAGAGAGAGAAACCAGGATGCCAATATCAAACCTGCACTGAGAAAAAAAAAAAAGAAAAACAAATGTTCAGAAGTTTAAGACAATTTACATGATGAAAGAAAAAAGTAATGCATATATAGAGACAGAACAACTGGCACACCTGCGAACGGAATCTGCAAGAACATGCAGGCAAACTGAGTGGTAATTCATATCTTCAGGTTTCCTGTATACTGCAAGAAAATATACATATAAGAAAAACAAACAATCCCAAGCTCATATTTCAAATTGTGGCAATCATAACCTTATTAACCTCTAGGTTCTCATATCATGATAAAACAAATTGCTATGCTTTAAACATAACATAGTTGTGTCAGTTCGAACACTTCCACCGACAACAGATAAGCAAGCACACATACTACCATGAACAAAAGCAAAGTGAAAAATCATACAGGCATGGCAAACATCTATCATCACTGTATGTAACCCCACAATGTTTCTTCTTAGCATAAAGTTCATAATAAATTGATATCAGACTGAAGTCACTACTCTACACGTTCATCAACCCCAAAACAAAGAGCACTACTTGCAACCCCCTTACTCAACACCGTAAAAGCACTAAGCTGACGATGGTTTTTGCTAAAATTTTTATTTGATATATACTTTTAAAAGCAATTACATATGGCTGGGTCCATCTTCCTAAATTAAAAGTAAAAGGCTAATCCATTGCTCCATCCTGAACCTCATAAGCATTCTTATTTTAATTTCAAATGTAACATCTGACTTACCAAGATTGACTCGAGCATAATTTCTAAAGAACCAAACACCCATAAGATTCACCAACAGATTTGTCACAGCCGAAACAATCAAATAATGTCTATAACCAACAAAAAAAAAAAGTTAGTAAACATTTTTCAGTTTTTTTTCCTTTTAATCATAAAAAATTTAGATTAAATATCTAACAACTTACTAATATTTACCACTGTACTACCAATCAAGGGAATGATGACTTACTTGTGCTCTGATTCATCTTGGATAAAAGCGTGAAGTGCTTCCACAGCTAAGGAGAATGACAAGAACAATAGAAATAGCTGTCTAAACATGCAGCAAAATCAAAAATATCAAGATGTTAACCCATTTTATGTAAGTAAAACAGAATCAACAAAATAAAACTGCTGAAATATTTAAAAGAACTAGGAATATTTGTAAAGCAGAAGAGAACAAGAAACAGAAATCAATTATAATAGCTACATGGACTTGACAGCAGCTCAACAGAACAGTGCAAGCCAACAATTAAACTTATGACTTACCATTTCCCATGCAGTTTTAAATTATGAGTTATCATTTAATGTAGTTTCCTAATTTTGCATATATTGACTCTAAATATTTTTCACTTTTTCTATTACATCTTAAACAGTGAAGGTAAGCTTTGAGTGAAATACAAGTATATTTTGTCTAGCTTTTATATGGATTATCCAAAAGACAACAAATATCTAGTTCTACTATCAATTTAAACTTTGAAATTCAAATGTCGGAGATAGATGTCTATACCAGCATGATTAATACCAAGTGATTTCTAGCAAACAGCAGCTGGGATTTTAAGGGACAATTTATCTCATCCTTTTCCTAAGTTATTGTACTTCAACTTCACTAAAATGAAACCATAACATAAACATGGTACAAACTGAGAGATTAAAACTTGAACGCAACATTTTGACAAAAAGAATGTTGCAAATAAACAAATACTTACAGCATTGGTGAAAGCAGACAATACTTCAAGTCTTTGGTACCTGATAATGATTTTTTTTACAATTATTAGCATTCATGTAGAACCATCAATATAATCTCCAGAAAATAATTTGAAAAGGAAAATTTTCCTTTTGTCATTTCATAAGTGATTTTGGGGGTTGGACGATATGCAATTGAGATGCCCTTTTTAGAGGAGAGATAATGACTACCAATTAAATTATGCCTTTGCCACAAATAACTGATGAAACAGGAAAATAATAGAAAACTGTGAAACAGCAAATGAATCAGTCAGGCCAGTGAATAATAGTGAATGTAACTGTGTTAACATTGGTTATGTGCTTGATAAAAGAAATAATCTTAGTAAGAGGCGTAACTTCAAGTAAAAAGCATATTTGAGAATAATTAAAGTTAAATCAGAACCAAGGAAATAAATACTTTCTGGAAATTTTTAACAAGCTCAAGAACTCCAAGAAATACCAATAAACTGAACCAACGTTATCTCATGACATATTGAAACCTGTATGATCTCACCCATAAGTATAAACACTATCAGACTTTCTCCGAGAAGCAGCCATTGCAAATAATGAAAACGTCAAGAGACCACAGCCAAATGTTAAATGAAAGGCATCAGATACCAGACCTGAAAAGACAAGCATAGAAACAAAATGATTAACAGAAAAAAAATGTAACTATAAAACCAGGAATCCTAAAAACTTGATACAAACTAAAATCAACAAGGAATTTTATTCAACCAAGGATGATATTTTCAAGCATTGTACTCCATTTCACACAAAGAATTAAAGACATCAAATTCAAAGCAAATTGTTCAAAAAATAATAAAGAACAATTGAACACTTAGAAATAGGATTACAAAATTGTGAAGATAAAAGCATTTACAGCCATAAAGAATGCATGCCATCCATAGTAATACTTTGGGATGTTTGGTTCACAGAATGCAAAATTACCTTGGGTAATGAGATTACTTGACATATTACCGGGTATGTTGCATTGCACTGTTTGGTTTATTTGGGTAGAACTTAAGATTTTGCTATTTGATTGACGGAATGTAAGATTACGTAAAAGCACATTTTACTAAATTATCCTTATAGAATTTGCTTTCTTTTATTGTTTACTACACAAAGGTTGAAAGCTTATAGCATTCTATTTTACTGATAAATGAATGCATTTCTCTAATAAATTAATTTCAATTCTCTTTTCTCAAATGAAAAAACTAGAATCAAGGAGTGATAAGCAATTAGGGTTTTCTTTAAACTAAAAGTGACAGGGAAAAGAAATAAGAAAAATATGTTCTTTTATTATTAAAACATGTTACTTGTTATGCTTTAAAAGCAAATTTGACCAAAATGATAAAAAAGAATGGTAAATTGTTATAAAAGTAATATTTTGGACGGAATGCAATGGACAAAATGTAATATGACAGCATTAAAGCTTAATTTTCCTCAACTTATAATAATAAATAAAAATAGTTAAAATGTTGCTTGAAGATTATATCAAAGAACTAGAGAATTTGATTCATTATCTTTTAGTGTTACTTCTTTTTTAAGTAAAATGAACCAAAATGATTAAAAATAAGGGTAAGAAAGATTATAAGATTTCTTAAAGAAGAGGTGTCATTGAGAGTATGGTTAGAAATCTTGACATTGTTGGGAATGTAAGATTAATAGCTCAAGCTCAGGATAATGTTTGAAATCCAAATGCAAGTACCCTGTTATGGAATCTCACATTACCCCAAGAATGTTACATTGCTTGAACCAAGCGCACCCATAGAATATGATCATTTAAGCTTATAGTCGACAATAAATTTTAAAACTGAAAAAGTGAGGGGAAAAAAATAAAAGTTTGCGTCAACACAGGTAGAAGCTTAGTTCAATTGCAAAATATCAAAACTAGAAAAGAAAATTATAGCTGAGAATGATAAAAAGCAGTTAATTAGCGAACAAATACCGTTATTACATAGAAATAGCAAGTCCAATTGATACTTGAGCTGTTCTTTGTCCATATTTATTAGCCAAAACTCTTTCGTATACAAATAAATATCCTAATTTAATCACCAACCTATAAAACTACAATCACAATTTATGCATATAAATGCGAAAACCAAGCATAAAAGATATCAGAATCTCACCGATACGACCCGTAAAGAGCCCAATCGCCAACTCAGCCGTAGAATACGCCACATTAAGTGAAATCATAATCAGCAACCTCTTCATTTGGCGATTACCAGTTCTCATAACCCGAAAAACCCAGAAAACCGAATCGAAAACCGAGAATTTATCAGCCGATCCTTTGGCATCGAAATTTCCTTCCTTTGAATGGTCAAAAGAGTAAAACCCTGGGGGTATATCGATGCTTGAAACATTCCTAGATAAGAAAGGCTTGGAGGAACCATTGGAAAAGCTGGGCGTTTGAGGATCTCTCATCGACTGTTTAAACGATGATTGCCGCGAAAAAGCGTAACGCCGATCGCTTGCGTTGTTGATTCCGAATTCGGCATTCCATGGATGAGGTGATTCGGGCTCCTGAGAGTAGTTTTTGAAAGATTTGTTTTTCTCCATTTTTTTAAAAAAGAACAATAAAAACGATTTTTTTTTCCCTAAATGGGGGAAATTGAAATTAGTGCAAAATTTTAGGTATTCAGTATTTTGCAATTGTTCGAATAAAAACGGAAGGGAAAGTCTGTTTTTTTTCGAAAAGAAGGACTTGGGAGGGGGGCGGATCGAAGTAAACGGAGGGATTAGGTTACACTACATTAATGCCTAGAGTAGCTAGAAATGAATGCTGGGACCATCACAAGATTCACAACTTGCGATCCTTGATTGGATCATCCAATGGTAGTACCAATAGAGCTTATGATACATATTTTTACACGTTTTCTAACCAATTGGCTGCCTTAAAGGACCTGTTCACCAACTTAGGTTGGCTCCTTCAGTTTGGTAGACTTTGGTCAAGTGGAATTTAGATAATTTTTTTTTTTTTGGGTAAACTACAACTAAAGTCATTAAATTATTAGTAAGTTTACGTTTTGGTTACTCAAATGGTTATTGAATTATTCAAAAAAATTTATTTAAGTTATTGGGCTGTTAAGTTTAAATCTGGCTAGTGAGCTCCAAGCAACAATTTGACAATCGGTACGATGAATCAATATCCATCGACGAGTAAAATAACATACCCTAGATCAAGTCGATCTAATAGTCAATATTAGAGATCGAAGAAGAAAGTTGTTTAGATTTTTATCAACAAATTCATGATGTTCAAAAATGTTTCATGAAAAAAAATTGAACTATAGAAAAAAAAGGGAATGGAAGCTTTCGATTGATGCAAGCAGTGTGAAGAGAGAGAGCCGTACAACAACAATTTTAACAGCCCAGTGGAATAGTACAATGACCATTTTATAATTTTTTGAAATTTAGTGACCAAAACATAAACTTAATTTAAAATATTATATTTTAATATATTATTAATAAATAAATAGTGAAATATGCCATTGGACCGGGCCGGGCCAAATCTTGGGCTTGAAAATTTTTCAATTGGATTGCAGCCTGATTCGACTCCCAAAATAGCTTAGATGAAAGTTTGGAGTATAACAGCGACTCAACATGTAGATTTGAAAATTAAAGTCCTTTCTATTCTTTTAAGAGATATTAAAGTTATGTGTGTATAATAAATAATTAAATGCTACTAGTAGGCTTTTATTTCAATACAACTATATTTATGTATCTGGTTTATTTAATAAATTAAATTGGAATTTCATTAAAAATAAAATAATTTATTGATAGCATATATAGAGGAGGTAAACAGAGTTTTGAGTCTTTTTTAATTGATTTAGACAGAAATGGAGGATTGAATAGTCAAACACTGTAATTGCAGTGTTTGGTGAATGGAGGTTTGCAATAGCTTGTCGAGCTAAAACCTCCACAATAAAAAAAAGTTGGGATTAGCAACTTTTTTCACAATTAATTAGAAATGATATATGTGGAATAACATATCTGACCATACTTGCTCAAAAATTACTCATTTTGCCACATTCCCTCATCTTCGTTTTCTCCTCCAAAGTCCAAAGTAAATTTAAAAAAAAATTCAATAATTAATTTCCATAATGAATGTTTTAATTCTTTGTTAATAGTGTTTTATTTCAACTATTTCACCCAATAAAAATTAAAGTATTATAAACAAATAAATACTTAACAATAAAATATGTATTATGTCCTTATTTGTTATTTTACACATATCAGCTTTTAATTATCAGCTAAGTTTTACCAAACACTTTTAAATAAACAGTTAATAGAATTAGTTGGTCAAACTAGCCACTGCAATCAGCAATCAGCTATCAGCCAATTGCCAAACAGGACTAACTTTTTCTTCACTTTTAAATTTATTTGAATTCAAATTTTATTTAATAAATTTTTCTATTAAATATTACTAAAATATTTTTTCTTTCAAATAATATTTCTAAAATGTAATGATTGATTCTTATTATTTATGACATGCTTGTGAGTTTTTCCTAAAATCAAAAGATGCAATAACTTTATTTGGTTTTTTAGTACAAATAATATTTGCATGCACAAAATGTAAATATGTGTTTAATCAAAATAATTTTTTGGGGAGAGGCTATGTCATTGGCATATCACTTGCAAAATCAAGTTCTTTATAAGAAAACTAGTAAGATACCTTATGAATAGTAGAAGAGTTATCCTCTTAACTTAATTTATTTTAGTCTGAAATTTATTTTTCACATTAACAGCTAAAAAAATATTTTTTAAAGCTCCTTCCAGCCCTAGGCCCTGAGCAGCTGCACTCTTAAACAACCCCTAAGATCGGGCTTAATACTCCTATACCTAAGAAAAAAAAACTAGAATCTACAACTTCTGATTGCATGTTCATTAGTTATGTTGAACACAATGATAGATATAGGGTTTTTTTTTAAAAAAAGGGAAGTGTTTGATCGTAATATTATACTTGAGACAAATGATGTTGAATTTTATGAGCATGTATTTCCCTTAAAAGTTGTTAATATTTCTCGCACACCAATTATTCAAAAGAATTGTGAATATGATTATTTGAGAATATCTAAAAGATTTAGAATTGAAAAACTTATTTAGATGTAATTTCTTATTTGATAATTTTTTTTTTTTTGAAAAAAACGACATTAAAGTATAATTTGATTCTATTTTATAAAATAATATTAAATATTAGTTGATTTACTTCTTGACACAATAACCATCAATTTTAAATGAATTTCTAATTGGAAATTTAAACTTGGTGGTTCTATGTAAAACTAGATTAATTGCAAAAGGGTTTACTCAAAAACAATAATTTCTTCTGTTTGAATTTTAATTACTTCGTTTTTATGTACAAATTTTCTTATACTGGATTTTAAAAATAGACATATTTATGTAAGATATGATGTGATAAAACAATTAAAAAAACATGAAGTTGTATCAATTGATTATACGAAGCCAAAAGTGAATTTGGTCGATCTTCGAACTAAGCCTTTAAAGAGAAAACAAATAAATAGAACAGTGCCAAATTTAGATGTCAACAATGATGGTAACCCAACTCATACTATTGGGTTTACATGGGTCATAACAAATCATTAGTTCATTTATTGAGCATGATAAAAGTTGTGTCCTTCCTATAGTGTAACTAGTGTTACAACTGCAAAGCATGTAAAGATAAGCAAAACTCTTAATCCTTGATGGATTGGCATATATGAATGTGAAGTGAGATTTGTGGCAAAACCTTTAGGGCAGTCATGAAATTCTAGGCCCATGCATGCATCGCATGAGCTTTTCAATATTTTTGGGTTATAGAAAAATTTGTTGAATCCTAAAAAATATGTTACAATATCAAACACATATTATAATGTTCATAAATAAGATTGGTTTGGATATTAAACTATTTTTATTTTGTCGGTAACAAAAATAAATAAATAAAAAAGGATTAAAATAGTAACACATATGGTTTGATGATGGCCAATATACAAATTGGGGAGCCTAAATTGCTAGACAACATCATTAATCAAACGCCTATGCCTATTATAATGTTTCTCCATGAATACTTTGGAAGCTCCTTCTATGGTTTTGCGCCATGTCTGCATCCATAATTAAAACAAATTATTATTTTTTAAAATATGATAGCAATGTCATTTATAACCAATTATTTTATATACCATACAATAATGAAATTTATAACAAATTCAATTCAATTTCTCATTTTGCTCCCTTTACTATGTTAAATAGACTTTAATTTCACATAATTTGATTTTTCTAATTTTACAAATGATTAAATTGTTTAAATTATAGGCGAGATTTATGATTTTTCTTTTTTAATTAGAAGAAAGGTTCAAAAGTATAAAAATAATAACACTATTTTAAAGATTAGTCTTTAAATTTGTTAACTTTTTCCAATTTGATCCCTAAATTCTTTTTTTTATCTATATTAGTCCTAAACTCGGGAAAAAATTTTCAGTTTTGGTCTATCTGATGATGTGGCATTTTTAGGTGATGGAGGACAGAAAAAAGGTTGAAGGACCAAGTTGGGGAAAATTACCTAATTCAAGGACTACGTATTACTTTATCCCAAGTATAAAAGAAGAGTGATCAAATTATACCAAATTAAAGAAAAAAACAGACTAAATCTTAAGTTTAAGTAGAATATGGAGGGACCAAAACCATAAATTAACCAACGAATTAAAGAAGAGTACCTTCTCAATGGTGCCAAAGATGGACCTGTTCCTGATTTCCCTAGCTCTTATCTGCGACCTCCCGATCCCAAGTTGCTTAAGAAAAGTAGACCGGCGTGTGGCGGGCGGAGGAAGAAGCCATTTCCGCTCAACTAAGCCGGTGGTACCATTGTTGGAAGGACTCTCACAGTGACCTAATGATTCCCTTCTGGACCTGGGAAACCCACTCCTTTTCCGCCGTTTCACCACCATTACCCTTAACTCTTTCGTAAAAGCCGCCCCCTTATTACCGCCACCATCACCATCATCGAGCTCAGCGAACTTCCTCAGCAACTCATCAGACGATTTCTTAGTAACATGTTGAACTTGAACATCATTAGGATTAGCAGTAGCAACTTCCATTGTTGAAATTTAGAGAGAGAGAGAGATTTGGTGTAGATGAGGAAATGGTAGGAATATAAATGGAGGATGGGGAAGTGGGGCTGGTTTTTTGTTGGTTTGTGGGGAAACAGCCAAATACAATGTGGGAAAATGGGAATGGACCGTTGGGGTTAGTGAAGGAATTAAGGATTTGAATAATTTATACAATATAGCCGTTAGGTTTAGGGGTGAAGGGAATTTGGGTTTGATATCTACTTATAACAAAATAATCAAATTTCTGAAAAAATGCGCTCCTCCCATGTTAGCTTGCTAGACAAAGGGACCTGATTGAAATTTAACCACTTTTATTTTAATTATTAATCTTGACAGAAATCCACACATAAATGGGGTGAATAGACCCCTCCATGTAGACCCTGAGTAATTCAATCCACGTTGGTTAGATTAAAAGATAAATTGATCATTTTTAATAAAAATTTCATCATTTTTCACTGTTAAAAACTAGCATCGTTAACAGAATAACCAGACAATTACATATTGTATGCCATATATACCTCATTCTAACGTACAAGGACCTATTTTTAATAGAAAAACCAAATTACTCTTTGATCTAATATATATGGGCTAACTTGCTCATTTTCTAAGTGGAGGGACAAAATACAATCCGACTCTTAATAAGTACTTCTACCTTTTTTATGTTTTATATTTAAGATTATCCCTACTAACAATAATGTTTTCAAGTTGGTAATATTATGGCACGAAATTTTTAAAAGGTAGAATATAATCATATACGTGAAGAGTTCTTGTAAACACTTAATTTTATTTAGATCCTTTTATTCGAATTTCACTTGATATTTGAAAATGATAAGCAACTATACCATGTTAAATTAACTTCAGATTAATTTTATGTTCAACGAGGTCTTAATTTGGAGGCTGATAAAGTAGAGATCTTTTGGGAGCAACGAGCCCGTGTCAACTGGTTGCAAAATGGGGATCGAAATACAAGTTATTTTCATAAATTTGTTGTTCAGCGCCAAAATCGTAGTCGGATAACCGGTTTGGAAGGGGAGGATGGACGTTGGTTTTCAACGACTGAGGAGATGCTACAACTCGCCTTGAAGTATTTTGGCAATTTATTTTCGGCCTCTGAGACAGGTGATGATGAACAGTTGTTTGGGTTAGTGGAGAAACGGATCACTACGAGTATGAATGACGAGCTACTTAAACCTTTCACTAAGGAGGATATTGGGCATGCTGTCAAATCGATGACACCTTTGAAGGCTCCTGGAATTGATGGCTTTCCAGCAATTTTCTATCAAAGGTATTGGCATATTGTTAGATCTGAAATTTCTAGCTACTGTTTATCTGTTTTGAAAGGTGAAATTGACATGGGAGACATTAATAAAACCCATATTGTTTTGATTCCCAAAGTTGAGAAACCAAAAAATATTTCACAATTCAGACCTATAATTTTGACTTAAAAAATAACATTATATTAAATCAAAAGCTATGACTTGTTCTATAATAGAAAAAGTAACATGTCTAAAACTCCTTAAAACATTGAAATCTATGACTGAAAAAAAGGAAGAAAAACCATTAGAACAACATAAAGCTCCAAAATTAAATATCATATTTTCATATCTACATTGAAGGTAGCTAGAATCCGAAACTCATACCCATCACTCTTTCAAATTATTTCTTGTAATTCACCGATTATCTTCATGTTTCTTTGACAAAAGCACAAAAATTAAGGGCCCACCCATTAATTACGATAAAATTGATGATCAACATATATACAAATTTAAATCAAAATAAATCTGAACAAATTTTACATGTAATAAAACTTAAAATAAAATAAAATATGAATTGAAAACTTACTAACTTTTAAGATTTATCATATAAATTAACTTAACTAAACTAAACTTGAGTTCTTCTCAACTAAAAATATTTTTAAAAAATTCTAATCAATTATGCCCAATTGCTTAATTTGATGACATCCATGACTAAATTCAATTTCCTAGTTTCTTATCTTAGTCTTAGATAAGTGATTTGAAATAAAATAAGTTTCTTTCTTAATAGTCAAACCAGAAGTCTATGGGGAATGACTCAACAAAGAACATCTGTTTCTCAAGTTTTTTTTTTTTTTTTTATTGATAATTTTGACTTGTATTCTTTGGAGTTTTATCTTTCACCGTGTAGTAGGCCAATTTTGGCCTGGGCCCAGAATAAATACAAAAAAATAATAATAATAAAAACATTAATAAAGTCTATTTTGTTAACAGTCCATTACAGACTCAATTAAAGCCCAGGCCCAATTCAAACCCTAGGCCCAACTAGCCCATAACCTAAACACAAAAACAAAAATCAAAACCCTAGCTAGCTTTCTTCAGCCGCCGCCGCCTCCGTACACCTCCACGTCCGCACGTACGGCCTCCGTACCTCCACCCACTGCACGCTACGTACCTGCAAACAAGGACAAAAACGATAGCAAACCAAAAAACAGAGAAAAAACGTTGTATTATTTTTTTCATTTTTTCGATTCGGCTATAAAACCGAATGAAAAGCCTTTGTATGGGGGGTTCCTCTTTTTTTTACACAGACAGAATCAATAAGAAAAGAAACAGATTTAAAGGTGATTCTTTTATTTCGTTTCAAGATATTATTTTTCATTTTTTCATTTTTATACGAAAAAAACAAAGAAAAGAGAGGGGAAAGGGGCTCACCGGTTTACTTTCCGACCGTTTCGAGGCCAGATTTGAGCTCTGAGGGCCGAGATCTTGAAAAGTCGAGTTTTCGTCTTCATCGGCCACCGTACGCGGCGGCGCCGGCCTAGGGGCTAGGGGCTGAGAGAGAGAGAAAAGAGAGAGCTTTTTTCTTTTTTTTTTTTTAGAAAAAGGGATGAATGATTTTTTTTTAAAAAAAAATTGACTTATATAGCACCTGTAAAACGACGTCGTTTTACCCAGGGTGCTTTTGCGCCAAAACGGCGCCGTTTAGGCCATGACCCGATCCGACCCGCCTAGGATCCACGTTTTTTTTAGCGAAAGGGTTATTTGCGCTTTTGGCCCTTCCGCTTTTTCAAGCATTTTCAATTTAGTCCTTTTTTGTTTTTTCTTTTAATATTATCGAATAATTTTGTTTTTATTTCAATTTAGTCCCTATTTGAGCGACGTCGTTTTGGGGGGAGAAGGGAAAATTCCCTTTTTAATCCCTCATTGTTATATGCGCGTTCAATGGGGTCCTTTTCCTTTTTATTCATTTCGGATTTGCCCCAAACTTTTGTTCTAAGTTCAATTTAGCCCTTCTTTGGTTATTTTTGTAATTATATTATTATTATTAATTTTAATATTATTATTAATATTATTATCATTATTATTACTATTACTATTAACTTTAGTATTACCACTATTATTCTTACTATTCTTACTATTATTTTTAATATTATTATTACTATTATTATATTTATTATTATTATTACTTTCCTTATTATTAACATATTATTGAAAACCAAAAGTGCTCTCTATAGAGTCCTAGAGAGAACAGTAACTACTGTAGCTTGGGATGGAAGAGAGTGGTGGCGTGGAGAGGGAATACAGTGAGGGGATCTCACTGTTAGCAGAAGAACTTATTTAATTATCAATTAAGAGATCATTGGTGGTGCCGAGCGTCAAGCCTACTTTGATATGTTCAGTTTGGACGAAAAAATCTTTCAATCCAGAGAGTTTTAAGGCACAATTGAGAAGCATATGGAAGACAAAGAAAAAATTTGAAATTCAGGTGGTAGGGCAGAATCTTTTCTCAATAGTTTTTTTATCTAGAAGAAGATTTGGAGTCGATTATGGAAGGGCGGCCTTGGTTATTTCGTAAGTTCCTTATTTTGTTTGACAGATTAAGAAACCCAATGGAACGGGATCAAATTCATCTTACTACATCGCCATACTGGATCAAGATCGACCCTTGTTTACCAGAGTTTGATAAGAAGGATCTGTTACATGCTATTGGGGGCACTTTTGGAGGAGTTCTCAGATCTGAAATTAGTGGCGATATTTGCAGACTTAGGGTTAACTTGGATGTTCAGAAACCCCTTAGGAGAGGTATTTTTGTTTCAAGTGAAAACAGCATTAAATCTTGGATTCCTTTCAAATTTGAAAAATTACCAGTCTTTTATTTTGGGTGTGGTAGATTGGATCACGGTCTCAATGACTGTTCGCTGTTAGATCCTGTAGAAAAGGAGAAAATTAGGGAATATCCTCCTTATTCTATTGCATTAAAAGCAGAATCAAAAGTGGTAGGGAAAGAAAGTATGAAGTTTAATGCCTTTGTTAAAAAGTTGGGGTCGCAGTGTACTTACACAGGAAAATCTAAGGAGTATTATGGATCGGAAGAGGATGATAAATTTAATATCATGCAAGGAAATACCCCAGGAGGAAAAATATTGGCGAGGTGGGAGAAAGGTTTGAAGGATCAGAAGGATAATATTTTTTTGATGGAGAATGGGATGCCGAATGAAGAAAATAACAAAGGGGAGGAATTCTCAAAAGTTCCCAAGAAGTCAAGTTGGAAAAGGCTATCTGCAATTAACCAGACAGATTTTTGGAAGTATGCAAATGCTGGGGCTAAGAGGAAATTTTTAAAAGAGGATGATTGTGAGGATTGTATGGGCTTGTTAAATGGAGATGGAGCGAAAAGGTTAAAAAATGATGATCTGGTTAGTAAACCAGTAGATTGAATAGAGGTTAGGTTGGATGATGTGGAACAGGTTATTGTTTCAAATAATTCAAGATCGGTGGCTGCCATTGGGCAAGCCGACCGGACACAATGAACAACATTTGCTGGAATGTCCGTGGGTTGGGGAGCCCACGGGCGGTGCGGAGGCTGCAAAATTTATTCAAGCAGTACAATCCTCATATGGTCTTCTTAATGGAGACTAATTTAGATCAAAAGCGTATGGAGAAGGCTAGGAGGAGTTGTGGTTTTACCAATGAAATCGATATTGGAGCAGAGGGATCTCGAGGAGGGCTGTGTTTAGCATGGAAAAGAGGCATTGAGGTTACTATGAAAAGTTTTTCTAAATGGCATATAGATGTAATAGTGAAGGATGAGGGTGTCTAAGAAAAATGGAGGTTCACGGGATTTTATGGTTCACCATATTTAAAAGATAAAAACTTTGCATGGAACTTGCTCAGAAAACTAGGCCAAGATTGTAATTATCCATGGCTTGTAGCAGGAGATTTCAATGAAATTATGTACTATTTCAAGAAAAGCGGTGGAGTGCCAAGAGACCAGAAGAGAATGGAAACATTCAGGGATACATTAGAGGAGTGTCAATTGATGGATATTGGGTATTCGGGAGCTTGGTTTACATGGGAGAGGGGGAATCTTCCAGAGACAAATATAAGGGAATGATTAGATAGAGGGGTTGCCAACGAAAAATGGTTGATCTTATTCCCAATAGGTAACATTCAACATCTTCCTTACTCAACATCAGATCATTGCCCCATCTTTATAAGCACAGATAGAACAATTAACTTTTCAGGAAGTCGAAGATTTCATTTCGAAGCATGGTGGACCATGGAGGAATCTTTCGAAGGAATTATCAGAGAATTTTGGGAGTCATCTTCAAAACCGTTAATGGAGAAATTGAAGAATTTACAGTTTCGTTTGAAGAAATGGGCATGTTTTAACAAGAGCAAGAATGAGGGACTAAAAAAGAGGCTAACAAAAGAGCTTGAAATCTTACTGAGGAAAGAAAGAGATGATGAAACGATGGCAAAGATTATTGACACAAAAATCCACTTAAACACGGAGATCGATAAAGACGAAATGTATTGGGAGCAGAGAGCTAGAGCTAATTGGCTCCAGCTTGGGGATAAAAACACGGCCTATTTTTACAAATGTGCAACAGTTCGAAGATGGGCCAATTCAATCATCAAGCTGGTTTTGGATGATGGTAAAGAGATCACCGATGGATCAGAAATAAATGAGGCTGCTACGGAGTATTTTGAAGATCTTTTTGCATCGAAGGGAACTGGAAATCCTTATAAGGTGCTGGAGGGCATTGAAGAAAGTATTTCTCATGAGATTAATGAAGTCTTACTATCTCCTTTCAGGGAAGAAGAAGTGCGGACAGCATTAAGGGGAATGGGGCCCACAAAGGCACCTGGATCAGATGGATTTCCAGCATTATTCTTCCAGAAGTACTGGCATATTGTAAGTAAGGAGGTTGTGGAGTATTGTTTAAGTATCTTGAACGAAAAAAAAAGGGTTGAACCAGTTAATATGACGGAAATTGTGCTTATCCCAAAAGTTCCAAATCCCTCAACTCTAGTAAATTTCAGGCCTATAAGTCTATGCACAGTTTTGTATAAAATCGTGGCAAAAACAATTGCTAACAATTTGCAAAGTGTTATGGGCAATTGTATTGATGAGGTTCAGAGCGCATTTGTCCCAGGTCGACTGATAACAGATAATGTACTCTTAGCATACGAAATTTTACATACGTTTCAACAGAAGAGAGCAGGAAAAAAAGGGTATATGGCGGTAAAGTTGGATATGAGCAAAGCTTACGATAGGGTGGAGTGGGATTTTATAAAGGAAGTGATGATCAAGATGGGGTTTGTAAGGGAATGGGTGGGATTGATAATGAGATGTATTACTTCAGTCTCTTACGCGGTAAACATTAATGGTAGGAGGGGCAGATTCTTTCAACCTACTAGGGGACTCCGACAGGGTGACCCATTAAGCCCATTTCTTTTTCTCATTTGCAGTGAAGGTCTTTCTTCTTTGATGAGAACAGCGAAGAAAAAAGGTTTGGTAAAAAGCGCAAAGGCAAGTAGAAGAGGGCCAGAGATTTCCCATTTATTATTCGTAGATGATTGTATGATGTTTGGCGAAGCAACAGAACATGAAGCTAGGAGTTTGAAGGACATATTGAAGGAGTATGAAAGTTGCTCAGGCCAATGTGTTAATTTTAGCAAATCGACTATTTTCTACAGTTCGAACACGACTGAAGAGGAAAAAGAAATAGTGTCAGCAATGTTAGGAGTCAGGAGTTCTTCAAGTCTGGAGAAATACTTGGGTCTTCCAAATGTGGTGGGTAGACGAAAAAAAGAGGCTTTTCAGAATTTATTAGACAAAATTACTATGCGAATCAAAGGTTGGAGCACCAGGCTGCTATCTCAAGGGGGAAAAGAATTTTTTATAAAATCAATTTTACAGGCAATACCTACTTATGCTATGTCTTGTTTTCTTCTTCCTAAAGCCTTATGCGAGATGATTGAGAGTAAGTTTGCTAGATATTGGTGGCAAAAAGGAGTCGGTAAACGAGGAATTCACTGGTGCTAATGGAGATTATTATGTCGACCTAAAGAAGAAGATGGTTTGGGGTTTAGAAGTATGGCTCAATTTAATATTTGCCTTTTTGGCAAAACAAGGGTGGAGATTGTTAAGTTCTCCGGATTCACTAGTAGCGCAAGTTTTTAAAGCGAAGTATTTTCCAGATAGTGACTTTCGCAATTCGCGTTTGGGGAATTCTAGTTCTTATGTGTGGCGTAGCATTTGGGCAACTAAGGATACACTGGAGAAAGGCCTGATTTGGAAAGTAGGTACGGGTACAAATATTTCAGTTTTCGAAGATGCATGGATTCCAAATTATGTTAATGTTAGATTAATGTCCGGAGTTGATAATTTGCAATTTGATAAAGTAGCGGAGTTAATCAATAATACTAAGCGAGACTGGAATAGAGAATTGATTGGTAATACCTTCCCAGAAGCAGAAGCGGAATTGATTCTCCGAATTCCCTGGCGCTGGAACCTCATGAGGATATTCTTGCTTGGAATGGCGAACCGTCGGGAGAGTTCTCAGTTCGAAGTACTTATAAACTATTACAGAGCTTTGATCCTACAGCTTACGCTTTACAAAACACCTATAGGGATTTTTACAGAAAACTTTGGCGCATTGATCTTCCTACAAAAATTAAAATTTTTATTTGGAAAATTTCCTTGAGTTATCTAACTACTCGGGTGAATATGACTTTCAGAAAACTAGCATCTAGTAGTTTGTGCCCTCGGTGTGCTAATGGAGAAGAGACGATGAATCATCTTTTCCGAGAATGCCCTGTTTCAATGGCAATATGGAGAGACTAGTCAGATTCCATTTTTATATTGCTCCCAAATTCAGAGTTTGTTGAGTGGCTTACCAAGGTCGTGGCTTTTCTCTCTCTGTAACAATGCAGAATTTTTTATGTTGCGCTTTGGGCCATCTGGGGGGATAGGAACTCCCGTATACATGACAAAACGAGCAGATCAGGCCAGGAGATTGTTAGTTTCATTCACAGTTACATTAAGGAGCTTGATGGAGTCAGAATAGAAACCCAAAGTATCTCTAAAGTGAATATGAAATGGAGTAACCCACCTGGACAGGCAGTAAAAATAAATTTCGATGGGGCATTCGATGAGAGAAGCAAACATACGGCATCTGGGGTAGTGGTCAGGGACAGTAACGGACGCGTTCTCATCTCAAGCACAGAACTTCACAGAGGAGTGGCTTTTGCTTTTTCTACCGAAGCAATCGCCTGCCGTCGAGCAACCCAAATAGCCCTCGACATGAACAGAGAAGATATCATTATTGAAGGTGATTCACTATCTATAATAAAGAAATGTAACAATACAGACTTTGACAAATCACAAGTAGGGTCATATATTCACGATATCCATATGTTGAAATCCAGAGCTAGAAGGTTAAGGTTTGAGTTTGTTCCAAGATCAGCGAACAATCTAGCCCACATATTAGCAACAGAATCATTGAAAAGGAAGGAAGGGATTTACCTGACTAATGGTGTTCCATGCTATGCCGAAATACAAGCGAAGAATGAAAGCGTGAGAGAGCCGGACTGAGAAGATGAAGAGAGGATCAGGAAGAGGAGAGTTTTCCAAAGGTAAATCCAACAGTCTGAAGCGCACTTAACTCCCCTCGGTAACCGAATGCGCCATTAATGGACGAAATGAAAGATGTGATATGATGAGATAGGCGAGAGGATAATCTGATTGGGTATTAGGACGGTGGTTGTTTTTCTTTTCTCTTTCTACTGCATTCTAGATTTTTCTTTTTTCCGGGCCAATTTGCATTGGGCCAATTTTATTTCTCATGTACTCTTTTATTACTTATTCTATTAAAGCACAATCTGATTCTTTCAAAAAAAAAAAATTATTATTAATATATTATTAATTAACTTTGTTATTATTACTATTATTTCCTTAATATTTATTTGCTTAATGCTTTTAAATACATTTATTCATTTTATCATTTTATTACTTATCTATTTATATCTTTCTATATAGTTTTAAAACTTTAAATTATTATTATTATTATTAATGCTATCATCATTATTATTAATATTATGTTTTTTTATTTATTTTGTGTTACACTATACTTGTTTATTTATTAGCTTAATATTAGTTCCTTAGTTCTAAATTTTTAGTTCTTTTTAATTATTATTTTTCGTTTATTTTGGCTTGTTATTTTATCTTCGTCCTTTATATTGTCATGCATTGATTATTAGCCTGTTATGCATATTAGTACCGTAATCCATTTTTTACATTTTACTAAAATCATGTTACATTAATCTTTGTCCGATACAAATTTTTTTATTAAGCAATTTTTTGTAATTCGAGATTCGAGAAATCGTACCCTAACTTATTGGGTTTTGATTTTTCTCATCGAGCTAAAAAACCAATTATATTTTTAAATCAAAGCATATAAATTCAATAAAAACTTATTTTCGGGAATTCAAAAATGTTGTGTCCTAACTCACTGGATGTGACATTTTGTTATCTCGAGGTAAGGATTTCTAAAAAATAAAGGCAATATTCTGTATTTAAAATTTTGAGAAATTGTGCCCTAACTTACTGGGTTCCGATTTTTCATTTGACCCAAATAACCGAATATCCTTCTTAAATTTAAATGCATGAGTTTTAAAAGTCAAAAGACAAGCTTAGTTTCGAGGATTTGAAATATCGTATCCTAACTCACTGGGCGTGACATTTTACTTATTCGAAATAAGCGGGTCTTAGCATCTAATTTAATTTATTCAAGTTTTCTTTTAAATAAAGAGGGTTGTATTTTAAAATCTTTTCAAGATTTTGACATTAAGACATAAATTAATCAATTAGGTACCAATTTTGGGCGTTACGAGGGTGCTAATCCTTCCTCGTGCGTAACCGACTCCCAAACCCGTTTTTTCGAATTTTGTAGGCCAAAATCATTGTTTTAAATGTTTTAATGATCAATCTCAAGGTGATCCGATCACACCTCGAAAAAAAAGATTGGTGGCGACTCTATTTTCGTTTTTAAAGTTGACCCCGTTTTCTAATAAAACAAATGGTTTCGACATACTGGTTGCAAACTTAAATAATTTAATTGTAAAAATGAAAATTAGATGAAGTGAATCTAGTATTTATGGGATTGAGATTGGCTAAAGTGATGAAGGGATTAACCTTTTTCTATTTTCATCATTCTTATATACTATCTTTATTCCTACAATTAAAAAGTGTTGGTAATACAAAGTGGATTATCCAATACATATTGGTTGAGTAAATATTATTAAGAGGGTTTAAATATAGTCTCGCTTTTTATTTTATTGAGTGCTTGAGGCTAAAGACTCAACATGTGCCTTGTGTGCTTTTGTCGTTGCCTACTTGGTTCGTGTTAACATGTATCGTGCATGTGCTTCTTTTTTGATAAAATTATATTTTTTAAGCAATATAAATTATTTTCAAAAAAATTTCCCTTGTCTGATCAGTTTCTGCGGTTGCATATTTTTTGGAAACTTACCTTGTAAATTTACCATTTTGCTCCTTCAGAAAATCCTATATATAGCAAGTCATTATACTCATTTTGAAGCAAGCAAAACAAACTTTTTCTCTCATTCTCCTTTTCTCAGCTCGTCTGTTTTCTTTTTAGCAATCATTTTTTGTCAAATTTTTAACTAATTTTTTTTGTTTTATTTTCCGATTTAGTTTTTTATTGTTTTCGAAAAGAATAATACCAATTAAGTTTCACCTATTTACCAATTTTAAACAACAATTTCTTGAATGTAAAATAAAAAAAAATCACCTAATTATTTTTAAGAATCACTAATTTATTCTCAATAGAAACTGTCATAATTCTTCAATTCGTTCAACTTAAATTAATGCTTGTATTACTATTCTTTTATCGCTATTAAAAGTAAATTATTCCACACCTTATTGCAATATTTTAGTGTACTAATATGCAACAACTATATTTAAAAGAATTTGTTGATGAGGCTCTTTAACAAAATTCATATATGCATGTATCAAATTAAATTAATGTTAATAGGTAAATATATTTTATTGTATTTGTTCATATCAGAGATTGTGTGACCTAAATCCCGTCATTTGTTGAAAAAATAAATATAGTGGTAAAATAAGGGGATTTGTGGTTGCGACCGAGGCGGTACAGACCATATAGCACACATTGAATCCGTTTAGAACTATTCTTCTTTTATTTGACTTTGATCAGAATAAGGTTTTTCAACTCTTAAATAGATGTAGCCGAAACTCCTCTTGTATCATTTGTTTTTCAACATTAGTGAATTTCTCCTTCTCTACCCATAATTTTTTCTAGAAAGAGTTTTCACGTAAAATCTATGTATTTTTATTTTTTTATTGTTTTACGATCGTTCTAGTCCACTTTAATAAAAATCAAAGTTTGAAGTGATGTGGAGGTATTGGATGATATTTGAATTCACACATAACATCGCCCCTTGGAAGAGGAAGAAGCAAGTTGCATGCAATAGTAACTTTATAAAATTAATTAATTAGGGAAGTTGGAGTAAGTGAATTGTGAATAAAGCTTTCAATTAATTTTATTGTATTTATAGTCCATATATTATATAAATTTAAAATATGTTAATATTATTTTTCAAACTCATAATCATATGATATTTGTCTTGTCTAAATGTGAACATGTTTGACCGCCAAAATGTTTGACTAACAACAAATTAACAGCCTGCTTGCATGACTAATCACTAATATATATATCAATTTTCAATCTTTTATATATTTGAATGCTGTCATGTAGACAGTGGTGGAGGTTTAGGATCCACCTAAATTTTTAATTTAGGTCTTTCATAATTTATTAAAATTTTAAATTATTAATGGTAAAATTGTACTTTGTCTCTCCTCTCAAAAATGATAAAAATTTGATTTATTCATTTAGGAATTATAAGGATATAAGTTATTAAAATGATGAAATTAGTAAAAATATACAATTTAATTTCAATTCCCCCAAAAAAATTTCAAGCTCTACCACTGCATGTAAATTGTAAGTTCTTTCTAGAATCTATCCTCGGCATAATAATTTTTTTGTTCTCTAACTTTATAAAAAAAAAGGGTTATTTTAGCTCTTCATTTATTTATTTTTTTATCTTTTTTAATCTTTGAATTTACATTTTTTTGGTCAAATTAACCCAAAATGGATGGAAAAGTTAACGTTTGTTAACTTTGCTGATGTGGCTTACACGTAGATTGCCATGTAGATAACACGTCAACGTTTAATTAAATTTTTAAAATTTGAAAAATAGTTTTCATAATTTTTTAATTTTTTAATTTGAAAAAATTAATTAAATGCTGAGGTGTCATCCACGTGACAATCCATATATATATGTAGCATCAGCAAAGTTAAATAATGTTAATTTTTCTATTTATTTTGGGGTGATTTAATATTAAAATGTAAGTTTAAGAGCTAAAAAGTAAAAAATTAAATAGAGAATTAAAATGATTTTTTTATAAGTTAAAAGAAGACCTAAATAAAATTTAGGATTATGCATTAACAAATCAATATAATTTTATTTTAGTATATATAAAGATTATTATTTGATACATGAAATATATATTTTTTTAATTTCCCAAAGGAATTTAAGAAACTAATAGACATGCATAATTAATATTTAAAAGTAGATAAATAAATGAAACACGTGGTGATGTCTTATAATAGAATTTATATGATTTTTTTATAATTTTTTTTATCATTAATCTACATATTTACTCTTTTTGACAGGGGCATAGTTAAGGGGTTAGCAAGCCTCGACTTCCTTAAAATGGAAAAAAAAATTATTTAGGCCCTAGTCAAGATAAAACTGCACTTTGACCCCCCCTAAAAATGATGAAAATTTGATTTAATCTTTTAAAAATTATAAACAGATAAACTATTAAAATAGTGAAATTATATTTTTATTATCGTAAAAATTATAATTTAATTTTGGCCTCCTTAAAAAGATTTTCTAACTTCGCATTTGTCTAGAATTATCAATAGCCCCTCCTAACCCTTAAATAGGAGAATAATATGCTTCAACGCACTCGAACCTACATCTTCATACATTGACAACAATACTAATACTAATCGAATTAATAGATAATAATAAAAAAATCCTCTTTGACATTCACATCCCGATTAGTGGGATATTTGGTATTAATAAATTACTTAAAGCTAAGGCGGGATCACATCTACATCTAACAGCCTTTTTACATTCAATCAAATTGTAATAAAAAGAAGCTTGGCCCTTCTTTTATTCATCTTTGTATGAAAGTAGGAACCTAAACCTCAAACAAAGGAAATTAGATTAAAATATAAATTACAACCAGGGGTGAAGCCAGAACAATTTTTTAGGGGGGCCGGATGAAATTTTAATTTTTTATAGTTTATATCTTTATAATTTGTAAATGATTAAATCGAATTTTTATAATTTTAAGGGGCCAAAGTGCAATTTTATCTTTATTAATTTTAAAAAATTTTAAGGGCCTAAATAGTAATTTTACATTTTAGGGGGGCCGGGCCCATGCCAACCCCCTGACTTCGCCCCTGATTACAACTACATTATCACATGCTACTATTTTAATGTTTTAATTCTAATCATTAATTTATATTTAAAATTCTCAATTACAATAATAATAATAATAATAATAATAATAATAATATAACATATTATCTTTTAATTTTCGTATTTTATACTCTCCAAATGTAATTAAAATACCCTAATAATTTTTGCACATTCGTATCTAAATAGTTATAATAATACCCTAATCTTCAAGTTCTTGATAGTCAAAAGAAAAAAAAAAGTATATCATTTGTCAACGCTCCAATTTTTATTTGTTGGATTAACTAATTGAAAATAATTAGTAAATGTCAATATAACAACTCGAGTTGGTATGATATGGTTGGAATTTTATTTTCTCTTCTAATCATATCTGTTTTTTTTTTACGTAATACCTAGAACTATTCATAGTCTCTTCTCAACTCATAAATGCTCACGTCCTCATGCAGTGATAAAATATTCATGCCAATCGAATTTATACTCAACCAGCAACTAAAGTGGTGGTTCAGACATCAATTTTCATCCTGCTAGTTTCCAGTTTTCTAAAATTAGACGGTTCATTATATATAAAATACCGTCCAAAGGAAGTAAATTAATATTAATTGCAATTTGTGATAAAAGTTAACCAAAAATGTTGAATTAAACATAAAGTGGGTAAAGTCAAATATGAAGGCTAGCCTTTGGCTACAATGGTGGGTTTCATTTTTATACTTTATAACTAAAATTTCAACATAGAATCCTCAGTTTCATCATATTCTATCCTCTACAATTGGAGAAACTAAATACAAGTTTACAATTTCGTCCACCACATAATCAAATTCAATCATGTCATCTTTTTACCTGCCTACTTCCTTAATTTCAAACAAGTTCTACTAAAATAAGCTTAATAATTAGGGGTTAATTCAATGGATAGAGTTTATCCATGAGCTTGAAAGTGACTAATTGAGTGGCCTTTTGCACCTATATCAAGTTTATGAATCTTCTTCCATGATTTTCATCCTTTTGGTCATATAAAAGATTATTAATTATACATGGAATTTCACTAATGGTTCCATATTTAGGTTTATATCAAGGTTGCATATCGGTTGAAAAATAATTGGGATAAATTTCAAAATTATATATGAACTTTGATTCGATATATAAATTTTGATTTGGTGCAATTATATACATGAAATCTTAATTTTAATTCAATCATAATCGTTTAAAGAAAAATACATTAATTTATTTTTTATATTAGATAAATATAGTTATTTACGTATACAATATATAAACATAAAATGATATTATATTAATAATTGTGTTAATTTGTGAGAATAAGATCAAATCAAAATTTAATGTATAAAATTACACAAAAATAAAATTCAGTTTATATATAATTTTTTTAGAATTATCCCAAAAAGAATAATGGGGTATTGATAAAGGAGCTTTCATGGGCAATTTGGAAAGTCCAAGCACTAATGTCGATTGGAAATTAAACTGCTAAGAAAAAAGAAAAGTAAAACACATGTGCATCACTTGAAACATAATTCGAATCATTTGGTTTGATTAATTTATGCCAAAAATCCAGAAAAATATATCTTTTGATTAAGTAATTGATTAAATTGGTGTCCAAAATTAAATGAATATAACTTAATTAGAAAGATATAAATATATATTTTTTTAAAAATAATAAATTGTGTCATTATAAAATTCTTTATTAAAATGTGTCTATCAACTCAGTTAAAATATATGACACATTTATGATATGGGTGAAAATAAAATTATGTGACAAATATATCTATAAAAAAAGATATAAATGACAAACAACGCTTTGGTTAAATAGTAAGCATAAATGATAAAAATTGGTTTAAGGGTGTAAAAAGTCTTCAAATTTTTTCAAAAAAAAAAAGAAGCAATTAAGCCCCTCCTTTTTTTTTGCACTAAATTGAGCACTTGAACTTTCAAAATGCACCAAAAAGGCCCTCAAACTTCTTCAAAAAAAGCAATTAAGCCCCTTCCTTTTTTTCACTTAATTGGGTACTTAAACTTTCAAAATGAATCAAAAAGACTCTCAAAAATTTTCAAAAAAGCAATTAGGTCATGCTCTTATTAAAAATTAGAAAAAAAATAGAAATAATAAACAATAAATTTTAGAAAAATGATTAAATTTTAATAAAAATATAAAAATTAGAAATTTTTTATAAAAATTGTAAAAAATAAAAAATTGTAAAATTTTATAAAATTTATAAAATTTATAAAAAAATATTATAACATGCATCAAAAAGTCCCTTTAACAATTAACTTTTAATTGTTGATCGTTAAAGTTAACGAAACCTATTTTTTTTTTCAAATAAAGTCATCACGTGTCGCAACACAGCATGACATGTGATGAAAAATGATAAAAAAAAATAAAAATCAATAAAAGTTATAGAAAAATTATAAAATACTTATTTTGGTATAATTTTTATAATTTTTTTATAAAATTTATATTTCTTTAAATTTTGTATAATTTTCTTATGACTTTATAAAATTTTATAATTTTTTTAAATTTCTATATATTTTATATTTTTTTACGATTTTTATAAAATTTTGCAACTTGTTATTTTTTTTACATTTTTTATTTTTTTCTAATTTTTAATATTTGAATTTTTTTATTAAAATTTAATAATATTTATACCTTTTATTGATTTTAATTTTTTATAATTTTTAATAAAAGCAGTGGCTTAATTGTTTTTTTTTTTTGAAAAAGTTTGAAGGTTTTTTACACCCTTAAGCTGATAAAAATTATAGAGGCATATGTTTAAATCTTATTATATACGTGCATTTTTCTATATAAAAGATATAAAATGATAAAATCACCCTCAAAATAATATAATTTTTTTTGTAAAGGGTATTTTCTCATTACCCAACTGAGTTAGTGTCCGTTTAACTTGTGTTATCAATTTAGTAAAATACTTAATATATAGTATAGATATATAATTTCAATAACAAAAGAAAATTATGGATATTTAAGTCTTTTAATTTTAAAAAGGTGAGTTTTCTAATCCAACTATGAAAGTTTACAATTTGATCACTCAACTATTCGAGATTATATATTCTTGGTTACCAAATAGCTAACGAAAGGATAATAACAAATTTAGCCCTAAATATTTACATATTATGTAAATTTAGTCCCAATTCTAAAAAATTTAACCTTCAATGTTCTATTTAATCAGATATATTAAAATTATAAAATATTGAAAAGAATAAATTAGATGAATGTATTCCTTTTAAAATGCAACATCTTATCTGGAAATTACACATTAATTTTAAAATACAACCCCATTTACACATATTTTATTCACATAGCGAGTCTACTATTTTAATAACACGTTTTTATGTTTAATTTAAGGGACACAACATTTTATCTACCAAAACTTTTCTGATAAATGATTAAAACGAGTTGACTTATTTGGTTGAGTAATTATCAGGAATTTAATAATAATTGAAATTTAAATTCGTGTATTAACTTGATGGTCAGGGTGTTTAATGGTCAAGATGTGATCTGGGTTTAAGTTGCGCTAGCCACGTTGTTGTTAGGGCTTTGTCCTCTTCTTACAATTCACCAAATTACTAATATCATTATCGATACAACATCATTTTACGTTTACCTACCATTAAAGTTTTATATGTATAATTACACTGAATCAAAATTTATATATCAAATTACCAATATTTCAAAAGACGGTTTTCCATCAAAATCAAAAGCAATAGTTTTTTCTCAAATTTGGGATGCATATGAGATATGCACAAAACATCATACTAGTGGGAGGTGACTTGAAGGGATAAATTTATTTGTTATATTTATGTAGAAACTTTATAAAATTAAAGAGAGCCTTTCAAGAAAAGTAAGACATTTTTTTTCTTTTTTTTTCTTTTTTGCAAGTTCATGTTTGGTCTGCCAAACAGCTATTCTTTTCCCAAAGTAAGAAGAAAGTGAAATTAAAAAAGAAAAAAAATCCATTCCATATTCCAAAAACTGAAAATGTTTTGATCAGTTGATTAATTCTATTACATCCAAATTGAAATGAGGCATCAAGAAAGTCTAAAAAAAGAAAAAGAAAAAAAGAGAGAGTATGAAATTAAGTTAATCTCTTATATTTACAGAGAAAGAGAGAAAGAGATGCATGATAAAATCATAAAATTCAGTAAAATCTACATCTACCAAAACCAAAATCATGGAAGATGGAACATAAAATTACAAAATTAAAAGTCCCAGAATCAATTTTTATGCCATTAGTTGAGCTTCTTCAAATCCATGCATGTGATGAGAATCATCCAAAGGAAGCAAAGGGAATTCACCCATCTCTTGAGTAAAACCATCTAAATATCCAAAACCACTTAAGAAACCACCTCCTTCTTCTTCCTTAACCCTTTCTCTTGTTTCAATCCCTGCAAGAAACCCAGTTCTTAGCTCCATTGGCTTGTCATCTTTTCCGCCGATTCTTGGTTTCCTTTTGAACCCCTTTTGTTGAGGTGGTTTCCCAGTGAGTCTTTGCACCAATTCTCTGAAGTTTGCTGCGTCAGTCTTGATGATCTCTGGTGCAAATATGTGAATGATCCGTATCTTTGGCTTTGATATTGTTTGCGAATCTTTATGAATGGATAGGGATGATGATGGTGATGAGTTTGAAGGAGACATTCTGGTTTGGTTCCTCATCATCCTCAAATTCTCCATGGAAAAAATGAATGTCTGAGACAAAGGAAAAACAAAGGGAAAACCAAAGAAGGGATGGATGAGTTGGTGTGTAAAGATCGATGGGGGAATCTTATATAAGGAGAGAAAGTGATGGGAAAGATTTTGTAATGCAAAAAGACAAGCTGTCTTTGAGAATTGGGGACAAACGACTCGATGAATCCTTGTCTCTCCAAATGGAAGAGATTCAATAAAATAATATAGACGACTTAAACCGTCCCTACCAACATAAATTCATTAAATAATTACTAATAATCTCTTAAATTTTTGGTTAAGTCTAACATGACCGGGGTTCGAGTATCTAGGTTTAAGTTTCACTATGTATAATTGTAGTGGTTCTCATCATATACATATTTTTTCATCTAATATGTTTTATATTGGTTTGATTTTACATTTGTATTTGTAGCCGGTCGTGTATATATATAATAAATTTAGAGGTAAGGCTCGAATCTAAAATCTCAAGAGACATTGAAGTTTTCTTTAGATAGGCGGTGTGTTTACTTCTGAGGATGTTAAAAACAGTAGAGACGGGGAGATTGATTATTGTAGGAATGGGATTAACGTGATGTGTATGTTTAGATTCAAATGCAACTGTAGATGTGAGATGAGAATAAAAAATAACTATTAACGACAATAGATTAGAAATGATTTATAATAATAAAAAAATACTATTAATGACATTTGGTTAAAAAAATTAGATTATTTAACATTTAAAAAATTAATAAACAATTAAAAATTATTACAATCATATTTATATCTAATAATAATTAAAAATTAATTAAAACTTGAGAAATCAAAATATTTATTACTTTATTTAATATTTAAAAATTAATAATTTATTTAATTATAATTAGTCTGAAACAAGAAATTCAACCTGTGAATTGGTACAATCTAATTGAATTAAACTACAAACCGACTAAACCGATTTTTTCTTCTATTAAATATATATCTTTTATTGAGTTTGAAGTAGTAATAATAAATCCCAAGTATATACATTAATGTTTCACTTGAGAAATGAAGAAAAACAAATCCCAAACCCTGGCTAAAATCAATAGGAAAACTAAAATCATTCATTCATTTAGCTACATTCAATTGAAACACATCTTGATTATTGTATGGGACATAGTATATGCTTGTTTATATATAACACAAAATTGAAAAAAAATAAAGTCGATTAAGTCTTAATTTAATTGGCATGAGATTTGTTGTAAATGCAGGAGAGCATTGGTTCGAATGTGCTAAAGCACATTATCCTATTATTTATAAGTTGGGGTATATGATCAAAATCTATAACGAAATTATTTAAAAAAAAAAATCAAAATTGAAAAACTTAGGGTCGCTGATCTGGTCATGAACCTTGCACTAAGAATAAATATCATTGTTCCTAATAAAGTGACCATATCACTACTTTACGTACCAACCCGCCCACGTAGTTGGAATAAAAACCAATGTCATGCCTTCCATATTCCGCGTTTTACCCAATAGGGACTTGGCAATTTTTTTCTTTTTCAAATTTTCTTAGAACTTAATAATTACTTTTTACATTATCCTAAATTTGATAATATCTTTGTCGAAACCATCTTTTTAAAGGTCGACTTTTATTTTAAAACAAAACGAAAATGGGAGTCGCCACCAATCTTTTTTATAAGGTGTGATCAGATCACCTCGTAGTTTGATTGTTTTAACAAAATGTTTGATTTATCGAAGCAATGTTTTTTTCGATCTACAAAGATCCAGAAAACGAGTTCGGGAGTCGGTTACGCACGAGTAAGGATTAGCACCCTCGTGACGCCCAAAATTGGTACCTAATTGATTACTCTGTGTCTTAGTGTTGAAAGTTGAAATCTTGAAAATAATTTAAAAATACGATCCCTCTTTGTATTGATGTTAATTTTGCTCACAAATTGCTTGAATAAATCGAAATAAACGTTAAAGACCCTCTCATCTCGAGATAACAAAATGTCACATCCCGTAAGTTAGAACACGACACCTTGAACCTTTGAGAATAAGCTTGCCTTTTCTTTTTTATTTGAAATCTTATATATTTTAATTTTTGAAAGGATGTTTGATTATTCGAGTTCAACGAGAAAAATCGAAACCCTGTAAGTTAGGGCACGATTTTATCGAATCTTCTAAATACGAAATGTTGTCTTATTTTGAAAACTTTCATTTCTTGAATAACATCAAGTGTTTTATTTAAACGGTGACATGTGAATAAAATCATCACGCTAGTAAATAACGATAATATGAATGCAATAATAAAACAACTCACGATAATCACATGATATAATAACTTTAATGCTAACATGAACAATTAAAGAAAGAAAAATAAAAATAAAATAACTGATAAAATGAATAACAACAATGATAATAATATTAGTAATAATAAGCGGTAGCAAGATATGCAAATAAAGAGATAAAGAATAGCGCGAAAATTTTTTAAAGGAAGTAAAAAAAGAAAATACATGTATATGATCAAATAAATAAATAGATAAATATATATATATATATATATATATATATATAATCTATAAGAAATTAATATTAAATGAACACAGGATTAAATTGGAAGTAAAACAAAATTAAGAGCTTAAATTATAATAAATGACTAGATGAATAAGGATTAAAATGAAAAGAATAAGAAATTGAATGATCAAATCAAAGAAACGAAATAGGACCTAAATAAAACGTGCACAATAGAACAGGGACTTAAACGGGAAATTTTTCCAGTCTCCAGAGTGTGTCGTTTTACTAAGGACCAAAATGGGATAAAAATAAAATAATGCGGATAAATTTAAAAAGTAAAAAATAAAAATAGGACTATATTGAAAACTAAATAAAAGAAGGAGGGGTTAACTGCGCAAATAATCCTTTTAAATTAAAACAAACAGATCCTTCAGGCGGGTCGGGTTGACCCGAAACGACACCGTTTCAGGTGTCTGCCTTCCCAAGTGGTCTGAGGACCGAATTGAATCAAATATAAAAACGAATGGCCAAATTAAAAAACATAATAAAAAGGGACAGGACCCAATCGAATTAAGCCTTAAAAGCGAAAGGGCCCATCGCACATGTCGAAACCATTTTTTTTATGTTTTTGAAAAACAGGGATCGACTTTAAAATGAAACATGGAGTCGCCACCAATCCTTTTTGTTTAGGTGTGATCGGATCACCTATAAAAACATTTTATTATATTTAAAAGAAATTAATTTTGGTCTACGAATTCCAAGAAAAATAGGTTCGGGAGTCGGTTACGCACGAGGAAGGATTAACACCCTCGCAACGCCCAAAACTGGTACCTAATTGATTATCTAATGTCCTTATGTTGAAAATTTAGAAAAAAATAAAATACAATCTCCTTTAGAAACATTTGAATATACTTGAATTGATTAAGATTCTCTTGCTCTGAAGGAATAAAATATCACATCCAACACGTTAGGATACGACAATTTAAATCCTCGAATCCAAGATCATCTCATGATTTCCAAAATTCATGCATTGAAAATTTCAAAAGGATATTCGATTATTTGGTCAAACGAAAAAAACCGAAACCCAGCACGTTAGGGCACGATTTCTCGGACTTCCAAACATGGAATATTGCCTTATTTTGAAAGCTTTTACTAAGCGATTATAAAATGGATTCGAAAAATACATTCGTTTAGTTTGTTTGGGGATAAAAGATAATCAATATCGGGCGAAAGTGGGAGTTTGAATCATGATACAACAACAGGAAATAAAACGTAGTTACAAGCATGAATAGTAATACACGACAATAATATTATACGAATGAATAATAATCATATGAAAATACCAAGAAACTAAATTGGGGTACATATACTGACAATACATTATACATTATACAAATACCAACATTAACATTCAAAACCGATGAATTATAAGACAATTTTAAAAGAAATACCAAACAATTTAACACAAATCAAATGTAACTAATTCTAAATAATGAAGGAAATGAACAACATGAGGGAAAAACAATTTTAAATCATTAATATGCAATCGATAGATCATATGTACAAAAGTGTATACAAAAATTTAAAATAGATTAAAATACAAAGATAAAAATAATTATTACATGCAATAATGAGGTAAATAGATTTTAAAATAAAATATTAGGTAAGGAGAAAATCAAAGTAAAATATATATAAAATAATATATGTTAATCTACATAAATAATATATATGAAATAAAAAAAAACCTAATATAAATAATTTATTATAAATAATATATGTAAAAAAAACCTAATGTAAATAATTTATATATGAAAGTAATAATGTATAATAGTTTTTGAAATAAACAAAAATATATAATAAAATAGGAACTTAAAAGGAAATAAATTATATAAATAAATAAATTTAAAAATATGCATATACACATAAATAGATTAAAAACATACATAAAATAATATGAAATCAATAATATGTACATAAAAATAATTTAATATAAATTATATGTGTATATAAAAAGAATATATAAAAAAAGAAATTAATGAAAATGACATATGAAGAGAAATAAATGATATCTAAAACAATTTAAAATATATAATATTTAATATTAAAAAAAAGAATAATTAGAGAAATCAATAAACAAATAATTAAATAAATTAATTAAAGGACTGCATTGAAATCAGAACAAAATTAGAGAGTTAAAAAGTAATAAATTAAAAATGAAATCGAAAAGGACTAAAATACAATGCGCGTAAATTAAAGGGGACTAAAAGCGCAATTCACCCAAGTTATTGAACGCTGCGTTTAAATAGGGACTAAATTAAAACCGTGCAAAATTACTGGGAAAAATTAAAATAAAAGAAAACTTAATTTTTAAAAAAATTGAAAATGCGGAAGGACTAAAAGAGTAATTACCCCATCAAAGGGAAAACGCGCGGATCCTGCCCCGGGTCGGGTCAACGCGCGGATTCTGGCAAAAAATGACGTTGTTTTAAGGCTTAATGCCCCGCCTCCAAACGACGTCGTATTGCTCAGCCCTTAATAGCAAAAAACTTAACAAAAAAAATCATTTTAAAACCATTTCTAAAAAAAAGAAAGGGAAAACACATGAAAGCTCTCTGGGGCTCTGGCCTAGCCCGTCACCGAGCCACCGTGCTCTGCCACCGTCCTCCGTTGTGCGCGATGGTCGGAGACCCCCAAAAGTCAGCCATTTTCGACCCTTCAGGCACCCCAAGCCAGATCTAAACTCTAAAGACCCGAAACCTTCACCAAAATAAAAAAAAAACAACAAGAAACCCTTCGGATTCGGGTTCTCCAATCAACGCAAAAAGGGTAAGTGTTTATATTTTTACTCTTTTTCTATATATATGTAGTATATTCGAAATGAAAATAGGCTGAAAAATGGACTGGAAAATATGCCTTTTTTTCTATTTTTGTATTCAAAAAACATAACCATTTACAATGGTTATATTCGGCTTTTTATAGCCCGAAAAAATGGAAATACAAAAGTCTTTTTTTTTTTATTTTCTGCTGTATATTGCTATTGTTGCTGTTGTTCTTGTCGTTTTTCGCAGGTACAACGGTGTACGATGATGACGTGGCACTGGTACGGAGGCCGTGTAGGAGCGGCGGCGCTAGGGCTAACCTTAGGATTTCTTCCCTTGTTGTTCTTTGGGTCATTTAGGCCGAATAGGGTATTGGGCTAGTGTAGGTTAGGGTTTGGGCCAATTGGGCTTCTAATGGACTTATTTTCTTTTTTTTGTAAATCTGGACTGCTAATGGACTGTTTGGATTTATTATTTTTTTTTTCATTTGGTTTTTTTATCAAAGTGGTTAAATTTGGGCCCGGGCATAAATTGGGTCCTACAGCTGCCCCTCTTTGCTCATTGTCGTGTAACGAGAATGGAGCAAAGACCTTAAAAGGGCCCATTTTGCCCGGTTTCGCCGAATCTTGGCTTCTTTCGGTGTTTTTTTCTTGAACGACTTCATTCCATCCCCTTTGCATCTTTAAGGGCATAGGAACTAGCACTTCAATCCAATTCAAGGAGATTAGACTTGTAGCTTCAATCTGCTCCGCCGGAACTTCATGGAGATAAGAAATGTGGCTCCAATGTGATTTCAGGGAAATGAGATTTGTAGCTTCGATCTTTTCCATTGAAACTTAAAGGAAATAAAAATTCAGAGAGGAGAGATTTGTAACCTCAATCTTCTCTGCTGAAATTTCAAAGAAATAAGGATTGATCCTCATTGTAAACTCAGGGAGAAGGGATTTGTAGCATCAACCTACTCCACTGGAACTTTGAAGAGATAAGAATTCAGAGAGAAGAGATTCGTAACATCAATCTTCTCTGCTGAAACTTCAAAGAAATAAGGATTGAACCTCATTATAAACTCAGGGAGAAGGGATTTGTAGCCTCAACCTACTCCACTGGAACTTCGAGGAGATAAGAATTCAGGGAGAAGAGATTTGTAACCTTGATCTTCTCTGCTGAAACTTCAAGGATATAAGAATTCAGAGAGAAGAGATTCGTAACCTTGATCTTCTCTACTGAAACTTCAAGGATATAAGAATTCAGAGAGAAGAGATTTGTAGCTTCGATCTTCTCTACTGAAACTTCAAGGAAATGAGGATTTCAGGGAGAAGGGATGTATAGCTTGACCTACTCCGTTGGAACCTCAAAGGGATAAGAATTTAGGGAGAAGAGATTTGTGGTTTCGATCTTCTCTACTGAAACTTTAAGGAAAATGAAAATCGGTAATTTCAACTCGCTCATTGTATCTTCAAGGAGACGAGGTTGGTGGCTTAAATCTACTCATTGCTTTATGGAGATAAGATTAAGTGCGTTTTCGATTTGCTCTACTATCGCTTAGGAGACAAGATCTGTAATCTTGGGCCTACTCCACCGCCGCTTCGGGAGATAAGGTCGATGGCTTAAATCTACTCCGCTACTTCATGGAGATAAGATTCACCGTCTTCGATCTCGCTTCCACCACTCTTCGCCGGAAGACAAGATCGTAATCTTGATGCCGCTTCCTTTGCAAACTCGGGGATGCCGGACTAGTATCTTCGATCCGCTTCGCCACAAACTCGGGAAGACAAGATCGCTATCTTGGTTACCGCTCCATTGCAAACTCGGGGATGCGGACTAGTATCTTCGATCCGCTTCATCTGAAATCTCGGGAAGACAATATCTCGCTATCCTCAAGCCGCTTCATCGCAAACTCGGGGATGCCGGACTAGTATCTTCGATCCGCTTCACTTTGCGCAATCTCGGAAGACAAGATTCGCTATATTCATGCCGCTCCATCGCAAACTTAGGGATGCGGTGATGTTTTGGTCCGCTTCATCGCAATCTCGGGAAGACAAGATCTCGCTATCTTGACCGCTCCATGTAAACTTCGGGGATGTCGGTGATGTTTTCGATCCGCTTTCATCGCAATCTCGGGAAGACAAGATTCGCTATCTTGACCGCTCCACTTTGCAAACTCGGGGATGCCGGTGATGTTTTCGACCGCTTCACTTTGCAAACTCGGGAAGACAAGATTCGTGAATCTTGATGCGCTTCCTTTGCAAACTCAGGGATGCTAGGCTGATGTTTTCGATCCGCTTCACTGTAATCTCAGGAAGACAAGATCTGCTATCTTCAATCTGCTCCACTGTAAACTCAGGGATGCCAGGCTGATGTTTTCGATCCGCTTCACTGCAAACTTAGGAAGATAAGATCTGTGAATTCACTGATGTTGCGACACCGTCTTCTAGGGGACCTATCTTGTAAAATCGGTTTTATGTGTTTATGCTTATGCAAAATGGTTAGGATGCTATGATCTGAACGAATCAACTGCTCCTAACCGAATGACATATGTACGAATGCAAAATGTCATAAGGACGATCCTTTTTAATAATTAGGATGTCACCACTTGTTGCTCATCAGGGCTCTATCATTAACGTAGTACACTGTCTTCCTACTCGGCTGGCATTTGACAGAAAACTCGAAAACATTTTTGCTCAACTGATTTGCCCCACTAACTTCAAGGTCCTTTCCACTGTACCTTAGGGACATAAGGCTTGTACCATTTTCAAACCATCTCACTGCGGTTCAGGATTATAGGATTTGAAACTTTTTCGATTTGTTCTCACTGCAATTCAAGGGTATAGGACTTGTATCTTCTTCAATCCAACCGGCTGCACATCAAAGATATAGGATCTGTAACTTGTTCCATCAACTGATCACTCCCCGGGTGACCTAACCAAATGTGTATGCATGATATTTGCATGGATGCAGAATATCATTTTTTCGAGAGTGATTTCCCTTTTGCACATGGGTTAATATTGCCCATTTTTCGTCAAGATTGTATCACTGACGCAATATCTTGTCATTTGTTCAACCACCCTTTTTGACAAAAAACTGAAGAGATAGTCTCAATTTAGACTCTTCCTTAAAGTTGGTGAGTTTTAAACAAAAGTCTTGTTTCAAGTTCTTGTATTATTTAGAAGCTTCCAGAGTAATATGCGAAACTCCTTTTATGAAAGTATTATTAGTCCACTAATCGTTATTTCAATGCAAAATGCTTGAAAAAGATCATAACAAATGGACAAGAAGGAAATTAATTAGGAGCATAGCTCGAAACAAATACGTTAAGCCAAGATAGCGAATGCAATCAAGAAATTTTATTGGGAGCCTTTTTTTGAAAAGAATAAGATAATCACAAATAACAAATTTACAATGGGTAAAATGAAAACTAGGTGCCCTAGATATCGCAGCATGAGCTTCTCTGTTCAAACATCTTGAGGACCATTTTAAGCTCGATATGTGTTTAGGGGATCCAGAGTATTTTTTTGATGCCTCAAGATGTAGCATACTTCCTCATTGTTAATTCAAGTATGGCAAGGCTACTGTATGCCTCACTTTCGATCAAAATTTTGAGCTGCCCTTTTCGGGTTTTCAACTCAAATCCCTTTTTGGTCTCAAAGCGCCTTTTGCAGGTTTTCGCCTTGGCCTCTCCTTTTTCTTTCTTCCTTTTTTGATTGGAAAATTTTTATTTATTTATTTTTTTTGAGAATCTCAAGACGCCCCTTTGTGGGTTTTCACCTTGGCCTCTCCTTTTAGATGAAATCTGAACTCACTGGCTTGATCATATCCTTGCCATCCATCTTGGTCAAAGTTATTGATCTTCCAAAACAAGCCTTCTTCACCCATAACGTTTTTTCAAATTTGGCATTTACTTTCCTCTGAAGTCCTTTTGTACGAGAAGAATCCTTCTTGATGCCAGGTCTCCATCGTGAAATTCCCTTGAGCGAACCCTTTTTATCATAAGCCCGTATCATTCGACCATGATGAATACTTTCAACAAGCTAACTGGAGACATTCTGCTTCATCCGATTCTTAATTCAATCAAAGCTTGAGGAAAAGGAATCTTAACTTCCAACAATTTCTTCCCTTTCATAAACCAATGAGAAAGATGTTGCCCCGGTGAAGGTCCTGACCAACGTTCAAGAAGCATAAAGGGTAAACGGTAACTTCTCTATGCCAACCTTTACAAATCTCGATCATTTTACAAAAATTTTGAATGGTTTTTTTTGGCTGCCTTTGCTGCACTAATATGGTGTCTGATCTTTGAATAGACCGTAAATCTTTGACATTGTGCAATTATGTTAGACATGTTCCTTTCTGGCATTCTTTATTGTCACTTTTTTTGAATTTGAGTTTGAGCTTAAATTTGAATTTGAATTTGAATTTGAACTTGAATTCGAATTTGGATTTGGATTTAGATTTGAATTTGAATTTGAATTTGATGACTGCTCACTTTATAACTTTGGCATATGAAGCGACCTTCACCCTCTTAGTGAAGAAATTAAAAACCACGAAGATGAATTGGTGTCGGCTAGATGCTTTTAACGAGATCGACCTCATAACATCTATGCCCCACCTATAGAAAAAATGGAGGAGGCACGTAAGTCATGTCTTCCTCAATTTGGCATTTGATGCAATTTCCCTTTCTGGGTAGACCAGTAGCTCGAACCTCTTGATTAGCCTTGCTATTGTAGAACCATTAACATAGCTCAATGATGTCTCGCCTTATTCCTGTGGTGAGTTAGGCTTCGATCTTTACCCCTAAGCTCGCAATATCCACTGACCCTTTGCAAAGTAGAGTCTATTTTCACTTGTTCTACCATCCTTAACAAATTAGAAGATAGGCTACAATCTCTATCATCTTCAAAGTCCTTAGATCCCTTAAACCCATATCTCATTCAAAAAGGGAGTCAGTAACAACGTCGCTCATGTCATTGATATCTGGGTACCTAGGTACGAAGGCCACCAATCCAAAGAATAAATGATTCTAAGGATGATTATTTGTATGGTATGGTCATGAATAAAGAATGAAAGAATATTCTAAAAAAACAAAAGAATTTATTGTATGAAATGAAAAAATATTTGCTTAAAAAGATGTATTTTATTGAAATAAAAATTCTGGACACAAGCCTATTTCACAAAAGGATTCTTATTGCCTCTAGGCTTAAAGCAACAAGCATGTTTTGAATATTACTCTAAATTAGTTCTAAGAATACGAGGATCTCTTCCACAGCCCCATTGTTCAAAACATCCCAAGTACGTAAAGGCAGAAGCTTGGAAAAGTCTATTCCCCGGTTCTCTCTTCGAATATGCCGTTAATGTTTAGATTCCCCAACATTCCCACCGGTCTTTGATCTCTTCAATTTATTATCCATCAGGCCTTGCACTAGGGCCTTGAGCTCGATGTATTCTTGGATCTCATGTCCCTATCTATCATAGAACTCATAATGTTTACCCCTTTAACAGAAAGATTGGGTAACGGATTTTCTGCACCAGAGGGATCATCAAATTTTACAATGCCCATTTTGATGAATCTTTTGACTAATTTCTTGAAAGCGGTGTAGTTTTCTATCGAGTGCCCCGTAATTCTCGCATAATATTCGCATTGGGCATTTGCATCATACCATTTGGGGTATGGGGGCCGTATTGGTTCTATATAAAAAGGGGATACAACATGTGCGTCAAACAAAATTTGGTACAACTCCCTATACGTGATTGGGATGGGTGCGAACTGGGATTTTTTTGAGTTCAGTCTTGGATTGGGTTCTTGCCTTGGGGAGACCTGATGGCTGGTAGTTACCGTCCTTGGCTGGCTTATTGTAATCGGCTCCGAATGGCCCTTGTTATACCTATTCGTACTACTCACTTTCTTTTCCTTCTTCTTCGGGGCCTTTAAAGTCCACTCTCCCCTTTCTTTTATTTCTGCCAGAACAACCGATTGGCTCGATCATCCTCCGGGTTAAAACCTGAGCCCATCGGAAAATTCAACAGGGCCGAGGTATCAGTTTGACATTGGGGTTCGATAATAATAGGTACCTCATACGAATGCGTGTCTGGCTGGGTCGGGACACTTATTGGGGAAAAACCTAGGGAATAAATGATGTATTCATCATCATCCCCACTGTTGATCACTGGGCCACTCCTTTTTTCAAGTCCTCTAGCTAGTAACTGGGTTAACTGGCCCATCACATTCCTTTGGAATTCTAGCATTTGTTCTCGCATTTCTTGTTGAATTTTGGTCAATTGCTCCTGCATCTGTATTTGCATTTGCTCTATTCTTTCCAACCTTCGGTCCATGGCTTTTTTTCTTGCGCGAGTATCGTAACGATGCTCAGTTTAGTAGACTTTTGTCAGTTTCCATGTTATTGAAATAATTTTTAATTAATCAGAGTCTTTCTACAAATTTTAATGCATATGATGTGATGTAATGCAAATGCATGAAATGTAATGCAAATGTATGGAATGAATGCACAAAGAAAGAGAGGCATTAATTCTGAATTCAATTCTATGAGAAGAACTTTTCTAGAAAATAATTTTTTTTACATAAAGCGGATTACATATGTGGCTTTGACCTCATAGCCCAAGTAAAGACACCGATCCTTTTCTTCGTATCTGGATGTTATGGTCGTGTCCCGTAAACTTTCTCAATAAATGCCTCTTCTATCTCCTTGTTGCTTGATCCAGGCCGTGACTCTTCACTCACTTATGCTCCGCGATGCTCCTAAGCTTCTTTAAGAAAATTGAGACGTGATGACTCTCGAATAATCCTTATTGGCTTGAATCCTCGGGAAACGAGGCAAGGTCATATACTATCAATCTTTTCTTGGACTATATTTGGGCAAATGTGTTATAACCCACTTTATCAAAAGATCCATTTTCCTATGACAAACTCTTCTATTTAGCAATCGAATATGAATCAACACCTCTTTTCTATGATGATGAAATGCAATGTAGTCATAAACACAAAAAACGTTAGTATCATATACAGATGGTAAAAATCAAATCAAACAGAAAATAGTCAAACACCTATCAGGTGACTGCTAGGGTTCAACATAGTTCTACCTAAGGTGGGCTCCTAGGGTTCACTATATGTGATTTGGTTCTAAAGAGAGGTACCCGAACCAGCAGATTCCTCGATCCTCACCCATTATAGGCTCATACGGACTGAGTTCAGTTCAGGGGAATACATTTCCCTATGGCTGCACGGAGATGAAAATCTCACGAAGACATAGGTACGGATGTATCCCGGAAGTAATCCACTAGCCCATGCGGAGGTGAAAACCTCATGAAGGCATAGTTTCTCACTCCCACTTAAAAGGTGTAACCACAACGGTCATGTAATGTAATGCCAAAGTATTTTATGAGACTCAACATTATTGCAATCATGGCACCAACAAATACATCAAAAGAAACATGATTTTTCAAAATAATTTTCCAAATTTTCAATCAAAAGGACAAAAATTAATCAATTTATGGCCTGACTCTCAACCAGTCCCCAGTGGAGTCACCAAGCTGTCGAAACCATTTTTTTTTTATGTTTTTGAAAAACAGGGATCGACTTTAAAATGAAACATGGAGTCGCCACCAATCCTTTTTATTTAGGTGTGATCGGATCACCTATAAAAATATTTTATTATATTTAAAAGAAATTAATTTTGGTCTACGAATTTCAAGAAAAACGGGTTCGAGAGTCGGTTACGCACGAGGAAGGATTAGCACCCTCGCAACGCCTAAAACTGGTACCTAATTGATTATCTAATGTCCTTATGTTGAAAATTTAGAAAAAATTAAAATACAATCTCCTTTAGAAACATTTGAATATACTTGAATTGATTAAGATTCTCTTGCTCCGAAGGAATAAAATATCACATCCAACACGTTAGGATACGACAATTTAAATCCTCGAATCCAAGATCATCTCATGATTTCCAAAATTCATGCATTGAAAATTTCAAAAGGATATTCGATTATTTGGTCAAACAAAAAAAATCGAAACCCAGCACATTAGGGCACGATTTCTCAGACTTCCAAACACGGAATATTGTCTTATTTTGAAAGCTTTTACTAAGCGATTATAAAATGGATTCGAAAAATACATTCGTTTAGTTTGTTTGGGGATAAAAGATAATCAATATCGGGCGAAAGTGAGAGTTTGAATCATGATACAACAACAGGAAATAAAACGTAGTTACAAGCATGAATAGTAATACACGAAAATAATATTATACGAATGAATAATAATCATATGAAAATACCAAGAAACTAAATTGGGGTACATATACTGACAATACATTATACATTATACAAATACCAACATTAACATTCAAAACCGGTGAATTATAAGACAATTTTAAAAGAAATACCAAACAAATTAACACAAATCAAATGTAACTAATTCTAAATAATGAAGGAAATGAATAACACGAGGGAAAAACAATTTTAAATCATTAATATGCAATCGATAGATCATATGTACAAAAGTGTATACAAAAATTTAAAATAGATAAAAATAATTAATACATGCAATAATGAGGTAAATAGATTTTAAAATAAAATATTAGGTAAGGAGAAAATCAAAGTAATATATATATAAAATAATATATGTTAATCTACATAAATAATATATATGAAATAAAAAAAAAACATAATATAAATAATTTATTATAAATAATATAAGTAAAAAAAACCTAATGTAAATAATTTATATATGAAAGTAATAATGTATAATAGTTTTTGAAATAAACAAAAATATATAATAAAATAGGAACTTAAAAGGAAATAAATTATATAAATAAATAAATTTAAAAATATGCATATACACATAAATAGATTAAAAAAACATACATAAAATAATATGAAATCAATAATATGTACATAAAAATAATTTAATATAAATTATATGTGTATATAAAAAGAATATATAAAAAAAGAAATTAATGAAAATAACATATGAAGAGAAATAAATGATATCTAAAACAATTTAAAATATATAATATTTAATATTAAAAAAGAATAATTAGAGAAATCAATAAACAAATAATTAAATAAATTAATTAAAGGACTGCATTGAAATCAGAACAAAATTAGAGAGTTAAAAAGCAATAAATTAAAAATGAAATAAAAAAGGACTAAAATACAATGCGCGTAAATTAAAGGGGACTAAAAGCGCAATTTACCCAAGTTATTGAACGCAGCGTTTAAATAGGGACTAAATTAAAACCACGCAAAATTACTGGGCAAAATTAAAATAAAAGAAAACTTAATTTTTAAAAAAACTGAAAATGCGGAAGGACTAAAAGAGTAATTACCCCATCAAAGGGAAAACGCGCGGATCCTGCCCCGGGTCGGGTCAACGAGCGGATTCTGGCCAAAAACGACGCCGTTTTAAGGCTTAATGCCCCGCCTCCAAACGACGTCGTATTGCTCAGCCCTTAATAGCAAAAAACTTAACAAAAAAAAATCATTTTAAAACCATTTCTAAAAAAAAGAAAGGGAAAACACTCTGAAAGCTCTCTGGGGCTCTGGCCTAGCCCGTCACCGAGCCACCGTGCTCCGCCACCGTCCGCCGTCGTGCGCGGTGGTCTGAGACCCCCAAAAGTCACCATTTTAGACCCTTCAGCACCCTAAGCCGATCTAAACTCTAAAGACCGAAACCTTCACCAAAAAAAAAAAACAACAAGAAACCTTCGGATTCGGGTTCTTCGATCAACGCAAAAAGGGTAAGTGTTTATATTTTTACTCTTTTTCTATATATATGTAGTATATTCGAAATGAAAATAGGCTGAAAAATGGACCAGAAAATATACCTTTTTTGCTATTTTTGTATTCAAAAAACGTAACCATTTACAATGGTTATATTCGGCTTTTTATAGCCCGAAAAAATGAAAATACAAAAGTCTTTTTTTTTATTTTCTGCTGTATATTGCTATTGTTGCTCTTGTTCTTGTCGTTTTTCGCAGGTACGACGGTGTACGATGACGACGTGGCGTTGGTACGGAGGCCGTGTGGGAGCGGCGGCGCTAGGGCTAACCTTAGGGTTTTTGCCCTTGTTGTTCTTTGGGTCATTTAGGCCGACTAAGGTATTGGGCTAGTGTAGGTTAGGGTTTGGGCCAATTGGGCTTTTAATGGACTTATTTTCTTTTTTTTTTTGTAAATCTGGACTGCTAATGGACTGTTTGGATTTATTATTTATTGATTTTTTTCATTTGGTTTTTTTATTAAAGTGGTTAAATTTGGGCCCGGGCATAAATTGGATCCTACAGCGCAAATAGACATTTTTACAAAAAACACGCGGATCCTAGGTCGAGTCAGGCCAGGCGCGGGTCAAAGGTGAAGAAATAACGTCGTTTTAGGGCTTCAGAAGCCTGCCTTAAACGACGTCGTATGGGGGCAGTATAAATGCAAAAAAAAAACCTTAAAAATCATCATTTAGCCGTAGTTTAAAAAAAAATTTATTTGTTCTCTCTCTCCCCCTCAAAATATTTCCCTTTCTCCGGCCTAGGGTTCTGGCGAGCCTCCGCCGTGGCCACCGGTCATCAGCGACGGTGGCCAGAGTTCTAAAAAAGGCCCCTTTTTTCCTTCTTTTTCTTTATATATTTCAAATCTAGGGGGGAAATATAAAAAAAAAAATTAACTACAGCCCCTTTTCCGCCTTTTGCCCCCTCGTGTTCTCTTTAGGCGAAGCCCGGACTGAGACCCCGAAGGAGTCCCGCGACTTTCGCAGACGAAGAATAGTCCGACGGTCGTGAGGTACCGAAAAACGTAAGTTTTTTAGCCCTTTTTTCTTTTGTTTTATGTTTTATTTTCCAAAAACAAAAAAAATAAAAAAGATAACAGAAGACGAATCACCTTTTGTTTTTACTTTGAATTTTTTATTAATATTGCCTCTGTGTATTTGTTACATTGATAGATCTGGCTTTTATCGCCACTTTACATATATTATTTCTCTGTCTTGCTACTGTTTGCTTTTTCCTGTTCTATTTCTTTTTTGCGTTTTCTTTTGCAGGTATTTGGAGAGTCAACGGAGGGGCTTTGCCATTTCGGTGCAAGGCGGAGCAGAGGGCGCGCCAGGGGGGTGAGCCAGGCCTCGGGACGAGGTGCGGGCGGTACACCCGAGGAGGGAGCAGCGGCGCATCTAGGGTTCTGCCCTTTTTTTTTTTCATTAGTGTTTTGGGCCTATAAAAAAATTGGGCTTAGTTTTTTTTTTAATTTTAGGCCAGTTGGGCTTGTAACATATTGGGCTATGGTTTGTAATGGACTTTGGACTGTTTAATTATTTTGGGTTCTGTTTGGTTTCGGGCCCGGGCAAAAATGGCCCGTTACAACTGCCCCTCTTTGCTCATTGACGTGTAACGGGAATGATGCAAAGACTTTTAAAAGGGCCAATTTTGTCTGATCTTGCCGAATCTCGACTTCTTGGTGTTCATCTTCTTCAAGTAGTCTCTTTCTAACCCACTGCAACTTTAGAGGTATAGAATTTGTCGCTTTAATCTACTCCACTGTAACTTTAGGGAGATAATATTAGTAGCTTCAATCCGCTCTACTGCAACTTCATAGAGATAAGATTTGCTATCTTCAATCTACTCCACTTGCATCTTCCGGGAGATAAGACTTGTAAATTCAATCTGCTCCACTGCAACTTTAGGGAGATAAGATTTGTAATTTGTAGCCTTAATCTGTTCCACTGCAACTTCAGGGAAATAAGATTTGCTACGATGACTGCTCCACTGCAACTTCAAAGAGATAAGACTTGTAAATTCAATCTGCTCCATTGCAACTTCAGGGGTATAGGATTTGTGGCTTTAATCTACTCCACTGCAACTTCAGGGAGATAAGATTCGCCACGATGACTTCAATCCGTCCCACTGTAATTTCAGGGGTACAGGATTTATGGCTTTAATCTGCTCCACTGCAACTTCAAGGAGATAAGATTCGCCATGATAACTTCAATTCGTCCCACTGCAACTTCAGGGGTATAGGATTTGTGATTTCACTGATCTGTTACACCGTTCTTTGGGGAACATGACCTGTAGAATCCATTTCAAGGGCCTATATTTATGCCAAGTAATTAGAATGATATGATCAGAATGAATCAATTGCTCCTAACTAGGTGTGTATGAATGATGTTTGCATGAATACTGAATGTCATTTTTCGAGAATGATCCCTTTTTAATGCTTAGGTTGTCATTGCTCATTGTTCATCAAGGTTCTATCACTGATGTGTTACCATGCCTTCTTGTTCAGCCAGTATCTTTAACAGAAAATCCAAAGAAATAGTCACAATTTAGACTATTTTTTCTCGGATGTTTCCAAACCCCTAAGTTTGGTTAGTTCTGAATAGTGGTCCTATTTTCAGATCCTTGTACTATTTTAGAAAACCTTTAAGAGTAATATGTAGAACTCCCTTTACTAAAATATTATAAGTCCATTAATCGTTATTTCAATGTAAAAATGCTTGAAAAAGATTGTAATAATGGACAATATCGAAGTTTATTAGGAGCAAGGCTCGAAATGAATAGATTAATCAAATAGAAAATTTGCTTAAATACAAAGTAAATAAGACGAAAATAGGTGCCCCGGATATCATAGCATGAACTTCTTCGCACTAACTTCTCGAGGACCCTTTTGAACTTGATATGTGTTTCAAAGATCCAAAATACTTTGTTGATGCCCCAAGACGTAGCATCTCTCCTCCTTGTTCATTTAGGGATAACAAGACTACCACATGCCCCATTTTTGATCAAGATTTGAATTTTCCTTTTCCTGGATTTTCAATTCAAAACCCCTTTAGTCTCAATGCGCCCTTTGCGAGTTTTTACCTTGGCCTCTCCCTCTTTTTTTTTAGGTGAAGTACTTCTTGACTGAGTATGAATTTATAGGATTGGGCAAGCTTTTGTCATCCATCTCAGCCAAAATCAATGCTCCTTCAGAAAAGGCCTTCTTTACCACATAAAGTCCTTCCCAATTTGGCATCTATTTCCCTTTGAAATCCTTTTCTATGGGCAAGATCTTTTTCAATACTAGGTACCCCTCATGGAATTCTCTAGGACGGACCTTTTTGTTGTAAGCTCGCATCATTCATTTTTGGTACATCTGACCATGACGGATGGCTTTCAACATTTTCTCTTCAATCAAGTTTAGCTGATCATATCGGGATTGGATCCATTCCGCTTCATCCAAATTCAATTCTTCCAAAACTCGGAGAGAATGAATCTTGACTTCGATGGGTAAAACTACCTCCATTCCATAAACCAAAGAGAAAGGCGTTGCCCCGGTTGAGGTCCTGACAGATGTTCGATAAGCATAGAGGGCAAATGGTAGCTTCTCGTGCCAATCTTTATAAGTCTCAATCATTTTCCCCACGATTTTCTTAATGTTTTTATTAGCTGCCTCCATTGCACCATTCATTTTTGGGCGATATGGTGATGAGTTGTGGTGTTTGATCTTGAATTGACTATAGACTTCTGATATCGTGCTGTTGTTCAAATTTAATGCATTGTTAGATATGATCCTTTCTGGCATTCCATATCGGCATATGATCTCCTTATTTAAGAACTTGCTGACTGCCGATTTTGTGACATTGGCATATGAAGCGGCTTCTACCCACTTTGTAAAGTAATCGATGACTACGAAGATGAATCGATGCCCGTTAGAAGCTTTGGGTGAAATTGGCCCAATGACATCCATGTCCCACATAGAGAAAGGCCACGGAGAAGTCATAACATGAAGAGGTGAGGGAGGTACATGAATTTTATCTCCATAAATTTGACACTTGTGGCATTTCTTGGCATAACTGATGCAATCTCCTTCCATGGTGGACCAATAATACCCGAATCTCATGATTTTCCTGGCCATTGTAAAACCATTGGCATGTGTTCCGCAGACACCCTCATGGACCTCCTCTAAGATTTTCTTAGCCTCGAAAATGTTTACACATCTTAGTAGTACCTGATCCTTTCTCCTTTTATATAGGATCTCCCCATCTAAGACATAGTCATTGGCCAGCCTTCTCAACGTCTTTTTATCATTCTTAGTTGCTTGGTCAGAGTATTCAAGATTCTTCACATATCGCAATATATCATTGTACCAAGGGTGATCGTTCTCTTCTTCTTCTTCTTCAACATTGTAACAATGAGCCGGAGTCTCATAAATACTCATCTAGATAGGCTTTACATCCTCTTGTTTGTTTGCTTTGACCATCGAAGCTAAGGTAGCCAAGGCATCGACCATTTGATTTTCATCTTGTGGGAGGTAATAGAAGGTGATGTCATTAAACTCCTCAATAAACTCAAGAACCAACTTTCGATACTTGATTAACTTGGGATCTCTTGTCTCCCATTCTCCCTTGAGTTGATATATCACTAGTGCAGAATCCCCAAATACCTCTAGCATTTTGATCTCACGTTCTATGGATGCACAGATACCCATGGTACATGCTTCGTATTCTGCCATATTATTCGTGCAATCAAAATCCAATTTGCTAGTGAAGGGATAATGATCTCCGTTTGGGGATACCAGGACTGCCCCAATTCCGTTACCCATAGCGTTTGAGGCTCTGTCAAAGTTTAGCTTCCAAGGATTACCTTCTTGAGTGTCTTCTTCAGTGGTTGCAACATACATTAGATCTTCATTCGGGAAATCAAATTTCAAAGGCTCGTAATCCTCTAGAGCTCTACTGGCCAGAAAATTCGCTATTGCGCTTCCTTTGACTGTCTTCTGGTTCATATAGACTATGTCAAATTCAAAAAGAAGAATTTTCCATTGGGCCATTCTTTCGTTTAAAGCAGTCAACTCTATCATGTACTTTAGAGGGTCTAGCTTTGAGATGAGCCAAGTTGTGTAGTACAGCATGTACTGTCTCAATCTTCGGGTTGTCCAAATCAGGGCACAACATAACTTCTTGATTGGCGAATATCTTGTCTCACATTCAGTGAATTTCTTACTGAGATAGTATATTGCTCTTTCTTTTCTTCCTGACTCATCATGTTGACTAAGCACACATCCCATAGAATTCTCGAATCATCGCCAAGTCTGATGATCGTGACCTATCTGGGTTAGGTGGCATCAGTACTGGGGCATTGGACAAGTAATGTTTGACCTTATCGAAAGTCTTCTGGCACTCCTCATCCTAAACGCTTGGGTTGTGATTCTTAAAGAGGCGGAATATGGTATCGCATTCCTCAGTTAGTTGTGAAATGAACCAGGCAATGTAATTTAGTCTTCCCAGGAAACCTTGAACTTATTTTTGAGTGCGTGGTGGGAGAAATTGCTGTATAGCCTTTACTTTGTCTGGGCCGATCTCAATCCCCTTTTCACTGACTACAAATCCTAGCAATTTTCCTAACCTAGCCCTGAAAGTACATTTTGCTGGATTGAGCTTCAGTTGGAATTTCCGCAATCTCAAAAATAGTTTCCTCAAGACTTGTACATGTCCAGTCTCTGTTCTGGGTTTTGTGATCATACCATCTACATAAACATTGATTTCTTTGTGCATCATATCATGAAACAAAGTTACCATGGCTCTTTGATACGTTGCTCCCGTATTTTCAGTCCAAATGGCATCACCTTATAGCAAAATATTCCCCACATGGTCACAAATGTGGTCTTCTCCATGTATTCAGGATGCATCTTTATTTGGTTGTATCCCGAGAAACCATCCATGAAGGAGAACAGTGAATAACCTCCCGTGTTGTCCACTAAAGTGTCGATCTGTGTTGATATGCATCTTTCAAAGTGTTGATGAAAAGCATTGTGGTTTCTTTTTCCAGAAGAGGTGGCTGGACTTATGTTGCCACCTCTCTCCATCTTTGGGCATATTGCCTGAAGCTCTTATTCTGCTTCTTCTCCATATTCTGTAGCGTGATTCTGTCGGGTGTCATGTCTGTCATATGACTATATTGCTTCATGAAAGCTTGTGCTAATTCTTTCCATGAATTGATTTTTGCACGACTCAGTTGGTTGTACCATTTAGCTGTTGACCCGATCAGACTGTCTTGGAAGCAGTGGATCAACAGTTGATCATTATTGACATATTCTGTCATCCTTCGACAGAACATAGTGATGTGAGCTTCAGGACAGCTAGTCCCGTTGTACTTTTCAAACTCTGGAGTTTTGAACTTGGGAGGGAGTACTAAATCTGGGACCAAACGCAGGTCCTTGGCATCGATTCTGCAATGGTAATCAGCATTTTCCATTACTTTGAATTTTTCTTCTAGCCATCTGCATCGATCCTCAAGTTGCTTTGGCAGTTCCACTCTTGTTTTTCTATTTCTGCCATATCATCTAGATCAGGAACAACGGAATTGGTTGGGTTATCCCCCGGATTGGAACCTGAGCCTGTTTGGAAGTTTATCGGCGCCGAAGTACCGATTTGATACTGTTGGGGTCTAATTGTGATGGGTACCCTTCGTGGGTATGCCTCTGGTTGTACCTGGGTGTTTATCGGGGTAAAACCCGGGGGGTAAATAGGATCCTCATTATCATCCCCCCGAGTTGACGCTTGATGTCTTTTCCCTTTTTTGCGTTCTCCAGCCAGTAACTGCGCCAATTAATTTATCATACTTCTTTGGGATTCCAATATCTGATCCCTCATCTCCTGTTGCACTTTCGCTAACTATTCTTGTAGTTGCGCTTGCAACTGGTCTTACATCTCTTTTTGAACTTGCTCTAGCCTTTCCAATCTTTGGTCCATTACTTTGGTTTTGGCGCAAGTACTGTAACGATGTTCAGTTGGTTGATTCTTGTTGGTTTCCAGATTAACTGAAATAATTTCATTTAATTAGGGTCTTTTTGTGAAATTTAACGCATATGATGCAATGTGATGCAAATGCATGAATGCAAAAAGAGGCATTGACTCTAATTCACTTCCGTTAGAACAACTTTACTAGAAAACAAATTTCTTTACATAAAATGGATTACATATACGGCTTTGCCCTAATGCTCAAAGCCTTAACCTTCCTAAGAAGCCAAGCTAACTCTTGACCCCGATCCGATTCTGATTCATACTTCAAGCTTAGCATGTCAGCTGAACTGCTAGGGTTTGCAAATGATCGGCCACCTCCCGAATTTGAGCCACAGCTTCACCCATGATATAGTCTCTATCCTTGACCTGACATTGAGAATGGTGAAGTTGCTCTTTCCACTGTTCGTTGTTTTCTTCAAGGAGTTCAACTCGGAGTTCACAGTTTTGTAACGCGCTCTCGAGCTCTTCTATTTTCCTTTTCAGCTCTTCAATTTTGCAGCTTAATTGTGGAGTTACGATTACGATACTTATGAAGCGACTTTTCTAGTTCTGCTACCTTGGCTTTTAATCTGACCTTTTCATTTTGACATTCCGATAGGTCTCTTTCTAGAGCATTTTATCGAACTTGGGTATCTTGGCATATCCTTTCCCATTGATCGGCTCTATTATTTTCTTCTTTGATCTCCTGCCGCCATTGTTCTGATGTATTTCCAAACCCGGCAGTCTTCATTGATAAGCGCAGCTTCTTGTAATCTGTTTTTAAACTGTCCAGATCTTCTTCGGCCTTATTCTTTCCTTTTCTTAGCTTATTGGCCTCTAACTTCTGAACGTCAACGTCTATTCCTAATTGCATCTTTTCCTCTTCTAATTGTTCTATCTTCTTTCCTAGCTCTAAATTCTTCTTTTCAAAATCCTGCTTGATGATCTCTAGCTCAGATGGAACCACTTGCAGGTGTTATTCTAATGGTCGAATGGTTTCTTGGTTTCGCACAGGGATGTTGTCATTGACTCTTTGACCCCACCACCAACTATATTCGGGGGTCGCTATCGGACCTGCAGCCAATCTTTTCATTCGGGGGGTTTGATTCTAGGCGTTAGACATTTCTTAAACCTTTTTCTTGTAGTTATCCCCCTTATACGAAAACTCACACTGGGCCAGCCCTTGCATTGCTGGTATGAACTGCCTCGATCTATACTGCCTCAACACGAGTAGATGAGCATATCCAAAAGCTCTCTAAATCCCAAGTAGAGGAACCAGTCGAAATATCCACACCAGTACAGAATCTCATCGGGGATCATCCAAAGGGCTCTTCATTCGACGTCCTCATCTTGGAGATTCTGGAGTATATCCATTCATTTTTCTTTCGAAATGTAATCTCGCCTCGGTGTAGCCACTAATTCTTTTAATAGAGAGTAGTTATCGGAGAATACTCGATAAGAAACTTTTTCTACCTTCCAAAAGTGGCTATGAAACCATGCTAACAAGAGTTGCGCGCATCCAATGAATCTTTCTTCACCTACTCTTCTGCATGCATTCAAAGATCAGAATGTTTCGGCCAAAATTGTAGGGACGGGCGTGACCCTCTTGTCAAGTCTGTCGAACAAATCTGAAACTGCCTCGTCCACGTGCTCTAGTACTTTAGGTAAAATAACCAGCCTGTAAATGCTCAAAGCGAAAACATCGACCCTTTTCTTCATATCTAGGTGTGCTAAAATCAAATCTAGCAAACTATTCCAAGGGATACATTTACCATCCCCCTTTTGCTTGATTCGGGCCGCAACCCATTGCTCACTCACCCCCGTGATGTTCATTAGTTTCTTTAGGAAGGTCGGGACATTAGCGGCTCTAGAATAAACCTTGTCGGGTCAAATTTTCGGGGAACGGAGTAAGGTCGTGTATTCTTCCACAGTAGGTACTAGGTCCACTTTTCCAAAAGTAAAACAACTGTAGGCGGGATTCCAAAATTGAGCCAGTGCTCGAAACAAGTGTTTGTCCACTTTGATATCGAGTAGATAGGGCAAATCACCATAATTACAGGAGAATAACTGATTGATTTCTTCATCCCATTGGACCCATATCTCTTTCAATTCCTGGAGATTGCTTTGGGTCACGCTGATACGAGTGAAGTCCCATAATTCTGATACGTACCCCTCTGTCAAACTATCACCTTTCTCTAGTCGCGTTTTCTCAGACCATATTTTTACAGCCGCGCGTTATCTTCCACTTTATCAAGAAATTCGTTCTCCATGGCAAGCTCTCTATTTAGTAATCGAACGTGAATCAACACCTTTTTTATGATGAAAATGTCATGCAATCACAGTCAAAGCAAAACAAACAAGTCAGTATATAAAGCTAGAATTCAAAGTAAGCAAGAAATAATAAATAAAGCACCTATTCGGGTAACCACTAGGGTTTGGTTCGGTTCTACCTAGGGTAAGCTCTTAGGGCTCATTATATGCGGTTCGGTTCTAAAGTAAGGGTACCTGAACCGGCAGATTCCTCGATCCTCACCCATTATAGGCTCATACGGACCGAGTTCAGTTCAGGGGAATACATTTCCCTATGGCTATACGGAGATAAAAATCTCACAAAGACATAGGTACGGATGCATCCAGAAAGCGATCCGCTATCCTATACGGAGGTGAATATCTCACGAAGGAATAATTTCTCACTCCCACTTAAAAGGGTAAAATCGACCGATTATGTGATGCAATATGCGAAGATATATTAAAAGACTCGAACCAATAACGCAAATATATCAAAATGATGCAGATCATAAAAATGAAATACAACGAAAAGATCGTAAATTTAAACCAAATTATCAATTTTCGACAAAAAGACAAGAAATAATCAAATCGTGGCTTGACTCTCTTAATTTTTTCAATCCCCAGTGGAGTCGCCAAGCTGTCAAAATCATTTTTTAAAAGGTTGACTTTTATTTAAAAAAAAAACGAAAATGGGAGTCGCCACCAATCTTTTTTATAAGGTGTGATCGGATCACCTCGTAGTTTGATTGTTTTAACAAAATGTTTGATTTATCGAAGCAATGTTTTTTTTTTGATCTACAAAGATCCAGAAAACGAGTTCGGGAGTCGGTTACACACGAGAAAGGATTAGCACCCTCGTGACGCCCAAAATTGGTACCTAATTGATTACTTTGTGTCTTAGTGTCGAAAGTTGAAATCTTGAAAATAATTTAAAAATACGATCCCTCTTTGTATTGATGTTAATTTTGCTCACAAATTGCTTGAATAAATCGAAATAAACGTTAAAGACCCTCTCATCTCGAGATAACAAAATGTCACATCCCGTAAGTTAGAACACGACACCTTGAACCTTTGAGAATAAGCTTGCCTTTTCTTTTTTATTTGAAATCTTATATATTTTAATTTTTAAAAGGATGTTCGATTATTCGAGTTCAACGAGAAAAATCGAAACCCCGTAAGTTAGGGCACGATTTTATCGAATCTTCTAAATACGGAACGTTGTCTTATTTTAAAAACTTTCATTTCTTGAATAACATCAAGTGTTTTATTTAAACGAAATTTAAAACGGTGACATGCGAATAAAATCGCCACGCTAGTAAATAACGATAATATGAATGCAATAATAAAACAACTCACGATAATCACATGATATAATAACTTTAATGCTAACATGATCAATTAAAGAAAGAAAAATTAAAATAAAATAATTGATAAAATGAATAACAACAACGATAATAATATTAGTAATAATAAGCGGTAGCAAGATATGCAAATAAAGACATAAAGAATAGCGCGAAAATTTTTTAAAGGAAGTAAAAAAAGAAAATACATGTATATGATCAAATAGATAATATATATATATATATATATATATATATATAAAATCTATAAGAAATTAATATTAAATGAACACGGGATTAAATTGGAAGTAAAACAAAATTAAGAGCTTAAATTATAATAAATGACTAGATGAATAAGGATTAAAATGAAAAGAATAAGAAATTGAATGACCAAATCAAAAAAATGAAATAGGACCTAAATAAAACGTGCACAATAGAACAGGGACTTAAACGGGAAATTTTTCTAGTCTCCAGAGTGTGTCGTTTTACTAAAGACCAAAATGGGATAAAAATAAAATTATGCGGATAAATTTAAAAAGTAAAAAATAAAAAATAGGACTATATTGAAAACTAAATAAAAGAAGGAGGGGTTAACTGCGCAAATAACCCTTTTAAATTAAAACATACGAATCCTTCAAGCGGGTCGGGTTGACCCGAAACGACACCGTTTCAGGTGTCCGCCTTCCCAAGTGGTCTGAGGACCGAATTGAATCAAATATAAAAACGAATGGCCAAATTAAAAAAACAATAAAAAGGGATATGACCCAATCGAATTAAGCCTTAAAAGCGAAAGGGCCCATCGCGCAAATAGACCTTTTCGCAAAAAACACCCGGATCCTAGGTTGGGTCGAGCCAGGCGCGGGTCAAAGGCGAAGAAATGACGTCGTTTTAGGGCTTCAGAAGCCTGCCTTAAACGACGTCGTATGGGGGCAGTATAAATGCAAAAAAAAAAACCTTAAAAATCGTCATTTAGCCGTAGTTTCAAAAAAAAAACAAAAAAAAAATTCTCTGTTCTCTCTCTCCCCCTCAAAATATTTCCCTTTCTCTGGCCTAGGGTTCCGGCGAGCCTCCACCGTGGCCACCGGTCATTGGCGACGGCGATTGTCGCCTCCGGTGGCCGGAGTTCTATAAAAAGGCCCATTTTTCCTTCTTTTTCCTTCTAGATTTCAGATCTAGGGGGAAAATATATAAAAAATTTAACTATCGCCCCTTTTTCGCCTTTTGCCCCATCGTGTTCTCTTTAGGCAAAGCCCGGACTGAGACCCCGAAGGAGTCCCGTGACTTTCGCAGACGAAGAGGAGTCCGAAGGTCGTGAGGTACCAGAAAACGTAAGTTTTTTAGCCCTTTTTTTTCTTTTGCTTTATGTTTTATTTTCCGAAAACAAAAAAAAAAAACAAAAAAAGATAACAGAAGACGAATCACCTTTTGTTTTTACTTTGAATTTTTTATTAATATTGCCTCTGTGTATTTGTTACATTGACAGATCTGGCTTTTATAGCCATTTTACATATATTATTTCTCTGTCTTGCTACTGTTTGCTTTTTCCTATTCTGTTTCTTTTTTGCGTTTTCTTTTGCAGGTATTCGAAGAGTCAACGGAGGGGCTTTGCCATTTCAAAATTACACATAAATTTTGATTCGGTGTGCAACTTGGTACATGAACTTTATTTTGGTGCAATTATACATATGAAACTTTGACTGTGATTCAAATGTAAATATAAAACTTTATTTTTGATTCAATTATATGGATTTAAAGAAATAAATACATCAAATTTCATCCTTCTACATTTTGTGCTCTTTTGATTAAATTGAATGGAAAGAGTATAGAAGTTTGTTGAGTACAATGAATGAGGATGCTTAGAAGAGCATTGACGCTCTTGTGTGGGAGAGAGCATAAGTACTCTTTGTTAGAGAACTTGTTCTTAACGTGGTGTTAATATGCTTTTCCTGCTTCGAGGTGTCCTAGTTTGTATGCTATGCTAATTGGATGGGTGTTTTTAGGTATGTTTTATTCGTCTCTTTCGCTGTCTGTATGCGCCATGCTTTGCTAAATGGTGTGGGCTATTACTCTGTCTAATTCTATCATTTATAAACCTATAAACCCATAGTATTACTTTTGTTAAAACTGATGAACCTCAAGCTGTAACATTGAAAATTACATCTTTATTCTATTTTGCATAATGTTTATTTACACAAGCTATGTATTTATAGCTTTATTTAACTAACTAGTTAACTTCTATCCTATATTAACAAATGAAAAATGTCTTTCATTCCGGAGCTAAGATACTCATGCTGCTGTAGAATTAATGTCAGCAATAAGTTCTTTAGTTGAAACATATTGTGTCTTGATCAATCTTTTTCTATGTATTTAGTTCTTTCATGATAAACAGGATTGACTGCTACCCGTAAAACTGCTTGATTATTACTATGTATTTATAGCTTTATAATCTATTATAACTAACTAATTAATTTAGATTGTTAGAACTGGTTCGTGGAAAGGCCTCCCACATTCCCACATTTAGTGGGGTCACACCTACATGCTCATATTTTGCTGCCTACCACTTTTACATTTTTGTATGTATGATAGTGAGATGTGTAGTTGATGGGAAACCATCACTATAAATACTAACTACCATAAGGTTCTTAAGCACGAAAAAATAAAAAATAAAAATCATTTAGTGAGATTTTCGAGTGTTTAGAAGACCTTGGCGATTTTTTATTTTTCTTACAGCTAAATTCGACGACCTCATCGGTGGTTCAATGTGCTCAACAATAGTGTTATAGCATTTGCTTTAAACAATATCAAGAGATATTTATATTTAATTTTTTGCACCGTTGTATATTGTAAAATAAATTGTAACTAACTAAGTTTTATCTTAGCTTAAACATTATTTGAAAGTACCATATAATAAAAAGACATACCCATATCTAACAAAGAGCTGTCCTTAGATTGGACGTTTGAACTGCTCCCATAGAGACTCAAATGGGATGAATATCCCTAGCTCTAATGAATTATTACTTGTAAATTTATGTTTATTTTATTACACAACCTCTAACTACCCTACAAGAAAAGTAATTTTGGATATTACTTAAATATAGATTTGGGGAAAATATATTCAAGCTGGTATCTAATATTTGCTTCTAGATATCCTTAAAGAAAAAGCAATCATATTCTAGAATAGTCTACATGTATTTGATTATTTTTCACCAATTTTTTAGTAAAACACCAACATTCGCTTACTAATATTTTATTCTATATATGGTGGTGGTAGTAGTTATTTTATACATACAATGTTAAAGTGGAACTATTAATTATGTTAACTATTGTTTTAATTTAGACACAAAAAGACTTATGTGGTCTTGTTTTATGGAAATTAATAAAATTAAGATAAATACCCATTCACCCATGTTTATTAACCTCTGTTTCTTTGATTTAAAATGGATGAAAAAAATTGATTGGTATAAATATTATTGTCAATGCAAAAGAATATGAGGTTAAGTGATTATCCGCTTATTTATGAGTTGAGGAGGAATTATAAATAATTCTAGATATTATATAAAAAAGAACAAATATAATGAAATTGTTTAAAAATAATAGATGAAGAAAAATTTATTTGTTAGATTTAGAAAAAAAAAATTCAACGTTACTTGTCTTAATATGATGTGAAACAAGAAAAAACTAAAAAAAAAAAAAAAAAGTCAAAATTCAAAAAGCATGGTAATTGGAGAAAAATCAAGCAGCAGCTGTCTTGGCCCTCGTTTAAAACATTACCAAAACTTGTCTCGTTACATGTTCACCGTATAACCTGGAAACAGATAGGTCAAATCATCTATGTTTGATTTGATAAATTATTAAAAATTATAAAATTTAGTTTAACTGTCACTTTAATAAATTTTAATTCGATTTAATCGATTTCTACTATTTTTAATTTTTCTCTCCTTAGATATCAATAAATTTTGGATCCAACCAGTAACTCTCCCTTCCAATTTTTGTAAATTTGTATATTTTTATAATCTTTCTATTTTTCAAATTTTATCTCATCTACTTCATAATCAAAATTTGTTGTGATAGACCATCTATGTTTCAAATTCAACCATTGAGCGATCACCCAATATATTTTCATATAGGATTTTATATAATAGTGAATCAAATTATTTTGATAAAAAAATTTCTTTTTTTCGAACCAAATTTCTCAATTCGAGAAATAATTGTATAAAATTGTTATTCTATGTTATCCCTATTCATTTTCAATAGAAAAATGACAAATTAGATTTTTTCTCTTGAAAAAATTCAAATCTAACTAAAAATGCTAAAAATCAAGAGGAAAAATCTGATTTGTCATTCTCCTATTAGAAAGGGATAGGAATGACGTGGAATCATAGTTTCATACAATCCATTCTCACCAAATTCTATCTGCTATTGTTTTTTTCAAAAATAATTATCTCAAAACCGACCTTATTTAGTACGGCTTCTTGGGCTAAGCGAGAAAGTAGCTCTTAGATAAAAATTAGGTAGTTAAAGGGGTTAGAAATTTAGACCGTGGGGTCAAATTTTTAAGAAAAATTAAAATGTTTATAAAAGTCATATAAATTAAAATATAATATTTTTTCTTTTCTTCATTTACTTCACTAGTAGACATTCTTTTAAAATATTTTCCGTTTCTGTTAAATATTTAGGCCAAATATGTCTAAGCCTTAAACATAAAAGTTTTCATGAAATCAACAAATCACTAATAATTTTCTTTCACAAAAATAAACATTACTTAGTATTTTTTGGTGTCATGAGAATGCAATATATCACTTTTCCAAACACAAGATTCACGATAACCACACTAGCAACACCAGTTTTTAAATAAAAATGTTAAATTTCTAATCAATCCTAATTTCTTCAATGATTTGTATCAATCATCTTCTAAAAATTATTACCCACTCACGGTGTTAGGAATCTCTTACAAAATCATTCAAGGAAGAAAAAAATTAAATCTTGCATAAAATCCTAATCTATCATAAGAAAAGGCACAATCCTAAATTTTTAGAGATTAATCAGTAAAACATGAAAAGAAAAAGAAGAATTGTTACCAAATTGGGAGACCAACATGAAAAATTGAACACCTATCCTGTAAAAAATTTAGAGAGTAAGAGAATAAAAAAATTTGAGAAAAAAAGTGATGAGTGTCGGAAGAAAATAAAAAAAATTAGTGATTTTTGGGTTTTAGTGATTGGGGAGGAATTCATTTATTTATTTTTATATAAAATAATTTGTTCTATAAAATAAAAATAATTTATTCTATAAGATAATTATTTTTAAAAGAAAATTTGTGGGATCAACTTTTTGTGAGATTATATTTTGATTTTTTTGAATTAATACATCAATTATATAATTTTTTTAAAACCTTAGTATTGTCAGTAAAAATTTAAGTTAATTATTTATAGATTAATTTAACTTTTGTAACATGTTTCGCTATTTCTATGTTTTACTCTTGTTTTTCATATTTAGTCTTAATCTTTTCTCTTTCAACCAAATTTCAACTAAATCGAATGGATTTTGAGTGAGGATAAAATTATATTTAAAATTTAGATTAATTTAATCAATTTTACCCAACACATTGAATTAGGGATATTGGAAAAACATCTACATTTATAAATGTTGATTCCATATATGCTCCATCTAAATTATTTTATTGATTTTTTTAAAAAAAATAGTATTACAAAACTATATATATATTTATAATTTATTCATGAAAATAATTTCAGTATATATGACTCTTTAGTATATCTATATGGTAGCATATATAAAATATATACAACATATGTTCACATATAGATAATTTTATTTTGGTAATAACACATATTTTTAATATATATTTAAAATGTATCACTCTCTTCGTAATCAATTGAATTGATAGATCGGATCGGTTGGACTAAAAATTAATTAAGGTATCAATTCGAAAAGAGGTTGAGTTAAATTAAAAACTCGATTGAACTGATATTTTTTTCTTCTATTTTTAATTTGTTTAAATTTTTAACGAATTTTTAATCATTTATTTAATCAAACTGAATAAGCTAATCAAATTGAACAAATTAAGAATTGACGACTTGATTGATTCGATCATCAATCTAATTTTAAAAACTTTGGTATATATAAAATATATATAAAAAGTATACAGAATACCACAAGGTGTAAAATAGTAACTTCGAAAATTTGAGTCGCCAAAGCGGAGTGAGCATTACTCTACTACTAGCAAGACTCCCCAGTCGATGTGAATCAGTAAAAAATTTGTGGAGCCGCTTGGGTTTCTATATACCTGCATTTGATTAAGATTACCATTTTTTTTAAGAAAAAGAGCCATACAAAAATAGAAATATACACATAATAGTATAAGACTTTAAATTAGTATACAAATGCCACTGTTTCCAAAAATAGTCTAATAGAGAATAAACATAATTTGACAGCAACTACAACATTGAAAAGTTTGGAAACAAACAAAAGATTTATTATTACCTTGACCAACCGTCAATAATTGCATCTTAGTCTTGTCATTATTGGACTAACTTGACGGAGAATTTCGGTCAAACAATTAACCACTTCCAATAGCCCTGAAGAGATCATATTGCACCAATGACGCATAGAAAATCAAGTCTCAAATGTCTTATTCTAAAAAAATCGATAATTGATTTTTTCTAGTTTTTATAATTTTTCAAGTTTTAAATTTTTTTTTTTGGGATTTTTAATGGTTTTTATGTAACTTTTTTTTTTGACATATGACAACATGTCATTGCTTGGTTTAATTTTTTAACAAACAATCATATTAGAGTAATGGATACCATAATGATAATTTAACCATAGAAATTCAGACTTGATGAGCTCATTTAATTTGAATTAAAGTGGATGAAAAAAATGGTAGTGATGGATGTTTAGTCTCGAATTAGACAAAAAGTGCAACATTGGTGTTTGGGATGAAAACAATAAAACTAAAAAAAGGGTCAAATTTCAAAGTAGTTGGTCATGGGATAAAAACAAGAGCAACACCTCATTTCAAGATTAAACTTCTATTAATAACTACCCAAACTGACCTCATATCATGTCCACCATACAAGAAACATGTTAAATTGCGAGGTTTTGATTAGTATGAAGAAGAAAACTAAATGCAGGCGATCAAGGAAAAAGCAACAAGCGGAGTGGCTTCGGCCAAATCTGGCTTGGTAAAGGCCAAGCACACTGTTGAAGAGAAGGTCTAATAGATTAGTGTTGTTTTATGACCACAACTTATTATTATTTCATCAACATAAACCAACCCAAGTTTTATTGCTTCGAAGCTTAATATTTTATTATAAAATTTTAACATTCGGATCATGTGGTGGTGCAGTTGGAGAAAGCAAAAGGCACAGACAAAAAGCATAAAGAAACGGCGAGCCAAAAGAAAGAGGAGAGCATCCAACCAACAGATGAAACTTGACGAAGAAGAGGATCTTAAGCATGACACTTTCTCCCTTACAATATTTGTAACTTTATCCTTTTTTTGATTCTTTAAGTTTGATCTGTCTACTCCATCAATAAAATAATTTTATTGGGAAAGATTTATGATTCAAATTTAGCCAAATCAAGTTACTAGGGTTGATTGTCAAAAAAAAAAAAATTATGAATCAATTTTTGTTGGTGAATAGGATTAAAACAGTTGAATTGCATTATATTAAACTGAGTAGAAACACCATTTGTTTATCAGAGTAAAGGATTGCTAGCATCTCCTTAGGAGGATCATCGAACACCTGCAGGCCCTCTTTCCCTTCCGAGACCATTTTAAATATACGGTCAGCAGCTTGGTTATCCTCCCTTGAGACTTGTCGTAAATTCAATGCTGCCGATGAAGTGACTTGAAGAACCTTGACGACCTCCAATCAATCACTTTGAATCATCACCCTTTGGTACCTTCAGCCTTGAAAAAGAATTAGACCATTCAAAATACCTTATAATTCAAGCCTCAAATAATAGTTGTACCTCAGAATTCAATCTCAATTTCTGTCGCATTAGAAAAACAATAGGGAAAAAGAACTTTGTCCATTAAATTTTGTAAAAATGGAAGGTCAAAACCTTGGAGAAAATTTAGTTAAGACTTAATTAATAGCGTCATAGTTTGAGAGACTATGCAACGGCTACTTTAGATGTCGTGCACAGAACTATTAGGCATATAAGTATTACACGATGTAATTTAGGTAAAGTTGTATAAATAAATAAATAAAGTGTAATTTACGCTGAAGGGGAAAAAAATTCATATCCGGTATCCTATAAGGAAATATTGTTCAAAATTTTATAAAACTGTTTTTTACGACATGTCAAGTTTTGAATATTTGTGTAAGTTCCATAAAATATTTTCCCCCATAACATCATATAACACAAGCTTGGGAAAAATGATTTAAATTAATGCTTAATGTCAACAATTTTTTTATTAAATTACACTTAGTCAAACTCAACACAAATGATGTTGTTTCGGCTCTTGTTAATAATGCTTCGATTGGATGAGTTTTCAGCGATTCCTGTGCGTATTGATTGTGTGGTTTTGCTATAAGGACTGGCAATGATATAATTTTTAAAGTAGAATCAAGAGTTGTTTTAGAAGGACTTGTCATAGTATGAGATACTGGTTCTAGACCACCAGAGTTGGAATGTGATAATGCTTTGTTAGTTGAAACACTCCTAGCTGGAGGTGCCGCAAATAGTAGGATGACGGAGTTGCGCCTGATCCACTATCTCTTATGCCACAACTGGGAAGTGCGAATTCAACATATTCCTAAGGACCACAACAAAGTTGCTGATCTTATGGCTAAAATTGCCAGCTTAAATTACAACAACTTGCAATTGTTTGAAGAACCTCCGATTTCGATCCAAGATTTACTTAATGACAATCTTGCTACCATGTCCAATGTCGCCTGTTAGTGTTTTCTTTACCTTATAGTCACTATTTTGCTGTATTTTTTTTATTGAAAAAAATTAATGTTTAATGTCTTAAAACACTTTTCTCTTGTTAAATCATAACAAAATGTAACGAAGTGATATTAAAATTATTCAAATAGTTAATTAAGATTTAAACTTTGTTGCATGCATAAAAAAAGGTTTATACTTTATATAACAAATCAAAATTATACCCTAATACAGGGGTCATTGTAATTTGAAATTAAAGCTTGATGAGCTTATTTTATCGAAATTAATAAATGAAAATAAATATAGATTCAAATGCTTTGATTAAAATGGATAAAAAGGAAGGTTAAAGTCTGCAATTAGTCTTTATACGTTGACGAATTTTCAGATTTAGTCCTTGTACTTAAAAGTTAAAAATTAAGTCTTCCTACTTCTTTATTTAAAAATCGTAATCCAATCATTAAAATCGTAAGTATTTTCAGTCAAATTGTCAATTTGGAATTTTGGTTAGGTTGTTCTCATATAATGTGACATATATGAGTAACAAAAAAATAAACATGTTAAACTGACAAATTTGGATAAAAACTACCAATAACAATAATGCTTGGATTATGATTTTAAATTAAAAAAAAAGGATTGAATATTTAACTTTTAAAGTATATGGACCAAATCTCAAATTCTAAACACGTAAAGGGACTAAGTGCATATTTTAACCAAAAAAGAACGGGTCTATTGGATCTTTGTTCTAGATTTAGATAAACAAGTGAATGGAACAGTACTTCCCTCATTTTATGTTTAACGAACCAAAAAAAATCATGTTAAATTGGGAATACCATGCAAGATTTTGATTAGTGTGTGGAGGAAGAACATAAAATGCAAGGTATAAAGGAAAAAGCATCCAATGCAGCGGCTTCAGCCAAATCTGGGTTGGAAAAGGTCAAAGCCACCGTCGAAGACAAGGTGGTCTATTAGATGAACATGAAGGAACCCAAATTTTTTTTATGTCTTACAAGTGTAATGAAAAATTAAAATGTTATTACAATTATTTTAACGATATGTTTGATTTTAACAATGGTGGATATATATATATGTGTGTGTGTGGTGGTGCAGTTGGTGAAAACGAAAGGTAATAATAGTAATGACGCTAAGCAGGAAGAAACGGTGAGCCAAAAGAAAGAGGTGAGGATGGAGCAGGCGGAACTCGATGAAGAAGAGGCACGCCTACACGATGCTGTGACCAAGCATACGGGAGGAGACGGTGGATTCACGGCTGCAGGTACTGATCTTAACTCTCAAGGTGGGTGGATTCCCATCTATCCAACCGCTGCACATTACAATGGAGGTCGCAGTTTTTCTCTCAAGTAGTAGTCTTCATTATGTAGTGTTGGTATCTTGATTTTGTGTCACCATGGTACTTGAATTGATTTTGTGTTAAATATATTTTCAACCACTTGTTGAGTTAATTTATGTATTCTTTTTTTAAATTTGGGTAAATTGCACCCATAAATATTTAAATATTAACTTTTTTATTATCTAGATTCTCATTTTTTTTAATCTATTTTAGTCAAAAGGAGGTTTAAATTTGTTACTACCAATGTTTTTGGAATCGAATGATAGTAGAACTAATTACACCATCAATTTTCGATTTGATCGGTTCATTTAGTTTTAAATAAATAAACTATTAAAAATTAAAAAAAAAATGAATTTAATCATCAATGTTATAGACATTTAATTTTTTGGTTTAAAGTAAAAAATGAATTAAATAATGTTTTTTTTAGTTATTATTTTTTTTAAATTTATAATTTAATCATAATGTTATTGACATTTAATATTTTGGTCACTCTCCCCTTAAATTATTAATAGCTTTTTTAATGGCTTGGTAACAAACCTTGTCCTCCAATATTTACATATATTATCAATTTAGTTCTAATTTTAAAATTTTCAATAAATTTAACCATCAACTTTACATATTCTATCAATTTAGTTTTGATTCTAAAAATTTTAAAATAAAAAGTTATTTAAAAATTCATTTTCTATGAAAACATATATAAAGTAAAACCTGAATAGTTGTGAAATGATACAACATTAATAGAATTTTTATATATTTTATTGTTTTTATAGTTTTTACAATTTTAAGTATTTTTATGGAAAATGATTTTTTTAATAATTTTTTATTTTTAATGTTTATTTTTTTAACGTTTTTAGAATAAAATTAAATTGGAAAAATGTGTAAAGTCAATAATGGAATTTGTTGAATTTTTAAAATTCAAGATCAAATTAATAAATTCTGTAAATATTAGATGACTAAATTTATTATTATGCTAATAAAAAACACCATGTTAGCATTCCACTAATTATTTAATCAAAGAGTAATTAAAATATCAAATGTTGATAATATTAATAATTAAATTAATTTTTTTTAGAATTTAATGATCAAAATAAGAACGTGTAACTTCGGATGGAATTTTATTTCAACAAATGAATGTAAGTGTAACACATTATTCAAATATTAAAAGCGAAATCAATTTATTTTAATTTGAATTGATTTAGAGTTTGCATCATTAAAGTTATTTTATATTGATATTTTATATATTTTATAAATAGATTTATATAAAAATATTGTTGGTATATAAATAATTTGATTTAAAATAATAATAAAAACTTATTTAAATTTGATTTGATATAAACTTAATGAATAGCCTTGTTACAATTTATGGAACAAATAACATAAATTTTGAATTTTTAGAAATTTTTATTTTTTTCATATTTTTAATATTATTTAAAATGTTTTTTTTCTAATTTTAAAGATTTTTTATTTTTTCAAAATTTTTATATTTTTATTGAAAAAAATTTAAATTTTTTTTTTGTAATTGTTAATGTACTTTTAAAGATTAAGTACCGAATTGATTTATTTTTTATTTTTTATTATAATGTGCATTTCGAAGATTTTTAAATAAAAAGTAAGATTAAATTTTAAACCGCGTACTAGAAGAGGTAGGTTTGGGGCCAATGTTGTTGTGGGGAAATGGAGGGGCAGGGGAGGTTTGACATCATACTCCACTCCACTCTATTCTTCTTCTTCATTTCTCACCGGCCTTTTCTCTTTTCTTCTTTAATTTCCAGCCCCTGCAACACTCTCTTCCTTGATCTCTAGGTGTTGTTTTGGTTTTTTTCTGTGTAAATCTCAGTGTCACTTAGCAAAGATGGGAGAGAAGTGTGCTGGGAAAACTCACCTTCACAACAACCAAGTTTTTGATCTCTCCGTGCTTCCACAAGGTGGTTCCAAATGCTTTGATGACGACGGCCGACTCAAGCGAACTGGTAAATTCCACCAAGTTTATGACGACATCCCTTTGCACCAAACACTTGCTTATGTGATGTCATTGTTTTTTTCCTGTGCCAGGAACTGTATGAACGGCAAGTGCTCATATTATTACGGCTGTGATTGGTTCTGGCGTCCTGTCCCTGGCTTGGGCCACTGCTCAGCTCGGATGGATAGCTGGTCCAGCAGTTATGTTTTTGTTCTCTTTTGTAACTTACTACACCTCTACTCTTCTTGCTGCTTGTTACCGCTGCGATGACCCTGTTAATGGCAAGAGAAACTATACTTACATGGATGCTGTCAGATCAAATCTTGGTAAACTAAAATGAAACTTTCATTTGCATTAACAAAATGGGAGGATTCTTCCTAAACTTGTAAACTTAACCTTTTTGTTTTTTCAGGTGGGTTTAAGGTGAAGATATGTGGGTGGGTTCAATACTTGAACCTTTTTGGAGTTGCCATTGGATACACAATTGCATCATCAGTTAGCATGATGTGAGTTCCTTAACACAAGGGTTCCATCCAGAACATGTTTGCTTTCTTTACTTGCGTTTGTTTGGGGGCTAACAGGTTTTTTTTTTCTTTGTTCGTTGGTGTTTTCATTATTACAGGGCTATAAAAAGGTCTAATTGCTTCCATGAAAGCGGTGGCAAAAATCCATTTCACATGAATAGCAACCCTTGTAGGATTGCTTTTGGCATTGCTGAAATCATTTTCTCTCAAGTTCCTGACTTTGATCTATTATGGTGGCTTTCCATTGTTGCTGCTGTCGTGTCCTTCAGTTACTCAACAATTGGGATTGGACTTGCTCTTGGAATTGCTAAAATAGTAGGTATGTATTAACAGCATTCTTTTAGACACTTAAAATGCAAGCAGCCTAATGTTGTTGAGATGAACTTTTTAGAAAGGAAAATGGGTATGGTTTAGCCGACTTAGGGTGCTTTGTTTGGATAATGTACCAGCGAATGGAAAAATTAGGGAAAGCCTGACTAGGACCAGTGTTGGAACCGTTACTCAAACACAAAAAACATTTAGGTTCCAGGGACTTGGAGATATAGCTTTTTGCCTTACTCCCTCATACTCATTGAAATTCAGGTATGTCATGTAACTTCATTTTATCCAATTTATCTAACTCCAATAACAGTATGATACTTGTATAGGACACACTTAAGGCTCTAACATCCGAATCAAGGACAATGAACAAGGCAACTTTGTTAAGTGTTGGAGTGACAACTTTGTTCTGCATGCTGTGTGGTTGCATGGGCTATGCTACTTTCAGAGACTTGTCCCCCAGAAATTATGAAGCACCAACATGGCTCTTCCGCCATCGTACCGGTGTCATACGGGTAAGCTCGGGTAAGCTCGGATATTGATGATGTGATTCACTTAACTAACTAAAATCACGACAAAGGCAAGCGCACCTATCAAATAATAGTATAGCTGGTGAGTCGGGAATATCGTATCCACGATAACTAAAAGTACTAGTACTTACTATCTTTCTATTATCTAGCCTATAAATTGAAGGGTTGTTTTTAATCTAAAATTAAACTAATTACTAAATACTCGAGAGAGAATGAATTGGAAAAATATTCGAACAAAACCAATGACAAAGATGATACCCAGGAAAGAATCACCTAAACTTCACTTATTATTCTAAATCTGAGTTAAATGATTTATTCACTTGCCTTGATCCGTAGAGATCCCTAAATTATATTAATATATCTTTCGAGAGTAAAAACAACTGACTCTAGGTTGATTAATTAAAATCTCTTTCTAATTAAAACCCCTATTGTCGCATTAACTCGATCTATGGATTCCCCTATTAGATTTGACTCTAATCCGGTAGATTTATGTCGTTCTATTTCTAGGATTGCATGCAACTCCACTCAATTATGTCAGATCTACTCTTAAACAGGGACTTTTACTCCACTGAAATAAGCACATCAATCATAAATTAATATCCTGAAAACATTAACACATGAAATAAGTACACATAATTGAGATCAAGAACAAATATTTATCATGTAACTCAGAAAAATCAAATAATAATATTCATAATAGGTTTCATCTTCCCTAGGTATCTAGGGAATTTAGTTCATAATTTGAGAAGAAAACATCTCAAAATTAGGAAAACAACAAGACATAAAGAACCCAAAAACTTCTAGAGAAATTGAATGGAGATCTTCAATCTTGAAGGAGGTCCTGCTTCTGAATTGATTCTGACGGCGTTCTTCGAGTAATTTATTTGTTCTACTCTGCGTCCTCCCTTAGATCCTCTTCTAGTGTGTATTTATAAATTTTAGAATGCTCAGAAACCCTAAAAATTGGTTTTTTTCGCGTGTTAGGGAAACAGGGTTCGAAATCGACACGGGCTGGCACATGAGCGTGTGGCCAGCCCGTGTGGCTGACACGGGCGTGTGCTCAGCCTATGTGGGAATAGCCAGGCCGTGTGGATCCTGAAAGTAGCTCGTTTTGTCTGATTTTGGCCCGTTTTCTGCTCCTTTTGCTCCCCTATGCTCACCTAAATATAGAAACATGAAATTAAAAGTTTAGGAACATCAAATTCACTAATTCACATAATAAATCATCCAAAAATGAATCAAGAATGAGATTAAAACATGTTACTTTTATGGCTTATCAGATATGTACAAGACACGCTGGAATACGACAAAAAGAAAGAGTTGGACACAGCCAAGAAACCGGAGTTGGAAAACGGACACCAACGGACACTGGCGATGAAGAAGAGAAGGGAAGAAGAAGTAGTTCCACAGCGGGCAGTTTCTTTGGGTTTATATTAAACGCATCATTTTCTCTCCAAGTGTCCTTCTAGCTGATTGGATTTGGAGGACTTGGTTATTTATTATAACAAGCAATGGGGTTATATTTTGGATTATACACTTACACTTAACCCCATAATCCAATGTCATATTTGCTTCTTCTTTTTTGTAGCAAATCGAAAAAGGATGCTCCATTTCCTACTGTTTAACAGTTTGATGAGCCGAATCATAAGCCAAAAGAATAGAAAAAAGAAGAAAGTGTTGAAAGTTGAAAGAAGGGGGAAGGTGAATTGGCATGGAAATCAACACTAGTCCTCCTAATAGGACCTCCTCTCACCGCATATCCTCAGCTCGCCATGTGTCAGGTCAAAACTTCCCTCCCCAAATGCAAACCGCCATAAATAAATAACAACGTGGCAGCACCTTAGAAAAAGACATCTCAGTAAGTGCCACGTGTAATTTTAGCAATACGTGGCAGAAACCCACATCCCCCTTTGCTTCTATTTAATTGAAAAACGATGAAGCTGCTAAAAACCATGTTCATTTTGACAAGTTTGATCCATTGAAGAAGAAAAGAAAAATGCAGTCCATGAAGGAAAAAGCAGCCAACGTCGCGGCTTCGGCCAAATCTGGCTTGGAAAAGACCAAGGCCACCATGGAAGAGAAGGTGGTCCTTTCATTTCCTTCTCCTTGTATTTTACACACCAAAAACTTAATTCTAATTTGGATCATGGTGCAGGTGGAGAAAGCAAGAAGCAATGACCAAATGGAGAAACAAATTGCCAAGGAAAGGAAAGAGGAGAGGATCCACCAGGCGGAGCTTAACAAACTAGAGGCTCGTCAGCATAATGCGGCGGCGAAACAAGCCGGAGCAGAGGGCGGATTCACGGCAACGGGAACTGGTGCTTACAAAGCAACTGGGACTCACTCTTATTCCACCACTGGGGAACGTGGACAATCCACTGGAGCTCATCAGATGTCGGCGTTGCCTGGACATGGGAGTGGGCAGCCTGCAGGGCAAGTGGTTGAGGGTACTGCTGCTGCCCATCCTATTGGGTCAAATCCTGGTGTGGGAGGGGCCAAATCACATAATACTCGAGTGGAGGGAAATCCCCATGGATATGGTACTGGAGGGACTTACAGTTAATCCCTTTTTTCTTGTTTTATTTGAGGAAATAAGTAATGCAAAACATGTTATGATAGATATCAAATATTGAGCTTAATACTCTGAAACAAGGTTTTTGCATGAAGCTTGAGCTTAATGGTTATGATAACGCATAGACATTATCTTCAACAAAAATCAACTTTGAATTCGGTTGGGACATAAATCGGAAAAGTTTTCGTAATTTGAATTCCTCCATTCGCTCTTACTAGAGAATGTGACATGTAACAATTTATCAATTAACTGACCACACGACTAACCTATTATCCATATTATCGAGATGACATGACACCATCAGATAAAGGAACCTCCCCTCTCCTCCTTTCTTTTAAGTATTCCGCGTGATAACTTGGCATTCTCCAACCTTCTCCTTCCCTTTCTCCTCTCCCCTTTCCCCCTTCCCCCTTCCAACTCTCTGCTTGTTACACAGTTACCGCCATTATCTTCTTCTTATTTCCTCGTTGTTGATCCTTGTATGAACAAACCTGTTAGGTTTTTGTTTTATGCATGTTAAACTTATCATTGTATATGTTTCGAAGCTTAAAAAATAAAGTATAGCCAATTGTTACAATTTATTTGTGCAATTTTAAGTATAGCAAATTAAATATTATTGTACTAATTTTTTATTTATTGGTTATTTACCTTATCCACATATAATTAGGTTTAAATTACAATTTGTACTAAAAATTTAATTAATTATTATTTTAGTTAATTATATCATATTATTGACTCAAAATGGAAGCTATTAAACTAAATGTAGTGATAATTTACAGGCCTGTTAGAATGTAGTAATTTCACAAGAGAACAAAGACCATTCTATCAATAATGTGAAATTATTATTCCAAAAATGAAATGTAAAATTATTAAGAGTCATAAAGATATAATGATATTACTGTTTTTCTATTAGAAGTGATGCATATCAATATCAATTAATATTAATTTATTTTGTTCTGTAATTTCAGATTTATCAAATTTTTTTTTAAAAAAGTAAATATTTAGTATATATATATATATATTTACAAATGAATAATATTAAACAAATTTGAAATGTGAAATATTCATGCATGAATTTCAATAAAAATTTATTATTTATTACGGGTAAAAAATTGGAATTTTAATATTTTTCAATATTATCCATGCATTAACCGAGGAACAATGTTTCAATTAGTAGGGTGTTTAGATGGTCGGTCCGATTATTAATCGAATTAAATTAATTGAATTGTATAATCTTTTAACTGTTAACCGAATAAAAAAGTTTCAAAAAGAATTAATCGAATCGAAATTTATATGTTTCCGCCTTTTGGTTAAAACAAGTATAAAATATATAAAATCGAATTAATCGAAATTTTATGTTTTTAAACGCTACATAATTAAACACACTAAATTAAGTCTTGAAATTAACACATAATTAACATATAATATTAATTATTAACTTCAATTAATTCAGTCAATTATCCGGTTTTAAATCAAATTAATCAATAACCAAAAATTTAAAAAATTATTAACCGACCTCTGACCGAACTAAGTTCAGTCATCGACAAATTAACCAAATTAAATTGATTTAACCAATTAATTCGATTTTAACCAAAGTTTGAATGATACTAATATAGATTTGAAATTTTGATGGGTGCAAAACGGATTTATTACTGAAAGAAAGTGCAGCAGTCGACAGGATTACTCTGAAATGACTCAAATCAATTATCTCCTAGTAAAAGAAATAAAAACTTCAACGCATAAACTTAGATTATTTGGCCTACCAATCAAAACGCTTACAAAACCACATTAGATACTGAAAAATTGCGGATACCAAACCTGAGAGTTATGTAAGAGACTAATAAGTAAAAAACTCAAACAGTAAAAACACAGCAATTCAACGGCTAGCATGTTAAACAAGGGCTCTATCTGATACAACACTTCATTACACGAATCTCCTGTTATTAACTACTTGGAATGCACTAGTAACCAATGCAAGCCCTCACACTACTGACTTCCGCAACTCCGCTGGACCATGTGCAAAGTGACATCTTTCTCCGAACGTGCAACTTCCCTTTGCAAAATTGTCGCACAACTTCGTTTTGTAGTTGCTTCCTGGATGCCCTTGACCACCATGTGCACCAGGTGTTTTGGCAGGACCTGGAACCGGACCTAGGCTGCTGATTAGTTCTCTAACCATTGCACTCGCTTCTTTAATTTGCTCAAATGATCCTTCAAGCTCGATGTTCCTAAGTGATGGATCTGACTCATGCTCCCGAATAGACAGCTTTGCTCCTGTTTGACGACATATCTGTTTCGAGTGCACACCACCTTTCCCTATGATGGCTCCTGCAAGGGAAGCATCCACACTAATTTTTGCAGTTGCTGAAGCACCAAATGTAGCAGCAGGACCTGATGGGGGTGGTGGTTCCATCCGACTGCCCATGCGACCAGGAAGAGGTGCCATGGAACGGGGATCATCTTGAGATGAAGCAATAGGCTTGCCAAGTTCCCACTCTCCATGTGCAAAATGACATTTGTCACCATACTTACAACCTTCAGGACCACTAAATTTGTTGCATAAGCGAGTCTTGACTTGGGAGCCAGATCCATGCGGGACTGCAGCTGTTGCTGTCACATTTCTAGAAGCCGGTGGAACAGCTGGTGCAAGGTTCATCATCTGGGCCACCGCATTGTAACCTCCAGGAACATAGTGCAGGAAATGGCAACTCTCACCAAATTGACAACCAGCAGTACTGCAATTAAAACAACACAGGAATCAGCTAAATATAAACCATTAGAAGATGACATACATACACTTCACCGGTATAAGATGTCAAACCCGGAAATTCAGTAGACCAGAAACTTAGCTAGAGCAAGCACAAAACAAATATATCAAGCGTAAACGCATAACAGTGAAAAGAACCAGACCACACTAGTTCCCTGTCATGTTTTCTATTAGAGTTTGCAATCACCGGATCAACAAAACAAACCACAAAACCTTCATCCAGAAAATAGTAAAACAACATCAAACATGAAAGAGCTCCAATGACAAAATTTTCACAAAAACACATCATACCTGAATTTCATCATACTTCGATTTATAACTTACCATCGGACTCGATAACTGTACCGATTTTGAAAGTTTTTACCATTTAATTCAATCTTAGGTACAGTTTATAAGTTGAAACAAATGATACATCTTTGATATAATTTGCCTTTTTCACCAAGCAGATCTCTGTTAATCATTAACCTGATTATGATCAAACAACAGTAATGTACCTGTCATAGCTCAATACCCCACATTTGATTAGCAAAATCACAATTTTTTAACTATCAGTATTAGCTAATTTATAAAGTTAAATTCTTTACAGTATAAGCATTAGAAATGAATTATTAAAAAAAAACAGAATTTAAGTACAATATAAACTGAACAACACCAATATTTATTATTTAGGTGGGTATAAGAATTTTAACCTGAAAAATTTGGTGCAAGGCTTCGATTTGCTTCCTACACCAGTTGATAAAGATTCCATTTCTGTTGCACAACATTAATTAATTACTTTTTCTCTTTTATTGAAATTACCTCCAAAAAATTACACGTAATTAATTCTTCATTTGAGCTGTTATTGAAATTTAATTACTAATAATTATATAATTATATAATTAATTACTTCTATATTAACACTTGAACAAGCTGATGAATATTAACAGGAACAGAAACCATATATTAGAGTGAAAAAAGGAGGGGAGGGGCAAACCTGGCTTAGATTTCTTGATGCCGCCATTAGCATTGAACCCAGCTTCGCGTCTTCCTCTTTTACGAGTATCCATTTGAGAACTTTGCTTTTAATGAAAAATCACAGATCCATGTCCAAAGGAAAAAGATACCAACGAAAAAATCAATGACTGCAAGAGTTTCAGGAACCCTAAAAACCCAAGAAAGAGGAATGTAAAAAACCCAGAGGAGAAGGAAGAAGAAGAGTAACCCTAGCTTGGGAGAAGATGAGGAAGAGAAACAAAGCCAGAGAGAGTGGGAAAAAAGGTTGAAAGATAGAGATATTTAATAGCTAGTAGCTAGGGCTGATAATTCACGGCCATAATAATCCAAATGAATCTTAGCCATTTTGAGGTCCTTTTTGGGCTTTATTTCTAATCCAACTTCGATTAGGTCCAAATCAGCCTAACTTTCTTTATATCCATTCAAGTCCAGCCCCGGACTGCCATTTCCTCTTGGGTTAATTTTACTTGATACCCTCCAAACTATAAACTAATTTTTAAATTGATTCCCTAACTTCAAAATGTTTCAATTTAATCCTTGAACTTAAGTATTTCTAGCCAATTAACTTTGGCATTAAATGTCAATTTGGATCCGATGTGATATTTTTAAAAAAATATGGATTAATAATTAATTTTTTTGATATGTTAGATTCAAGCTAACATTTAATGTCAAAAACTAATGATTAGACGGATAAAAGTATGATTCAAAATGATAGTGATATATATATAACTATTATCAACCCCTTGAAAAAGCAAAATGAGCTAACTAAAGAATATTGAAGTAAGTATGGAATCGATTTAATCAATTTGGTTAAGTTGATTTTGGAAATTAACTCAATTGTAGGATCGGTTTATTTGATTATATCAGTTGATTATTGAATTTCATAATCAAACACGACTAAACCGACTTACTATTTAGCTAATATTTGTATTCAGTTTCGTCTATTGAACTCAACTTGTGACAACCTATACTTTTTAACAAATCTCACCACCATCATTTCTTTCATACTCAACCTTGAATTTTCAGAATATTTTTTGAGCAATCATCTTTAAAAGAAAAGGATTTAACAAAATAAAATATACAGTGTGAATGACGAAACTCCATGTTTAGAATTCCCTTGTTGGCATTGGCACTGTGAAAACTACAAAACTTTTAGGTTCCTTGCGAAGGGCTACCTTACAGGACTCATCTGAAGCAGCTTCTCCGCTTGATCCGGGAACAAAGTTATAAACAGATATGCACAGATGAGTACAGTTCCGAGCACAGCTGAAATCTTGCCTTGAATTGTCACCAAACCAGCTTTGCCAGCATCTTGCAACTCAGTTTTACCTACGGAATCAAATGTACCTGCAAAAACCAAGAACCATTTCATGTTTTTGTTCCTTGCATACATCACAAGCATGGTCATTACAACAGCACGCGGTTGATGTTTAACCTGGTTTTACAGTTTGAAGCCCTGATGTTATACATGCTATATTCTGGAAACCAGCTTGCTCCAATTTATTGGCAGCAGCAGTAGACCTTCACATTGAAAAAAGAAGTTCAGTTCCATCAATGATTACTCACATTGAGGCTAAAATGAAGATAAGGGCATCGAAATAAATTCAGACCATTCATCAGTTGAGTATATTCAATGCATATAGCCTTTAATCGGATCTAGAATGAATCGGATTCGGATGTATACTAATAAATCAGATTGCAAATCAAGCATATCCAGAGCATGGTAAGAACTAACCTCAGCCCCTCTTGACATACAAGTAACAATTTAGATTCGGGCGAAAACTGACTTTTCACGGACTGTACAAATTCAGGATTGAGTTTTGTAAATGGCAACCCAAAGAATAAGCCTGAAAAGTTATTGTGCAAAGTCCTCTTAACAATTGTGCCTGCACAAACAGAACAGATCAACATGTAAGTTATGTAGTACTTAAACTGAGAAATGAGCTGAGTTTAGAAGGATTGGAGATAGGAGGTTTCACCAGGATCATTGTCTGTGTTTTCAATGAAAAGGGGAACATGATAACATGATTTGATATGAGCTCGATCAAACTGAGATTTATCGCGGACGTCGAGAACGGCATAACCCTCAACAGCTATAAGTTTTTTGGCTTCTTCAGCATTTACAAAATTGACTTCAGCTCTAATGCTTAAGTTTCTTCTCCGGATAGGTGTGGCTCTTCCATAGTTGGTCTTTAATTCCAACCAGGTTTTCCTAGTGCTGAAATCTCATCTCAATTCATTACTTCCAATGTTCATATCTTCTTTTTTATTTAAATTTCTACAGTAGTTGTGATATTAAGTACAAATATCCCAACAAAAATGTTCATGCATAGAGCAAAATCAAACTGCATTGAACAAACTACTACATTCTAAGATCACTAACCCATAGACATAGGAAAACTCAAAAATTCATGTTCGTTCTTTTTTGTCCATTTTCTAAGGAATCCAAACAAAAATTTACACAACAAATTAAGGATGGAGTAGAATGCATTGTAACACTCCGATCCCACATTCCTTGGTAAACACAGTGATCTTTACTGTAGAACATTTTCAATTTTAGCACTCAATATGTATATTTCTTCGAGAAACTTGTCTTTCCAAACTCAAAATAAAGCTCAATATTGGAGCATTCTAATTTTCTCAGAAACCAAACAGTAGACCCAAATATCAGGTTTCGAAATTAAGCAAATTTGAGAAGAAAAGAAGTTTACCTTGTAGAAGAGAGGGTCAAATAATAACAAGTAGTAGCAATTCCAGCCATTGAAAGAAATATCTACTTGGTTTTGTTGCTGCTGCTCCTCTCCGTTTTTTCGGAGTGGTTAAACTGGAGCCAGCTTAGAATTGAGGATAGCCACGAGATTGACCCAAGAAATTTGGAAGGAGCAATGGGTTTCTGCCACGTGTACATCAAAATCGGATATATGATATTATTATTTCTGGAGCCTTCCTCCTTTGATTTTGCTTTCCAAGAACAAGCAATATAAAAAGTTGAAACTACATTGTATGATTTTAGATTGACCCACACCCCACTCCTTTGATATTTAAGTTTTTTTTTCCTATTTTGGTAATTGAGTTTAGTTTTTTGGTATTCGAATTTTTTCAATTTGATATTCGAGATTTCTTTGTCCCAATTTGGTTATTGAGTTTTTTCTTTCTCTCAATTTAATATCTATATTTTTTTACCGAATGAGCATTAGCTCAATTGACATCTACATTATTGTCACTGCAAGAGGGCATGCATTTAAACGCATTGAAGCATCATTATCTTTATTATACCCCTACCCCGATTGGGAAACGTGACAACACAGGAACCAACCAAAGATACCCACTAGCAACTCTTTGCCTTGTACCATCCGAATGGTCACTTAGTGACCAACTAACCAAGTGCCTCGTACCCCCTTGTGGGAGGGACTGTCCATCCAATCAGATCATCTATTAAGCCATCTGCTATTAACGGGTTGATACGGAATAAATGGAGGAAGCGAAAGAAAAATCGAATTCAAGTTGTTCGACTCGAAAATGAAAGATTTGGATCTGATCTAAAAAGAAGAAATAAAGAAATTTAGTAATAAAGAAATTGAAAATAGTAAAAGAAGAAATTTGAGAATAAAAAATAAATAAAATCATAATTAAATAAGAAATAGAAATTAAAAAAGAACAAAGTGAAAGATAGATGAGTAAATCGATGGATATGATGATAGAATGATAAATGTCCAATTGAACCATTTGAGATATAAATCCCAACAAACTCAATTAATGGCTTTAATCAACCCTCCGAGAAATAATCCTTGGCAAATTGAAAGGTGAAGAATGAATTCCCACGACTCTTTAAAGAAAATCGAGAAAAAAACTACTTCTAAAAATCATAAAAAAGAAAGCTTGCACAAAGAAACAAACTCCCAGACTTGAAAAATTTATTAATGAAAACCAAATTATCTGCTTAATGAACAATGAAGAAACATTTATATAAGCTAGCTAAGTACATCCAAATAAAACTCTAAAGTATACTAAAACTCTATTTAATCTAAATAAGTAGTTTTGAACAAAACTTTTTTGTTAACAGATAACTTAAATTACTTAATAATTATAAAAAAATTGTAATAAAAAAATAATAAGAGATAATAAATAAAATATTGGGTTCATGTATAATAAAAATTAAGCCTAGGACCCGAATCTAATATGAAACGCCTAAGCTTGTGAGATTGATTAGAGTCCTTGTAATGAAACGCCTAAGCTTGTTAACATTCTCCACATGAGCTTGTCATCATAGATTGAGAGTTTAGGCCCACAAACAAAATTAATCCCTTCTAATTCATCCTTGCTCCAAAATCTATCGTCTTGAAGCTTCAACTCTTCTTCTCGAATTTTTTTTTTGTGATAAAGTCTTGAACGAATAAGTTGAGGTTTGACTTTAGCTGTTTGAATTCGGATCTCGTGATTGGGTCTTGAAGGAAACTAATCACATCTCCATTATGACCTTTGAATTGGACCGAGCTGCTCGTATCACTGGTGTATTCTCCTGAAGAGGGGATCACCTGGAAACCATTACCTCTCCTATAAATATCCCAAGTTACCACATAGAAAGGAGGCTCTCTCCTTCCCGCCAACAAATCTTAAGATGCTAAGCTCTCATCTTTCTCCTCTCCATTCTCCTACTTTTTCGACTCTCGGGCCCGGCTTGGGTGAACCTGTCTTTCTCGGCACCACCCCCTCTCCTCTTTTTCCCTGATACTCTATATCAACAATCTTCCTATTTAAGAGTTGGAAGGGATTATAAGTAGTTCTAAGCATTGTATAAAAAAAATAAAAAAAGTAACTATATTTTTTTATTAGAGCACACATAAAAAATCTTAATTGAGACATATAATATCATTTGATCTAGATATCAAATTCAACATTGAAATTAAATTTAAGTACAAAATGAAACATTAAGTCTTATTTGTATAAGTTATAGAATTATTAATTATGAAAATGAATTGTTGATAAGACAAATTCATAAAGTTCTAAAAATGGAATGAGAAATGGATCTGAGACACCCCATTGCTGTGAAAAGATAAAAGGTATAAAAATAATCACATATTAAAATTGGTAATTAAATAAGTTAATTGTATTAGAAATTGAATTATTATTTGATGTATTTTAGTGAAATTTTTTAACTTCATAAATTGACACGTGCCCTTATTTAGCATTTTTAAAAAATAAAAATTAAATAAATGAGACAAATCATTTTTTTAATCTCACTTGTAATTTATAGAATCTAAGAACTCGACCGTTAATATATCTATTCAGTCCTTTTACTATTAGGAAGTGGGCATATTGGACCCATCATAATGAATTGAAGTGCTTAGGCCCTTCTGCTTTTAAATTTGAAGCTAATTGGTAAAACTGATAAACGTGAGTCACGGGATTCGTCCTAATTTATGGTGTGGCACGTGAACATTGGGACCTAGATGGCATGTCATTTGGCAATGTCAACATGGAACCCTAAATTTAACAAGTGCAATTATGGATTTTACATTTAGCTAAAGCTATAACAGATTTATGGCAAAGATCTTCTCTTTCATTTCATCAACAACGATACTCATTATAACAGGCACCGATATTTAACAAATGCAACAATTCATCGTCGAGAATTCCATAAATTCCGATGCATTTTTATTCAAATCAACATCCTCGCTTTAAAAGTGAACAGCAAAAAGCAAAATGGAGTCTGCGAGTATGATTATATCTTCAAAAAACAAAGACAGATCATCGAACAGGATCGATTATCTCACATTTCACTGGAAGTGCCTTCTCAACAGCGACATGCAAGATTTATGACTCAACAGGCCTTTTCTTGGTGGTGTATGGGTAATACTCCTTCCCTGTGTCCAGCCTTGTAGTCTGACCTCCAGCATCAATCACCGCAGAGGTGAATGCCAGAGCTGATCCGGCAGAAATAGCTGTTGAGATGCTCCTCCCTAGGAAATACATAACACGTAATACATTTGTTGAACACTACAAGTGGCCAAAGCTGATTAAGTTTAACATAGATCAAGAAACCCATAAAAGGGCATCGACAATCCATTTTATTCTCCTTGAAAGCACAAAAACTTATGGAGATCCACTATATGAAGTAATGCATTTACGCAACCCTCTGCTTCGAAAGACAAACTCAGACCCCTAACTCAAGGATTTTTATCACAACATATTTCAGCTCAAAATTGTCAAGTCTTGCTCGACTCTACAGATAGTTCACTGTACAGATGTAAACAACAAAGCAAGCAAATATCGAAATGTACGAAAAATAAAAAAAACGGAAATGATAGGTGAAATCAGAAAGTATTAACTTTTACTATTCACAAGATGCAGAACTCCTACCACTACACGTATAACAAGTAAATATGTTTAGTAAATATCAACACGACAAACAAAAACAAGTCAAAGCAATACTGGAATATATGAGTATAACTTTAGCACCATTCTTTAGATGGTAGAGGAGATCCTAAGAAACATCACAAGTTTTGAAATTGTGAAGAGGTAAAGTTTTCTAAGGTTAAAGTTTTCAGTGACTAAGTTTAGATGAATCATCCAAGCTATGCCAATTATCAGAAAATATTGCTGTAAGAAATAATAAAATCAGATAGAAAGTCATGAGGCGCACAAAGCGTACCAGACTAGCACTCTGAATAAAATTTATACCTTTGAAACCGATAATGGAAGCCCCAGCCACGAAACCACCAACAGCACCATTGACAAAGTCTCTCTTCATCCTATAATTCTGCAACAGTTGCTCAACACCAATATAGACTCCCCCAATTGCAGCAAATGTCATTCCATAATTTCCCATCATCTTTAGCGTTCTTACAAGCCCAGGTATGGCAACACTTCTCTCAACACGAGGCACATCATACCATGTAGCAACAACGGTTCCCCAGATAGTACCAGCAACAAAACCAGTAGTTGCACCCTTGATTGTTTTCATTGTTGGAGTGTCATCATCCTCATAATACCTAAGCTCTGAGGGATCCACAGCCATCTTACTGCATAACAACCAATACCGAATGTGTTGAGCCACAGAACTTTGTCTAGCATATACATTATAGGAAAAAGAAATGACCCAATTAAAATACATCTGGAAAGTAACAAGGATTGGGCGTGGGCTACATAGAGGAAGGTAGTTCTCTCCATCCCATAAATCCCATCCTTTCCTGAGACTCAAGCTTGAGAATCTCAGACTTCAAAGTTCAATTTCAAATTTTAACCATTTGGTATCCTTTCTGGAACACAACAACGAGCATATCATCTAAAGCAAATTAGAATTCAAAATGGACCTTCGATAATACCGGAAAACAACACAAACTCAATGCATAAAATCAACATAATCATACTGTCATATGTTCATAATAATATATAAAAGCACTTACAACTTGAAATAAAAACACATCCATATACAAGATTTTGAAACCGTTAAATACAGGGAAAAAGGGCAATGAACCAATCATTTTCAGTTTAATTGCACAGCTGCGAACCAACAATGCCTATGTACCAAATTAATACATCTTTTTTATTTCGAAAATGAGAAAAAAGAATTTCTGAAATGCTAATTTACTATCGGTCAGATCCCAAAGGAAAAAAATATATTAAATTGAAAAAAAAAAGAGGAAACAAAGGAATTGAGAATAGATCAAATCAAGCAAATCAAAGGATTAGATTAGATTTATGAAAAGAAAACCCTAGATTATGCAGTTGACTCCAATAACTTGAAAGCGATAAGGTGTAGGAAAATAGCGGTAATTAATTAAGAAGAGAAAAAAGAAAAGGAAGAGAAAATGGAGAAAAATTACCTTTCGGAGGAAATTGGAGAAGACGAAGTGAAAGAGTGAGGGCGTTTAGCTCACAAAGGTTTTCGAGAAATTCATTTGCTTGATGATGATGCGCTACTAAACCTGTTACCCGCCCCGCCCGGCTCCAATAAATTCGGGTCTGGATAGGTTTATTCATTAGAAAATTTTATTCAAATTTAATTAAAAATACATAAATATTAATTAATATGAATTAACTTTTATATTTTTTGACGTATTTTAATAAATAATTATTTTTTATTAATTAACTAATAATTCTAAATTTTTAAGTTTATCGAGTCGAATTATTACATTTATACATGTAAGAGTAATTGGATAAAAATATAATTATGATAGTATAAATTGTAATTAGAGAACTACTTATTATTAAATTCAACAATATAATTACTATTAAAATTAACAAAAATAAATAAATAAGCATTGTATGTAATTTTATTAATTACTCGAGTTCTCACCCTTCTCTTAAAAGTTGTAGAGTATACTTGAAATGTTCCAATTAAATTCAATTAAATTTAACGAGACCTACTAATTTAATGATTACACATTATTGAGCACGAAAGTTTGAATATCGAAAATAACATTATTGAGAATGACAACCGCGACAAGTAAAAAATTGGCATAAGTAACCCACAAAGATTCCCTTTGGCTCACTGCTCGGCACATATGCGAGCATTTCTCCACCGGTTCTCGAGCTTACAGACTTCATCTTCTTTCCCTAACTCTGCATAAAACCACTCTTTCTCTCTACTATTCTACATATAACCTGGTCTCCATTAAGAAAATTACCAAGATAGATATAAAAACAAGGTTCCTTACAGATGTTGCAGAGAGACAAATTTCTCATCTGAATAACAAGATTTTCTCAGAGAAAAAAAAATCACTAGTTTTCTTTTTAAAATTTGTGATGACACCATGGAATATTACAAGCATGTACTGCAAACTTATCAAAATGGAATACTTGGAACCCCAAAAAACAAATACCATGTAACAACAAGAAACATCTCAATCCATACATGACCTCACAAGCATTACTTGCACTCGACAACAGCTTCAGCAGCCCGTCGAGGCTTGTTTTTGCGTCTGCTACCGTTTTGTCGGTACCCAACCGATTTAGTTGCATCATCGGTGCTTGACTTTGTCGTAATGCCATTTCCTTTCTTGATTGAATCTATGTTTTCTTTTGCTTGCATTGATCTTTTCCTCTTCCGTCCGTTCTCCGTGACAGCTTGGTTTTTCATCTCTTTGGTAAGAACTGAAACTTTTATATCTTCACCATCTTCTTCAACCTTCTCCGCTTCATCTTCATCGATATCATCCTTCATCTGCTTTTGTGGCCTTCCTCTTCTCTTATATGCCGGTATTTTTTCATCTTCACCACTACCCGGATCTTCAAGAGACGAAACAACATTCTGCTTCTTTGCTTTTCCTCTTCCTCTTCTCATCGTAAAACAACGATTTCAAACAACTAAAGAAGGTTTCTGCTAAGATGAAAAGATGGATTCAGGCCAAAATAATCCACATTAAGTAAGAAAAGATTAACCAATTAAAGATTAAGCAAAATACATATAGCATGTCATCAGTTTATATACATACAGGCAATACTAAATAAGTGAAACATTCATGCTGTCATTCCATCATTACAACAAAAGAAATTGCTTATTTATGTGTCTGTATATATATATATAATATGTATGTATGTATAATGTTCACTCTCCTAAGAAACTTTGTAAAAACCCACCTAAATCAAAACAGAAACTCCTATTTGGTTCATCCGACTGCAGGTTTTCCCCATTTTTAATTAATAAGAAATGCATTTTCTTGTTTTAATTCCTGTTTTTCCCCTACATTTTCTAGGAATAAATCAAAGATAAAAGAGTTCATAAACACATAAATCATTGAATAGAACTATAATAAATCAAATAAAAAAGATTCAAGACAAATCAACCTTATCCCAAACTGAATTTAATCTGAAAATCCAAACAACCACAAAGCCATACAAATCTTCAAGTTTGAGTAACCAACAAAGAATAGAGAAACCCCCAAATCAATACCAAATCCATAACTTCATGTTATTCACTTTGCAATATGAACTCATAACATCTTCAGTATATCAATCTAAGGTTTAAGTAAAGCAAAAGTTTTTATCATTTTCTGAATTACTAAAAGATAAAAGCATCTATGACTCCTATAAATTCACCACCAAACACAGCATTAACTCCTCATAAATGATAAATCAATACGACATAAAAGAAACATTTACATACCCAGCTTTTTCTCTAAGAATAAGGAAAGAGACAAGAAAAACGAAGCTGATCTTAAAACATACATCAATATTCTGCATCTTTGAAACAAAATCCCATTTTTCAGAATCTCGTTTACCAATCCAAGAAGTTACTATAACAGAGAAAAGAAAAGCTGGATTTTTTATTTCTTTCAAAGGTTGAGTGAAGCAAAGAAAGAAATAAAGAAAGTTTTTTTTTTCTTGGAAAACTATGATCTGAATGAGAAATAAAGAAAACCCAGATCAGTTAAAAGGAGAGATGAGCAAAGGCACAATGGGTTTTTAGCAAAGCTCTAAGCCATGGAGTTGAGAAAGAGAAAATGTAGAGAAGGGAGAAGGGTAATAGATGAAGAGAAAAAAGTGTTAAAAAGATATGTATTGTATATTTCTTGGGTGTACCTTAGAAGGGTTGTTTTCTAGTTCTAGTTCTAGTTCTAGTTCTAGAGTTAGAAAAAATATTTTGTAGGGTAAAAAACAAAAGTAGAAAAAAGGTTAACTTAACAGACATTGCTTCAGTCCTCACTGTTAAAGAACAATTTGTCTACACTTTAGATCATCATCATCATCTCTCTCAACATTGACTGTGGGTTCTTCGCTGACACGTGTAGGGTGATAATGGCCATTATATCAGAAGAGTAAGGGTTTATTTTGGGCAAAATTACCATGAAGGTCCTTCTTCTAGATGTCATATTTAATTTTACTAAAAAAAATAAATTAACTCCTATACATTATATTAAAGAATAAACTGATCCTTTTTATTAAAAATTTCATCCAATTCTACTTAGACCTGATCATGGGTTAGGCCACCCATCTTGACTCGAAGGTTCACTTGAAAAATGAGAGAATTTGGATAAAAATATAAGCCCGAAAAATAGACTTGGATAAAAAATAAGACTAATTTAAAAAATGGGCCACGTCTCGAACAAGACTTTTTTGGCATGGGCCTGGCCCAGCCCAAATTCAACATAAAAAAATTCAGTTGTTTGTTGTTGTTGTTTATTATTGTTATGTTGTTTGTTTTGCTACTATTTCAGTATTATATTACTACTATTTTGTTGTTACTGCTTAAATATTTTATAAATCTTGTTTTATTGTTAATTTTGCTACTATTTTAGAGACATTTGCTTATTAAATTACAACTATGTTAGTGTTATTTAAGTATAAAAACTTTTTTTATATGTACTTTCAATTTGTTGGGAAACATTTGTTTTAATATTTTTAGTCTATTTGAAGTATTATATTTTTAAAATTCATTTTTATATAAAAAAATATAAAAAAAAATTAATGCGGGCAAGCTGGACCGGGTCAAGCTCGAGTTTTGTATTTTTTATCCGAGTTGGACTTGGGTAAAATTTTAGACCCATTTTTTAGGTCAAGCCTGAGCTTAAAAAACGGGATTGATTTTTTGCACTGGCCTAACCCATCCCATAATTTGCTCTAATTCTACTACAAAACCAGCATTATTCATAGAATAACCAAACAATGTGACACGTGGCATGCCATATGCCGATGTATATGGACCAATTTATAACAATAGAAATGAATGAAATTTTAAACAAAAAAATTAGTTTACTTTTAAATCTAATATACAAGGACTAATTTATCCATTTTTTAGTAGAGGGAGTAAAGTATAATCCAACTTTTAATACAAGGGCTTCTATGATATTTTTACCCAGGTATTTTACATTTTTTATTTGTTTCTTTTCATGGTTGGCTAAAGGGTTGAAGGGGAATTTCAAAGCTAAAACCAAAACAGATAATTTTAATAAGTATCTATTGACACGAGGGTATAATCGTCATTGAGTAATAATATTGGAATATCCCAAAAGGAAAAAGAAAATTACACATGGAATTATATTATATCTAAGTATATAAACGATAAATGTCTGTATCTGATGAAATGGATCTGTCTTTGTAGTTGAATGGTGTTTTTCACACCATTACAAAAGATAAAGAAGGGTTTTTTTTTTTCCCTTTTTCTTTTAATTTATTTAGTAATAACTTTTATTATTGGAGGATGGAGAAAAAAAGACTTGGGTTTAGAGAGTGTACGTTTTCAAGTTCCAACAATGGACAATGTTCCTTATTGAGGCACTTGGGGTGTTAATAAAATAGTTTCAAATACCAAAATATAGTACTAAGTAATTAAAGGAAAAAAAGAAAAAACCCTGGTTAAAATGTTCCCCACCCTAAATGTGGCCTGGATTCAAGTCACGCTAGTCGCGTTTCTGTTAGGACATGAAAAAAAAAAAAGATAGTTGAGGCTTACTTGATTGTTCAATGAATTTACCTTGAAAATTTAACCCAATTCCAAGTATGATTATATAGAAGTAGTTGATTTAGTCATTGTGTTGTTGTGAAAAAGCGAAAACAAAGAGTTAAGTCCTTTTGACAAGTTATTGTCAATTATATATTATGCCACTCCCAAGTCCAAACAAACAATTGACAAACAAAGAGCATAACTCTCATACAAATATGTTGTACCAGAACAGATAAAAATACTATGGTACATGTACATTAGATCAAAGAACAAACTGATTCTTGTACATCAGCATAAGGCACATGTGGCACACCACGTGGTACATAGTCATGCAATCTGACTCCTAGTATAGAGACCTCTATGGTACTTTTACCACCAGAACACAAAGTTGACATAAATTTTCATCTTAGAGACTGAAATAAATAGTTACAGCTGGTAACAAGTTATTAGTATCATGATGGACTCACTTTGAAGTCAATGGTTATAATAAGTAATGCATATGGATGGATGTCTAAATGCTGAACCCTAAAAAAAGGAAAAGAAAGCAGGAACCAGAATCTAAAACTTTATTACCTGACGCAAATAAACTCTGTCCATACAGGCTAATCTGGTAGTTGAAGAAAACTGGTTCCTCTTTACTATGTATGAATGCAGGATAGGTGATGTTAAACAGCATAAAGTATCAGTGGAAAATTGCAAGAGATAACTCATAATGGTGCAATAAAATAGGTATAAATAATGTATCATTTATCCATGCTAAGCTTTGCTTTTAGATCCTGCCAAACTCGAGGGCCACTAGGATGATGATTCACATATTGATTCAGGAATATTTTGTCTGAACATGCAACAATGGTGCTCAAGGCCAAGTCAGGCTCTGCTTTTTTATGATCTTTGAGCCAATTATACATTGCCATTCTAAGCCTGACCCTTTGTGTTGTATAAGAAAGAAAAGAGGGGAATGATACTAAAGACGATAAGGGGTAACCCAATTCGTTTACTAGAATATCAATCTTAGATTGGATAACAGTTTTTGATTGATTTAGGATTTGAGGGGATACGGTGACCATTTCAGACACGTCTGCCTTATCCAAACCGGCATTCACGATCGAATCAAATCTCTCTTGGAGGTCCCCTCCTCTGCCTCGAAACACCTTGAATGCTTTGTTCATCATGTTTGGGTTTTCTCCATATCCCAAGTCTAAAAGGAACTTCATCTTCAACCTTTTTGACTCTCTATCCTTTCCTGAGTCTGGTAATGGCACAATTCTTAATCCAATAACCCATTTACTCAATTCTTGGGGATTCTCTTGGATGTATTTACAAAGCCTCTTTTTTCCAACATTCAAGTTACTAAGTAAACTATTAGTTTTCTTCAACCTGCATGAACCAAGTAATACAGTGTATGAACAAACAAGTTTCGCAATCTCATCCACCTCCATCTCAATCTCGTGAAAGAACACAAAACATTTAATAAGATTTGAAACGAATTGCTGAACTTGGATTTTTGGAAACTGTAGGAACATAGAAGATATCTGATCTACTGGATGTCCAAATTTCAACAGGAACCCGACTAGTGAAAATGTAGCATACCCAGAACCCTCAAACAAAAGCCCTGGATGCTGGCTGATTAACCTAACTAACTCATTGCCGCAGAACATCTCACGAAAGATGTTCAGAACACAGAGTATCAAACCCCAATTATATGAATCTTGATCTGACAAATGCTCCTGAATCCAAGCATGATCAAATCCCATACTCCTCAAAATCTCTAATACCTTAATGAATTTCATATCTACATCACCAATCAAAACACAAGGGCTACAAACAATAATCTTAACCATAAAAGAGTGGCTAAGCCCCAGTTCTTGATAAGCTTGAAGCTTTAATGGCAAAGCACCAGATTCAAGTTGGAACACTTGAATTGCTTTCTTATACATCCGACCAATCTTATTTCGTGCAATCCCGAATTGACACAAGACCCTATAATTCTCAAAAAACAATGAATCATCACTCAAAAACATCAAATTCCTAGGAAGTAAAGGAGTATATTCCCAAGGCTTCAATCCCAAACTCTCAAAGAAAGGTTCGAATTCATTAATGGGATGATAACGTAAAAACCGCGCCATAGAGCTTCTAACATCCTTAACAATGTTAACCTTTTTCAAAAGGTTTCGTAAAAAATGAGGTGAGTTTTTGCTCATGTTCTCCGCATCCATAAACGGAATACTCCTAGTCCAATGCAAATATTCCAACAAAGCAGCTTGAGCCTCTTTCAAAGTGGCCCGAGGGATTTTGGGAACCTCTAAAACCTCACGCTTCACTGCTACAGCTGATCCTTTTGACCTATAAAACCTAGGGTTTTGCCTTTGTGATAAGTGAAACGAACCCATTACAAAAACTGGGGGGTTGAGTTGGTTTTCAAAGAAACAAGAAGATACCCATTTGAGAATAGCTGGTTTTCTAAGGTTTCGAAAATGGGTCATTATTAATTTGATAAAAAAATATGAATCTTTGCTAAAAATAAATAGGTAGAGAGAGCAGAAAAAGGAGGAACTTTTAAAGCTTGAAGAAGAAAACAAAAAAAAGAGGGCTTAAGTTTAGGTAATATACCTTGGATTTGGTAAGTTTTGAGAGGACCAATGGCAGTATGTTGGTTTAATCTTCGTCAAGTGATACAGTGGCAGCCATGAAGCAGCTGCAGTAACCCGCTGAGGTTTTACAAATTCGGATTCCGGCAGGGGTTTTGGACGACGCGGGTTTAGAATTAGACTTCAAACAAGGGTAGAATGATTATTAATTTATGGGATAATGTAACTTTTGGCCCCTGAACTTGGCAAGTAGGTCCATATTGGCCCCTAAACTTTTTTTTATCCACTTTTACCCCTGAACTTGAAAGTTGTTATTCATTTAAGCCATTATGTTAATAACCATGAAAAAAAAAATAGGGATTATGTAACTTTTGGCCCTTGAACTTGACAAGTAGGTTCACATTTTCCCTTAAACTTTACAACTAGGTTCACTTTGGTAACTGTACTTTTTTTTGTTCACTTTGGCACTTGAACTTGACAACTAGATCCATTTTAATCCTTGAACTTGAAAAATCTAAAAGTTTAATGACGTAGCACTCTGAGATTGTGCCACATCATCACTGGAAGAATAAAAAAAATTTAGATGATGATGTGATACAATCTCAGAGTGTCATATTCAATGTTTTAATAATCGAACCGATGGTTAAACGTGTTAGACCACCAGTTCTTGATTCAACTAGTTCAATTGTTGGACCAAAAAAATTAGTTTTACTTGACTTTTTAGATTTTTATGAATTTTTAATTAATTAATTAATTATTGTTGGTTCGACGGTCGAACTGACCGAACGGTTGAATTAAGAACTGGTGGTCTAACTTTTTCAACCATCGTTGTAGTTATTAAAACACTGAATATGATACTCTGAGATTGTGCCACATCTTCATTTAAAAAAAAATATTTTTCAAACTTTGAGTGTCACATCATCAAACTTTTATATTTTTCAAGTTCACGAATCAAAATGGGTCTAGTTGTCAAGTTTAAGTGTCAAAATGAACTAAAAAAAGTTGCAACTACCAAAGTGAAATTAGTCGTCAAGTTCAGGGGCCAAAGTGAACTTACTTACCAAGTTTAGAGACCAAAAGTTACATTATCCTCTTTTTTGTCACGGTCATTAATAAAATAGGTTTAAAAAGAATAACGATTTTCAAGTCCAGAGATAAAATTAGATAAAAAAAAGGTTTAAAGGTTAAAAAATATATTATCCCTAAAATTATAATCTTCTTTAATTATTAGATAAATTATGCCTAAATATACTAAATTATTAATAAATTTAATTTTATTCATTAAACTTAAAAAAAATTAGGCTTAAGGGTGTAAAAAGCCCTCAAACTTTTTCAAAAAAAGCAATTAAGCCATTCATTTTTTTTTGCACTCAATTGAGCACTTGAACTTTCAAAATGCATCAAAAAAGCCCCCAAACTTCTTAAAAAAAGCATTTAAGCCCCTACTTTTGTTTTCACTCAATTGAATACTTGAACTTTCAAAATGCATCAAAAAGACCCTTAAAATTTTTCAAAAAAAAAAATAATTAAGCCCCTGATCTTATTAAAAATTAGAAAAAAATTATAATAAATAATAAATTTTAGAAAAAATATTAAATTATAATAAAAATATAAAAAAGTAAAAATTATTAAAAATTAGAATTTTTTTATAAAAATCGTAAAAAATAAAAAATTGTAAAATTTTGTAAAAATCATTAAAAAAATTAACGACCCCTAATTTTTTTCAATTAAAGTCATCATGTGTCGCAACACAACGTGACATGTGGCGAAAAATGATAAAAAAAAATCAATAAAAGTTATAGAAAAATTATAAAATGCTTGTTTTGGTACAATAATTTTTATAATTTTTTTATATTTCTATATATTTTATAAATTTTTACGATTTTTATAAAATTTTACAGTTTTATAATTTTTTTTCTAATTTTTAATAAAAGTAGGGGCTTAATTGCTTTTTCGAAAAAGTTTGAGGGTCTTTTTTATGCATTTTGAAAGTTCAAGAACCCAATTGAGTGCAAAAAAAAGTAGGGGCTTAATTGTTTTTTTTTTTTTTGAAAATGTTTGAAGACCTTTTTGATGCATTTTGAAAGTTCAAGTACCCAAATGAGTGGGAAAAAAAGCATAAGCTTAATTGCTTTTTTTTGAAAAAAATTTAAGAATTTTTTGCACACTTAAGTCAAAAAAATTATAAAATAATGATTGAAAATTTATTTTGAGCTAGAATATAGATTAAACCATCAAAAAATATTTTGGGACTTATTTTTTATGGCCGGCCCAATTGTCTAGGGACACTCTATTTTTTCTAGGGTTTGTCTATATTTTCTTTACGCCATTGTCTCATCTTCCATAGCTTATGCAATCTGTAGTTTCGTTTTAAACAAAGTACGAATCATACATGTGAGATTTAAACAAAGTTTAAACAAAATGGATTTTAAAAAAGGAAAAAAATTAAATAGTAATTTACACCACATTGGCCCAAAAGATGACATGAACAAGCCATACAATGTTAGAGCATCAAGAGATCAAATTCCTTTGATCATGTGAACCTCAATTTGAACTGTAATCTTAGTGATATGGTTATGCCAAATGTAACAGCCCGATTTTGGGTCTAGTCGGAACAGTGGTTTCGGGGCCACAAATCCGACGTAAGAAAATTTATTTTTATTATATTTTTATGGTCAGCAATTTCACGGAATGATTTCGTGAAAATTTCGTTCGAAAATTTCGACGTTTGGGCACTCAATTTAGTAAAAAGGACTAAATCGTAAAAAGTGCAAAACTTGTTAAATTGGAGTTAAATTGCCATGAAATTTTAAATTGCTATGAAATTTTAAATTGGAGGTCCTTAAATGGTAATTAGACCATTGGTTAAGTTGGTGGACAAAAATGGACATGGTTAGACATGTTTCCAAAGTTTTTCATTAAGGGCATTTTGGTCATTTAGTTATTAAAATGAATTTGGTCATTTAGTTATTAAAATGAATTAAAATCAAAAATAAAGGCCCAAAAATTTGTCCATCTTCCTCCTTGCCCGAAATTTGCAAGAGGAAGCCATGGCTAGGGGTTTTCAAGCTTCCAAGCTCGATTGTAAGTCTGTTCTAGCCTCGTTTTTAATGATTTTTACGTTTTTGAAATCCTTATAACAAGATCTACCTATTTCTACCATTAATTTGAAATATGGTTAAAGTCTAGGGTTTTGAACCATGAAGAATATTTGTGTATTTTGATGTTTAATGGCAGATTATGCATGTTTATGGTTAGGGAAACAATTTTTACTAAGTGATTTTAAGTGAAAATGCTTAAAAGGACTAATTTGTAAAAGTTATAAAATATGTAGTAAAAGTGTGTTTTAATGGAAATTATGGGCTGTTATAGTTATGAAAATGATTTGGCTAGGCTTGTATGTTAAAGAAATTGAATAAATTTCATTTTTCGAGCCTAGGGGCAAAAATGTAAATATGTGAAACTTTAGGGGCAAAAATGTAATTTTGAAAAAAAATGTGATTTTTGGGTCACATTGAATAATGTGACTAATAAGTGAGCTAAATTTGATATTATAGATCAAGAAAAACGAGGTTCGGACCTAGAACGAGGGAAAAACGGGTATTTGACGGTTAGGTCCTTTTCACCATTTTTGGTATCGAGGTAAGTTTGTATGTGAATAACGCAATGCTATATTTATGTTTTAAATTGCTTTAATATTTTATGAATTATATGATTGATATTATGAGCAAGTTCGATAATGCCAAGATAACGAAGAAGTCCCGGTTGAACCTTAGGAATAGAATAGGATACGAGTGACATGTCACTAGGATCCCATGTGATATATGTTTTTATGTGATCCGGGTGCTGGTCTCGTACGTCTACCAGTGGCTGGGTAGTCCGGCATGTGTTTGCGGATACACGGCGGCTTGTGTGAAAGCAAAGATCACTGCGTTACGCGTCTTGGTGACGACTTGTGTGAGCAGTTCGTGATTAGCTCGAGAGCGAGCCCCTATGTGTTATGATATATGAGGTAACATTGGCTACATATGTGGCACTTATGTGCAAAGACTTTCCGTGTATCCGATTAGTATTCCAAGTGTTCAACGGGTAATTCAAAGATTATGTCAAAGATGTGAAAAGATATGATCAGTATTCATGAGTTAAATGCATGGTATGTACGTAAAGTTTATAAGCATTGGCTTCATGATATTATGTATTCATGATCAATATGAAAGTGACTTTAAGTTAACCATGTGATTATTGGTTTATGTGTGTGATGAATAAATACATGGTAAAGTTGATTGAAACTTATGAAAAAGGGCTTTTGAGCCAAATGGAATTGAGATATGAAATGTTTTATTTCCTTGATTGTGACTCAATGAATATGAAATGAAGGAGAGATTGGTATTAATATCTATTAAAAATATTTATGAAATCTTGTGATTAAGTGTTTATGTTTATGATGTGCAAATTCATGGTAGATTCGGTTGACGAACATGTGTAAGGCTTTGGGGCTAAATCGATTGGTGAGATAGTAAATGCTTTTCGTTTGAATTGTGATTTATCGGTTATGAAAAAAAGGAAATATTGACATAAATGCCTATTAAAATGGTTATGAAAGTATGAGAAGTTAAGAGTTTAAATCATTGAAAGATGTTAAGCTTTGGGCTTGAAAGTATGAATACGCATAATTAATGTACATGTACTATGAGGCTTGAAATGATTTGTTAATGATTATTATGGTATGTTATATTAGGGAAATTGCGAATGTTTGGCAATTGTTAAGATGTATTAAATTAGGCTTATAAATTGAAGGGGGTAAGCATTGTGATTGAGTAAGTTATGCCTATGAATATTTAATGACGATTATGTTGTGTTATGTTATGTTAGTTATATGACAAATGTAGGTCTATTGATGCTTATTATTTGCATACGAACTTACTAAGCTCTGTAGCTTACTCCCCTTCCTTTCCCATGTCTTATAGGGTTATTAAGCTAGCTCGGGTTGGAGATCGCTGGAGATTCTATCACATTATCAAGCTACCACTACGGGTATTGACGAATTCAAGTATTTTGAGTCTATGTCATGTATAGGGGACTTGGTCTTTTGGTTATATGTGTCATTATTAATTTGGCCATATGTGTTGGTTTGCAACGGTGTATAGTTCGTTTTTGTATATAGCCATGGAAGTTGGCTAATATTGGTTATGAGTATATTTGTATATTAATGCCAATTGTGAATGTGAAATTTTGCATGATATGGTGTAGAAAAGTATGATGTTTTAAGTACGATAGACATTGGCTTTTAAATGACATGTTTAAGCCTTAGTTATGATGGTATTGGCTGCTTGTTTGTATTATGAATTATGCCATTGAAGTTGTGTGCAAGTGGGTACAAATGAGAGTGGAAAATGGCTTGGTGAATAGCCTTGTTATTGTCCACACGGGTAGACACACGGGCGTGTGTCTAGGCCGTGTGTGACACACGGTCAGCTCCATGGGCATGTGATCCGGCCGTGTGTCCCCTGCACCTCAATTTTTGGAAAATAGAATGTCTAGAATTGAGCACATGGGCAGAGACACGGGTGTGTGTCTCAGCCGTGTGTGCTACACGGCCTAAGGACACGGGCGCGTGCCTTGGCCGTGTGACCTTATTTGGTTGATGACATCATAAACAGAATGTCCCCTATTTTGGACACGGCTTGAAGCACGGGCGTGTGATATGCCACACGGGCGTGTCCCTTAACCCACACGGGCGTGTGGTCCTGTTTCATGATGAAAATTTTCTAAGTTTTGTAAATTTTCCTGAGTTCTCGGTTTAGTCTCGAACCCGAAGCATGTTTCGGGCCTCGTAGGCTCGTTTTAGGGACGATATGAATGTGTATGAATGGTTTTAATTTGGATGCAAGTTTATGACTTGAAAATGCATGTATGATATGATGTAAGTCCGGTAATGCCTCGAGCCCTATTCCGGCGTTGAATACGGGTAAGGGGTGTTACACCAAATGGTAGTTGAAATCTTGAGTTGTTTCGCGTTTGGTTATCTGAGGAAGTGGTCAAGGAGATAGTTTGTATTCCCCATCCTCATCCCTTTTTAGGATCAGATAGAATTATTTGGACACGTATGGCTTCAGGATCTTTTTCGATATGTAGCGCCTTTTGGTCTCTTAAGGAGCATTCTTGGAATGCAAAAGATGTCTTCTAAAAGTATCAGGGGCCGCAGAGAATTAAAATTTTCCTTTGGCTAGCTTCTAAGTAAAGGCTCTTGACTAATTTAGAGCGTTCTAGGCGGGGATTTGGTCATAATAGCTCTTGTCTTGTTTGCGGTTGTGAAATTCAAGATACTCTTCATGCTCTTAGAGATTGCTCGGCTGCAAAGGAGGCTTTGTTACAAGTCATTCCTATCGATAGGAAAAATCATTTTTTCTCCGGATCCTTATAGGATTGGTTGACTTCTAATCTTCGCTCAAATGTACGAGTGTGTGATCGAGGGGTTTCTTGGTCTTGTCTCTTCGGGTTAATTGCATGGCGTACTTGGAAAAACAAGAACCTGTTTATTTTTCAAGGCATTACTTGGATGGCTCTTGAAACCATTAGGTTTCCATTAGTTGGGCGCAATAGTTCGATCTCAGGTACAGAGGCAATCAACAACTTCCCTCTACGAATGCTCCTCAAACAACTATGGCCAATACATGGGTTAACTTGTTCATTGATGGTGCAGTTACTAGCGGTACAGGAAGTGCTTCCACTGGGGGTGTTTTACGAGATCAACATGGGAGTTGGATTTTGGGTTTTAATCATTGTTTGGGACGTTGCTTAATCTTTGAACAGGAACTTTGGGGAATCTTGGATGGTTTATCAGTGATGCTTAGGAAAAGGATTAAAAGGGCCATGATTCAAACGGATAATCTGAAGGTTGCCAGGGCTTTACAAGAAAATAAGATGACAGACTCCAGTATCACTGTGCTCAGAAGAGTTCGAAGAATTATGAGATTTGAAGGGAATTGGTGCATCAGATATGTCCCTAGAGATCTTAATAAAGTTTCTGATTGTTTGGCAAAACTGAGTCTAACAGGGAGTTCAAGTCTTCAGGTTTATGATAGTGCCCCGAATGAAATTTTAGAGCTCATTCAACAAGATAAGAATAATGATGCTTTTATTCAATTTATATTTATTGTAACACCCTTTACCTGTATTCAACGCCGGAACAGGGCTCGAGGCATTACCAGACTAATAACACAAGTACTCATACAATTCTGAGTCATAAATTTTCGTCCAAATTAAAAACCATTCCTATTCAATCATAAAGTCCCTTATACGAGGCTACGAGGCCCAAATCATGCTTTAGAAGTGGTTCGGGACTAAACCGAGAACTTTAGAAAATTTTACAAAACTTAGAAAATTTTTCATGTTACAGGGGTTACGCACCCGTGTGGTTCAAGGGACACGCCCGTGTCACCCTGAGACACGCTCGTGCTACTGGCCGTGTTCAATTTAGGGAGCTCTCTGACTTGTGCCACACGGTCGTGCCACACGCCCGTGTGCTAGGCCATGTGGTCGATTTAATTTTCATAATTTTTCATAAAATAGGTGTAGACTTCACACGGCCGGGGCACATGCCCGTGTTCAAGGCCGTGTAACACACACGGCCGAGACACATGCCCGTGTCTCTGCCCGTGTGCTCAATTCTAGACATTCTGTTTTGCAACAATTAAGGTGCAGGGGACACACGGCTAAACCACATGCCCGTGGGACAGACCGTGTGTCACACACGGCCTAGACACACGCCCATGTGTCTGCCCGCGTGGAAAAAATAAGGCTATTTACCAAGCCATTTGCCATCCACCCACCTACATAACATAACATAGCACCAATTCAAGCTTATACATACAATCAAATCATCCATAACCAAGACATCAACACATCATTCACATGCTAACATCTAACATACATAAACATCACATATCTTATCAACTCAAATCATGCAAGTTTCCTCATTCATGAAAGGTATCATCATATGATTATACTTATACCAATATTAGCCAATTTCAAATGGCCTTATACAAAATGAACTTCTAACCAGCATAAGGCAACACATTTGGCCAAATCAATTATGACATGTAACAAAATGACCAAGTCCTCTATACATGCCATAATACAAAATGTTGAATTCATTGATACCAAAATAATGGTTGATAGTGTGAATGGATCTTCGGCGATCTCCAATCCCGAGCTAGCTTGGTGACATATAAGATAAGGGAAAGAAAGGGGAGTAAGCTATACAGCTTAGTAAGTTCATATACAAATAATAAACAACATTAATTATACATTTATCATATGCATGACATAACATGAATCAACATAAATGTCATTAAATCTTCATGAACATAACATATTCAATCATATTCTTACCAATAGATCATCATATACCGAATCTATTTCCATTGAGTTTTTCGTACATACCTGCACTAACTCATAACATAATCACATACTTTCTCATTTTTAACATACCCGTTGAACCACTTGGAATACTATCGGATACACGAAAATATTTGTACATAAGTGCCACTTATGTAGCCAATGCTACCACAAATCTCATAACACATACAAGCTCGCTCTCAAGCTATCATCGGGCCTGCTCACACAAGCTGTCAGTCGAGACATAATTATGCGGTTCTTCTCACACAAGCTGTCAGGTATCCACAACATATGCTGGTATACCCAGCCACCGGTAGGACGTACAGGACCAGCACCCAGGACACACAAATCACATAATCACATGGGTTCCTAGTGACATGTCACTTGTATATTAATATATTCCTAAGGTTCAACCGAGATTTCTCTCTTGCCGGAACTTCGTTGAATATGCTCGTAGAATCAATCATACATTTCATGCAATATCAAAACATTAAAATACAAATATAACATTCCATTATTTACATACGAACTTACTTCGGTACAAAAATAATGAAAATGGACCTAATCGTCAAACACTTTGTTTTTCCCCCGATCTAGGTCCGAACTTCATTTTTCTTGATCTATAATAGAAAATTCAGCTCATTTAATACTCATATTATTCAATTTAGCCAAAAAATCACATTATGGAAAAATTACATTTTTGCCCCTAACTTTTCAACTTTTTACATTTTAGTCCCTAAGCTCGTACAATGAAACGTGTTCAATTTCTTTAATACACAAGCCTAGCCGAACCATTTTCACACTCATAACATCCCAAAATTTCCATTAAATCACACTTTTACTACATATTTTATAACTTTTACAAATAGGTCCTTTTTGACATTTTTACCGAAAATCACTTAGCAAAAGTTGTTTATCCAACATCAAATTTGCATAATCTACCATTAAAAATCAAAATACAAAAATATCTAACATGGTTCAAACCCTAGACCTTGATTATTTCTTAAATTAGTGGTAGAAATAGATAGATCGGGTTACAATTATTTCAAAAATGTAAAGAGCATTAGAAACGGGACAAGAACGGACTTACAATCGAGCTTGAAAGCTTGGCCAAAAACCCTAGCTATGGCTTCTTCAAAATTTCGGCTAGCATGAAGAAGATGAACAAAATTTGGCCTTTATTTTACTTATTGATTCATTTAATTACTAAATGACCAAAATGCCCTTAATGCATAACTTTGAAATTTCACCTAACCATGTCCATTTTTGTCCACCAACTTAACCAATGGTCTAATTACCCTCTAAGGACCTCTAATTTAAAATCTTATAGCAATTGGACACCTCTAACATATAGAACTCAAATTTTTCACTTTTGCAATTTAGTCCCTTTTACTAAATTGAGTGCCCAAACGTCAAAATTTTTGAACGAAATTTTCACGAAATAATTCCATAAAACTGTAGACCATAAAAATATAATAAAAATAAATTTTACTGCTTCGGATTTGTGGTCCCGAAACCACTGTTCCAACTAGACCCAAAATCGAGCTGTTACATTTATGTAATTTTATTTCTATGTTTTTCACCATAAAAAAAATACTTATCATGGAGAATAGCCAAACACAATAAACTTCACAAAAACACTAAATTTTCAAGAATGTATCATGTTCATAACAATAAAATCATCACAAATTTACTTCAACAAAAATTCATCCATCAATATGCAAAAAATTATAAACAACTTATAACTCAAAAATATACTTTAGCTTATTGCGGTGTAATCCTTTACAAGCTATTTAAGCTTTTCTACTTCTTTAGCTTTCCCATGCATGGTCCTTCATTTTTCTTTTCTTGTAGCCTCTTTCCTGCATTTAATATATTGTGCTTTTACTCATTTTCATTGCAAAAATGTGATAGAGGCCCATGCATCCTTAAATGCATGGTGGAATATTAAGTCCCACCCATCATCTCACAATCCCCAGCCCTTTTTAATAATACTTGTTGATGCAAGACACTAATAAAGGAAGAGAAAAGGAGAAGATGGTAGTGATGGTTAGGAAGTCAGTTCACTTGAGTTAAGCAGAAAGTCGAAATATGGAAAGAGGAGGAGAATGATAGTCTAGTATGTTGCTACCCCTTCTATGGGGTATTTATAGGTGAGGGATTTCCTTGTCCAATTACGCCACTTCATCAACAATTTTGGGATAAGATGGTCATGCCAGCCTAGGGCATTAGTTGTCATGTAAGACTCTAGCATTCCCCGTATTGAAGGTGTAACGATCCAATTTTAGCTGGTGCCCAAAAATGCGATTTCAAAATCAAATTATGTAAATTTAATATGTGAAATTATGAATAGAATAAATTACAAATTTAGTATGAAAATATATTATTGAATTGTCGAGTAATTAAATTGAGAAAACAAGTAATTATAATGTAGGAACTAAATTGTAAAAGTTCAATCGTTATTAAATTTTAATTTAGAAAAATGTCATAAAGCTAAATTAGTAATTCAACCAAGGGCAAATAGTTATCAATAACCATTTTTATAACATAGATAAGTGGAGTGTGATGATTTCATCCATTCATTCTTTAATTAAGAAAAATAATTATATATTATAATCATTAAGTTAAGTTAATTAAGTTTAATTAAACCTATTAACCTAAGTATATATATATATGATAAGTTGGTGGGAAACAGATGAGGTCATCATCTTCCCTTGGTTTTGTCGTCCAAGGCTTGAAGAAAAGAAAGAAAGAAATAGGATAATCTATTCCTTTCATTTCGATCCAAAATTCCACAAGGTAATTAAGTTAAATTCATGAAATTTTTATAGATTTTTTTATCATTTAAACTTAGTTTAACTAGCCTAAGTAATAGATTTTAAATTTTTTAAGTTTATACCAAGTTGCGATTAAAGAGTTGTTAGGTTCAAAGCTTGAAAATGATGGATGGCTAATTATTAAGCTTAGATTTTGTTAAGATTGTATTAGAAGATAGTGAAATTAGCTTAGATTTAAATGTTTAGCTATATAGTTAATTTTTTATATTAGGGAAAAAATTGAATAAATTGAAAGCTATTAAGAAATTATGCTATATTTTAAAAGTATGAGGTCCCTAGTGAATAATTATAAAATTGAATTTTGATTCGATACTAAATATCGAAAGATATGAGCAATTCAAATATAAGGACTAAGATGAATAAAATGCAAACTATGTCTTATTAATGTATATACATGTGATTGAGTGAAACTAATATTATTTCTATTATCGAATTTAACGTACTTAGCAAAAGACAACATTGGACCTTTTTGAGATAAAGGAAAGGCCAAGGTAGTAGACGAGTAGCCTATCGTGGTTTATACTTTCATGATTTGTTCTCAATACATAGCAAGATAGGTGAGTATATTTATGCTATGGTTGAATTACGGAAATGAGATGAAAGTATATGTATATGATGATAAGCAAATGATGTCTTGATGCAAACAAATGTATATAAAATGAATGTGTTATGTACAATTAGAAAGCATGATAATGTGTTGTATTGATATGCAATGGTATGAAAATAAATTGAGTATGATATGAATTTGCCATGTGATGACTTAGAATATGTGAAATACGAATGCTATGAAAAATTGAATACCCTATTACAATCTAGGATTAAATTCGGTATAGTTGGTGTAACAGCCTAATTTTCAGTGGTGTCGGAAACAGTTATTCGAGATCATTAAATCCGACGAGTGAGTTTAAAGAATTTAATAAATTAACATTTATGAGTCAAGTATGGCATTAGAAGTATTTTTTTTTAAATTAGTGAATTTTGTGATTTAAAAGAATTTATAAGATAAATTGGGTCAAAAACGAGGTATCGAGACCTCGAATTCATAAACCGAGCAATAAATATTTTTAAAAATATTTATGGAGTGTTAATGAGTTAATATTAAAGTTTCGTTAGGGAATTTTAACGTTTTGATAGTTAATTAATTAAAAAAGACTAAATTGAAAAAAGTGCAAAACTTGCTAAAGTGATTAAATAGCTTAAGTGTCTAATGAGGAAGGATTTAAAAGGCAAATAGACCCAAATTATATAGGCTGGACGGTATGGGCAAGGAAATGGGCAAGAAATCAATGTGAAATAGGGGCAAAATTAGAAATTTTGCAAATTTATTAGATAAAACAAAGACTAAATTGAAAAATCTAGAGTTTTCTTCATTTTTCATCAGCCAAAACGCCATAGGAGAGTTCTCAAGCTGATTTTTCATATTTTTGCACCATGTGAGTTCAATTCTTGCCTTTTCTTTGTAATTTTTATGTTTTTGTGACTTTTACAATTAGGTCCAACTATTGAATTCATTAATTTTTGATTCTATGAGTGATTTTGAAAGTTACCATGAATGAGTGCTGGAAGTTTATGATGAATTAACATGGAATTGAAGCTTTAATTTTATTATATGATGATTTTATTAAGTGATTTTGTTAGAAATTGATTTTTAGGACCTAATTATGAAAAAGTTATGAATTAGGGTTTAGTGCTGAAATTATGAATATGAAAGGCTGTATAGTAGCCTAAAATGATTAGATAAAGTGTTAATTGAGAAAAATAAGCTCAATTGATGGGTTAAATTGTAAAAAAAAAAAAAACTATAAAATTTGAGATAAAAGTGTAATTTCAAAAATTGAAGGGCATAAATTGTGGAGTGAATTAGAATTGAATTAAATGTTAATTAATTGAAAATTTTATATTTTAGATCAAGAATCCGAAAAGAAACGTGGAAAAGAGAAAGTAACAGATTAGTCTCTGAATTTCTACAAATTCTACAAATTGGCCCAGGTAAGTTCATACGGTTGAATTTTCATGTTTAATTGTTAATTTAGAATGATATAATGTATTATTTCATTTCTTTGTGATAGAATTATGATTATTGTAATAAAATGAAAATCGAAGCAAAAGTTCAAATTGAGTAGAACGCAGGATTGAGTACAATCGTTCCGTGACTAGTGATGAATTGACGGCTAAGACTATGGTTGGACTATGGCTAAGTGTGAAATGTAAGACCATAGCTGGGCTATGGCATTTTAGTGAAAAGACCATAATTGGATTATGTCATTGTGAATGTAAGACCATGGTTGGACCATGGCAGTATATGTGTGTACGTGTAAGACCATAGTGGGGCTATGGTATTGTGATATGTGCAAGATCATGGAAAAGCCATGGTAATATAAGTGTAAGACCATAGTTGGATTGTGGTATTAAGCAAACGATGTACTCAAATCTGTAAGACGTTCTCTAATTTGACAAGTATTGGTAAATATTATTTGAATTAAAGTGTTGAAATCTAACTAGTTATTTGACATTGAGCTCAACTAAGTGAATTCATCATTTGAAATTATGGATGACAGGAAAAGTTAGTGAAACATTTGTTTAATGATTTATTATTAAATGTTCGGTAAGATTTATGTTTTAAGCCTATGAACTTACTAGGCTTTCTTAAGCTTACTTTTGTGTGTTTAATGTTATGTGTAGATTGACGAGAGTTCGGAGGATCAGATTAACACATCAAGCCACATTATCTAGATAACTCCGGTAGATTTTGTTAAATATCATATGGTTTATATGGCATGTATAGGATCGAATTGAAGGAAATTATACTTGTAATGGGGCTATGAGTAGTATATACAAATACTTACATGTGTATGTTTAAAAGCAAGTATTTAGTAGCATCTTATAAAAATTTAATAAATACAGCCAATGTGGTAAATTGGTGCAAATGAGTTGTGTGATAATACATAAGTCTAAAATTTGAGTTATAACTTGTATTGGTTGCTTGATTGAAGTATTATGGTATATGAAAGTATTGCATGCAGGTTAAATTGTGTAAAGGGTGAGAAAAGTGGCCTTAAAATGGCAATTTTTCGTCCACACGGGTGGACACACGGGCATGTGTCTTGACCGTGTGTGACACACGGCCTGGCACATGGGTATGTAGTCTGGCCGTGTGTCCCTTGCATCTTAAATTGAGAAACAGAATGCTTAGAATTGAGCACACGGGCAGAGACGCAGGCGTGTGTCTCAGCCGTGTGTGCCACATGGCCTAGAACACGGGCGTGTGTCTTGGCCGTGTGAATACTGTACCTTAATGTTTTGCAAGTCAGAGAGTTACACGGGTCAGGGACACGGCCGTGTGACCTGTGTCACTTGGCTCACACGGCCTATCGACATGGGCATGTGACCCCTGTACAAGAGAAAATTTTTAAATTTCATGAAAATTTTCCTATGTTTCCGGTTTAGTTCCGACCCGATCCTAACATTAATTTTGGGCCTCGAGGGTCTATCCTAGGTATGTTATGGTTAATATCGAAAAATGTATAGTAATTGATATGAATTATCTGTAAATGTTCTGAAAACTCCAGTAATGCTTCGTAACCCTGTTCTGGCGACGGATACGGGTTGCAGGGTTAGGGGTGTTACAGTTGGCATCTCTTAAGATTAGTATATGGGGTTTATTTCGGTTTATATCGATGAGGCATGAAGTGCACATTATACTTCAGACATACCGATGAGGTGCTAGACACATTTATATAAATTACTTCAGTTTATACCGATGAGGCATGAAGTATAATATACTTCAGACGTGCCGATGATGCACTGAGTGCCAGTTATATTGGTTTGATAGTTGGTTGATCTGTGTATCCGTCTTGAGTCCATGTCTGGTTAATAGGGATTATAAAACATGTGAATTGGTTAATGAATATTGAATGTTGATTTTTGAAATTGTATATGAACATCGTAGCATTGATGATAACATGAGAAAGACCAGGTGATTTGATTATGACGAACCCTGAAGGCTAAAATGGATATAAAAAAAATCAATGGATTCAATTGTGAGAAATGAGAAAGTCAATATGTTATTATGAAATGTCATAGAATACATGTGATTGAGATGGTATGGAAAATGTGTGATAGTTTAATGTGTGTAATTGATATACATCATGATACTTGAAATTGAAATGGTATAATAGTTGAATTTAAAATAATGATATGTGATACGTTAAACAAGTATGAAAACATGATAAATAAAACCATGAGACAAGAAAGATGGATATGATTTAATCTATTGTTGAATCTTATATATGTGTTCTATTATTTCCAAATCATGTTAGCACCATTGAGCTCTATTGTTTGACGTGTAGTTTGTTTATTTCCGTGCATAGGTAACTTAGATCTCGCTTGAGAAGTATGACTGTTCCCTTGCCAGACCCAATCGTCGGGTCTGAGCTATAGGATGTCACATCTGTTGCCAGAGCAACTACAATTAAATGCAACATAATTTTTATTGATTCAATACATTATATCTACTGCATGATTATTACATCATTATCTTATAATATATTATCTTATCCAAGGTTTATACGAGCTTGTGAAAACTCTTTTCATAACCTGATACCATTGAAAGACTAAACTATAAAGTTTCGAAATATTTTGGGTTGGAGTTGTGACTTTAGGGGTTTAATGTCGCGACCTCCAAAACAGTAGGTTGGCATCATAACTTAAGGATTAAAATGTAAAGTTTCCAATCTTCATCGAGTTAGTGTCACAATAATAGGGGTATAATGTTGCGACATTGAAGGTTGGTGTCGCGATCTTGAGAGCAGTCTACTATAAGTTCAATCCATTTTTGGTTCCACCTTATCAATCACATAAAATGACCAAATTTTAGGACCTATAATGGCAAGCATAACAAGTATATTTTCATCCCAGCTTCTCAATTCATCATATCATGCCAGCTTATGCAATTAAGGCTTAAGAAACCTTTACAACCAAATGGTCAAATGGCATACACAACTCATGACAAAAAACTAGGCATAATTAGGCCATATATCAAGCTTAGTTATACATACCCATAGGCACTAATCCAACAATAACATTCATAATTAGGGATGAACATTTACATATTAAATACCTTATATACATGCCACTACATGAGATACCAAAATGTACATATTTCTACCATCTTGATGATAGTGAGATATCCACACTGATCCGACTTAGGGAGTTCCGCAAGTTGGGGATCTACATGTAGGAAAAACAAAGATAGATAAGCATTTAATGCTTAGTGTGGGTTTGGATGGGCGGTGCGTTTACCTGCAGTTAGTGTAAAAACAGTGGTAGCGGTGAGATTAGATACTGTAACATGAGACAAAAAGTAAACTAAATACACCGCCCATCCAAACCCACACTTAGTAAGTTTATATGAAAATTACAGCACTTACCCTGCTCATAGATGAACATGCTACTACCAAAAGGATTTGACATACATTTGGCTAAAGCTTGGTACATAATGTCACAAAAAGTGCATAAAAAGCATAAGTATACAAATGTGTTGGGCATTATAGCATGTCCAAAACAGCACCAACTTATTCCAATTCATACAAGATCATCATAATGTCATATACTATAATCAATTCACAAGTTCATACCATTTCAATTTAAATCACATATCATAATAGATTACCAAATTTGATTAATTTCATTTTCCGATTTCAAGATTCAATTTCAGTGTTTCACCTAATGGTACCCTAGTAAATAGACTCGAACACTATAATAACCCGGTTTCCAGTGGTATCGAAAAATATGATTTTGGGACCCCGTTTCTGTAAATCGAGTCCGTAAAAATTAAATAGGGATATTTACGAAGTTAGTGTATAGATGAACTAAAATTTGGATGAGTAATTTAGCCGAAATAGTAATTAATTAAGGCCTAAAGACTAAATTGTAAAGTCCAATTGTTATAGATTTTTATTTAGGAAATGGCTTGGGGACTTAAATTGCAATTATCTAAAGGGCCAAAATGGTTAATAAACCATTATTAAACACGTGCTAGTGGATGATAATGATAATTGTGGATTAATTAAGGTTAATTAAATAATAATCTAAGTATAAAATGAAATTTGGTGGATAGAGAGATAAAACATTATCTTCTCCAACTGACCATAAAAGAAAAGAACAAGCTTAGTGTAACACCCCTCACCCGTATTCAACGCCGGTATAGGGTTACGGAGCATTACCGGACTTACAACACTTATAAACATACATTTCATATACAATTTATCATGTCAAATACAATTCAATCACAACCAATGATAGTGTCCCTTAATCGAGCCTACGAGGCCTTAAACATGCATTAGAAATGGTTCGGGACTAAACCGATAGCTCAGAAAATTTTTCAACACTTAGCCAATTTTTGCTTCAAACAGAGGTCACACACTCGTGTGGCCAGGCCGTGTGTCTCACACGGCCACTAGACACACCCGTGTCACAGGCCGTGTCAAAATAGGGGATACATACTGACTTGGGTCACACGGCCAACCATACGCCCGTGTGTCTAGCCCGTGTGCCCTTCGAAGTGGCCACACACGCCCGTGTGCCAAATTATGTATTAGGCCGTGCCAAACCTGTAGGGTATACTGACTTATGCAACACGACCAAGTCACACGCCCGTGTGCTAGGCCGTGTGCCAATTAGGGGTATCTCGACTTGTACCACACACGCCGATCACACGCCTGCGTGTGTGAGACCGTGAGAGTATCTCGACTTCATTTTAAATTCAACACTGGGGACACACGATCAGTGTAACTCCGATCGTGTGTCACACACGACTGAGACACACGCCCGTGTCTCGGCCCGTGTGGACAAAAATAGGCTATTCACCAAGCCAATTTGCCACCCATCTTTGCATGTACCTACATAACCCAAATGGTACCAATTCAAGGTACAATTATGCAACCAAAAGTCATCAACCAATGCAAAATTCATACTATATCTATTTCCACCATTTCAATACTTAATTCAATTCCATTTATCTATTCAAATACCTATCAATTCAACCTACTTTAATAAACATAATACATCTAATTCATCATCCAAAACCAATCCACATTAAACATATCTCAACCAAATAAATACCTCATGTAACATCCCTTACCCGTATTCATCGCCGGAATCGGGTACGAGGCATTACCGGATATGACTCACTTGAACATACAACTTTGAACTATAGAATTTTATTCCAAATTATAACTTTCCAATTCATATACATAACACCCTTATTATGGGCCTACGAGGCCTTAAACGTGCAAACGGAAGGTCTCGGGATTAAACCGGGAACTTTGATATACTTAGAAAAATTTTGCCTTAACAGAGCCACACGCCCGTGTGAAATAGAACACGCCCGTGTGGGCAGGCCGTGTGGTTACACACGCCCATGACCCCAGCCCGTGTGGGATTTATTTTTCATTTCGAACCTACAGGGGTTTTCACACGGCCGAACACACGCCCGTGTCCTTCACACGGCCTAGACACGTCCGTGTCCTCACCCGTGTGTGAAAACTTGGGTATTCTGTTTATGAAGTCAGCCAGCTTATAAGAGGCACACGGCCTAGGCACACGCCCTTATGTCTAGCCCGTGGTCGACACTGACTTGAAACACTAGCATGCAGGGGACACACGGCCTGGTCACACGCCCATGAGACTGACCGTGTGTCACACACGGCCTAGACACATGCCCGTGTGCCTACCCGTGTGGACAAGAGCAAGGCTATTTTCCAAGCTCTTTTATCACCCTAATTCACATAACATAAAATCCCATTCAACCATTTATCAAGCAACCCAATCAAGTATCTAACACATTCGTGAATAACCTCTTTTGTTCATAATTTAGCATTAATGAGCCATCAACTATGGCAATATACAAAAGAGTTCATCTCTAAAAGAGCCAACACTCTTGGCCAAAACAACAAAACATTTCATTAAGCCTAGCCCCTATACATGCCATACTCAAAATGCTAAGTCTAAATATACTGAGATGAGTCGATAGTGTGGATGATCTTCCGATTATCTTCGAATCCCGTACTAGCTCTTTGACACTATAAAACAAGGGAAAAGAAAGGGAGTAAGCTTTAAGCTTAGTAAGTTTACATGTAAACAATAAGCATCATAACATATGCTAAACAACCAATAACATCATATACTAAGCAAGAACAATTCAAAATTCCACAATCATGCTTACTCATTTCATTTCTTACCACAATCCCACCACATAACAATTATATTGCTCACATTCACTTGTACACATTCCCTGCACTCAATACCTCAAGGCAACATGAACCATTCAATTATACAAATTCTCGATGAACCTTTCAAAATAATACTAAATACCCGGTGGTTTCGCGCACAGCCCACAATTAATCAATAATAGGGTGGTATCGCACATAGCCCACCACAAGAATATTTACGGTTGTTTCGCACATAGCCCACCAAATGATAAAATAAACGATGGTATCACACACAACCCATCTTGAGTAAGTAATAAGGTGGTATCGCACATAGCCCACCAAAAAAATAATTACGGATATTTTTTTCGCACTTACATATCTATTCCGAGGTTCATAAGGAATTACCCACTATTTATCAATTTCAATCAATCTCAATCATAAATGATGTCATTCATACAATGCACCAATAAGTAACAACATATATATTATAGATGTATCGTTTACACATAAACTTACCTCTGTGCAAAATGTATAAGTCGACGACTTAATCCGTAACCTTGCCCTTTCCCCGGTCAAGGTTGTTTCCGCGCTCTTCTTGATCTATAATAATAAAATTCACTCTTTAATCACTTTATAATGCATGATACACCAAAATTTCTACTTAGGAAAAATGACCATTTTGCCCTTATACTTTGGCAAAATTATGATTTTGCCCCTAGGCTCGTAAATCATTTTTCATCACATTTACTCATTAAACAAGCCTAGCTGAACATTTATTTCTCTTACAACAACTCACAAATCCAATTATTTCATGCATTTATTACACAATTACTACCTTTACAAATAGGTCCTATTTAGGTGTTTTCATGATAACCCCCTTCACAAAAGTTGTTTCTTAACTCACTAACATTCATTTTCTTCCATAAAAACTCAACAAACAACATGAACGCTCTCATGGAAAGTCCCTAAACTTTCAACCATTTAGCAAAATAGTCCCCTCATTAGCTAGCTTAAGCTTTGGGGATTCCAAAAGTACAAAAATTATTAAGAAAGACCCCTAGATTCACTTACTTGCAAGAGATTTTTTTTTCCTGAAAATTTGAACTCAAAGAACCCTTATTTCCTCTAAATTTTCGGTGGTAGAAGAAGCATGAATAGTAAAAGATAATATCTCTTTTATTCATCTTATTTTATTCATTTTTATATCACCTAATTCCACCAAATTTGACCAAAATTTAATGCTCTTGTCTCCCTAGTCTATATGGCCGGCCAACACACCCTTAATGGCCTAATTGCACTTTAAGGACCTCCAATTTAAAATTCTATGACTATTAGACACCTCTACCTTGCAAAATAGAACTTTCGCACTTTATGCAATTTAGTCTTTTTTCACAATTAAGCATGCAATTGCTAAAATTAATGCACCAAAATTTTCATACATCCATATAATTATGCCATAATACATAAAATAATGTCAAAATAATTTTCTTCAACCTCGGATTAGTGGTCCCGAAACCACTGTTCTGACTAGCCCCAAAATCGGGCTGTTACACCTCATACCATAATAAACATTTGAGTATCATAATTCAACATCAACCATAACAAATGGAAATATACACAACAAACCACATAATTTCCATAAGCTACCTCATATAGCTCAAAATATATTTCCATCAAACACACCAAAATGACCAAAGCCTATACATGCCATATACTATATATACACAACTCAAAAGTACCAAAATAGATGTCCGATAGTGCGATGAAGTTCCTGACTATCCCCGATTCCGAGCTAGCTTCGATATACTATAAAACATAAAAGAAAACAAACAAAGTAAGCTATAAAGCTTAGTAAGTTCGTATGTATATATGAAATAATCAACATCATTCATTAACAATTTCAAATAGATACATAATTTGCAATCAAAACCTCAATCAGTGAGATAACATAAAGTTTAACTACAAAGCAACTCATAAGTTCTCATCTTCTTTTAATTCATCATTCGAACAGTTTTTTGTACATACCTGTACTGATACATATCTATTCTCACCAATTCGCTTATCGAATCACTGCGAGTTTATAAATGCTTACGATATAAGTATGTCAATTTTCTGATGCCATAGTCCAACTATGGTCTTACACATACATTGCCAAGGCCCTGCCGTGGTCTTACATTCACATGCCATAACCCGGTTATGGTCTTATTATCCGATTGCCATAGCCCAGCTATGGTCTTATTCAGTATCTCGTTGACTTAAACCGTACATTTAAATCAAATTTATCACTTTTAGCCATAGAATAAATAAAATCTCAATACCATCCATCAATAGAATAAAATCTCAAACCCACATTTTTCATTTATTCACATATTAACCACATATTTTCAACATTTCTTAATTTGGCCCCTAATTTGCATTTTCACCAAAAATCACTTAACAAAACTTGTATAACTAACATTAAATATTCATAATCTATCATTAGACATCAAAATACTCATATATTAATCAATGGAAACATTCAAAATCTTTAAAATTTTTACAAATTAGTCCCTGGGCTAGCTAGTACTAGCTGCAACGATCTCAAAAACATAGAAATCATTAAGAACGAGACAAAAATCGTACCTTAATGAGCTAATAGAGCTTGACCGAATGAAAACCTAACCATGGCTATTCGTCCTTCACAATTTCGGCTAAGGAAGATGAATGGATGGAAATTTTATGTTTTTGTTTTAATTATTATCATTTATTAGCTATTTTACCTATTTGCCCTTAAAATTAATGCAAAATTTCATTTATGTCAAGCCATTAACATCCACTAACCAAATAATGGTATATTTACCACTTAAGGACCTAAAATTTAAGGTTCTATAGCTATTAGACACCTTTAGCTATTAGAACTCAAGTTTTACGCTTTACGCGATTTAGTCCTTTTTATCAAATTAAGCGTTTAAACGATAAAATTTCTTCACAAAAATTTCACACCATCATATATTCATGCTGTAAAAAATAAAATAAGAATAAAATAAATATTTTGACTTCGTATTTGTGGTCCCGGAACCACTATTTTGATTTGACCAAAAATGGGCTGTTACAACTCTCCCCCCTTAGAGATTTTCGTCCCCAAAAATCTTACCAGTGAATAGGTTAGGGTACTATTTTCTCATGGCTTCCTGAGGTTCCCACGTAGCCTCTTCAACTCTGTGACGTTGCCACAATACTTTCACTAAGGCTATACGTTTATTTCTCAATTCTTTATCACATTTCTGGGCTTTACCAATTTGCTGAAGGAATAACGGTCTCACTTTCAACTCAGCTACAATCGAACCGTCATCAGACAAAGCTAACTGTGTATTCATCGCACTCAAAGAAAATAATGACTTTCTACTTAGAGCATCAGCAACTACGTTCGCTTTCCCGGGATGATAATCAATTACTAACTCATAGTCTTTCAATAATTCAAGCCATCTTCGTTGTCGCAAGTTCAAGTCTTTCTGAGCCATTAAATATTTTAAACTCTTGTGATCTGTATAAATGTGGCATTTCTCACCAAACAAGTGATGTCGCCAAATCTTTAATGCAAACACAATCGCGGCCAACTCTAAATTGTGCGTCAGGTAATTCTTTTCATGCGATTTCAACTGTCTAGAAGCATAAGCTATTACTTTGCCTTTCTGCATCAATACACAACCCAGACCGCTCAATGAAACATCACTGAAAATTACAAATTCTTTACCCGATTCGGGCTGTACTAACATTGGTGCCTCTGTCAATAACGCTTTCAACTGTTCGAAACTTTGTTGACACTTCTCAGACTATTCGAACTTTACATCTTTTTGAAGTAATCGAGTCAACGATGTTGCAATTATAGAGAATCCTTTCACAAAACATCGATAATAACCAGCTAGTCCCAGAAAACTTCGGACTTCAGATACATTTCTCAGAGGTTTCCAATCTATAATTGTAGAAATCTTGCTCGGGTCAACTCTAATACCTCCGGCTGAAACAATTTGTGTAACAGCCCAATTTTCAGTGGTGTCAGAAATAGTGATTCGAGATCACTAAATCTGACGAGTGAGTTCGAAAATTCTATTAATTATAATTTATGAGTTAAGTATAATTTTAGAAATATTCTTGAATTAGTGAATTTTGTGTTTTAAAAGAATTATTAGGTTAATTAGTTTAAGAAACGAGATATTGAGACCTCGATTTCATAAACCGAGCCATAAATATTTTTATAAATATTTACGGAATGTCATTAAGTCAGTATTAAAGTTTCGTTAGAAAATTTTAACGTTTGGGTAGTTAATTAAGTAAAAAAGGACTAAGTTGAAAAAGGTGCAAAACTTGCTAATTAAAGAAACAATGATTAAGTGGCTTGATAAATAAATAAGGAGGACTTAAGGAGAAATTAAACCTAAAGAAAAGAGATGAGGCGGCATAAGTAAGGAAAATAATAAAATATAGCCAATTTAATGGCAAAATAGTAAAATTTTAAATTTTAAATTGAAATCTAAAAGTCTCTAGGCCATTCTTCTTCATAATTTCGGCCAAACAGCCATGGGAAAGAGCTCTCAAGCTGGTTTTGCATATTTTTAATGCATGTGAGTTTATTTCTTGCCCTTTTCTTGTAATTTTTGTATTTTTAAGACTTTTGCAATTAGGTCCAACTATCTAATTTATTAGTTTTTGATTTTATGGGTGATTTTGAAAGTTACCATTGATGAGTGCTCGATGTTTATGATGAATTAACATGGATTTTAAGCTTTAATTTTGTTAATTGATGATTTTATTATGTAATTTTAATATATATTGATTTTAGGACCAATTTGTGAGAAAGTTAAGAATTAGGGTTTGGTATTGAAATTATGAATATCAATGGCTGTATGGTAGCCTAAAATAATTATATAAAGTGTTAATTGAGAAAAATTAGTTCAATTGATGTGTTAATTGATCATGGACTAAATTTTAAAAACTATAATATTTAGGGTAAATGTGTAATTTTAAAAATTGAAGGGTATAAATCGTAAAGTGAATTAGAATTAAATTAGATGCTAATGGATGAGTAATTTTATATTATAGATCAAGAAACCGAAGAAAAACGAGGAAAATAGAAATTAACATACTAGTCCCTGGATTTCTACAAATTCTACAAATATGCTCAGGTAAGTTCGTATGGTTGAACTTTGATAATTATATTGAATTGATGGATGGTATTATATATTTATTTATACTATTTGTTAAAAAACATGAAATATAATTATATAATGAAATTAAAGTAAATGTTTGGATTTAATGGAACGCGGGTTTTGAGTACCATCGTTTGTAGCAAATGATGAATTGACGGATAAGACCACGGTTGGACCATGACAATGTTTAAATGTAAGACCATAGATGGGCTATGGCTTTTTAATGAAAAGACCATAGCTAGGTTATGGCACAAAGAGAACGATGTACTCATATCCGTAAGTCGTTCTCTGATTCAGAAAGACTTGGTTAGTGACATGGAAAATTCATGTATATGAAACTTGTCTGATAATTATGTACATTCATGATTATGAATTGTTATCAAAATAAATATACATGAAATTCATGAAAATAATGGTACAAAGAATATTGATTGTTATTGAATTGAATGTATCTGGAATTGTGATATTTGAATATTGGAAAATTGTGGAAATTGAAAAGTGAATTGAAACCCTATTAACTGTATCGGGCTGAGACGGATATAGTTGGCATGCCATAGGATTGGAAGTGTTCAGGGATTATTTTGACTTCGAGTCGATGAGACACTGGGTGTCAAACTATTACTTCAGATAAATTCGATGAGGTACTGGGTACCAATTTACTTCGGCAAGGCCGATGAGACACTGGGTGTCAACTTATTACTTCGAATTATCCGATGAGGCACTGGGTGGCAAACTGGTGTGTTTTGGTTGGATTTGTGTATCCGTCCGAGTCCAAGTCGGGTTAATTGGGGTAAACAAATGAATTGATAATATAATCGATATTGAATATGAATTGGAATGATATATTGAATTGAATTATATAAATGAGATGTATGAATCATGAGTTCATGAAATGGGCATTGATATTGTTAAATGATTGTGAATTAAATTGTGATGATCTATTTGAGATAGTAAATTGATGACAATTGTATGTGCTAAGAATGATCTTGATGTGTCTAAAACTAACCACGATCACAATAAAGGCAAGCGCACCTATCGAACAGTAGTATAGTTATGGTAAGACCGGAAATATCGTATCCACAAGGACCAAGAGTACTGGTAGTTACTATCTTTTTATTATCTAGCCTAAGAATTGGAGTGATTCTTTTAAACTAAAACTTAATTAAAAACACGACACGAAAGAATTGGGGAAATACTTTTAGACAACTTTATGAGATAGACAATACCTAAGGAAGAATCCACCTAGACTTCACTTATTACTTTTGATTCATATGATTTATTCACTTGTCTTAATCCGTAGAAATCCCTGATTTATGTTAATATCTCTCTCGAGACTAAAAACAACTGACTCTAGGTTGATTAATTGAAATCTCTTTCTAATTAAAACCCCTATTGTCGCATTAACTCGATCTATGGATTCCCTTATTAGATTTGACTCTAATCTGACAGATTTTCGTCGCCCTATGTCTAGGGTTGCAATCAACTCTGCTTAATTGTGTTGATCTACTCTTAAACTGGGACTTTTGCTCCACTGAATAAGCACATTCAAACTTGAATCAATAACCTGAATTATCAAAACAAGAATAAGAACTCACAATTAAGAATAAGAACAAGTATTTATCTTATAAATCAAATAATAATAAGATTCGTCATAGGTTTCATCCCCTTAGGTATTTAAGGGATTTAGTTCATAATGATAGAAGGAAACATCATAGAATAAGGAAAACTACAAAACATAAGAAAACCCAAAAAATTCTAAAGAATTTGATGGGAGATCCTCATTCTTGATGGAGATCCTTCCTCCGAGCTGCTTCCGACGGCTGTCTTCGAGTATTTCCTATGTTCTATTCAGCGCCCCCTTTTAGGTCACCCCCTAGGATGTTTATATAGGCTTTAGAATGTCTTTCTTTTCCCACAAGTAACCTTTTCGGATAGAATTACACTTAGGTACGGTAGGGACACGCCCGTGTGACACGCCCGTGCTCGATAGCCTTAGGCCATGCTCGCTCCTGCCCACCACACACGGCCGTGTGGTCTACTCATGGTCGATAGTCCAGCCAGTGGTTGATCCTGCTCGTAGCACATGACCGTGTCCAATGGTCCAGGCCGTGTTGGATTCTAAGATAGGCCCATTTTGTCTCTTTTTGACCCGTTTCTCGTTCTTTTCGACTCCTAAGCTCTCCTGAGGATAAAACATGAAATTAAAGGATTAGGAGCATCGAATTCATCAAATCTAATGAAAACTCATCCAAAAATAAGCGAAGCATGGGGGTTAAAATATGTATAAATTATGGTTTATCAAATATCCCCACACTTAAGCCTTTGCTTGTCCTCAAGTAAAATCCTCAACTCACAATTAAAACTAACTTCCTCGACTCATAATTCTTAACAATAATGTTTCATCATAATTCACAGATAATTCATACATTGATAATTTAACTAGAAGAGTGCTAGAGATTCAAACAATCTAAGTCATAAATTTTTATAGCATGAAAACATAGGTGTTTCCCCTTACCTAAATAATTACCCTTGATTCAAAATCGACAAGTATGACATCCTCACTAAAGATTCACTCAAATCACTCAAAGTGTTTAAGGTTCAAAAATTAAGCACTCAAAAGTCAAACATGAAAAGTTAATCCCATAGGCTTGCATGAAAATCAAATCTCCACCACTATAAAATGAGATGATACACAAATCAAAAGGTCTTTTAGAGGGTTGTAATGGGGCTTGGGTTAAAGGTGTGGATAAAGGATGAATTAGAGGGTTAGTATCGAGATTGAATTGATAAATTACCTAACTAGAAAAATTGGACTAATACTGATAATTACATCAATTGAAAACTTATCACTAATAACACGAGCTTCTTCTCAAAATGTACCATTAACTGCTTAAGCTCAAATAACAAAGAACTAATAATGAATAAATTACCATTTTTTTTAAGAATAAGAACATACAATAATAAGATAGAATTTAACAGCTGAAATAAAGAAAATAGTTAAGCAACTGATCAAATCAAATCTCGACATAAGGGTGGTCAAGAGAAATGGTGATAACAAATACAAAATGGGTTTTGGTTTAATATTAGTGGGTGAGTCAAGAAATGGTTGATTAGGCTTCAAAGGGGTCACTAGGGGTTAATTAAACGGGTAGGCTTTTTAGTGGAATAAGTGGGTTAAAACCTAGGTGCCTTTATCATCTCAGTATATCAAATCAAAGGTGTGGTCTTGACATGTATGATCGAAGCAAGTTCTAGAATAGCAAATCAATGTTGACACACTCATAATTAATAAAGTGAGCAAGAAAAGAATATGCTCTAAAAGGCTCAAAATCTCACAAAAATTATGGTTTTTGATGTCAACCTTGCAAATTTCAAACTTCAAAGTAATATTTAAATTTAGGGAAACGACCTAACAAAATTTTAATTCTGAAAATAGACTTATCATGCTTGATTCTCTAATATCTTAAAGTTTAAACCATTAATGCACAATTATCTATGACTTAATCCGAAATATATCAATGAAAATCATAAATCAATCGAAGTTTCATTCTAATTAGTAATATGAGAAAATTACTTAGGAACAAGATATAATTCAGTATTGTTGACACCTCCCCACACTTAAGATGTACATTGTCCCCAATGTAAAAAGATAAATAATGACAATATAGTAAGAAAAATCATAAGAGAGGGAGAAAAGTGAAACTTCCTGAATTTTGGATGGAGTCAAAGAAAAGAAACGGTGTAAGGTTGGGCAGGGGTGGTGGAAACTCCGGTAGTGGTGTGGTCATTCGTTGACAGCCCCTTGAACCTAAATTGTAGAAATCAAAATATAATAATATAAATTAAGGACAAGAAAGGTAAATGGAAATAATTTAGCAATGAAAATAAAAGAAAAAGAAAAAATAAATAGACTCAAATGTCCTTGGCTTGTCGAGTCGATGAAGCGGCCGACATGAACTTACGTAAAGTGGTCGTGCACGGGGATACCGTGCCAGAGTCCTTTCGCTTCTTTGACATGGAGATGGTGGCTTTGATCTTGCTTCTAGAATGGTGGCAAGGATGGTGGTCGGTGGTGAAAGTGGAGAAAAGCTATGGTGGCTAGGGTTAGGTAGAAGAAGAATTGGAGATGAAGATGAACAGAAGAAGGGGGTTTAAATAGAAGAAGGGGGTTAGGTAGCTGCCCACGCCTGTGTGCTCTGGGCGCGTTGGGTCACACAGTCGAGTTGCACGGTCATGTGATGCTTCGGTCGTTTCTCTTACGGCCGTGTAGAGGTTTCCACGCCCATGTTTGATTAATCAGTGTCGACCACGATCATACCGCACGGTCGTGGCAGTTTTTTGTAGCCCGTGTTTTGGGAAAATTGTCATCCTTGGTTTGCACGGTCTCTGCCATGCCGAGGTACGTATTCATGGTGTCCACACGGCTACGGTCACGCCCGTGTGTAAGGCCGTGTGGTAGGGAAACCTGCGTTTTATTAGTTCGGTTAGTTTTTAGTTAGGTGCTAAAAATAAAAAATATGGAACTTAAAGGGGTTAGTGCTCGGGTTGCCTCCCAAGAAGCGCTCGTTTAAAGTCTTAAGCTAGACTTACCTCTCATTCACATAATCATGGTGGTTTGAAGAGTTGAAACTCCTCATTCTTGCTATCAATTGTATTAAGATAAGGTTTTAGACGAGTACGATTTACCTTGAAGGTGCCAAATTAAGAATGAGTTACCTCGACTGTACCATATGGGAAAGTGTTAAGTATCGTGAAAGGAGTTATTTCATTAGGTTCGAAAGTTGCAATACGAGGATCTGTATTATCCATTAGAACTCGGTCTCCAACTTTGAAGTAGTTTGCTTCGTCTTTAAGTTCGTTATGGAGTTGCCTCGGTTTTGCTTCGTGTGTTATTGGTTTCTCCTTAACATGTGGCTTCCACTCGTCTAGTTCATCGATCTGAAGCCTTCGCTCCTCATGAGTTGTTTCTTTGTTGGCATGAGGTCTAGGATATGGCTCAGTTGTGTAACTTCGTGGTGCTTCCTGAAAAGAATGTTGAACCAAATGTTCATTAATAGAATTTATGTTCTCACCTTTATTAATCGATGTCCTAGCCAAATCAAGAGCCTGAAGAGTGATCGTTTCGTCACCTACACGAAGTGTGAGTTCACCTGTACCAACATCAGTTCTAGTTTTAGCAGTTGCTAAAAAGGGTCTTCCTAAAATTAAAGGAACATTATTGTCCTCATCCATGTCTAAAAAAACAAAGTCTACTGGGAATATGAATTTATCAATTTTTACTAGTACATCTTCGATTATACCCCTAGGAACTCTAATAGTTTTATCAGCCAATTGAATGCTCATCCTAGTTTGTTTGGGTTTCCCAAGACCTAGCTGTTTAAACATTTTATAAGGCATAACATTTATACTTGCCCCTAAATCTGCTAAAGCATTATTAACAGATAAACCACCAATTAAGCAAGGAATCAAAAAACTCACTGGATCTTTTAACTTTTGTGGTAGTCTATTTTGTAAAATTGCTGAGCATACTACATTTAGCTCCACATGCGATGCCTCGTCTAACTTTCGCTTGTTTGTCAAAAGCTCTTTTAAAAATTTCTTTGAATTGGGCATCTGCGAAAGAGCTTCAATAAACGGTAAGTTAATATGTAATTTTTTTAAGAGTTTAAGAAATTTACCGAATTGTTCATTTGTGCGGTCTTTCTTTGTCGCATTGGGATATGGTACACGAGGTTTGTACACTGTACTTACTAATTTTGGTTTATCATGGCTTACCTCAACCTTACCTTTATCTACCACATTCTCTTGCCTCTGTTTTGGTTCGTCTAACCCTTCACTATCGTGAACAGTAATGGCGTGAATTTGCTCATTTGGGTTAGTTTCAGTGTTGCTTGGCAAGTTTCCTTGTGGTCGTTTCCGAGATCGACAGCAAAGTGACCTATTTGGTTTTCGAGCCCTTGAATTGAAGGTTGCTGATTTTTAAGTGCTATTTCGGTGTTTTGGAAACGGGTTTCTTACACCGCGATGAATTTCGTTAGCATCTCCTCAAGGTTCTGCTTTTTCTCTTGTGGGTAGGGTTGTTGTTGAAAGCCTGGAGGGGGTTGTTGTCTCTGATTTTCTTGGCCACCCCATGAGAAATTTGGATGGCTTCTCCAACCTGAATTGTAAGTGTTACTATAAGGGTTATTTTGAGGTCTAGAATTATTACCCATATAGTTCATCCGTTCGCTTTCCATGCCAGGGTTGTAGGGTGGGTATTCTGTATTGTTCATCCCTCCTCCATTTGTATCGCACTGCATCACTGGATGTACCTGCGAAGAACCACACAAACCATCAATCTTTTTATTTAACAGTTCTACTGGTTTGATAGCATGGTTATTGCGTCGAGGTTGAAAACATCGCGCTTTTGTTGGCTTTGTCCTCATAACTTGCCACCGATAGTGATTGATGCCATCTCCTCTATAAACTCATAAGTCGCTTTAGGGGTCTTGTTATTTAGGTTTCCACCGTAATTTGAATCAATCAATTGCCTAGTTGAGGGGTTCAGACCGTTGTAAAAGGTTTAAACCTGTAGCCACAAAGGTAACCCATGGTGAGGGCACCTTCTCAGTAAATCCTTATATCTCTCCCATGCATCGTAAAGTGTCTATAAATCCATCTGCACAAAAGAAGAGATATCATTCCTCAACTTAGCCATTTTAGCCGGCGAAAAATATTTAAGTAAAAATTTTTCGGTCATTTGATCCCATGTAGTGATTGATCCTCGTGGTAACGAGTTCAACCACTGTTCAGCTTTGTTCCTCAACGAAAAGGGAAACAACCGAAGGCGAATGGCATCATCAGAAATGCCATTAATTTTAAAAGTGTCGCAAAACTCTAGAAAGTTTGCCAAGTGATTGTTTGGATCCTCATCCAGAAAACCATCAAACTGAACAAATTGCTGAATCATCTGTATAGTGTTAGGTTTCAGTTCAAAATTATTTGTAGCAATAGCAGGTCTAACAATACTTGATTCGGTTCTTGTTAAATTAGGTTTAGCATAATCATACATAGTACGAGGAGCAGGATTTTGATTCACCGGGTTTGCGGCAACCACAGGAGGTAGCGGATTATTATCAGCCATCACTTCTGTAGTATTAGTTTCATCTTCTTGCTCATCTTCTATGTATTGTAGACTTCGCCTTATTTCTCTTCGATTTCTGCGAGCTGTACCTTCTATATCACTGTCAAAAAGTAAGGGTCCTGACGGGTTTCTTCTAGTCATAAACTAAAAGTCCCTGCCAGAAGCAAAGAAATAAAAATTAGAAAAGTAGAAAAGAAATTAAATTGCAATAAAATAAAAATAATGGCTAAAGTAATAAAAATTTAGCGTTCCTAATATCTTAGTCCCCGGCAACGGCGCCAAAAACTTGATGTGTCTAAAACTAACTACGATTGATCGCTGTAAATCAGAGTTTTAAAATTTATAAAAGAATGATTGAACCTGGAAACCAACTCTGACAACGATTAAAGGCAAGTGCACCTATCGAACAGTGGTATAGTTTAGGCAAGACCGGATTATCGAACCCGAAGAAACTAAAAGTACTAATACTTACCGTCTTTTTATTATTTAGCCATAATATAAAGTGATGGTTGTTTAAACTAAAATTAATCTACTTACTAAGCTAAAACGCAAAAACAAAAAGAATGAATTTGGGAAACAACTTTTGGAAAAACTCAGTTGACTCAAGCGATACCCTTAGGAAAAATCCACCTAGACTTCACTTGTTATTTAACCTTGAACCATATGATTTATGTAGTTAGTTTGATCCGTGAGACTCCCTAACGTATATTAAACCCTCTCTCGAGGTGAATAACGTCTAACCCTAGGTTAATTAGTGGAACTCTCGTTCGCTTATAATAACCCCCTAGAATAGCCGTAAATCTATCTGTGGACTCCCATATTAGGTTTCACCCTAATCCGGCAAAATCTCGTCAACCTATCTCTAGGCGTGCGATCAACTCCGCTTAATTTTGTTGGATCTACTCTTAGGCAGGGTCTATTCCTCCTCCACCTAAGCACATTAGATTTGGATTAAGTTCACACAATTAAGAACAAACTAAGTTATTATCATATAATTCAAAAATAAAATAACAAGATTCATCATAGGTTTCATCCCCTTCGGGTATCCGAAGGTTTAGTTCAAAACAATAAAGGAAAACATCTCAAGAGAAAAGATAACACAAAACATAAGAAATCCCTAAAAGCCCCTAAAGGAATTGAAGAGGAGATCCTCCGTCTTGAGTAGAATTTTGGCTTCTTGAGATGGATCAACTGGCTATCTTCGAGTGATTCCCACGAATCTGACCTTTCCGGCTTGGCTTTTTAGCCTCGCGCCGCCCCTATCATTTGGTACCTAGGGTGTATTTATAGGCTTTTGAAATACGTTTCTTTCTCCTAAGTATCCTTTCCGAATGAAATTACTCTTCTCCACCACGGCAGAGGCACGGCCATGGCACACGCCCGTGTAAATCGTGGCCAGGCCGTGTTCGACACTGTTAAATGAGGCACGGTCGTGTAAGTCGTGGGCAAGGCCGTGTTCTAGTAGGAATGGTGGCACGGCCGTGTGGAGTGGAGTTTAGGCCGTGTTGATTTCATGGCTTGGCCTAACTTGGTCCGTTTTAAGCCCGTTTCTCGTTCTTTTCTTCCTCGGGTGCTTTCCTGAGTATAAGACATGAAAAGAAATGATTAAGAGCACCTTTTTTCATAAATTGGGGCTTAAATCATCCAAAAGCATACTAAATGTGGGCTTAGAATATATTACTTTTACGGTTTATCAAATACCCCCACACTTAAGCTTTTGCTTGTCCTCAAGCAAAATTCTCAACTTACAATTAAAACGAACTCTCCTCAATTCATAATATTCATTGATAGTGTCTCATCATAATTCATAGATAATTTATACATGGATAATTCAATTCAAAATGTCCTAAAAATTCAAACAGTATAAGTCATAGATTTTGTAGCTCGAAAACATAGGTGTTTCCCTTCATCTAAATAATTACCTCTGATTTGAAATTGACAAGGATTGACATCCTCACAAAAGATTCGCTCAAATCACTCAAAGTGTTTAAGGTTCAAAATTTAGGCTCTCAAAAGTCAAACATGAAGAGTTAATCCCATAGGCTTGCATGAAAATCAAATCTCCACTACTGAAATATGAGATGAATCACAAATCAAAGGGTCCTTGTTAGGGTTGTAACGGGGCTAGGGTTAAGGTGTGGAATAAGGCTGAATTAGAGGGTTAGAATCGAGATTAAATTGAAAAATTACCTAACTAAGAACTAATGAACTAATAATAATTACATCAATTGAAAACTAATAATACTAACACTACGAGCTTCTTCTTCGATATCTGGGATTCAAGCGTATAAGCTCGTTTAATCACAACTGATACTGAATAATGTGTATACTTTTGAAAATTTTTTTTTGGAACAAACTATAAATACATAACTGAAATAGAAATCATAGTTAGGCTATTAATCAAATCAAATCTCGATATAAAAGGTAGTCAAGATGAATGGTGATAACAAAAACAAAGGGGTTCTGGGTTAATGGGTAAGTCAATAAATAGGGTTGTTAGGATTAAAAAGGGTTCACTAGGGGTTAGTTGTGAAGGTAGGCTTTTTATGGAGTAAGTGGGTTAGGTCCTAGGTGCCTTTATCATCTCTGTGTTTCAAATAAAAAAAAATGTGGTCTCGACATGTATAATCGATGCAAGTTCTAGAATAACAAGTCAGTGTTGACATACTCATAATCAATAAAGTGAGCAAGAAAAAGAATTTATGCTCTATAAGGCTCAAAAACTCACAAAAATTATGGGTATTTTGATGTCAACCTCGTAAATTTCAAACTTCAAGGTAATATTTAAGCTCAGTTCGACAACCTAGAAAAAAATTTTAATTCCTGAAAAATAGACTTATCATGCTTGATTCTCTAGTATTCTTAGAATTTAATTATCAATGCACAATTATCAATGACTTAATCTAAAACATATCAATAAAAATCATAAATCATCAAAAATTTCATCCTAATTAGTAATATGAGTAATTTACTTTCAAACAAGACTAAATTCAGGGATTTTGAGAACAATGCAAAAAGTTTGGAATATCTAAGATTCACCCCCCACACTTAAGATGTACATTGCCCTCAATGTACAAAGATATATAATGACAATTAATATGTAAAATCAAAAGAGAGGGGAGAGAGTGACACTCCCGGAATTGGATGATTTCCTAGAGTTGGCAGTAGTCGTGGTTAAAGATAAGTTGGAGGGCTCGTTTTTGGATGTGGTGGATGCTCACGAGTTCTGCGTTAGATGAAGAAATTAGGGAAATCATGGAGGATTAGCCAGGATTTATTAAGACAAATTTAAAATAAACTAAATATATAATTAAAGAAAAGAAAAGTAAAGAAAGAGGAAACAAAAATGTAAACGAAATAAAGCTAAAAGATAAAGGGGCTTGAGAATCCTTATTGGTGTATGGTTCGTGAGGTGGATGTGACTTCTACGGTCACAGAGGTGCTGGTGGTGGCGGAAGTGGCATGATTCCCAAGCAGCCTTTAGCTCCTAAGTCAAAGAAACTAAGATAGAATAAAATAATTTAAGCGGAATAGAAGTGTAGATAAGGAAACTTAAGCAAAAGAGAAAAATGAAATAAAAACTAAATAGAATCAAATATCCTTGGCTTGTTGTTCAAATGAAGCTGCCGGCATGAACTCATGTGAATCGGTCTCCTTTGGGGAGATTGGCCTCTTACGCTTCTTTGCCATGGATATGATTTTGATGTAACTCAAGAGTCTAAGGATTTATTAGGAAAAGGAAAAAAAGGAAAAAGAGAGAAAATGAAGGAAGAAGGAAAGAAGAAAGAAGTGGGTTAAGAAGAGAAAGGAGAGGGGTATGGTGTTTAAATAAAATTTCAGGTCTGGCGGTTTCCCACGCCCGTGGGTTGAGGGTGTGTCAATTCACACGGCAGCCTCGTACGGCCGTGCTCTAGGGCGTTTGGTTCCCCATGCTCGTGTCTAGCCTGTGTTCGACAAGTCAGTATATTGGTACGGTTATCCGGCACGAGCGTGTTCAGCCCGTGGTTGGCAAGTCAGTAGCCTCACACGGCTGTAAAGCACGGCCGTGCTACTTTGTCGGTGCCCGTGGGGTAGTGGTTGGGTCCGTGATTTCAAGAAATTAGTTCATTCGACTTGTACCGCCCCGCCATGTTAGTACCAAGATTCTTGAGGTACACATCGCCACGACCACTACCGTGTGCAAGGTCAGTGTGTCTCGGATTCTGCACCCCTTGTTAGTTTATAACTACGTGTTGAGAAAGAAGAGAAGAAAAGAAAGATAAATTTAAAGCAAAATATGAGAATAAATTGTGTTAGTGCTCGGGTTGCCTCCCGAGAAGCGCTCGTTTATAGTCTTAAGCTAGACTCTCCTCCCATTTGCTTTGTTAGGGTGGTTTGAGGAGTTGGAAGTCCTTCCTCATGCTATCATTTGCGTCTTCATGAAAAAATTTAAGTCGAGATGTGTTTATAATAAAAGTACCAAAAATAGGATTACTTACCTCGACTACTCCGTGTGGAAAAAAACTGGTTACCCTAAAAGATATTTCTTTGTTTGTGCTAGGGTCTGGAGGAGATATTTGAGGATTTACCTGATCTAGCAGTACTTGGTCCCCTATTTTGAAGTGATTTGTTGTTCCTATTAGCTCTTTTGGGGGCTCATTCGGTTTTATCTCGTGTTGTTCTGGTTCTTCATCGTGTATCCCTAATTTCTCCTTGAAGTGTGTCTTCCACTCATCTAGATCATCGAACTGAATCCCTCGATCGTCATGAGTTATTTCTTTATTGACATGGGGTTTAGGATCGGGTTCAGTTGTATTCTTTGGTGGTGCTTCCTGAAAATAAAGGTTAACCGAATGGTTATCAGTAGAATTTACGTTCTCACCTTGATTACTCGATGTACTAGCCGAATTGAGAGCCTTGATGGTGATTGTCTCATTACCTACGCAAAGTATGAGTTCTCCTGCATCAACATCAATTTTAGTCCTGGCAGTTGCTAAAAAGGGTCTTCCTAAAATTAGGGGGATCGAATTATCCCCATTCATGTCTAAGATAACAAAATCTACTGGGAACACGAATTTTTCTATTTTTACAAGAACATCTTCGATAATACCCCTAGGAATTCTAACAGTTTTATCAGCTAATTGAATGCTTATCCTAGTTTGTTTGGGTTTCCCTAGACCTAATTGTTTAAACAATTTATAAGGCATGACATTTATGCTTGCCCCTAAATCAGCCTAACACATTATCAACAGTTAGTCTACCAATTAAACATGGAATTGTAAAACTCCTGGATCTTTTAGCTTTTGTGGTAGCCTATTTTGGAGAATTGTTGAGCACTTTGCGTTAAGTTCCACATGTGACGACTCGTCTAACTTCCGTTTGTTTGTCAGGAGCTCTTTTAAAAATTTCCTAGAATCTGGCATCTGCGACAGAGCTTCAAGTAATGGTAAGTTAATATGTAATTTCTTTAAGAGTTTAAGAAACTTACCGAACTGTTCCTCTGTGTCGTCTCTCTTCAACGCTTCGGGATAAGGTATGCGAGGTTGGTACTCCTTGATTACCGGTTTTGGCTTGTCTTGTGTTACCTCAACTTTACATTTTTCTACCTCGTTTCCTTGTGTTGAGATAGATTCTACCCTTGTATTTTCCTGAGCTGTTATGGCTTGGATCTGCTCTTTAGGATTAATTTCAGTGTTACTTGGTAGACGCCCTTGCGGTCGTTCAGATAATAGCTTTGCAATTTCTTCGACTGACTGGGTAATTTCCCCGATTGCCTTTGTAAGTCCTCCAACTTGGTTCTCGATCGTTTTGATCGATGTTTGCTGGGTTTTGAGTGTTACCTCATTTTTTGGAGACGGGCTTCTGTGGATGCTATGAATTTGTTCAACGTCTCTTCAAGACTCGGCTTCTTTTCCTGTGGATAAGGCTGATTTTGGAAATTTTGAGGAGGTTGTTGTCTTTGATTTCCTTGATTTCCTTGTCCTCCCCACAAAAAAATTGGGTGGTTCCTCCAACCTGGATTATAATTATTACTATATGGGTTATTATTAGATCTGAAATTGTTACCTATATAGTTCATGCATTCGCTCTCTCTGTGCTCGGTTGGTAGGGTGGGTACTCGGGATTCGCCACAGTTCCACTTGCGTCATGCATCGCATGATTTGGATGTACTGCGAAGAACACAAACTATCAATCTTCTTATTCATCAACTCTACCTGATTTGATAGCATGGTTACTGCGTCTAGGTTGTAAACTCTGGTTGTTTTTGTTGGCCTTGTTCTTGTAACTTGCCACTGATTGTTGTTCAGCGATATCTCTTCAATAAACTAGTAGGCTACCTCAGGAGTTTTATTATTCAGGGTTCCACCAGCGGCTAATTTGAATCAATTAATTGCCTCGTTGAAGGATTCACACCGTTGTAAAAGTTTGGACTTGGAGCCACAATGGTAATCCGTGGTGTGGGCATCTCCTCAAGAGATCTTTGTATCTCTCCCATGCGTCGTATAATGTCTCTAAATCCATCGCACAAAAGAAGATATATCATTACGTAACTTGGCCGTTTTGGTAGGTGGAAAATATTTTAATAATAATTTTTGGTCATTTGTTCCCATGTAGTGATTGACCTCGTGGTAACGAAGTTTAATCACTGTTTAGCTTTATTCCTTAGTGAAAAGGGAAATAAATCAGAAGACGTATGGCATCATCGAAACACCATTTATTTTGAAGGTATATCAGAATTCTAAAAAATTAGTTTGTATGAGTGTTTGGATCTTCATCCGCAAACCATCAAATTGAACAAATGTTGAATCATTTGAATAGTGTTAGGCTTTAATTCAAAATTATTAGCGACTATAGCAGCCTAACAATACTCGATTACGCCTCTGTTAAATGAGGTTTAGCATAATCATACATAGTACGAGGAGCATTACGATCCGCCACATCGTTTTGTGGTGGTGGATTATTCTCGTCCATCCCTTCATAGGATTGGATCTGTCTTCACGCTCTTCTTACAGTGTAGTTTAGGGCTCGCCTAATTTTCTCTACGATTTCTTGAGCGGTAGCTTCAATTTCACTATCGTATTCTAAAGGTCCTCTCGGGTTCCTTCTAGTCATAAACTAGAGGTACCTGCTGGAAAAAGAAAGAAAGAAAATTTAGCAAATTTTAAAATTAAAAACTAAAAAATAAAAATAAATTGTGAAAAATAAAATAATGGCTAAAGTAATAAAAATAGAGTTTTCTTAATATTTTAGTTCCCCGGCAACGGCGCCAAAAACTTTATCACTTTGTAAATCGAGTTTTAAAATTTATAAAAGAATGATCGAACACGAAACCAACTCGACAACGATTAAAGGCAAGTGCACCTATCGAACAAAGTAGTATAGTTTAGGCAAGACCGGATTATCGAACCCAAAGGAACTAAAAGTACTAATACTCACCGTCTTTTTATTATTTAGCCTTAATATAAAGTGATGGTTGTTTAAACTAAAATTAATCTACTTACTAAGCTAAAACGCAAAAATAAAAGAATGAATTTGGGAAACAACTTTTGGAAAAACTCAGTTGACTCAAGCGATACCCTTAGGAAAAATCCACCTAGACTTCACTTGTTATTTAACCTTGAACCATATGATTTATGTACTTAGTTTGATCAATGAGACTCCCTAACATATATTAAACCCTCTCTCGAGGCGAATAACGTCTAACCCTAGGTTAATTAGTGGAACTCTCGTTCGCTTATAATAACCCCCTAGAATAGCAGTAAATCGATCTGTGGAATCCCATAATAGGTTTCACCCTAATCCGGCAAAATCTCGTCACCCTATCTCTAGGCGTGCGATCAACTCCGCTTAATTATGTTGGATCTACTCTTAGGCAGGATCTATTCCTCCTCCACCTAAGCACATTAGATTTGGATTAAGTTCACACAATTAAGAACAAACTAAGTTATTATTATATAATTCAAAAATCAAATAACAAGATTCATCATAGGTTTCATCCCCTTCGGGTATCCGAAGGTTTAGTTCAAAACAATAAAGGAAAACATCTCAAGAGAAAAGATAACACAAAACATAAGAAATCCCTAAAACCCCCTGAAGGAATTGAAGAGGAGATCCTCCGTCTTGAGTAGAATTCCAGCTTCTTGAGATAGATCAACTGGCTATCTTCGAGTGATTCCCACGAATCTGACCTTTCCGGCTTGGCTTTTTAGCCTCGCTTTCTGCCCCCCTATCAGCTGGTACCTAGGGTGTATTTATAGGCTTTTGAAATACGTTTCTTTCTCCCTAAGTATCCTTTCCCGAATGAAATTACTCTTCTCCACGGCAGAGGCACGGCCATGGCACAAGCCCGTATAAATCAAGGCCAGGCCGTGTTCGACACTGTTAAATGAGGCATGGCTGTGTAAGTCGTGGGCAAGGTCGTGTTCTAGTAGGAATGGTGGCACGACAGTGTGGAGTGGAGTTCAGGCCGTGTTGATTTCGTGGCTTGGCCTAACTTGGTCCGTTTTAAGCCCATTTCTCGTTCTTTTCGTCCTCGGGTGCTTACCTGAGTATAAGCCATGAAAAGAAAGGATTAAGAGCACCTTTTTACATAAATTGGGGCTTAAATCATCCAAAAGCATACTAAATGTGGGCTTAGAATATGTTACTTTTACGGTTTATCAACGATCACAATAAAGGCAAGCGCACCTATCGAACAGTAGTATAGTTATGGTAAGACCGGAAATATCGTATCCACAAGGACCAAGAGTACTAGTAGTTACTATCTTTTTATTATCTAGCCTAAGAATTGGAGTGATTCTTTTAAACTAAAACTTAATTAAAAACACGACAACGAAAGAACTGGGGAAATACTTTTAGACAACTTTATGAGATAGACAATACCTAAGGAAGAATCCACCTAGACTTCACTTATTACTTTTGATTCATATGATTTATTCACTTGTCTTAATCCGTAGAAATCCCTGATTTATGTTAATATCTCTCTCGACACTAAAAACAATTGACTCTAGGTTGATTAATTGAAATCTCTTTCTAATTAAAACCCCTATTTTCGCATTAACTCGATCTATGGATTCCCTTATTAGATTTGACTCTAATCCAGCAGATTTTTGTCGCCTTATGTCTAGGGTTGCAATCAACTCTGCTTAATTGTGTTGATCTACTCTTAAACCGGGACTTTTGCTCCACTGAATAAGCACATTCGAACTTGAATCAATAACCTGAATTATCAAAACAAGAATAAGAACAAGTATTTATCTTATAAATCAAATAATAATAAGATTCATCATAGGTTTCATCCCCTTAGGTATCTAAGGGATTTAGTTCATAATGATAGAAGGAAACATCATAGAATAAGGAAAACTACAAAACATAAGAAAACCCAAAAACTTCTAAAGAACTTGATGGGAGATCTTCAGTCTTGATGGAGATCCTTCCTCCGAGCTGCTTCCAACGGCTTTCTTCGAGTATTTCCTATGTTCTATTCAACGCCCCCTTTTAGGTCACCCCTAGGGTGTTTATATAGGCTTTGGAACGTCTTTCTTTGCCCACAAGTAACCTTTTCTGGATAGAATTACACTTAGGTACGGCAGGGACACACCCGTGCTCGATAGCCTTAGGCCATGCTCGCTCCTGCCCACCATACACGGCTGTGTGGTCTGCCCGTGGTCGATAGTCCAGGCCGTGGTTGATCCTGCTCGTAGCACACGGTCGTGTCTAATGGTCCAGGCCGTGTTGGATTCTAAGAGAGGCCCATTTTGTCCCATTTTGGCCCGTTTCTCGTTCTTTTCAACTCCTAATCTCTCCTGAGGATAAAACATGAAATTAAAGGATTAGGGGCATCGAATTCATCAAATCTAATGAAAACTCATCCAAAAATAAGCTAAGCATGGGGTTAAAATATGTATAAATTATGGTTTATCAGATCTATATATATATAATTAATATTGAAAGACTTATGGTTATTGTTGGTATATACCTGAAATACTTGGTAATAATATTTACTTGATATATTGAAAGTGACATGTAAATATGTGATTAACTTTGATATGTTGATACAAGGAAATTATGTATATGGTGATGAGTAATAAACCCAAGGGTGATATGTCGTGAAAATAAGTTTATCAATATTGAATTTATATGTAAGATGTGCAAGTATGCTAACTATTGTTATTGCTTGATGATTAGGCAAGTGCCAAGCTATCGATTGAATAGTAGTATGTTTATTTGTTTGAAGTACTGGAATGGTAAGTATTTAAGTGAAAATAAGTTAGTGCTCATGAAAGAATGATAAGGCTTAAATTATGGAATTTCTTATGAAATGACTTATTATGTGTTCAATACAAAAAGGCTTGGTTAAATGCACTAACTTACGATCATGGCGATATGATATGCATATGGAATAAATGTAGAAGAGTTAAAGTTATATAAAATTTTACTAAGCTTGGGTAATAAGTTTATGTGTGTGATACTATGGATTTATTTACCTTATGAATTAATGAATATAGTTTTATGAGTACTAGTGAAAAACAGTATGGAAATATTTGGATATATATAATTTTATATTTGAAAAGAATTAATATGATTAAAGATTATACGAACTTACTAGGCATTCATTGCTTACGTGTTTTATTTATTTATTTACCTTACAGATTATCGGAAGCTCGAACGGGTTGGAAGCTTATCGAAGCTATATCACACTATCCATTGGTTCAATTGGTAATTATGGATGATTTGATTCTGGTTACAATGGCATCTATAGTTTATTTTGATTAAATGTTAGTCTATAGGTGTTATGTAGATATTAGTCATTTATTTGGTTTGCGTTTTGGTATTGTGGTATTTGCATGATTTGCCTTATAATGTTGATGTGATTGAATGAAGAGAGGTAAAATAGTAGTCGAATATGCATAAGAGGGGCCTAAAAGCATAATGATTATGTATGTCTAAATAAAAGTTAATACAAAGAGTCATGAAAGAGTAAAATTAGCATTAAAATAGTTTCTGGACAGCAGCAATGGTTCAACTTTGAAAAATAACCAAAAATTATGGAAATCGAGTTAAAGGTTTAATAAAACATTAAATTAAATTTTATTGAGTCTAGTTTTTCATAGAAGAAACGATGTAAGCAACGGAATTGTAAATTATGAGATATAATAAATTTTGTGAGACAAGATCAGAATGATTTTGGGTTCCCCTATTCTGACTTTGGAAAATCATCAAAAGTTTTAAAAAAAATAATTAGATGTTTAAATTTATATGTTTAAATTATTAATGAGTCTATTTTCAATAGAAACAAACTAAAACATCATCCAAATCTCGTACTAAGAGATAATTAATTTTTAGTGAAGAAAGGTCGATGCTGTCAAACAACAGAACAGGGATAAATTTGAAGATTTTACTGTACTTATTGGCTAAATTATAAATTCTGAAATTTTTATAGTAAAAATATATTTGAGTCTAGTTTCAAAAACATTAAGCGGATCTTAATTTAGAATTCTGTAACTCTAGATATAAATAATTTAGTGACTACGACTCAAGTGGACAGCTTTGATATGAACTTAAGTAAATAGTGGAATTATCTGTAATTTTTCTGTAAACTCCGGTAACATCCCGTAACCCTATTCCGGTGACGGATGTGGGTTAGGGGTGTTAAAATATGCCCCAGAAATCCAACCTTTCAGAGACAAAACTCACATTTACTAAACTTTTCAAACAACTGCTTATCTCTCAAAATCTGTAACACTATCCTCAAATGCTCGGCATGCTCAGACTCATCTCGAGAGTAAATCAAAATGTCGTCAATAAATACAACCACGAATCTATCTAAATACGGTCTCAATATCTGATTCATCAAATCCATGAAAATGACAGGAGCATTAGTCAATCCAAAAGGCATAACAATGAATTCATAATGTTCGTACCTCGTTCTGAATGCTGTCTTTGGCACATCTAAGTCTTTAACTCGCAACTGATAATAATCAGATCTCAAATCAATCTTTGAAAACACTGTTGCACCTTTCAACTGGTCAAATAAATCGTCTATTCTTGGCAGAGGATATTTCTTCTTGATTGTCACTCTGACACTTTTGTATCAAGTACATATGCAAGATATGCGTTTCATCCCCTTTTCACATATTTCTGAGCTAACATCGACAAAATTACAGCTGGTAGACCCTTCAAATCATTTGATTCAATTCAGAAAGTTTCATTATTCTGACATTTCAACTCAATGGTCTTTCGTCTACAATTTACTACTGCATCATGCAACGTCAACCAGCCCATACCCAGAATAACATCAAACTCATCAAACGACAACAACATCAAATCAACCATAAAACAGTAACCCCGAGTCATTAACGGACAATTCTTGCAAACTTTGTCAACCAGGACATATTTGCCTAAGGGGTTCGACACTTTCATAACAAACTCAGTAGAATCAACAAGTAAATTCTTACTAGATACTAATTTCACACATATATATGAATGAGTTGATCCGGGATCTAACAATGCAACTACATTAGTGTCATAAAGAGAGAATGTACCGGTAATAACATCTGGAGATGACGCTTCTTCCCGAGTGCGAATAGCATAAGTTCTGGCAGGTGTTCTAGCCTCTGATCTCACAGCAGTATCTCGTGTCGCACCTCTACCACCACTCACATTACTAACATTACGGGATGGCCTTCCTCTCACAGTCGGGTTGCCTGATCTTACATTCTGAGATTTATCTTTCTCATCTAACTCAGGACAATCTCGAATGAAATGTTCGAGTGAGCCACATCTAAAACAGGCTTTGTCATTCAATCTACACTCTCCAAAATGTCGTTTTCCACATCGTCCATATTACCCACACTTGCCACTGGCATAGCTGGAGTTTTTGAACCCGTAAATTGCTTCCCACGATCTCTATTAGAGTACTCCACTGGTGCATTTGATCGACTGTACAAATCTCGAGATTTCTTTGATGAAGAGTGATAGGGTTTTTTCATCAATCTCTAGCTTCCGAATCAGCATTTCACTTTTCTTTGCCCAGTTCTTCAGCTTTGCAAGCACGCTCAACTAACAAAATGAATTCTTTTAAATCCAATATCCCGACCAGAAGTTTAATGTCTTCATTCAGCCCATCAACAAACCGCTTGCACATTATCTCTTCGGTAGAAATATATTCTTGAGCATTGATGGAGCTCGAAACTAACTATTATTTCGACAAAGGCAAGCGCAGCTATCGAACAGTAGTATAGCTGTGGTGAGTCCGGAATATCGTATCCTCAAGGACCAAGAGCACTAGTATTAACTATCTTTTTATTATCTAGCCTAATAATTAATGGGGTTTATTTTTAATCTAAAATATACTAACTAATTTAACTAACTATGAACGCGGCAGAGAGTAAAATGGGAAAATACTTTTAAACAACTTTTATATGAGATAAGCAATACCTAAGGAAGAATCCACCTAGACTTCACTTATTACTTTTGATTCATGCGATTTATTCACTTGGCTTAATCCGTAGAAATCCCTAAATTATATTAATACCTCTTTCGAGGCTACTAACAACTGACTCTAGGTTGATTAATTGAAATCTCTTTCTAATTAAACCCCTATTGTCGCATTAACTCGATCTATAGATTCCCTTATTAGGTTTGACCCTAATCCGGCAGATTTTTGTCGCCCTATTTCTAGGGTTGCAATCAACTCCGCTTAATTGTGTTGATCTACTCTTAGACAGGGACTTTTGCTCCACTGAATAAGCACATTCGACTTGAATCAATAACCTGAATTATCAAACAAGAATAAGAACTCACAACTAAGAATAAGCACAAGTATTTATCTCATAAATCAAATAATAATAAGATCTGTCTTAGGTTTCATCCCCTTAGATATTTAAGGGATTTAGTTCATACTAAAGGAGGGAAACATCATGAAAAGAGGAAAAAACAACAAAACATAAGAAAACCCAAAAAACTCCTAAAGAACTTGATGGGAGATCTTCAGTCTTGATGGAGATCCTTCTCCTAAGCTGTTCCCGACGGCTATCTTGGAGTATTTTCTCCTTCTACTCGGCGTCTATTTGACGTCCCGTCGAGCTCCCCTTTTAGGTTGCCCCCTAGGGTGTTTATATAGGCTTTGAGATGCCTTACTTGGCCCACAAGTATCCTATTCTGAATAGAATTCATCCTGATTTCGGCAGGGACACGCCCGTGTGACACGCCCGTGGTGGACTCCTTCAGCCGTGGTCGATTCCGTCGCCATACACGACCGTGTAATCTGCCCGTGGTCGATAGTCCAGGCCGTGGTTGATCCTGCTCGTGACACACGATCGTGGCCAATGGTCCAGGCCATTTTGATTTCCTAGGTAGGCCCGTTTTGCCCCTTTTTGGCCCGTTTCTCGTCGTTTTCAACTTCCTAAGCTCTCCTGAGTATAAAACATGAAATTAAGAGATTAGGAGCATCGAATTCATCAAATTCAATCAAAATTCATCCAAAAGTAAGATAAGCATGGGGTTAAAATATGTGTATATTATGGTTTATCTAGCATACTTGCTCAACCATATAAATTCTCTTTCAGATTCAGTTACGGTCATACGACCCTGTTTCAATTCTAGAAATTCTTTATGCTTTTGATCAAGGAATCGTTGACTGATGTATTTTTTCTGAAACTCAGTCTGAAAGAATTCCCAGGTCACTCGCTCTCTCGGTACTACCGACACTAAAGTATTCCACCATTGATACGCAGAGTCTTTCAGAAGAGAAATAGCACACTTTAAGCATTCAGCTGGCGTACACGAAAGTTTATCAAACACTTAGATAGTATTTTCAAGCCAGAACTCGGCTCTCTCAGGGTCATCATCATTATTAGCCCTGAACTCTTCAGCCCCGTGTTTACGGATCTTATCAACTGGAGGCTTGTTCAATCTTAAAAGCTTGACTCCTTGAGGAGCTACAGGTACAGTTTGGGGAATAGGAGGGGGTGGAGGTTGTTGAGCAGCCGGATTTGTCCAGACATATTGAGTGAACCACTTGTTCATCATCTGGAAAAAGGCTTCTTTAGCCTCACCTCCGTGACTACTCAACACAGGTCTAGATTCGGAAGGCGCTGTCCCTTGAGCGGGAGCTGGCCCATTACTCCTAACATCATCTGCTACAACTCGTTCAGGATCCATTACTATTCGAAAACATAGTTTATAATGTCAGGATTCATCATACTATCACAGGTTATATATGCCATGTATAGCTAGACTTAATCGCATAAAATGCAAAAACTGTGTGCTGATTGTTAAAGTGCTTAATTGTCATGGCTTCTTGAATGAGAAGTCCTTATGTTTTAATTAGACCAAGAATAAGGTGAGTGGACAAAGATGGACACAAATTAGTGGATTTTTAATGGTAATAATAAGGTTAAAATTGGTTTTTAATTATTAAAGTTATTATAATGAAAATAAAAGAAATTAATAGCCATTATCATCTTTGTTGTTGTCGAAAGTTGGAAGAAAAAGAAAGAAAATAAGCTTGTTAGGTTTCGGCTAGTGGTCGTGTCCAAACTAACTATGACAACGAATAAGGCAAGCGCACCTATCGTTCGGTAGTATAGCTATGGCAAGACCAAAAATATCGTATCCTCAAGGACCAAGAGTACTAGTAGTTACTATCTTTTTATTATCTAGCCTAAGTATTAAGGGAATCGATGTTTAATTAACTAATTACTAAACTAAGGGAGCTAAGACACAGAGAATGAATTGGGAAAATACTTTTGGGAAAACCAGTTGATTAAGACAATACCCGAGGAAGAATCCACCAAGACTTCACTTGTTACTTAACTCTGAACCAGACAATTTATTCACTTGACTTGATCCGTAGGATTCCCTAATTTATATTATTATCCCTTTCGAGACTAATAACGTCTAACCCTAGGTTGATTAATTGAAATCTCTTTCTAATTAAAACCCCTAGTGTTGCATTAACTCGATCTATGGACTCCCATATTAGGTTTGACCCTAATCCGACAGATTTTCGTCATCCTATCTCTAGGGTTGCGATCAACTCCGCTTAACTATGCTAGATCTACTCTTAAATAGGGACTTTTGCTCCACTAATCAATACTTGAATCAATATCCTGAAATATTAAAGCAAGAATTAAGAACACATAATTAAGAACAAATCAAGTATTTATCATACAGTTCAGAAAACAATAACAAGATCCGTCTTAGGTTTCATCCCCCTCAACTATTTGAGGGGTTTAGTTCATGTTTAATAAAGAATACATCTCAGAAGAAAGTAAATAACAAAACATAAGAAAAACCCTAAAACCACCTGAAGGAAATTGAAGGGAAGATCTTTCGTCTTGAGTGTGATTTTAGCTTCTGGGATGAATCAACTGGCTGTCTTCGAGTAATTTCCTGTGTTCAGCCCTCTCTGGCTTCGCCCCCTTTTTAGGTTACACTTAGGGTGTTTATATAGACTTTCGGAATGTCTTTCTTCGCCTCTAAGTAACCTTTTTCGAGTAGAATTCATCTTGGCCACGGCAGGGACACTCCCGTGTGAATCAAGCCCAAGCCGTTTTCAAGTTTGCTAAAGTGGCACGGCCGTGTAATGAACTCCAGGCCATGTTGATTTCCTACTTTGGCCCATTTTCTCCGTTTTTGACCCGTTTCTCGTTATTTTCATCCTCCGATGCTCTCCTAAGTATAAAACATGAAATTAAAGGATTAGAAGAATCAAATTCCATAATTCAAGGGATTAAATTATCCAAAAGTATGCTAAATATGGGATTAAAATATGTATATATTACGGTTTATCAGCTAGAAGTTGGCTCAATCAAGGTATGTTTTGAGCTCGATTTTTGATGATTTTTACGTTTTTTATGATCATTGCTTCGTGTTCTCCCAAGCCCATATCTTAATTTTGGAATTTGATGAAGAATTTGAAATGTGCCATTGATGAATGCTTGAGCTTTGTGATGTTAGTTGATGAAATATGAAATATATGTGTTAGATTCACATGTTTTGTCTTTGGATTTTTGGTGAATTTGAGTAATTTGGATTAAATTGTGAAAATAATATTTGAAGGGACTAAAATGTGAAATAAATGAAATATATGGGCTTGTATGAGCATAAGGAGAATTTGGCTAGGCATATGTGAAGTGAAATTGTATGTATTTTGTGATTTTATGAAATAGGGACTAAAGTGTCAAAATGTGAAAATGTGAGGGCTATTTTGTAAAATGCCCAAAATATGTGTGTTTGGATTAAATTGAATGATTTGGTGAATGAATGAGTTAATTTTGAATATGTATAGACCAAGAAAAAAGAGATTTGGATCGAGATCGAGGCAAAGACAAGGTGCTCGATTGATCAACTTGTTTTGTTATTTCGACATCCGAGGTAAGTTCGGATATAATACGAGTTGTTAAACTTATGTTTAAATGCTATGAAATGAATGGTTATGTAATTATTGAATTAGACATGTTATATGTGGAATTGAGGAATGTTGCACTAAGTGTACGTAATTAGAATCGGGACAGAGGTGAATAGCACTGTGTGTGCGAGGTAATGGAAGCCTTGGCTTTATTGATTGGCACTGTGTGTGCGATACCGAGATAAATTCAATTAAATGTAAAAGCACTAAGTGTGCGATGATGTTTAAGCTTCGGCTATGAAATTGGCACTAAGTGTGTGATTTAAACGATTGAATAATGAAGATTGATCGAAAGGGGGTATCAAGCAATTAGTAGCAAGAATGAATGTTAACTAAGTGTTGGCAAAGGTATGTTCGAAACCTATGTGGTTGACGATATCATTTTGGACAAATGGTTAGTTGTGTAAGTATATGGCTAAGGGTGAGATTTTAAAATCTTGTAATATAATCTATGTGATGGTTTATTTTGTATATTTATTTTGAATCATAGAGTTAAATGTATTATATTACGAACTTACTAAGCTCTTAAGCTTACTGTGTGAAGTTTTCTCTGTTTTACAGTGTAATTAAAGCTAGCTCGGATCCAGAGATCGTTAGCGACTCAATCACACTATTGGCTATCTATTTTGGTACTTTTGGAAGATGTATATATTTGAATATGGCATGTATGGGCTAGTAGATATGGTATATTTTGAGTTGTATAGTTCTTGCCATGTGATATGGCTTGAAAGATGGATAATTATGGTATATGTCTTAGATGTGAAAAAGAATGGTTAATATGTGAATGTGTGCTTTATGTAAATGGTCTTTATGAGTAGTCTTGGAGATATGGAATTAGTATGATTATGCTTTGAAATGGTATGAATTTGATGATACATGAATTTCATGTTTTTGAATGTGTAATTGATATTTGTGGTAGTAAGTTGAGAGGGATTTGTATAGGAAAATGATTGATGATGTTATGAGGTTATAAAGATGCACAATTGGTATATTTTGATTGCATTTGTGGCATGGTTTGGAATTGGTTTGATGCTTGTAGGTGATTCCAAAGTGTGGGTGGCAAGTTTGGCCTTGCAAATGGCCTATAATTTCCCACACGGTTGAACACACGGGCGTGTGGCTCGACCGTGTCCTTCGGGGTTGTATTTCAAAATAAGTCAGCCTCGACCACAGGCTGGACACACGGGCGTATGACTGGCCGTGTGGTGCAAGTCAGTGTCGACCACGGGTGAGGCACACGGGCGTGTCTCAAGCCGTGTGGACAAGTCAGTATGTATGCCCTGTTTTGCCACGGCTCGGACACATGGGCGTGTCTGAGGCCGTGTGAGGCACACGTCCTGCCCACACGGGCGTGTGACCTCTGTAGCTTTGAAAAATATTTGATTTTCGGAAAAATTTTGTATGATCATGGTTTAGTCCCGACCCCTTTCTAGTGCATGTTTAAGGTCTCGTAGACCTCGTTAAGGGACTATATTTATATATCTTGATATGTTTGAATGATGAAATACTTTGTGTTGTAAATGGATTGTAAATGTTCCGGTTTGTTCGGTAATTCTCCTTAAACCTAATCTGGGGACGGTTATGGGTTAGGGGTGTTACAATCCATCAATAGAATAATTACACATTCAAGTTCAATTATACGAACTTACCTCGTATACGAAAATGACGAAACGAACCGACTATTCAATTACTTTGCTTTTTCCCCGATCTAAGTCTGAATTCCTCTTTTCTTGATCTATAAGTAATCAAAATCAGGTTATTTATTCTTCTATTTATTCAATTCAATCCAAAAACATACATTAGTGCTATTTACACATTTGCCCCTAAACTTTCACATTTTCACAATTTAGTCCTTATTACACAATATCACAAATTGATGCAATTTCATCCAATCAAATGCTAGCCAAATTTCCCTATTACACTTATCAACCCACATTTTTCATTTATTCACATATTTAACCACATATTTTTAACATTTCTCAATTTAGCCCTTAATTTGCATTTTCACCAAAAATCACTTAACAAAACTTGTTTAACTATCATTAAATATTCATAATCTATCATTAAACATCAAAATACTCATATATTCATCAATGGTAACATTCAAAATTTTTAATATTTTTACAAATTAGTCCCTGGGCTAGCTAGTACTAGCTGCAACTATATCAAAAACATAGAAATCATTAAAAACGGGACAAAAATCGTACCTTAATGATCTAATAGAGCTTGATCGAATGAAAACCTAACCATGGCTATTCATCCTTCACAATTTCGGCTAAGGAAGATGAATGGATAGAAATTTTATGTTTTTCTTTTAATTATTATCATTTATTAGCTATTTTACCTATTTGCCCTTAAAATTAATGTAAAATTTCATTTATGCCAAAACATTAACATCCACTAACCAAATAATGGTATATTTACCACTTAAGGACCTAAAATTTAAGGTTCGATAGCTATTAGACACCTTTAGCTATTAGAACTCAAGTTTTATGCTTTACGCGATTTAGTCCTTTTTATCAAATTAAGCATTTAAATGATAAAATTTCTTCACAAAAATTTCAAACCATCATATATTCATGCTGTAAACAATAAAATAATAATAAAATAAATATTTTGACTTCAGATTTGTGATCCCGAAACCACTGTTCCGATTTGACAAAAAACGGGTTGTTACACTTAACGCCATTGCTAGGGTTTTTTTTTTGAAGCTTTTGATCTTTAATTCAAGTAAGTACCTAGCCATATTTCTTAGATTTTTATGGAAATTGCATCATGGGAGCTTGATTTAGCTAACCCATCTACTAATTTGTAAAATTGTTAAAGTTTTTGGAAGTTTTTGTTGTTGAAAATTCAATGAAATTGGTGTGAAATTGTTAGAAATTAAACTTAGTTTAAGAAGACTTAATTGTAAAGCTTAGTTGTTAGTTTCGTACACTAGGGACTAAATTGAATAAAATATAAAAATGTTATGATAATAATAGAAAATATAAGGTCCCTAATTAATTTTGGTGAAATTGGATTTTAATCCAAAATCTTAAATTGAAAGTTATGTTTCTCCTAATTTTAGGGACTAAATTGAATAAATTTCAAAATATGCTTGAATTGATAATTGATTATGAATTTGTTGGAAATTTATAATGTTTTATGTTTTGTGACTACTTCTAGCTATCGTCGACGCGAAACTTTCGAAAAGGAAAGGAAAATCGAGAGTTGTCAACGAGTGACGCGAGACCACGATTTGTACATTTACGATTTAGGCTAGTATTAATTGATTGCATCTTCATATTAAATACATTTAGAAATATCAAGGCGAGTACTTAGTGATAATGAAAGCTATTGAATTGAGCTTGATTGTGAATTGCCGAAATGAGGGACTAAATTGAATAAGTTGTAAAATATTATAAATTACTCAGAATATGATATGTGTTATGAGATTGGATGAAAATGTATTGAATGACATGAAGCTTATGTGATATGTTAATTGATTGGATTGTGATTATGAATATAATTGATAAATGGTAATTGTACTAAATTGTAAATAAATTGAATATTGGTACCCTATTAGTTGTTCGGCCTGTGTCGGATATAATATACATGCCATAAAATTGAGTTGTGTACGGGATTATGCGCTTATGTGCCATGGTGCACTTTAAATGCCAGGATTCACCTCGTGTGCCAGATACGCACTCCATGTGCCAAGATGCACTTCATGTGCTAATATGCGCTTTGTGCACCGGGATGTGTTTTTATGCCAATATGCACGTTACGTGCCAATTACCTTACTCCATTTTATCCAATGGTGCACTTTGGTGCCAGTCTGGTGTGTTGGTTGGACGATCTGAGTATCTGTTCGAGTCCAAGTCAGGTTAATAGGGGTTGTTGATAAACCGCAATAGTAACATATTTTATCTCCACATTTAGCATGCTTTTGGATGATTTATCCCTTGAATTATGGAATTTGGTGCTCTTAATCCTTTAATTTCATGTTTTATACTCAGGAGAGCATAGGAGGATGAAAAGAACGAAAAACGGGCTTAAAACAGGCCAAATGGGCCAAAGTGAGAAATCGACACGGCCTGGGGTTTCACCACACTGGCGTAGTGCCTCTCCAGCGTGAGCTCGACCACGGCCTACAAATCGACTTACACGGGCGTGTCCCTGCCGTGAAAAAGAAGAATTTTATTCAGATTAGGGTACTTAGAGGCAAAGAAACACATTCCAAAAGCCTATATAAACACCCTAAAGGCCAACCTTCAGGGGGGCGTCTAGCTAGGCCAAGGAGCCAAGCCGGAGAGGTTAGAATCGTGGGATTTACTCAAAGAAAGCCAGTTGATTCATCTAAAGAATCTGGAGTCATACTCAAGACGGAAGATCTTCTCTTCAATTCCTTCAGGGGGTTTTAGGGTTTTTCTTATGTTTTGTTTTATCTTTTCTTCTGAGATGTATATTTTTATGATTATAAACTAAACCCTCAGATACCTGAGGGGGATGAAACCTAAAACGGATCTTGTTATTATTTTCTGAACTATATGATAAATACTTGATTTGTTCTTAATTATGAGTTCTTAATTCTTGTTTTGATATTTCAGGATATTGATCCAAGTATTGATGTGCTTAGGCAGTGGAGCAAAAGTCCCTGTCTAAGAGTAGATCTAGCATAGTTAAGCGAAATTGCTCGCGCGCCTAGAGATAGGGTGACGAAAATCTACCGGATTAGGGTCAAACCTAATATGGGAGTCCATAGATTGAGTTAATGCAATTCTAGGGGTTTTAATTAGAAAGAGATTTCAATTAATCAACCTAGGGTTAGACGTTAGTAGCCTCGACGGAGGTATTAATATACATTAGGGAATCCTACGGATCAAGTCAAGTGAATAAATCGTCTGGTTCTAAGTTAGATAACAAGTGAAGTCTAGGTGGATTCCTCCTTGGGTATTGTCTTAATCAATTGGTTTTTCCCACAAGTATTTCCCCAATTCATTCCCTTCGTCTTAGCATCTTTAGCTTAGTAGTTAGTTAATTTTAGATTAAACAATAATTCACTTCAATTCTTAGGCTAAATAATAGAAAGAAAGTTAGTATTAGTACTTTTGGTTCCCTTGGGTTCGACAATCCGGTCTTACCGCTAAACTATACTACTGTTCGATAGGTGCGCTTGCCTCAATCGTTGTCATAGTTAGTTTCTATGCTAGATCATTCATTATATAAATTTTAAGACTCTGACATAACGATCAGTTGTAAATTGTGAGTTTGATAAATGATGTGAATATGGTAACATATGATGCTATTGAACTAAATATGCATATATGTGAATTAAGATAAAGGGAATTATGCTTATGATTATGAAAATTAAATGAAAATAAGTCTTCAGGGCCAAAACGAACGTAAAGGGGTCGATAGACTCCAGAAACAAGTTGAATAAGATGACAACAAAGTAAATGAATTGTGTATCATACTACATGTATAATGTAATGTTGATGATACGTTATAATGAATGTTTAATTCATGGCTAAAATTGAATTGGTATGTAAGTAATGGTTGGTTATCGATAGGTAAGATGGAATTGGTCATACTTGTGGTAAATTAGATATGTTGTTTTGGTATTTGATACTAGTATTGTAACGCCTTCTACCCAGCCCGATTCACCGAGTCCGGATATTGAATGTTACGACATACAAACACTTAGCATAATTTCTAAGACATATGCGTATAGTCCTTTTTTAACGTACTTCATATTATTTTAATAAATATTTTCTGAACAAAAGAGATAAGGAAAACATTCAAGAATACAATAGGCTTTTAAAATAAAATAATACATTACAACAACATAAAATTTCATTAAAAGACAGACTCTTTAAGGCGTGGTATATTATACGCCAAACTCCTAAGATGTCCTCTGTATGCATAGTAACCCAAATTCGCCGTATTCTTGGCACATTCCTGGCTTGGTTCTTCCTGGCGTACTCACTATAACAACAAAACCTGAAACATGAACAAACATTTATAAGTTCATGCGAACTTAGTGAGTTTTAATACAGAATACCTTGGAGCTTTTCTATTGAATTCCTCATTCTGAAGATTTTGGAATACATCTCTATCTTTGGCGAATACAATCATAATATCGGCTATATACTTATACGCCAACTACCATACTTAACGTATCAACTCTCACTTCACACCTTAGTTGACTCCAAATCTTACCAGATGATATATATATCTTCTTTTCTCTTAGATTAACGAAGGTACTTCTTAAAAGAATATCTATGCAAAGCCCACTCGAATTTTCTCTTCAAACAAACATTTAACATTTCCCTCCAGAATGGTTGTTCATAGATACTATTCCTTGGCAGATACTTTTTAACTGATCTTACATTTGGTAGATTCCCATACTGATTTTGGTAACTATCAGACTACCAATCAGAGCATATCCTGATTCAAACCCAAAACAAACTTATACTAATGATGAAACGTTCCAGATCATTCAGAAGAACTCCAAACTTCTATGTTACATAACACAAGAACATCCAAATTGACAAACAACTACAATTCCAAATAACCCCAGAATGAGACATGATACCATTCAGATATGACGGGTACCAGTGAGCTCAAATTTCGACCCTACATAGTGTAGACAAACTCAGACCAACGAACACTTATACCTTTCATAACTACAAATACGCCTATATCCTATACTTGTAGACTACTATGACAGATTCCCTATTTAGAAAGACAAATACATACTTTCTTTCAGAAAACGTCCCTTAAGACTCATTTAATTTCATCACAAGACTAAACAAACCAAAATAATTTCAAACGTATCAGATCCTTATCGTAGAATTATCTATCAAAGAAATCTCAGAACTTAACCAGATCTTATCACAAAGGCGGATAACCAGATTTTGTCACGTAGGCATCCTCGAATACACCATATAGGCGTTTTAAAATTCGCCACAAAGGCAACACAAAACATACCACTAAGGCCTAGCAGATCACACCACACAGGTAACACACAAGATCACGTTTTTACTGTGTCGGCAGACATTCATAGAATGTGCTATGGGTTTCCCTCATGGACTTATACATATATTCATGTTGTGATCTGCCAGTCTGGTTTACATATTACCGAATGCATCACCATGAGTATTTTTATTATCATATTATACCATGAGTCTCAGCCACATGGACTTACACATCCTCATGTCGTGATTTGTTAGTCCAGTCTTCGTCTCACTGGAGGCAACACCATGAGTGTATTCGTTACACATGCATAATCTTTACCATACTTCGCATACAAATTTACCAGTTATCAGAGATGTTATCATTATATATATATCTATACTTGAACAGTTCACATGCAGGAGTCAGGATAGATGATCCTCAGAAACTCACCTATCTTGTAGCTTAGAGTTCCAAACTCGAACATCCTTCTCGAACTAGCAACAATAACTGCTTAAAGAATATGGAATCACCATTAAAACCTATTTACAAATAATTTGCTATAGTCTCATCTACAAACGACCCCCATGAAGGGTCTCTTGTTCATATCTTACTATTTATATGCTTCTTAATAGACTTATTCTTTTAAAAACTTAACATGCAGAGCTATCAAACTTACCAGGAGGTGGAACATCCACTAATAAATTTAAAAACCTTAACTTCCAGCTCAATAAAGAATAGAGAACATTTAAGTTTAATAAAAAGAACCAGAGAATAATAATATTGATGAAAGAAAAACCATCCATGTAAACTCTTCTCACCATATATATATACACCCAGTTTCCCTTAGTGGAACTTGACAAGTGTTAATTGTATCTAGAATTTGTCCTAATAAATAGCCTACAAAATCTAAGAGAAATAAATAAGAATCTTATACAAATGCTATTTGACCAGTCAATTCAGTTGGATCCTAACTAGATCACGTTACAAAACCCATTTAGCACAGTGTTCAAGCAAACCGGACGTACTATATGTTTGGCGGTAGCGCTCACAAGAATTACTCTTCATTTTTCATATTCTTTTCTTAAATCACAGAATAATTTGAGATAAAAATCTTTAATTACTTCCAGGGAAGATACTTTACGCCAACACTTATTCATCAGAAGATTGTAAATTGGCAGACTACACTATGCTAAACAGATAAGTTCACAACTACATGCTTTCTTATAGGATTCGTCGGATTTGGGGTGCGACAAGTATGGTTATGTGCTTTGATTGATATTGGAAAGGTTGATAACTAGTATATGTATTGGGTAGATGTTATGTGCAAATTGCATGTCTTAACTTGAACTTTAATGCAAATGCTTATGTTTTATATACCTTAAATAAATGTACCAATGAGCCTTAATGCTTAATGTACAATTTGTTTTATCCATGAGTAGGTTATAGTACTCCTCGAAGCCTTGAAAATTGAAGTTAGCATCTAGGTCGTCGTTTTCGACTCAAATAAGTTTGTATGACTCATTTCATTTTGGTCAAATGGCATGTACCAAGGCTTTACTTTGTTCAAATGATGCAAATGGTCAATTTTGAGAATTGATAGTGTAAATTGATGAAATGGTTATTAGTTATGCTTGAAAATGGTGTGATGTTTTGGAAATTGGTTGTTAAATAGGTTGAATGCATGTTAATTGATCAATTTGGGTGCTGAAGGCATCCATGTGTGCTGCATTCTTGTTGGGCAATGTATAAAATTGAACTTTGTGGAAAATAGGGGTCACGTCGTGGCGCCGATTCCCTAACATCGCGATGAGACCAAGTAAGCATGTGGCACCGCAATGAGAAACCCTCGACATCATGATGTCAATCTACCATTTTTCAAAATTTACAATTTGGTCCTAATTTGACCTTGGGTTAGCAAAATGATTCTATAACATATTATTCACACATGTCACTCGTATTTAAATGCTGAATAGTTTGAATTGAATATAATTGATCGTAGTTGCTTCGGAAACGAATGTGACATCCTATAACTGGAGCATGACAATCGGGTTGGGTATGGGGTGTTATAAACACGCAAGTGAACTACACCACACCAAGATAGGTTGTATAGGCATAAACTAAACCACACCAAGGCACCGAAATGCAAAACCTGTAGGCATCAAATGTTTAAACATATTAAAATACATCCCTCCACCACACCAATGTCTCCTTAGAGACAATGAATACTCGATGATCCGCAACAGATGTTGGATCCTGAATTAACCTTTCATTGTAACGCCTATTGTTGGAAAAATTTCGGTTTAAAAATGGTTTTCTTGCACAGCAAAAAATTAAATTTTGAAAACTAACTCGGTTTGTGATATTTATAGCAATAAAATTTAACCAAATTCATACCTATGTTTTTAGCTTAGCGGATGTTCGTTGTTCCTGAATTTCAACCAAATGGTCTTATCTATTATTCTCGTACCACAAACTGCTTTAAATGTGGGCTCAAACCAATTGAATCAAAACACGGAACTAGAAAAAGTTTTCTCTCCTTTTGGGGTGAAAACAAAAATTCTCTCTTCTTAATAGAAATCGATAGAATTGTCATTCCGGAAAAATATATGTAATAGTTGAGAATAAATTCTCTTTTTTTTTTTTGCAGAATAACAATCTCTCAAAGTTGTGTAAGTAGCTCTACTGGTCCCATCTATTTATATGAAGAGAAGGTAGAACCCTTGTTGAGTTGTAGTGTTTTATTTCAAATAGAAAATAACATCCTACTTAGAATAAGATTAGGGTGGACGACACACCCTAGTATTCCTACTAGGGTTGCCGCCCCCATCATGTCCACGAGGGGTTTTTATGCCTCTCTCACATCGGATCCAATTACAAGTACTTCCTGAGCCTTTTTGACCCAATACTTTATAATGCGATCCAACCCGATTCAGTTTTTCTGTTTCTCAAAATAAACTTTAATATTTATAAATAAAACAAATTTTTCAACCCCATTTTACTCACAACAAAATTTTGATGATTTTACCCTTAGTAAACTTTTGATGATTTTTCCCCTAATAAAATTTCGAGAAAATATGTTCAATATTTCACACTCAACATGTTCACTATGACAGAACGATTTATTTTCATTTTCGGGCTTCAAAACAGTCTAAAAACATAAACTCATTCTTCCGATCTTTTTTTATGTAATCCATATAGGATTGTAAATGGATCTTTTCCATTTTCATTTTCATTTTTGGAAACCTACATTAATTTCCAAATGGTTCCATTTTTCCATTTCGGAAAAAACCATAATCATTCTTGAATGTTTTCCATTTCTCTTTTCCTAATCATATTGTTTATTTTTATTGAAACACGTAATTCATTTATGGTTTGAACGAGCTAGCGGAGGGACTGATTGGACATATGTGGCTGAGGCTCAAATGATTTATAATTAAGTTCTGGCTTTTTGCCTATTAATTATAAACTCATTTAGTCGCGAAGTCCTTCCACTATAGTATCGTGACTGAGCTCTCCCCAACGCCATACCATTATGAAAACAACTACTCAGTGCTTTTCCAATGACCTTATCATAAGTGTGTTACCCTCATAGGATATCCTTGATCTCTTTGGGATAATATTTGTTCTCCAAATATGATCCTATTTTATCTCATGGTAACCATTACATCTTCCTTCATGAAAAGTTAATCACTATAGTGATCAAGTCATCTATCACAAAGATGGACAACTCGTGGCCACATTTACTTTTCATCAACCATGTAATGCCAATGAGAGGGTATCATTTACCCATGTTTTGGGCTACGAATTCCACTGTTTTGAATGACATTACATACTAAAAAAGTTGTACGCCCAACACACCAGCTTTCTGTTTCTTATCTATTTGAACTCAGGCTTTTACTTACATCAAAGTGTACGAGCCATGCATACATAGCCCGCCATCCACTCAGGATTTAAGTATGTCACACTATGAACGTCACAAGTGAATAAATCTATAAATGGATTCAGGATCTATTCTAATTGGGTCCTGTCTGATGTACTGTCAGTCCAGTCAGTCACATCTATTTCTCTATCTTTTAGGAGTTATCCGCTTCGATGCCCAAGACAAGGCATCTCCCCAATTGGACTTGACAAGCGAAATATTAGTCTTTTAATCAGTTTGTTCATTTCTGATTAGACTAACGACATGTTTAGGTTCGTCTACTAATACCAGTTGTCTTTCCGTACTACGATCCGACCACGTAATACTGCTTAGTATTAGCTAAAAATTTAGACAACCATTGAGCAACATTTGTTTCCATATTACTTTGCGTACAAAAACCATGTGAGGACAATATACAAAGTATTAATGTAATTTATGAATAATTTTATTAACCGGTCTATTCGAAAAAATTACTAGTGTACTTATACGAAAATACTACACTTAGGGCACCAGATCCAACACCTATACCTGACCCGATCGTCGGGTCCGAGCTACAGTGTGCCACGTTCGTTGTCAGAACAACTACTGTCAATTTAGATATGAATACACATCATTAATTATAAAAATATAAGAGTTATAAGCAAACAATGATGTAAATATTCATTCCTGGGTTTTATACGAGCTTACGAAAGCTTTAAAGTTAACCTGATAGCGAATTAGGACTGAATTGTGAAAGTTTCGAAATATAGGATTGACGTCAGGATGTGAAGGGTTTTCTTCATCGCGACGTGACATACTATTTTGCTCTCGTCACAATGGCAGGGTTCCTCATTGCGCTGTGGCCTGAAGCCCAAATCTTGTTGCAACGACATACGTGTGACATTGCGACATCACCTACTGTTTTTGCATTTTCATTCAAAAACCTGTAATTTCAAGCAAACCAATTTAAAAACACATTTTTACTTTATAAATGACCAAATGAGTAGTACTTATACATTTTTAACATGTCCAAAACACACTTATATCACATTCAAAATATCAATTCCATACAACCAACACCAACACCATCAATAACATTCAACTAACATATACATAACTTATTCTTCCAATGTTAAACATTCTCACTACTTAAACTATTTTTCAAGTCATACCAGATACACACCTATGTTATTTTTCTTTTTCATTATTCACATTACAATTGTATTACCATTCATGAAGTAATCCTTAATTACATCATAGTAATTCTATGTTACATCCATATGTATACAATAAGCATATAACTTAACAAGAACTTGCTAAGTTCATGTATATATTTCATTCAAGATGCCATCACATATTTTGCACCTTAATCAATATATGAAAGTTCTAAGTTGCATACCCATATATATATATACATCAAACATATACCATGGTAAGATATCAAATACAACTCTTTAAGTATAATTATTGCATTATATCAACAAAACTTAGCTTATTAGGTACATCCCGACTAGACTCAAAAGTAAAAAATGAACAAACACTACTGAGATTGGGATTGTTGATTGGATATCGAAGTTGATGCTCAGGAAAAACACGAACTGAACCTAACCTGCACACGAAAAATAAACCGCACGCTGAGTAAAACACTCAGTGGTAATCTATGATTCAAGATAAATAATGATACAAATGCATTGTGCAAAAATTTAGTCCCAATCAGTATCAAACCATTCCATATGTATATGATACCTTCACTTATATAATGGTACAAGTACAACTATGACTATACATATACGTTCACTAACTTACCAACCATTTCGTAAATTATTAAATTCATTTCAAGGCTAAATAGAGTTAAATAAATTTCATATATCTTCATCCTTAGTATATATATTACTAATACATATATTCAGTCCATACTTTCATTTCAACAATTCGAGCCGATAAGATCCTTTATAATTCAAAATAGCCATTGGGCTCACTTTTCATTTAAATTTGCATAATAGCATATATCATGATTCCATTTCATTCCATATTCATTTATCTAATTCATCGTTTTTGTTATAACCCTATCAACCAGACACAGACTTAGTCAAATACATGGATCTGTCACCCTGGGTTGATTGGCAATGATGATGCTATAACGTTACATAGTACAACCCTAGATTGCCCAACAACAATGATTTTCTCAACTCGATCAATTTGTCACCCGAATTGCCTGGAAACGATGAATCAATGCATAACTTCTACCACCCTAGATTGCTCGACAATGATGGTTTTACTCAGTACTCTGATCTTATGGTATGCCAACTATATCCGACACAATTCGAACAACTAATAGGGTAGACAATTTCTATTTCATTACATATAATTCAATAAACATTCCAATATCCACAATCCACCATCATTTTACAAATTCATAGAATTCATAACATGTTTCAGCCATATTTCATATAAATTATTACAAATCAAATAAATTGAAAATTTTGTACTTTATTCAATTTAGTCCCTATCTTGATATTCAATTCTGAATATACCAAATCAGCTCAATTAACCATTACCGACTTACTTCAACCATGTATAAAGTGAAATAACATGAAAATGCAACATTTAATTAAGTCCCAAATCATAGAAATACAAATCGAAAATTCCGAGCTATTCGTCGTCGACTTTAGCTTTTCCTTTCCCTCTCGAGGAATCCAAATCAATATTAGCTATGAATTAACATAAACATACAACACCATCAATATTTAACCAATTTCACAATCAATTGCCATTTTATGCAAAATTTTTAATTTATTCAATTTAGTCCCTATAATCGGGACAAACATAACTTTCAATCTAAAGCTCCAAATTGAAATCAGTTTCCACTATTAACCATTAGGGACCTCCTATTTCTCATTTATTCTGTCAATTTTTCAATTTATTCATTTTAGTTTATAATGTACGAAACTATTAATAAACGTCACAATTTAGTCCTTTTTCACCTCTAAGCTTAAAATCTATCAATTTAATACCTAAAACTTCAAGAAATCAACAATGATAACTTTCTAAAACTTTAAAAGTTTTACAAATTGGCACATGGGACCTATGACCTCAAAAACATAAAAATTAAAAGAAAATGGACTAAATTGAATATACCATTAGGGCCGAAACTTCCAACGTCCCTTAGGTTTTCTTCTTTCTTTAGGTTTGGTCAAAATGAAGAAGATGAAAGAAATGTTTCCTTTTTCTTCCACTTTCTCATTTTTATTATTTCTTAATTAGTTTTAATTTAACTTAATTTAATAAATTAAAACTTAAATTATTTAAGTTAATGCCTTTTAATTAACCGGACAATACTATATATACATGATATAATTGCTAATTTAGACCTTAGATTAATTTCAATTCAAGTCCTAAATTCATTTTTCTAATTAAAAATCTATAGCGATTAGACTTTACGATTTAATCATTGGGCCAAATTAAATGCAATTTCAACTAAATTACTTATCTAAAATTCAAGTCACCTATATAATAACTCCGTAAATATTTAATAAAATATTTACGGACTCGATTTATGAAAACGGGGTCTCGAAATCGCATTTTTCGAAACCACTGACTTTCGGGTCGTTATAGTCATAATCTCCATATCATCAACTATCTCATACACAAGCACGCATATGACCCTACTGGCATGCCAACTGTATCTTATACATTTATTAAGTTCACATGGGCATTAATCATTCATATCGCATATACATAACTTGTAACTGTCACATATCAATTTCTGAATCCTGTCGATTGAATTAAAACATGAGTTATACAATGAATGATACGTTTCAAGATCTTTGCCATTCTTCTAGTTACAACCAATAGATATAACATCAATACCTATCTCAATTTATTTCAATTCAAATCACATTTACTAGCTATGTATGCCAATTTTCATGAAAGCTTAACTTATGTTCAAGCATTGATATAATGAAATAAACACAAACATACATATAACACAAGGAAAGATAGTAAGTTCCATATGAACTTACCTTTTTCAAAATACAAAAATAGTAGGCTTTTCAGGGCCTATTTTTATTTTATTCAATTTAGTCCCTAAACTTAGGATAAGCATAATTTTTTATTCCTAGCTCTAAATTAAAATCCGATTTGGCATTCTTTCATTAGGAACCCTATAATTTCTATTTCCACCAAAATTTCATGATAGTTTTTATATTTATTCAATTTGGTCCCTAATGTTACAAAGCTATCGAACAAACTTAAATAATTGTACAATTTAGTCCTTTTCATGATCTAAGCTTAATATCTACCAATTTCAAACCTATTTCATCAATTTATCAACAATGAAAACTTTCTAAAATTTCAAATTTTGATTAAATTGATACATGAGCCAGCTAAATCAAGCTCTCATGATCATAAATCTACAAAAATTACAAGAAAATAGCTTGGTTTTCATACCTAGCAAATGACCAAATGTGAAAGGGTAAATTTTGAAGCTTCCTTCAATTTGGCTATGGTGGACGGTGAAATAATGAAGATGAAGATGAAATTCCACTTACTTTTACTTTTATACTTTAATTAGTTGTTAATTAACCTAGTTTAATTAATTTAGTCATGGCTTAATTAGCATAATTAACACTTAATCACACTTAATGGAAAATGGCATCATCATCCACTAACTCTTAATTGAAAATGGTCTAATAACCATTTTGGACCATTGCTATCTAGGTCCTCAAGCCTTTTCTTAATTAAAACTCAATAAAGATTGGACTTTTACAGTTTAGTCCCTGAGCTTTAGTTGACGAATTTACTTGACCATTCTTTAGCATATTTCCATATTAACTTTGTAGATATTCCTATTTTATATTTATGGACTCGGTTTACGAAAATGGGGTTTTGAAACTGCATTTTCTGGTACCACTGAAAATCATATCGTTATAATGACAACATCCAAGACTCAATTCTCGACTCAACAAAGTTTGTATATCTTTTGAAATGTTTTGTAGCAAGTGGCATGTACCTAGTGTCATAGTTTACTTTGAATTCATGTTGAATGTTTTGGTCATCTAATGTGTTAATGGTATGAATTATGAACCTACCCATATATGCTTGTGTGTATATATGTGTTGGATATAGGGATATGTGGCTATGCTTGTCTAATATGTTATGCTTAGATCATATTTGATATGATGCTTGCATGCCAAGAAAGTGAAATTGACACTTGATGGTAGTAATGATGTGATCATACTTGTGAATAGGTGATTTAAGGTATTAAACATGCTTAAAATGGTGTTTAGAACTTGATAAAGATGTATTATAATGTTTGGATATGATATGGTATTGTTTTGGGTCAAAATAGGTGTGTTTCGGGGTCATTTTTGAGTCCTAACAAACTTCTATTGATAGAAGTAGTTAGATGTATCAGTACAAGTAGGTAGCAAAAATAAGAATAGTAGTAGGGACTTCAACGGGTAGAAGTTTACCGGTACAAGCATGTCAGTACATGGTTCCTCCCTTGTTTTGACTTGTTTTGACCCTCGAAGACCCAAATTAGGTTTGGATCATCCCCGAACACCTAGAACTCAAATTAAAATGATTTAAAGGTGTTTTAAATGACTTGAAGTCAATTCTAATCAATATGAATGTTTTGTAAAGTGTGATAAAAGTATGATATTGTGTTGATGTTGAATGAGAAGCAGATCTAGTTGTTTTAATTAATATCCTTGAACTTGTTTATGGTTGAAATGAATAGTTTATATAATATGTTAAATGTTTGATGTTTTGAATTGATTATAAAAGAAAAGCTATTCCATGTTGCTTCGGCAATGAATGTGGTGCTTCGCATTCAGACTTGATGATTGAGTCGGGTGAAGGATGCTACAGAAGGAGTACAAGGTTACTAAGTCTCAATGACCTTAAGTGGTCCCCTCATGGTAAGCGCACACTTTCTAGGTCGGCCGGGAGGCGCGAAGCTAGAGTCTCCTGTGGGTATTTTTTGGGTCACTCCCCATGTTTCCACATGTTCAAGCCAAAATAGAGGTATAACAATACTAAAAATAACTTTAAAATAATAAACACAAATAAAATAAAAACCAAAAAACTAAAACAAGTCAAAATTAAAATAAAAAAATTAAATTAAAACCAAGCCTTAAAATGTGAAATAAGATTCAACTTCAATTTTTTTTTTTATAAAAAAAATGAGAAATCAAAATAATCACAATATAAACTCTAAAATAGAGTATCGGCCCGAACAAAAATGTATTACAACACTACTTATAGGAAATAAAAAAAGTAATGAATTTTTATTGCAAACAAACTAGCTATCAAAACAGAGAATTACATTGACTAGTGTATGACAGTTATAACTAGTCATTGTCATTCATAAGAGCTTGATGATGTGCGTGAATCGTTTAACAAACATTCACATGTCCAAAGCTTATAAAGCGACTCAACTCATACGATTGAAACTCATTTCTGTATTTTATATGTTTTTAGTTAGAGTCATTTTGTTTTGATAGTCTTGTTTTTATGAGGAAGAACTGGGCTTTGTTGACATGCCTTGTAATTGGGCCAACCTTTTGACATGTAACTGACTAAGCTCTCTAACTTATCTTGGAAGATATGTTACCAGTTCCTGAACTTTCTGCAATAGAAGTTTCGACAACATCTTGAAAGCTAAATGAAGGATCAAATGGACTGATGTTGAAATCTTGGTTTTTTAAGAGGCTTTCACTAGTTTTCTGTTGTTGATCAATCATCATCTTAAGTTGCCTTCCTTGCTCTTCTATTCGAAACTGTAGATTTCGCTGAATCTGACCATGAAAATGAAACAAGAGCTTAATTGTAAGGTTATGAAACGAAGCCACCAAATAGTTTATAGGACTAAAGTGCAATTTCACTAGGTACTAACTTAATAGTTTTATAAAAATTTTATAGCTAAACATGCAATTTTCTATTTTAAGGGCCTCCTGGTGCCACCCCTGATTATACGACATAGACCTAACTTAATATAAAATCCACAAACAATATAGAATTTAACCAAGGTGGGAATGGGATAACTCACTATTTAATCGGTATAAGTAAACACTACTTTAAGTTATACTACTTTGCTATCCCCACTTTGCTTCGGCTAAATATATAATCACTTACCAATTAAATTAAAAATAAGTTTTTTTTTTTAAATATCAAATTTTTTTTATTAAATCAAATGACAAATGATTGTGGTAGGCAATCCCTCTATTATGTTCAAATTTAGGATTTAATATTTATACCTTAATTTGCCATAATACCATTAGTTAATTGAAATAGTTGATACTCTTGATTATTTTGGTTAAAATGTTTAGGTAAAATTTTTTCTTAAAAATACTCGTTCCAACTCCATGCAAAAATGTATATTATTTGTATTATAAAGGTGTTTTTTTTTTACGAAAATCCACATCATCATTTAATCAAAATAGTTAAGGATGCTAATTATTTTAATTAACTAATGCCATTGTAAAAGTATATGATCAAATTATGTCGAATTAAAATATAAAGACTAAATGTAAACATAGTAGCTACAATCTTAGGAATATCTTATAATGACTAAATAAAAGGAGGAAAAATGAGTTGTGCCTATAATTTCAGTAGTTGACTTGGATTTTTTTAAAGCACTACAATGAGGTTTGACCATATTCCTATAATGTATATAAAATAAAAAGAATAAGGGGCACACGTCAACGTGGGAAGGTCTTAGAGCCTTCGCCCTTCTTTTTATATATACTAGTATGGTTTCGGCTGATTGTTTGTTTGTGTCAAATTATAAAGTAAAAATTTGATGGTTGAAATATGCTCTAAATCCCTATACATTTTATACATTTGAAATTTAATCCCCTATTTTTATCTTCAAGAATTTAGTCTCTCTACTTTTTTGGATTTAAAAATTTAAGTCCAATTGTTACCATAGTTAAAATTCTTCTATTGACTTCACTAGTGTGACATTTTGAAATTAATAAAATATTCACTTGGTAGTTATATAACAATAAAAATAATATTGAAAATAATTATATGAATTTTTAAGAAACACTCATTCAAACTCGCCATGATAAAATAATTTTTGGTGGGAATAATGTTCTTAAGAAAAATTGAGGTTGGCATATTAATTGAAATAGTTAATAATATTAATTAATTACACTGAGAGCCAAAATTGAAATTTGACTATTGTTAAAAGAAAAAGGTAAGACAAAAAAAACGAGAAGCTATGCCACCAAGACCCTTGGAGTATTAAAATCATATATGATCATGTAACATTTTAATTGAAAAGTTAAGGATATTAACTATTTGGATTAATTAATAACATTATAAAAAATATAGAAATCAAATTAGGTTAAAAAAATATCAAATTTAAGCATAACGGAGGGACCAAAGTTGAAATTTAACCAAAAGAGATAATAGTATAAAAATGAGATAAAATAAAAAGAACATTTGCCATTACCTCTAATTGTTCATGAAGACGTCTTTGAACATCCAACTGAAGCTGCAATGCCTCTGTGAGGTGCAAACCACTGCCATATACATTACAATTTGTGATTAAATTGCAGCATATAATAACATAATAGCACTACACTAGGAATAGAAGTTTACGTTTTGACATCAATCTGAGTTAAATCGTTTCTTTTCTCTGATTTTCCTGCAACAATAAAAGGGTATGAACTTTTGGTCTTTGCAGAAGCATATATAATCAGTATGTATTTATGCAAATTATACCTTGAGCAGAGTCTGGCATGTATTTTGCAATTCGATATTTCTGTAAGAAAACCATAAGGAAACGTCTGATATTAGAATTTTAGCAAGAAGATCTTCATATCTTCACCAACATAATATAATCAACACAACATAAAATACCTGCAAATGGCTTTTCACATGGAAGATGGTCAATCCTTCAGTATCCATTAGTTTCAGAATTGCCTTTGGAGTTGCTTCTGTAAGATCCAAAGCAATAAATCATTTGAGAAAAAAAAGTTCAAAATCATGGTGTTGCAGTATTGACTTACTCTCAGCACCCCCAAGGCGTTTAACACAGTCCACGAACTTGTCATGGAGATCTTGTGTCCACCTTATTCGAGTTTTACTAGTGGGCACCGTGCCGGTTGAAATAGGAGAAACCGAAAGGCTTCCGGAACTTGACTGCTTCTCTTGTAGAAAGAAACTTAGATTTGCAGGCGAAGAACCATGTGAATTACAATAAGCCTGCAGAGGAAAACAGCTAAGAACAAACTTGTTTCATTTCACCTATGAGATTAAGTAGAATTCATAGTAAAATGAAAAAGAAATTTACCCCTTGATCTTGATTTCCTCGGAAAGGAACTGAAAAGTGATTGGGAAGGGTGGCAGCATTGGTTCCAAGCAAGTTACTTAGATCATGTGAGGGATCTTGTGTGGTTGTGCAGGACTTATCCGAAGATTTCTGGTATTGATTGCAAAAAATCTGGGATTTCATTAGTGATTGGATGGAAAAGTTGTCTCCAGAGGCATGGAATGAAGGAAGCTGAGAATTGCACTTGTTGTTGTATTGAGAACAAAAAGAAGTGGCAGCTCCTTGAGACGATGACCCGTACTGTGGAAACCCCATACATCTTTCAGTTGCATAGAAGGCAGCACCTGGTGTATGAAAACCACCCATAATTGTACTGGAAGATGATGATTTTGGGTGATGCGAAACAGTTCCATCAACCATGGGAGTAGCCATGTTCCATGGCTGTTGAAAACCAACATATTCAAAATTGCAGTCCCTATTGAACCCAAGGTTCTGTTCTACATTTTCTTGGCAATCAAGCTTCTGAGTGTTCATTTACAAATCAAAAGTAATCAAAGATGGCACCAGCAAGTGAGTGTAGTATTGAATGAATTATAAGATGAAAAAGCCACGCAGAATACGCGCAAAAATCAAAGAAAAGGAGATGCAGATAAGATGAAGGAGAACCATGGCAGTGTGATGAAGAATTCAGATTTATGGTAGAAAAATTCTGATTTATATTCCTCAATGACTTGAAGTTTAAGATATGATGAATACAACAAAAAAAAATATATATATAATATTTATTATTATACATTTAATGGATTGGAATGAACATCCATCTATTGCCAATTTGACACGACCGAAGCCAATACATTTATATATTCCAGATAATAATAAATTAAAATAAAGGTATTGTCCTTGTTTGAGAAAACTGATTCACAATATAAAATTTACGTTTCCAACTTTTCAATAATCAAAAGCAGAAATAAGACAAAAAAGCCAAGTCTATAAAACATCAAAACCAAAGGATTTATGGGGGTTTCCTCTTAGGCATCTTATAGCCTTCATAATTCAAAAAAGATACCAGCATAAATTCCAATTTTAGCAGTGGCACCTCAACAAATATATGTATAAATTAAATAGCATTATTCTTTTGTTTTATCATTTTCCCATATCAAATGGGGTATCTGAAATTACCAGAGAAAAAGGGAAAGTTGATGGAGTACTATTATACCAATATATCTCAAAAGTGGCAGTGGATTCTCAACTCTTAAGATTCGAAAACATGTTGAAAGTCCCATCTCCATTTAAGATAATCCAATTACTTTGGATGATACCAACTTCATTAATTAACCTCTTAATCATTTTTTTATTTCATCTCTAAAGTTAAAACTATGGAATCTAGCCGATGTATTATCGTTTAAATACTTACATAGAGATAGAATCTTTCTCTAAATGTGTATACAATCAACTTCATGCCAATGAATGTTTGGCTATAATTGTTAAATAAATTTACCTCTCAGGTTGGATTAAGCCTTCCTTTCCATTCTCACTGCCTTTCAGTGTAGTGCGTTTCGGCAAATTTATCATTTTGTTGATTTTGGATAATAAAGGACTAGTTAGAACCGGGTCGATGATCAAATCAGTTTGATTAGTTCAAATAATTTATCGGTTTTAATTGAATAAATTATTAAAAATTAAAAAAAAAAACTGACTCAATTAATCTAGACACGTGGTTGAATCGATCGATTTCCGATCCGATTAGTGTTTGAAGTCCTTTTGACTACACCGGAGTAGGGAGGTTCAAATTTCGGTTAAAACCGAATTAATCAATCGAACTGATCTAATTCGGTCGGAGGTCAGTTAATATTCTTTTATAAGTTCGGTTATCGGTTAATTTAGTTCGAAATCGAGTAATTAACCGAATTAACCAAACTTAATAATTAATAATACAAATTATATGTAGTTTTAAATCGGTCAAATGAACATTATCAATTTATTTAATTTTGATATGTTTTATACTTGTTTTAACCAAATAAAAAATAAAAAACATATAAATTTTGGTTAATTTGGTTAACCGACCGACTGAACCGAAATATTTCAGTTCAGTTAATTTTTTTTGAAAAAAATTTTAGTTCAATTTACGGTTAAATAAGTAAAAGTTTGATTAATTCAATTAATACTAGTTCAGTTCAGTTAGCCGTTTATTTGGATTGAACTACTGGTGAATAAATTGCTCTCCCATTAAACAATTAATAATTGTAAAAATTATAAAAATATAGTCAATAAATTAGTGAATAATTTTTCCACCCAATCAATAAATAACATATTGAAATGATTTTAATTTTATATGATTAATAATTTTATTACATTATAATTCAATAAAAATATAGTCTGTTATTATAATTAATATGATCAATTAAAATAAAATAATCTTAAAAAAATCAATTAAAATAAGTAATCTCATAAATAATAAAAAATACAAAATAATGTTTCATTTGTTTTAATTTTTATGTTATTAATTTATAATTGGGTAAACTCTACAAATGGTCACCCAACTATCCTCACGTTCTTTTTTTGGTCACCCAGCTTTAAAAGTTTTCGATTTATGCACTAACGTTTGTATTTATTATTGTTTTAGTCACCCGCCGTTAAATTGATAACAGAAATAATGATGTGACCTTTTTCTAACTGGTATAATAACACATTTAGTCCTCAATACTTACATATTCTATTAATTTGATCCTAATTCTAAATAATTCAATAAATTTAACCTTTCACATTTAAATTTTTTATCAATTTGATCCTCAAACTTCCTAACCAAAGCTTTCAACTTTTAAAATAGACGCATTCCACGTCTATAAATTTGTAAAACCCCAAACAATTTTTTTTTTCTATGGTTCTGTATGTTTTCTTGGATACTTGCACCATTAGCTCAAAATTAAGAAATCTAGTTAATTGTATCTACTTACCAAATGTTTAAAACGATGTAATCAATCCGCTTTTTGCTTTGGTTTTTATATTTCAATTGACTATAGGTACAATATTTCTAAGGTTTTAATTAATATTGCTCTTTTATGTTATAAATCCCGGGTTTAATCCTTCAAAGGAGTACTTTTGCTAGCATCTCACATTTAGTAAAATGATAGGTGCATAAGTATTTTAGTTTTTAAAAATTAGTGTTTGCCTCTTCTTGTCAAAGATCAATAAGTGAATCTTCAAAAGATAAATACAGTCCTATGATTCCACCCCCGAACAAAGAACACCTTCACAACTTTGTCTAGCCAACAGGAATGGGTTATTCATTATAAAATTCCCTGGATCACTGCCTAATGTAATGTAACAGCCTGCCCGGCGAAGTCTCTGTACCTGATTACTTTTGGCATATAGTTGGTAAAATAAGGGTAGATAAGAATAAGTAAGTGTTTGTTTTGGTTAAGTATAAAGTTGTGAGTGTTACGCCAATTGGCGAACTCTTAGTTTTGGTAAGATTTCTGGTTTGGCGGACTCTTCTGTTAAGTATACGCTACCTCAGATACTTTGGCGAACTAGTCAAGTTCGCAACTGATTAGATTTGTTTATTATTTTAGTAAGGTAATCAGTTAATTAAGTTGAAATTTAGTTAGAATGAAATTAAGCTACTGTAGATGAAAAGACTTAGATTATGATAAGCGTACTTAATCACGAGAATCAAGAGTGTTAGTGGAATTATCTGATTCTTCCACTAAACCTTGTCACCGTACTTAAGTATATAAGAATAGCGGTGACTTCTCTGAAAATCTTTGCGTCTTTTTTTTCTTCTTCTTTCTTCTTGATTTTCTTTGAACTCTCTAAAAGCTTAAGTCCAGAAAACTTCTCCGAAATTGGGTTCGTTGTTTTCAACTAACTTATACGTTTGTACCAGCTTACTGGTAATTATTGATGGACCCTAGGTTATCTTTAAAGTTATTTACGTTTTTTAAGTTCTGCGTGCATAAATGTTAGAATGGTGTGTAAGGAAGGAAACATTCTGATTTTAGATTAAGTGTTGATTATTCTTTCATGCATGTTTAGATTTGATAGATCAGTGATTTGATATGTATAATTATCCTCATTTTTAGCTCAAGAAGCTACTGAAGGTCCAAGTGATAAAGGTAAAGGATCTGCTTTATAAACTTTGCTATAATTTCTGGTGAGTTCCTTCTTATTTCCATGTGTTGTGGCCTTTTTTTTTATAATTGTATAAGGTAAGTATCCTTTCTTTGTAAAGGATGAAAAGTGTATGTGTGTGAATAATGGTTGTCCAGAGTCATTAGTCTGAGTTCAATATGTCTGTGATATGAAGTGCGGGTCATTTTTCATGTTTAACCCACTACCAGCTGTTTTTTTGATATGAATGAATGATATGATGTGAACTGATATGTGGAGATAGAGATGATGAGATATGTTTGTGTAGCCTCCAGTAGGGTAGGTATATTGCAAATCGGATTGGTAGAACACCATACAACATAATATACTGAGTGAAAATGATATAAGGAGTTATGGTGAAGAATGTTGTAACACCCCTTACCCGTATTCAACGCCGGAACCGGGCACGAGGCATTACCGTAATAAAATCCTCAAGATCGCCACTTAGGCATAACATGACCATTCTCTTTGGCCATCACAATAACCTCAATCCCGACTTACGAAGCCTCTCTCAAACACACGAGGGCTCTCGAGACCATATCGAAAACTCTTATGATCTTAAAATTTTTCCATCTATACAGGGCTCACACGCCCGTATAAGATTTGGCATGCCCGTGGATGTCACACACGCCCATGGTCACTACCCGTGCATGAAAACTCAAGCATTCTGTCCATGCCCCACGGTTAGGGAACACGCCCGTGCCCTCCGCCCGTTGTGCACACTAACTACCTTAACACGGCCTGGAGTCTAGACACACGCCCGTGTGGCTAGCCCGTGGCCAACACTGATTAACGCACACGTTCTAGGAACACGCCCGTGTGACTAGTCCGTGGTCTATTCTGACTTAAAATACTAACATGCAGGGGACACACGGCCAAGTCACACGCCCATGGGCTGACCGTGTGTTACACATGGCCTAGACACACGCCCGTGTGTCTACCCACATGGACAAGAACAAATCTATTTTCCAAGTTCTTTTCACCCTTCTAGCATACACAATCATGCACTCATTCAACACATCCATAATCAACTCAAAATCTTACAATCTCACTTAGATAACTACATCTTTTCATATAATAAAGTGCCAACAACTATGGCATTAAACAAAATAGATTATCCATCTAAAGGCCAACACATCATAGCCATATACAACAAAATTCACTAACTTGTCTAGCCCCTATACATGCCATATACAAAACATTGAGTCTCATGTACCAGAGTGTGCTGATAGTGTGGGCGATCTTCCAATTGATCCTCGTATCTCGATTCAACACTTTTGCTCTATAAGACAAGGGAAAAGAAAGGGAGTAAACTTTGAGCTTAGTAAGTTTACACGTAAACAATTAAGCAACATAGTATAAGCTAAACAACAATTAGCATTATACTAACATATAATGTACAACTACGCTTACTCTTTCTATCCCTTACCACATTTCCAACACATCATGAGTCACTTACTCATAACCATTGACATGCACCCCTGCATTCAATATCACATTTACACAATATACAACACATCATTATTTCTCGGTAATACATCCACACAGCTAATCCACACAGCTAATCTCTCGGTGGTTTCGCACTTTGCCCACCACAATCAATTAATAAGGTAGTATCGCACTTAGCCTACCATAAAGGTAATCGTAGTGGTTTCGCACATAGCCCACTAGACAATATACCGAACGATAGCATCGCACATAGCCAGCTCATCGTCAATATGTATTAGGATGGTATCGCACTTAGCCCACCATTTAGAATTATTACTACACATTCACAAATCTACTTACTTAATCATTCATTCCACTTAAAACACATAGGTTCTCAATCATTCTCAACCATGCTACACACTAGCTAGCCTTGACAAATTGTAAGTATGAATGCATTGTTTATGCATAGACTTACCTCGATACTCAAAAGTATAGAAACGTGTAATTTAGTCCACCACCTTGTTCTTGCCTCAGTTTCGATCCGGGCTTTGTCTTTCTTGATCTATAATGAATAAATCAGCTTATTCAATACACACATTGACCAAATTGACCCACATCTCATACTTCGGCAAAATTACTCTTTTGCCCCAAATCTTTCTCATAATTACACTATTACCCCAAGGCTCGTAAAGTGATTTTTATTCAACTTCCTAGCCTCTCATGCTTGGCCGAATCACTTACTCAACTAAAGCAATCATCAATTCTCATTGCAACACACATGTATGACCAAACTTAAGATTTTTACAAACTAGTCCCTACATGCATTTTCTATGGAAACTCATTTAGCAAAAGATGTTTCTACTACATCAAGCTTTCATAATCTTCCATAAAACATCAAAATACATGCATGTCATACATGGCCACATTTTTGAACATCCATCATAGCTCATCAAATAGCTAAAAATAGCTTACTCATGCAACAAGGACTTCAAAAATACAAAGAATATCAAAAACGAGGCTAGATGCACTTACTAGCAAGCTTGAAATTTTTGAAGAACCCTAACAATGGCTCTCTAAAATTTTCGGCAGCCTTGGAGAAGAAGATGAATGAATTTTGTCATATTTTCTCCTATTTTAATTACTTAATTGTTAAATGACCAAAATGCCCTTTTTGATAAACTTTCTATTTTAACTCATCCATGCCCAAATTTGTCCAAAAATTAGAAATTGGGAAAATTTCTATTTAAGGACCTCTAATTAATATTCTAAAGCTATTTCACACAAATAGCTTCTAGAATCTCACATTTTGCAACTTTTACAATTTAGTCCTTTTGGACAATTTAACCGCAATTTCACAAAATTGCTTCATGAAACTTTCACACTAGCATGCATACATAGCATAAACCTCAAAAATTCATTCATAAATTTTGGATTTGTGGTCTCGCACCACTATTTCGACTAGGCCCTAAATCGAGATGTTACAACTCTCCCCCCTTTAGAGATTTTCGCCCCCAAAAATCTTACCAGTAAAGAGGTTTGGATGTTGCTCTCTCATAGCTTCTTCCGTTTCCCACGTAGCCTCTTCCACACCGTGTTTCTGCCATATCACTTTCATTAGTGCTATGCTCTTATATCTCAACTGTTTCACTTCTCAAGCCAAGATCTTAATCGGCTCTTCATCATAAGACATATCCGGTCTTATCTCAATTTCCGTCAAAGGAATTACATGTGAAAGATCGGAGCGATACCGTCATAACATCGATACATGGAATACATTATGAATCTTTTCCGACTCCACCGGCAAAGCCAACCAATATGCTACTGGCCAAACTCTATCTGTAATTTCATACGGCCCTATGAATCTTGGACTCAATTTTCCTTTTCGTCCAAATCTCATAATCTTCTTCCATGGGGACACTTTCAAAAACACTTTGTCGCCCACTTCAAACTCTATTTCTTTTCTTTTCAGATTCGCGTACGACTTCTGTCGGTTCGAAGTAACTTTCAGACTATTACGGATTATTTTCACTTTCTCCTCAGTCTCTTTTACTAGATCGACCCCATGGATCCGCTTCTCACTAAGCTCGGTCCAATACAAAGGAGTTCGACACTTATGACCATACAAGGCCTCATACGGAGCCATCCGTATACTTGACTGATAACTATTGTTGTAAGCAAATTTGACTAAAGGTAGATATCCCTCCCAACTACCCTCAAATTCTAACACACAAAGATCGAAGCATATCTTCGAGAACTTGAATCACTCTTTTTCAGATCGACCATCGGTTTGCGGATGGAACGCAAGATCAAATTCAACTTTGTTCCCAAAGCCTTTTGCAACCTCTTCCAAAACCTCGAAGTGAACCTCGGATCCTTATCCGATATTATAGACACAGTACACCATGTAACCTCACTATCTCTCAGTAACATACAACTCGGCCTAACTTATCCGGTGAATAATCAACATGTCTTTGGAATAAAGTGAGCCGAATTCGATTAGTCTATCCACAACAACCCACACAACATCTCTCTTTTTGAGTCATCGGTAACCCCGTCACAAAATCCATAGTAACCCGATCCCACTTCCATTCGGTACCAACAACTGGTCAAGCAATCCAAGGCACTTGATGCTCGGCTTTCACTTGTTGACAAATCGGACACTTTGTCACGAACTCAAATATCTCTTTTCATACCGGCCATCAATAAGACTTCTTCAAGTCATTATACATTTTTGTCTTCGCCACGATGTCTTGACAAACATCCACCGTGGGCCTCATGCAAAACCTTTCGGATTAACTCCTCATCTCTAGGTACACAAATTCGTCACAGATAAAGAAACAACCATTCGAGCCCACTCGAAAATCGGAATCACTTTCTGATTCACACTTATCTCTCTTAGCTGACATCTCACTATCATTTCTCTGAGCTTCACATATCTGTTGAACAAATAGTGGCTTAGCTCTCAACTCTGCCAGAATAGTACCATCATCAGACAATGCCAAACTCGTCCTCATAACTTTTAGAGCATACAAGGATTTCCTACTCAGGGCATCCGCAGCCACATTCGTCTTTCCCGGGTGGTAATCAATGACTAACTCATAGTCTTTCAACAACTCAAGCCACCGTCTCTGCCGCAAATTCAGATCTTTCTGATCCATCAAATATCTCAAACTCTTGTGATCCGTAAAGATTCGGCACTTCTCACCATATAAGTAATGTCACCAAATCTTTAACGCGAAAATAATCGCAGCCAACTCCAAATCATGAGTCGAATAATTCTTCTCGTGCGGTTTCAACTGTCTCGAGGCGTAAGCAACTACCTTACCCTCTTGCATCAACATGCAGTCGAGATAATTAAACGATGCATCACTGTAAACCACGAACTCTTTCTCCAATTCTGGTTGAACCAAAACCAGCACCTCAGTCAAAATTGTTTTCAGTCTCTCGAAAATCTGTTGACATGTCTCAGTCCATTCAAACTTGACATCTTTGTGCAAAAGTTTCGTCATCGGGGTAGTAATCACAGAGAACCCTTTTACGAAACGTCTGTAATATCCTGCTAATCCCAAGAAACTTCTGATTTTCGACACGTTCCTCGACGGTTTCCAATTCACAACAGCCGATATCTTACTCGGGTCAATTCTAACACCATCACCCGACACAATGTGTCCTAGGAATCCGACCTCTCGGAGCCAAAACTCACTCTTGCTAAACTTAGCGTACAACTGCTCATCTCTTAAAGTTTGCAAGACAATTCTCAAATGTTCTTCATGATCGTTCTCATCTCGAGAATAGATCAATATGTCGTCAATGAAGAAAACTAAAAACTTGTGCATTCGTCAAACCAAACGGCATAACCAAAAACTCATAATGGCCATACCTTGTCCAGAATGCAGTTTTCAACACATCCTGCTCTTTCACTCTCAACTGATAATAACCAGACCTCAGGTCTATCTTGGAGAACACTGTAGCTCCCTTCAGTTGATAAAAAAAGATCATCAATCCTTGGTAAATGATACTTATTCTTAACCGTAACATTGTTAAGTTGTCTATAGTCTATACACAACCTCATAGACCCATCTTTCTTCTTCACAAACAATACTGGAGCACCCCACGGCGAGTAGCTCGGTCTTGCAAAACCCTTATCTGTCAACTCTTACAACTGAACCTTCAGTTCCTTCAACTCTAAAGGTGCCATCCTATACGGAGCAATCGAAATAGGTTCAGTTCCCGAAACTAACTCAATCACAAACTCAACCTCTCTCACTGGAGGTAATCCGGGTAACTCTTCCGAGAATACATCCGGATACTCACATACCATTGGCACTGTTTCAAACTTTACTCCAACCTCTTGAGTATTCAACACAAAAGCAAGATAGGATTCACACTCTTTTCTCAAACATTTATCAGCCACTAAGGAAGAAATCATCACTGGTAGACTATCCGATCCACCTGATTCAACCTGAACCACATCTCCACTCTCACATTTCAATTCAATAAACTTACTACCACAGTTCACTAAGACACTATGGGTAGTCAACCAATCCATGCCTAGGATTAAATCAAACTCATCAAACGGCAACAACATAAGATTTGCCAGAAAACAATGACTCTCAATCATCAAAGGACAATTCTTACACACCTTGTCCACTAACACATGCTTACCTAACGAGTTTGACACCTTAACCACAAAGTCCGTAGACTCAACAGTCATACTCAAACTAGATGTCAATCTCATACAAATATAAGAATGAGTAGACCCTGGATCTATTAAAGCAATAACAAGGGTGTCAAAGAGAGAAAAAGTACCCGTTATCACATCAGGGGAGGATGCCTCTTCGCGAGCGCGAATGGCATACGTCCTCGCAGGTGCCCGACCATCCGATCTCACAGCAGAGTCTCTAGATGCACCTCTACCACTATTCTTACTCTCAGGTTCCTTGGTGGTCTACCCCTTGCAGACACATCATTGGATCTCATCTCTAGCTTCTCTTCCTTATCATCCCTCTCGGGGCAATTTTGGATAAAATGGTCGGGGGAACCACACTTATAACAGTTTTGACTGTTACCCCAACACTCTCCGATGTGATATCTACCACAACTTGGACACTCCGGTTTGTTCTTTGGATTGCCCACACTTTCCATCGAAGTAGCTTGGACTCTCGAACCCGAACGAGTATTGCCCAAGTCTCGATGCGAATAACCCACTGGTGCTGTTGTCCTAGGACTCACTTCCTTGGACCTTTTCGACTGGGCTTGATACGACTTGCCTATTGGCCTCTTTCTAGCATCTCGGGCTTCACTCACAGCCCTTTTCTTTTCTGTACTCAACTCTTCGGCCTTACTTGCCCTTTCGACCAACACCACAAATTCTTTCAACTCCAAAATACCCACTAGGAGTTTGATATCCTCATTCAGTCCGTCTTCGAACATCTTACACAATATGGTCTCTGACGACACACATTCTTGAGCGTATTTGCTAAGCCTAACAAACTCACGCTCATATTCCGCTCATCGACATTCTTCCTTGCTTCAACTCAAGGAATTCCTTCATTTTCCGATCAAGTAAACCTCTCGGCTTATATACTTCTTCGGAACTCTTCCGGAAAGAAGTCCCACGTCACCCGCTCTCTCGGGACTCATCGACGCCAATGTCTTCCACCAATGGTATGCCGAGTCCTCAAAGCAAGGATACGGCACACTTCAAGCTCTCTTCAGAGTACAAGAGAGTTCCTCAAACACTCTCATCGAGTTCTCTAACTGTAACTCGCCCTTCGTGGTCATCATCAACCTTAGCTCTACACTCCTCTCGGCCCGTGTTTTCTAATCTTATCTACTGGGGTTTCGATATCCTCACTACATCAATACCTTGAGGTGCCACAGGAATTAGCTGAGGTATAGGAGGAAGAGGAGGAGGTTGAGCATTAGGGTTCGCTCGAATGTAGTCCGAGTACCAATTGCTCATCATCTGGAGAAAGGCTTCCCGTGCCCCTTCCCCTTGACCCCTAGCCTCGGGTCCACTTTGAATAGGCACGGTTCCTTGCGCAGAGCATGGCGCATACTAGTCAAGTTTCATCAAGTGATCAATGGATCAGAATCTATATTCTATATAAAATAAGATTTAAAATCAACAGAAGCCACCACACTATCATTGTACACTTATGGCATGTATAGCTAGACTCTTACACCCACTACGGTAGTCCTAGAACCGACTAAACCATAGCTCTAATACCACTAAATGTAACACCCCTTACCCGTATTCAATGCCGGAACCGGGCACGAGGCATTACCGTAATAAAATCCTCAAGATCGTCACTTAGGCACAACATGACCACTCTCTTTGGCCATCACAACAACCTCAATCCCGACTTACGAGGCCTCTCTCAAACACACGAGGGCTCTCGAGACCATATCGAAAACTCTTACGATCTTAAAATTTTTCCATCTATACAGGGCTCACACGCCCGTATAAGATTTGGCACGCCCGTGGATGTCACACACTACCCGTGCATAAAAACTCAAGCATTCTGTCAATGCCCCACGGTTAGGGAACACGCCCGTGCCCTCTGCCCGTGGTGCACACTGACTACCTTAACACGGCCTAGAGTCTAGACACACGCCCGTGTGGCTAGCCCGTGGCCAACACTGATTAACACACACGTTCTAGGCACACGCCCGTGTGACTAGTCCGTGGTCTATTCTGACTTAAAATACTAACATGCAAGGGACACACAGCCAAGTCACACGCCCATGGGCTGACCGTGTGTCACACATGGCCTAGACACACGCCCGTGTGTCTACCCACATGGACAAGAACAAAGCTATTTGCCAAGTTCTTTTCACCCTTCTAGCATACATAATCATGCACTCATTCAACACATCTATAATCAACTCAAAATCTTACAATCTCACTTAGATAACTACATCTTTTCATATAATAAAGTGCCAACAACTATGGTATTATACAAAATAGATTATTCATCTAAAGGCCAACACATCATAGCCATATACAATAAAATTCACTAACTTGTCTAGCCCCTATACATGTCATATACAAAACATTGAGTCTCATGTACCAGAGTGTGCTGATAGTGTGGGTGATCTTCCAATTGATCCTCGTATCTCGATTCAACACTTTTGCTCTATAAGACAAGGGAAAAGAAAGGGAGTAAGCTTTGAGCTTAGTAAGTTTACACATAAACAATTAAGCAACATAGTATAAGCTAAACAACAATTAGCATTATACTAACATATAATGTACAACTATGCTTACTCTTTCTATCCCTTACCACATTTCCAACACATCATGAGTCACTTACTCATTACCATTTACATGCACCCCTGCATTCAATATCACATTTACACAATATACAACACATCATTATTTCTCGATAATACATCCACACAGCTAATCCACACAGCTAATCCACACAGCTAATCTCTCGGTGGTTTCGCACTTTGCCCACCACAATCAATTAATAAGGTAGTATTGCACTTAGCCTACCATAAAGGTAATCGTAGTATTTTCGCACATAGCCCACTAGACAATATATCGAACGATAGCATCGCACATAGCCAGCTCATCGTCAATATGTATTAGGATGGTATCGCACTTAGCCCACCATTTAGCATTATTATTATACATTCACAAATCTACTTACTTAATCATTGATTCCACTTAAAACACATAGGTTCTCAATCATTCTCAACCATGCTACACACTAGCTAGCATTGACAAATTGTAAGTATGAATGCATTGTTTATGCATAGACTTACCTCGATACTCAAAAGTATAGAAACGTGCAATTTAGGCCACCACCTTGTTCTTGCCTCGGTTTCGATCCGGGCTTTGTCTTTCTTGATCTATAATGAATAAATCAGCTTATTCAATACATACATTGACCAAATTGACCCACATCTCATACTTTGGCAAAATTACTCTTTTGCCCCAAATCTTTCTCATAATTACACTATTGCTCCAAGGCTCGTAAAGTGATTTTTATTCAACTTCCTAGCCTCTCATGCTTAGCCGAATCACTTACTCAACTAAAGCAATCATCAATTCTCATTACAATACACATGTATGACCAAACTTAAGATTTTTACAAACTAGTCCCTACATGCATTTTCTATGGAAACTCATTTAGCAAAAGATGTTTCTACTACATCAAGCTTTCATAATATTCCATAAAACATCAAAATACATGCATGTCATACATGGCCACATTTTTGAACATCCATCATAGCTCATCAAATAGCTAAAAATAGCTTACTCATGCAATAAGGACTTCAAAAATACAAAGAATATAAAAAACGAGGCTAGATGCACTTACTAGCAAGCTTAAAATTTTTGAAGAACCCTAACAATGGCTCTCTCAAATTTTCGGCAGCCTTGGAGAAGAAGATGAATGAATTTTGTCATCTTTTCTCCTATTTTAATCACTTAATTGTTAAATGACCAAAATGTCCTTTTTGATAAACTTTCTATTTTAACTCATCCATGCCCAAATTTGTCCAAAATTTAGAAATTGGGAAAATTTCTATTTAAGGACCTCTAATTAATATTCTAAAGCTATTTCACACAAATAGCTTCTAGAATCTCACATTTTGCAACTTTTGCAATTTAGTCCTTTTGGACAATTTAACCGCAATTTCACAAAATTACTTCATGAAACTTTCATACTAGCATGCATACATAGCATAAACCTCAAAAACTCATTCATAAACTTTGGATTTGTGGTCTCGCACCACTATTCCGAGTAGGCCCTAAATCGGGATGTTATAAATGTATATGAATGAGATCGTAAGTTATGTATTTGACTCTGAAATCTGGGTACGTGGCTGGCATGAGAAAGAATTGTCTGAGTTATGTTGAGTTGGCGTATAATATTCTTCTATGTGATACACCATTGGCGTACTGAGTCTGTCTGAGTTCATTATACGCCATTGGGTGTACTCTATGTTAATGTGTGAATTCCTTTTTAAAGGTTCAGTTGTGCAGTTAACTTTCTTACTTAAGATCTCTTTGGAACTCACTAAGTTCATATGAACTTACTCGGTTACTTTTTCCTTCTCAGGCTTACTGACTGAATGAAGCCTTATCTGAAGGACTACGTTAGAGCTTTGTTGCTATGTGAGACAGATGTTTTGTTTTTATTATGCATGAAACGTGGGGGTGACATCTAAGTGCATTTTTTAGAAGAACTTGTATAGAGAAATTTTGTTTGTTAAGACTTTGTTTTTATGAAATCTTAGTGAAATTTCATGCTTTGGATATTAAGTATTTTATGTTGTTTAATAAAGTTACTATACTATACTTGAGTTTACATGCCATAAGATTTAAACATTATATTTAATCCAATAATAGTTTAATTCAAACATTAATGTTTTACAAAGCTTTTGCCAGAACTGGTTTCGAATTTAAGATGATTTCTAAGTAATGACACGTCATACTCAGATTCTTTTAAAGGATCGGGTTTGGCATGTTACATGCAATCTCATCAATCCTACGACTCAACCATTCTTGCATCAACGGGTTTGGCATGTTACATGCAATCTCATCAATCCTACGACTCAACCATTCTTGCATCAACACCAAAACTCTCCAGCATTAATGGAGCCAAGACTGATAACAATCTCAGAAAACAGCTCGTTAGTAAATTTATATGTGGAATGCCTCTATTTTAAAAATGGAAAGCTTTGATTAGGAAATTTGAGGATCAAATTGATAAAATTTGTAAATGTGAAGGGTTAAATTTATTAAATTATTTAGAATTAAGATCAAATTGATAGAATATGTAAGTATTGAGGACTGAATGTATTATTATACCAATTAGAAAAAAGGCCATCTCATTATTTCCGTTATCAATTTAACGACAGGTATCAAAACAGAAACAAATATAAACGTTAGTGCCTAAATTGAAAATTTTTAAAGTTGGATGACCATTTGTTATAGTTTATCCTTTATAATTTAATATAAATATAATATTCTTTATATATTATATATAAATATTTCATTTCTATTCTAACTTCACCATTGCAGCTACGCTTGAATCCAATCACCACTAATTTTAATCTCATAGCTACAATATTAATCTTACCATTACAACAATTAATCTCACCACCAATACTATTTTTAAATTGATTGAAACTTGAATTTATCTTTTTAAAAAACCATTTGTTAGAGATTGTGTGACCCGAATTCCGCACTTGTTGAATAAATAAATACAGTGGCAAAATAAGAGAATCTGTAGGGTGAAAGACCGAGGGCCTTACAACACAAGTTGAATCCGTATAAAACTGTTCTTCTTCTATTTGACTTTGATTAGAGCAGGATTTTTTAACCCTTAAATAGATGTAGTCGAAACTGCTATTATATCATTCATTTTTCAACATTAGTGAATTTTTCCTCGTCTACCAGTGGTTTTTTTCCCGAAAGAATTTCCATGCAAAATCTATGTATTCTTTTCTTTTTTTCTTATTATTTTACAATCGTTCTACCGCCATTATCAATGTTTATTATAACACCCTTATCTAAAATCTTATCAAAATGAATAAGTTCGACATTGGAGATATTTTGGGCATTATATAATCATGTCATATAGCTTAAAGATTGATTATATACCAAAAAAATAAAAAATAAAAAAGAGATTTTTTAAGTTATATAATTTAGTCGTTACACATAATGCCATCTCATAATTGATGTTGAAATTTTGTTGGGTTTCACATATTTAATTAGGGTTTGAATTTTGGAATAGTAAGTGACAAAATAACACAACTAATTCCTAATCAAAGTTGTGATAAATTCACAAATCACATATGAATAAAGAAGAAAGAAACAAAAAGTGAAAACAAGAAAAAGGTAAGGTGGCATTTTCAATAGAGTGCATCCAAAGCAGCAATGCACTATAAACGATGATAAATTTATAATTAATTAATTTCTGCATGGGAAGCTCCGGAAAACTCATTTGGATTTCTTCTGGATTAGGTTACGGAATTATTAATAAATCACAATCATATCATCTGCATTAATCATATTTATTAATTATACAAAAAGGTGTTCAGGTTTAACATCTGACGGCAAATAAATCTAGATTCTTTACTTTATTTTTAGGGTGATTTGCATCACATAACTAAATAATTTTATGTACTAGCTGATTGAGTTTTAGTTCGATTGATATGAGTATTGCTATCAATATAGGAATATGTGGGTTCGAGTGAATTGAAGCGCATTATTCTCTTTATTAATAGATTGAGGAGAGGCTATTGATAGTTTTAGGATAGTGATTCCTGCCTCCATAATACACATCTTTTTTTTTTTTACATTTTTACCCTCATACAATTTTACAAATCCCTTCCCTTGAAGACATTGAAGCACATCACACTAGGGGCGAAACCAAAAAATTCTTTTAGGGGAATCGAAATTAAGTTGTAATTTTTACGATAGTAAAAATATAATTTCACCATTTTAATAGTCTACATCTTTATAATTTTTAAAAGATTAAATAAAAATTTATCATTTTTAAAAGACTCAAAGTACATTTTTACGAAAATTTTCTATTTTAATCACACATAAAACATCCAAAATATAAATTCATAAAAGAGAGAATAAATGGTTTTTTTTTTCTTGTAAAGAGAGAAAAGAGAGTTTGGAGTCTTTGTAAAGGGTTTTGAGATTTCAAATTCATGAGGAAGAACTTGCCCGAAAATACTTATAAATCCGGAACAGTAGATAATAAAGAAAACAAGAGTAAAAGTACTAAATTGTAATAAAAAAAGCCTTAAATATCAAATTAAAAAAATAAATATCAAGTTCAAATACGACTTTGTAATAAATTGTCTCAACAATTTATATATTGTTTTATTATGAATGGTTATGCCTCAAATACATTCCGACTGTAAAGACGGGATGGCCGTCTATCCTATTCCTATTTGTGTTATGTGGGGAGTAGATTTGAAAGGCGAATGTAAAATTTTAGACTCGTTTTTTAAGTTTAGGTTCGATTCGAAAAATAGGTATAAAATTTTATTTAAACTTGACTCATAATAAAAATGCTAAACTCGAGTTCGACCCTGTCCACTCGTATTAATTTTTTTTAGATTATTTTTAAAATAAAAAGTAATTTAAAAACATAATACATCAAATACACTAAAAACATTAGAGTAAATGTTGCCTAACAAATTGAAAATACATTAAAAAAGTCTTTATACTTAAATATAGTAAGATAGTTGCAGCTTAGCAAGCAAATGCTTCTAAAATAGTATCAAAATTAACAACAACAAAAAAACAAAAGTTATACAACATCCAAATAACAAAAACAAAATAGTAGTAATATAATAATGAAATGATAGTAAAATAGCAGTAAACCAACAACAAAACAACTTCTTCGAGCTCGGGCTAAAAAATCCTACTCGAGACCCAGTCTATTTAAAAAATGGGCCTTAGTTTTGTTCAACTCTATTTTTCAGACATATATTTTTATTCAAATCCACTCATTTTTCGGACAGACTTTTAAATCTAGACGAATACCCCAGCCCATGATTAGGTATAGTGGGAGGGGTTATTGACTTGCTTAACAAAGGCGCAAGCGAATGGTCAGAGAGGTATTGGGCGTCTAAGCTAGCAAACAAGTCCATGTCTTAACTGAGTTAGGATTACAGTCCATGTCTTAATCTATTTCGATTGAAGAGTACCTTCATTCAATTCATCAACTTGTACTGGATGATGTTATTCATATTGATAATGAAGATCATTATCTTTCAAAAAAAAAATCTAAAATTTTTACACATTAATCATTTATTTTGAGATTATCTGGGAAGTTCCTCCCTTATTCTGTGAACTCACGTTATCTCATCAAGATTATTTTAGGTGTCTTCATCATCTTGAATCATTTTTGGGATGTTCCGCTTTTACTCATCGGCTTCTCTCTACTCTTGAGCACCATTACCTTTAGTGTTGTGGTCCAAAAACTTTTCCGGCATTAACAGTTTTAAACCTAAAGTCATAATAATATTGGGAAAATATGGACATCACATATATAATAAGCATAATTATTTATTATTGTTTATTATTATGAAATATTAGTCTAAATTAAAAGTGATCTAATTTGATTAAAGTTTATTTGACTTCAGTTAATAAATAAAGTATGGGTCAAATATGTGTAGATACTCTCGTAACTAATTTCTAATTGATGATAAGCTGATTAGAAATTAAGGTTAATGTGCAAAAATTATATACTAGGGTTATGATCCTCAAATTACATATACGTAACTTTTTTAACATCTCATCTTTAAAAAAGAGAGAGCCACATTCTCTAAATTACTTGTATCTTAATTTGGAAGATCAAAACCGCAAGACTCGAAAATTTCAAGATACCAATGAATTCAGGTACGCTTTTGCATCTAATTTTGTTCTTGATGATTTGACATGATAGATTTTAATTTATTAAGTTTTATATTCAATTTTTTTTACTCTAACAAATAAATCATGACAGTAACAAAATTTGTTGATGATTAAATTGTGAAAATTTCAAAGTAAAATGTCTAAAATAAAAATTCTAAAAGAAAAGTGACTAAATTTATTAGTCTAATAAAAAGATTACCATTAGACCAAAAAAAATTAAAAATAAAAATAAAAAAACATTGTAATGGATAAAACCAAAAGAGGGTTCTTTGTTTTAGCTCATTTTATTTTATTTTTAAATGCACATTAGCTACTAAAGATGGAAAATTGCCCCTTAAAGCTTTGGAAGGACGCTGTACCGATTTAGCGACCCTCTCCCCATTGGCTCCTTTTCCATTTTCCTTGTGTCAATTTCCTTAATTCACATCTGGTTATGGAGACGATCTTTCCCACCCCTTTCAAAGATTTTGGCCCAAGATTCTCTGTCCAAATTGTTCACTCATTCATGTGTCTACAACATTTTCATATATTTATTTATTTATTTAATATTATTGTTATTGTAGCAATATCGAAAATTTACGCTTTAAGGATTAAAAAAGAGTTATAGATAGACGTAGAGATTATATAAATTCCTTTTTAAAGAAAACATAATAAGATGAAATTTAAATATACAATCTTATTTTTTTTTAAATAATCTTTGCATTAAATGAAAACCTCGTTGGTATGATGATTTTTTTTTTTTTTAATCTTTATAAAATAGAATATTTAACTCATACATTCACACAAGCACCCATTTAAACAATCATATAGACAAAACCTGCAAATCAATCCCACAACCTTAAAAATATCATCTTGATTTTTTACTTCTTATCAAATATTGATTGCTTTTTGGAATAGTATTTAATGCAAATAATAACATAAGACCTAATTTTTAAAAAATAAAAAAATTTACATAAGACTTATAGATAAATATTAATAAATTTATTTAAATACAATTAAAGATTAATTAATTAAGGTTTAAGATTTTAAGTTCAGATATTAATATTTTTGTATTTATTTATAATTAATTATGTTTTAATAAATTTATTAGCATTTATTTATAAGTACTTATTTTGTTGTTTATTCAATGATTATATGTAGATTATTATTTGCTCATAATACTTGAAATCATGAAATACATCAAATATTATTCTTGATTTTAGGAGTAATAATTTTTATTGCTTTTTCTAAATGAAGTAATATAATGTAGTAACAAATCAAAAATAAAAATAAGTTATCTCTCTTTTTTGGTTGAAAAAGGAATTATATTTATAAATTAGCAAAAGTGTCAAGCTCGATACATAACACAACCATGATTGTTCGCTAATAATAAAGGTTCCAAGCAACTAGGAGGATTACTACATGCATTAAACAACGTAATGGAGAAGCAGATTGGAAGTTACTCCCTAAATAGGCTAAGGTGTCAACACATTTGTTTCCTTCTCGAAATACATGAAACAGCAGTCTAGAGTCAAAGATTCTTGAAGCATTCTGCACTCATCAACCAAAGGTTAGAGGATCATATTAGTAGAGATATTGTTAGTCATAAGATAAATAATAGTGGTAACATCAACTTTAATCCCCAAGCCTTTGATATTTAATGAGGGCCGCTAACTGTAGCCCATATATATCTAAGAGCCTACAACTCAACTTGAACACTATTTGCACAAGGGATATGTCTATAAGATCCGATCACTCAATTGCCTTAGTCATCCTGGATGAGGGCACGCGCTCCCGCCTTTCTCGGGTTTCCAAGAGCTGAATCACCCATATCGAGTTTAAACAAGTTCCTACTAAGAGGTTTTCAAGAAACTAGGGTAAATGAAGGGAGGGGAATGTGTCTTACCACATTTGAGGAAGCAACAAATTCCCTAGTTGTAGAAATGAATCTATTAACCAAACTTTTAATGGGGCGATGATTTCCAAAGATGACAACATTTCTAGATAACCATAGTTCTCAAAGGCCAAAGCAAAAACCGCGTACCAATGGAGGCTAAGGGAGGTTGTCCATTCTTTTGAGGACAAATTATTCATGAAACAGTCTATCCATGACGAAAGAGGGTGCGGTCTACACTGAAGTAGCCAAGGATTCCTAGAGGCCCTAGGAGATAGCACAATCGCGAAGGATATGGAAAACCTCTTCAGGGGTCGAGGAACACCAAGGGCAGGGGTCCCTCGAGATGATATATTTTCCTCTAAGCAACGTTCACGTAACAATAGCATTATGCCCACACTTCCATAAGAAAAATTTGAGCTTTGGGGGAAGTTTGGCTTTCTATATGATTTTCCAAAGGGATGCATTGGGACAAGGGGACTTGGAATCGAATTCAACCGCAAGGGCATACGCGTTAGCCAAAAGAAATTTCCATCATTAGAACAACCCCAACATAAAGTGTCTGACTCATTGGGGATATTAGGGACGGGTGTACTCGGGAAGGTATCAATCAAAAACTGAGGTAACCTTAAGGAGATGCTAAGAGGCCCTTGAGCCTCCCATCTATCACAAACTTGATTGAATGACAAGAGCACTTCACACCTTAATAGCGGCTCTTTCAAAGGCCCCAAGCCAGACCAATTATCGAACCAAAACTTGACAGATTGGCCATCCTTTATCACCCATCTAAATCTAGAATCCAAAAGCGAACTAATCTTATGAAGGGAACTCCATGTTGAGGAAACATTGACAACCGCTAGAGGGTTTCTTGGATCTTGGGCATATTTGGAGAAAAGCAATTTGACCCATAGACTATCCATCTCATGGATTAACTTCATCCCAACTTCTTATGGAGAGATTGGTACCTATGTTTCACGATAGGGATACCTAATCTTTAGGAGGTGATATACCATACCAACTAATTGGGTGGACTTACCTTGCCCCTTTCATACCACCCCGTAAGAATTCTTTATTAAATTTATCCAGTTGATTAAGAACACTGACAAGCAAAGACCTAATCTACATAAAGTAACTTGGGATAGAAGCAATTATAGATTGAATGAGGACCAATCTACCAACAGGAGAGAGAAGATTGGTCTTCCAAGCTTTCAATTTGCTACGGATCTTTTCCACAATGAAATTAAAATCTCTTCGAAAATAGCAACTGGTCATTGTCAGAAAGCCCAAGTACCTTCCTATATCCTGAGTATCTTTTCCACAATTCAGGATTTGATACTTTCATGACAATTGGGGGAAAAATGATCTTGGATTTGCTAAAGTTAATACATTGGCTAAATTCCCTCATAAACATCTTCAAAACTTGCCCAATGGAATCCACAGTCACAGTGTCCATCTTACTAAAGAGAATAATGTCATCAACAAATAAAAGGTGCGAAAAGTTAGAACCACCCCTCAAAGCTCGAACCAGTTTCCACTTATTATGCTAAACCGCCAGATGGATATGGAGATTAAGGAATTTCATACATAAGACAAACGGGTAAGGAGCAATGGGTCTCCCTGTCTAATTCCTCGAGAAAGGCAAAAAGAATTAAGCTTAGAGTCATTCAACAAGACTGTGGTGAAAGTAGAAGAGACACAACTCATGATAAGATTGACCCAAGGAGCTAGAAACCCAAAGAAGTATAGGACTTTCCGAATAAAGCTTCATTCCAGATTATTGTATGCTTTTTCCAAATCAAGTTTAATAACAATAACCCCTTTTTTTCCTTTCATCTTCTTAAGAGAATGCATGAGTTCCTGGACAAGTATGGCATTATCCATAAAATGCCTACAAGAAACAAAGCTACCCTGAAACGGGGAGATAATTCTGCGCAGTATAGGTATAAGTTTCATGACTAGAACTTCGGTAATGATCTTATAAATCGTGTTGCATAGACTTATCGGATGAAATTGGGAAATGGAAGTAGATCATCTCAATTTGGGGATAAGGGTGATAAGAGTTTCATTTAGCGACGGTGGGATAGAAGCCTTAGCAAAAACCTCAGATGCAGTTTGAATTACTTTCTATTTCACATCGAGCCAACAACGTTGGTAGAAAAACGGGTGTAGATCATCCGGACCCAGAGCCTTTAGAGGTTTAAGAGACCAAATTGCCTTAGTAATGTCCACGTGGGAAATCTACACAAGGAGAGATTGGATTTCCGGATTGGAAAGATGAGGCCAAACAAGCAAATAGCCCTAAAAAACAAATGACACTACTTTCTCAAAGGTGGTAAAGAGTTGACCAAAATGATTCTGAACCAAATTCTCAATACTTGTTTGCTCAGTAATCCACCTACCATTATTATCAAAAAGCCCAACAATACGATTGAAGTTTGCAGCTTTCTGCAAACTAAAGTGGATAGGTGGAAAAACCTGATATTTCGTTCTCCATTGGTAATCCAATTAACTCTGGATTTAAGAGCCCAAATAAGTTCTTCCTACTACAAGGTCTCATTAAGGTCAGTAGACAGAAATTTATGTAGGTTAATTAAGAAGTCATTAGGATCATCAGCTAGGGCTCATTCAATTCTCGAAATTCTAGCTAAAAGATGTTTCTTGGATCAAAAGACATTACATATTCCAACCCGATAAATAAGAAGTAAAATCAGAGATGGTTGACGGGAAAAAGCTATTTGAATCCAACAAAACATGGTGAAGTATGGATTTAAACTCAAGGTGATCAAACCACATTTTATGGAAACGAAATGGAGATCTTCTAGATTTCTTAAAATCAGTTATCTCTATCGCATATAAAAATGTAAAATTTTCAAATTTGATGTTGTTGTTGGTATGCTATTATTAATAGAATTTCTGTCTCATTATGGAATTTAAATCATATAAGAGTACCCACTTCCTTCTTTATCAATTTTTTTATTCTTATGATTTATATTTAGATTTGTGGCTTTCTCTTTTAACAATATAATTTTCAAAATTCGAACCTACATTTACTATTGAAAATGTATTATACTTAATCATTGCACTCAACACTTACTAATAAAATTAACCACTATCTTAATTTGATGAACCTTTAAGATGATAAATTTAAAATATTCTCATATATTTTTAATATGTCTAATTTGTTCTAAATTCTACATTAAACAAACAAATATGTTACCTTTACATAGAATTATAATATCAAACTATCATGCCTATGTTTTGGGCAAAGTTTTCAAAAGGGCAATCGATTTGATTGGCTCGATTTATAATTAATGCATAACATAATAAGCTCATTTAAGCATAACTTTGTACTCGATTATATTTTAGGAAAATCTTGTATTTTATCGTCTTAATTAGATAACATATTATAGTTATGAATATTGGAAAATTAACTATCTTTTGGCTAATTTTTTTCACATATTATAGTTATGAATATTAGAAAATTAACTATCTTCTGGCTAATTTTGTCAACTATAGTGTTTACAATAAAATTTGTACAATATATTTTTATAAAATAAATAATACATACACATCTTAAGTCTACTTATCTACAATTGACTATAAGTCATGTAGAAATTCAATTCCGAATATAGTAACACTTGAGATGGAAACTGTTAAAAAATCGAGAAACTTGAAAATTTCATCTGATTTTTCATTCATATATCTTACAAGATGATTTACAAAAATATATACAGTTGTCAAACCATCACCCAAGAAAAAGAAAAAAAACTATCATCTGCTAACTAACTCTAACTAATTGAAACTAACATACTAACTATTTGTTTCAACACTCCCCCTCAAGTTGGTGGTTGAAATACATCTTTAACCCCCAACTTGGATACTAAATGCTCATGTTGTTGTACCCCCAAAGTCTTTGTAAAGATGTATGCCAACTGCTCTGTGGAGGATACATGCTCAGTCTTTATAAGACCATTCTGAATCTTCTCTCTGATGAAATGGCAGTCCACTTCTATGTGCTTAGTTCGTTCATGGTAAACCAGATTTGCTGTTATCTGTAAAGCAACCTTACTATCACAGAAAAGCTTTATGGATTGCTTTCTCCTGATTCCAATCTCAGTCAGCAAACCATCTAGCCAAACCACCTCTGTTGCTGTGACTGTCGTACTCCTGTACTCTACTTCTACTGAAGACCTGGCTATAGTGGATTGCTTCTTTGATTTCTAAGAAATCAGCGACTTGCCAAGTTTCACACAAAAACCTGATACAGATTTTCTTGTCATTGGGCAGGATGCCCAGTCAGAGTCACAATTTGCAACCAACTCACACTCACTAGGCATAAAGAAATATTCATTGTCTTGGATTTTCCTTCCAGTATCTCACCACTCTTAATGTTGTATCCAAGTGTGACTTTTTGGGTTATTGCATGAATTGGCTCAAATGATGAACTGAGAAGGTTATATCTAGTCTGGTCTGAGTTAAGTAAATAAGTCTTCCCACAAGCCTTTGAAAAACTGACTTGTCATCCGGCAACTTATCACCATTCCTTTCACCATTCTCTTGCTGTAGATTCTCATCATATTCTACTGAGGTCAACTTATTATTCAGTTCTAGAGGAGTTGCAGCTGGCTTTGCTCCCCCTACCCCAGTTTCTTCAATCAATTCTAATGTATACTTCCTTTGGTTGATTAAAATTCCTTCCTTTGTCCTTAGTATTTCAAGACCAAGGAAAAATTTTAACTCTCCCAAATCATTCCTTCTGAAGCTCTGATGCAGAATTTCCTTCAGCTCTTCAATCATACTTTTACTGCTCCCAGTAATCAGTAAATCATCCACATAAATGAGCATGATTACTATCTTATTCCTTTTTTTCTTGGTAAATAAAGAATAATCATGCATGCTCTGTTCATATCCAGCTGTTATAAGAGTCTCTGTCAGTTTTAGATTCCATTGCCTTGATGCCTGCTTCAAGCCTCATAATGATTTTTGCAGTCTACATACCTTACCCTCCCCCTAGCTGCAAAAACCAGCAGGCAAATCCATGTAGACTTCTTCCACCAAATCACCTTGAAGGAAAGCATTGTAAACATCTAACTGAAACAGTGGCCAACTGAAAATAGATGCCAACGCAAGTAAAAGCCTCACAGTAACCATTTTGGCAATAGGGGAGAAAGTGTCAACATAATTTATCCCTTCTTTTTTATTGTAACCCTTAGCTACTAGCCAAGCTTCGGATCTCTCAACTTCACCCTATACTTTATACTTAATCTTGTAAACCCATTTACAACCAATAGGGACAATTCCAGTAAGAAGAGAGATAACAGACCAAGTCTTATTGGACTCAAGAGCTTGAAGTTCCTCATTCATGGCATGAATCCAATGAGGATATTGAATGGCTTCATTATAGGTGGTAGGCTCAATCAAGGAAGAAGTCAAGAAAATATAGTGTTGAGTATGAGAAGGTAAATGGACATAAGAAATGGCATTTGAAATAGGATATTGAAAAGGAAATGAGGTAGATTGATTACTACAAATGAAATCATTCGACCACTAAGGTGGTTTTGAAACATGAGAAGACTTTTTAGGAACTAGAGCTTCTGGACTAAGAGGACCTGAAGATGACTGTACTGGATTACTTGTTGAGCGTTTAGAGCTTAAAACAGTAGATTGTAGTGAAAACAACTGTGGTGAGTGTGGGGTGGAAACAGTAGGCTGTGGTGGTTTTAAAACAAGAAATTCTGAATCAGAAAAGGGAACTGAAGAAGGAAAAAAAGGAGAAGATTTAGCTAAGGGAAGGTGAAAAGGAAAAGAATGCTCATGAAAGATCACATCCATGTTAATAAAAAATTTATGTGTTTCAAGATTGAACAAGATATAACCTTTCTGTGTAGTAGAGTATCCCATAAGCACAGAAGGAACTACTTTTGGGGAAAACTTATCATGATAGTTAGACTGTGTAGCATAACAAAGACATCAAAAAATCTTAAGATGAACTAGACTAGGAGGTTTTTTTTATAGAGACACTCATAAGGAGTCTTCCCTTGTAAAAGAGAAGATGGCAGTCTATTGATGAGGTAACAAGCAGTGGTGACACACTCACCCCAAAATTTAAGAGGTACTTTGGATTGAAAATGAATGGCTCGGGCTACTTCTAGGATGTGTCTATGTTTACGTTCAGCCACCCCATTTTGTTGAGTTGTATGAACACATGAACTTTGATGCACTATACTAAGAGAGGAAAAAAGAGTAGAACATTCCATATTGAAAAATCCGGTCCCATTATCACTATGGATATTCTTATCTAAGAGAGAAAACTAGGTTTTAACAAAGGAGAAGAAATGTCTAAGAAACAAAATTGTGTCACTCTTAACCCTCAAGAGATAAATCCAAGTCATGCGTATACAGTCATCTACAATAGTGAGAAAGAGCCTATGTCCACTATGTGTTGAAACACGATAGGGACCCCAAAGATCAACATGAATGAGTTCAAAAGGTATGTCAGACCTTGAATGAATAAGAGGAAAAGGTAATCTATTCTATTTGGCTGAAGGACATATACTACAATTATGCACAGTATCAGTATCAAGTTTGCAAGAATTAAAAACAGGTAAATTTTGCATTATAGTAATAGAAGCATGCCCTAAACGAGCATGCCATACATGAGTATTATTGTGCAAAACAGTAGTTTGTTGATCAGCAGACATTGAATCATCATGAGAAACAACATTGGAAAAAGGAAAAACACTACATTGAACTGAAGATAACAAACCAGAAACTCCTTTAGCAGACCCAAAAAAATACAACCCTCTAAACTCTCTACCAATCCTCTTAATCATGCCATTCGAGAGATCCTGCAAGAGACAAAAGTCAGGATAGAACACGATGGAACAATTAAGTTCTTTGGAAAGTTTAGACACTGAAACCAGATTGTGAGAAAAATTCGGAACAAGTAAGACATTGGTAATGAGGTGATCAGGGGTCAACCTATAAGAACCTATATGGGTAATAGTATATGTTTTACCATTTGGTAGATGAACATAACAAGGTGTAGCACATAAAACAGGAAATAACAAACTCTCAAAGTCAGATAAGATATGATCTGTCGCCCCTGTATCCAAGGTCCAACGAAGAGATCCATTAGTAGCAGGTAAACATCTAGAAAGCGTACCTGCAAGATTCACAATGGAATCCTTCGAATGAGCCTTGCTGATGAGACTCAGAATTTGGTTGTATTGGTCAGTAATGAATACCGGTAAAGATAAGGCAATAGAAGTAGCTGATGAACCAAGGTCAGAAGTTGAGTGATCAGTTACCTCTGAATTGATGGCCATAGCTGCCTGTGGAATTTTCTTCTTTGTGAACTTAAAATCTGAGGGGAAACCAATCAGTTGGTAGCAATTATCATGACGATGGCCCTTAATTTTGCAGTAGTCGCAAACCCCATTGTATTGGCAGTGATCTGAACTTCTAGAGGCATTTGAAAACATTGTAGTAGTCTTCACAGTAGGAACTCCATACAAGTGCACACGTGTGATTCCTCTTGTACTATCATCGAATATGCTTGATTTACCGAAGGAAGTGGTTGCATAAGCAAAATCTGACTCTGCTGAACCAGATGCGCATGATTCAATTGAGAAACCTCACAATGGCATGATGCAAACGGGACCAAAGCACTATACTCGTCCCACAAAAGTTTGAGACGTGTGAAGTAAATAGAAACAGTAGACTCACCCTGGTTAAGAGTTGAAATCGATCGATGAAGGAAGAAAATCTTTGACCCATTAACTTTGTCAAAGCGTTCCTTCAAATCTTGCCACGCCAACGCCGCACTGATGCAAACACAATCCCAACCGAAAGTTCTTGATTCACGCTGTTGAGTATCTAAGGTAACACGATTGCATTGCATCTCTCCCATTGTGGATGCAATGCCAACTTATAATCGTCTTCGTGACAGTTTCATCAATGAACCCCAGCTTGTTTTTTTTGCAAGAAGGGCAATCCGCATCGATTTGCTCCGTATACTATAGTTTTCCAAACCCACAAGCTAATGAGAGACAAGATGCACTCCTAGCGTATCCGAGGGGTGCAGAAACAATGGATGATTGAAATCAACGATGCCTTCCATGCTTCACGCCTAAAACCCTAATCGAACTCAATGAAAAAAAAAACGAACACGATTGGGGAAATCTGATGAAAAAATCTTACTCTGATACCATGTTAAAAAACCGAAAAACTTAAAATATTCATTTAATTTTTCATTAATATATCTTACGAAATGATTTACAAAAAATATATACAGTTGTCAAACAATCACCCAAGTAAAAGAAAAAATTGTCATCTGCTAACTAACTCTAACTAATTGAAACTAACAAACTAACTATTTGGTTCAACAGAAACTTGATTTATATTATGATTCAGGCATGATCTCTTATCTCCATACTTACTTTGATGTTTGATTTTAAGTATTGGGAAAACTCTCAAATTTGGCTGAGTAGAGAAACGGATCAAGGGCTCTATATATGGTACTTTTATAAGAAACAACTCATTACAGTGTCAATATACATGCCTTATTCTTCCTCCTCTTATATATAAATGTACAATTATATGAATCATTTTAACGTTAACTATACGTTAATCATTAAGGATACATAATTCGATTAACGAACCTGCAAAATTTTAATATATGTATTTTAATTTTACTTTGAACATTAAAAATACATAACTTTGGTCAATATATTTAAATAAATGATCATGAAAGCCACAAATTCCATGAAAATGATTTGAAAAATGTTTTATTTTTGGAAGACTACATTTAGATGGCAATTTATCCATATATAGCATGATTTCCATGCTTCATGGAAGAACAATTCTCATGATAATACTTTCCTATTATAATGAGTTTTTCCTGTTGATAATCCTAGTGATAGTGGTTCATAATTAAAGGAAAGAAAAGGAGAAAGAAGAAATCAAAATTATAAGGAACAAGGGAAGTACAATTGATAGGACTGCTTGGATGCCAATTTGGTGTCAATGTTGGACTACCTTACCTATACCTCCAGCAAAGAATGTTTTGGCGGAGATTTTATTTTATTTTGTTTCGTAAACTTCACACTCCACTCCATCTAAAAATGTGAGAAATATGAGCCACTCTGTTGCTTGGAAGAAAAAGGGTCTAACAACTGGAATTTATAACCTAGATTCCAAAATAAAATATTTATTTTAAACAATGAAAATCTCAAAATCAGAAATAAATAAAATAATAATAATTTAACCTCTTACCATAGCACTTAATTGATGTTCAACCTATATACTCAAAGAGCTACCGATGAAATTGATTGAAGGGTTGTATCTAATAAGGCTTATGAAAAACTCTCCGACAATATAGGTAAAAAAATTTTGAGAGAGTAAAAGATATAAGGTAGGGTAGCTACTAGACCTGACCATGAGTCGGGTTGATACATAATTTTAGGTCCACTTTTTAGGTTTTAGTCGAAAATTTGGCCTAAAATTTTGTCTAAACTTGACCTATATTAAAAATGTTAAACCCAAGCCTGATCTGACCCGACCGTAATAAATATTTTATATAAAAATAAATTTAAAAATTATAATACATCAAATACACTAACAAATTGAAAATTAAAAAAAAAAAAGTATAGTCATGTGATTTGGACCAAGCTCGGATAAAAAAAAAATTCCCAAAACTCGATCCATTTAAAAAACATGATTTTTGTCCAAACTCATTTTTTGAACCTATATTTTTACTCAAACTCTTTCACTTTTCGAACGAGTGACCCAACATATGATCAGGTCTAGTAGCTGCCATCAAACTCTCCCTCTCACTGTATTTAATCTCAATAAAATATGATACTTACCCAAGTCAAAATTTTTACTTAATGGTAATTACTATAAATATATAAAACTATTTAATTTGTATTATAAAATTAAGGATCACTCGTATATGTTAAATTTTTTTATTTAATAAATAAATATTCTAACATTCTTTCACTTTGTCCGAACTTTATAACAATATCTTTAAGGGATAAATCTTAAAATTATATATAAACTTTGATTTAATGTGTAATTGTATACATGAACTTTAATTTGGTGTAATTGTGCATGTGAAACTTTAATTGTGGTTCAAATGTATACTTGAAAATTTAGTTTTAATTTAATCATACACATTTAAAGAAATAAATACATTATTTTATTTTTATATTGGATAAATATAATTATTCATGTATACAATTACACATTAAACCACAGTTAATGTATAATTTTAATATTTATCTCTATTTGTATTAATATTTTTATACATCATATGTTTAAGTAGAAGAATATATTTAAACTGAGTCATGATGGTAAATGTATATAGTTAAAATAGAGGTATCATAAGGAGTCCTATCAAAATTTTAAGCCTGATTGATAGGCCTGGGTTCGGCTTGGCCTGAAAAATTAACTTAAATTTTGGTTCAAGAAAAACCAATAATGTTCAAGAATTAAAAGTCTTAAATAACAAAAACCACAATATGGCTTCATAGAATTGTTGAAGATGCAACAAACAATACTCTCTAGAAAGGAATTATAGTCCCAAACAAAAATGAAACAATTTTTCTAGAATTTCATAGGGAAAGATGCAAAAATTCAAGAGATACCCACAAAAGTTAATCAATCCCGAAAATCATAACAACAGAAAGATCATTAAAAGAACTTAATTGTTTCTAGAGCATAATAAAATTCAAATCAGAACAACCCATAAACAAAATAGATCTGAAGATAAGATAATACATCTGAAAATCCCACTTAGAAATCGCAACTATAGTGGAGAGAAAATAAGTATTAGTAGGCACTAAAGGGGAAGCTTAGAGACGAAATTCATGGCTGGTGAATCCATATTTATGGGCAAAAACCATGGTGAATAGTTTCTATCTTTGTGTATATATATTTCTCAAGCATAAACATTAAACAATTGCAACTAACACAAGATTTCATCTTTTTAGTTAAATTTTTAGGAGGGAAAAGAGAACCCCCCCCCTTTTATTCCTCCTCCTATAAATCAAAGGCAGAGCTTTCAAAAAAAATTGAGTTGATAGAAAAAAAGTTCAAAAATAGTGGAAATGTTTACGACTGAGAATGGACTTAAAAGGAGACCCAAGGCTTCAAGCTATATCAATCGCCATAAGGGTTGTTACCTTCAATTTCTCAGTCAAGAAGCAATAGTGGTGATTGGTGAACGATGATGGACCAGTGGGTATGTGGTGGATCGGTGGTGACTAGAGTGGTTAAGGATGATGGCGGTGGTCGGTGGGTGTTTGTCACGTAACAAATCTGAAGTAAAAGAAAATAGAGAAAAGAAGAGAAGAAATCGAGAGAAAGAAGGAGAAGAGAAAATACTAGAATTCTGATTCAAAACTTCATAACCGTTTTTGTCCTCTAGTTATAGGTATATAAATGGTAACCAAATAATAGACTCATCCTATCAGTAATAATGGACTAAAACACACCGTTTCAATAACAAAAGTAAAACGCAGCGTATAACTAAAATGAAAACAGAAGTAAAACACAGCGTTTGTCAACCAAAGCAGTAACAGACATAACGAAAATATAAGGTCGTTAAACTGTTTCGTAACAAATACCCCTTCCCTGAAAAATGATTCTTGTCCTTAAGAATCAAACGTAGGGAATCGACATTGAAGAGCTTCTAAATTCTCCCAAGTAGAATCTTCAGGAAAGGTGTCCGCCCACTCAACAAGAACCTCCACAGCAGCATGGTTACCTTGCTTGACAATGAGTCTGTCCAATATTCGGATCGGTGTCTTGAGAAGAGCTCCATCGGAACCCACTGGTGGTAAAGTAGAAGCACTCACCGCTGAACCAATGTGCTTCTTCAATTGGGAGACATGAAAGGTAGGATGGATCCAAGCAGAGGATGGTAACAACAGTTTGTATGCCACCTGCCCTATACGAGCCTCGAATGGAAAAGGGCCAAAATATCAGGGTGATAGCTTCTGGTTCTTGAACTGGCGCAGAGAACGTTGGCGATATGGCTGCAGCTTCAAATACACTAAATCACCCACCTGAAATTCCCGCTCCGACTGATGTTTGTCAGCCATTTACTTCATTCGATCTTGAGCTCGAGTGAGATGAAATTTCAAAACATTGCGCATAACTTCTCGCTGCTGCAAAGTAAGATCAACGGAAGCAACCGGGGAAGCACCAGCCAAGTAAGGTAAGTGGAGAGGTGGTTCTTGTCCGTAAAGAGCTTCATAGGGAGTGCACTGAATAGCCGAATGATAGGTGGTATTATACCACCACTCCGCCAAAGAAAGCCAAGACGCCCAAGCTGAAGGCTTCTCACCAGTCATGCAACGTAAATAACTTTCTAAACACTTGTTGAGAATTTCGGTCTGGCCATCAGTTTGTGGATAGTAGGCAGTGGACATCTTTAGTTTGGCACCCAAATGTCGAAATAAGTCTTGCCAAAAATTACTTAAATTTTTTTTAACTCTATCAGACACGATGGCCTCAGGTATCCCATGCAACTTGTAAATGTGGTGAAGATACTCCTGAGCTACGATGGAAGCAGTAAAGGGATGAGCCAAGGCAAGGAAGTGACCATATTTGGTCAAGCGATCAACCACGACAAGAATGGTCAATTTTCCCTGAGATACAGGCAGACCCTCAATGAAGTCCATGCTGATAACAGTCCAAGCACGATTAGGGATAGGTAATGGTTGTAACAGCCCAGGGGAAGCAGAATTATCAATTTTGCAACGCTGACAAACCACGCACTCCCGAACCCAATGCTTGACATCCTTCGAAAGTCCTTTCAAATAGAGCAAAGTCGATATCCTGTGACGAGTGGCGTGGACACCCGAATGACCTCCCAAAGCACTATCATGGAAGAGACTAAAAATGTGTTTGTGAAGCTGGAGATCATTTCCCACCACAATATTGCCCAATCTGCGAAGGAATGTACCATGCCACGAATACTTTGGATGCAATTGGGGCCGCGTTTGAACATCCTGACACAGTTGAGATAGCTTCTGATCATCTGCATAGGAAGCCACAATACGTGCCCATACCGCAGACCAAGAAGTGGCTACACGGCCTTCACATTGTAGCAATTGATGCGTGTACTCATGAGTTCTCCTAGACAAGGTGTCAGCCACTGTGTTCTGAGCTCCTTTGCGATATAAGATCGAGTAGTCATATCCCAGCATTTTCGCAACCTACTTCTGCTGGTAAGGAATGATTGCTTGCTGTTCGGATAGAAATTTAAGACTTTGGTGATCTGCCTTAATGAAGAAATGCCGACCAACCAAATAGGGATGCCATTTCTTAACTGCCAACAAGACTGCCAGCATCTCCTTATCGTAGATGGACAAGGCTTGGTATTTGACTCCCAACGCCTTACTGAAGTACACCACTGATCGACCATTCTGCTGTAAAACCGCCCCAACCCCTTGACCACTAGCATTCGTTTCCACACAAAAAGGCTTTTGAAAGTTGGGTAGAACAAGAACAGGTGCTTGACAAATAGCTGCCTTGAGCTGATCAAAAGCAGTCTGTTCCAATAATGTCCATCGCCATGTAACATCCTTTTTTAACAGTGTAGTGAGAGGCTTAGCCAGCAAGCCATATCCCTTGATAAATCGCCTGTAATACCCGAATAACCCAAGAAAGCCGCGCAACTCCTTAACTGAATTTGGAGGATACCAGTCCAAAACACCAGCAACATTGGTTCTATCCATACTAACGACACATTGAGAAATAACATGTCCAAGGTACTCTACCTGTGTAGCTCCAAAAATGCACTTGGAACGTTTAGCATATAGGTGATTAGATCGCAGCACTTGGAGCACCTCTTGCAAGTGAATTAAATGATCTGCCCACCTCTAGGAATACACAAGTATGTCATAAAAAAACAAGAACCGATCTCTGCAAGAAGGATCGAAAGATTGAATTCATCAAGGATTGGAAACTAGAGGGGGCATTGGTCAAGCCAAATGGCATGACCAAAAATTCATAATGGCCATCATGAGTCTTAAAAGCAGTTTTATACACATCCTGCTCCCACATTCGAATTTGATGATAGCCTGAACGCAAATCCAGTTTATAGAAAAAATTTGCTTGCCCCAATTCATCCAAGAGCTCCTCAATAATTAGAATAGGAAATCTATCTTTGATGGTCAGTTGGTTAAGCTGCCTGTAGTCAATACACAGCCTCCAACTGCCATATTTCTTCTTGACCATCACTACAGGGGAGGCAAATGGGATATTGTTGTCTCGAATTATTCTACCTTGCAACATTTCTTGTATCAGTTTCTCTATTTCAGTCTTCTGAACTACAGGATATCTATAAGGTCTCACCTTAACAACCTTGGTCTCATCTGTCAAATGAATTCTGTGATCATGTAATCGTGGAGGGGGTAGACTAGTAGGAGTTTGGAAGACATCCTCAAATTCATCAAGGAGATCTTGCAATTTGGCCGCCAACTGAATTAGCTGCAGTGTGATAGCAATCTGATCATAAGAAGTCAAAAGCATGGGATATGGACCATTGCCTACCAAAATTAGACATTTGGAAAACTGATTACTAGAGACAAGTTGTAGGGAACCAGGTACTATGCCATATAAGATACAATTCTGTCCCATATGCTGGAACTGCATGGTCAAATTGGAAAAGTCCCATACAATTGGTCCAAGAGATAGCAGCCATTGAATACCAAGCACCAAGTCAAATCCTTTCACTGACAGGGGAAAAAAATCAGTAGAAAAATTGTACCCTTGTGCTTCCCAGGAGACAGCTCTGCACAAACCTTGAGTGGACAGTCGAACCCCATTTGCTACCATTACTCTCAGGGTACTGCCTGATTCTACTGCCAATTACAACCTTTTAGCCACCTTGAAATCGATGAAGTTATGCGTACTACCAGAGTCTACCAGCACAACCACTTCAGTGTGACCAATAACAGCTGAAAACCTCATAGTGTTATGACCCTACAGCCCTTGAAGAGCATGTAACGACAGTACAAGGCTTCCTGGAATCTGGTCTGCTAAGTCTAATTGGTCAGAATAGTCCTGAAGGTTTTCAGAAATTGGACTCTTCAAGTCAGAACCTTGTTCCCAACTTGGCTCAATGATAAGCTGAAACGGTTGAGACTTAGAACATTTGTGACTAGGGGAATATTTCAAACCACACCAAAAACAAAGGCCCTTCTTTCTTCTATCCTCCAATTCTGTTTGAGACAAAGACTTAGATGGAATTCTTTACCCCGAATTACCACTCGTTGATCCCCTACTAAAGTTGAATTCCACATTCCTTGTTGCACTCTAGAATTAGGGAACAAATGCCTTGATGAACTAACCCCACTACCAGCAACAAATCCCTTTTTCGCTAGCCCCAACACAATGTTCTCAACCTGCCTAGCTAACTTATAACCTTCCACCAGTGTTTAAGGCGTAAACAACCTGAGATACTGACCTATTTTAGGCTTCAAATTGTTGATAAATATACTTAAGGCATAGGATTCAGGTAGGTTCAGTTGATTTAGCAAACTCAGGAATCCATCATGGAACTAGTCAACAGATCCTTGTTGCTTAAGAGTTACTAACTCTGTCATAGGGTCAAGGAAAGATTCAGATCCAAAACGTTCATTAATTCCCTTAGCATACAGCTCCCAAGTCAACTGGTGCAGTCCTCCATGCCTATGTACAAAGAAATTATGCCAGTCTAGGGCCTTTCCTTCTAAACACAACATAACCACTTTAACCTTAGCTTGCTCACCTACTCATTCAGCCTCAAAATACTGTTCCAACTTAGACCACCAACCTCTAAAATTACCACCATCAAAGTGTGGACAATCCACCCGAAAAGAGGAATTTCTGACTTCCAAAGCACCTCCTCGCGAGGACATATTCGAATGTCCTAATTCAGATATAGACGATACTAAAAGGTGTTCCTTTGCTGGAAACCAGGAGGAGAACCTAAGATACCCTTCCTCTTACCAGTCATCACACCAGTAACTGTAACAGGAGGACTTTGTCTAAAATATTGTTCAAATAAGGAATGGAGCTCAAATCGAAGTTCAGATCTTACCTCCGAACGAACCTCAGACTTAATTCCCTCCTGGAAGTCCTTCAGACGTGCATCAATCCTTGCATCTGACTGAGTGAATTCAACTTGTAACTGTTTCAGCTCTCCTTGCATCAATCCAAGTTCCTTCTGCATCCTTGTAGTCACTCATTCCCCAGCCATGAGAATCGAAACATCTCTGATACCTTTGTCACGTAACAAATCTGAAGCAAAAGAAAATAGAGAAAAGAAGAGAAGAAATCAAGAGAAAGAAGGAGAAGAGAAAATACTAGAATTCTGATTCAAAACTTCATAATCATTTTTGTCTTCTAGTTACAAGTATATAAATGGTAACCAAATAACAGACTCATCCTATCAGTAATAATGGACTAAAACACACCATTTCAATAACAAAAGTAAAACGCATCGTATAACTAAAATAAAAACATAAGTAAAACGCAGCGTTTGACAACCAAAGCAGTAACAGACATAACGAAAATATAAGGTCGTTAAACTGTTCTGTAACAGTGTTGGAGTGGAGAAGGGATTTAAAGGTGTTAATGTTATGGATTATTGGGAGGGCCGGTTGAGGAAATCAAGAAAAGAAAAGGGTAACCTGTTAAGCCATGCTAGTCTCTCTATTTTTTTGAGTTTATATTTTTACCTAAATTCTCACTTTTCAGACGGATTTTTGGGTTTTTTTGGACGAATTTTTGGGTTGGATCGAGTGACCCGACCCATAAACAGTTTAAACCAAATTGAGAAAAAAAACTAAATAAAACATTAATGACAGTTCTAGGGATAATTTCATTTCAAACACGTAATCCTGAACAATTTTGATGGTATGTCTTTTTTAGAGGATCAACAATCATTAGTTTTGTATATGTGTTTCAATGAGCACTTCCAAGGATAAGTACTTAATGTTGATGTTTTTACTTTCACTTTCACTTTTGTTGTTCTTGGTAAAGAACACAATTGTCACTGTAATGCCTCAAAATTTTTGACATTTATAATTTTCACCATTTTAGGATATAATTAATTAAATTCCCGAGAACATGCATTTCATTATTCATATTACATTGTCAGATTAAATTAGACACTGATAAATATCGTTAATCGAATTTAAACATGAAATATTGAATCGGGATATAGACTAACTTGTAAAAAGTTTAAAGCATAAGGTATGAATGTGAGATATAGACTCCGTTTGTTCCACTGAAAATGAATTCCGGAAAATGATTTCTGAAAAATGATTTACTTTTCTGGAAAAGCTAATATTTTCTGGTGTTTGGATGAATCTTTGTAAAATATTTTTTGTTGTTTGGTAGATTTCTTTAAAATATTTTATAAAAGTTGTTTTCAATTAAACAAACATACATTTGAGATTTTCTTATTTTTCATTGTTTAATTGAATTTATTTTTATCTATAATTTTATATTTTACATTGTATTTGCATATATTAAAAATATTATGTTAAATTCAGATTCATTGCAACGTCATTTTTTAATTACATGACTACTAAGTGAGTATTTTTTATTTAAAAATGTGACATCGATAAAATTGACAAAAAAAATTAACGATGTCAACAATTGGACTTGATTTTTAAATTTGAAAAGTAAAGGGACTAAATTCTTGAAAATAAAAGTACAAAGACTAAATTACAAATGTGTGAAGTGTACATAGACTTATGACATATTTTAACATTTATACTACAAAACATTTATTATTAATATATTTATAATTGTAATAAATATTTATTATTAAAATATTAATATTGAATATTTTCAATAATATGTGAATAATATTATTTAAAATTATTATTTTTAAAATTTATTATTAAAATAAAATTGAAATATTAAATAATTTATTAAAATAATAAATTATATTTATTATATTAATAATTTATTATATGATTAAATATAAATAATTAAATATGTATGTTTAATAATATTGAAAAATATAATATTTTAAATATTTTTAAAAATAAAAATAAAATTTATTATCAATATAATAATATTAAGCTTGATTTAAGTTAATTTTTCTATAAAAATAATATTATCTATAGATGAGCTTTTTTCCGAAAAATGACTTGCGCTTTTCAAAAGGGTAAGTCATTTTACAGGAAAAATGACTTATTTTACCTCGACTTGTAAGTCATTTTCCGTTGACTAAACTATTTTCTGTGAAACAAACACAGGAAAATGCAGAAAACATTTTCCGTAAAACGTTTTACATGTAAACAAACAGACCCATAGAGAATTGTCATTAAAGTGGAATGAGGAGGACTAATATTAAGATTTTTCCAAGGACTAAAGTTGTAATAAGACCATGGGTAAGCCATTAGTGGAGGAACTCCATCTAGACCGTTAATCTCCACCAAATTTAAGCTTGAATGAATCTTGTACATGGTTTATGTTAGTGGAATGTGATGAGAAAGCACTAAGGAAATATTTAGAACCTTCCTTGAGACATTTTCTCACCATCTTTATTCGGCTAAGACTAAGGAAATAGAGGAAAAGAAGGGAGAACCTAGCCAAACTAAGTCCATCTCTTCATTCTTATGAATTTCAATGTTATTTTGATTAAAAGGATGATGCTAAGTTTAAGTAGCCTTATTAACCATGTCAAGAGAGGTTAATTTGGAGACTTGATTGTCGTCAAGACTGGGTTTTGGAAGGAGAAAGGTAAGAAGTTGTGCCATCCATACATTCATAAACTTTGAATTGAAATTTTGGAATTTGTCATTGTGTTATCTTATAGTAATTAAGGTCTTAATGTTGTATGTGTATATTTTTAAGCTAAGGAAACTCATAAAGAAGGAGCTAGTAAAGGAAAGACTAAAGTGGTAGATTGATAGCTTGAAAGATGGGAATTGGTATTTTGGAAGCTTAATCAAGGTTAGTGCTCCATGATTTCTAGTGTGTTTATTATTGAGCATGATTTCTAGTGTGTTTATTTTTGATTATTAATGTGGCTAAAATGTGAGGTTATAGTTAACTTTAGGCTTATTGGTAAAATAAGTCCTCGATTTTTTAAGAAAAAATCAAGTACACTCTTTTAAATGTTTTCCATCTAATTGAACCCTGAACTAATTAACTAAACAACTAAATGGACCTTTTGATTAATGTTGACCGCTAGTATTTAATGACAACGTTAACGTGGCTATTAACATGCGCCATGTTAATATCGATTTGTTGATGCGACAGTTAACAAATGCCATGTTAGCATTGATTGTTGACTAGGCACTATCACATCAAAAAAAAAAGATAATTTTTTTTTCAATTAAATTTTGATTGGGCTTATATTGAATTAGAAAAAGAAGCATACACAAACAAAAATCCTAAAAAGAAATAAACCAATAAGACCAAAAGGAAACGGCCCAAACTTAGAGAGGCCCAAAAAATTCAAAAATGAAAAAATCTAGATATTTTCAGAACTGACTTCAGAAAAGTCTAGAAGCCATTAACTGCACCGACACTAATGCCCAATCAGAAACGCTGAAATCTATCCAGTCATCTACCATCTTATCTCCTTCCCTTGTTTGACGATTTCACTCCTTTAGGAAAGCTAGTTCTCTCAAAACCTATCATTTCTTTTAGCTTCCCTTTTCAAAACTGTAACGCCCCAAAAATTTAAGTCTTTAACTTTTGCATGATATGACATAAGTTGCTTGTTTGCTTTAATGGCTAAGTGATTTGGGTGTGTATGGGAGTGTTTGAGAAGCTTGGGTTCAAGTCTTGGCTTTTGCAGAATTTTTAGTTTTGCTCTTAAATGAATCTGGACTCTGGCATATAGGCCTTGTAAATAATAGTGCTTGTTTTATGATAAAAAGAGCTTGTGGTCTAGTGGCAAGATGGCGTGTTGTGTAACTGTGAGGTCTGAGGTTCAAGTCTGGGTTGCGCAATGGAGTATTTATTTTCTTTGCTTGAGTGTGTAGGTAGTGGAGTTGGGTGAAACACACAGTAAGGGAGTTTGAATAGAATTTGAAGGGAGTTGTTGGGGGAGTTGAGGAGAAATCGGTGGAGTAATTCAAGGAGGGATAAGGGGAGAGATACTAGGAGAAAATCAAGGAGTTTGATTGAGAGGAAGTGTTGTGCCGTTTGAGGGAACTCTAGCTTTGAGAATTCGGCTGGGGAAAATGTTTGTCAATTTCGGCATTGGAGGAACATTTTGGTGTTAGCATCTGCCGAATTCTCCTTTTATTTTCTTTCATTTATCGGCTTTTGATTCTTTTCGGTTTCTATCCTAGCTGATTCGCTCTTCTCCCTTGTTTTCATTTTCTTTTCTCAAATCTGGCCGAATAGTATATCCCTCATTTCTTTCTCTATTTTTCTTTTGGTGTTCTTCTGTTTTTGGGTTTGGCCGACTGTTCCCGTACTCTGCTGTGGTATTGTGGTTTCGATCTTGCAAGAGTTCTGACAAATCGGTAGGTACTCATAAGTTCCCTTCTTTGATTCTCTGTTATTTCTTTATGTGTTCAAATCCATTTTCTTCTATCTTTTTCGAAAGCCGAATGCTTCTTCTTACGTGTTCTAATTACGATTCTTGTCTCACTACACCAAAACAGACTTTTAGCGGCGTTTTTAGTGGCGTTTTAAAGCAAAACGCCGCAAATTTTATACATTAGCGGCGTTTGAAGGAAACCGCCGCTAAAAAATGAGTAATAGCGGTGTTTATTTCAAAAACGCCGCTAAAAATGATCTATCGCGGCGCTTATTGTTCAAACGCGCTATAAGTAAGACCTTTAGCGGCGCTTTGCGGAAAACGCCGCTATAAGCCGAACCTTTAGCGGCGCTTCGGGAAAATGCCGCTATAAGTCAGACCTTTAGCGGCGCTTCTGGGAAAACGCCGCTATAAGTCAGACCTTTAGCGGCGCTTCTGGGAAAACGCCGCTATAGATCAGACCATTAGCGGCGCTTCTCGGAAAACGCCGCTATAGGTCAGACCATTAGCGGCGCTTCTGGGAAAACGCCGCTATAGGCCAGACCTTTAGCGGCGCACGGGAAAACGCCGCTATAGGCGAACTTTAGCGGCGCTTCTGGGAAAACGCCGCTATAGGCCAGACCTTTAGCGGCGCTTCTGGGAAAACGCCGCTATAGGCCAGACCTTTAGCGGCGCTTCTGGGAAAACGCCGCTATAGGCCAGACCTTTAGCGGCGCTTCTGGAAAAACGCCGCTAACAGTCCGACCGTTTCTTTAGCCATTTTTTGGATTTTTTAAATTTATATATTAAATAATTTATTATATAATCGTAAAAGATATATATTAATTTGAAAATATTAAATTAATTACCATCATAGTTTAGGGTTTAGCATATATATATAGTTTAGAGTGTAAGGTTTAGGAGTTACTATTTTAATGTTTAAGGATTATATGTGGTTTATGATTTGCGGTTTAATGTGTAAGGGGATGTGTTAGGGTTTCATGGGTATATAATAGGAGTACGCCTAGCATATTTAATTTCTTATATATATATATATATATCTATATATATATATATAAATTATAAATATTTTTACATTATTTAAAAGATAATAGATAAGCTTTATATATATATATTAAAATTAAAAAAAAATTGTAACTCATACATATGTAGAGAAACAAAAGTAATTAGTAAATTGAAATTAACGTTATTTAAATTTATTAAAATATTGAAAGAAATATTATATAATATTCAAAACTAATTATCTAAATAATTTAGGGTTTAAGGCTATAATTAAGGGTACTTTAGTCGTTTGTATGGGTGACTAGGGTTTTGAGTTCGAGTATTTTAAGATTTAGGAATTAGGGTTTATATATGGTCTATGGCTTAGAGTTTAGGGTTTTAGTTATGGCTTGGGTTTATGGTTTAAGGTTCACAGGTTTAGGGTTTATCGATTAATGAAGATAGAATATCAAATTTCATTCAATCATTAACAAATTAGAAAAATATATGCAATAAATTAAATCTGATTGTGCATTTCTTTATCCCTAAACCCTAAACTCTACACCATAAACATTAAACCCTAAACTATAAATCCTAAAACCCTAACCCTTAACCCCTAACCCCCAACCCTCTAAACCCTAAACCCTAAACCCTAAATCCCAAATCCAAAACCCTAAACACTTATCCCTAAACCCTAAATTGTAAATCCTATACAGTTTAAACCCTAAACTCTAAATATCAGATTTAGATTCTAAACCCTAAATCATAACTCTAAATACTCGACCATATATAAACTCCTAAACTGCAAACAGTAAACCATTAACCAATTAAATTTAGGTTACAAACAATTTATATGCAATAATCTCATGTAGTTACATTTTAATTTAATATTATGCTTAATTTTTTCTATTGTTTGGAAGTTATTTTTATAACTTTTAAATAATGTTATTTCCTTTTTTATTTCACTTAAAAGAAAATTAAAATTGAAACTTATTTTGTGAATTTTATTTATAAAGTGCTTAAAATGTAAAATAAATTGATTAAAATATAACAATCAATCAAATCATGCAACGCGCGTGGTGATAATCTTAGTTCTATTCATTTATAACTATTTGTCTGTAAAATAAATAAATATATTAATAATTTATTTTAAAAATTAATTATGAGTTAACATATTAATAAAATTTAGTAAAAATAAAATCAATTAATCCCCTCTATTAATAAAAATTATTATTAACGGATTTAACCATAATGAAAGATAACACGTTATATAAAATCAATCAAAAAGTAACATGTGACATGCCATATAGATAAATATTCACGACATAGCATGTCTTATCTTAAGAAATAATAAAAATTTTAAAAAATGTTAGTATAAATATTACAATAACGATGTCGCATGCGTGTTTGCCATAGTGTGAATCGGGCTATCAAATATAAAACGAATTTAAAGGAATCTAATTAAACATATTGTTTATGATTTAAGGTTTAAGGGTTAGTGGTTATGGATTGGGGATTAAGGGATATGGGTTTAGGTTTTATGGGTTAAAAGATAGAAGTTAGGGTCTAGAAGTTAACGAGATAGGGGTTAGGGGTTTAGGGTAATTAGTGTGAAAAATATATGTTAACAATTCGAAATACTATTATTAAAATAAATTTAAAAGTTTTTAGGGTATATGACTGATTTGTTTTTAATTTATATATTAAATAATTTCAAATTTTAAATAATTTTTAAGATTTCAAATTTTATCTAATTATTTTAAATATTATTTAAATTTTAAAAATATTTATTTAAATAAAGAAATTAAAATACTATTATTTAAAATAATTTTAAAATTTTTAAATATATAACTAATTATTTTTAATTTATATATTAAATAATTTTATTTTTATGTTTTAAAGTTTTTTTATTTTTTTAGTGGCGTTTTAAGTGAAATGCCGTTAGAGATATCCCTTTTAGCGGCGCTTTGATTAAAAACGCCGCAAATGTTAAATAATTTTTGCACAAAACTCGTTTTGCTCTCTTGTTTTTTACCCACACGATAACACTTAAATTTTCCCCAATTTCGTTCTCCCTAGTTCATTTCCCCCCTTTTCCCTACTCCTAAATCCCTAAAATCCCCTCAAGTCTTTCTCCTTCATCATCGTCTAGTTCTCTTCTTCTTTTTCTTTGTGTGTTCTTCTTTTTTGGGGGTAAAACAGCCATTGAATTGAAGCTCAGTGGACTCTTTTTATCCACACCCTTATTATAAACTTAGGAATTTGTTGGATTTTGGCTCTTTCTTTAGAGATTAATAGTGTTGCGATCGGAGAGCAGATCCATGGCCTTTGAGCAATATTATGCTCGGGAATGGAAGAAGATCCATGGCCTTTGAAAAATTTCATCTTTAACAATGGATTTGGACCAGAAGATGTTTTCAAGGACGAAGAAGACGACCTGGATAACGAATTCTTCCAGTTTCCTCTCATTCTCTTTATTTTCTTCTATATTACGCTCATCTCCTCGATAAATTTTGGGTTCAAAAGCATATTTCTTTTCTCGCTTGATTTCAATTTGGTGGTTATTTTCGTTATTTGATATGTTTTTCTTTCAAAAACCAGATACCCAAACCCTAAATTGCTTCCCTTTTCACAATCTACGCACAACCAAAGCAAAGTTCCAGTTTTTACATCGATTGGACCAAACCAATCCTTTAGATCGGCTTTTAACCCTTTAAAAGTAAATAAAAACCCAGCTTTTTAATTTTTTCACTAATTATATCTATTTTGAAGTTGGATTAAGTTGAGTTAAAAACAAAAATTTGTTTGTGATTTTACGTGATCACGTTGGATTACGTGGGATTTAAGCTAATTAGATCTGTTTTGGGTATTTTTAATTTATATATGTTGTTTTAGCGATTTAATTTTTTTATCGGTTTGGGAGCGTTTTTTCTTTTCCTCAATGGCAATGCCATCGGAAATGCGATTTTATCGAGATAAAATGCGTTTTCTGCTCCTTTATCTATTGGTTGCGGGGTGAATTTGCAGCAACCAATGCTATGATTGACACCCTTTGTCATCATTTGCGTGAGGTCGGGGAAGTTGGGGAGTATGAAGCCGTCATAGCTTGCATTCAGCAAAGGAGACTGGAACCCTGTGCTTCATATGCAGTGATACTTTTCGATTGCCGAGGTTTCCTATCTTTGGAAGATAAAGGCTCGGTTATTACTGAGAGGGTAAGATGGTTACATAGTGTTTCATGTTTATTGCTTTCATTTCTTGTATTTACATTGTGGTGAAAATTTGAATTAGGATAGTCAATAATACCTTCTATTTTAGTTTGTTATGTTTGGTTATCTGTTCGATGGGATGATTAAAATTTGTATCTAAAGGCTTTTTTGGTGGTGACATTGGTGACTTTCACTTGCATTCTTTGTGAATGTTGAATTTGTTAGTGAATGATACCATATGTTTATGACTTTTCATGGTTGATTATTTGTTGAATTGCCTTGTGTAATTTGATAAAACTAAAATTGCCTTGTAATCTAGCTGAACCTTTTACACACTAAAAGGTAATGACACTTATATTATAATTGGGTTTATGATTGAATTGGTTTATATTAACACATGTAATTGGATCTTTTTCTTTTTCCAAATGAAAAGCTAGTTAAAGAAGTTATATTCTTTTTATAACAAGTTTTTGGGTTTGTTTATGAAATTTTGTTTAAATTTCTTTAGTGTTGATTGATTCAAATTAGGTGATTCTGCTGCGTTTTGGGCTTGGTTCTATCTTTTAATCTCTTTCCAAACCCTAATAGGAATGGTGATGATGAAAGTTGTTTGCATTTGGATGTCACATCTGTACTTCATAATTTTTATTTTCTTTATTTAGCTATGTGTTCTTTGTTGTTAACTACTCATTTTTAATTAATTTGTAATTTAGCTTTGAAATCATTATCATTTTAATTTATGCATTATAGGATAAATCGGTCAATTCTCTCAAGTCTCTACCAAACAATTTTCTTTTTGGTTCTATTTGATTCCTTTGTCTCATTTGAGTCCCAAAATTTTTGAAACATAATATTTGTCTATGGAAATAATATAATTTCAAGAAAAAAGGCTTTCAAGTTAATATAAAAATTTATATCAATATTTAAAAGATAGTCACTATATAACTTAATGTTGACCTTTATGAGTAGTTTGAAGCATCGGTTGGCCTCTATAAAGATAGAAGTGATGTTAGTGGTAACATTTCAATACTAAAAGCATGTTGTTGGTTGAATTATAACTTTATCTGTTATTTTCTATTTGTGATTCTTACTGGTTTTGCAAAGGAAAGCGGTATAATAAGCGAGAAAAGTTTGCTTTGTAAGTTTGATGAAATATGGGCAATAAATAACAATCGAGTGAGAAGGCGTGGAAGCGTGAGAGTAGTATGTTTTAAACGACTACGACAGCAGCAGAAAAGTTTGCTTCATAAGTAGTATTGATCTTGTTTTGAGCTGTGATTTTATTATTATCAGCTAAAGCTCCATAAGTGATTTTATTACACTTTTCTAAATCTTGGACAGCTCCAAACAAAGGCAATGGACTTGATCTGGATAAGTACTCTTAGACACAGTCCCTTCAAGAGGTCACTGTCAATGTTCCAGTTCCCAATGGAACAAAATCAAGGCTTGTTGTATGCGAGATAAAGAAGAATCATCTAAAAGTTGGACTTAAGGGCCAGCCTCCTATTATTGATGTAAGTTAGTCCATGTGCTTTTTGAGCAAATCTTAGTTTGTTTGTATCCTAGTCACATACTTCTTTATATTTTCAGGGGGAGCTTTTCCAAACTGTCAAACCTGATGACTATTCTTTGGAGCATAGGTATGTTATCTCAATGAAAATAAGAGTTGCGATCTTGCAAATTGAACTTCATATTCTACTTTTCTTTTCTCCCTTCAGCTAGAGTTTACAAGTTCGCAATTATTAGGTTTGCAAGTATTTCAACAACCTATGTCACCTGGACTGAGGTGTGAGTGATGTTTATGGTTATGTAAAATAATTTCCATATATTTTTGGGGTCTTTGGGAGTTATGTCTCCGCACCTATTACTAAAAGTGTGCCTGACATGGGTGTCGATATAAGTACTTAAAATAAAAATAAAGAGGACTAGCAATATATATTTAAATTCCAACCTAGTAAATCTTGACTTTTCCAAAATCAATTTTGTAGTTGGTTCTTATCTCCTCTCCTTGTTTATTTTCTTTCATTCTATGCAATTTACTTGAACTTTATACTGAAATGCTTTTGAATCATCTTTTATTTTCTCGAGAGAGAAAAGTTCATGTTCAGTTAAATTTTACATTGAGTAATATTTTAGCATTGTTGACCAACCAAATAGTTGTTTCGTTATTATTAGGATTGTCTATATAATCGCATTGCAATTGTGATCTTCAAACTCCTATACTTTTTGGTGAAAATGAAACCATGTTTAATTCTCGCAACATTCTCTTTTATCGGTACTATAAAAATCTTCCCACAATTCTTGTAGAGGATAGTTGTGCCAATTGTCGATCCTTTTGACCAAGCACAACCAAATGGAGTGGTGGAAATCATTGGTGAAAGGAGATCCTAAAATTGACACTCGAGAAAGTCGAACGAGAACAAACAAACTATCGACTTGGATCCGAAACACACGGCAAGCTGTAGAAAAAATGATGGTAATTAGTTACGCCCTTTCCATTATATTTTGCCTCGGATATAGTTTCTATCTGCTAAAAGAGCTCTCATCCCGGACCATGCCAAATTGCTTAGGTTTTTTTTCTTTTATTTCCAGTTTTAATTTTACTTGTTTACATTTGTAAACTTGATTCATCATAAACCATAATTGATACTTATCACAAATTGTGCTCTTTGTTGCGGTTTGACCAGAGACAGAAGGCCATGGGCCTTCCAACCCGATGATGAGCTTGAAGGGGAAATTCTAAAGAAATTCATGTCCGAGGTAAACTATTATCTTCCAAAACTCGTTCATCCAAGATACACTATGGGTTACTCTTTTTTTCTTCCTCACTACTTTTTGATCCCCATATAGAGCTTTAGGTGATAATAATAAAATTTGTTTGCTATTCATAAATTTTCTCCTAAAGAAGAATATAGACTCCAAATTAACTCCGCCTTACATTTATTCATTAATTATGTATTGATCTTGTTTTGAGTTGTGATTTTGAAGGTTTTAGAATCTTTGTTACTTAAACGGAATAGGATAAATACAAATACAATTAGAGCTAAACTTAGAGATTTTACGAGAAGTGATAGAATAATTGGGGATATGGCTTTTTCTTCTCCATTTCCCGATATTTTGCGGTTTACCTAGTATATTATCCTGGTTTGGGATAATTGGGGTGCAACATTGACCAACAAAGTAACATATAGGAGTATATACGTATGAACTAGCAAAACTGTCTCATTAACATGTCATAATAATTCTCAATTTCAGTAAACAAGTTTTAGCAAATGCCCTTCATGTTAAATGCTCATATTTCATTGTTGCTCATTGTGACAGGATAGAAATACTTTGGTTTGAGCCCTCTCTACAAATCCAGAGTATCGAAGAATAAGGTTTAGTTTTGTTCGTGTTGATGGAAATTTTGATTTTGCCCAAATCTCAAAAGTTTTTAGTTCTTTGTTACGTAAATTGGTTGTGCATGTTTGATATATAAGACATTTGTTTGAGAAAATGGCGGACTCCAAACAAGCCAAGACACAGTTTCTTATGTACTGATCGTAAACTTGCCAAGTTAGTGGTAGTTTTGTAGTATAGGTTTTGTGGGAAATGAGCAATGTAAGTATTACTTGATATAAAAGGGTTGGTGATTGCGGATGTTGGAGGGCAAGAAATTCGTGTAAACAAGGCATAAAATGGGGTGCTCCATCTCATCCTGTATCCATTCCACATTCATTGCAAAGTAGGGTAGTAGTTTTGTTTTCGTTGAATGGATGATCGCTCAACTTATGAGGTTGTTGTAATTATAGGAGGGTGAATCTTAATTTGTTGATTTGGAAAAGGAGAAGCTAAGGTTGCGATGCATATTATACCAAATTTTAATTAATTGTTTGGGAAGCTTAATTTTAATTAATTAATTTTTTTTTTTATTTTTCATGACTTTTAGCGGCGTTTTTGAGAAAACGCTGCTATAATTATAATTTTTTATTTTTTTATTTTTCAAGACTTTTAGCGGCGTTTTGGACTAAAAGAATAATATTTTAAATCTTTTAATTTTTTAGCGGCGTTTTTGGAAAAAGCGTCGCTAAAAGTATGATGTTTTAAATTTTTTTATTTTTCATGACTTTTAGCGGCGTTTGTTGAAAAAGCGCGCTAAAGCCCTTACTTTTAGCGTTTTTAAAAAGCGTCGCTAAAGTTCTACTTACTAGCGGCGTTTTTAAAAAGCGCGCTAAAAGCCCCTACCTATAGCGGCGTTTTTGTAAAAGCGCCGCTAAAAGCTCCCTACCTATAGCGGCGTTTTTTAAAAAGCGCGCTAAAAGCCCCTACCTATAGCGGCGTTTATCGAAAAGCGCCGCTAAAAGCCCCTACCTATAGCGGCGTTTGTGCAAAAGCGCCGCTAAAAGCCCGTACCTATAGCGGCGTTTTTCACAAAAACGCCACTAATTTTTATGCGGTTTTCAGAGCGGCGCTTTTTGCGGCGCTTCGAAAGCGCATAAGTACTATTAGTGGCGCTTAAAAACGCCGCTAAAGGCCCAAAAAAACGCCGCTAAAAGTTTGTTTTGGTGTAGTGTCTTTTCCTTGCGATGTGGTGGTTTGTTGGGTACTAGGTATTTCAGTGGAGTGAAAGGGTGCAAGTGATTGAAGCAATCAAAACCTTTTTCGTTCATCATTCGGTTAAGGTAAAAGCATTATCTTGGGTTTTTTGAGCATAGGCCGAATATCCCTATGTTTCTGCAAGTTTGATATTCATGGATTTAAGCCATTTGTGAATGATTCTACCTGATGAGATCTGTTGCTATTGCAGTAAGTCGGCAAGTAGCGTTCGATCGTTTTAGTCAGCGATCTAAGAAGAGTAAATCGCATATTACTCAGTCAAGGTTGGGTGCTTGAGAAACTTGGAGCGGTTGCGTAAACAGGTGTGTATTCACACTATTTTGACTGTAGAACGGCAAAAGCCGAAAAGCCAAAAGATTGGGCTTGGAGGTCACATGGGCGTTCGAACGCTCGTGTGGTCAAATCGAGCCCATGAATCACGAGCGTATGACTGTAGAGGCCTCCATGAGCATTTTCATGGGCTTAGGCTGTAATGGGCCACGTTGGGCCAAAAAGGGGCCGTGTGGGCCCAATGGGCTCGTGGGTCACACACGGATGAAATCCACGATTTGTGGCAAATAATGGAATGGGCTATGTAGGTCTCATAACCAGGGCGAAATCTGAGCTGAACGGGCCGCACGAGCGTGTGGGCCCACTTGGGCCGAGTAATGGGCCTTGGGCCCATTTACACTGTTATGACCATTTAGGTTACCGGAGTCGCTCGAGGCGACTGCGAACCTCCCGAGAGGTCGATATCTGCACTGAGACCCTAAAGTAGGTAAAATGACCAAAATACCCCTAAAGGTAGGTTGATTGATGTGTTCATGATTTGTAGATGACTGTTACTAAGTATGACATTCTGCATATACGTATGATTTATGACATGACTTACTACATGGGGTTGGGATACTATTATGGAGGAAGTATACTGTACTGGTGACTTTGCCACATATACTATTACCGCGCGACTTTCTTTGCGATATCAGCATCTTGGTAGCCACTGCGATATCATTCTTGGCGACTTTGCTGCGATATTGGTGTGTTGGCTGGGTGGGTCGATTTTATCCCCACATGGTGTGTTGGTGGTATGGAGTGGTGTGTTGGTTGGATTGGGATGGGTTGCATTATTGCACTGTACTAATATGGTATTGGGCTAAGGCCCACACTGTTACTATATTGGGCTAAGACCCACACTCGCATCGTTCTGAGAATAGGGCTCGTGCCCGCATATTCATCGCATGTCGATATCTTGATCGATCGATAGGGAACTCCACACTGAGTTTTCGTAAACTCACCCTTTTCCTTTTAACTATGCAGGTAATCCTCAGCCATAGGCGATTCGATGCTGTGTAGGACTCGGAGGTGGCCACACAACTGCAGTTGTTCTACACTTGCTTTCATTTAAATTTAAAGTTTGTGTGGGGTTTTGTTTATGTAATAGGTCCATTTATGTTTGTTTAAATTTTTAATTGGGCTTTTGCTTACTTGTTTTAATCTGCTAGTTTAGGAGAAGACAAATTTTCAAAATAATTACTGTTTTCGAAGACACGAAATTTAAACATTAGAGTTTTCAAAAGCTTCCACAATTTTAAATCAACCTATTATAATAATAGCAGCTAATAAGGCAAACGTTTTGACTAGATGATTTGTTAAATAATAATAAAAGGGTTTTACACTTAGAAACGAGTTTTTACCAACAAGTCCAATTTTCGAAATACACTTCCATGTGACACGCCAGATTCGTCCATAACGTCTAGGCCGGGTTTAGGGTGTTACAAAAACCTTCCTCCGAAAACCATCCTTCAGTCTGGTTCACGCACCCATTCGAGTTGCTTCTGGTTCTCAGCGTACTCCGGGACTCTCCTTTCCAGGTACACCTCTTCTTTCCTTTTTAGAGTCTCTGTTGCGATTTTATGGGCAATGACGTTTGCAGTTCTCGGAATATGCTTAAACACAAAGTTCTTAGATCTATTTATCATCTGTTGAATATCCGATATATATGCTCCTATCATTTATCTGTCTTGACACTTGCTATTGCTTTTTTTTTTATTGCGAGGGAGTCACCTTCGACTATAACTGCCGGCCATGTATTTTCAACTCCTATTCGGACTGCTTTCCGGCATGCAATTGCTTCAGCGACAAAGGCAGAGGCGACCTCTTGATGGTTTTCTGAACAAGACAAGATAACTAGCCCTTCTTCATTTCTGACTACGATTCCTGAGGCTGAAAGATTATTCTGTCCATCGTACGCGCCATCGAAATTAATCTTGATGAACTCTCGAGGTGGGCACCTCCAACTCCTATTTTCCTTCATATTTACTAATTTCCTTTTTTCAAGACCGTCAAGTTCTGCAATATAATTATTAATGAAATTTCCTATTTCCTTTCCTGTACTGATCTTTTTCTTGTGTATCCTTGAGTTTCTGTCTCTCCATATGGCCCAGAGTCCACAACTGAAAATGCAACATTGACGAGGATTGAGCTGTTCAAATACCCAGGTAAGCCATTGTACAAAATCCATATTAGCAACTATGAGAATATTCTGGAGTGATAACATTGTCCAAACTTCCACTGTAACAGGACACTCCCGAAATAAATGGTCGATTGTTTCAGCTCGTTCTCCACATCGAGGGCAGCTTGAGTCATTTACTAACTTCCTATGCTGCATGTTTACCTTCGTAGGCAGATAATTCCATGAAAACCTCCAGATTGTAATCTTTATTTTTGTTGGTAGATTCACGAGCCATAGTTTTTTGTATAATTTCCTGTAGACGGTTTGTAAAGCGTAAGCTCTAGGGTTTTCATCAGAAATTTTTAAAATAAGTACACAATAAATCTAGACAAATTATTGTCGAGAAGGTTCATTTGATTAAGACACCTTTTTGTCTAGATTCATTATATAATTATAAAATAAACATAATTTTTTTTATAAAAATTGTAAAAAATTATTAAAATTTATAAAACAAATTAGATATTGATTAAAAATCATAATTTTTTTTATAAAATTTATAGAAATAATTTATTAAAAACCATAAAAATTTTGAAAAAAAAATAATTTTCTCATTTTGATCAAATTATTTGACTAATATAACTTGCTCAAATTGAAAAATGAGGGGTAAAAATATAACCAAAAAAATTGTTAATCTTGATTTTATGATATAAGTTGTTGATGCTCGTTTTCAGATTTAAAATATAAAAAAATAAACTATTTTTATAAATTTTATAAAATTTTATTTTTAATTAATTTATAATAATTTTTATTTTATTTTTATAATTTTAGAATGTATTTGGACAAATTGGTGTTCAAATTCAAATGAATTTGTACAAAAATTTATCCAAATTCATTGTGTACTTATTTTAAAATTTTTTATTTTTGCTGATGCCATTAAATACTAATGGTCAACGTTAGTCAAAGGGCCTATCGGCCAGTTTTTTTAATTCAAAATTTCAATTGGGTGCAAAAAATTTAAAGGGATTTAATTGATTTTTTAAAAATAGCTAGAGTATTTACCATTAACCCTTAACTTTAGTATGGAATAAATTGATAAGATGTGATATCTACATGAAGAAGAGAGTATTGTTTAAAGAGCTTAATAGTTGTTCAAAAGAGCTAAAAAATTATTATGTTTAAAATTATGTGATTGATGAATAAGGATGTGAAAAGAATTATTAAATGATGAACTAAAGACCTTCTGAACTATCTTGAATATAGAAGTTATATATATGTAAAGTGAATTTATATAATGGTGTTATTGTTGTTTGATTGAAGAGATAGTAAACAAGCATGGCTTTATAGTGATCATAAACATGTTAAATGGTAAGTTAAAGGTATGGTTAACTTCATTTTAGCGATGCTAATAGCTTATTATGTGATTATAATTTTGTACGAATAAAGAACATTAATTATAGTCATTGTAAATGACATGTCATAAGATATAGATAATAATACTGCATAATTATGACATATGTATTGTGTATGTTACATTTCACATCTGAGAATATCGTTTGCGCTTCACGTATTATATTTTGAATGATTATCGTTAGCACTTTGCAACCCTGAAGTACCATTAGCCCTATTATTGGTGTAACCGGTTAGATTTTTGTTAGTGTTTATTCTCAAAGGCATTTAAAGAGTGATTTGTTTTCACTCAATTAACGCTGATTATTACAGTTAGTTTGAAAATGGAATAAGCATTTCCAAAATTAATAAGAGATGTTAGTTTAAAAAATTTATTAAAAGAAGTGTCATCTTTCTGGGTATTTTCCCACAAGAATCCGATCGATTTCTCTTTTGTTTAAATTTCAAACATAATTTCAAAGTATATTGATGAAGGTTAAAGAAATAATTAACTTTTCTGCACCTGTAAAAATGCCATGGAAGCAATCTATTATATATAATAATTTTGTGGGGGCCAGAATTTTTGTACCCCTTAGATTATATATGTGTAACATGTATATAAGCATTTGCATGTACATATATTTGTTGCAAAAGATGTTTTAGTCCGGAAATAGGAAAAAAAAATATTTCAAAGATAAACTTCTTGTGTATAAATCAATTTAACTAAATCTAGATTCAACTAACATCTATTTTAGACTTACAGTCATCGTTTGCCATCTAATCATGTTACTCGAAAGTGAGTAAACTATAATATTTCATAATTATATATGCTGAAAAGTCAAGCATATGAAGTTATCGAGAATTGAATGGGGTTACGAGTAGAAGTAAATTTCGTATATATATATATATATATAAAGCTTTCTTTAATTTAATGTATGTTATTCAGCTTAGTGAAATCATAATAACTTTGCATAAAGAAGTTTCATGTTTTTAATCTTAGAGGTTAGAATAAAACTTTGCATAAAGAAAAGAACAGAGAAAAGTAAAAGATATTGGCATGATATTCCGGGCCCCGTTGGGTCATAGTACAGGAAAAAAGTTTTTATTATTATTTATCTTCTTATGTTCAGATTTCATGACTATATCTCTTACTAATGTCGTTTTCAAAACTTAAATCCGAATGAAAAACTTGTGGTTTAAAGTACCATTATTGAAACTAAGAAAAGGGCACTAAAATCTCTCATTCAAGCCCAAAACTTAAATCAAATTTTTAGAATTTTAATATTTATAACTAGTTTTTTATTCATAGAAATAGACCTCGTTTGAAATAAAAACAGTTACCAGAAATCCATGGCACTAGTGAAAGTGCAAGTGTCAGAAGACTGATAAAGTGAGGAAGAGATGACAATCACTGCAGGTTGCAGAAGCTGAAAGTTGAGTGCATCTTTGGGAACTGGCAAAGACTTGCTGTTGTTTGAAGCCCCCACTGATTTTAAAATGTACCAACCAAAAGTGAAAACAAAGGATGAATGGTTTTAAAATCTGTCAATGCTGGAGATTAGCTCTACTGTTTTTTTCTTTTTTCTTTTTCAATCTATTTCTGCAATTTTCTTTTCTTTCCTTTGATGTTCTATTGCTTCTGCCTAGATTTTGGCATGTTGGTAGTCAGGGGCGAAGCCAAGGGGCTGACATGGGCCCCGGCTCCCCCTAAAAGGTAAAATTATTATTTAGGCTCTTGAATTTTTTTTTAAAATTTTAAATTAGTAAATGTAAAATTGTACTTTGGCCCCCTAAAATTATAATAATTCGATTTAATCCTTTACAAATTAGAAAGATATAAACTATAAAAAATTAAAATTTCATCCGGCCCCCCCTAAAAAATTGTCCTGGCTTCGCCCCTGTTGGTAGCAAATTTTCCCTACTTTTAATATATGTCCTTGTACCATAGTGTGAAGTAGAGGTGTAAATGGGCCGGGCCGGGGCGGGCTCGGGCCGGTCCCAACTAAAAATTTAGGCCCATTTTGTAGGCCCGGGCCCGGCCCGGCCCAAAATATGGGCCTGAAAAATTGCCCAAGCCTGGCCTGACGTGGAATTGGTAAGTCTCTGAGCGCCCGGCGCCTCGAGCAAAGATTATTTTTTTTATTTTATTAAATAAAAATAAAAATAATAAATCAAATATATTTAAAGAAAATATATGCTTATTTTCTACTTTGAATCTCATAATGATACTATTCTACCATTTAATTTTTTACTTTACTTAAAATAGATGCTTAATTTGTTTAGCTTAATTTATTAATAATTTTTTCATATTCTTAAAAATTCAATTTTAAAGAAATTAAATATGGAATAAAATAAACACATGTTCTACAAATAAAATTTTATTAATAAAAAAATAAAAAATAATACTAAAATATTTCGGGCCGGGCCCGGGCCAAAAAAAATCATACCCGAGGCCCGGCCCGTTTTTTAAACGGGCCTCATTTTTTTGCCCAAGCCCCTTTTTCGGGCCTATATTTTTACCCGAACCCTCCTATTTTTTGGGCCGGGCCGGGTAGCCCGGCCCATGTACAGCTCTAGTGTGAAGTGCAGTTTGGTCCTAGATTTTGTAACAAATGAGAAAAAAACTGTTAATTTTACTAGGTGGAGTAGCATTTGTAAGTGAGGGATATGGCATATTCAGTCAACTAATTATAAGATAACCCGAACCCTTGTAGTTAACCTATACGTATGAAATAAAGTCGAGTTAAATGCAATGATTTTAAGGTATTTGAGGTGGAAAGAAGATGACAGACACACATAAAATTAACAAAAATGTAGATGGACCAAAAATGAATTCAGTACTATAGACCTTCTTTTACCCAAATTTTCATGCTTCTTTTAAAGGCAGTGTTGATCCAAAACCAAACAGAACAGAAAACTGAAACTGAAACTGAAAACAGAAGAGGACCAAGACAAGGTAGGGCAGGGGATGGAAAGTTGAAAGTTGAAATGTTGAATTATAAGGGACATTTTATGGTTACCACAAGTTATTCTGAGGGAATCAAATAAAGAAAAGATGATGTATTGCAATCTTCCAATGTCATTGATTTTATCTTTATCTAACATATTAAAGTTGGTTTGGTTTTTTTTTTTCCCCCTCACCTGTCACCAAGCAAAACCCTTTGCTTTATTTCACTGTGTTCCGTAGATTCTCTTGAAACATCCCTGGTAATGTCAGGAGAGAAAAAAAAAAAAAATACAAAATCTTATCTTGTAATAACTTTACAATTCATTGACAGATCTTGGTTTAACGAACTTGTGACCGTTTTTTATATGGGTTTAGCTGTTCATGTTTTGTGAGGAGTTCTTATCTTGAAAATCTGTTGTTTTTTGAGATACAAATCTTGATTATTTGCCTAAGATTATGTCTGAAGTGACAGCTTAGTTGAAATGTTCCTGAGGATGCCTTTCTCATGGCAATGGGCATCTCATTTTGTTATTTGTGGATTAGATTCCTCACATTCAACAATGGATCCTGACATTACAGGGATTTAAACTGATGAATTGTTAAAATCCCAGCACCTTCAAAGGAAATTAAAGAAAACACGGTCTTTGTCTGTCAGAAAAAATGACTTGTTTCAATGTTTAACTTTGATACAACCACACCGTAATATAGTTTTTCTTGTCATCCAATTAATTGAACTAATCAACTATTAATACGGTATTCTAGACAAAATTACAAGTTACGATTTAAGTTCACTTAACTCACAAAATTGTAATCTCACTTTTGTACTTAAATCTAAATCGTTTCTCCTCAAATATGGTGTAAATTGATTGGTTCAATTTTATTTACTTACAATTATGCACTAATAAAAAAAGTTCCTATTTAAACAATTAATGTGCTCTTTAATCCGTCCAAATAACCTACCTAAGTTGTCAATGTATAAGGGTAAAAAAGACTTGTTGAAATATAATCAATACATTCACTTATTCTATTAAAATAATCACTTAAAAAGATTTTCTGATAATCAACACGTTGGCAAAGATGTTCTCGATATCTAAAAATCCTTTGAAGATATAATTTTTGAACTTTGATTATATTAAAGATATACTTATCTTGATTCTTGCACACATAAAGTCTTCACTAATGAGTTGCTACCAAGCTTCAACATTTGATAATTAAAGAACCAAAACAATTTAATTAAAATATGACAATCAAGTAAGGCAAGTTATACCAGTTTTTCTTTAAGCTCTGCAACAGAGTTATAAATAGCACTAACAATCTCTTCTTTTTCACATTTTTCGACAAAAACTTTAATAATATATCAAAAAAGATAATCAACATAACATTTCTCCTTACCCTTAATCCATTAATGCAATGTAACAAAAGCATTAACAATTAAAACAAAAGATGAGGAAATCATCAAATAATATATTGCCGACATTTCACCACCAAATACATATATATCGAAATATTATTAGTATCATTATCAAAAAAATTCTCCAAAAAAAAAAAAAACTTCAAGTTCATCGACATCAAACAAGAACTTCTTCAAGGAAAAAAATTAAAAAAAATTCTTTAAAAACAACCGGCAATCACCTAGCTAGCAACCGATACTCTCAGTATCTTCATTTGTAATTATCTCCTCAAAATCTACTACAACATGTTTTGCTCCCACTTGAAAGAATACTTCAATTTAGGTAGCATAGGCTTCTTCTATGTCAACTCTCTATGACCTTTGCTTCATAAGAATCTAGAATGTGAGGGAGGAGAAAGGCGATGCCAGCCTTGTGTTCTTGGTCTCTACGTGCTTAATAATTTCATTAAATATCATCTGGCCAAGCTCAGCATGAGCAGAAGAAACAACCTTTCGAAGGAACACAACCAGCTTCTTAGTAACGAATACCTTGTTGCTATGGCTTGGAGTGTTGCATATATAAGCTTTAGTTTTCACATTGTTGGTCAACTAGGTTACAAGATCATCATAGTCTACCTCTGATTGATCATCATCCATTGTTGGTCAAAGAAGGATTTTCCTTGCATCTTTCATCCCTCCTCAAAGGAAATTTCTATTTATTTTATCAAACTTTGTCAAGATATTTATAAGAAGCAATCGACATTGCATAAAATAGGAAGGAATGACCGTTTTGGTAGATTAGAACACTGTAAGTCTATTAGCTTGAGAGAGGCAACTTCTTTTCCAAGCAATAAGCTTGTTTTTATGATACTTGAACAGATATAGAAACTCTTTCTTCATTTTTGCATGCACATACGGCATTAGGTGCATCCTTTTCATATTGTAGAAAGTAGTTTTTCAAAGGTGATCATTGCTTGAAATGTCTTTTTTTTCTTTAATTATTATATGTACATTAATGTATGTGTAGATACTAACTTTTGAGGTTCTTTGTAAATATTAATGGTTCACTTCAGCTAATAATTTTCATTTATAAGGCATTTATGGATCATAGTAAAAAAAAAAAAAAAAAAGGATTGAGGAAAATAACTTTTCCTATAATTTTTTTATTAATTAATAAATATTACTTTACCAAAATAAAAAAAAAATTCATTCCATTTATTCATTCATTTATATATAATCAATAATACCATTAAAAAGTATATTTTTAGTCCTAATATATGATTTTATTAAGATTTCTGAAATATCATTTTGACATGAAATTCAAGTCATGCACCCTTACAATTAATATATTACAATTCATCACGTTTAATAATCTTAATACTCAGATAAATTAACTTTATTTTATTTTAATTTAACTTTGAACCAACACTAAAATATCGATATCACATTCCAAGAAAATCTTTAACTTTTTTTTTTTTTTTTTTTATGGTAGAATTCAAGCCCCATAACATCTGTTTTTAAAATCATTATATTTAACCTTCATTTGCTATAATGAGTCTCAATCAAGCTGTTTTTACCACAATTAAGTCTACCAAAACTCTCACTATTGCTCTTCTTTTCCTTTTCAAGATTTTGGAAGAAAGTGACAAGTTTGGATTTTGTTTCTCAATTATTAGCAAAGTCAAAACCCCTATCATCTTCAACTGTATATAGTCAATCTAGTTTTTCCCCAAAGTCTACAACAACTCCCCAATATTATACATAATTCATTTCCTGTATCTACAATAATAAGAGCAAGACTGTCCAATATAGCTAAATAAGTGCTCGCAAGTTGGTGAACATGACTAATCTCAAATTGTAAAGTGGATAAGATGCATGTAAGTATGATACTTTCAAGGTTTGAGTGCAAACAAATAACCCAATATGTAGATTATGTTATTCCTTGGAGTGGTAATTTTGGCTGATAATAAGCCTTAAACATAGCCGATGTTGAGTTTCTTGTACACTGTTTTTAAAGATTTTTAGATGCTAAAACCTACGATAGATGATAGACCTCATCCAAGTTACTTTACTAGTCTTGGGTTAATGCCCGAATGGCCCCAGTTACACTTTTTAAACAGTGAAAAAAAGTGACACAATTTCAAACTATGTAAGCGGGTCTTGTGGGGGATTAGAAAAGAAAAGCCTTGAGATTTGCTTGCTACCAAAATCCAAAAATTTCCCGGCCATGGCCTAAGATTCCAAACCTTATGTGCTTATGAGGCAAATTGATAAAGAAATTACTGAGCTGATTGATGTTAAGCAGCAAATAAACACAATATAATTTTATAGTAGACTTCAATACAGGCTAAGGGTATTCAAGAAAGAGTAATATAGGATCACTTATCAATCACATATGGTTGGTGGAACCAAACAATGTCTTATCAAATTCTAAAATCCATAGAAAAAAGGCAAAAGTAGGCAAAGAGTATTCCTAAATCTGCAAAGTCGATGGCAATGTTTTAAATAACTCAAAAGTTGAGTGGTAAATTACTAATCAACACCCTTTATAAACTCCATTTGAGAACATGGTTCTGGATTCCCCTTATACAATAAAAATGGTGGGTGGTCCTTCTTACCTAAAAACCTTGCACCCCCTTCAAGCCTTTTCATTGAAATCACCATCTTCAACCTTAGGCTCCATGAAAATCAAAACTCTAATTCACACCCTTGTCTATGCTCAGTTTTGTCGTCTAATTCGAGCATTTTCCAAAGCAAAATCTACTTTCATTCTAATTTGTAAACAAAGCAAGCCTATTCAATATTTAATTTCCAACTCAAAGACCACAAGAAAGAAGTACAAGCACAAGAAACTCTTCTTTGGTTCATTCAGGCTACACTATAATTGGTGCTCTTCTCATGTAACACCAGTTCCAGCTCCAGTTCTAGAAGCAACTCATTCAACCTGGAATTCAGTGGTTTCAACCGATCAGCAATGTGATGAGGACACTGTGGAGTCTGAGCTTTCAGGTTACCTTCAATGGCTAGAAGAAAAGAAGGGTAATGGTAATTCTACTGTTGAGATAGATATCAATGAGATTGATAAGCTAGCAGAAACGTTTATAGCTAATTGCTATGAAAAGTTCAGGTTGGAGAAGCAAGAGTCTTATAGGAGATTCCAGGAAATGTTGGCTAGAAGCATGTGAAGGGTTTTCTTAATTATTTGCTAATAATCCTTCTTTTTTTTTGTTAATTTTATATCCTAGTAAAACTTTTTACCTCTTATATATTTTGTGTTTGGAGAATTGTATACATGATAAGAGTGTGGGGTGCTTACTCCTGTTCTTCCCTTAAATTTGTGATGACAAGCCCTCCTTTGTAGGAATAGAAGAAAAAAATCCAGTGCAAATTTCCAGAATTGTATGATCACTTTCATTGAGACAGCTGTAGATGAATGCTTATCCACTTTGATTAATATATTAGGTTAATTTGGGATCAGTAACTTCATCTTTTGTTAAAGTTATATATAGAGTTGTTACACTTCTACCAATGTAATTAAGCCAACTTTTCAACCAACTTGTGTAAGAAACATGAACATCTGAAATTAATTATTAGTTCACTGATTTTGTCATGGGAAGTGTACTAGATTCAATGTCTAAATGACATATAATGTTCCTTGCTCTAATTCCTTTATACCTATTTTTTTACGAAGTCAAAGCAATTGGGGGATCTTCTTATCTATTCAAAACAATTATATGAAGCCCCCCAAAGAAAGGCAAACTAAAGGAAAAAACATTTTGTTGAACCTACTCCAAATCCTAAAAATGGAATGATGATCTTGATGAATCTCATATATGATGAAAGGCACATGTATATGCCCATGGCATGAAGCTCTTGTGACATAAGGTACCCATTGACATAATCAAAGACACATCCTCGTTAGCTTAACTTTCATACACAAATTAATTCAATTTGATTGAATGATAAGGAGTTTGATGCTTTTTAAATAAGGTCTTGATTTTCAATCTTGTGAATGAAGAAAATAGATATTAAAAAAAAAATTCTTTGTCCAACTCGATATAACTTTGAAATAGTCGATGCCAATATGACTACACTAGGAGATCTTCAACTAGATGCAAAACTTTCGTAAAGTCAAGGACGCCTTACACTCACCACAAAGATTTATGAGAAAAATTATATAAATATGAACCCCTAGCTGTGATTTATTGGTCAAGTGTTAACCTTTCCCAAAAATAATCTAAGTTCAAATCATCGTTGTAAAAAATATATATAAATATAAAAATTGCATTATCATTTATTTTTTATTTTACATTGTGATGATTGTTTTTAAACTTGTCAAATTAATTGATTTGTTGTAAATATTAATTTACAAATTAATTGATTATCTCTTAAGAGCATGTGGCATATCGATGTTAACCATGACAACTTCTTCGTGAAGATTCTTTTGAGTCAAAGCAAGAGCTTCAAAATTTCTTAGTGTTGTATGTTGATTACCATGAGCACAGATGCTCATTTGACCAGGCCTCAGTTGCTGTTAGCTAGTTGATACTTACAGATGTCACTGATAGGGTTGATAGGGGTATGGTTCGGCCTTCTTTAATTGTTGAAACTTCTTTTGCAAAATCTAACATAGTTGTTGTGATGGCCACTAAACTAACTATAAATACGACTAAGGCAAGCGCACCTATCGGACAATAATATAGTTATGGTGAGTAGGGAATATCGTATCCACGATGACTAAAAGTACTAGTAATTACTGTTTTTCTATTATTTAACCGACAAATTGGAGTGTTTGTTTTTAATCTAAAACTACTAAACTAATCTAACTAAGAATGCAACAGAGAATGAAATAGGAAATAATCGAAGATAACCAATGAGATAGACAATACCCAGGAAAGAATCCACCTAGAATTCACCTATTATTATGAATCTGAATTAAATGATTTATTCACTTGTGTCTTGATCCGTAGAAATCCCTAAATTATGTTAATATCTCTTTCGAGAGTAAGAACAACTGACTCTAGGTTGATTAATTGAAATCTCTTTCTAATTAAAACCTCTATTGTTGCATTAACTCGATCTATGGATTCCCCTATTAGATTTGACTCTAATCTGGTAGATTTATGTCGTCCTATTTCTAGGATTGCATGCAACTCCACTCAATTATGCTAGATATACTCTTAAACAGGGACTTTTGCTCCACTGAAATAAGCACATTGAACTTGAATTAATATCTCAGAAATATTAAAACAAGAAATAAGCATACATAATTGAGAACAAGAATCAATTATTTATCGTGTAAATCAGAAATCAAATAATAAGATTCATCATAGGTTTCATCTTACCTAGGTATCTAGGGAATTTAGTTCATAGTCTTGAATGAAAACATCTCAAAGTCAGAATAACCACAAGACATAAAGAAACTCAATGAAACTTCGAAAGAAATTAAATGGAGATCTTCGATCTTGAGGGAGATCCACTTTCGAGTTGATTCCGATGGCGTTCTTCGAGTGCTTTCTTTGATCTTCTCTCAGTGCCCCCTTTAGGTCTTCTTCTAATTGGTATTTATAGACTTTAGAATGCTTAGAAAGCCTAAAAATCGGGTTTTTCCATGTATTTGGGAAACAGGGTGCGATATCGACACGGGCTGGCACATGGGCGTGTGGCCAGCTTGTAACACCCCTATACCCGGTCCAATCGTACGAACTCGGTATAAGACTAGTACATTTGGTGCCAAAACGGTTATGGCTAAATACTGTTTAATTTAAACTTTTATACATAGTATTATAACTTACCAACCACATTTGCAATCATATTTATAATTTCACTAATTCATTTCATATACTTACCAAAATACTTCAAGTAACCCAAAATAGATAGAATTTCAAGAGTTTACATTTTAGTCCCTAACACAAAAAAGAACACATTTGGACTACCTATGTACATGCCATTTTAAAACAAAATATGGTACCTACTCTTGAAGCTCTTGAGGATGTGATGAGATGAGAGATCTTCTAGCCCGACTCTATCTCTTCTAGTCTAATCTGCACTCTACGCTGCTAAAAATAAACGCGTTAGTTTGAAGGCTTAGTAAGCACTACAAGAATAAATAGGTAAATAATCATAACAAAATATTTTAAACTTATTCAATTATTACATATTTACTCACATATAAGTTTCTTCAACTATGCCTTACTTTAATAAAATTTAACTTTCTTTTCTTTTTTTATTCTTATGTAAGATATCAAACTTACCTTAACACATCGATGATCCACTTTTGTTCACAACTCATATTCTTAGCCCAAAGTAGACTTTATAAAACACACCGGATATACGGAATAAATATAGAGGTGCATTATTATGCACTAATAAACAGAGAGCACTAGAGTGCTAAACAAAGAGCACTAGAGTGCTAAACAGAGAGCACTAATGTGCTAATAGTCAGAGAGCACTAACGTGCTAATTATCAGAGAGCGCGCTAAAGTTCCTTAATGACATGCCACTAATATCCTAGTAGTTCTAAATTCCATCTAATTGGGCATTATATATTTAATTATTTTACATAAATATTTCGAAAAAGATTTCTCATTTCTCCATCATTACGATTTAGTCCCCATTTCACAATTCACAAATGTCTCACTTTTTTTTCACATATATACTTTTATCACAACATTATTACTTAATGTTCAAACAATATACCATCTCATATTCTCCATCTATAATTTTCTTTACAAATTTCATAATTCCATAATCTAATTATTTTTTTATTTGCAAATTTAATTATATATTTTACGTACATTTCTATTCTAAGTAATTTCATACTACAATATAAGAATTTAAATAAAGATAATTTAAAAATCTTGTAGTACTTACAACAAAAGGTTGAGATGATGTATGTTCTTCTTCCTTCGCTCATTAGCCTTCTCTTTTCCTTTTTCTTCAATTACGTCCTCTCCTTTCTTTTCTTTCTCTTCAATTTCATATAAAACATATAACATTTATATGTTAAAAAAAAAATCAAATAACTTTCCTATACTATTTAATAAAAATAAACATGTATGGTATGATATTTTCATCATTTCTTACCTTAGCTCACATTTCAATTTAATCCATTAATCAAAACTAACTTTATTTTATTTAAAACTAATTTCATATTTTCATTCAAATCCCACTTTAAACTAATTTCAACTTTCAAATTTCATTATTGATAAACCGTAAAAGTAACATATTTTAATCCCACATTTAGTATGCTTTTGGATGAATTATCCCTTATTTTATGTAATTTGGTGCTCTTAATCCTTTCTTTTCATGTTATATACTCAGGAAAATAGCAGGGGATGAAAAGAATGCAAAACGGGCTTAAAACGGGACAAATAGGCCAAAGCATGAAATCGACACGACCTGGACCAAAGATCACACGGCTGTGCCTCCTTAAAGATCTCGAACATGGCCTGGACCACGATTTACACGGTCGTGCCTCATCAACGAAGTCCACACGGCCTGACCACGATTCACACGGGCGTGTGCCATGGCCGAGCCCCTGCCGCGGCCAAGAGGAGTTTTACTCGGATTTGGATGCTTGGATGCAAAGAAACACACTCCAAAGTCTAATTAAACCCTCAATTAGGAATTACACTCAAATTAGGATACTTGGAGGCCAAGCAAGGCATCTCAAAGCCTATATAAACACCCTAGGGGCAACTTATTCTGGGGAGTTCTACAGGCCTTCTCGCGGGTGGCTTTTGTCAGGCGGTTAGCTAGCCAGGCCAAGGAGCCAAGTCGAAAATGTCGAGTTATGGGAATCACTCGAAGGTAGCCGATTGATCCATCTCAAGAAGCCGGATTCTACTCAAGACGGCGGATCTCTCCTTCAATTCCTTCAGGAGTTTTAGGATTTCTTATGTTTTGTTTTATATTTTCTCTTGAGATGTTTTCTTATTTAGTTATGAACTAAATCCTTCAGATACCTGAAGGGGATAAAACCTATGATGAATCTTGTTATTATTTTCTAAATTATATGATAAATACTTAGTTTGTTCTTAATTATGTGAGCTTAATCCAAATTTAATGTGCTTAGGTGGAGGAGGAATAGACCCTGCCTAAGAGTAGATCTAGCATAATTAAGCGGAGTTGATCGCACGCCTAGAGATAGGGTGACGAGATTTTGCCGGATTAGGGTGAAACCTAATATGTGAGTCCATAGATCGATTTACTGCTATTCTAGGGGGTTATTATAAGAGAACGAGAGTTCCACTAATTAACCTAGGGTTAGACGTTATTCGCCTCGAGAGAGGGTTTAATATACGTTAGGGAGTCTTACGGATCAAACTAAGTAAATAAAATCATATGGTTCAGTGATAGATAATGAGTGAAGTCTAGGTGGATTCTTCCTGAGGGTATCATCTAAATCAACTGAGTTTTTCTAAAAGTTATCTCCCCAATTTTAATTTTTTTTCGTCTTTGTGTTCTTAGCTTAGTAGTTCGTTAATTTTAGATTAAAAGCAACTTCACTTATTTTAGGTTAAATAATAAAAAGAAAGTTAGTATTAGTACTTTTAGTTCCTTTGGGTTCGATAATCCGATTTTGCCTGAGCTATACTATTGTTCGATAGGTACACTTGCCTTTAATCGTTACCAGAGTTAGTTTTCAGGTTCGATCGTTCTTTTTATAAATTTTAAAGCTCTGATTCACAGCGATCAAGTTTTTGGCGCCGTTGCCGGGGAACTAAAATATTAAGAAAGCTTAATTTTTATTACTTTAGCCAATTTTTTTATTGCAATTTTTTTTTTATTATTAGTTTCATTTTTTTTAATTTGCTAATTTTTCTTTTATTTGCTTTGACAGGTAATTTTAGTTTATAGAGGAGATGGCACTAAATAACTATCAGTGGCAAGTTCTGAGGACAACGCCAACAAAAGCCGCCGATGTCTTCAACCTCGACGTGGTCACAAAGTTATCTAACCACTAGAGATGATGAATGAAAAGATGGATGGTTTGTATAGTCTCTCGCAGTACACCCGTAAATGCAATATGACTCAAATCTAGGAGGCGTGGCAAATCCTCGAGTACCCACCCTACGGATATGGCATGGAAAACGAGCAAGCTCACTATACGGGTAACTATTCTAGACCACAAAATAATTTTTATAAAGACACTTATAATGCAAAGTTGGAGGTACCATCCCAATTTCTCATGGGATGATCAAAATAGCCAAGGATCGAAACTTCCTCCAGATTTTCAACAACCACCTCACCAACAGGAAGATGAGTCGAACATTGAAGAGATGTTGACAAAATTCATGGCGACCACACGTAAACTCGTCTCCAAAATACCAAACAAAGACTCGAAGATCAAGAGGCATCAATCAAAGGGATCGAGAACCAAGTTGGGGAACTTACTAAGTTAGTTGGACAACTTGCATAAGTCGATCTCGTAACAACTACAAGAAAGCTTGCCAAGCAACACTGAAACTAACCAAAAAAGAGCAAATTCAAACCATCACAACTCATGATAGTAAAGGGTTAGATGAACCCAAATCAATACAAGAACACGAGGTAGAAGAAGGTAAAGTAGAGGTAACATGAGAAAAGCCAAAACCGGTAATCAAAGAGTACCAACCTCGCATACCTTACCCCGAAGCAATAAAAAGAGATGATACAGAGGAACAGTTCGGTAAGTTTCTTAAACTTTTAAAGAAACTACATATTAACTTACCTTTACTCGAAGCTCTTTCGCAGATACCAGACTCTAGAAAATTTTTAAGGAGTCATAACTAAAAAGTGAAGGATAGACGAGGAATCACATGTGGAACTCAACGCAAAGTGCTCGACAATTCTACAAAATAGACTACCACAGAAATTAAAAGATCCAGGGAGTTTTACAATTCCATGCATAATTGGTAGTTTATCTATAGAAAATGCGTTAGCCGATTTAGGGGCAAGCATAAATGTTATGTCTTATAAACTGTTTAAACAACTAGGTCTAGGGAAACCCAAACAAACTAGGATGAGTATCCAATTAACTGATAAAACTATCAGAATTCCTAGGGGTATAATAGAAAATGTTCTAATCAAAATTGATAAATTCGTATTCCCAGTAGACTTTGTCATTTTAGACATGGATGAGGACAATAATATTCATTTAATTTTAGGAAGACCCTTTTTAGCAACTGCTAGAGCTAAAATTGATATCTATGCAGGTGAACTCATACTTCGTGTAGGCGGCAGAGATAGTCACTCTTCAAGCTCTTGATTCGGCGTAACATCAAGTGATAAAGGTGAGAAAGTAAATTCAGCTTGATAACCAACTTGTTCAACCTTCATTGCAGAAACACCACAAAGCTACAAACCGAGCGGATCATAGACCTTGTGCCAATAAAGAAGAACTATATGAGGAACGAAGCCTTAAGGTCGACGAACTAGACAAGCGGAAAACACACTTGATAAACCGAAATAGTAACATATTCTAGGCCCACATTTAGTATGCTTTTGGATGAATTATCCTTTGATTTATGTAAAAAGGTGCTCTTAATCCTTTCTTTTCATGTCTTATACTCAGGAAAGCACCCAAGGACAAAAAGAACGAGAAACGGACCAAAACAGGCAAATGAGAAAATCGACACGGCCTGGACTTAGACCCACACGGCCGTGCCAAGTTAATCATCTAGAACACGGTCTAACCCCGACTCACACGGCCGTGTCTCATTAAAGAAATCAGAACACGGCTTGACCACGATTCACACGGGCGTGTGCCATGGCCGTGCCTCTGCCGTGGAGAAGAATAATTTCATTCGGGAAAGGATACTTAGGGAGAAAGAAACGTATTTCAAAAGCCTATAAATACACCCTAAGTATGACCTAGGAAGGGGAGCCCAAAGCCATCGTCTAGGGGCATCGTGCTAGGCCAGAGAAGGCGGATTTGTGGGGATTCACTCAGGGATAGCCAGTTGATCCATCTCGAGAAGTCAGAATTATACTCAAGACGGAGGATCTCCTCTTCAATTCCTTCAGGGGGTTTTAGGGATTTCTTATGTTTTGTTTTATCTTTTCTCTTGAGATGTTTTCTTTTATTGTTATGAACTAAACCCTTCGGATACCCGAAGGGGATGAAACCTATGATGAATCTTGTTATTGTTTTATGAATTATATGATAAATACTTAGTTTGTTCTTAATTATGTGAGCTTAATCCGAATTAATGTGCTTAGGTGGAGGAGGAGCAGACCACGCCAAGAGTAGATCCAACATAATTAGCGGAGTTGATCGCACGCCTAGAGATAGGGTGACGAGATTTTGCTGGATTAGGGTGAAACCTAATATGGGAATCCATAGATTGATTTACTGCTATCCTAGGGGGTTATTATAGGAGAACGAGAGTTCCACTAATTAACCTAGGGTTAGACGTTATTCACCTCGAGAGAGGGTTTAATATACGTTAGGGAGTCTTACGGATCAAACTAAGTGAATAAATCGTATGGTTCAGTGTTAGATAACAAGTAAAGTCTAGGTGGATTCTTCCTAGGGCATCGTCTAAATCAACTGAGTTTTTCCCAAGTTATTTTCCAAATTCATTCTTTTTTGTCTTAGAGTCTTTAGTTTAGTAGTTAATTAATTTAGATTAGACAAACAACTTCACTTATTTTAGGCTAAATAATAGAAAGAAAGTTAGTATTAGTACTTTTAGTTCCTTTGGGTTCGATAATCCGGTCTTGCCTAAGCTATACTCATCGTTCGATAGGTGCACTTGCCTCAATCGTTGTCGAGTTAGTTTCGTGTTCGATCATTCTTTTATAAATTTTAAAGCTCGATTCACAACGATCAAGTTTTTGGCGCCATTACCGGGGAACTAAAATATTAAGAAAGCTCTATTTTTATTACTTTAGCCATTATTTTTATTTTTCGCAATTTACTTTTATTTTTAGTTTTAATTTTAAATTTGCTAAATTTTCTTTCTTTCTTTTCCTAGCAGGTACCTCTAGTTTATGACTAGAAGGAACCCGAGAGGACCTTTAGAATACGATGTTGATATTGAAGCTACCGTCAAGAAATCGCAGAGAAATTAGGCGAGCCCTAAATTACCAAGAAGGAGCGAGAAGACAGATCCAATCCTATGAAGGGATGGACGAAAATAATCTTCCACCACAAGATGTGGGAGAAAATAATGCTCCTCGTACTATGTTTGATTATGCTAAACCTCATTTAACAGAGCCGAATCTAGTATTGTTAGGCCCGCTATAGTCGCTAATAATTTTGAATTAAAGCCTAACACTATACAAATGATTCAACCGCTTATTCAATTTGATGGTTTGCAGTGATCGAAGATCCAAACACTCATATAGCTAATTTTTAGAGTTTCGTGATACCTTCAAAATAAATGGCATTTCGATGATGCCATACGACTTCTGTTATTTCCCTTTTCATTAAAGAATAAAGCTAAACAAGTTGGTTAAACTTGTTACCACGAGGGTCAATCACTACATGGGAACAAATGACCGAAAGTTTTTTATTAAAATGTTTCCCACCTGCCAAAACGGCCAAATTACATAATGATATCTCTTCTTTTGTGCAGATGGATTTAGAGACATTATACGATGCATGGGAGAGATATAAGGATCTCTTGAGAAGGTGTCCACACCATGGTTTACCTTTGTGGCTCCAAGTTCAGACTTTCTATAACGGTGTAAACCCCTCAACGAGACAACTAATTGATTCAACCGCCGGTGGAACCTTGAATAATAGAACTCTTGAGGCAGCCTACGAATTTATAGTAGAGATGTCGCTGAATAACTATCAATGGCAAGTTACAAGAACAAGGCCAACAAAAACAGCCGGAGTTTACAACCTCGACGCAGTAACCATGCTATCAAATTAGGTAGAGTTGATGAATAAAAAGCTTGATAGTTTGTGTTCTTCGTAGGTACATCCAAATGTGCAAAGGCGACGCAAGTGGAACTCAGAGCGAATCACGAGTACCCACCCTACCAACCAAGCACACGAGAGCGAACAGATGAACTATATAGGTAACAATTTCAGATCTAATAATAACCTATATAGTAATAATTATAATCCAGGTTGGAGGAACCACCCAAATTTTTCGTGGGGAGGACAAGGAAATCAAGGAAATCAAGGAAATCAAAGACAACAACCTCCTCAAAATTTCCAAAATCAGCCATATCCACAAGAAAAGAAGCCGAATCTCGAAGAGACGTTGAACAATTTCATAGCATCCACAGAAGCCAATCTCCAAAAACTGAGGTAACACTTGACACTCAACAAACATTGATCAAAATGATCGAGAACCAAGTTGGAGGACTTACAAAGGCAATCGGGGAAATTACCCAGTCAGTCGGACAAATTGCAAAGCTATTATCCGAACGACCGCAAGGGCGTCTGCCGAGTAATACTGAAATTAATCCAAAGGAGCAAATCCAAGCCATAACAGCTCAAGAAAATGAAGAAGTAGACGAACCCAGTCCAACACAAGGAAACGAGGCAGAAAAAGGTAAAGTTGAGGTAAAACAAGACAAGCCAAAATCGGTAATCAAGGAGTACCAACCTCGCGTACCTTACCCTGAGGCATTAAAAAGAGACGACACATAAGAACAGTTTGGTAAGTTTCTTAAACTTTTAAAGAAACTACATATTAACTTACCATTACTTGAAGCTCTTTCGCAGATGCCAAATTCTAGGAAATTTTTAAAAGAGCTTCTGACAAACAAACGGAAGTTAGACGAGTCGTCACATGTGAAACTTAACGCAAAGTGCTCAGCAATTCTCCAAAATAGACTACCACAAAAGCTAAAAGATCCAGGGAGTTTTACAATTCCATGTTTAATTGGTAGACTAACTGTTGATAATGCGTTAGCTGATTTAGGGGCAAGCATAAATGTCATGCCTTATAAATTGTTTAAACAATTAGGTCTAGGGAAACCCAAACAAACTAGGATGAGCATTCAATTAGGTGATAAAACCGTTAGAATTCCTAGGGTATTATCGAAGATGTTCTTGTAAAATCGATGATTCGCTTTTCCCAAGAGACTTTGTTGTCTTAGACATGGATGAGGATAATTCGATCCCCTAATTTTAGGAAGACCCTTTTAGCAATCGCCAGGACTAAAATTGATGTTGATGTAGGAGAACTCATACTTTGCGTAGGTAATGAGACAGTCACCATCAAGGCTCTCGACTCGGCTAGAACATCGAGTAATCAAGGTGAGAACGTAAATTCTACTGATAACCATTCGGTTAACCCTTATTTTCAAGAAGCACCACCAAAGAATACAACTGAACCCGATCCTAAACCCCATGCCAACAAAGAAATAACTCATGAAGATCGAGGGATTCAGTTCGAGATTTAGACGAGTGGAAGACACACTTCAAGGAAAAATTAGGGATACACGACGAAGAACTGAAACCACACGAGATAAAACTGAAGGAGCCCCCAAAAGAGCTAATAGGAACAACAAACCACTTCAAAATAGGGGACCAGGTACTGTTAGATCAGGCACATCCTCGAATATCCCCTCCGGACCCTAACACAAATAAAGAAATACCTTTTAGGGTAACCAGTGTTTTCCTATACGGAATAGTCAAGGTAAGTAATCCTATCTTTGGTACTTTTACTATAAACACATCTCGACTTAAATTTTTTCACGAAGACAAATGATAGCATGAGGAAGGACTTCCAACTCCTCAAACCACCCTGAAGATGCAAATGAGAGGTAAAGTCTAGCTTAAGACTATAAACGAGTACTTCTCGGGAGGCAACCCGAGCACTAACACAATTTATTTTTACATCTTGCTTTAAATTTATTTTTTTTTCTTCTTTTCTTTACACCTAGTTATAAACTAACCAGAAGTGCAGAATTCCAGGACACACAGCCTTGCACACGGCCGTGGTCGTGGCCGTGTGGACCATAAGAATCCCCGTATTGACATAGCAGAGGTCGTGTGAATCAATTCCAACCACTTTTTGACGTCACGGATCCAACCACTACACCATGGGCACCGACAAAGGGGCACGGTCGTGCCCCATAACCGTGTGAAGCTACTGACTTTCCAAGCACGGGCTGAACACGCCCGTGACCGAAACCGTGCCAACATACTGACTTGTCGAACACAGGCTAGACACGAGCGTGGGGTAACCAACACGCCTAGGAACACGGCCGTGCGATGCGGCCGTGTGAATTGACACACCCTCCGTTCACGGGCGTGGGAGAGCCTTAGATACAAAATTTATTTAAAACCCACAGCCCTCCCCCGTCACCCCACCTTCTTCCATCTTCTCTTTCTTTCCTTCTGTTCTCCCTCTTTCTTTTTGCTTTTCCTAATAAGTCCTTAGACTCTTGAGCTACAACAACATCATATCCATGCCAAAGAAGCATAAAGGCCAATCACAGCCTCTCAAAGGAGACCGATTCACATGAGTTCATGCCAGACTTCATCCAAACAACAAGCCAAGGGTCTTTGAGACCAATTATCTATTCTTTTATTTTTATCTTCTCCTTTATTTTCCTTATCTTTACTTCTTTTCTACTTAATTTAGTTTATTTTGTTTTAGTTTCTTGTTTTTAGGTTCTTAAGGCTGCTTGGGAATCACGCCACTTCCACCATCACCAACATCTCCGTCACCTTCAAAGTCACACCCACCTCTCGAACCATCTACCAATAAGGATTCTCAAGCCCCTTTATCTTTTAAACTTAGTTTATTTTCCTTCTTAGTCTCATTCTCTTTACCTTTCTTGTCTTTAATTATATATTTAGTTTATTTTTGTATTTGTCTTAATAAATCCTGGCTAATCCCCCACGAGTCTCCCAATTTCTTCATCTAGCGCAGAACTCGTGGGCAACCACCACATCCAGACCTCCCCTCCAACTTCTCTTTCACCACGACCACTGCCAACTCAAGGAGCTCATCCATAATTCAGGGAGTGTCACTTCTCCCCATATCTTCTGATCCGAACATTACATTTATGTTATATATCTTTGTACATTGAGGGCAATGTACATCTTAAGTGTGGGGGGGTGAATCCTAGATATTCCAAACTTTTTGCATTGTTCTCAAAATCCTGAATTTAGTCTTGTTTGAAAGTAATTTCCTCATATTACTAATTAGGATGAAATTTCTGATGATTTATGATTTTTATTGATATGTTTTAGATTAAGTCATTGATAATTGTGCATTGATAATTAAATTTGAAGAATACTAGAGAATCAAGCATGATAAGTCTATTTTTCAGAAATTAAAAATTTTCTAGGTTGTCGAACTGAGTTTAAATATTACTTTGAAGTTTGAAATTTACAAGGTTGACATCAAAATACCCATAATTTTTGTGAGTTTTTGAGCCTTATAGAGCATAAATTCTTTTTCTTGCATACTTTATTGATTATGAGTATGTCAACATTGATCTATTATTCTAGAACTTGCATCGATTATACATGTCGAGACCACATTTTTTTGATTTGATATACAGAGATGATAAAGGCACCTAGGATTTAACCCACTTACTCCACTAAAAACCCACATTTATAATTAACCCCTAGTGAACCCCGTTTAATCCTAACAACCCATTTATTGACTAACCCACTAATATTAACCCAAAACCTTTTTTATTTGATATCATCATTCTTTTTAACTACCCTTATATCGAGATTTAATTTAATTAGTTGCCTAATTATGATTTTTTATTTCAGTAACTTATCCTTTATTATGTATTTAGTTTGTTCTTAAAAAAAACGAAGTATATTCATTATTAGTCATGTGATTAAATGAGCTTATACGCTTAAATTCCAAATATCGAAGAAGAAGCTCGCATTATTAGTATTATTAGTTTTCAATTGATGTAATTATTATTATTGGTTCTGTAACACCCCAAACCCGGCCCAAATGCTACAACCGGATCTGGTATGTCACTTAAGAGATTTTACATAACATGTCGCATTTTGGAAAACAATTACTAGGTTTACACCTTTATTTCGAAAGCTTAATAATTCATTAAAGTATAAAATATTAAGTAACCAATTATCTTGGTAGATTTTATATAAAAACCGAAATTTCATGTAGGTCTTAACTTAATTGAAAACGTAAAACTTAAAACCCAGTAATAAAAGCCCAACAAAATCCCAAAACATAAATGGTAGTCTAGTGGCCCATGGCCTTATTACAAAGAAATTTGAACCCATTAATTAAATGAAAATCAAATATTAGACTAAGTCTTTTTGCTGAATTCTCAAAGCTATGTCGCATGGCCACCTTGCTCTCCTCCCCAGCCCGGCTCGATGCCCTAAGTGTCACCTGAGATGGTTAAAATTAAAGGGTGAGTCGCGAGACTCAGTGTGCAACCCTCATGCACCATTAGATTTGGGCTTTAGCCCCATAAAACAGAATAATCAAAATATAAGTAACAAAAATAATATGCAAAGCCCAACCCATATCCTAGGTGTCCATCCGCTACACGCCCGCATCACCGACCATTCACACCATTGGGGATTTCTACAATCAACCCACACCGCTACACGCCTTGATGGCGTCGTGCCGCTCATCATCGATCATGGCCGTAGCCTACTACAATGCATCACGGCAGGTCGCCATAAATGCATCACGGTAAGGAACCGCTACAACAGATCACGGTAAAAACCGCTACAACATATAACTTCATCCTTTCATCAAACCCAACCCATGCAATCACATAAAATCGTGATACTTATAACATTTAATCGGATCATTTACTAACCCGTGATTTGCTTAACCCTCTTTGGGTTCCCGTCAATATGCTTGGGGTTTTGGTATTTAACAAAACGTGTAATACTTATTTTCATATATTAATCAAACAGATCTAGATGGCATGGAGAATTACACACCTGATATTGCGTAATCCAATATTCTTAGTCGATGTCCTTGCTATCTGGATCTATTATCCTCAATCTATAGCCTTGCTTAAAAGCCGGAACAATTACGAAAATAGGCCTCTCCTATACTCGGCCATGGTTAGTATTCTACCCGATTTTATATATATAAATAAACAAATCCTCTTACCTTGAAATCCCAAAATTGGAGACTTATGATTTTCGGCTTTTAGGTCTAGTCGACTAAGCTTCCTTCAAATCCCGAATTGCCGCCCATCATAAAACCATTAAACTATTAGCTTTTGGCTTTTTCCTTTCAAAAACCGGGAATAGATCATGAGAACTAATCAAAAATCAACACTTACCTTAGCATAGGAGATTCGGCTAGCACTAGAGAGAGGATTCGGCAATGCCCATAGAAGATTTAAATGCCAAAAGTATAGAACTAATTCTCAAATAGGATGAATAGAAGAAAAGACTATGGATGCTTCGGCTTTCTAGAGAAATCGGCACAAGAAGGAAAAAGTGGAGAAGAGTTTGGCTTTTAAAGAAATTGGAGAAAAGAAATTGAGAGGAGAGGCTAGGGAATTTGGCATAATGGGAGAGAAATTTAGGGTTTCGAGTGTCGAATCAAGGAGCTAGCCCCTATTTATAGATATTTTGGCACCCTCTTGCTAAAAACCTAAAAACGCCTTAAAATTCAAGCTAAAAGAGAGGTGAAATTCGGCACCCTCCTTGCCATGCAAGAGTCGAATTTTACACTCCTCTAGGTGGTGGATTTTCGCCAACACTTCCCTTGAAGATAAGCTCCTAACTTTTCTCCTTTTTATCTATGATATTATCACTTAAAAATCCACATAAATTCTCCTATTTTATAGCCTTGTAGCCGTCCACCTCTACTAATCCCTAATGCCAAATTTAACTCACTTAAATTAAAATATTTGGGCCTCATTAAACTTAATACTTGGGCCCCTAATTCCTTGTGTGTGGCATCACCCTCTCTTCATTTAAAGTGCCGAATTTGGCCTAAAACATGGGCTCATGCGACCCAAAACTTGTTCCTTTTAACTGTTAATGATGCCACTCTATCTGGGCCTTTTTGCCTAATTCTAAGCCCAAATTTAGACCCCTATCAATTAAATTAACATAGTAAACCTATCCCTACACTAAATGTATAGGCCCGTAAATTTAGGATGTTACAGCTTCTACCCCCTTAAAGAAATTTCGTCCTCTCAAATTTCCAACTAACTATTAATCGTACCACCCAAGTCTCACCACTATGCTTTCACACGCACTTCGATTCTAAAGCCAAAAGAAACACTTAGTATACTATGGTAGAGTACGCACTGTTGTTAGCATCTAGAGCGCCCCTCGTCCCCTTGTACTCATTTTACCGATTCGCGTTTATCTGTTTAGAAATTTTATGAATTATTAGTTTTCTTCCATTGATTAACTACACGAGCAGTTTATGAACAATAGTTTAAGAGTAGTTCTTTCAATTCGCATTCACAATCTGATCTCAAGTTTGTAACCTCTAACTAAAATAAAACACATACATCATACAAAAATCATCCAAGCACTTACATTCTTCACGTAAAGGTGTTTTCGTTGATTCACTACCCAAGGGTATTTCTGTAATTTCATCCTACAGGGGTATTTTCGTAATTTTTCATAATAAAGTTCCTTTTTTATTTCGTGAAGTGAGGGTATTCTGGAAATTTTACAATCTGGGGGTATTTTGGTAATTTTGAAATCTGAGGGTATTTCGGTAATTTTGAAATTCGGGGGTATTTCGGTAATTTTAAAATCTGGGGGTATTTCAATAATTTTGCAATCAGGGGCAATTTAGTAATTTTGTAAATCAGGGGTAATTTGGTAATTATACAAACCAGGAGTATTTTGGTCATTTGACAAAACGAGGGTAGGTTGGTAATTTTTTCTAACCAGGGATATTTCGATGTTGTTGTTGTTGTTTTTTTTTTCAAACAGGGTACTTTGGGGAAAAATCTAGTTTCATGGTTCGGGTTACTCTTATAAACATGAGATTTTTGGGTAAATTTTCAAAACATAGGTATTTTACAAATTCATGGTGGTTGGTATTTTTCACAAATCAAACGTATTTTGAAAATTTTGCAAAACTTGAGAAATTTTTTTCTTTTTTTTTTTCAAACTAGGTGTTTGGTCCTTTTGGGTTTTAATTATAAGGTTTAGCCCATCAACAAGTCATCGTAACTTGGGTGAATAGTCACCACGCACTGTAGGATTCTAGTGAAGAGGAGGTGAGTCGCTATGATCGCTTAAGTACCAAGCTCTCCCCGAATCCACTCCTAGACATGCGTATGCCCATTGCCACACCCTAACTTTGGCTAAGGTGAGCAGTCACTACGCACTGGTAGGATTCCAGTGAAGAGGAGGTGAGTCACTAGGACCGCTTAAATACCGTGCTCTTAGGATCCAATCCTAGACATGCGCATGCTGTTACCACACCCTAGTCTTTGCGGCTCGCTCACGGGTTTGTTTAGTGAAGTTAAGTCTTATGAGATTTTAAGAGTTGTTTCAGCTAGGCCTAAAGTCCATCAAGTTCTAATCTAACTAATCTACGTCCCATAAAGCCCATCAAGCCCACATATATTATATCACACAATGGTTCGAATACTTACAGCGGACTTGGGGAGAGACGCAGTGCCATCTTCGAGCTAACATGACACTGTATAAATATGCATGTTTCAAACCCAACTTTAGAAAACGTTTTGAGCCCAAAACCCCCCCAGTCGAGTTTTGAACGGGCTCGATACCAATTTGTAACACCCCAAACCCGCCCAACGCGCTACAACCGGATCTCGTATGTCACTTAAGAGATTTTACATAACATGTCGCAATTTGGAAAAAATTACTAAGTTTACACCTTTATTTCGAAAGCTTAATAATTCATTAAAGTATAAAATATTAAGTAACCAATTATCTTGGTAGATTTTATATAAAAACCGAAATTTCATGCAGTCTTAACTTAATTGAAAACGTAAAACTTAAAACCCGTAATAAAAGCCCAACAAAATCCCAAAACATAAATGGTAGTTTAGTGGCCCATGGCCTTATTACAAAGAAATTTGAACCCATTAATTAAATGAAAATCAAATATTAGACTAAGTCTTTTTTTTGAATTCTCAAAGCTCTGTCGCATGGCCACCTTGCTCTCCTCTCGGCCCGGTCCGATGCCCTAAGTGTCACCGAGATGGTTAAAATTAAAGGGTGAGTCGCGAGACTCAGTGTGCAATCATCATGCACCATTAGATTTGGGCTTTAGCCCCATAAAACAGAATAATCAAAATATAAGTAACAAAAATAATATGCAAAGCCCAACCCATATCCTAGGTGTCCATCCGCTACACGCCCCCGTACCAGCCATTCACACCATTGGGGATTTTTACAAACTCACACCGCTACACGCCTTGATGGCAGTCGTGCTGCTCATCATCAGATCATGGCCATAGCCACTACAATGCATCAATCACGGCAGGCCGCTACAATGAATCACGGTAAGGAACCACTACAATGCATCACGGTAAAAACCGCTACAACATATAACTTCCTCCTTTCATCAAACCCAACCCATGCAATCACATAAAATCAGTATACTTATAACATTTAATCAGATCATTTACTAACCTGGTGATTTTTTTAACCCTCTTTGGGTTCCCGTCAATATGTCGGCATTTAACAAAACGTGTAATACTTATTTTCATATATTAATCAAACAGATCTAGATGGTGTGGAGAATTACACACCTGATATTGCGAAATCCAATATTCTTAGTCGATGTCCTTGCTATCTGGATCTATTATCCTCAATCTATAGCCTTGCTTAAAATCTGGAACAATTGTGAAAATAGGCCTCTCCTATATTCGACCATGGTTAGTTTTCTACCCGATTTTATATATATAAATAAACAAATCCTCTTACCTTGAAATCTCGAAATTGGAGACTTATGATTTTTGGCTTTTAGGTCTAGTCGACTAAGCTTCCTTCAAATCCCGAATTTCCGCCCATCATAAAACCATTAAACTATTAGCTTTTGGCTTTTGCCTTTCAAAAATCGGGAATAAATCATGAGAACTAATCAAATTTCAACACTTACCTTAGCATAGGAGATTCGGCTAGCACTAGAGAGAGGATTCGGCAATGCCCATGAAAGATTTAAATGCCAGAAGTATAGAACTAATTCTCAAATAGGATGAATAGAAGAAAATACTATGGATGCTTCGGCTTCCTAGAGAAATCGGCACAAGAAGGAAAAAGTGGAGAAGATTTTTAGCTTTTAAAGAAATTGGAGAAAAGAAATTGGAGAGGGAGAGGCTAGGGAATTTCGGCACAATGGGAGAGAAATTTAGGGTTTTCAGTGTCAGAATCAAGGAGCTAGCCCCCCTATTTATAGATATTTTGGCACCCATCGCTAAAAACCAAAACGCCCTTAAAATTCAAGCTAAAAGAGAGGAGAAATTCGGCACCCTCCTTGCCCACAAGAGTCGAATTTTACACTCCTCTAGGTGGTGGATTTTCGGCCAACACTTCCCTTGAAGATAAGCTTCTAACTTTTCTCCTTTTATCTATGATATTATCACTTAAAAATCCACATAAATTCTCCTATTTTATAGCCTTGTAGCCGTCCACCTCTACTAATCCCTAATGCCAAATTTAACTCACTTAAATTAAAATATTTGGGCCTCATTAAACTTAATACTTGGGCCCCTAATTCCTTGTGTGTGGCGTCACCCTCTCTTCATTTAAAGTGCCGAATTTGGCCTAAAACATGGGCTCCTTGCGACCCAAAACTTGTTCCGTTTTAATTGTTAATGATGCCACTCTAATCTGGGCCTTTTTGCCTAATTCTAAGCCCAAATTTAGACCTCTATCAATTAAATTAACATAGTAAACCTATCCCTACACTAAATGTATAGGCCCATAAATTTAGGATGTTACAGGTTCGTTAATTCTTAGTTAGGTAATTTGTCAATTCAATCTCGATTCTAACCCTCTAATTCAGCCTTATTCCGCACCTTAACCCTAGCCCCGTTACAACCCTAACAAAGACCTTTTGATTTGTGTTTCATCTCATATTTCAGTGGTGGAGATTTGATTTTCATGCAAGCCTATGGGATTAACTCTTCATGTTTGACTTTTGAGTGCCTAAACTTTGAACCTTAAACACTTTGAGTGATTTGAGTGAATCTTTAGTGAGGATGTCAATCTTTGAAAATTTCGAATCAGAGGTAATTATTTAGATGAAGGGAAACACCTATGTTTTGTGCTACAAACTATAAGGCTTATAGTGTTTGAATTTTTAGGACACTTTGAGTTGAATTATCCATGTATGAATTATCCTTGAATTATGATGAAACACTATCAACGACTATTATGAATTATAGGAAGTTCGTTTTAATTGTAAGTTGAGAATTTTGCTTGAGGACAAGCAAAAGCTTAAGTGTGGGGGTATTTGATAAACCGAAATATTAACATATTCTAGGCCCACATTTAGTATGCTTTTGGATGAATTATCCATTGATTTATGTAAAAAGGTGCTCTTAATCCTTTCTTTTCATGTCTTATACTCAGGAAAGCACCCAAGGACAAAAAGAACGAGAAATGGACAAATGGGCTAATGAGGAAATCGACACGGCCTGGACTTGGACCCACACGGCCGTGCCAAGTCAATCATCTAGAAGACGGTCTAACCCCGACTCACACGGTCGTGTCTCATTAAAGAAATCCGAACACGGCTTGACCACGATTCACACGGGCGTGTGCCATGGCCGTGCCTCTACCGTGGAGAAAGAAACGTATTTCAAAAGCCTATAAATACACCCTAAGTATGACCTAAGAAGGGGAGCCCAAAGCCATCGTCTAGGGGCGTCGTGCTAGGCCAGAGAAGGCGGGTTTGTGGGGATTCACTCAGGGATAGCCAGTTGATCCATCTCGAGAAGTCAGAATTATACTCAAGACGGAGGATCTCCTCTTCAATTCCTTCGGGGGTTTTAGGGATTTATTATGTTTTGTTTTATCTTTTCTCTTGAGGTGTTTTCTTTTATTGTTATGAACTAAACCCTTCAGATACCCGAAGGGGATGAAACCTATGATGGATCTTGTTATTGTTTTCTGAATTATATGATAAATACTTAGTTTGTTCTTAATTATGTGAGCTTAATCCAAATTTAATGTGCTTAGGTGGAGGAGGAATAGACCCTGCCTAAGAGTAGATCCAACATAATTAAGTGTAGTTGATCGCACGCCTAGAGATAGGGTGACGAGATTTTGCCGAATTAGGGTGAAACCTAATATGGGAATCCATAAATCAATTTACTGCTATTCTAGGGGGTTATTATAAGAGAACGAGAGTTCCACTAATTAACCTAGGGTTAGACGTTATTCGCCTCGAGAGAGGGTTTAATATACGTTAGGGAGTCTTACGGATCAAACTAAGTGAATAAATCGTATGGTTCAAAGTGTTAGATAACAAGTGAAGTCTAGGTGGATTCTTCTAGGGTATCGCTCTAAATCAACCGAGTTTTTCCCAAGTTGTTTTCCAAATTCATTCTTCTTTGTCTTAGAGTCTTTAGTTTAGTAGTTAATTAATTTAGATTAGACAAACAACTTCACTTATTTTAGGCTAAATAATAGAAAGAAAGTTAGTATTAGTACTTTTAGTTCCTCTGGGTTCGATAATCCTGTCTTGCCTAAGCTATACTACTGTTTGATAGGTGCACTTGCCTCAATCGTTGTCAGAGTTAGTTTCCTGGTTCGATCATTCTTTTTATAAATTTTAAAGCTCTGATTCACAATGATCAACACTTTAAAGAGAAGCTTGGAATACACGAAGTGAAACCGAAGGAAACCCCAGACGAGCTGATAGGAACAACAAATCACTTCAAAATAGGGGATCAGGTATTGTTGAATAAGGAAGACCCTCGAATCTCCAATTCAGACCTCAAGACAAACGAAGAAATCACTTTTGAGGTACTTAATGTCTTCCTATACGGCACAGTCGAGGTAAGCAATCCTAAATTCAACACTTTTGAGGTAAACATTACTCGACTTAAACTTTATATCCACAACCGAATTGATCGCATGAGAAAGGATTTTCACCTCCTCAAACCACCTTGACCACACGAATGAGAGGTAAAGTCTAGCTTAAGACTATAAACGAAGCTTTCTCGGGAAGGCAACCCGAGCACTAACCCCATTAATTTTTACATTTTTTCTTCTTTTACTTTTATTTTCCCTTTTTAGCACCTAACTATAAACTAACCAAAGTACAGATTTCCAAACCACACGGCCTTACACACTGCCGTGGCCATGGCCGTGTGGCCACCACAGGAAGGTACAAGGGCGGGGGCAACCACCAGATCCATAATTCTTATTTAACCCCCTTCTTCCTTTTTCTTTTCCAGTTGTTTTTCTTTTTCCATTATTTACTTTTTTTTATTTTTATTTTTATTTCTTTTAATTTTCTCTTATTTTCTTTATTATTTTCTTCTTATCATTCATTCCATTTAGATTTAGCTTAGGATACAATAAAATTAGGACGGCTGCTTCGAGGACTCTAACGGTTCGAGACGCTTTCCCACGTTCACCTCCAATCCTATCCGGTTTCTTTTCATTGACTTCATCCAAAATTCAAGAAGTTTCACTTCTCTCCCTATCTTATGATTTTATGATTATTTTGCTATTATTTATCTTTGTACATTGAGGGCAATGTACATCTTAAGTGTGTGGGGGGTTAACTATAGTATTATTTGAAAATCCCTAAATTATGCCTTGTCTTAAAGTAAGTTTCTCATATTATGATTAGAATGAAATTTCTGATGATTTATGATTTTTATTGCTATGTTTTAGAGTAAGTCATTGATAATTGTGCATTGATAATTAAATTCTAAGAATACTAGAGAATCAGGCATGATAAGTCTATTTTTCAAGAATTAAAATTTTTTTTTAGGATGTCTACATGAATTTAAATATTACTTTGAAGTTTGAAATTTACGAGGTTGACATCAAAACACCCATAATTTTTGTGAGATTTTGAGCCTTATAGAGCATAAATTCTTTTTCTTGCTCACTTTATTGATTATGAGTGTGTCAGCATTGATCTGTTATTCTAGAACTTGCATCGATTATACATGTCGAGACCACAATTTTTGATTTGATATACAGAAATGATAAAGGCACCTAGGATTTAACCCAGTTACTCCACTAAAAACCCACCTTCATAATTAACCCCTAGTGAACCCCTTTGATCCTAACAACCCTTTTTATTGACTCACCCACTAATATTAACCCAAAACCCTTTGTATATTTGTTATCACCATTCCTTGACTCCCTTTTTGTCGAGATTTGATTTTAAGCAGTTGCCTAACTATGTTCTATATTTCAGTTGTTAAAGTTCTTTATTATTACTTGATTTATTCTTTAAAAAAACGAAGTATATTCATTATTGGTTTTTATTAGTTATGTGATTAAGTGAGCTTATACATTTGAATTCCAAATATTGAAGAAGAAGCTCGTATTATTAGTTTCAAAGTTTCAATTCATGTAATTATTTATTTATCAGTTCATTTTTTCTAGTTAGGTAATTTGTCAAGTCAATCTCGATTCTAACCCTCTAATTCAGCCTTTATCCACACCTTTAAACCTAAGCCCCGTTACAACCCTGTTAAAGACCTTTTGATTTATGTATCATCTCATATTATAGTGGTGGAGATTTGATTTTCATGCAAGCCTATGGGATTAACTCTTCATGTTTGACTTTTGAGTGCCTAATTTTGAACCTTAAACACTTTGAGTGATTTGAGTGAATCTTTAAGTGAGGATGTCAATCCTTGTCGATTTTAAATCAGAGGTAATTGTTTAGATGAAGGGAAAAACCTATGTTTTGTGCTACAAATGTATGACTTAGACTGTTTGAATCTTTAGGACTCTTTGAGTTGAATTATCCATGTATGAATTATCTCTGAATTATGATGAAACACTATTAATGACTATTATGAATTGAGGGAAGTTCGTTTTAATTATGAGTTGAGAATTTTTCTTGAGGACAAGCAAAAGCTTAAGTGTGGGGGTATTTGATAAACCGTAAAAGTAACATATTTTAATCCCACATTTAGTATGCTTTTGGATGAATTATCCCTTATTTTATGTAATTTGGTGCTCTTAATCCTTTCTTTTCATGTTATATACTCAGGAAAACACCAGGGGATGAAAAGAACGCAAAACGGGCTTAAAACGGGACAAATGCGCCAAAGCATGAAATCGACACGGCCTGGACCAAAGATCACACGGCCGTGCCTCCTTAAAGATCTCGAACATGGCCTGGACCACGATTTACACGGCCGTGCCTCATCAACGAAGTCCACACGGCCTGACCACGATTCACACAGGCGTGTGCCATGGCCGTGCCCTTGCCGCGGCCAAGAGGAGTTTTACTCGAATTTGGATGCTTGGAGGCAAAGAAACACACTCCAAAGTCTAATTAAACCCCCAATTAGGAATTACACTCAAATTAGGATACTTGGAGGCCAAGCAAGGCATCTCAAAGCCTATATAAACACCCTAGGGGGCAACTTATTCGGGGGGAGTTCGACAGAAGCCTTCTGCCAGGGCTTTTGTCAGGGCGGTTAGCTAGGCCAAGGAGCCAAGCCGAAAAGGTCAGAGTTGTGGGAATCACTCGAAGGTAGCCAGTTGATCCATCTTAAGAAGCCGAGATTCTACTCAAGACGGCAGATCTCTCCTTCAATTTTTTCAGGGAGTTTTAGGGATTTCTTATGTTTTGTTTTATCTTTTCTTTTGAGATGTTTTCTTATTTAGTTATGAACTAAATCCTTCAGATACCTGAAGGGGATGAAACCTATGATGAATCTTGTTATTATTTTCTAAATTATATGATAAATACTTAGTTTGTTCTTAATTATATGAGCTTAATCCAAATTTAATGTGCTTAGGTGGAGGAGGAATAGACCCTGCCTAAGAGTATATCTAGCATAACTAAGCGGAGTTGATCGCACGCCTAGAGATAGGGTGACGAGATTTTGCTGAATTAGGGTGAAACCTAATATGGGAGTCCATAGATCGATTTACTGCTATTCTAGGGGGTTATTATAAGAGAACGAAAGTTCCTCTAATTAACTTAGGGTTAGACGTTATTCGCCTCGAGAGAGGGTTTAATATACGTTAGGGAGTCTTACGGATCAAACTAAGTAAATAAAATCATATGGTTCAGTGATAGATAATGAGTGAAGTCTAGGTGGATTCTTCCTGATGGTATCATCTAAATCAACTGAGTTTTTCTAAAAGTTATCTCCCCAATTTTAGTTTTTTTTTCCGTCTTTGTGTTCTTAGCTTAGTAGTTCGTTAATTTTAGATTAAAAACAACTTCACTTATTTTAGGTTAAATAATAAAAAGAAAGTTAGTATTAGTACTTTTAGTTCCTTTGGGTTCGATAATCCGGTCTTGCCTAAGCTATACTATTGTTCGATAGGTACACTTGCCTTTAATCGTTGTCAGAGTTAGTTTCCAGGTTCGATCGTTCTTTTTATAAATTTTAAAGCTCTGATTCACAGCGATCAATTATAATACCTAATTTCGAAATTTTCTCAATTTAGTCCCTATTAATTAAAAAAACTATATTTTATTTTACAAATCAATCCTTTTCTCAATTCTAACTTGAAATTCTATCAATTCAAACTCTAATACTTCAATTTATTCAACATGAACAACATCTAAAAATCCATTAACTTTCAAAATTTCAACATAAATCAAGTAGTATTTTGTTCTAGGATTCTAAAAACTTAAAAATTACAAGAAAATGGACTAAATTGGCTTACCAATCAAACTTTGAACCTTGAAACCTCAAATTTTCTTTCTTTCTTTCCCTTTTTTTCTTTTTCTTTCCTTTCTCCCCTGTTTCGTTTGCTATTCTGTTTTCTTTTTCATTCTTTTTGTTTTGTTTCTTTTATATTTTACTTTATTATATTAATATTATATTATATTAATTTCTTAAATAATAAGTAAATGTATATAATTATTACAAGTATATGTATAATATTTTTACACATGTATTTTACAATTACCATACACTTGTATTTTTTTTACTATACAAGTGTTATATATATGGTTTATTTACTAATTTAGTCCCTTAACTTTTCTCTATTCTATAATTCAACTTTTATCCTATATGCAATCTAGTCCTTTTACCTAATTACTCTTAATTTTAAACAAATTCACCTAACCAAAACCTAATTAACCACACAACTAATTTCGTAAATATTTTTAATAAATATTTATGATTCCGTTTTATGAAAACGGAGACCCGAAATTACATTTTTCGATTACCCGACTATCGGGTCACTACAATTCTCCCCCACTTAATAAATTTCGTCCTCGAAATTTACCTGACGTAAATAACTACGGATATTGATGTCTCATCGTTTCCTCTCTTTCTCATGTTGCTTCTTCCGAATTATGATATCTCCACAAGACTTTTACCAACGGAACCCGTTTGTTTCTCAATTCCTTTACTTCCCGAGCAAGTATCTTAATTGGCTCCCCTTCATAAGTTAAATCTGGTTGGATTTCTATTACTTCAGGAGTAATCACATGAGATGGGTCAGAATGATATCTTCGTAGCATTGAGACATGAAAAGCATTGTGAATTCTATCCAACTCCGGTGGTAGGGATAAGCAACTGGACCAACCCGTTCTAAGATCTCATACGGCCTTGTAAAACCCCTTACCCGGGTTCTACGCCGGAACCGGGCTCGAGATGTTACCGTACTAAAACCTCACGGTCGCCACTTAGGCTAATCGTGACTACTCTCTTTTGTCACCTCAATCACCTCATTCTCGACTTACGAGGCCTCCCTTATACACACGAGGGCTCTCGAGACTAATCCAGAACTTTTACGATTCTTAAAATTTTTCTCTTCAAATACAGTGCTCACAAGCCCCTGTAGAACGAGACACGCCCGTGTGTAGACACACATGCCCATGTTCAACAACCGTGCTTAAAAACCCAAGCATTCTGCCAAATGCCCCACGGTTAAGGCACACGCCCATGCGGTTTGGGAACACGCCCGTGTACTCTATTACATGTCCGTGCCTTCAACCCGTGGTCGACACTGACTAATCACACACGGTCTTGACACGCCCGTGGGCCTAAACTCTGTGCTATACCTTGATATACTGACTTATTCAACACGGCCTAGGCACACGCCCATGTGCTGGCCGTGCATATCACACGACTTGAACAAACGGTCGTGTGATCAGCCCGTGGTCTATTCTGACTTAAGGTACTGAGGTGCAGGGTGCACACGGCCTAGACACACGCCCGTGTGTCTATCCGTGTGGGCACTTAAAGGCTATCTACCAAGCCACTTTCTACCCTCATTTGCATACATTCATATACTAATTCAATGAAATCTCAAAACATCAACTAAAAACACATGAATTTATACATTTGATTCATGAAAATAAAGTTTTCCTCTATTACACTAGGGAGAATTATTCCCACAACATTTACAAACAACTTAAGCCATTATTTATGGCTATACACAACCAAACTCTAATTTCTCTTAGGCCAGCAAAATTTGGCTACATCAATTAAAACTTAATCGACTCTAAAAGAATCCCTATACATGCCATGACTCGAAAGAACTTGAAACACCATACCAGGGGTCTACTCGATAGTGTGAAAACATCTCCAGCGGCCTCCAACCCGAGCTAGTTAAAATAACCTATAAGAGATGGGGAAAGAAAGGGAGTAAGCAATAATGCTTAGTAAGTTCATCTGCATAATCTGATATTCATTGAATATACATAACCATAAAGTATCATAAAGAGTTTCTCGCATAAACCTTTGGTTACTTACTCAACTATTGTTGAGACTTACTCATTTAATTTCTTACCACACTCTTACCATGACACAAGCCAACTGCTCGTGCTGAATAGCATTCATTCCTGCACTGATCATCATTTAATCACATGAAACAACACATCAACCACTCTAGATAAATCGCTCATACCACTAATCTCTCAGTGGTTTCGCACTTAGCCCACGATTGAATCTCTAATAGGGTGGTATCGCACACAGCCCACCATTCAATTATACTTATGGTGTTTTCGCACTTAGCACATCAATCATTAGTTAATCAGGTGGTAACGTACACAGCCCACCGATAATAATATGGTAGATGGTATCGCACACAGCCCATCATTACCATCAATAAGGTGATATCGCACATAGCTCACCATTATTTACATTCATGGATGGTAATCCACAAGTATATCTCTAATTCAAATGTTCGTTCGAGAACATCCTCACATACTTCTATTCTTACTTAACTTTCTACGATACTCGCTTGCATTCACACAGTGCATCAATAAATCTATCTTATGCAACTAAGGTGCATTAACTACACGTATCCCACTAGGGGTTCATCATATATTGAATTCATCTCAATTCAGTTCTAACACATACTTGTTTTTCTCGTAGAACAACCACATACATTCATCATATCCATTAAATCATTCAAATTATTAAATAGCTCTCTTGAGTCTCATACACATAGTTCACATTGACATCTTACCCTAATAGGGTCTTACATACATTAACATGTCGATGCCATGTCCCTGACATGGTCTTATACGAATTCTTACACCGAGGCCATAGTCCAATATGGTCTTACTCGAGACTTTTACCATCATCATATCATGCTATACACTTTTCCCATTGCTCTAGATTCAATTCCCTTGACATTTCATCAAAAGATATTTCATACATTCATATAGTAAACATACATTCCATTCAACATTGGAATACTAAATTAACTCATACGTAATTGCAATATTCGCACATGAACTTACCTCGATGTCGAAAGAGCCGAAAAGGACTTTTTGCCCACATTTCTCTTTTCATCCGTTCTAGGTCTGAAACTCATTTTCTTTGATCTAGAACAATGAAATTTACTGACATAATCTCTTATAAATCATGATATACCATAATCTAAACTTTAGGCAAAAATGACTATTTTGCCCCTACATTTTGGCAAAATTACGATTTTGCCCCTAGGCTCGTAAATAAATTTTCATCACATTTTCTTGTTAAACAAGCCTAACTGAACATTTAATCCTCTTACAACTATCCACAATTCCAACTATTTCATGACTTAATGAACAAAGTACAACTTTTGCATTTTAGTCCCAATTAGGTGTTTTCATGAAAACATCTTTCACAAAAGTTGTTTCTCATCATTCTATCATTCACTTTCTTCCATAAAACTCATCAAACAACATGAAATATATCATGGCAAGTCCCTAGACTTTCAACCATTTTGCAAACTAGTCCCCTCTTTAGAAAGCTTAAGCTTTGGGGACTCCAAAAGTACAATTTTTATCAAGGAAGATCATCAAAATCACTTACTTGAAAAGGAAATGAGTTGCTGAAATTTTAAGCTTCAAACACCCCTTGTTTGCTGCAAATTTTGGTGGAGAAGAAGAGAGAAAAAGATGATATATTTTTCCTTTCTTTATTTTATTATAAAACAATCATTTAACCCACCAACTTTGACCAACATTAAAAGCTCTTGTCCCCTCTTGTCTACATGGCCGGCCATCATATTCAAGATGGTCTAATTGCCCTTTAAAGACCTCCAATTAATATTTCATGTCTATTTGGTACCTTTAGCCTATAGAATGGAACTTTTGCACTTTATGCGATTTAGTCCTTTTTTCACAATTTAGCTAGAAATTGCTAAAATTAAGGCACCAAAATTTTCATGCATCCTTAAAAACATGTTATAACACATAACATAACATGAGAATAATTTTCTCTAACCTCGAATTAGTGATTCCGAGATCACTATTCTGGCTAGCCCCTAAATTGGGCTATTACAATTCTCCCCCCTTAGGGATTTTCGTCCCCGAAAATCTTATCAGAGGAGTCACTACTAACATCCTTAATACGTTTCCATCAACTCTTCAAAATCACGAATTCACTTATCCTCAAGTTTCTCTTGACACGACTCTTAAGCTGTGATACACAAGGTCGAGCATAACTTGAGACCTAGGTTATTCTTTCTCTAAGGTATATACTCAGAAATCCACCAATTTGGAACTCTATATATGTCCAAATGTTCGTTCAGATCTTTACTGGTTGACTTACCACTATTCAAATGACATTTCCCTTTCTTGGAAACTTTTTCAAACCAAAATTAAAATCTATAAGGTTCATCTCACTTTCTCATTAAAGCATTTACCGACTTTAGAAATCTTGACTTGTACTTTTTGAAAACTCAGCTTTTAGTGGTCAACTACTCCTGACCATAATCTCAATCATACTGCGAAATGTACTCAATTGTCAAAACATTTATCCACATAACTGTACTTCCTTATTCTTGCTTTATTAGATATGCTGCTACTAAATCTCATACCAAAGCTCTGTATAAGTTCTGGATTCATCATCAACAATGGAAAACTTATACAACCTGTATTTACCATCTCAAATAAACTAATTCGGAGCTTATTTAAAATACCATTTACTATATCTCTTTTTGTTCTGAAAAGAAGACTCGCTCTAGTCATTAACCTTGCTGAAACTAAGATGTTACCAACTGGGGTCAACCGAGTAACTAACTCGCATTGCTTAACATAGATCTTTTCATAACATCTAACTCACAACACAGATGCAAAAGTGATTGTCTCTGGATCACCAACCTGTCAACTCTTTCTCTTGATTCAGACTGATCTCAGTACTAGAACTTTCAAATAAACAGTTCTTTTAATAGCTTACAACTCAACTATCATGGTTTGAACATTTCGATGAGCATATCTTTATATTATGCTCCCTACTCACGTGCACACAGAATTTTATTCTCTTTTCTGATTCATGCGTGAATATACACAGAACTTGAATCATATCTCAATACCTTAATCTACTCTTTTCTCCATACTGAGAACATATTTTAAGCACACTCTCATATGAGTTTCTCTTGCTATGCCAATCTAGAACCTTTACGATCGTCATATCTCACGATAGCAGGGACATCTCGATCGAATTCGTTAACTCTATTTTGCTTACCCGAAAACCCATCACACAACGTGAAACTTGTGATTTCACCTCTTATACACGAATCATCACCAACTTCCTCCTCAAAGCACCCGTATAGGATTACGATGAGATAAAGGAAATGTCGATTTTAATTAACTAAATCGACAACTGTTCTGTCTAATTTTCACTATCAGTTACCATTCTTACACAATCACAGGTTATGAAAAGAACAACTACATCAGCCCTGAAAGGCAACAAATATTTATACAAAATACTCAAGGAGATTATTATAATCCCTTCATGGCATCAATTAACCATGCACAACTACAGGCTTCGAGCCAACTTACTCAAACTTGCCATTTATTTATCACATATCGTGCCACACATCGTATTAGTTTCTTCATGATTTATTCACGAATATCTGCATTCACTCCTTCACATGACTTTAGTACTAATCTCATTTATACTTCTAGACTCATCTATTTGTCCCATTGATCACTAGGGATAATCAAAGACGCAAATTCGTCGTCATTCATGTAGGCACGAAACCAATGCTACACCCCCGGGGTGGTCTTATATGGAGTCACTTCTAAATGCCAATGCCATATTCTAGATAAGGTCTTATATGGACTTCCACATCAAGTATCGATGCCATGTTCTGAATATGGTCTTACACGATTCTCATATTCATTACTGATGCCATATTCTAGATATGGTCTTATACGGAATCATAACTTGGTGCCGAGGCCATGCCTTGAACATGATCTTATATGGGACCTTGTCTATCTCATATCTCGATGATAGCCTTTTCAATATAGTCTCCTAGGACTTCAACCTCATGTTCAACAATAATTACTCTATATAGTAGAGTATCATGTATCGATGTGATACAAAGCATTCTCAAAATGCTAACATAAGTACTGTATTAACCACATGTAAACTTACTCAATTTGACTCTCATAACATCTCATCATAATTCAACAGTGATAAGGAGGGTGAGGTCACAGATCCCCTTAACTTGACTCTCGTGACTACATTCATATGATTCACTATTCATTATTAATGAAACATCATCATAGTCACCTAACTCGTCTCAAGTGAGTTTTCACGTTTATCACGTTACAATTATCTCTATCACTCATACTTCGAACAGTGACTTTACTTACTCAAGTCCACATTAATATCTACTTGAGCATTCAACCTTTGATTCTACTTCCTCTTACTATTGCTTATCAATTTGGAGAATGTCTTATGAGTTTTGAGTACGTCATTTACTTGATCGCCATAGTCCAACTATGGCCTTACTCGTATCACAACATCATAGTCCAGCTGTTGTTTTACATGTCGTCACGATGCCATAGCCTCGCTATGGTCTTACATAAAATCTTATATCGATATCGATGCCATATCCCAGATATGGTCTTACACGATCTCATACCGAAGCCAGGTCCCAGACGTGGTCTCACACGGGATTACTATTTGATGCCGATGCCATATCCCAGATATGGTCTTATACGGGATCTTACAACAAATATCGATGCCATATCCCAGATATGATCTTATACGAGATCATACTTAGATGTCGATGCCATGTCCCGGACATGGTCTTATACGAGATCTTTCTTTGGTGCTGAAGCCATGTCCCAGACATGGTCTTACACTAGCACACGTATCAACGACGATGCCATGTTCCAAAAATGGTCTTACACTGGCCTTCATAATGTGGCTGATGCCATGTCCCAGACATGGTCTTACACTAGCACACGTATCATCACCAATGCCATGTCCCAGACATGGTCTTATATGGGATTTCCTCTAGGTGCCAACGCCATATCCCAGATATGGTCTTACATGGGATGACATGTACCGCCATGGTCCTATTCATCATTTTATCATTGGACGACCGTACTCATATCCTGCATTTTACTCTTACTGCTTTTCACATACATCATGGCACTTACTAGTTTCATGCTTGTAAGGTAAACAATGTACCTGCAACACTTGATCACATAGATCAATATACCTTACTATAATAAACATAATCTCAGCATCATTATTCATAACATGTATTATACTCGTTAGTCAGCCTTAACTAGCATGGCATAATATCAACTTCGCTACTAACTTTCTTGCTATCTCATTTAAGCTTTACTCTTTTGCCCGATGAATTACTATGAATAGCCGAGGATACTAAATCTCATTGCACATGTATCTTGATGCCAATGTTATATCCTTGATATAGTCTTACATGGGATCTCTATCTCATAATAGCTTTGCAATGCCAAGACTTGTCTTGGACTTACATGATATCTTGCTTGATTGCCGATGCCATGCCCTGGGCTTAGCCTTATACGGACTTTCTTGTCCCATACGATAGGGTGAGTATCCTAAGTAATTCACTTCAAACGGGACTTCCTCATGCTTGATCTCATTGGTTTCTTTGTTTAACAAATAATTAAACATTTTCATAAAAATAATGTGCATATAACAACATCACAAGCAATTCAATGAAATATTCATGAAGCTTGAAAATCATACAGACTTATTGAAATTAGCTTGGTTGGGAATCATCACTGTCTTAACAAAACAATTTTTTTAGAGCCGGGAGACATCACACTATTACGGTCCACATACGGCATGTATAGCTAAACTCTTACTCATGCTAGGTTAGTCCTAGAACTGACTAAACCATAGCTCTGATACCACTAAATGTAACACCCCTTACCCGGATTCTACACCAGAATCGGGCTCGAGACGTTACCGTACTAAAACCTCACAATCGCCACTTAGGCTAATCATGACTACTCTCTTTAGTCACCTCAATCACCTCATTCTTGACTTACGAGGCCTCCCTCATACACACGAGGGCTCTTGAGACTAATCCAGAACTTTTACGAATCTTAAAATTTTTCTCTTCAAATACAGGGCTCACACGCCCGTGTAGAACGAGACACGCCCGTGTGTAGACACACACGCCCATGTTCAACAACCGTGCTTAAAAACCCAAGCATTCTGCCAAATGCCCCATGGTTAAGGCACACGCCCATGCAGTTTGGGAACATGCCCGTGTACTCTATTACATGTCCTTGCCTTCAACCCGTGGTCGACACTGACTAATCACACACGGTCTTGACACGCTCGTGGGCCTAAACCGTGTGCTATACCTTGATATACTGACTTATTCAACACGGCCTAGGCACACGCCCATGTACTGGTCGTGCGTATCACACGACTTGAACAAACGACCGTGTGATCAGCCCGTGGTCTATTCTGACTTAAGGTACTGAGGTGCAGGGTGCACACGGCCTAGACACACGCCCGTGTGTCTATCCATGTGGGCACTTAGTGGCTATCTACCAAGCCACTTTCTACCCTCATTTGCATACATTCATATACTAATTCAATGAAATCTCAAATCATCAACTAAAAACACATGAATTTATACATTTGATTCATGAAAATAAAGTTTTCCTCCCTTACACTAGGGAGAATTATTCCCACAACATTTACAAACAACTTAAGCCATTATTTATGGCTATACACAACCAAACTCTAATTTCTCTTAGGCCAGCAAAATTTGGCTACATCAATTAAAACTTAATCGACTCTAAAAGAATCCATATACATGCCATGACTCGAAAGAACTTGAAACACCATACCAGGGGTCTACTCGATAGTGTGAAAACATCTCCAGCGGCCTCCAACCCGAGCTAGTTAAAATAACCTATAAGAGATGGGGAAAGAAAGGGAGTAAGCAATAATGCTTAGTAAGTTCATCTCGCATGTCGATATTCATTGAATATACATAACCATAAAGTATCATAAAGAGTTTCTCGCATAAACCTTTGGTTACTTACTCAACTATTGTTGAGACTTACTCATTTAATTTCTTACCACACTCTTGCCATGTCACAAGCCAACTGCTCGTGCTAAATAGCATTCATTCGCGTGACCGATCATCATTTAATCACATGAAACAACACATCAACCACTCTAGATAAATCGCTCATACCACTAATCTCTCAGTGGTTTCGCACTTAGCCCACGATTGAATCTCTAATAGGGTGGTATCGCACACAGCCCACCATTCAGTTATACTTATGGTGTTTTCGCATTTAGCACATCAATCATTGGTTAATCAGGTGGTAACGTACACAGCCCACCGATAATAATATGGTAGATGGTATCGCACCTGACCCATCATTACCATCAATAAGGTGATATCGCACATAGCTCACCATTATTTACATTCATGGATGGTAATCCACAAGTATATCTCTAATTCAAATGTTCATTCGAGAACATCCTCACATACTTCTATTTTTACTTAACTTTCTACGATACTCGCTTGCATTCACACAGTGCATCAATAAATCTATCTTATGCAACTAAGGTGCATTAACTACACGTATCCCACTAGGGGTTCATCATATATTGAATTCATCTCAATTCAGTTCTAACACATACTTGTGTTTATCGTAGAACAACCACATACATTCATCATATCCGTTAAATCATTCAAATTATTAAATAGCTCTCTTGAGTCTCATACACATAGTTCACATTGACATCTTACCCTAATAGGGTCTTACATACATTAACATGTCGATGCCATGTCCCTGACGTGGTCTGATACGAATTCCTACACCGAGGCCATAGTCCAATATGATCTTACTCGAGACTTTTACCATCATCATATCATGCTATACACTTTTCCCATTGCTCTAGATTCAATTCCCTTGACATTTCATCAAAAGATATTTCATACATTCATATAGTAAACATACATTCCATTCAACATTGGAATACTAAATTAACTCATACGTAATTGCAATATTCGCACATGAACTTACCTCGATGTCGAAAGAGCCGAAAAGGACTTTTTGCCCATATTTCTCTTTTCATCCGTTCTAGGTCCGAAACTCATTTTCTTTGATCTAGAACAATGAAATTTACTGACTTAATCTCTTATAAATCAGTATATACCATAATCTAAACTTTAGGCAAAATGACTATTTTGCCCCTACACTTTGGCAAAATTATGATTTTGCCTCTAGGCTCGTAAATAAATTTTCATCACATTTTCTTGTTAAAAAAGCCTAACTGAACATTTAATCCTCTTACAACTATCCCCAATTCCAACTATTTCATGACTTAATGAACAAAGTACAACTTTTGCATTTTAGTCCCAATTAGGTGTTTTCATGAAAACATCTTTCACAAAAGTTGTTTCTCATCATTCTATCATTCATTTTCTTCCATAAAACTCATCAAACAACATGAAATCTATCATGGCAAGTCCCTAAACTTTCAACCATTTTGCAAACTAGTCCCCTCTTTAGAAAGCTTAAGCTTTGGGGACTCTAAAAGTACAATTTTTATCAAGAAATATCATCAAAATCACTTACTTGAAAACGAAATGAGTTGCTCAAATTTTAAGCTTCAAACACCCCTTGTTTGCTGCAAATTTTGGTGGATAAGAAGAGAGAAAAAGATGATATATTTTTCCTTTCTTTATTTTATTATAAAACATCCATTTAACCCACCAACTTTGACCAACATTAAAAGCTCTTGTCCCCTCTTGTCTACATGGCCGGCCATCATATTCAAGATGTTCTAATTGCCCTTTAAAGACCTCAAATTATTATTTCATGTCTATTTGGTACCTTTAGCCTATAGAATGGAACTTTTGCACTTTATGCGATTTAGTCCTTTTTTCACAATTTAGCTAGAAATTGCTAAAATTAAGGCACCAAAATTTTCATGCATCCTTAAAAACATGTTATAACACATAACATAACATGAGAATAATTTTCTCTAACCTCGATTTAGTGATTCCGAGATCACTATTTCGACTAGCCCTCTAAATTAGGCTGTTACAGGCCTAATGAATCTTGGACTCAGCTTGCCTTTCTTCTCAAAAATACTTTTTCACCCATATTATATTCAATATCTTTCCTTTTAAGATCAGCATAAGATTTCTGTCTATCTGAGGCTGCTTTTAAATGGCCCCTGATCAATTTCACTTTCTCTTCTGTTTCTTTAATCAAGTCAGGACCCACTAATTTATTTTCACCTAATTCTGTCTAGCACACTGGAGTTCTACATTTTTTTCCATACAATGCTTCATATGGCACCATTTGAATACTAGACTGATAACTATTATTATAGGTAAATTCAACAAATGGTAGATACCTTTCCCAGTTGCCTTCAAATTCGATGATGCAACTTCTCAACATGTCTTCCAGCGTCTGAATTACCCGTTTTGATTGTCCATCAGTCTGAGGATGATATGTCGTACTGAAATTTAATCGCGTACCTAAAGCTTCATGCAGCTTCTCCCAAAAATTCGATGTAAATTTTGGATCCCGATCAGAAATGATGGATACTGGTACTCCGTGAAGCCTTACTATTTCATCTATATACAATTATGCATACTTGTCCATAGAGGAATCGGTTCGTACTGGTAGAAAATGGACGGACTTCGTCAATCGATCTACAATTACCTAAATAGCATCCTTCTTCGGTGAGAGTGGTAATCCAGTTACAAAATCCATAGTAATTCTTCCCCACTTCCACTCTGGTATGGCTATTGATTGTAGCAATTCCGACGGAACTTGATGCTCTGCCTTCACTTGTTGACATGTTAAACATTTAGAAACGTATTCAACTATGTCTTTCTTCATCCTTTTCCACCAGTAGAATGGTTTCAAGTCGTGATACATCTTATTACTCCTCGAATGTAAACCAAACGAACTGTGATGTGCTTCATTCAAAATATTTTGCCTCAAAACTTCTTGATTAGGTACACATAACCGCCCATGAAATCTCAAGATCCCCTCACTATCAATCTCAAATTCACTATTTTTCCCTTCCTCAAGTTGTTTCTTAATCACCAGTAATTCTTCATCTTATTTTTGAGCATCTTTCACCTCCTGCAACAAAGTTGGTTTCACCTTTAACTCAACAAATAACTCACCATTTTGTTTCATTTCTAAATATGCATTCATCGTTTTCAAAGCTGCCAAAGATTTTCTTCTTAAAGCATCTGCTACTACATTCGCCTTCCCGGGGTGATAATCAATGATACAATCATAGTCCTTTAGCAATTCAACCCATCTTCTCTGTCTCAAGTTCAAGTCATTCTGAGTTAACAAATACTTCAAAATCTTATGGTCAGTGTAGATATAGCATTTTTCCCCGTACAAATAATGTCCCTATATTTTTAACGCAAACACCACTGCAACCAATTCAAGATCATGCGTCGGGTAGTTCTTTTTGTGTGGCTTCAATTGCCTAGAAGCATATGCTACTACCTTTCCTCATTGCATTAGCACGCAACCCAAACCATTGTACGAAGCATCACTGAAAATCACGTACTCCTTACCAGATTCTGGTTGAATCAACACAGGAGCTTCTGTTAATGCTGCTTTTAATTTTTTAAAACTTTGCTGACACATTTCTGTCCATTCAAATTTCACATTTTTCTGCAACAATTTCGTTAAGGGTGATAAAATCATAGAGAATCCCTCAACAAATCTTTTATAGTAACCAGCCAATCCGAGAAAACTCTTTACTTCTGTCAATTCTTTGGTGGTTTCCATTCAAGTATAGCTTCTACCTTCTTCGGATCTACCTGAATACCATCTGCTGATACAATGTGTCTCAGAAAAGTGATTTTTTTTAACTAAAATTCACACTTACTCAATTTAGCATACAATATTTTTTCTCTCAAAATCTGCAGCACAATCCGAAGATGTCTATCATGTTCTTCTTCTCCTTTTGAATACACTAGAATGTCATCTATAAATACCACCACAAACTGATCTAAATAAGGCTGAAAAATTCTAATCATAAGATCCAAGAAAGCGGCTGGAGCATTAGTCAATCCAAATGGCATAACCAAGAACTCATAATGACCGTACCGAGTCCTAAAGGCAGTTTTTGACACATCCGATTCCTTCACCCGTAACTGATAATACCCTGATCTGAGATCAATCTTAGAAAATACATTGGCTCCTTTTAACTGATTGTAACACCCCAAAATTTGGGCCTAGAAGTTCTGGGTTTCTAGTGTAGCAACAGCGAAGAGGTTGCGCACATAAGTTCAGTTGTGCAATTTAGTGACAGGAATGGGCCTGCTGGTCTGGTAGTTTGTTGTGTGTTAGTGTACCTCTGGGTTTCGAGTTCGATTCCTTTTGAGAACCTTTTTTATTTTGTTTTGTTTCTTTTAAGTTAATTATTATGATTATTTATAATTACTAAATTATGTGTTAAATATATGTTGGTTTTTATTTATTATTTTTCTTTTCTTTTCTTTTTTGGACGTTTCTTGGTTTTATTCTCTCTGTGCTTTTCACTTCTTCTGAAAACGATCGCGGTTTGTGGATTCTAGAACTTCGCTCTTCAGTCATCTTCTTCGCCGTCAAAATAGGTGTGGGATTCTAATCTAGTTACTACATTCTACTCTTAAATCGATTGCCATCTTGCGTTGCAAATCCCTTTCCTTCGGCTTTTCGTAACTATACAATAACCCCGTCATTTTGGAGTTTTTAGATGTTAAAAGTGAAGGAAAAACATTGTTATCTGATATATGTTGATAGGGCAAGGGTTAGGGACTGTTACTGTAGCTTAAATAGGGTTTTTGGGGTTATTTTGGAGAGGTTTCGTGACCTCTTCGACGGCCACATGGGCATGTGCCGAGGCACACTACCATGTGGATTTGGGAATTAGGGGTTTCGGGCCATATTGGGTGCTACACGGCCTGTCCACACGGCCGTGCAGCTGATTTGGGGATTTTTGTTGACTTTCACACGACCATGACCCTCGGGCACACGGGCGTGTGAGATTGGGAATAGAGTATTAGGATTTTGGGGTCCCATAGCCTGGCCACATGGCCGTGTGACTGATTTGGGAATTTAGGGATTCCACACGGGCGTGTGTTATGGGACACACGGCCGTGTCTGATGGCTACACTGGCGTGTGACACCTTCACACGGCCGTGTCTGTCCTGCACTTGATTTTATCAAAATTGGACAGTGAGTTACACGGCCTGTTTACACAGCCTTGCCCCTGCACCACATGGGCGTGTGCCTCTGTCACACGGCCGTATGCCACCCCTCGCACGGGCGTGTGGCCCTAACTCGCCAGATTCTGAATTTAAGTCGATTTGATTGTAATCTCAAACCAACGCGTTCTAAACCTTGACGAAGCTTTACTAAGGGTAACTATGACTCTGATCTGAGTCGATATGTGAGCGATGTGCGATTAGTTGTGTGACAAGCTTGATGCTGAATTTGAGTGTACAAGTGTACACACTCAAAATCGATCGATTCGATTGTGAGTGATGCTCAGAGGATCGCTTCGAATGATCGCTCAAATCAGTATCCGATTTGGTGTAATTGCATTCATACATCTGCATACATACATTTGCCTACCTACATTTGCATATAAAGTATTTTGGGTTGGGATTTTGAAGAGAATGGAGATTTACGATCTGATCTGGCAGTCTTACTGTAACTCATCAGTATAGCGGATTACCGCATTGCACTATACCGCATGTACGTTAGCTACGCTACGTACCACTATCCGATCCGCGGTTCCTCGCACGCCTATACCACGGTTTACCGTATTTGCGCAAAGATGGCTTATACGCTAGCTTTGCTGTGTAATTTATAATTTGACAGTTTATCTGCATTCTGATAGCCCAATTCCCTGAGGGTCGAGGACAATACTGATGATCATTATTGCCGGGCAACCCGGGATGACACCGTAGGGAGTATAAGGTTGGATGGGCTTTTTGAGGTCCTACTCGGAGTGTAGGAATGGGTGGGTTGATTTTATCCCCACATGGTGTGTTGGTGGTACGAAATGGTGTGTTGGCTGGATGGGTGGGTTATTTTATAACTCATTTGCACTCATATGCATCTGATTGACATTGTGACTGAACGTGATACAATGATTAAATTTGATTGGATGTTTGAATGAAATATTGAAATGTTTGATTGACTAAAATGTCTGATTGTATTGTTCAACTGAAAGGCACTCGTGCTTAAGGGAACTTTATGTGATGGGCTATGGCCCAAATCGATTCAGATTCTGGAAAGGGCTTAGGCCTAGGTTGTAACTACTGAGAATTTCGGCTACTATGTCCGATTAGGCCATATGACTGTAGAGTTACATATGGTGTACGTTTGGTTTGGGGTGAATTTGCTTACCTATCCTCTATCTGTAAATATGTTCTGGTTCTGAATTGCTTCTAGTCCTCTATTTTTGCTTCTGTAGTTTAGCTGGTTTGATCTCACACTGAGCTCGTGTAGCTCACCCCTTCTTTTGTTTCCCCTTTTCAGGTTCAGTTCTGGATTCTAGATGTTGGGCTCAGTACGCGGAGGACTCAGACAGGCTTGTGAACAACAATTGAGCAGTTTGTGTTTTCTGGTTTTTAACGTTTGGTTTTGAACTATAAAGATTTATAATACTATGGTGCCAATACGGTTTAAAACTTGTTCGTACATTATGATTTGTTTATAGTTGGGAACGGTATTTTTAAACGAATAAACATTTTGATATATTTTGAGATAAATATGTTTTTTAGAAATGGAATTTTTAAACGACTGGTTTTTTTTAATTTTTTCCTACGATCACTTCGGTGACCAATGTAGCATTTTTAATTGGGTCTAGACTTCTAGCCCGGGTTTAAGGTGTTACATTTAGTGGTATCAAAGCCAGGTTTGCAAAAACTCGACCTGTGTTTTCTATGTGGACGTGTGCGCAAATAAATGATTTTGAAAAAAATGTTTGAAAAATTGCACCATAGGAAATTGAAATGGTTTGAATTTTGTAAAGTGATTTACGGAAAAGACCTGTCTGAGACTCTGATGCTGGTCCAAGTAGAAATTCGAAACTGTGATATTTGAACATTTAGATTTTTGTATTTATTCTGTGTGTGTTCTGGAAATGTGGATTTTCAGGGTTAGCCATACGACTTACATGGAATCTGAGGGTAAAAAGGATCGCGATGAGTCGTCTACTCTTCCGGGGTGTGAGACTGTTCAGGAACCAGTAGTCAATGTGAGTTCGCCAGCCGTGGGTAGCGATAACCCGGAGCTTGGTACTGAGGCACTGACCCAGGTAGTGAGGGAAGTGCTAGAGGAAGTGTTTGAAGCTGGGATTAGGGAGATTAGTGAAACGCTCCAGGCTAGGTGCGTGGACTGTGGGAAAAAGAGGGATCACAGTCCTCTGAAGTAGGAGCCTCGTTCTGTGAAGCGAGTTAAAACGCGTCCAAACTTTCTGACTTGCGAGCATTGTAAAAGGCATCATCTGGGTGAATTCCGGAGGAAGTCAGGAGCTTGTCTCAGATGTGGATCTAAGGAGCATCGGGTTCGAGATTATCCTCGACGCTTTTAAGCCAGGTATGGTTAGGCATGTTTGGATGTGTTTATTTAAGCATTGAAATGGTGTGTATACAACTCTGTATCTGCTTCAGTGGTTAAGTATTCTGGGTGTGTCTAATAGGTGAATTTTGGAATCAGAGTGCGCAGCGGAAGCGTAGTGGTGTGGTTTGGTTGTACGACTTTTTTGATAGTTGGAAATTTCGGGGATGAAATTTCTTTAAGGAAGAGAGAATTGTAACTCCCCGAAATTTGGGCCTAGAAGTTCTGGGTTTCTAGTGTAGCGACAGCGAAGAGGTTGCGCACATAAGTTCATTTGTGTAATTTAGTGACAGGAATGGGCCTGCTGGTCTGGTGGTTTGCTGTGTGTTAGTGTACCTCTGGGTTTCGAGTTCGATTCCTTGTGAGAACCTTTTTATTTTGTTTTGTTTCTTTTAAGTTAATTATTATGATTATTTATAATTACTAAATTATGTATTGAATATATGTTGGTTTTTATTTATTATTTTTATTATTTTTCTTCTCTTTTATTTTCTTTTTTGGACGTTTCTTGATTTTATTCTCTTTGTGCTTTTCTCTTCTTCTGAAAACGATCGCGGTTTGTGGATTCTAGAACTTCGCTCCTCAGTCATATTCTTCACCGTCAAAACAGGTGTGGGATTTGATCGTGTGTCGAGAGTCTTAATATTTTTAAAATGAATACCTCTCTCGAGGTTACTAACGTCTAACCCTAGGTTGATTAATTGAAATCTCTTTCTAATTAAAACCCCTAAGATTGCATTAACTCGATCTATGGACTCCCATATTAGGTTTGACCCTAATGCGGCGATTTTAAATCATCCTATCTCTAGGGTTGCGATCAACTCCGCTTAACTATGCTAGATCTACTCTTAAACAGGGAATATTCCTCCACTGCCTAAGCACATCAATACTTGAATCAATATCCTGAAATATCAAAACAAGAATTAAGAACACATAGTTAAGAACAAATCAAGTATTTATCATATAGTTCAGAAAACAATAACAAGATCCGTCTTAGGTTTCATCCCCTCGTGTATCTGAGGGGTTTAGTTCATAATCATAAAAGAATACATCTCAGAAGAAAATATAAAACAAAACATAAGAACACCCTAAAACCCCCTGAAGGAATTGAAAGAGAGATCCTCCATCTTGAGTATGATTTCGGCTTCTTGAGATGAATCAACTGGCTTTCTTCGAGTAAATCCCACAATTTTGACCTCTCTGGCTTGGCTCTTTGGCCTAGCTGGACGCCCCTTCAAGGTTGGCCTTTAGGGTGTTTATATAGGCTTTTGGAATGTCTTTCTTTGCCTCTAAGTACCCTATTCCGAGTGAAATTCCTCTTTGTCACGGCAGGGACACGGGCGTGCAACACGCCCGTGTGAATCGAATCCAGGCCGTGGTCGAGCCTGCTAAAGGGGCACGACCGTGTAGCTTGGGCCCAGGCCGTGTTGATTTCCTACTTTGGCCCATTTGGTCTGTTTTTAGCCCGTTCCTCATTCTTTTCATCCTCCTATGATTCCCTAAGTATAAAACATGAAATTAAAGGATTAGGAGCATCAAATTCCACAATTCAAAGGATAAATCAACCAAAAGTACGCCAAATGTGGGATTAAAATATGTATATACTACGGTTTATCAAATACCCCCACACTTAAACTTTTGCTTGTCCTCAAGAAAAATTCTCAATTCACAATTAAAATTAACTCCCCTTAATTCATAATCTTCATCAATAATGTTTCATCATAATCCATAGGTAATTCATACATTGATAATTTAACCAGAAGGTTCCTAAAGATTCAAACAATCAACGTCATAGTTTTTATAGTACGAAAAATAGGTGTTTCCCCTTACCTAAATAATTACCTCTAATTCAAAATCGACAAAAATTGACATTCTCACTAAAGGTTCACTAAAATCACTCAAAGTGTTTAAGGTTCAAAAATAAGCACTCAGAAGTCGAACATGAAAAGTTAATCCCATAGGCTTGCATGAAAATCAAATCTCCACCACTGTAAAATGATATGATACATCCATCAAAAGGTCTTTAAAAAGGGTTGTAACGGGGCTTGGGTTAAAGGTGTGGATAAAGGCTGAATTAGAGGGTTAGAATCAAGATTGAATTGACAAATTACCTAACTAGAAAGTTGGACTAATACTAAATAATTACATCAATTGAAAACCTAATACTAATAATATGAGCTTCTTCTCAAATTATGAAATTAACTGCTTAAGCTCCAATAACAAAAAAGTAATAATGAATAGATTCCTAATAAATATTTTTTTAAGAACAAATATTTAAGTACAATAATATAGAATTTGATAACTGAAATAAAGGAAATAGTTAAGTAACCGATCAAATCAAATCTCGATATAAGGGTAGTCAAGAGAGATGGCGATAACAAATACAAAGTGGGTTTTGGGTTAATATTAATGGGTGAGTTAAGAATTGGGTTGTTAGTCTCAAAAGGGTTCACTAGGGGTTAATTATGAAGGTAGGCTTTTTATGGAGTAAGTGGGTTAAAACCTAGGTGCCTTTATCATCTTAGTGTATCAAATCAAAGGTGTGGTCTCGACATGTATAATCGAAGCAATTTCTAGAATAACAAATCAATGTTGACACACTCATAATTAATAGAGCGAGCAAGAAAATAATATGCTCTAGAAGGCTCAAAATCTCACAAAAATTATGGTTTTTGATGTCATCCTTGCAAATTTCAAACTTCAAAGTAATATTTAAATTTAGGGAAACAACCTAGAAAATTTTTAATAGACTTATCATGCTTGATTCTCTAATATCTTAAAGTTTAAATCATCAATGCACAATTAACTATGACTTAATCCAAAACATATCAACGATAATCATAAATTAATAGAAATTTCATTCTAATAGTAATATGAGAAAATTTACTTGAGAACAAGACATAATTCAGGGATTTGAGAATAATGAAAAAAGTTAGGCACTTTTCACGATAAAATTCACCCTCCACACTTAAGATGTACATTGCCCTCAATGTACAAAGAAAGATAATAACCATGTAATAACAGATCATAAGAGAGGGAGAGAGGTGAAACTTCTTGGATTTCGGATGGATATCTTGAGTTGGGAGTGTGGAAACTTGAGTCGGAGGTGAAATATAAGTTGGAGGAGGCGTCTCTAGCGGTGGTATGGTGGCCGCCAACAATCACTGCGCTAGATGAAGAAATTGGGTAACTTGTGAAGAAATAGCCAGGAAATAAGAAGAATAATTCAAAGTATACTAAATATGTACTTAAGGACAATGAAGATAAAGAGAAGGAAAATAAAGGAGAAGAGAAAAGACATAGGTAAAGTAAATGGACTCAAATGTCCTTGGCTTGGCGAGTAAATGAAGCGGCCGGCATGAACTTATGTGGCTCGGTCTCGCACAAGAAGACTGTGCTAGGGTCCTTTCGCTTCTTCGGCATGAGGATGGTGGTGAGGATGGTGAAAGAAAAGGAATGAGGGGAAGGGGAAGGGGAAAATGAAGGGAGAGGATAGTGAGAAGGGAAAGGGGTTGGTGGCTGGGAGTTGGTGGAAGAAGGATTTGGGGAGAAGGTGAGAAGAATGGGGGGTCTTAAATAAGAAACAAGGACCTGGTGTTGCCCACGCCCGTGTGTTGTGGGTGTGTTCGGTCACACGGCCGTATCGCACGGCCGTGTGGTGGCTCATCCGTTTCTTCCACGCCTGTGTAGAGGTCTCCACGCCCATGTCTCTTTCTCAGTGTCGGCCACAGCCTCAAAGCACGGGTATGTCTCATACCCGTGTCACTTCCTCAATGTCGGCCACGACCATATCGCACGGTCGTGGCAATTTATAGCCGTCCGTGATCTGGGGATTTTTTGTCCTTGGCTCGTACGACCTCTGCCATGCCAGTGTGTAAATCCGTGATGCCCACACGGCCACGGCCACACCCGTGTGCAAGGCCGTGTGGCACGGAAACCTATGCTTTATTTACTTTGGTTAGTATTTAGTTAGGTACTAAAAATCAAAGATATGAAAATAAAGGGGGTTAGTGCTCGGGTTGCCTCCCGAGAAGCGCTTGTTTAAAGTCTTAAGCTAGACTTACCTTTCATTCGCATGATCATGGTGGTTTGAGGAGTTGAAACTCCTCTTCCCTGCTATTAATTCTAACAATATATGGTTTGAGTCGAGCGGTATTTACCTTAAAAGTTTCGAATTCAGGATTAGTTACCTCGACTGTTCCGTATGGGAAGACATTCAGTACCGTAAAAAGGATTTCTTCGTTTGTATTACGGTCTGAGATAGCGACTCGAGGGTCTTTGTCATCCAACAATACCTGATCTCCTATTTTGAAGTGATTATTTGTTCCTTTAAACTCGTTTGGGGTTCCTCAGTTTTGCTTCGTGTGTTCCTAGTTTCTCCTTGAAATGTGTTTGCCACTCGTCTAGTTCATCAATATGAAGCCTTCGATCCTCATGAATTACTTCTTTGTTGTCATGATGTCTAGGATCTGGCTCAGTTGTGTGGTTCTGTGGTGCTTTCTGAAAAGAAGGTTTAACTGAATGGTCATTAATAAAATTAATTTTCTCACCTCGATTACTTGATGTCCTAGCCGAGTCAAGAGCCTGAAGACTGATTGATTCGTTACCTACACGGAGTATGAGTTCACCTGTACCAACATCAATTTTAGTTCTAGTAGTTGCTAAAAAGGGTCTTCCTAAAATTAAAGGGATCGTGTTGTCCTCATCCATGTCTAAAACGACAAAGTCTACTAGGAATATGAATTTATCAATTTTCACGAGTACATCTTCAATTATACCGCTAGGAATTCTAATAGTTTTATCAGCTAATTGAATGCTCATCCTAGTTTGTTTGGGTTTCCCTAGACCTAGTTTGTTTAAACATTTTATAAGGCATAACATTTATACTTGCCTCTAAATCGGCTAAAGCATTACCAATGACTAAACTACCAATTAAGCATGGAATTGTAAAACTCCATGGATCTTTTAATTTTTGTGGTAGTCTATTTTGCAACATTGCTGAGCACTCTGTGTTTAGTTCCACATGCGACTCTTCGTCTAACTTTCGCTTGTTTGTCAAAAGCTCTTTTAAAAATTTCCTTGAATCTGGCATCTGCGAAAGAGCTTCGAGAAACGGTAAGTTAATATGTAATTTCTTTAAAATTTTAAGAAATTTACCGAATTGTTCGTCTGTGTTGTCTTTCTTCATCGCATCGGGATATGGTATACGAGGTTGGTACTCTTTAATTACCGGTTTTAGTTTGTCATGGTTCACATCAACCTTACCTTCCTCTACCACATTCTCCTACCTTAAATTGGGCTCATCTAACCCTACACTATCATGAGCTGCTATGGCTTTAATTTGCTCCTTTGGGTTAGTCTCAGTGTTGCTGGGTAGGCTTCCTTGTGGTCGTTCGGAGATCAGCTTAGCAAGTTACCCTAACTGGTTTTCGATCCCTTGAATCGATGCTTGTTGATTTTTAAGTGTTGTCTCAGTGTTTTGGAAACGAGTTTCTGACACCGCTATGAATTTTGTCAGCATCTCCTCAAGGCTCGGCTTCTTTTCCTGTGGGTAAGGCTGTTGTTGGAAGTTTGGAGGGGATAGTTGTCTCTTATTTCCTTGACCACCTCATGAAAAATTAGGGTGGTTCCTCCAACCTGGATTATAAGTATTACTATAAGGGTTAATTTGGGGTCTAGAATTGTTACCCATATAGTTCATATGTTCGTTTTCCATGCCATGTCCGTAGGGTGGGTACTAAGGATTCGCCACACATCCGCTTGTTTCGCACTACATTACCGGATGTACCTGCGAAGAACACAAACCATTAATCTTTTTCTTTAACATCTCTACCTGATTTGATAGCATGGTTACTGCGTCGAGGTTGAAAACTCCGGCTGCTTTTGTTGGCCTTGTCCTTGTAACTTTCCACTGATAGTTATTCAGTGACATCTCCTCTATAAAATCGTAGGCCGTTTCAGGAGTTTTTTTATTCAGCGTTTCACCGGCGGCTGAATCGATTAGTTTCCTCGTTGAGGGGTTCACACCGTTGTAGAAGGTTTGAACCTGAAGCCACAAAGGTAGCCCATGGTGAGGGCACCATCTCAACAAATCCTTGTATCTCTCCCATGCATTATATAGTTTTTCTAGATCCATCTGCACAAAAGAAGAGATATCATTCCTCAACTTGGCCATTTTGGCCGGTGGAAAATATTTTAACAAGAATTTTTCGGTCATTTGATCCCATGTAGTGATTGACCCTCGTGGAAGAGAATTCAACCACTGTTTGGCTTTATTGTTCAAAGAAAAGGGAAAGAACCGAAGACGGATGGCATCATCAGAAACGCCATTTATTTTGAAGGTATCACAGAATTCTAGAAAATTCGCTAAGTGTGTGTTAGGATCTTCATCCTGCAAACCATCAAACTGAACAAACTGTTGTATCATCTGTATAGTGTTAGGTTTCAATTAAAACTTATTTGCAGCAATAGCAGGTCTAACAATACTCGACTCAGTTCCTGTTAAATTAGGTTTAGCATAATCATACATAGTTCGAGGAGCATGATTTTCGGCCACCTCTGGAGGTAGCGGATTATTCTCAGCCATCTCTTCGGTAGTATTGGTTTTGTCTTCTTGCTCTTCTTCTATATAATTTAAGCTTCGCCTTATTTCTCTATGATATCTGCGAACGGTACCTTCAATACCACTGTCGTAAATTAAGGGTCCTGTCGGGTTCCTTCTAGTCATAAACTAGAGGTACCTGCTAGGAATAAATCAAAGAAAGAATATTAGCAAAGCTAAAAACAAAATAAAAGTAAATCGCAAAAATAAAAATGGCTAAAGTAATAAAAATTTAGTGTTCTTAATATTTTAGTTCCCCGGCAACGGCGCCAAAAACTTGATCATGTGTCGAGAGTCTTAATATTTATAAAATGAATGATCTAACCTAGAAACTAACTATCACCATGATTGAGGCAAGCGCACCTATCGAATAGTAGTATAGCTTAGTGGCAAGACCGGAATGTCGAACCCAAAGGAACCAAAAGTACTAATACTGACTTTCTTTTTATTATTTAGCCTAAGAATTAAGGGATTTGTTGTTTATTTTAAAATTAACTAACTACTAAGCTAAAGACGCTAAGACACAGAGAATGAATTGGGAAAAATACTTGTGGGAAAAACCAATTGATTAAGACAATACCCGAGGAAGAATCCACCTAGACTTCACTTGTTATTTAACACTGAACCAGATGATTTATTCACTTGACTTGATCCGTAGGATTCCCTAATTTATATTAATACCTCTCTCGGGGCTACTAACGTCTAACCCTAGGTTGATTAATTGAAATCTCTTTCTAATTAAAACCCCTAAGTTTGCATTAACTCGATCTATGGACTCCCATATTAGGTTTGACCCTAATCCGGCAGATTTTCGTCATCCTATCTCTAGGGTTGCAATCAACTTCGCTTAACTATGCTAGATCTACTCTTAAACAGGGAATATTCCTCCACTGCCTAAGCACATCAATACTTGAATCAATATCCTGAAATATCAAAACAAGAATTAAGAACACATAGTTAAGAACAAATCAAGTATTTATCATATAGTTCAGAAAACAATAACAAGATCCGTCTTAGGTTTCATCCCCCTCAGGTATCTGAGGGGTTTAGTTCATAATCATAAAAGAATACATCTCAGAAGAAAATATAAAACAAAACATAAGAAAACCCTAAAACCCCCTGAAGGAATTGAAGGAGAGATCCTCCATCTTGAGTATGATTTCGACTTCTTGAGATGAATCAACTGGCTTTCTTCGAGTAAATTCCACAATTTTGACCTCTCTGGCTTGGCTCCTTGGCCTAGCTGGACACCCTTTCAAGGTTGGCCTTTAGGGTGTTTATATAGGCTTTTGGAATGTCTTTCTTTGCCTCTAAGTACCCTATTCTGAGAGAAATTCCTCTTTGTCACGGTAGGGACACGGGCATGTAACACGTCCGTGTGAATCGAATCCAGGCCATGGTCGAGCCTGCTAAAGGGGCACGGCTGTGTGGCTTGGGCCCAGGCCGTGTTGATTTCCTATTTTCGCCCATTTGGTCCGTTTTTAGCCCATTTCTCATTCTTTTCATCCTTCTATGCTTCCCTAAGTATAAACATGAAATTAAAGGATTAGGAGCATCAAATTCCACAATTCAAAGGATAAATCATCCAAAAGTACGCCAAATGTGGGATTAAAATATGTATATATTACAGTTTATCAGGATTCTAATCTAGTTACTACATTCTACTCTTAAATCGATTGCCATCTTGCGTTTCAAATCCCTTTCCTTTGGTTTTTTGTAACTATACAATAACCCCGTTGTTTTGGAGTTTTTAGATGTTAAAAGTGAAGGAAAAACATTGTTCTCTGGTATATGTTGATAGGGAAAGGGTTAAGGACTATTACTATAGCTTAAACAGGGTTTTCGGGGTTCTTTTAGAGAGGTTTCGGGACATATTTGGTGCCATACGGCCTGTCCACACGGCCGTGTGGCCGATTTGAGGATTTTTGTTGACTTTTACACGGTCGTGTCCCTCGGGCACACGGGCGTGTGAGATTGGGAATAGAGTATTAGGGTTTTAGGGTCCCATCGCCTGGCCACATGGCCGTGTGACTTATTTAGGAATTTAGGGATTCCACACGGGCGTTTGTTATGGGACACACGGCCGTGTCTGATGGCTATACGGGCGTGTGACACCTTCACACGGCCGTGTCTGCCCTTTACTTGATTTTATCAAAATTGGACAGTGAGTTACACGGCCTGCTTACACGACCGTGCCCCTGTACCATACGGGCGTGTGCCTCTGTCACACGGCCGTATGCCACCCCTCGCACGGACGTGTGGCCCTAACTCGCCAGATTCTGAATTTAAGTCGATTTGATTGTAATCTCAAACCAATGCGTTCTAAACCTTGACGAAGCTTTACTGAGGGTAACTATGACTCTGATCTGAGTCGATATGTGAGCGATGTGTGATCAGTTGTGTGACAAGCTTGATGTTGAATTTGAGTGTACAAGTGTACACACTCCAAAGCGATCGATCGATTGTAGTGGTATCAGTAGTGGATCGCTTCGAATGATCACTCAAATCGTATCGATTTTGTGTAATTGCATTCATACATCTGCATACATACATTTGCATACCTACATTTGCATATAAAGTGTTTTGGGTTGGGATTTTGAAGAGAAGAGAGATTTACGATCTGATTTGGCAGTCTTACTGCAACTCATCGATATAGCGACATCGCGATTGCATTGCCGCATCTTGCATGTACGCGTTAGCTACGTTACGTACCACTATCTGATCTGGCAGTTCCTACTGCACGTCTGTACCACGAGTTACCGTATATCACAGTACAGCTTATACGCTAGCTTTGCTGCGTAATTTACGATTTGGCAGTTTATCTGCATTCTGATAGCCCAATTCCCAGAGGGTCGAGGGCGGTCCCAATTCCTTGAGGGTTGAGGACAATGCTGATGATCATCATTGCTGGGAAACCCGAGATGACATCATAGGGAGTATAAGGTTGGATGGGCTTTTCGAGGTCCTACTCGGAGTGTAGGGATGGGTGGGTTGATTTTATCCCTACATGGTGTGTTGGTGGTACAGAGTGGTGTGTTGGCTGGATGGGTGGGTTATTTTATAACTCATTTGCACTCATATGCATCTGATTGACATTGTGACTGAACGTGATACAGTGATTGAATTTGATTGGATGTTTGACTGAAATATTGGAATGTTTGATTGACTACAATGTCTGATTGTATTGTTTGACCGAAAGGCACTCGTGCTTAAGGGAACCTTATGTGATGGGCTAAGGCCCAAAACGATTTCGATTCTGGAAAGGGCTTAGGCTTAGGTTGTAACTACTGAGAATTTCGTCTACTGTGTTTGATTAGGCCATATGACTGTAGTGTTACATATGGTGTACGTTTGGTTTGGGATGAATTCGCTTACATGTCCTCTGTCTGTAAATATGTTCTGGTTCTCTATTACTTCTAGTCCTCTGTTTCTTCTTCTGTAGTTTAGTTGGTTTGATCTCACACTGAGCTCGTGTAGCTCACCCCCTCTTCTGTTTCCCCTTTTCAGGTTCATTTCTGGATTCTAGATGCTGAGCTCAGTACGCGGAGGACTCAGACAGGCTTGTGAACAACAATTGAGCAGTTTGTGTTTTTTGGTTTTTAACATTTGGTTATGAACTGTAAAGATTTATAATACTATGGTGCCAGTACGGTTTAAACCTTGTTCGTACATTATGATTTGTTTACACTTGCGAACGGTATTTTTAAATGAATAAACATTTTGATTTATTTTGAGATAAATACTTTTTTTTAGAAATTGAATTTTTAAACGACTGGTTTTTGTTAAATTTTTCCTACGATCACTTTGGTGACCAATGTAGTATTTTGAATTCGGTCTAGAATTCTAGCCCGGGTTTGGGGTGTTACACTGATCAAACAAATCATCAATCCTGGGCAATGGATATTTGTTCTTTACAGTCACTTTATTCAACTAACGGTAATCTATACAAATCCTCAAAGACCCATCTTTCTTCTTCACGAACAATACTGGTGCTCCCCATAATGATACACTAGGACGTACGAATCCCTTGTCTAATAACTCTTGTAGCTGCATTTTCAATTCTTTCAACTCAGTGGGTGCCATCTGATAAGGTGCTATAGATATCGGTGCAGTGCCCGGAATTAACTCAACCCCAAACTCTACTTCTCTATCTGGGGGCAAACCCGATAATTCTTCTGAAAATACGTCGATAAAATCTCGAACTACCGGTATCTTTTCAATCTTAGAATTCGTTGTACGAGTATTTAAAATGTAAGCAAGAAAAGCAGTATATCCTCTTCTCATCATCTTAGAAGCCTTCATTGCAGACACCACATTCGTCAATGCACTATATTTTTCACCGATTACAATCACTTCATCTCCATCTGAAGTTCTCAAGGAAATTCTTTTTCTTCTGCAATCAACCATAACCCCGTGTTCTGATAACCAGTCCATGTAACACCCCTTACCCGTATTCGACACCGGAACCGGGTAAGAGGCATTACCGGTCTTATCTCGCTTAGACATACAACACTGGGCTATCAATTTTATTTTCAATTTAAAACTTCACAAACACATTCATAACACTGTTATTATGGGCCTACGAGGCCTTAATCATGCAAACGGGGGCCTCGGAATCAAATCGGGAACTTCTAAAAAATTATAAAAAATTTTCTATGTCAGGGCCACACGCCCGTGTGGAGGGAGGGGTACGCCTGTGTCACATAACCCACGCCCGTGTTCGACACCCGTGGTCGACACTGACTTGCATCACACGGCCTATCACACGCCCGTGTGTCTGGCCCGTGGTCGCCTCTAACTTGCATCAGACGGCCAGTCACATGCCTGTGTCCTTCGACCGTGTGACGAATTAAATTCCAAATTCAGGTGCAGACTTCACACAGCCTGGGCACACGCCCATGTCCCTGGCCGTGCCTTTCACACGGCTGAGACACACGGCCGTGTCTCTGCCCGTGTGTTTACTACTGAGCATACTGACTTGTAAAACTAACATGCATGGGACACACAACCTAGCCACACACCCATGGGGGTTGTCCGTGTGTCATACACGGCCTAGACACACGCCCGTGTGTCTACCCGTGTGGACAAGAACAAGGCTATTTGCCAAGTTCCCTTTATCACTCTAAACTCTCACAATATAAATTCATTTAACTAATCACTAAGCAACTCAATTTGTGCAACAATACTTTCTTGAATAACTTCATCTTTTCATAAAATAGAAATAGTAAGCCATTATCTATGCTTATATACAAAAGAGTTCATCATCAAAAGAGCCATCACACATTTGGCTCAAACAACAAAACCTTTCACTAAGTCTAGCCTCTATACATTCCATACTCAAAATGCTAGTTCTAGATATACCGAGATGAGCTGATAGTGTGGGTGATCTTCCAATTAACTTCATATCCCAACCCGGCTCTTTGACACTATAAAACAAGGGAAAAAGAGAGGGAGTAAGCTTTAAAGCTTAGTAAGTTTACATGTAAACAATAAACATCATAACACATGCTAGTCAATAAATAGCAATATGTACTAAGCAAGATCAAACCTCAATCTATACTCATGCTTACTCAATTCATCTCTTACCACATTCCAACCATATAACGAACATAGTGCTCACATTTAATGACTTACATTCCATGCACTTATCACCACATAATCTCATGAAACAACACTCAACAGTTTCACAACAGCCACTCATAGTTTTATCTATCACTCGGTGGTTTCGCACTTAGCCCACCATTTAACTTTAATATGGTGTATCGCACATAGCCACCAAAGAGATTATTTACGGTGGTATCGCACACAACCCATCGTGAATAAGTATTAAGGGGGTATCGCACATAGCCCACCAATAAGAATGATTAAGGTGGTCTCGCACACAGCCCACCATTAGTTATTACGGATAACATTCCACACTTACATAACTATTCATCAACCACAAGAAATTTATTCATTTTCTACCACATTCAATCCATTTAAATCGTAAGTGTTCTCAATCGTAAAATACACCACTAAGCAACAACATATGTATTTAAAATGCATCGTTTACACATAAACTTACCTCGGTGCAAAATGCGTTAATTTGTGGTCTAATCCGAAACCTTGCCTTTTCCCCAGTCAAGGTTAATTCCGCGCTCTTCTTGATCTATAACAAAAAAATTCACTCATTTAAAACATTTTATGATCATAATGCATCTTATTCTCTACTTAGGCAAAAATGACCATTTTGCCCTTGTACTATGACAAAATTACGATTTTGCCCCTAGGCTCGTAAATCATTTTTCGACACATTTTCTCATTAAACAAGCCTAGCTGAACATTTACTCCTCTTACAACTACTCACAAATCCAACCATTTCATGCATTTATTACCAAATCACAACATTTACATTTTGGTCCCATTTAAGTGTTTTCATGACTACACCTTTCACCAAAGTTGTTTCTCATCTCCCTAACATTCATTTTCTTCCATAAAAACTCAGCTAAAAACATAAACTCTCTCATGGCAAGTCCCTAGACTTTCAACCATATTGCAAATTAGTCCCCTCATTAGCTAGCTTAAGCTTTGGGGACTCCAAAAAACACAAAAATTATCAACTAAAACCATCAAAATCACTTACTTGCAAAGAGATAGCTTGGCTGAAAGTTTGAACTTCAAAAACTCTATACTCTCTTCAAATTTTTGGTGGTAGAAGAAGAGTGAATAGTGAAAGATGATATCTTTCCTTTTTAGCATATTTTATTCATCTTTTATAACCTAATGTCACCAAATCTGACTAAATTTAATGCTCTTGTTCCCCTAGCTTCCTATGGCCGGCCAACACACTCCATATGGCCTAATTGTACTTTAAGGACCTTCAATGTAATATTCTATGGCTATTAGACACCTCTACCTTGAAAAATAGAACTTTCGCCCTTTATGTGATTTAGTCCTTTTTCACTATTAAGCATTCAATTGTCAAAATTAAAACACCAAAATTTTTATGTAGCCATATATTTATGCTATAATACATAAAATAATATCAATATAATTCTTCAACCTCGGATTAGTGGTCCTGAAACCACTGTTTCGACTAGCCCCAAAATCCGGATCGGAACGATATCACCGCAACATTGATACATGAAACACGTTGTGTATTTTCTCTAACCCTACCGGCAAGGCCAACCGGTATGCCACTGGCCCAATTCTTTCAGTAATCTCATACAGTCCTATGAATCGTGGACTCAATTTGCCCTTCCGACCAAATCTCAATATTTTCTTCCACGGCGATACTTTCAAAAATACTTTGTCGCCCACTTGAAACTCGATTTCTTTTCTTTTTAAATCCGCGTACGACTTTTTTCGGTCCGATGCAGCTTTCAAACTATTACGGATCACCTTCACCTTCTCCTCGGTTTCTTTAACTAAATCAACCCCATGAATTTGTTTCTCACTAAGTTCGGTCCAATACAAGGGAGTCCGACACTTGCGACCATACAAAGCTTCGTACGGCGCCATCCATATACTCGACGGATAACTTTTGTTGTAAGCAAACTCAACCAAAGGTAGGTATCTTTCCCAACTACCTTCAAACTCTAGCACACAGCATCGGAGCATATCCTCAAGAACTTGAATTATCCTTTTAGATTGGCCATCAGTTTGGGGATGGAACGCTGTACTAAAATTCAACCTTGTGCCTAAAGCTTCCTGCAACTTCTTCCAAAATCTAGAAGTAAATCTCAGATCTCTATCCGAGATAATAGATATAGGTAACCCATGAAGTCTTACTACCTCAGCCATATACAGCTCAACCAGTTTATCAAGCGAATAATTTACGCGTACCGGTATAAAGTGAGCCGACTTTGTTAATCTATCAACAATAACCCACATAGCATCTTTCTTTTTTGGAGTCATAGGCAACCCCGTTACGAAATCCATGGTGATCCGATCCCACTTCCACTCTGGAACCATCACTGGTTGAAGCAATCCTGATGGTACTTGATGTTCGGCTTTCACTTGTTGACATACCAAGCATTTTGTTACAAACTCAGAGATGTATCTTTTCATATCCGGCCACCAATAAAGTTGCTTCAAATCATTGTACATTTTCGTGCTACCGGGATGTACCGATAAGTAACCACTATGTGCTTCATTTAATATCTTCCGGATCAATTCATCATCCTTAGGTACATAAATCCTGTCATGAAACATCAAACAACCATCTGAACTCACCCGAAAGTCTGATTCATTTCCCGATTCATACTTAGCTCTCTTAGCTTGCATCTCATTATCATTCTTTTGAGCTTCACAAATCTGTTGAATAAATAATGGTTTAGCCCTCATCTCGACCAATATAGCGCCATCATCAGACAACGCTAAGCTCGTACTCAAGGCCCTCAAAGCATACAGGGACTTTCTACTCAAGGCATCCGCCAATACATTTGCTTTCCTTGGATGATAATCAATTTCTAGCTCATAGTCCTTCAATAATTCGAGCCATCGTCGTTGTCGCAAATTCAAATCCTTTTGATCCATCAAATACTTCAAACTCTTATGATCGGTGAAGATTCGGCACTTCTCACCATATAAATAATGAGGCCAAATCTATAATACGAAGACAATCGCAGCCAACTCCAAATCATGAGTCAGATAATTCTTCTCATGCGGTTTTAGCTGTCTCGAGGCGTAAGCTACCACCTTACCCTCTTGCATCAACACACAACCGAGGCCATTTAATGACGCATCGTTGTAGACCACAAACTCCTTCCCCGACTCAGGTTGCACTAAAATCGACACTTCAATCAACAATGTTTTCATTCTCTCGAAGCTCTGATGGCATTTATCAGTCCATTCAAACTTGACATCTTTATACAACAGTTTCGTCATCGGGGTGGCAATCATGGAAAACCCCTTTACGAATCATCTGTAGTACCCCGCTAAACCCAAAAAGTTCCTGACTTCTGACACATTTCTCGGCGGTTTCCACTCTACAATAACCGAGATCTTACACGGATCAACTCTAATACCATCACCTGACACAATGTGTCCAAGGAATTCGACCTCTCGGAACCAAAACTCACTCTTGCTAAATTTAGCATACAACTGATTATCTCTTAGAGTCTGCAAAAAAATTCTCAGATGCTCTGCATGATCACTCTCATCCCGAGAATAAATCAGTATGTCATCAATAAAGACAACTACAAACTTATCCAAATACGGTCGGAAGACACGGTTCATTAAATCCATAAAAATCACAGAAGCATTCGTTAAACCAAATGGCATGACAAGAAACTCATAATGGCCATACCTCATCCGAAATACAGTTTTCGGCACATCTTGCTCCTTAACTCTCAACTGATAATAACCAGACCTTAGGTCTATCTTGGAGAACACCGCAGCTCCCTTCAGTTGGTCAAATAGGTCATCTATCCTTGGTAAAGGATACTTATTCTTCACTGTCACCTTGTTGAGCTGCCTCTAGTCTATGCACAATCTCATTGACCCATCTTTCTTCTTAACAAAAAGTACAAGAGCACCTCACGGTGAATAGCTTGGTCTTGGAAAACCCTTATCTGTTAACTCTTGCAACTGAACCTTCAGTTCTTTCAACTCTAATGGTGCCATCCTATATGGAGCAGCCGAAATAGGTGTCGTTCCCGGAACTAACTCAATCCCAAACTCGACCTCTCTAACAGGAGGTAATCCGGGTAAATCTTCTGGGAACACATCCGAATACTCGTACACCACAGGCACTGATTCAATTTTCACCTCTGACTCTTGAGTATTCAACAAAAAGGCGAGATAGGACTCATATCCCTTCCTCAAGTGTCTCTCAGCCACCATAGATTAAATTATCACAGGCATACTATCTGACCTACCTGATTCAACCCGAATAACATCCTCATTTTCACATTTCAATTCAATAAATTTACTACCACAGTTCACTAAAACACTATGAGTAGTCAACCAATCCATACCAAGAATCAAGTCAAATTCATCAAACGGCAGTAACATAAGATTTGCCGGAAAACAATGACCTCTAATTGTCAAAGGACAATTCCTACACACCTTGTCAACTAGCACATATTTGCCTAACGGGTTTGACACCTTTACTACAAACTCCGTAGACTCAAAAATCATACTTATACTAGATACCAGTCTCATGCATATGTAAGAATGGGTAGACCCCAGATCAATCAAAGCAATAACAGAGGTATCATAAAGAGAAAAAGTACCCGTTATTACATCTAGAGATGATGTCTCTTCGCGAGCGCGAATAGCATAAGTCATTACAGGTGCTCGACCCTCCGATCACACAGCAGAATCTCAAGGCGCACCTCTACTACTAGTCCCTCCTCCTGGGTTCTTTTGTGATCTACCCCTCGAAGATACATTGCTTGATCTTATTTCTTGTTTCCTTTCCTTGTCATCCCTCTCAGGATAATTTCAGATGAAATGAACGGGCGAACCACACTTATAACAGTTTCGGTTATTCCCCCAACACTCTCTAGTGTGTTGCCTTCCATAATTTTGACACTCCGATTTAGACTTTGGATTGCCCACACTTGCCATCGAGGTAGTTTGGACTCTCGAGCCCGAGTAGGTGTTACCTCGATCTTGATGTGAATATCCAACTGACGCAGTCGTCTAAGGGTTCATCTCCTTGGACCTCTTCGATTGAGCTTGGTATGATTTATTCATTGGCCTTTTTCTTTCATCTCGAGCCTCATTCACGGCTTTCCTCTTTTCCTTATTCAGTTCCTCGGCCTTACATGCCCTATCCCACCTTTTGCACAAGATAGCTTCTGTAGACACACATTCTTGTGCATACTTACTGAGCCTAACAAATTCACGCTCATACTCTGCTACAGTCATTTTTCCTTGCTTCAATTCAAGGAATTCCTTCCGAATCTGACCCACAAACCTCTGACTTATATACTTCTTTCGGAACTCCTCCAAAAAGAAGTCACACGTTACCCTCTCTCTTGGAACTACTGAAGTTAACGTCTTCCACCAACGATAGGCCGAGTCCTTGAGCAATGACATGGCACATTTCAAGCTCTCCTCAGGTGTGTAGGAGAGTTCATCAAATACTCTCATTGAGTTCTCAAGCCAGAACTTCGCCCTCTCAGGGTCATCGTCAATTTTAGCTCTGAACTCCTCAGCCCCTTACTTCTGAATCTTATCTACAGGGGGCTTAGTTATCCTTACTAAATCTATACCTTGATGAGCCACTGGAATTGGCTGATGTATAGGAGGGGGTGGAGGAGGTTGAGCATTAGGGTTTGCTCGTACATATTCCGTGTAGCAGTTACTCATCATTTGGAGAAAGCCTTCCTGGGCCTCTTCTCCTTGACCCCTAGTCTCGGGTCCACTCTCTATAGGCGCGGTCCCTTGCGCTGGAGCCGGCGCGTTACTAGCTGCATCATCAGTAGCCGTTCGATCGGGATCCAGTACTATATAGAAACAAGTTTAAAATTGTCAAGCCACCACACTATCAATATACGCTTATGGCATGTATAGCTAGACTCTAACACACGCTACGGTAGTCTGAGAACCGACTAAAACATAACTCTGATACCACTAAATGTAACACCCCTTACCCGTATTCGACACCGAAATGGAGTACGAGGCATTACAAGTCTTATCTCGCTTAGACATACAACACTGGGCTATCAATTTCATTTCCAATTTCAAACTTCACAAACACATTCATAACATTCTTATTATGGGCCTACGAGACCTTAATCATGCAAACGGAGGGCTTCGGAATCAAACCGAGAACTTCTAAAAACTTATAAAAATTTTGCTATGTCAGGGCCACACGCCCGTACGGAGGGAGGGGCACACCCGTGTCACATAACCCACGCCCGTGTTCGACACCCGTGGTCGACACTAACTTGCATAACACGGCCTATCACACGCCCGTGTGTCTGGCCCGTGGTCGCCTCTGACTTGCATCACACGGCCAGTCACACACCCGTGTCCTTCGACCGTGTGACGAATTAAATTCCAAATTCAGGCGCAAACTTCACACGACCTGGGCACACGCCCATGTCCCTGGCTGTGCCTTCCACACGGCTGAGACACACGGTCGTGTCTCTGTCCGTATGTTTACTACTGAGCATACTGATTGTAAAACTAACATGCAGGGGACACACGGCCTAGCCACACACCCATGGGGGTTGTCCGTGTGTCACACATGGCCTAGACACACGCCCATGTGCCTACCCGTGTGGACAAGAACAAGGCTATTTGCCAAGTTCCCTTTATCACTCTAAACTCTCACAATATAAATTCATTTAACTAATCACTAAGCAACTCAATTTGTGCAACAATACTTTTTTGAATAACTTCATCTTTTCATAAAATATAAATAGTAAGCCATTATCTATGGCTATATACAAAAGAATTCGTCATTAAAGGAGCCATCACACATTTGGCTCAAACAACAAAACCTTTCACTAAGTCTAGCCTCTATACATGCCATACTCAAAATGCTAGTTCTAGATATACCGAGATGAGCTGATAGTGTGGGTGATCTTCTGATTAACTTTGTATCCCGACCCGGCTCTTTGACACTATAAAACAAGGGAAAAAGAGAGGGAGTAAGCTTTAAAGCTTAGTAAGTTTACATGTAAACAATAAACATCATAACACATGCTAGTTAATAAATAGCAATATGTACTAAGCAAGATCAAACCTCAATCTATACTCATGCTTACTCAATTCATCTCTTACCACATTCCAACCATATAACGAACATGGTGCTCACATTTAATGACTTACATTCCCTGCACTTATCACCACATAATCTCATGAAACAAAACTCAACAATTTCACAATAGCCACTCATAGTTTTATCTATCACTCAGTGGTTTCGCACTTAGCCCACCATTTAACTTTAATAGGGTGGTATCACACATAGCCCACCAACGAGATTATTTACGGTGGTATCGCACATAGCCCACCAAACGATGGTATCGCACACAGCCCATCGTGAATAAGTATTAAGGTGGTATCGCACATAGCCCACCAGCAAGAATGATTAAGGTGGTATCGCACACAGCCCACCATTAGTTATTACGGATAACATTCCACACTTACATATCTATTCATCAACCACGAGAAATTTATTCATTTTCTACCACATTCAATCCATTTAAATCGTAAGTGTTCTTAATCGTAAAATACACCACTAAGCAACAACATATGTATTTAAAATGCATCGTTTACCCATAAACTTACCTCGGTGCAAAATGTATTAATTTGCGGTTTAATCTAAAACCTTGCCTTTTCCCCTGTCAAGGTTGATTCCGCGCTCTTCTTGATCTATAACAAAAAAATTCACTCATTTAAAACATTTTATGATCATAATGGATCTTATTCTCTACTTAGGCAAAAATGACCATTTTGCCCTTGTACTAGGGCAAAATTACGATTTTGCCCATAGGCTCGTAAATCATTTTTCGACACATTTTCTCATTAAACAAGCCTAGCTCAACATTTACTCCTCTTACAACTACTCACAAATCCAGCCATTTCATGCATTTATTACCAAATCACAACATTTACATTTTGGTCCCATTTAAGTGTTTTCATGACTACACCTTTCACCAAAGTTGTTTCTCATCTCCCTAACATTCATTTTCTTCCATAAAAACTCAGCTAACAACATAAACTCTCTCATGGCAAGTCCCTATACTTTCAACCATATTGCAAATTAGTCCCCTCATTAGCTAGCTTAAGCTTTGGGGACTCCAAAAACACAAAAATTATCAACTAAAACCATCAAAATCACTTACTTTCAAAGAGATAGCTTGGCTGAAAGTTTAAACTTCAAAAACTCTATATTCTCTAAAAAAAATTTGTGGTAGAAGAAGAGTGAATAGTAAAAGATGATATCTTTCCTTTTTAGCATATTTTATTCATCATTTATCACCTAATGTCACCAAATTTGACTAAAATTAATGCTCTTGTCCCCCTAGCTTCCTATGGCCTGCCAACACACTCCTTATGGCCTAATTGCACTTTAAAGACCTTCAATTTTATATTCTATGGCTATTAGACACCTCTACCTTGAAAAATAGAACTTTTGCCCTTTATGCGATTTAGTCCTTTTTCACTATTAAGCATTCAATTGTCAAAATTAAAACACCAAAATTTTTACGTAGCCATATATTTATGCTATAATACATAAAATAATATCAATATAATTCTTCTACCTCAGATTAGTGGTCCTGAAACCACTATTCCGACTAGCCCCAAAATCGAGATGTTACATGATAAACCATAATAGTAACATATTTTATCTCCACATTTAGCATGCTTTTGGATGATTTATCCCTTCAATTATGTAATTTGGTGCTATTAATTCTTTAATTTTATGTTTTATACTCAGGAGGGCATAGGAGGATGAAAAGAACAGAAAACGGGCTTAAAACGGGCCAAATGGGCCAAAGTAGGAAATTAACACGGCCTGGGCCCAAAGCACACGACCGTGCCCCTTTAGCAGGCTCAAACACGGCCTGAAGTCGATTCACACGGGTGTGCCACACGGGCATGTCCCTGCCTTGACAAAGAGGAATTTCACTCGGAATAGGATACTTAGAGGCAAAGAAACACATTCCAAAGCCAATATAAACACTCTAAGTATAACCTAAAATGGGCTTTTGGTCAGGGGGTGTCAAGCTAGGCCAAGGAGCCGAGCCAGAGAGGTCAGAATCGTGGGATTTACTCGAAGAAAGCCAGTTGATTCATCTCAAGAAGTCGGAGTCATACTCAAGACGGAGGATCTCTCCTTCAATTCCTTCAGGGGGTTTTAGGGTTTTTTTTATGTTTTGTTTTATCTTTTATTCTGAGATGTATTCTTTTATTATTATGAGCTAAACCCTCAGATACCTGAGGGGGATGAAGCCTAAGACAGATCTTGTTATTGTTTTCTGAACTATATGATAAATACTTGATTTGTTCTTAATTATGTGTTCTTAATTCTTGTTTTGATATTTCAGGGTATTGATTCAAGTATTGATGTGCTTAGGCAGTGGAGAAAAAGTCCCTGTCTAAGATTAGATCTAGCATAGTTAAGCGGAGTTGATCGCAACCCTTGACATAGGATGATGAAAATCTGTCGGATTAGGGTCAAACCTAATATGGGAGTCCATAGATCGAGTTAATGCAATTCTAGGGGTTTTAATTAGAAAGAGATTTCAATTAATCAACCTAGGGTTAGACGTTAGTATCCTCGACGGAGGTATTAATATACATTAGGGAATCCTACGGATCAAGTCAAGTGAATAAATCGTCTGGTTCAGAGTTAGATAACAAGTGAAGTCTAGGTGGATTCTTCCTAGGGTATCGTCTTAATCAATTGGTTTTTCCCACAAGTATTTACCCAATTCATTCTCTTTGTCTTAGCGTCTTTAGCTTAGTAGTTAGTTAATTTTAGATTAAACAATAATTCACTTTGATTCTTAGGCTAAATAATAGAAAGAAAGTTAGTATTAGTACTTTTGGTTCCTTTGGGTTCAACAATCCGGTCTTGCCACTAAACTATACTACTGTTCAATAGGTGCGCTTGCCTCAATCGTTGTCACAGTTAGTTTCTAGTCTAGATCATTCATTATATAAATTTTAAGACTCTGACATAACGATCAAGTTTTTGGCGCCGTTGCCGGGGAACCAAAATATTAAGAACGCTTAATTTTTATTACTTTAGCCATTTTTTATTTTTGCAATTTACTTTTATTTTGTTTTTAATTTTGCTAACTTTTCTTCTTTTATTTTGTTTCTAGCAGGTACCTCTAGTTTATGACTAGAAGAAACCCGACAGGACCCTTAATTTACGAAAGCGATATTGAAGGAACTGTTCGCAGAAATCGTAGAGAAATAAGGCGATACGAATGGTTTGTATAGTTCTTCGCAGGTACATCCAGTGATGCAGTGTGATACGAATGGAGGGTCAAACAATACGGAACATTCACCCTACAACCCTGGCGTAGAAAGCTAGCAGATGAACTATATGGGTAATAATTTTAGATCTCAAAATAACCCTTATAGTAACAATTATAATCCAGGTTGGAGGAACCACCCCAATTTTTCATGGGGAGGTCAAGGAAATCAGAGACAGCAACCCCCTCCAAACTTCCAACAACAGCCCTACCCACAAGAAAAGAAGCCGAACCTTGAGGAGATGCTGACAAAATTCTTAGCGGTGTCAGAAACACGTTTCCAAAACACCGAAACAACACTTAAAAATCAACAAGCATCGATTCAAGAGATCAAGAATCAGGTAGGTCAACTTACCATGATCATGTCAGAACGACCACAAGGTAGATTGCCAAGCAACACTGAAACTAACCCAAATGAGCAACTTCAAGCCATAACCGCTCATGATAGTAAAGGGTTAGATGAGCCTAAATTAATGCAAGAGGATGTGGTAGAGGAAGTTAAGGTCGAGGTAAGTCATGATAAATCTAAACCGGTAATCAAAGAGTACCAACCTCGCATACCATATCCCGAAGCAATGAAGAAATATAACACAGTGGAACAGTTCGGTAAGTTTCTTAAACTTTTAAAGAAATTACATATTAACTTGTCGTTTCTTGAATCTCTTTCGCAGATACCAGATTCAAGGAAATTTTCAAAAGAGTTTTTGACGAACAAACGGAAGTTAGATGATACGTCGCATTTGGAGCTAAACGCAGTGTGCCCAGCAATTCTACGAAATAAACTACCACGTGAGCTCACATTTCGTGTAAGTGACGAAACGATTACTCTTCAGGTTCTTGACACGGTTAGGACATCGAGTATTAAAGGTGGAACCAATCACTTCAAAGTTGGGGACCAGGTACTGTCAGATACAACCGACCCTCGAGTAGTCGCTTCAGAACTTAATACAAATGGTGCGACTCCTTTTACGGTACTTAAGGTCTTTCCATACGGAACGGTCGAGGTAACACATTCTAATTTCGGCACTTTTGAGGTAAATATTACCCGACTCAAACCATATGTTGATAGAATTGATAGTAAGAAAAAGGAGTTTCGAATCCGTAAACCACCATGGCCATATGAATAACAGTAGGTCTAGCTCAAGACTTTAAACGAGCGCTTCTCGGGAGGCAACCCGAGTACTAACCCCATTAATTTTCATATTTTCGATTTTTAGCACCTAACTAAAAACTAACCAATTTTTTTAGGCGCAGGTTTCCCTACCCACACGGCCTTGCACACTGGCGTGGCCGTGGCCGTATGGAAATAGGGAAAAACTTTTCCCCAAAACACGGGCTGCGATAAAACACCACGGCGGTGCGATTCGGCCCTGGTCGAAACTGAGAAATCTACACGGGCGTGCGATACGCCCGTGGGACCTTTGAGTCCATTTATTATTTTTCCTTTTTCTCTTATTTTCATTTTTTTCTTTCTTTTATATTTCTAATCTTTAATTTATATTATTATTATTTGAAAATCCCTGAATTATGTCTTATTCTTAGGTAAATTTTCTCATATTACTATTAGAACGAAATTTCTTTTGATTTATGATTTTTATTGATATGTTTTGGATTAAGTCATTGATAATTATGCAGTGATGATTTAAACTTTAGGAGACTAGAGAATCAAGCATGATAAGTCTATTTTCAAAAGTAAAAAATTTTTTTGTTAGGTTGTCTACCTGAAATTAAGTATTATCTTGAAGTTTGAAATTTACAAAGTTGACATCAAAAGACCATAATTTTTGTGAGATTTTGAGCCTTTCAGAGCATACATTCCTTTTCGTGCTCACTTTATTGATTATGAGTGTGTCAATATTGATTTTTTATTCTAGAACTTGCTTCGATTATACATGTCGAGACCACACCTTTGATTTGATAAACAGAGATGATAAAGGCACCTAGGTTTTAACCCACTTACTCCACTAAAAGCCTACCCTCACAATTAACCCCTAGTGAACCCCTTTGATCCTAACAACCCTTTTATTGACTCACCCTCAACATTAACCAAAAACCATTATTGTTGAAATCCCTTTAATTAATTTGACCCACATTAAGTCGAGGTCTGATTTGAATAGATTACTTAGTTAAACTATGCTTTCCATTTCAGTTGTTAATTTCTTTATTATTGTACTTGATTTGCTCTTAAAAAAATGAAGTATATTCATTATTAGTTCTATGTTATTTGAGCTCAAACTGTTAATTTCATTATCTTTAGAAAAAGCTCATGTTATTAGTATTAAGTTTTCGTGATGTAATTATTTAGTATTAGTACAACTTTTTAATTAGGTAATTTGTCAATTCAGTCTCGGTACTAACCCTCTAATTCGGCCTTTATCCACACCTTTAACCTTAGCCCCGTTACAACCTTTTTAAAGACCTTTTGATTTGTGTATCATCTCATATTACAGTGGTGGAGATTTGATTTTCATGCAAGCCTATGGGATTAACTTTTCATGTTCGACTTTTGAGTGCTTAATTTTGAACCTTAAACACTTTGAGTAATTTGAGTGAATCTTTAGTGAGGATGTCAACTTTTGTCCATTTTGAATTAAAGGTTATTATTTAGGTAAGGGGAAACACCTATTTTTCGTACTATAAAAACTATGACTTTGATTGTTTGAATCTTTAGGAACCTTCCGGTTAAATTATCATTGTATGAATTACCTATGAATTATGATGAAACACTGTTGATGAAGGTTATGAATTGAGGAAGTTCGTTTTAATTGTGAGTTGAGAACTTTGCTTGAGGACAAGCAAAAGCTTAAGTGTGGGGGTATTTGATAAACCGTAATAGTAACATATTTTATCTCCACATTTAGCATGCTTTTGGATGATTTATCCCTTGAATTATGGAATTTGGTGCTCTTAATTCTTTAATTTCATGTTTTATACTCAGGAGAGCATAGGAGGATGAAAAGAACGAAAAATGGGCTTAAAACGGGCCAAATGGGCCAAAATAGGAAATCAACACGGCTTGGGCCCAAAGCACACGGCCGTGCCCCTTTAGCAGGCTCGAACACGGCCTAAAGTCGATTCACACGGGCGCGCCACACGGGCGTGTCCCTACCGTGACAAAGAGGAATTTCACTCGGAATAGGATACTTAGAGGCAAAGAAACACATTCCAAAGCCTATATAAAGAACCTAAGTATAACCTAAAAGGGGCTTTTGGTCAGGGGGCGTCCAGCAGGCCAAGGAGCCGAGCCAGAGAGGTCAGAATCGTGGGATTTACTCGAAGAAAGCCAGTTGATTCATCTCAAGAATCTGGAGTCATACTCAAGATGGAGGATCTCTCCTTCAATTCCTTCAGGGGGTTTTAGGGTGTTCTTATGTTTTGTTTTATCTTTTCTTCTGAGATGTATTCTTTTATTATTATGAACTAAACCCTCAGATACCTGAGGGGGATGAAGCCTAAGACGGATCTTGTTATTGTTTTCTGAACTATATGATAAATACTTGATTTGTTCTTAATTATGTGTTCTTAATTCTTGTTTTGATATTTCAAGGTATTGATTCAAGTATTGATGTGCTTAGGCAGTGGAGCAAAAGTCCCTGTCTAAGAGTAGATCTAGCATAGTTAAGCGGAGTTGATCGCAACCCTAGACATAGGATGACGAAAATCTGCCGGATTAGGGTGAAACCTAATATGGGAGTCCATAGATCGAGTTAATGTAATTCTAGGGGTTTTAATTAGAAAGAGATTTCAATTAATCAACCTATGGTTAGACGTTGTAGCCTCGACGGAGGTATTAATATACATTAGGGAATCCTACGGATCAAGTCAAGTGAATAAATCGCCTGGTTCAGAGTTAGATAACAAGTGAAGTCTAGGTGGATTCTTCCTAGGGTATCGTCTTAATCAATTGGTTTTTCCCACAAGTATTTACCCAATTCATTCTCTTTGTCTTAGCTTCTTTAGCTTAGTAGTTAGTTAATTTTAGATTAAACAATAATTCACTTCAATTCTTAGGCTAAATAATAGAAATAAAGTTAGTATTAGTACTTTTGGTTCCTTTGGGTTCGACAATCCGGTCTTGCCACTAAACTATACTACTGCTCGATAGGTGCGCTTGCCTCAATCGTTGTCACAGTTAGTTTCTAGGCTAGATCATTCATTATATAAAGTTTAAGACTCTGACATAACGATCATTACAGTCCATACCCAATATCACATCAAACTCATTAAACGTAAGTGCCATAAGGTCTGCTGGAAATTCATAATCATGAATTTTTAAGGAACATCTTCTACACACTTTATTAACTTTCTCACTTTGCCCGAAAGGATTAGTAACTACTACTTCGTATTCTGTAAGTTCTACTTGCAACTCTCTCTCTTTCACTAATGCAATGCATATGTATGAATGCATAGAGCCAGGATCAATTAGTGCAATTATAGAATAATCAAATAAAGAGAATTTACCAGTAATCACATCAGGAGCGTCTCCCTCTTTTCGTGTTCTGATAGCATAAGTCCAAGGTCTTCAGGATTCAGATTTATCAACTATTTCTCTCACCGATCTCGTACCACTACCAGTGCCACCAGAAATTCCAGGTCGTCTGCCTCTTTGTGGAACCGAGCTACCTCTCACAGACTGTTCTATAACACTTTCTGACATCTTTGGACAATCTCTGATTAAATGATCTTTCGATCCACATCGAAAACAGGCTCGGGAATTTAGTCGACATTCTTCCCAATGATATCTTCCACAATGCTCACATGATGGCGGTGTTGATCTTCTTTTGGAACCCCCATTACTACCCATAGGGGTCGCCTGCTGAGTTTGTCTTGTCTGAATTCTGGATCTTTGCCCAACAGTAGGAGAAGTGTATTTAGAATCTCTAAAATCCCTCACTCTTTTTGAAGACGGTGGTGGTGCTGAACTAGTTTCTAGTCTCTTCCCAAAACTCTTCTCTTTCGAACGAGCTAACCCTTCTTCCAGTCGTTGTGCTCTATCAACCAAAATAGGAAATTCTTGTAGATGTAATGGTATAAGAGGAACATAAATTTCTTCATTCAATCCCCACTCAAATCTCCTGCAGATATCTGCTTCATTTGCTATTAATTCCTTGGCATATTTACTCAATCTGATAAATTCACGTTCATATTCAGCAACAGACATGTTGTTCTGCTTCAAATTCAGAAATTCTCTTTTCTTCTTCTCAAGATAAAGTTGACTCACATATTTCTTTCTAAATTCAAACACAAAGAAATTCCAATTAATTTCCTCTGCAGGATGAATATTCATGACAGTGGTCCACTATTGGTAAGCTTCACCCTTTAATAAAGATACTGCACATTTCAACTTTTCATCCCCTGTACACTGCAATTCTTCAAATATTCTTTGACTGTTCTCTAACCATTCTTCAGCCTCAGCTGGGTCATCATCTTTCTTTCCTTTAAACTCTTCAGCTCCATATTTTCTTATTTTCTCCAAGGGAGATCGATGACTGGTTATAAATGGTTGTGGATATTGAGCAGTAGGATGAGAAGATGGTGGTGGAACAGATGGAGCATTATTAGTTCTTACAACTTGCTGTAATAACTGATTCATTGTCTGTAACAAGGCTACAATTGGAATTTATTCTCTAGGCGGTATCGGCTCAGTTTCAAATTGAGTTCTTTCTTCCAATTCAGGCTCCCTATCATCCCCTAAGTTTACCGATTCACTTCGGGCTTGGACTCTATGTTGATTTCTTTCCCTATCAAAGTTTTGCGCCCTACTCTCTACTTCATTTTTCGACTCTTCATGAGGTCTATTTGACATCTTTAAGTTTCTACAATATTCATAAATTACATAATTAAATAACTAAACCTCATCTCATCACATTAATATACAAAATGGCATGTACAGATAGACTCATTCTAGACCCAAGAATTCAGAAAACCTAGGCTCTGATACCAATAAATGTAACACCCCTATACCCGGTCCAATCGCACAAACTCGGTATAAGGCTATTACATTTGTTGCAAAACGGTTATGGCTAGATATTGTTTAATTTAAACTTTTATACATAGTATTATAACTTACCAACCACATTTGCAATCATATTTATAATTTCACTAATTCATTTCATGTACTTACCAAAATACTTCAAGTAACCCAAAATAGATAGAATTTCAAGAGTTTACATTTTAGTCCCTAACACAAAAAAAAACACATTTGGACTACCTATGTGCATGCCATTTTAAAACAAAATATGGTACCTACTCTTAAAGCTCTTGAGGATGTGATGAGATGAGAGATCTTCTAGCCCGACTCTATCTCTTCTAGTCTAACTGTACCTACGCATTAAAAATAAACGTGTTAAGCCGGTGAAGGCTTAGTAAGCACTACAAGAATAAATAGGTAAATAAACATAACAAAATATTTTAAACTTATTCAATTATTACATATTTACTCACATATAAGTTTCTTCAACTATGCCTTACTTTAATAAAATTTAACTTTCTTTTCTTTCTTTTTTTTCTTGTGTAAGATATCAAACTTACCTTAACACATCGATGATCCACTTTTGTTCACAACTCATATTCTTAGCCCAAAGTAGACTTTATAGAACACACCGGATATACGGAACAAATACAGAGGTGTATTATTATGCACTAATAAACAGAAAGCACTAGAGTGCTAAATAAAGAGCACTAGAGTGCTAAACATAGAGCACTAATATGCTAATAGTCAGAGAGCACTAACGTGCTAATTATCAGAGAGCGCGCTAAAGTTCCTTAATGGCATGCCACTAATATCCTAGTAGTTCTAAATTCCGTTTACTTGGGCATTAAAGTTGAATTTCATACATTTAAATATTTTACATAAATATTTCGAAAAAGATTTCTCATTTCTCCATCATTACGATTTAGTCCCCATTTCACAATTCACAAATGTCTCACTTTTTTCACATATATACTTTTATCACAACATTATTACTTAATGTTCAAACAATATACCATCTCATATTCTCCATCTATAATTTTCTTTACAAATTTCATAATTCCATAATCTAATTATCTTTTTTATTTACAAATTTAATTATATATTTTACGTACATTTCTATTCTAAGTAATTTCATACTACAATATAAGCATTTAAATAAAGATAATTTAAAAATCTTGTAGTACTTACAACAAAAGGTTGAGATGATGTATGTTCTTCTTCCTTCGCTCCTTAGCCTTCTCTTTTCCTTTTTCTTCAATTACGTCCTCTCGTTTCTTTTCTTTCTCTTCAATTTCATATAAAACATATAACATTTATATGTTAAAAAAAAAAACAATCAAATAACTTTCCTATACTATTTAATAAAAATAAACATGCATGGTATGATATTATCATTTCTTACCTTAGCTCACATTTCAATTTAATCCATTAATCAAAACTAACTTTATTTTATTTAAAACTAATTTCATATTTTCATTCAAATCCCACTTTAAACTAATTTCAACTTTTAAATTTCACTATAAACCCTAATTTCGAAATTCTCTCAATTTAGTCCCTATTAATTAAAAAAAACTATATTTTATTTTACAAATCAATCATTTTCTCAATTCTAACTTGAAATTCTATCAATTCAAACTCTAATACTTCAATTTATTCAACATGAACAACATCTAAAAATCCATTAACTTTCAAAATTTCAACATAAATCAAGTAGTATTTTATTCTAGGATTCTAAAAACTCAAAAATTACAAGAAAATGGACTAAATTGGCTTACCAATCAAACTTTGAACCTTGAAACCCCAAATTTTCTTTCTTTCTTTCTTTCCCTTTTTCTTTTTCTTTCCTTTCTCCCCTGTTTCGTTTGCTATTCTATTTTCTTTTTCATTCTTTTTGTTTTGTTTCTTTTATATTTTAATTTATTATATTAATATTATATTATATTAATTTCTTAAATAATAAGTAAATGTATATAATTATTACAAGTATATGTATAATATTTTTACACATGTATTTTACAATTACCATACACTTGTATTTATTTTTTTACTATACAAGTGTTATATATATGGTTTATTTACTAATTTAGTCCCTTAACTTTTCTCTATTCTATAATTCAACTTTTAACCTATATGCAATCTAGTCCTTTTACCTAATTACTCTTAATTTTAAACAAATTCACCTAACCAAAACCTAATTAACCACACAACTAATTTCGTAAATATTTTTAATAAATATTTACGATTCCATTTTATGAAAACAGAGACCCGAAAATACATTTTCCAGTTACCCGACTATCAGGTCACTACACAGCCCGTGTGGAAATGCCCAGGCCGTGTGGATCTTGGAAACAACTCTATTTGTCCGATTTTGGCTCGTTTTTCTCTCCTTTTGCTTCCAAATACTCTCCTAAGTATAAAAACATGAATTTAAAGGATTAGGAGCATCAAATTCACTAATTTACATAATTAATCATCCAAAAACGCATCAAGAATGGGATTAAAAATATGTTACTTTTATGGCTTACCATGTTGCAACTTATGCAAGAGCACGCGAGGGCCAAATAAGTACTTATACTTGTGTTTGGAATGATAACCACTAGTCATGCAATCCATGAGTTTGAGAATTGTGGAGAATATCCAAATGGTTAAAAGCAAAAATTAAAGTTATGTTGAATATCTAAAATAAATCTAGTAGGATTTCATAGTGCCAACTTTGATTGGACTTTTCAAGTCTTTTTGCCAATCTTTTGGTGTGATTCTAGTGTCCAAATTGTAGGACCCAATTTATGCTCGGGCCCATACCAAAATAATTATTATTACAATAAATAAACTATTAAAAACCCAAAATTCTTTAAATGTCCAGTCCATTACAAAATTTCAAACCCAAATATACGGCCCAATACCTAACTAAACCCTAACCCATTTACAAGCTAGCCCAAAACACTAAGCCTAATCTGAAACCGGCCCGAACGGCCCAAAGCAGATTTCAGCAGAAGAAGCGAAACCCTAGAGAATTCCGGAGGCTTCGGCGCACGCGACGCGTGCCTCCACGCGCGCCACCACGCGCACGCCACGCGCGAGCCTTCACCAACACACCTCCGTACGTGCCACGTCCACGCCTCTGTACGCGGCCTTGTACCTGCAAAAACAAACAAAGCAGCAAGCAAAAGGAAAAAACAGGGGGAGAGCAGACAACGAAAAATAGAAATTTTTCTCTTGTATTTTGTAGTTTCTTTTCTTTCGGCTATATAAACAAAAGCCAACCAATGTATTTTTCTCTTCACAATCTATGAATATACAGAGAAATACAAAAAAAAAATCAGATTCAAAAGGTGATTTCTACAGTTTTCATCACTATTCATTTTTTGATACGAGTATAAAAATATATAGAAATAAAAGAGAGAGAGAGTAAAAGAAAGAGATTTACCCGGAATCGGAGTCCGTCTTCTTCGTCACAATCAAAGTGAGAGGGATTTCGAGGCCATGGTTGATAGCCCTCGAGACTCCAAATAATACATTCGGGCTTTGCCAGTCGCCGTTCATTATGATGTAAGGGCGTCCGTTCGAAGGGGTTTTGGAGTTGGCCGATTAGGGGAAGGATTAGGAGAGTGTTTAGGTTTTTTTTTTTTTTTCTGTTTTAAGTGGCCGAATGGCTAGGGATTAGGTTTTATTTTTGTTTTTATTAAGATGCATGAAATGGCACCGTTTAGGGCCTGTTTCAGTGGCTCTAAAACGGTGCCGTATAGGCCACAACCCGATGACTCGACCCATATGCGGCTGAGACCCGCGCGTTTTAGTCTCCGAGGGTATATTTTCACGTTTAGTCCTTCTATTTTCGTGCCGCCATCCGATTAGATCTGTTATACCTTTTTATGTTTTTTAATTAATCTCTGTAATTCATGCCCCCTTTCAATTTGGTCCGACTTGCACTGCGTTTTGGCTTTTGTATTATTTCTTTGGTTTACCCCTAATCATTTATGCGCATTTGGTTTGATCCTTGCGCATATTTAAATGATTTTATTTATTTATAAAGTAGCCCTTTGATTTTATTTTTATTTCGATTAAGTACTTTCTTAACTTTTGTTTATAATCTTTGCAACTTTTTTCTTTTTTTAAATTTATTCATTATATATTTTTAAAAGCTGTTTTAATAAATTATTTTGAATCATTTTATTGATTTTACAATGTTTTAAGTTTTTTTTTTTTAAACTTCCATTTGTATATATATTTTATTTATTTATCATATAAATATTTGATTTCAAAATTTCCTATTTCTTTGTTTTAATAATTTGCATAACTTTTTAACTTAAATACTCTTACATACAATTATTTTATATATATACATACATAATTTATATTAAAATTATCTCATTTTATGTATATATTATTAATTTCATATTATTTTATGTATGTATTTTATTTTAAATCCATATATGTATATGTATTTTATTTTAAATCTATATATAAATATATAATTGTTCTTTTAAAGATCTTATTTTAAATTATATTTATTCCAAACACTTTCACATGTCATTATTATTTATATATGTACATTATTTTATATCGAGTTTTTTTATTATTACATGTATATTATTTAGATTGACACATATTATTTTATATATATCATTGGCTTATCTTGTTTTAAAACTTGCTATATGTTATTTGTATTAATTGGCTTGCCATTGTATGTACCCAAATTCATTCCCTTCAAATTTCATATTACGATCATTCATTAGTATAATATTTTATCCATGTATATTATTCAATGTCTGTAATCTTGTTTATTTACATTATCGCATTGTGATTCAAACTTTAACATCTTGATTGATATTAGTAGTTCCATTGTTATTCCAAATAGGCTAATAAAATGCATTTTGAGCCAATTTTAAAATTGTATATTTGAAAATTCTTCAAAATAAGGCAATATTTGTGTGTTTGGAAATTCGAGAAATCGTGCCCTATCGTGCTGGGTTTCGGTTTTCTGTTTGACCAAATAACCAAATATCCTTTTAATCGCATATTTTGAAAATCAAAGATGATCTCGGTGTCGGGGTATAAACGTGTCATATCCTAACGTGCTGGATGTGATGTTTTTATTCCTTTGGAACGGGTGAATCTTGAGATTCAATTCGAAATTAATTAACATTCTTTAAAAAAGAATCACACATTAAACATTTTCAAGTTTTCGACATTAGGACATCAATTAATCAATTTGGTACCAATTTTGGGCGTTGCGAGGGTGTTAATCCTTCCTCGCACGTAACCGACTCCCGAACCCGTTTTCTTCTTGAAATTCGTAGACCAAAATTGATTTCTTTTAAAAAATAAAACAAAACGTTTTATAGGTGACCCGATCACACCTAAACAAAAAGGATTGGTGGCGACTCCATTTTCATATTTTTAAAGTCGATCCCCATTTTCCAAAACTTAAAAAATGGTTTCGACACAAATCATATAGGTTCAAGTTATCTTCAAATTGGTTTTGAATCACCTAATTTTGAGGTCTATAGCTAGAGATATGATTGCTTTCATAAAACAATGCATTTCCCTACAGGAAGTTCAAGCTTTATCACAACATTTCATAAAGATGTAATGAATTGTCATTGTATGCATAGTAGATATGAAATGTAATGGAGTTGATCAGATAGTAATGTTAACAAGTAATGGTTAAGCTTTTGTATGTAAGAGATTGAATGCATGCATTTAGTTGCCTTAATTGTATAACAAAAAGTAAGATAATATTGAAGTCATATTGAGCACCACTAAGCATAGGGGTATGGTCAGTGCGTTGAATTCGTTTTCCACGCATAAGTTGAGGATCAGACACGAGAAGAAGTAGCAAAGCTCTGCATTAATCCCAAGTTGCATCACACTAAAGTACATTTGTGCTTTCAAATTCTTTTGATTATGTACAAAGTTATGGATATTAGTTGGTACGTACTTAGGGATGTTTTGTATTTCACTCAGCACTTGTTATTAGTGGGAGAAGTTATGGTTAATTATGGCATTTATGATTATGATTAAGTATGCATATGTGTTTCATATGGCATAAGAGTATATGGTAAATTTTATGGCATGTTGAATGGTATTTTGGTTAGCAATTAGCTTTATAATAGTTGAGTATTGTTTTTTATAAGTGAACAAATGCATGTTTGAGGTGTTGAAAGTGAATTTTGGATTATTCTACTAATACCCATTAAAGTTTCTAGAACAACATTTCGCTAAAACAGTTATCCGTTATAACAACATTTCGTTATAACAATTAAGTTTTTAGAAGAACCGATTTTTTATGTTTTATTTTAACCTTCTATAACAACTTTTCACTTATAACAGTAACATTCATACTTATGAAGTATATTCTTTATTAAATTAGTTCTCTATAGCAATATATAGTCTAAATTTTTAAGTACAATTATAGTTATTCATATAAGCAAGCCTATTAATTATCATTTATTAAATGAAAATTATCTCAATTAAAATATTATTTCAATAAAATGATTAAATTTCACTAAAGAAATTTATTAATCATATTTTATTAAATGAAAATAATCTTCAATGAGTGGAATTAAAGATATTTATTTGATGAAAATTCATTATATGAATTCTATTGTATTCTTAAAACGATTATCTCTTGTATAATGAATTCGTTATAAGTTCAGATCATATCTACTCTTTTTGACACAATACTTAGAACTACACATAGCCCTTCCTCAACCTATAAAAAGGAAAATAATGCACTCCAACGCACTTGAACTTACGTCCTCTTGTATTGACAATAATGCTCATACCAGTCGAGCTAAGACTTTATCGACTTATATAGAAGATTTTTAAAACCAAGTGTAAGATACAACAATTTCACAAATTGATTGATATATATATAAACAAGATATATACACATTTGCATAAAACCAAGCATAATCTAAGATTAATCATTTCACTAGAAAAGCACTTCATATTTATGTTTATGTATATACAAATAAGATTATCATGTATAAGAATTTATAAACAACTTATAAAATCTTTTGATGCGAAACTTCATAGGTTATATAGACTATACCATTCCCAACATTAACCAAGGAAAAAAAGTATGCAAGTGAGAAAGCTAATGCAAAATGGCATAAACTTTGACATTTACAAAACATATATAAGGGTGTCATTCGGCATTAAAATTGTTTCAGTTTCATTTGCTAAAACTTGAGATCATATAACTTGACAGGCAGCATGACTAAAACTGAAAATGTACCACACCAAAAAATGGAAATCCTACAAAAAGAAAAACATTCTAGTACACAAGTTGTGGTTCAAATTCAGCAAAATCAACAGATCCAGATTCAATCGGCGGCATCAGATACGTAGCTAGGAGCTCTGAAGCCAATGCTGCAATTAATGGAATCCTCTTCAAGTTCTTCACCAATGGAATATCAGAGGTCTCCCCAACAGCAAGCAACTGTTCATTGATCTCAACCATTTTGTCCAACCTCCTCTTGAACTCTGGATTCTCCACATCCAGCACAGCAGGGAAAATCCTGGCTGTTGTGCGGTTTGTCTGTATGCAAGAAATTTCATTATTAACAACTAAATGATGACCAAAACTCTCTAGAGTTCATCATATGTTACATGCCAAGGTCTTATAGAATGACAGTGGAACCAGAATCAACCTCAATGATGACATGCATGTCAAATTCTTTGGTGTCGAGTCCAATGCCCTCATAGAAAGCAGTGCGCTGACAGTCGTTGAGGTACATAGTAACATATACCTGCAGGACAAATTTGTTAAATTTGAAGGCTATGTAGTGTTGATATAAATAACAAAAAAGCTGTATGCGATCAAAGATGACATGGAAACAAATGGATTACCGAGAGGCAGAAAAATCTAGACCATAGCTTAGCCTTCCAATCATTAAGGAATTGAGGCTGTGCCTTGAGCAATGCAGAGAAGAAGTCGCCGTGACGGTTTTCATCCTGGCACCAGTTCTCAAAATACTTGAAAATAGGATAACATTGGTACTCTGGGTTTTCTTTGAGATGCCTGTAGATTGTAATGTATCTCCAGTACCCAATTTTCTCAGATAAATAAGTGGCATAGAAAATGAACTTTGGCTTGAAAAAAGTGTACTTCCTAGCTTTTGTCAAGAAGCCAAGGTCTAATGCCAAATTGAAATCGGATAAACCCTTGTTCAGAAACCTGTAGTCAATCAAATGGTAAACTTATTTGGGTTTTTTGTTAATGGATTGGCCATAAATAAAGGGAAAAGTATGACTGTGCTTACCCGGCATGCCTGGCTTCATCCCTTGACATAAGAGAGAAAATCTCAGCCACAACTGGATTGGTTTTCTGTAGTATCAAATATTAGGGAACCAAATGAATATGAGGGGAGAAAAAGAGGGTTGTGAAAGACTAAAATGAATATTACCTTGAGCCTCCTTCCAAGTTCTTTGTAGAGGAGAAAACCAGAGAACTCAGCGGTACAAGACCTCTCCAAGAACTCAACGAAGATTTGTCTCAAAGGACCATCAATCTTATCAGCAGCTTCTTTGAACTCCTTGTTCCTTACAAAGTGAGTCTGATTGTAATCAGTCTTGAACTCTTGCAGCAGTGCCTCAAATTCGGACTGGTTAAGGTTCTTGTTAATCTCAGTGTTGAAAAGCGTCTCCATTTCATCAAAGTCGGTGGTGTAAAACCTTGGTGTCAAAAGGGTCTCTTTGATGGCGGTTTTGGCAGCTTTCTTGCCACCCTTCACGGCGGCCTTTGTTGTTGACTGGGAAGTTGATGACATTCTGACGGTGGTGAACTTCCCATATCGGGTGCTAAAAATTGGACTGCTTGTACTGAATTTGGAGATAGGCTTTACAAGGGCCATCTCCGTTGCCATTTTTTCTTTGCTTTCAGTGGTAGAGACAGAAGAAACAGAGCAGAGGACAGTGGGTTAAGCTATTTTGTTTTATAGTGGACTAACAGTTGATTGAATCTCATCCAACGAAATCCGTGTCTGTGAATCGAAACCTGACACGTGTGATATCCCATAGCTGTTCTTGATTACTCTGTTTGTTTCTGATTATGGGCTGTATGGCTAAGGATTTGTGGTCTACCTTTCACGCCGCTTGATTTTAGTCCATAACCCAAATATCTCTCCCCGTCCTTCCTCTTCTTCTCAAACCCCACCACTCCCGGCAGGAGGAGTGAGTAAAATTTGTTAGGGTAAATTTTTAAAATAGTCATTTTTGTTTGTCTTATATTATATTTTAGTTATTTATATTTAAAATATTATATTTTAGTTAATATTTTAGTTACTGAATGTTTATTATCGTTAGTAGTGTAACGGTAAGTTGGTGTGGCACGTTAAATCATCATTTTAAACGAAAATTTTAGGTTAAATTTTAGCTCCAAACAAAAAAATATGGGGACCAATTATATAATTTAACCTAAAATTTTTATTTGAAATGATGATTTAACGTGCGTCAGTTTATCGTTACACCGTTAACGACAATTAATGGCTCAGTGACTAAAATGTTACGACGCGTTAACGTAAGTGACGAAAATGTAATATTTTAAATATAAGTGACTAAAATATAACCTGGGGTAAATAAAAGTAACAATTTTAATAGTTTACCCAATTTCTTAAACCCATTAAATCCAAATCAAGTTAATCTTAATTAATTTGTTCCATCAATTTTCAATTTTAATCGAATAAATTAAATAAAATTTTAATTATTAAATCCAAAATCGGGTAAATTACCCAAATATACCAAAAAAATTAAAAATTTACGGAATTGGGCCGATTTTTAGAAAATTTCCAGAAAAGAGCCATTTTCCCTCAAAACGCGTCCACGTCAGCGCGTTTTGAGGGGAAATGCTGACAAAGCGCGCCCACGGGCGGCGCTTTGTGCCACTCGACAAGAAAAGCAAGCTGCGTGGGCGCTTTTGCTGAGGTGGCATGTAACAGTCCGATTTAGACCCTAATCGGAACGGTGGTTTTGGGACCACGAATCCGAGTCCGAAAAATATTTAAATATTATTTTATGTGTTAATTATATGTGAATTAGTATGTGTGAAAGTTTCGTATAAAAAATTGATTGTTTGTGTGCTTAATTAAATAAAAGGACTTAATCGCGTAAAGAACAAAAGTTATAAACCATAGTGTAAAGTACTAAATTGATAATAGTTTCATAAATTAAAGTATTGGAATGTTAATATAGCCAAAATTAAGATAGTGGCCGGCCAAATGAAGCATGAAATGATGGTTGGAATTTGTTTATTATATTTTTATTATGTTTTAATGTTATAAAATATAATTTGATAAATATTAAATGAATAAAAGTGATGAAAGATGGAAAAAGTCTCCATCTTCTTCTTGTTTTAACCGAAACTAAAAGAAAAGAGAAAGAAAGAATCCTAGTTACATTCGGCCATTGTTGAGCTTAATCAAGGTATGTGTTCAACTCGGTTTTTGATAATTTTTACGTTTTTGAGATCGTTGCTTAGAAATCTTCAAGACCCATGCTTTAATTTTTGAGTTTGATGAATATTTTGAGTTGAGCCATTGTTGATAGTTTGTTTTTTATGTTGTTTAAGGATGAATTATGATAAATATGTGTTAGATTTATAAGTTTTGTCTTTGAAATTTTGATGAATTGAGTATGTTGGACTAAATTACAAAAATAATAGTTTGAGGGACTAAAATGTGAAATTAATGAATTATATGGGCTTGTATGGTCATGGGTAAAATTCAGCATAGCTTGGGTATGAAGAAATTTGATGTATTTTGTGTTTTGTGCAATAGGGACTAAATTGTAAAAATTGTAAATGTCAGGGGTAAAATTGTAATTTACCCAATTATGTGTTGTTGGATTAAATTGAATGAGAAAAATGTTGAACGAATCCATTTTTGAAATGATTAGATCAAGAACAAAAAGAAACGGGATTGGATCGGGGAAAAGCTAAGTTGAACGAATAGCCGGAAAACCTAAACCGTCAATTTCAGAGGTAAGTTTTAAGCAATTAGATGAAATGAAATTTGAATATATATTTAATGTGTGTATGAATAATTGAATTAAGCATATTAAAATACATTTGCCGAATGTGAAATGGAATGGGATCAAATATTTATAAATTAGCCGAATGTAAAGTTGGTGTATATATAAATGTATAAGTGTTGGTTCATGGAGTAATGTGAGTATATGAATGAGTAAAAAGGTAGCTAAATGTGAATATGAAATGAGAGAGATGTTTGTTTTGAATAGATGGATGTAAATATATATATACATGTATATTAATTGTCTTAGAATGAAATGGTATGACATAATGAAATTGAGTTGTTGTTGGATATTTGAATATTTGTGTATGTATGTATGAGAATGAAATTTTAAGTGTTCGTATAAATAAAGAAAGGTTCGGATAATAGGCACTATGTGTGCGAGCTTAAACACCGAGCACTGTGTGTGCGAAATCGGTTGAATGGCACTATGTGTGCGGAAAATGAGTAATGACACTAAGTGTGCGATACATTACCGGAAGATGGCACTATGTGTGCAAATTATTAAGTAATGGCACTAAGTGTTCGATACGTTACATGAGTTGCACTGTGTGTACGGATTATCGAACCTCTCAAGGACATGAACCAATGAATGGATATAATGAAAAGAGACATGTAGGTAAGTGATGTATGAAAATTGAATAACGTGGTGCTAATGAGGTAAGTTGCTTTTGTATACTAAAATATGGAAATATGATAAATTCATTAACCTTTGAGCTTGTTTGAAATGGATATAGGGCTTGTGATCATTCGGTTTTGGAGATCTAATGAATATGATATTGTTGTATAGTAAAATGCTATATGTAATGCTGATACGAACCGTGTGAAAAATATAAATGTCGGTAATGACAATATATATCGCAAAGAAAAAGAAATAAAATAAAAAAACACACAGATTTTACGTGGAAACCCTTTCGGGAAAAAAACCACGGGCAGAGGAGAAGAAAAATTCACTATGTCGAATTCGAACACCATTACAAGAGGAATAGACTATGTCTATTTATAGGCTTGTAAAACCTAATTCTAATCAAAGTTAAAATATATTATGTTAATAAATGCTAAATATATTATACTCATAAATACTAAATCTTCTAGAAAGAAGATATATTTTGTTTAGCTTGACTTGCAAGCAATATCTTAGAATTTGGGTCACACAACTCTAACAATCTCCACTTTGACACGAATTCTCAACAAACAAGTTCTTCATCGCGAACTCTCAACGAACAAGTTCTCCACCTCTTCCATAAAACCCCTTGAGGGTTTAACTTCAACAATGAACACCAACCAAATCTAAGCAATGCTCAAACTTGGTTATAGGAAGTGACTTAGTCATCATATCTGCAGGATTTTCATGAGTACTAATTTTGCTCACAACAATATCACCACGAGCAATAATATCACGAACCAAACTATGCTTCACAACTGGGGAGAACACATCTGTGAAGTCCACTCCTGGAATTTGACTGTAACCCTTTGCAACAAGCCTTACTTTATATCTGGGTTCTTCAACTCCTGAAGTCCCTTCTTTCTTTTTAAACACCCATTTACAGCGAACAACCTTTTTACCTTTAGGAAGTTTCACAAGATCCCATGTTCTATTTTTATGGAGTGATTCCATCTCCTCTTGCATAGCAAACATCAACTTTTCTGAGTCTTCACAGCTAACCGCCTCAGAATAAGTAGACGGCTCTTGGTTTGCATCTATATCTTCAGCCACATTTAAAGCATAAGCAACTAGATCAGCCTCAGCATACTTCTTTGGAGGCTTAATTTCTCTTCTAGTTCTGTTTTTGGCGATAGAGTATTGTGGTGAAGAAGCAACTCTATTCTCAATTTTTGTACTGGCTTGAGGAGTCGACTCTGTATTAATCTGATGCTCCACCTGCTTTTGATTTTCTTTATTGGAAGAGTCTTTAAGAGATAAGTTGGGTAGCATAGCAGTTTCATCAAAAATAACATCTCTGCTAATCACAACTTTTCTATTTTCAGGACACCATAACTTATACCCTTTTACACCAGCTTTATAACCAAGAAAAACACATTTAATGGATCTCGGTTCCAATTTTCCATTATCAACATGAGCATACGCAGGACACCCAAAGATCTTTAAATCAGAATAATTAGCAGGATTACCAGACCATACCTCTTGTGGGGTCTTTTTCTCAATGGCAACGGATGGAGATCGGTTGATCAAAAAACATGCAGTAGAGGCTGCTTCGGCCCAAAATGACTTTGGTAAGTTGGCATTTGACAACATACATCGAACTTTCTCTATGATCGTTCTGTTCATTCGTTCTGCAATGCCGTTTTGCTGTGGAGTATGATGAACTGTCAAGTGTCTCACGATGCCTTCTGACTTGCATAGTTTATTAAACTCATTTGAACAAAACTCTAAGCCATTGTCTGTGTAGAGGTATTTTATTTGTTTTCCCGTCTGTTTTTCAATCATAGTTTTCCAAAACTTAAATGCGGAAAACACATCACTTTTCTGCTTCAGGAAGAATGCCCAAACTTTTCTAGAAAAATCATCAATAAAAGTTAGCATATAATTAGCTCCACCTCTCGAAGGCACTCTTGATGGCCCCCACAGATCAGAATGAATATACTCCAACGTTTCCTTCGTGTTATGGATTCCTCTGGTGAATCGAACTCTCTTTTGCTTTCCAAAAACATAGTGCTCACAGAACTTCAGTTTGCAAATTCCTTGCCCATCAAGAAGTCCTCTTTTGCTCAATTCTGCCATGTCATTCTCACTCATATGCCCTAGGCGCATATGCCAAAGTTTAGTAATATCATCATTTGACAAGGAAGAGGAAGCGATAGCTGCATCACCAATAATAGTAGAACCCTGCAAAACATATAACTTGGCAGTCTTTCTCTGTCCTTTCATCACAACGAGGGAACCTTTGGAAATATTCAAAATCCCACTTTTAACTGTGTATTTGTACCCTTTTAAATCAAGAGTACTTAACAAAATTAAATTTCTCTTCAATTCTGGAACATGTCGTACGTCGCTAAGTATTCTGACAACTCCATCAAACATCTTAACTTTAATTATTCCAACACCTGCGATTTTACACGAACCATTATTTCCCATCAAAACAACACCTTCAGACATGTTTCGTAAGTTGTAAACCAATCCCGATTGGGACTCATGTGAAAGGTGCGGCTGAATCAAGTATCCACTCTCGCTTCACTTTAGAATTGTTGATGAGCGACTAGAAGTTCGCCATCGCTGTAGTCTTCTACAACATCTGCTTCACCAAAATTTTCTGGTTGTTTTCCCTTTTGATTCGTAGCCTCCCTTTTAATCTTGTTTTGTAGCTTATAGCACTCAAATTTAATGTGCCCTTTCTTCTTGCAGAAGTTGCAAGTTTTACCTCTGTTTGAAGACTTCGATCTACCCTTAGATTTACCGCGAGGATTTCGTTCCTATGTCCTTCCACGATCATCATCAGCATTCCGATCTTGTCTCCCACGAACAATGAGACCCTCTCCCTGAGAGTCGGGTTTAACCACAAGATGCTTCATCTTATCATATGAGGTCAAAGAATCATAAACCTCATCAACTGTGAGAGACTCGCGGCTATATAAAATCGTGTCTCTAAAGGTTGAATAAGACGGGGGCAACGAACAAAGTAGAATCAACCCTAGATCTTCCTTATCATACTGAACCTCCATTGCCTCCAAGTTTGAGAGAATTTCTTTAAACACTGTTAAGTATTCGTGCACAGATGCACCTTCCTCCAAACGATGAGCATAAAGACGTTGCTTCATATGCAACTTGCTGGTTAGAGTTTTCGACATACATATTTGTTCTAGCCTCTTCCATAATGAAGCGGCAGTCTTCTCCTTTATCACATCTTGCAAAATTTTGTTAGACAAATGCAGATGTAACTGTATTAATGCCTTTCGATCCTTGCGCTTCTTCTCTTCCTCCGTCAATGTCGAAGGCATCTTATCTACCCCTAGCAGGGCTTCCTCTAAATCCATCTGTGCAAGAACTGCCTGCATCTTTATCTGCCACAACGCGAATATGGTGTTACGATCCAATAGCAGAATTTCATACTTCAAAGACGTCATTACCGTGATCGAGATGAAAAACCTGGAAGCTCTGATACCAATTTGTGAAAAATATAAATGTCGGTAATGACAATATATATCGCAAAGAAAAAGAAATAAAATAAAGAACACACAGATTTTACGTGGAAACCCTTTCGGGAAAAAAACCACGGGCAGAGGAGAAGAAAAATTCACTATGTCAAATTCGAACACCATTACAAGAGGAATAGACTATGTCTATTTATAGGCTTGTAAAACCTAATTCTAATCAAAGTTAAAATATATTATGCTAATAAATGCTAAATATATTATACTCATAAATACTAAATCTTCTAGAAAGAAGATATATTTTGTTTAGCTTGACTTGCAAGCAATATCTTAGAATTTGGGTCACACAACTCTAACAATCCGGTTAATGATCAAGTTGAATTGATTTAAATTGTATAATGATTTGTTGTATATATTTCCTTTTGCTTATAACTTACTAAGCTATATTAGCTTACTGTACGTGTGTTTATTTGACTCTTGTATAGATCTTGAAGTCTAAGTGTGCGAATTTTAAAATACTGAGCACTAAGTGTGCGAAATCGGTCGTTATGCACTAAGTGTGCGAAATCGGACAAGGAGCACTAAGTGTGCGATTAATTTTTATATCTTGGATTTAATTTTGGGTAACTGGATATTATGAGATGATATTAATTGAAATCAAATAAGAGTGATAAATTAGTTTAGATGGAATGCATCAATTAATTTTATAGTTCAATTGATATGAGTTGACATGGAGTAATGCTTACAAAATCTCATTGATTTATACATGAATTTTATATATTGTATTCGGCCATGTGGAAGTTTGTATAATGAATTCATTTGATTAGTTTTAAATTTTGAATATGTGATTTATATGGGTTTGAAGTGCAAGTATAAGTTCGGTAAGTAAAATATATATATGCATGTGAAACCTATTATCGAAGGTTTGGAAGTTCGGCCTTTGGGATATGAAACGAGAAAGATTTTGAAAGGTGATATGAACTAAAGTCATGGTTATAAACCTTGGTTGTGAGTATATTATTCTGACTTTGCTAGTGTAGTGTTATAATGCATTATTGTTGTGAAATTGCTATAACTTACTAAGCTTTTGAAGCTTACTTTGTGTACTTTTCTTATGATTATAGAGTTTCAGAGACTTGCTCGGGTTGGAAGTCGAAGGAGATCTCATCACACTATCTAGTTTTCGCTTCGGTAAATAAATGCTTGAAGATTTGGTTATGTGGCATGTATAGACTAGTTATGATATGGTTGGTTTTGAAATTATATATATAGCCATGCGAAAATGGCTTGATTATGATGTTAATGGTTCCGTATTCGGTCTTTTCTTAAGTTTAATTTGGAAGTATGTTTCATGGTAAATATGTTTGTAATGTGGTTATATGATTTTGCAATGAAACAGTTTTTGGTTAGCAGCAGTGATGTGATTTTAAAAAATCACCAAAAATAGGAGAAATGGAATTAGAAATTGAATAGGATATAGAATTAAAACTTATTGTGTCTATTTTTATATGAAAGAAACAGAGTAGGAAAAGAAATTTTATATTATGAGATATTTAAATTTTAGTGAGACTGGTTCTGAATGACTTCGTGATCCCCTATTCTGTCTTGGAAAATTATTAAAAATTATACAAAAATAATCATGGAGCATAGTTTATATGATTAGAATCCTTAATGAGTCTATTTTTTATTGGAATAAACGAGAACATTATTTGAATTCTGTAAAATGAGATAACTGAGTTTTTGTAAAGATAGGTCAGAACCATCAAACAGTGAAATAGTGGAAATTTTAATGAATAAACTGTACTAATTGGCCACATGAAAAATTTTGGAAAAATTACAGTAAGTAGATATATAAGTCTAGTATCAAGGAAAATTTACGGATCCAAATTTCGAGTTTTTTAGCTTGATTTATGGTCAATTTAGTCAACATGATGCAGATAGACAGTTTCAATTTTTATGCCCCGGATTAGTAGTTAAGTCTAGTAATGCCTCGTGCTCGACTCCGGCAACGGTCTCGGGTAAGGGGTGTTCCATGGCACAAAAAGCGTCCCTAGGGGCGCGCTTTAGACTTGCAACGGTCAAATTTTTTTGACCGTTGGTGCCACATCAGCAAAAGCGCACTTACGTGGACGCGCTTTGCTGAGGTGGCACAAAGCGCGTCCCCTGGGGCGCGCTTTAGGCCGAACGGTCAAATTTTTTTTGACCGTTGGGCCTCCAATGGTCAAAAAAAAAACCTATAAAAACCCCCAACCCTTTTATTTTTTTTCACACTTTAATCCTTACTCATTCTTCTCTCAAATTCCTCTCAAATTTCTCTCAAATTTCTCTTAAAGTCCTTCAAACTTCCTCTGAAATTTTGAAATAGTCTTTTACTATTTACAAAAAGCCCTTTTTAATTTTTTTAATATATTTTTTTTGGAAAATTTTAAAATTTTCGTTCGTATTACAATGGCCGGGGAATTACTTCGTCTAGACGATAAGCACATCTCCGTCGATCAAATGAAAATGGTAAGTTTTAATCTTAATTTTTCAATATTATTTAATATTTTTTACAATTATGCAATTTTAATTAATTTTTATTTTATAATTTTTTAAACAGTCTGTAGATCAGGTGTTGCAATGTTATATTCGCAATATGCATGGCCCCCATCGCCGTTGATAGAGAATTACCTGCGGGAAGCGGGTTTTTGGCACGTGGCCACGATAGGCGGGGGGTTCAAGTTGGAGCCGCCTTTGATCAGTGCGTTGATAGAGAGGTGGAGACCCGAAACGCACATTTTCCATCTTCCATGCGGAGAGTGTACCATCACTCTGGAAGATGTGTAGTTGCAGTTGGGATTACCGGTGGACGGGTCGGTAGTCACGGGGTCCGCAACTTCTGGTGATTGGGGAGCCGTATGCTACGAGCTTTTGGGTGCCATTTCGGATAACATTCAAGGAGCTCGGATCGAGATGGCCTAGTTACGAGACACATTCCCAGAGCCGAATGAGGGTTCGACCGAAATAGAAAGAATACGGTATGCTCGGGCATACATTCTTCAGATAATTGGAGGCTATCTGATGCCGGACCTTTCTAGAAACCTCGTACACTTGAGATGGCTGCTGAAACTTGTTGATTTCAGAGCAGCCGGTGAATTGAGTTGGGGGTATGTCGTGCTATCGAGGTTGTATCGGGAGATGTGCGGGGTGACGCGGCCGAGTAAAGTGAAAATCGGAGGTTGCCTATCACTACTACACTCATGGGCACGGTTTCGATTTCTATTTTTACGTCCTCGACTCGACCAACCATATTCATTCCCACTGATAACGAGGTAAATTTAATGTTATATTTTACAATTATTACGTAGATTTATAGTATAATTGTATGCTAAAAATTTATTTAATTAGGTGGAACCATTCGGCGAGTTATGCTGGAATACCTACCTCGCTTGAAGATATACGGCTTCTATTGGACCAACGGTCGAAATCACAAGTAAGTTTCGAATTTCGTATTTATAATTTAGTATTTCATATTTAGTGTTTAGTATTATGTATATAACTAATATTTTTGTAATGTTAATATAGTTTCAATGGACACCGTACGAGGATCCGGCAATTCGAGCAGTAATTCTGGAGGAGTTCTTGCAAAATCCAAATTGTTGGCACGTGAAGGTCCCATTGATCACCTATGCGACCGTGGAGATGCACCAGTCAGATCGGGTTCTGCGACAATTTAGATTCCGGCAACCGATTCCTGTGCAACCTGAGGTGCTCGATGATGAGCACACAGTGGACTTACGGCAGTTGCACATGGATTGGCCAAGATTTTGGTCAGCACATATCGAAACGTGGGAGAACCGGTATGACTATTTACCCGACCGGAACCGATCGTCGTTCGGAGTTAGCGTGCGTGTTGAATACATGCCATGGTTTAGGATCCATGGTGTCGTATTTGTTGTCGGAAGAAGAGAGGCGACGACAACTTCGCCAACAAAGGAACGTCGGGCCCCTTAAATCCAAGGAGAAGAGGTGATGAGCGGGGCCATCACAGCGCCGACACACGATCATCGGGCCCATCAACGCGCGCCCACACAATCACGGGCCCATCGATTCGGTAAGCGACACACCGACATCACAGCCTTTACCCTTTATGCCGGTGCGCACTCTACCCCTTATATGTATCCTAACCCATATATGTTTCCTTTTCCGCCCCCACCGGAGTTGGAATGCATGGTCGGGTTCGAGTCCGTTCTCGACTACTCCGATCGCCACCGATCTTGAGGCCGCCGCCGCGCGTGAGGATCACGGGAGGCGCCGTCGGGGAGCACTTCTTTTACCAGCCTCCTTCGCCATACGGATTGCACACCCCGCCGTGGTTTATGCAAACACCTCCGGGTCGTTATTTTATCAAGGTGGGTCATCCTCGCAACACCCACAACCAGACCCACTACCGGAAGAACCGGAATCCCCGCCGAGGTTCCACGACCCGCTAAGCGGAAGCTAGAAGAAGGAGGAATCCGGTAGCAGAATCGCCCGACCGCCCCGTGTGGCACTCGATTCCGACCAAGCATCAACATTGATTCGGATGGGTTTTTTATTTTTAAATTGTAATAATTTTTTTAATAAAAAAGTTGTTTTTATTTGTGTTTGTAATTTAATTTTAATATCTTCACTAAAATAGAAGGTTTTTATTTTTTTGTATGTAATTTAATTTGAATTTTTAATAAAATAAAAAGTTGTTTTTTATTTTTATTTTTTGTAAGTTAGTTTTAATATATTTAATAAAATAATAGTTGTTTAATTTTTTTATTGTAATTTAATTTTAATATCTTAAATAAATTAGAAATTGTTTAATTTTTTTAATTGTAATTTAATTTTAATATATGTAATAAAATAAGAAGTTTTTTTATTTTTTATTTTTTGTAATTTAGTTTTAATATATGTAATAAAATTAGAAGTTTTCTTTATTTTTTTATTTTTTTGTAATTTAGTTTTAATATATGTAATAAAATTAGAAGTTTTCTTTATTTTTTTATTTTTTTGTAATTTAGTTTTAATATATTTAAGAAATAAGAAGTTTTTTTATTTTTATTTTTTGTAATTTAGTTTTAATATATTTAATAAATAAGAATTTTTTATTTTTATTTTTTTATTTCATAAAATAATAGTTGCTTATATGTTTTTGTAATTTAATTTTAATATCTTTTATAAAATAGAATTTGTTTAATTTTTTTTGAAATTTAATTTTAAAAAGGAGAAAGCGCGTCCCTGTGTAGCGCTTTGTCGGCATTTCCTCTCAAAACGTCTACGACGTGACGCGCGTTTTGAGGGAAAATGGCCCTTTTCCGTAAATTTTCTAAAAATCAGCCCAATTCCGTAAATTTTTAATTTTTTTAGTATATTTGGATATTTTACCCTCCAAAATTTCTATTCATAACAAAGCCTAAAATAAAATAAATACTTATTACTCAATATCTTAACACCCAACAATACTCGTATAAGTCAGACCTTACTTCAAAGTAAGCTTAATTACTCAAATAAATAAATAGATCTAATTACACCAACAAATAGATAACTAAATATAAAAATTACAATTAATTTAAATTAAATGGGATAAATATCAAATTTATATATAAACTTTGATTCAATTTGTAATTTGATACATGAATTTTGATTTGGTACAATTATATATATAACTTGAATTGCGACTTATATGTATACATGAAATTTTTATTATGGTTCAATTATACACATTTAAATAAATAAATACATACATTTTTTTTGTTCAAAACAAAGAATACATTCATTTATTTTCATATTTATTAATATAATTGTTTGTGTATATCATATAGTAATGTAAAATGATACTAATTCTATAATGTTGTTAATAATTTGTGAAAATTGAATCAAATCAAATTTTTCATATATAAAATTGTACAAAATTAAAGTTTTTGTATGATCTTTTACATTAAATCAAAGTTTATGTATATTTTTTTTATATTTATCCCAAATTAAATTGGTTGCAAAAACATATATCATTGGCTTTAATTTAAGCTTAAGAGGCAGATATTAAATGAAGAGTAGTTTTATAAAATAAAAAGGTGACTCTAAAATAAGGTTGGTTTTATTTTGATTATTCTAAAATGTTTTTTTTTATTTAGTTATCTTAATTAAAATAATTGTGTGAATTAATTATTATCATTAAAAATTTCATTTGTCACTATCAGACTGCTGACATGGTACATTAGTGACTCACAGGTGGCAATTTTTTTTTTGACAAAAGCTTAGGTACCTCTCTATAATTAATTAAAACATTTTTCTTTTTTTTTCTTAATTTAGTTATTTTAATTAAAATAATTATGCAAATTAGGCACAAGTTACTATTGTTAAAAATATCACGTGCCAATCTATTGAACTAATGTATCACGCTAATTCGCACAATTATTTTAATTAAAATGTCAAAATTAAAAAAAAAACTAAAATAAGACAAATCATAATTTATGTAAGAAGGTGCCTAATTCGGTGTTGCGCCATGTAATATTTCATTTTCACTATCACCATTCACAATCACTAAAAGTAGAATTTTATTTTTTGGAAAATCGATTCAACTAAACTAAAGATTTTCGATTCGGTTTAGTTGATTTTAGGATTAAAATGGGTTAATGTATTTGGTTTGTATAATTTAGTCAATTTATTCGGATTTTAATATAGAAAAATCAAATCAATTGAATATACACTCTTAAGGCCAGTATATTAATTTATTGAAGTGTTGTTCGTATTGTTGGATGACATGTTGTAATATCATGTATGACACCTTGCAGATAGAAAAATCAAAACACAAATACACATATATATAAATTGTTTAAGTAGATCAGTGAATATATTTATGTATGTGAAGCTTTGCTAATAGAATAATCTCTTAATAAGTCAACAGTACAACTACAAACTTACAGCATGTTTGGTTCAATGTAATGGCTATTCCATTACATGCCTATTACAGGCTTATTCTGTGGCCCCACACAAGCAGACGTTTGCTTCAATGGAATACCTATTGCGGGTGTATTCCATGCCGCGCTTAAGCAGCGATTTTTGGGGATTTCTATTCCCTTCCTTCTTCACCGTTTAGCTATTCGTTGCTTGAAGAACCCTTTTTTACCCTTACCAAAATTTCACCTCAAAAACACTCTCAATCGGCAGCCATTTTACGTACCCTTCGACTCCAGGCATTCCTCCTCTTCATCCAAGGTCAGGTAAACATTTTTGCTTCTGCTTCCTGCACATCATCTTCCTTCGTCATCTTAACTTAACTTGAACTTTGTCTTTTGCCTTTTCTTTTTTGTTTTATGTGTTCCTTACTGATTCATCGAAAGAAACAATGGCTAGAGGAATTATTGTGTAAAACCGAGATCTGAGATATGGGTTTCTTGGTAACAACCCTAATTTTTGCTGTGATTGGGATAATTGCATCTCTTTGTACCAGAATCTGCTGCAACCGAGGTCCCTCTTCTAATCTGTAAGTCCCCTTTAAAAAATTTCTCTCCCTCTCTCTTTTAAAGAATTAAATTTGCTATTCTATTAGACTATTAGCTTCTTCTTTTTTAATGTAAATTTCATATGCTAAAAATTTTAGCATTTTTTTCTCAATCTGGGTTTCATGTTCCTTTAATTATGTTTAAAGGGCATATTTCGATTGGTATATGAATGAAATATGCTTTAATTTGGCAATAGAAGTGAATAGCGAGTTATCACTGTGAACCAATGTTCAGCTGTAGGTGATGTGGTTGTTAACTCTGAACTTGAATGAATTTTATCTCCTATTATTGTGTTGGGTGGTAATCTATCAAGCTGATCTGTAACGATTTTCATTATGTAGTACCATTTTATGTTACTCTGAGTGTTCATTTTTTCTTGAAATGCCTGTGCTCAAATCCAGACATGATATTCAAGGACTCTCCAAATATATGTTAAAACTTGAAAAAAATGAATATAACCGTATCGAACCATGATATACCATATAACTTGTTTTGTCATCTAGGTTCTAAAGATTGGGTTGGGAATTATTTTGTTGGATTGTTATCCCCTGCCAATGAGATTAATGCCTTCTTAGATTTCCTTGTAGCTACTCATTGAAAACCATTTTTCATGTTGCTTTTTGCAGGCTCCATCTAACATTGGTTATGTCTTTTGCCTTTTCTTTTTTGTTTTATGTGTTCCTCAAGATGATAAAACAAAAAGGAAAAACTTTATTCTGTTTTCTTGGATGGTGGGTGGGATAAGGAGCTAGAGGAATTGCTTTCGATTCTTTTCCAAAAAGCATTATGTTAATTTTGAACATTTGTTTTCTGGTTTCAGTTTAGTGATGGTAAGGGGAGAAGCATTTTGTAGATTTAAGTGAAAAAGATAGGTTATGAGTTTAAAAGTTATGTGCTTATGTCTCTGGATAAAAACTCTCATTTTCAGAAAACGATAATGGGAAGACAGATAGGAAACTAGGATGCAATTTATGCAACTTCATGATATGCTTCTTAAGTTTAACCATGACTAAAACACTTTTCATTTTTTGTATTAAAGAATAGTTGGTTCTTCGTTTCACCTCTGTTGGCTAATGATATAGTTTTAATGCACTGCTTCCTTGGATGGGATTCATCCACTTTGTTTAATGCATTTTTTAACTATTCAATTGCAATTTTCAATATCAGATGTACTTTTCAGATGCTTTAAAGTTCACAGGCACTACGAAATAAGTTATTTTTTGGGAGCACTTTTCTCCCTAATTTTCTTTTTAAAGTGAATAGAATACCAAGAACTTCGAGATTCACAATCAGTTTGTTTAGTGCATTTTTCCATTACACGTGATGATGATACTGTATAATCTATTTGGTTAATGCAGATTTGATTACACATAAATTTCCTGTATAACGAAATTGATGTTGCAAATTAGCATGTTTATAGTTGTGAGGTTTTCTACTTCTGCATAGTTATCTTCTATAAGTTGAATTTGAGATTAAACAACTCCATAGATGGATGGTTAACATGAACCTACAAGGATTTCAGCTGAAAAATGCAAGAGAGCCATTATATGAAATTTGAATGTGGAAAAAGGACACAGAGCAAAGGAGAGCCCCAAGTGCTAGTTAAGGTTATCATGTAGCTTTTTTAATATTTCATTAATTCTTGTGTTAAAAGCCAGTTCCTCTGAGACATTACAACTGCAATATTAGACTATTGCAGGTTAGCAAGACCACTGGCTTGCAATGGCACTTCCCCTTTTTGTGTTTGTAATATTTGGGACGGTATGTATTAGCTTGGTATTATATTAATCTATTTCTAATTATCTCCATATAGCTTTTTCCTTCAATAGCCATTGAATGTTTTGATCTTCTTGAAATGAATCTGTCAATCCTTAGTGCAATTTTAGCAGTGGCATGGATATGATTTTAGTACCAATAGTCATTCCAAATTTCACGAAGTCATGGAATTAAGAAAAAAAAATACTTCTTTATGCCTATTGGCTTTTTGAAACTAGCTGAGAGTTAGGACAACATTAAATTATTTGAATAGATTTGCATGTCGTCCAATTACTGCTACTTTTGCTTCAAATAATTTGTTTCTTCTACAAGATGAAACATGTTTCTTGATCTAAAATCAGTTCTTTCTTATTAATTATATATATGGTAGATCATAGATGATGGAGTTACTTGTCATATGGTAAGAACGTATTTAGTAAAATGTTAAGAGCCAATAGAACAATAGACTCAATTTTTATTTTCAATCAATCAAATTCGAATGAGACTCGTAATAAATATTTTCAAGGATATATAATTTTGACAAAAAATACGTATGGTGTCCTTCTCCTATTTTTGAGAAAATTTGAATAAAAAAACTACATTGATGAATGCTGGGAAAATCAATTTCTAAAACTAATGAAGGTAGATTTAATTTGTGTCCCAATTCGTCCAATAGTGGCCATAGTTATGAAGTGGAGAGTAATGTGGGTCACTTTTAAGGAAATATAATAGGAATATTTTGCATCTTTTATCTCATTATGTTTCTCCTTCACAAATGAAATATATCTTTCTACTACCATATATAAAATCAATTATTAAATGTTAGTTTTGGAATATATTACTTAATGTAACTTAAAAGATTAACTTACTTATATATGTTTTATGTAACCTTTTGTTAATATATGAATATTATGTTTATGTAAAATATAATTCTCAAGTTATTTATTACTTCTAATATTTTTTATTGTACAATAATTAAATTATTTGTATCAATAATAATATTTTAGCACATTAATATGCATTACAGTTTAAAAATAATAAAGTAGATTATATATATTTTTATAGTATTATATTTTTAAATTTTTTAATTCATATAATAATTATATTAAGAATATTATTAAATTATTTTTTATTAAATTATATTTAATAATAATTATGTTAAAATATGATTAAATTATTTATTATTTTTATTAAATTATTTTTAATAATAATCTTATTAAAATTTAATAACAATAACAATAATCATCTACCTAAAAAAAAATTTTGCTAAGGGTATTCTGGTCATTTTAATTCTTCTCCTTATGCTATTACAACATCATTCCATTCAACCAAACACAAGAATTCTATTACAGCTCTATTCCATTCCATTCAACCAAACAATTGAATTACTTATTACACCTCTATTCCACTACACCTCTATTCAATTACACCTCTATTCCATTACAGCGAACCAAACGTGGCCTTAACCTAGTTTTGCGGATGGAGACTTGTGATTGTGAGGGTTCACGAACAAAGTGCACCATAGGTGAAGGTGGAGCGGATAGAGACTCACAACTGCGCCCGACTGAGAGAGAGAGGCTTCGGATTGTTGCGATGATGTCTTGAACAAGTATAAACGTCGTGGGTGCTTCAAGGGAAGAGCGATGATCATGGCGAAGCCTTTGGAGGGTGGTGAATGTCAATAATGCTTCAAGAGAGTGAACTACGGTTGAAGTGAAACCTTCAAACAAGGTATGACGACAAAGGAGTGTGCTGCAGTCGAGGTAAAGTCCTCGGATGGATGTGGGGCATTAACGGAACGTCAAGGAAGTGGACAATAGTCGCAACAAGATCTTCGAAAGAGTATAAGTGAAAGTTAAGCCCTTCCTTCCTGATGAGCGTTCCTCAAACACTTATGAAGAGGAAACAATTGTAAGAAAATGTTTGAGGTTGTCTTCTAGGGCGCACTCTAACAGTCAAGTCAATCTATGTGACAAGAATAAGTAAAGCAAATATAAATGATCTACAATCATTGAGAGAGAGAGATATTTGTTGGTGTACCAATCATGAGATAATTTTAATACCTCAATATTTTGGTTTCTAAGAAAGGACAAGTATTTTAAAGGTAAATATTTGGAGAGAAAATATGAATAATGAAATTTATTAAGGATTAAATTGTAAAATTTTAAAGTTGAAGGACTAAAAGTGTAAATTTATAATTTTGAAAAAAGGGGAGAAAATTCAAGAAATATTTTTTATGAATTTGACATGGAGATATATTGACATGTGAAGTTGGAAATCGAGATAAGGACTAAATTAAATAAAGTGAAAAGTATAACGACTAAAGTGTAAATTTAATCTCATTTTTAATTGATATTTGAAGACATAATGATGAGATTAAAAATTTCTAAGCAATGAGGTGTAAAGGAGAGAGAAAATTTATGGAAATTAAGGTTGAAAAGTGTTGAAATTTGATTGGATGATGGAATAATTGAAAAAAAAATGTAGATTTTTTTACACAATTGGAAGGCTGGGCAGCAAAAATAAAATGGAAGGAAAGGAAAGAAAGAGAGGGAGAAAAGAATGAAAAGGAAAAAGGAAAAAGGAAAAAAAATCTCTCATGCATTTTTCTTGAGTTTTTCCTTAAAACAACAATTTAATTTCATATCTTAGAGTGCTATGGAAATATTTTTAATCACGGAAACAACTTAGATGAAGAAGAGAGGGAAGGGAAAGCTTGGGAAAGTGAAGAGAATAGTTAATTTAAAGAGAAGAAATAGGTAAGTACTTAATTGAATTCAAGTTAGTTTTTTTTAATTTGAATATTTGAGTATTTAAATTTTAATATGAAATAATTAAATAAGATAGGATTAAGGTTATTGAATTTAGTAGTGAATATGTAATTAAAGGTATGTTAGTAATGCAATATATGATAAAGTGATAAGTTAATGACTGGTGAATTTTTATGAAACTAAAGATTAAATTTTAAAGAGTGAAAAGTTATTTATTTTTCATTGATTGATATGTAACACCCCTCACCCAAACAAACCGATACATCTCGAATAAAGGATGTCACATTTGGTCACTAAGACTATTTAACTTGAAAAATCAATTTTCAAAACATGTTTAACATAAATACTCTTTTGAAGCTAATCAAATCATTTCTAGGCTTCCTTTAAAATTTGGTTACAAACGGGAATCGTTCGGGCCTTTTCGGATAAAAAACAGGATAAGCATGGCCAATGTTGTGACATCGGAGAATGGAAGTCGCGACTCTTGGAGTAGATTGCTCCAATGACATCCAGTGTCACGACACTAAGTTTTGATGTCGCGACACTAAAAACAGTTTACCTTTATTCCATCTCTTTCCAATGCTATCTGTCACCAATCATTCCATATCACTTCTAAACATTATACAACATAATTCTCCATTAAAACGTTATATAGTTCCACGTATAACTGAATTCAAAATTTAACTAAATTTGTAAGGTTAACAAAATGATTAATATTTTTCAAATATTTTCACTAGGAATCTTATGCACATGCTTTATTTTAAATTATGTACATGTCATGATCTATTGTTAAAAGATCAAAATCATACCCTTTGCCAATATTTGAGATGTGATGAGTTGAAATTATATCTTCACTCTAAAGCTTCAATTCGATTCTCTATCACCTATGTATTGAAAAATAACGCGTTAAGCTTATAAAAATTTAGTAAGTACATTAAGAATTAAACTTACCATTACCTTAATTAAATTTAACATCTCAATACTTTAAATATAACCCAATGAATTTAATTAAATGATCATTAAATGCTCATTTTCACTTACAATTTTACTATATTTCACTTACCCTTACTCAATATTAATTTTCACTTAACACTTTTCATTTGGCCCACAATAGACTTAACTGAACAACCAGGATATGTAAAAAGAACACTGAAATGATTATTTGGTTTTATACCTGAGTTGGTTGTCAATTGGTTTGATTTAATGATTTTATTTTTGTGAAGATTGGATGAAAACATGTAAGGAATGATTTGGAATTATTTGAATTAGATATCAAATGTGCATTCTGGTAAAAACAAAGGCAATGTCGCGAAGAGAAGTTTTTGACATCGCAATGTCATTTGACAGTGAGTGACGTTACGACATGGGGTGCATGTCGTCGCAACGTGACTCACTGAGATGACGTCGCCGCGACGAGGAAGCTTTGAAGTTGCAACGTCGACCTGAGACTTTTAAAAACTATACGTTTTGGTCCTAATTCTTACTCGAGTTAGCAAAAAGCTTTGATAAGTTTGTGTGAGACCCCAAAAATGATTGTGTGTTATGTTGTGAATATATTTCATATTGAATTACATGTTTAAATGGTCGGAAAGTGTATGATTGATAAAGTTCCTCTAGCAACGGTACTAGCATTCGGTGACTCGAATTCGGTGATCAGGTCGAGTAAGGCTGTTACAAAATCATTTAGAAAAATTGGAATGACAATATTTTGAGGATGTAAACAACCACCATTACAGGCTCTTGCCTAGATTCATACAATGGTGGCAAAGATATGGAATGCTTTTCGAACTCACGTTAGAGGTAGTGAGGGAAGATCTATCCGTTAGGAAGAAATTATGGAGATCCAAGTTCATCATGAATTTGCCACCAATTGAAATACAAGGATGCATAGTGTTGTTGCTATTGCACAAGTTACTAAGGAGAACCAGTTCATATTCTGGAGAACAGTGAAAGGAGCATCAAAATTATACTGTAGAATTCTCTTTCTCGAATTGGTTTTGATTAGGATTAGGAATGTGCAGGTGAGAGGCAATATTTCCAAGGATGCCTCACGAAAGTGGATCAACATCGTATCAAACCGATAGAAAGGGAAATAAAGTCACTCCTTTCAGAAGTTCATATAGCGAGCGTGCACAATAGCAATACGACACAATCACGATTGAACAAGATGACAACCATGGAATCTCATTATAGAGTATCTTATAGTTGGCCATAGAGTTTGTTCACCACCAAAAAAAAGTTGAACATATATCAATGCCATAACAAATTAAAAACCCATGTATCAAAAAAAGCGAAAAGTACTTGGGAAAGGGGGTTAAGATTTCTTTTTGTTCTTTACTGTTTTTGGTATAGTTCACTATAAAGAGAATGGAATATACTAAATATGATATAGTTAACCGAACCTAATTATTGTGTTAAGCATGATAATAATAATTAATTGCCGGTCTTGGAAATGGATAAGTTCGAGGAGAGGGTGAGGGAGAGGGACCACAAGAAATTGTTAAAGTAAGCAAAGGGGGAGATAGAGCGGAAACTCGAAGTGGACATTTTCCTTTATTGTGTGAGTTGCTTCTAAGTCGCAAAAATCGTCTGTCATCATCTTTTACTATTGTAGGATTGCTAGAAGAGACGGACATGACAAAGGCTGGAACTTACAAAGTGTAAAGTACATTGTTTTGCTGTCGTGAAAGCAAGGCAACCCGCATACCGAACCGTGGAAGCAAAACACTTGTCCTGTCTTTTCCGCTAACAGTTTACTGTCCTCGCGTCAGCTCCGTTGGAGGTAGATCTTTTTCTTCCTCAACACTCTTACTCTCTACTCTATCACTGATTCTGAAATCGTATTGGATCATTTGTTTTGATTTCTTCACTATAAAATTCTGATTGATTCATCCCATCACTCCCAATACTTTCATCTTATCTGGGTTTCACTTCTTTTTCTATTTCATTCTCAATCTGTCTGTGCAGTTTCTTAGGTTTGCCCAATGATGGGTTTTCGATATTAGGCATAATAACAGACTGTTTTTATTCTCTTCTTTTTGTTTTTGTTGCCCTGTTCATTGCTTTGACCTTAGAGTTTAATTGAATCAAGTGCAGTTTTTGTTTTGCTTTGACCATATCTCTTTTCGACGGTCAATCGTGTTATCTGCAAGCAAGTATAGTGTCTGATATTAGTGAATCTTTACCTCGGATTTTAATCGAATAGCTGTCAATCAATCATGGGAATTAGCTACTTTTTTCATGATTGCTGAGCTGATATTTTTATTTTTACTTGTTTTCGTTTAACTTCCAATTATCGTCATATGATTTAATATTCCCCTTTATACCGATTTATGTTCTTTTTCTATTTACACCAAAATCCTCTATACAAACAAGTGTTTGAGTCACGCATTGTATTTTTATATCAGTGCTCTGAATGCTGTTTCCTCATGCTGGATATGGTGTAGGCAATGGGTTATTGCAAGGTTGCTTGTGTGTTTTTGCTATGCCTCTTCATCAGTTTCTGCCTTCCCTGTCAATTGTTGGCTGATGAGATTGACAAAAACCTGACAGCTCAGCTGTTTATAGATGCTTCCGAACGGTCAAGCCGTCCAATACCTCAAACACTGTTTGGAATATTCTTTGAGGTTAGTTCAATTAATATTTGACTAAAATTACAGATGGTTACATAAATCACTTGATTGCTCTAGAATGTTTTCTTCTTGAAAGGAAAAAGCCTTTCAACATATCAATCCATGAGATACTAAGATGTCATCTAATGATACATAGTTTTACTTACCAAAAAGATGCCATTAATGAGAAAACTAACAATTTGAATTGCTTTCAGTTTACAGCTTTCTGAATTTCTGCAGTGCTTGATTACTTACCTCATTTAGCGATGTTGTAACATTTTCATTTATTGCCGAGCAAATGATCCTTTTGAGTTCCTTGCCCTACAGGAGATCAACCATGCTGGTGCTGGTGGGCTGTGGGCAGAGCTTGTAAGCAACAGAGGTTTGTTTGAGAACCTTATTATCATAAGAAGTAGAGAGAAATAACATAAGAGGATATTCTTTCTTTCTGTGTTTAAATTACATAATTGGTGGAAACCCTACTATTGAAGAAAAGTATGAGGTTCAGAATCTTTAGATTGCAAAATTTTCAAGGATATATTTGGTTTTTTGTCTTGTCTAAAGTACTTGTTCTGACTAATAAATTTAGGGTCCAAATGTGTGCCCTTTGGGAGGGGATTAGACATTGGAGGGTGTGTAGGAGATGGTGAGCAAATAAAAAATTTTAATCACTTGATGGGTCATACTCCATTTTCATGGAAGAGATATTTACCTTTTGGGTGGATTTTGCCTAGAAATTATTTACTTTTCCCCATTTAGGCTGTTTGATTTTTCTATTGCGTTCTCTTTAATCTCTCTTACGCAATGAAGTTCTCCCCTCTTGTTATTGATGTGACTTCTCTGAACTTGTTGGTTTGATTGGCTTTTAAGGTACCTGATCTGTTCAGTCATTTGGGAGAACTCAATTCATAACTAAATGCCTAGTGCAATTCCTATTAGGCTGAAGTTTCAATATGATATGCACGTTTGTCTTTTTGTTCACGTTCTTGCTCAAGTTCTTGTTTTTTTGGTATTCTCCTCAAGTTGTTTTTTTTTTTTTTCCTCCCTCAAGTTTGATTGCTTGGTGGCCATGAGCTAGCTTCGCTTCAACAGATTTGGTTGACTACAAATGATCGAGTCACAGAAAAGAACTTCTGGGATAGGCCCTTATAGTCCCACTCTAAAAATCTAAATTATCAGTAAACCATCTGCAGTTGCTAATGCTTAGAATTATCATAATGATATCTTTCTCCTGTTTTTTTCTTCCTCCAGGATTTGAAGCTGGGGGTGCTAATATTCCTTCAAACATTGACCCATGGTCCATAATTGGGGACGAGTCATCTATAATTGTGTCAACAGACCGGACGTCATGTTTTGAACGTAACAAGGTGGCTCTCAAAATGGAGGTGCTCTGTAATAGTGAGGGCACTCATATCTGTCCATCTGGAGGAGTTGGTATATATAACCCAGGGTTCTGGGGCATGGTGAGGATAAACTGGCATTATATCAAATACATTATGTAGTGTGTGTGTGTTTCCTCTCTCTCTCTCTCTCCCTCTTGCTGAAGAAACTTTTCTCTGCCAAATGTTTTCTTATTCCATACTCTATTTTTCCCTAGTTGTTTAGACAACAAGATTGCAAAATCTCAAGCAGCTTATCTGCAAAGTTTAGTCTTTTACATTGTCTGCTGTTCTACAATTTATATAGTTTCTACCTTGTTTCTCATGCAGAATATTGAGCAAGGGAAGAGCTACAAGATCGTATTTTATGTTCGCTCAACAGGAGCAATTGACATTTCTGTATCTTTTACGAGCTCAGATGGCTTGCAGACACTATCCTCCACCAACATACAGTAAGAACCTAATTAATATTCTCATACTCTGAAAGATATTGTCCACTTAATGATTCCTTCATACAAGAATTATCGTTTGAGATGTCGTGGAGTTCATCTTCTTGTCCTCACAGAGCTTCTGCTTCTGATGTTTCAAACTGGACAAAGATGGAGGTTCTGTTGGAAGCCAAGGAAACAAATCACAATTCAAGGCTGCAACTAACAACATCGAAAAATGGTGTGGTATGGTTTGATCAAGTTTCAGCTATGCCTTTGGACACTTACAAGGTTTGTGTTTCTTTCTTAATCGTGACATACTGAAAAGTGACTAATTTATGTTTTTGATTAGTTAAACTGCCAACATTCCTTGATTATATAGAAACTGATTATTATGAGATTTAGAGTATGACAATTGCTTTGCATGTTTAAATTGGCTGTCCTGTCAGGCATATGTTTGTATATGTCTTCTAAAATGATGATGAGGATTTCTAAATTAAAATATGTAGTTGATGGCTTCAAAACTCTATAAATATAATTGAAGAAGCATGTACATTTAATGAAAATCCATGTCTAAAATAATTTTGATGAGCAAGCAACTTGTACATACCAATCAAAGCCTAATATGATCAGAATAGCTCTTCAAAGTTTTAGATGCCATTTCTCAACTTGTCATACATTTGAGTAAATAAGTGGCACTTCTCATGTGTAGGCACTGTTCATCTGCATGTTAACAATACCAAAAGCACCTTTTGGATTTTTTTTCAGAAAAAATATAGTCATTACCGAACAATTTTTTAGTTTCAAAAATAGAAACAGAAGTGGGAAACTACTCTAACTTGATGGAATACTAGCTTCTCTATTTTCTTTGATTACAGCAAGTGATTTGCAAAAACGTTAGTTTATATTTTTGCGGGTTTGCTATTGCATGAGCTTGTTTCACAATTTCAAACTGCAATACATATATTATATAATCTAATTTTTTGTGTTGTAATGATTTTGCGACAGGGGCATGGTTTCCGAAATGAGCTTGTTGAAATGCTTGCAGATATCAAACCTCGCTTTATTAGATTTCCAGGTGTGTGCTATGTTATGTACCTTGACAGCTTAGGTCAAATTGTTTTGTATATAGTCACTATGCTGAGGTTTTTTTTTTTTTTTTTTTTGTGGGGCGGTTGTTTTATTTTTCAATCTGGTGATGATTTCTGAACTTCAGTGTCTTGGTTATCTAATTTTGTTATACTAAGACTGCTCCATCTGTGATAATTTTCTTTTGGTTAGACCTTCCTTAATAGCCGCTACCTCCTAGAGGTGGCAATTGGGTGGGTGGGTTCAGGTTAGTTCCATTTTGGGTTCGAGTAATTTTTCAAACCATTTTTGGTCAAAGTTATTGAATTTTAAAAGGCAAATTCAGTTGGATTAGGCAAGTCATTGAAGTTGAGTTAGAATTTATCAACCTTAATTAAGCTGGCGTTTTTGTTTTCAATTGGTAGCAGTCCTTCAACACTTTTTTTTCCTTTTTTAATATCAGAAGATAAGTTCTTTTAAAATATCATTAGATCATATCAAAGAACAAAAAGCAGTAACTTGAAAGCCATTTACTAATTTAGAGTTATATTACGTTGGATATTAACAGATTTCTCCTAAAAATCATTAATTATTTATTGATTTTTAATATTCATCTTTGATGCATTGGTTTATATGATTTTGTTTACTATCTTGCTAAAAGTTTGTTAAATTTATTAGTTGTAACCAAATTAATGTTTGAAAGGGAAATGGAATTATAGCTAATGTAAGTTTGGATAAGGTTGGGGTTAGGTGGGTTCAAGTTGATTTCTTTTCTAAAGCAGGTTGGCTCAAGGTAAGGTTTGGGTGTTTCTTTTCGAGTTCATTTAGCTTTGCTAGCTCTATATCCATCTCATTATTTTTCCCCTCTATGCCTTCTAGCTACAAGGACTTTGGATAGGTTGAGAAGGGTATGTCTTTGAGATGGCAGACCATGTTCTTAGCAATTTATGCACTGAGCTTGATGGTTTAAGTGCAATATCCATAGAGTAGTTTACTGTCCATGAAGTGTCAGACAGCTCTACCAGGGTAAAGTGATAATACATGTAACATAGAGTGCACTATTTATTTGAGCCAAGTTAACAAGTAATAGTTTTTTCATATTGATTTGGTGATTTTGTTTGGTTTTTCCGCTTTGATGAAGGTAACAAATGCACATTCTAGTACCTTTCTAGGGCAAACACCTACCGGTTTGTGAGGTCTGCGACACCTATCGTTTTGATTGTTAGTAAAGAGAAGGAATAATGGTGTGGTAGTGTTCGATTTATTTAATAAAATTTCCTTTGACATGATCGATGGATGTATGAGCGTAGGGCAAATGTCGATTACTATTGAGAAGGTATCTTTTGCCAAGTTTATTCTAACTCTGAGTTTGATGACAATCTCTTTTTCCAGGAGGAGAGTATTGTTGTGGACGCTTAGTAGTTGTTAGGTAGGACTCTCAGATGAAGTTGTTTTAGGACTCTTAAAATAGAATGTGTTTGGTAGGACTTCATTTAGTTTGATATACTTCCTTTAATTATTGTAATCTCTATTTAAAGGGACAATGAATAAAACAAAAGGCAAGTCGAATTTTATCAAAACCCTAAAAGGATATCTAGGTTTGTCTCTAAGGAGTCCTAAAGGTTTCAGGCTCCCTAACTTGAGTGATTTTCTATCCATTGCTCGGAACTCAATCCCAAACTCATGGATGTAACAGTATATAATGAACCATATTTGTGGATGCTTAGAATCATGGAAATTTTAGAATGATTGAGTTCAACCACTAGCCTAATTCCCTAATGCATTATCTGTCTTGTTACTTTTATCTGTACTTGCTATTTTTTTACTTTTTCTGCACTGTTTGCTTAAATGTTTCACTTGGTCTTGATGTAAAATTTTATTAGATGGCTGTTTAGAATCTCAGAATGCCTGTTTAAAATCTCAGAAACCTTTGCTGAGATTCAACCTCTGGTCTATTTCAGTATGGAACTCTCTCAATAACATTTTATATGCAGAATCTCTTGTACCAGGTTACCTTACAAAATTTGTTTTTGTATGTTAGTAGATCATTGAATTATACTCTACTGATCGTTTGTCTTGTAAGTTTTATCTGACACTTGCTGTCCTGGTTATGTTTTTAAGCACTAGCGTCATATATACACACATATATACATATATATCATGAGTTATAACATAAAAATGATGTATTTTCTTAATTGTACTGTATTAGGTGGCTGTTTTGTGGAAGGTGAATGGTTAAGAAATGCTTTTCGCTGGAAAGCAAGTGTTGGACCTTGGGAAGAAAGACCAGGGCACTTTGGTGACGTTTGGATGTACTGGACTGATGATGGACTTGGTTACTTTGAGTTTCTTCAAGTGGGTATCTTATTCATTTGTAGGGTTTTATAGATTTCTCCTGAACATGGAGTACTTCAATTTATGCGGTTTAACTCTTGGCATTCTAAATTAGTACTATCTTCTTGCAGTTAGCAGAGGATCTTGGTGCATTGCCAATATGGGTGTTCAACAATGGTACTGTGCATGTACACCATTCTGTTCATGATTTAATTTTTATTTTTTTAAAGTTATAACTAATATACTAGTGGCTAATGCCTCCGGTCACTTTACCTTTTGCCTTGGCTTTATCAAAATTTACAGGAATTAGTCATAATGATCAAGTTGATACATCCAGTGTTCTGCCGTTTGTGCAAGTATGTCTATGCAATTCTTCCTTTTGCCAATGATATTGGTTAATAAGTGTTGTCTGATAATATGACTGAAGTTGGTTTAATCCCACATGGGTTTAGTGTTTGTTTAAGATAACCTGAATCTATTTTGTTTCTAAAACTTGATATCTAGAGATACCTTAGCTTAAGCTTAACTGGAGAAGGGTGAGGATCTGTACTTGATTTGCTGGAAATTTAAGGTATCTAAATCTAATTGGTGGGAAGAGGTAGCTGGGTTGGGATTTTAGAGTTTTCAAATAGCTCAAAAAATTTCTTTTTCCTTTTTTCTCTTCTTTTCCTAGAAACTAAATTTTATATGCTTCATATACATTTAAAAAAAAAAATTAATTATGTATTTTGAGAACTTTCCAATGAGAGCTTTAATTAGATTATAAGAAAAAAATAAATTTTGATCTTATTATATGGGAATACTTTGGTTTTTTACTGAGTCATTCTTTATGTTTTGTTTTTTATGATATTCTTTATAATGTGCTGATTGCAGGAGGCCCTTGATGGCATTGAGTTTGCTAGAGGTGATGCTAGTTCTACATGGGGTGCTGTTCGAGCTGCAATGGGACACCCTGAACCTTTCGATTTGAAATATGTTGCTATTGGGAATGAGGATTGTGGGAAGAAGAATTATCGAGGTCAGCAAAATCATGCTTGCACATGCATATTCATGTGAATTTGGTAGTGACGTGGCAGTTATAAATGGGAATCTTTTATAGCTTCTGTAACATTTTAATGCATTTCATTAATATCCTTTTTGTCAAAAGTTATTTAGTTATTGAAGGCAAATTCTCTTTGTATTGTCCATAAGAAGGATGTAGAGTCCAGCCCTTGAGTTTTTTTGTTGCGAAATTTTGGAAAAAGAGTCCTCGAGTTTTTTTGTTGCAAAATTTTGGAAAAAGAGCTTTTCTGGGAGACGTGGAAAAGTTTTATCCTTCGCTCAAGGATTGCTGGTCATATCACTCTACCACTGTTTTTATTTGATTAGTTACCGGAGTTCATTATTAGTGAATTGTTATTTCATTTAGAAATATCAGAGTATGGAGACACTTTTTTTTGTTTAATTTTCTTTTCCTATTTTGGATTGAACAGGAAATTACCTCAAGTTCTATGATGCTATAAAGCGGGCCTACCCAGATATCAAAATCATTACAAACTGTGATGGATCTTCTCGCCCGCTTGACCACCCAACTGATCTTTACGATTTTCATGTAAAGTTCTTGACAGCTAGTATAATGACACTAGAATGGCTTTTTAGTTTATCTCCTTGTTTCTTTTGTTTTCTCATTTTCATTTTCTGTTAAGAATATGGATGGCAGGATGAATTTTTTTCCTTGATCTCTTAATAGGTCTATACATCTGCCAACAACTTGTTTTCCATGTCCCATCAATTTGATCGTACAACACGACAGGGTCCAAAGGTATGTGAAGGTGGTTATGAGTGATATTTGGATTTGTTTGTTTTCTTATTTTTTTTTTTCTTCAACACATTCCAGGCCTTTGTTAGTGAATATGCTGTGACTGGGAAAGATGCTGGCACTGGAAGTCTTTTAGCAGCACTTGCTGAGGCTGCATTCCTTATTGGTCTGGAAAAGAACAGGTTTTTTTTTTTTTAATTTTTTTTACTTTTTTGTTTATCTTCCTCTTCAACATATTCTATTTGGTCTCTTTCATTTAATTCTTCAGAATAGGCTTACCCTAGTATCTTCATGAAAAGCCCTATTGGCTGGCTCATTATTAATTGTTTTTAAGTGTTTGTTTTACTAATCTTGGATCCTTTTCATTAACTTTGAAGTTTTAAAACATTTGACTCTTCACCGAGGACTCTTTAAATTTGTTCATTGAAATCGGAAATTGGCAAAAAATTGCTGTGCAGTGATTTTGATGGTATTTGTATAACTATTAGAAGTGATTCTGACTCACAATTGTTTATATACCTAAACTATGCTTAAATATCATTATATAATCTTCCTCAGTGTAAGCTACTGAATCTATGTTTGTTATACTGCAGCGATGTTGTGCATATGGCTAGCTATGCACCACTTTTTGTGAATTCCAATGACAGAAGGTATTTTTCTCACTGTTTTTTTAAAATGTAATCTCTCTCTTAAATATGTTGTAAATCTGATTTTGATAAAAATTTGTTATTAAGGTGGAACCCAGATGCAATCGTCTTCAACTCCTTTCAGGCGTATGGAACTCCTAGCTACTGGGTGCAACGTTTTTTCACAGAATCAAGTGGAGCAACTCTTCTTAATGCAACACTGCAAAAAGATTCCTCTAATTCTCTTGTTGCATCTGCAATTACTTGGAAAAATTCAGAGGATGGTCAAACCTACATAAGGATAAAGGTCTGTAACATGGAGATCATGACTTTTTTCTCCAACTGTTTTCCCATGGCTACTTTTTGTTCATTTTTCCTTTTGCCTAACAAGAAGTCCATGTGCTTCAAGATCTCATTAGTTATCTAGGGCCTGTGATGCTTATCAATCAACCCACAGCATAGGTATCGATATAGATACATTTAAACATATTTAAAAAAGGATTATTGCTTGATTTCCCTGAATGTGCAGGACCTAGAAGAACCTTGTTGGTTATATATTATATATATATGGCCTCTTGGTAAATAGGCATGCATTAAATGACTGCATTGTTTGCATGTATTTTCACATACATGTGTTTGCATATATATTGACCTTATGTTTCTTATGGCTATTTGGCTCTCAGATGGAATCGATAATAATGATTTAATAGATGATTTCTCATTATCAAAAGATTGAAGTAAAGTTGGTAGCTTAAATTTTGAACTTGGCTACATCAAAATATCCTTAGAGAACACAAAAAGCTACTTCTCAAGTTAAAAAAGAATGCAAGTTAGGCATTCTTGGATCAAACCTAACATAAATTAAAATCCTTAAATCTAAAAAGTCTCTGCCACTTGCTTAATTCTACCATCATCTTATTAATTGAAAAGATATTGATTGCCTTTTATCTTTTGGCATATATTCCTCTTACATTCAAATATATATATAATGAATCCAGGTTGTAAACTTTGGGAGCAATTCAGTCAACCTCCAAATTTCTGTTGATGGATTGGATCCAAATTCTGTAAAGCTGTCTGGATCAACAAAGACCACACTCACATCTGCTAATCTGATGGATGAGAATTCCTTCAAGGAGCCAAAGAAGGTTAAACAGCCATTTTATTCTCTACTTTTCATCTTCTGTTGTTGCAAAAAAGTCCTTAAGGTCTTTGCATATGTTCATGTTAATGCAACCTGACTGCTTGGTTTGCATATGTTCTGGTCCTCATTCTCACCTTTGTTGATACTTTTAAAATTTAGACCATAAAAACATTACGACTAAATTTTCATGGTTGATACATGCAGGTCGCACCTATTCAAACACTGCTGGAAGATGCGCACAAGGAGATGAGTGTGCTACTGCTACCACATTCTTTCACTTCATTTGATTTGTTAAAAGAGTCTGTGAGTCTTAGAATTACAGAAGATGATTCTTCTCTCGTATCTTCCATCTGAAATAAATTAATGGGAAGTAGAAATATGCAAAACGTAAAAGATGCGTGGGTCTATATATATTAAAATAATGATAGTTCACCAGCTGTCTGGTGGATATCAAGTCTTTGCATTCAATCAGCTATGAATATAAAGTCTCCTCTGCCATTTGGTTTTCATTTTAGGGTTCATCAAATATAACATTACATTCCATAATCTCACATCCCTGAATAAAATTATGTATTTGGGTTTTAACATTTTGATCACCTTTATAATCTCATATTTCCAATTACTATATTGCTAAGCATCAAAACCTTAAGAGCGAGTGAGCATTGTAGACAAACACGAGAAATGGATAAACCACAACCATTACCATCAAGAATTTTACCTGATCCCGTGTATGAAGAGGAACAACTGAAACAGCCGAGGCATTGTTGGTCAAGTGATGTGTAGCACCGGAATCTGGGCACCAAGATGCGTTGTAGCTCCAACAGCAGCAATGTTTACTAATGGTGAATTTTTAGTATGCCTTTGTATTGTTGAAGGTGACTCAACAGTTGGCAGGTGGGCCTCCTTGGCCTGCTGAATAACTACCTTGACCAACTGAACTTGTTGCTACATATGCATCAAGTAACACCCCACTTACACCCTGCAAATTATGGGGCTGTCTACTTGATGTAATCGTGGAATACCCTGAAATAAAAGGAGATTGCGATTTTTTCATATACGCCACAGTGAGACCAAAGAAACATTGTCAATCAACATCTCCCAGGTGAATCTGATGATAGTTTTGTAGGTTTGTCATTAGCCACTGTAGAAGATCTCCTGAGAAGAATAGGGACAACTTATCAGCAGGGACGACGAGCTCCCAAATGCCTCTAGCTGCAGGGCAATCTCTTAAAACGTGAGTCACATCTCCAACTCATAATGACAGAATCCACAAACTATCCAGACTAAACCTCTCCTCATTCTTTCCACGTTAGTAAGCAGACGTTCCTGAAGGGCAAGCCGAAAGAAGAATTTAACCCTCTGAGGCCTCGGAATTTCCACGGAAGCTGCCAAACTATCTCTTTTGGGTTCCATGACCTACCTCGGATTCTTCCATAGGCACTTTTGAGCATAAAGGAACCTGTTGTTGAGCCACTCCATATGACTCTGTCTGAACCGACTACTGGATGCAGCGGGGGGATTCCCACAATCCTCCGAATGATCTCGTCTGGGAGCTAGAGTCGGAAAAGATCAAAATTCCAATAACCTTCCTCAGTAACCATTTCTCTAAGTGGGCAATCCATCATCAAGTTAGAATAAGAAGGCATACGATTACAAAGAGGGCCAACAGTAGGAATTTAAGGATCTTTCCAACAATCAATACTTCTACCATCTCCCACCGACCAAATTAAATTTTCTCAAATGAATGGTCATAAATTTGATAGAGTTTTCCAAAGAAAAGAACCACTACTTTGAATCAAGGTTTCCGGTAAACCTTTTTGTATCCTATATTTTGTTTTAAGAACACGAACCCAAAGGGCTTTTGGGTCTGAAACAATCTTAAACTCGATTTTCATCATGAAGGCCATATTATGATCTCGTATCCGCCTTAATCCCAAACCACCATTGGGTCGTGGTTGACAAATAGACTCCCAGCAAACTAATGCCATTTTTTACCACTAGTAGAAGATCCCCAGATAAACTGCCTTATCAAACATTCGATTTCATCACAAATACCCTTAGGAATCATCATAGGCTACATAAAAAAACTTGGGATTGTTAAAAGAACCAACTGAGCAAGTGTGACTCTTCCCACTAGTGAAAACTTTCTCGCATCCCAACTGTTCAACTTACTTCAAATTTTGTCTACCACAAACCTTAAGGTACTAATGGTAACTCGCTCATGAAAAAGTGGCATGCCCAAGTAAAATCCCAAATTATTCACTCTATGAAAGCCCAAGAAATTACTAATCCTCCACGCTAGATTCTCATCAACCCCTTTTGAGAAAAAGATGTTGGTCTTTTGCGAATTTATCCGATGTCCGGAAAACTTACAAAACCTGTCCAATATGCCTTTCAGAATCTGGGCTTGTTGAACATTGGCGTGACCAAAAAGCATGAGATCATCTATAAAAAATAAGTGAAAAAGAGGTGGACCCGAATGGGTCAATTAATCGGATCCCAAAGATTGCAATCAATGTGAGCATGAATGTTGTGACCAAGCCACTCCATACACAAGACAAATAAGCACGGAGATAAAGGACAACCTTGATGAACACCTCTAGTCGGTTTAAATGTTTGTATAGGAACGTCATTCTATAGAATCTGCAAAGCAGAGTTCGTAATAGGAGACATAATTACATTAATGAGAAAATCATGGATACCTGCAGTCTGCAAAGAAACCTCGATAAACTCTCATCGAACCCGATCATATGCCTTTTCCAAATCTATTTTAACGGCCAGCAATCTTTTATTCTTTTGTCGACTCTTCATAGAATGAACAACCACCTGCGCAATGATGATGTTATCAGTGATGTTTCTACCAGCTATGAAGCCTGCCTGTTCCTAAGCTATTATTTTCGGGAAGACCACTTTGAATCGATTGGCGATGATTTTCATAACCAGTTTATAAAGAACCGAACACAAACTGATTGATCAGAATTGAGAAAAAAATTTAGGACTTTTAACCTTGGGAATAAAAACAATTAAGGTGTTATTTAAATTTGATTCAATAGGATTCCCAACAGATATCCCCTTAACCCATTCACACACAAAGCCCCCTATTTGATCCCATTGATTTTGGAAAATAGGGGCATGAAAACCATCACTATCTGGCGCTTTCAGGGGGCCATATCGAACATTGCCCTCTTAATTTCCTCATCCATAATCGGTTGTCTCAAAAACTAGATATCAAATTCATCAAGCTTAGGGAAAGCACTTGGGGGAAGGGGTCTCATCGGACTTGGTTGCTCACCATAAAGTTTTTGAGAAAAAGTAACCGCCTCATGTTTGAGCTCCTCTTCCTCATACATCCAGTCCCCTTTATCATTTTCCAAAGCATTGATCTTATTAACCTTCCTTTTTTGCAAGATGCGCCTATGGAAAAACTTGGTATTACGATCTCCCAAGTTCAACCAATCACACCTCGCTTTCTGTTCCCAAAAAAGCTCTTCATGATACAAGACGCTTTCTAACTCTTCATGCACCTCCATTTTTAATTGCAAAAGATGATCAAAGTGTACCATATTCAATTCCCTCTGGATGCCCACAAGTATATAAGTCCAATATGTCCAGACACATCCCTATTCCAAGTTTTAATGCAAGAAGTAAAACGGTTGAGAGAATCTCCCATACTCCCATTATAATTTCAATTCTCCTTAACAAAATCAAGAAAATTCGAATATTCAACCCACCCAGCCAGGAATCTGAAAGGAACCCCATGGAATAGCAAAACTTTGGTTTGGAAGAAAGAAGTAGAGGCCTGTGATCAGACTTAAGTCTCAGAAGGTGGGTTACCAAGCTGTTAGGAAAAGCAGAAAACCAAGCTTTATTACATATTGCCCTATCCAACATTTCTACAATTCCTCCTCTTGTCCAAGTGAACTCTGGACCCCGGAATCCTAAGTCATGAAGATTAGTTGAATCCATAAAATCACCAAATAATGAACATCTCCTTCCAATGCCCTGCCTACCCTTTTTTTCATCAGTTGAGAGAATAGCATTAAAATCTCCAATTGCTAACTAAGGGATCCTCTCACTCTGTATGGTCAAACTCAGCGCTTCCCAAAGAAATCTTCGGTTTTGTTTATCAGAACTACCATAAACAAAGACAATTAAAATCGAATGTCTGAGAGAATTATCTGATACCCTCGTTAAGATGAACTGGGGTTGACTTTTAATAACCTCTACACAAACAGAATCCTTCCAACCAATCCAAATTCCTCCCGAAAACCAATAGATTCAACCTGATGTGAAAACTCAAAACCAAGTTTTTGTATGATTAAATCTGCTTTACACCAACTAACTCTCATTCCTTAAAAGTCCCAGACTTAGGGTGGGTTTGGATGAGCGGTGCGTTTATTTGCGTTTAGTGTTTAGTGTAAAAACAGAGGTGACGGTGACATTAGATACTGTAGCAATACTGTAGCGTGAGATAAAAAGTAAGCTAAACGCACCGTACCGCATTCACCCATCTAAACCAACCCTTAAACTCCCATTATATTCACGAAAAATACACGGGAATTTACGACCTGCACACCCTTGACAATTTCATGCAAAAATAGAGAAACTCATAATAGTAGATAGACAAAGAAAAATGGAACTAACCTCTATTGGCCAGTCGAAGCCCTTGCCGCAGGATGCTCACCATTCATGGTCTTTTCACATTTATCCGCTTCAGTCTGTATCTGTGAATTAGTAAGCTTGACCATCGAGTTCATCGTTTCCGACAATGGAGCCCTAGAGTTACTTGCATGTTTAAAACGACCTCCACGCCCCCCTTAAAGTCTTGTTGAAAGTCTTACCATTACGATTAATATTGCTTTTGTTTCCAGCCCTGCGTCTTTTTTGTACCCCCTGGTATCTTCGAGTCTCTCATCCTTCAAGGAGTCACTGACCCTCGGAACCAAATTCTCCTTAAAAGAAATGGTCGAGTGTTTCTTTGGGTCTAAAACCCCAGTAGATAATTCCACAACCGACTCCATCGGTCCTTCAAATGTGGGATTAAAATGTGAGTTAGTTTTGGATTGATGGACGTCAGAATTAAAAGAAAAGTTAACACATTCAACAATGGCCGTGGGAGTATTTGGCACCACAATCAAATTAACAGTGCCTATTGCATCTGGGTTCATCGCACCATTTTGAATTTGTTGGGCGAATTTCTTGTTCGGGTGGTTCTCATCTTTGCTGGAAAAATCGCCTTGGTGGACTGAAGTCACCAAGCCCACATTTTTCAACACTAGCCTAGACTCATTAATGTCCCTCTCCCCATGAATCCGTGCTGGTAACCTATTAGTGTCATTACCAGTCCCGCTTGTTCCCTTGGGCTCTACATCAGTTACATTTTCAAGCCCAAACTTCAACCTATGATCAGCCGTTCAGCCCACTTTCCTTCATTTTTTCTTTTAACCTACCCAGTGAGATATTCTCCAAGAATTCTCCTCTTTGAAAAGTAACTGAAAGCTTTCCTTCTTTGGCCAATTCACTAACAGCCCCTCCTTCATCATCATCGATTTATGCATAAAATAAAGATCCCACCAAATCGCCCCCTGATTATTAGGCCTTTGATTACTGCTCTCCCTTAGATTTCGCCGGTTTTTTCGTTCGACCAGCATCCACGGCCCGAAAGCCTCCGCCCTTCCCCCATCGCCTCATCCGCAACTCTCGTCTCCAACGATGTTTCCTTCTCACATGACCCTCTCCAATCATAAACAGAACCCGAACATGAATCTTTCATATGTCCATATCAGCCGCATGAAAAACAAACCGTTGGTAACGGTTCAAATTCCACTCGCTACAATAGACCATTAACCAAAATTTGTGAGACTAGAGGTGGATCCAGATTCACATACACTGCCATTCTGGCAAATCTTCCCCTTATCCCTGTCATAAAGTCTAGCTTTCCTACCTTGCCCACCAGCCCTCCTATTTCCTCCAAAATTTTCCTTTTATAGAAGATGCCTGGCAAGTCAGGAAGACGAATCCAGGCCATCACCACACTTGGAAACGGCTGCATCGGGTTAAAATCCAGTGTCCACGACTGGACTGTGAGATACTGACCAAACATAATCCAAGGTCCTTGGTAAACCTTCTCATAATCTTTTGCGTTTTGAAATTTGACCAAAAAGTAATCATTTTCAACGTCCATAAGTTGAAACAGCGAAGATGGTTTCCATAGGCTAGATATTCAATTGTATAAGGCAGCATAGCCTATGTTCCGTCCGAGAAGTTTCACCACCACCGTGGTAGCCATGTCCATAACCAATATCTGTTGCACCGTGGTGTCGGGTCCATCACCATCTCAATATCATCCCCATCATCCTTTTTTGGTATTCCGATCAACATCGGATTGACCACCACCATTTTCCTTAATAAACTCCATTGCGTGATGAATATGTATTAAACTTTTTTTAAAAAACAAAATACATTTTCTTTTGGTGAAATTAAAATGAGGGCAAAGCCTTAACAACAAGACGACTAGCGACTCAATCCTAGACCACGTAAACACTCTGACCATTAGGTCAACACATAAGATTTAATTTGTTGCATATATTAATTATATGAAATGTTAATATAACATATTTTAATATGTATTCGACATTAACATTAATGTCTATTTGACACATTAAATGAAGTGCCATTAAATCATGTAAAATATGTTGTACGGATTTACTTAACTGTAAAAACGATTTTACTAAATTTAATTAAATTAAATTTGTTAAAGCTTTTAAATGAATTTTATTTAATTTATTCGTTTTGAAATCCAGCTTTAAATGTGGATATTATTATGCAAGTCAAGTAATATCTGAATCTGCTAGTTAAAATATTAAAAATTAAATATTATTTAAAACCGTATTATCCAAACCAATAATAAATAAATGAATAATTCACAAATAAGATGACTAACAATAAAACAGGATTTTATAATCTTCCCACCATAGTAACTGAACACCAAATGATACATATATAGCTCTGTGAAGGATAACATGAATATTATATATAATAACATTTCTACTTTTCTGTAAATTTTTCTAGTGAACATTTTTTCTTTTTTGAAGAAAATAGTTTTTCTTAACACAAATCTGTCAAAATCCTATTTTCACCAAGAACATGAAAACTCAAATTCTCGCTTCTCAAGAGACAAAATAGTTTATATAGCTATATATTCGATACTGTATTTGAGATTACGGATCCTAACATATAATTTGGTAGAAAACTTGTATTCTCATATTTTCCAAATCAAATATGCATTGAGATCAAGTACCCATGAACCAGAAGTACACTCTTAACTTGTTCACAAAAAAAAAAAAAAGTAGGCTCTTAACTGCTGGAAAGGCTTAACAAGCTTTTGAGAACTAACTGCTACAATCATATATCGACTTTAGTGAAGTGAGCACAAATAAAAGAAAATTTAATAACATATTTCTCAAAAGCTTAGTACGGTTTGAAGTTTGAACAGAACAGAATGTCTAGAAGTAGACAACCAATATTTGACCACATGAAACATATAAGAACTGTGCATAGAAATAGAGGTTGCCATTAAAATGGATACCTGAAGTAACCATTGAAATCCTTAGTCGAGCAAATCAGACACTGAAGTCCTCCTGAATGCATCAACTTGAGGCAACAGAGCAGCTAAGGACTTATTAGGGAATATGTTATCTGCTTTCATTCTCTCCCTGATCCCATAAGCTGGAGCTTTGGCATTTATATACGCTCTGACTAGAGTTTGGAACTGACTAACTCGAGCTACATATCCGGCCTGTCTCATTCTATGTAACATTTTTTCAGCGTTATGGATATCACCCCTCCTAGCATACTGCTCCATCACAACCATGAAAGTAGTAAACATGGGCTTCATTTCATTTTGCTGGCATGCCTTCTGCAAGATTGAGTCAGCCTTTTCTACATCCCCTGCTTCCACATGAAGCTTCACAAGAGCATCCCAAGTGAATGGGCCAATCTGGCACCCATTACCAGCCATTCGCTTAACAAGATCCTTCCCTTTTTCCAGCATCTTATGGTTTGAGTATACCTTCAAGAGATGGGTATAATACCTTGCAGGAAGCTTTTTTGATGTTTTTAACAGCCTTTCGAAAATTTCCTCTGATTTTTCAATTTTACCTAACTTTCCCCAAGCTTCAATACCAGCCAGATACTCTTCAAAGCGGGGTTTTGAATCACAGATCTTCCAAATTCTTTCTACTTCATCAGCCTTTCCAAGACCAGCATACAGAGGAAGCAAAAACCTGTAAACCCAACGATTCTCTTTTATGTTTTCCCCTTCCATTGCCTTCAGAACTTCCTCAGCTTTTTCCATTAGGCCTGCTGAGGCATAGTGCTTAGCCAGGACAGATTGTATCTGGATGTCTGGTTCAATACCTTCAGCCTTCATTGTATCAACAATTTGATCCATCCCAGATATGTCATTACAAAAACCTTTTGTGTCAATTAAGATTCTATAAGTAAAGAGCGTAGGTTTGACATTTTCTTTCTCCATTAACAACAGCACATCAGCTATTTTTTTCTTGTCAAGCCTCTTATAGAGGAGCAACAGCTGGTTGCAAGCAAAAGCAGTACTTGGGAATTCTAGGTCCTTCATTTTGTTAAAGACCTCTTCTGCTTTCTTCAGATTGTTAGATACAACACAGTTAGCCAGCACGGTTCTGTAGATTATCTCTCCTCTGAAAGATTTTGGGATAGTCTGAATGTAGTCTTCTGCCTTCTGGAGACCTCGTATTTTGGCAATCAAATCAAGACGAGAAGCATAATCTTTCTCATTAAATTCAAGCTGCTGCTTCATCTCCAGCCATTCAGAGAGCTGCAAACAATCAAATCCATAAGCAAACAGAAAGGAAAGTGTAGAATTTCAGAGATTAAATTCAATTACTTCTGCTAGTTAGCTTACAGATATAAAAGAGAGAAATTATCCTAAGGTAGGAAACAATCCCTAAAAAGCTGTAACATCCTAAGAATCAGTAACTATGATTAGTTTCTATTTACAGAAGATCTCCTAGTAATCTATCCTTAATTTTAGGAATTCCAACACTCCCCCTCAAGCTGGAGTGTAGATGTTTATCAAACCCAGCTTGCCAACAAGTTCTTCAAACATATTTCTGTTCAAGCTTTTTGTCAACATGTCTGCAACCTGTTGTCTGGTAGGTAGATAGGTAACACTCACTTCTCCTGAGTGTATTTTCTCTTTTATGAAGTGACGATCTATCTCAATATGTTTAGTACGATCATGATGCACAGGATTGTGAGCTATACTGACAGCAGCTTGGTTGTCACAATACAACTGCATAGGCCTAGTATAAAGGATTTTTAGTTCCCTCATCAGTCTTTGTATCCAAACTCCTTCGCAAATACCATGCGCTAGTGCTCGATACTCAGCTTCTGCACTGCTACGAGCTACCACAGACTGTTTTTTACTCCTCCATGTCACTAAATTACCCCAAACATAGCTACAGTAACCACTGGTAGAGCGTCTGTCATTGATAGAACCTGCCCAGTCAGCATCAGTATAGACTTCCACATTTCTGTTGTCATTTTTCTTGAAGTATAGGCCTTTGCCAGGAGTCCCTTTTAGATACCTTAGTATTCGATATGCAGCTTCTAGGTGTTTCTCCCTTGGGGCATGCATATATTGACTTATAACACTCACACTAAAGGCAATGTCTGGACGGGTGTGAGCTAGGTAGATAAGTCTCCCTACTAGACGTTGATATCTCCCCCTGTCGACTTCTTCTCCATCCTCATCAGTACCCAACTTGAGATTAAACTCCATAGGAGTTTCAGCTGGTTTGCAACCCATCAAACCAACTTCTGATAGCAAATCGAGAACATATTTCCTTTGGGAGATGGAAATACCCTTTTGAGACCTTGCTATCTCCATGCCAAGAAAGTATTTAGGATTCCCTAAATCTTTAAGTTCAAACTCGGTTCCAAGGAATTCTTTCAACCTCCCAATTTCACTTGTATCATCTCCTGTCACTATTATATCGTCCACATAGACAATGAGAATGCAACACTTTCCTTGTTCCGAATGCTTGTAGAACATAGTGTGGTCTGCCTGTCCTTGAGTGTACTTTCTGCTCATCATGGCTTTTGCAAATCGACTGAACCACGCCCTTGGAGATTGTTTCAGCCCGTACAATGACTTTTTCAACTTACACACTTGGCCCTTACCTCCTCCAAATCCAGGTGGGAAGTCCATATATACTTCTTCATTTAACTCCCCATTGAGGAAAGCATTTTTAACATCCAATTGAGTCAAATGCCAATTAAGATTGACAGCAAGAGAAAGAAGGACTCGAATTGTATTTAGTTTTGCAACCGGTGCAAATGTTTCTTCATAATGAAGCCCATAAGTTTGAGTGAAGCCCTTAGCCACAAGTCGAGCTTTGTATCGGTCGATATGGCCATCAGGTTTGAATTTAGTAGTAAAAATCCATTTTGACCCTCTTTGTTTTCTTTCCTTTAGCGGATCCGAAACTTCCCATGTTCCATTATTTTTAAGGGCCTCCATTTCTTCCATCACAGCTTGTCTCCATTCAGCTGATTCAAATGCTTCTTCTATAGTTTTTGGAGTTTTTACAGAATCAACATTAGTCACAAAAGCTTTATAGGACTTAGATAAGTTTCCATAGGATACAAACTGAGAAATAGGGTGTTGAGTGCAGCTCCTTGTGCCCTTTCTCACTGCAATTAGAAGATAGATGGATGGTGATGGAGGTGAGACTTCACTTTTAGAACAGTCCTCGGTTGGAGATGCAATTGGCACTGCTGTATCAGTTTCAGGACGGCGATTTCGTCGGGAGTAAACTCAGTGATTCGGGCACTGTGATTCGGGCACTGCTCTTCTCTTGTTTTCCTTGATCGTGGGTTCGTTCGGGTAGTATTGTGCTAGTGTCTTGCTGCATAGGAGGAACAGTAACAGTATCTAAGTTGAGGGTAGGTTTAGTGATAGTGGTGGTAGGGTCGTGAGGTATGATGAGGAGATTATTAAGGGTCTCATCTTCACTAAAAGTCTCCCCCTGAAGATGAGAAGCTCTAAAGTATGGTTCGGTTTCAAAGAAGGTAACATCCCGAGAGACAAACATCCGGCGCAAGGTTGGTGAGTAACATTTATAGCCTTTTTGAGTGGGGGAATACCCAACAAAGATACAGGGGTGGGCTCGAGGATCAAGTTTGGATTGATTTGGTTGATGATTATGGACAAAGGCTTTGCAACCGAATATCTTTGCTGGAAGATTAGGAACACGAAATAGAGGAAATGACTTGAGAAGAGTGTTTAGAGGTGTTTGGAAGTTTAGGACTTTTGATGGCATTCTATTTATGAGGTAGTGAGCGATGAAACAACTTCTCCCCATAAATATTTTGGGACATTCATAGTGAACATTATAGCCCGAGCTACAGCAAGGAAATGTCGATTTTTTCTCTCGGGGATCCCATTTTGTTGAGGAGTGTCAGGACAAGAACTCGGTGTATGATTCCTTGGTCGAAAGGTATGGACTTAGGATGAGAATTAAATTATTCCCTCCCGTTGTCGATTGTGGAGAGTATGGATGGTAGAGTTGAATTGGGTTCGAACTATTGAGTGAAAATTTTGAAAGATTTTGGGGGTTTCAGATTTTTCTTTTAATAGATAGACCCAACAGACCCTTGTGTGATCATCAATAAACGTTATAAACCACTTAGCACCAGTAATGTTTTTCACTCGGCTAGCTCCCCATAAGTCACTGTGGATTAATGAAAAAGGTTGGGACTGGGTATATGGTTTTAAAGGGTATGGTACACGGGTATGTTTGGACAATTCACAAATTTCACACTTCAAGGAATTTATTATTTTATTTCGAAATAACAGCGGAAGATGCTTTTTTAGATACAAGAGATTTGGATGTCCTAACCTACGGTGCCATAGCATAATAGTGTCCTCTTTTGAAGTAGATAGAGCCAATCTCCCTTGTGTGTTGTCTTTATTCCAAACATATAATCCATCATCAACTTTAGCAGTGCCAATCATCCTCCCCGATTTCTGTTCCTGTATTACACAACCAGTTTCAGAAAATTCAGCAAGCATTTTTCCATCTTTAGTAAGTTTACTTATTGAAAGTAAATTACAGGACAAGTTTGGGACATGTAGAACATTATCAAGGGAAAAATTCTCTGTTATTTTCACTTTCCCTACTCCAGCCATAGGTGAGTATGATCCATCAGCTATGCGGATTCGAGACTTGTTATGACAAGTGGTGTAGGTTTGAAACAGAGTGGAGTTACCTGTCATGTGATCTGAGGCACCCGAATCTAGTATCCAAGAGGATTGGTTATTAGATTCAAGGGCAATATTAAGAGCAGTACCTTGAGTGGCAAGAGTCCCATGACCGGTAGAGGTATTAAGTATCTTATGGAGATTTTCGAGTTGAGTTTTGGTTAGGCGAACATCGAGCACCTCATCTGCAGCATTGGAGGACAACAGGGCAGTTTTCTTATCTTTCTGTTTTTTTTCTGGATACCCATGGAGTTTAAAACACTTTTCCTTAGTGTGACCAACACGATTACAGTGGCTACACCATGGTCTGTTCGATCCAGAACCATTTCCAGCAGGTGGTTTTTGTGTCTGTGGACCTTTGGAGACGAGAGCAGAGGATTCAGTAGGCTAGTTTCCAGAATGAATTATCTGTTTTGGTTCTCCCATCATTACAAGACGACGTTTTTCTTCTCTTCTCATTTCTGCAAAAGCTTCACCAATGGTTGGAAGAGGTGATCTGCCCAAAATTCTGCCCCGAACCTCATCTAACTCATGCCTCAATCCAGCTAGAAACTCATAGAGACGTTCGTTGTTGAGGTGAGTCATAAACCTAGTGTGTTCTAAGCCTTCACCCCAATTTGCCTCATAGTACATATCTAACTCCTGCCACAAGATTTTCAGATTGTTGTAGTAGTGAGTTACCTCGAGAGTCCCTTGTCGAATATCTTTTAACTTGAGTTTTATCTCAAAAACTTGAGAAGCGTTTCCAAGATCAGAATAGTTCTCTTTAACTGCATCCCACATGTCTTTTGCAGTCTTGAAGAGGAGATATGTTCGGCTTATATGGCCTTCCATCGAATTAATCAGCCACGCCATAACAATGGAGTTATTGAGTTCCCAAGTAGCATAAGTAGGATCGGCTACATTCGGTCATGGAAGTTCTCCATTGATGTATCCTAATTTGCCTCCGCCACGGATCACCATAAGAACAGATTGAGACCATTGTAGAAAATTCTTCCCATCTAGTCGATGACTAGTGATCATAAGTGAAGAATTAAGATCACTTTGATTGACAGACTGGTTAACATTCTGAGATATTTGTGACATCTCGCCTGACATAAGGTTTCATTAAGGTCACCCATGGGAGAAAAAAACAGAGGGATTTTTAGGAAGATGGATGAGAAATCGGAGGGATTTTTAGGAAGATGGATGAGAGGATCGAAAAATTCCTAGAGCTCCGATACCATGTAGAATTTTAGAGATTAAATTCAATTACTTCTGCTAGTTAGCTTACAGATATAAAAGAGAGAAATTATCCTAAGGTAGGAAACAATCCCTAAAAAGCTGTAACATCCTAAGAATCAGTAACTATGATTAGTTTCTATTTACAGAAGATCTCCTAGTAATCTATCCTTAATTTTAGGAATTCCAACAGAAAGAACAAAATGCAATGAAGTAAAAACCTACAACTTCCATGACTAAAATCATACACAATAGAATATCATTTCAATTTAGGCATTTATATATATATCAAGTAGCTTAGCAAAATGGATTAAGGAAAAAAGTGCCTAAACAGGGTATTGGTAATATTCTAATATCAGAAATCATTTTATCAACCGACCTAGAAAATCCATACCATTTCTGCAGTTGACATTGTGTGAGAATGTTAAACATGCAGTGTAAAAACTAGAAGCCAAAGAAAGCTAAAGGAAGCTGCAATCAAATCTTTGAGCCTTCAGGTAATAGCAAGCACGGCACAAAAAGGAAAAAATGACTTTTTTCGCAAGAGGGTATCCAACTGTCTCCCGACTAAAGGAAAATGAAAGGTGAGCCAATTCCAAGGAGAAATAACATTAAACTAAAGGAAGAAATTTTAGAACTTTTTTTGTGCCAAATTTGTGAGACCAAATTTCTAATTACAAAAACTACCAGATTATCATAGGATGTCAGATTATTGCAAGGACATCTCCAACTAGACAACTAGATGAGCATCTAAAGATTCTAAGGATCAGTTATATTTTTTAATTGAGAGCAAAAGACAAATGCACAAACAAACAATGCATCCTGCAGGCATGATTGATGAAAGCACAATGAGTACTCCTTTGACAAAGAAATATACTAATACATCAGGTAAAATAAACGATAGAAAGAAACCAAAGTTTTGATATACTCCTGCGACATGCATCAAAAAGTGAGGTGGGTACTTATCAAATATTTTATTTGAAATGGTTTGTAATCGAGTTAAAATCCAAACAAGAAGTTCTACACATATGCTTACAAAATCCAGTGATTGATTGCTTGCACATTTATGACATACTATCAGCACAAAGTTGATTTCTTGTTTAGCTCATTTTTTTGACAGAAAACTCAATTTGTATACTTTACTATTTAACTTAATACCAAGGAACTTTAAACAATCAAGTACTGTTTGGTTTTACAGTGACAAATAAGATACACAATTAGAAGAAAATACGAAAAGTTCTCTTCCTTGCTATATTGAAGAAAAGGAAAAACAGAGAAAACCAGAAAATCTTATATTTCCCAGTTACCCTATGATGGAATGATATTGGAAGTTCCAATCTGCAGCCACTAGTACTAACCAAAAAATCAAAAGCCCTTCCTAAAATAGAAAATTTTAAAACAAAACATTAGAGGGAAAACGAGAAACAGATTTGCCTAAATCATATGTAATTTTATCCTCATGCACTTACAAACAATACAAGAATAGTGCTTACAATTTATTTAATATTTTTATAAGAAATTATTTAAATAATTTTTTAATGGATAAAATTACTTGAATCATGAAATCGCATTGCATATACACTTATATGCAGAGAAGGTAATTTCATACCCAATAAGTTGACCTTGGTTTAATCAACATAAATTCTCAAAATAGATACAATGATAATTCAAATCACCTGCAATGCCCTCCCATACATTCGGCGCTTGCGAAGATTGAGCGTTGCTGATGAAATCTCAGCTCTGCTTAGATTTTTTCCTTCCTCAAGCCACTTATCAAGAACCTTATGAATAGAAAGACCTGGAGCAGAGATAAGAGCTTTGAATAATCCTGAGGTAGTCCTCCTTCCAGATGACTTTTTATCACTGACATCAGTCTCAGCCCCAAACAATTCTAGTTCATTTGAGGCACTTTCTTCGACATCAACAGAAAATTCTTGATCAGAATCCAGTCCATCTTCAGTTTCATCCTTAGCAATATGATCTCTTTTGTTCTCAGAATTACCAGCTGTTTCAAGTTCAGAAAAACCATCTTCCAAGTCATCTTCCTCCCCACTGCTTTCAGCACCAGCTTGGGAAGAAAGGCCACATCTCCAAACAGAGAAATTAGAGGAAGCATGTGTTGAGCGGTAAAATCTCAATAAAGATGGACATGTATCAGAAACCAGTTGAGAAGAACCAGAAAAAATAGCATTTTTTTCAATGAAGGTATTTGAAGTTTGTAATCTAGCAGAAGCAGAAAAAGAAGCTCCAGTTCTGATACTTGTATCTCTGGAAACCAGGCAAAAAACATTCATGAATCATTATCTCAAACCAAAAAATATGAAAAAGAATATTAATTTTCTAATTTCAAAAAGCTAAATGTAGAACTAACAAAGAGAGAAAAGAGAAATGACTATTGATGAACTTTTTATTGATATTTTGTAAATGCACGTTAAGTAAAATCGAGAGCACAACCAAAAATAGCAAATACACCTATTTGGCTTCCAGGGTATTTTAGAATTCAATATAGTGACAAAATGATGTATGAAAAAGGGATTATTATAATTGTTTGATAGTTACGTGTGCAAACAAATGCAGAGTCTTCAACTGGTAATAAGGAAATTGAACAACGTAGGATCAACTCAACTAAATGATATCAAGCAATTTTAAGCGGATTTGTAGTACTTGAAAGTAAACATTTTTTTCATGTCAAACTGTAGCACAGGCTGTTTAGCTATGGAAGAAATAGTCAGGAAAGTAAGGGCAGGGCTAGTTGGATTCAGTTTAGGTTAATTAATCTCTACCATATAAAACAGATACATATATAACGACCCAACAACATTTTGCCTTTCCTTCTTTTTCTCCTTGCACGTTTTCTCGGTAAACAAACAGAGAGGAAAAAGAGAAGTACAAGTAAAATGCAGAGTATAAAAGGAGAGAAAGAAAAAGGTACCTGAGCGGCTTAGGAACTCGGCGTAGTGCCCACATGATGAAGATACGAAGCAGAAAATGCCGAAAGCAAACACTCTTCAGTCTTAGAAACCCCCAAAACCCTCAGCAGCCAGGACTTGTCAGCCTTAAACCCTAAAAACCCAAGGCCGAAATTTTCGGTTAGCGTTGCTCTGTTTCCCGTATATATATTAATAAGCTTTATTAGCAAATGGACCTAAAACTATATTCAATTTCTAGTTTCGTCTTAAAGTGTTTTTTTTATTATCATAATTATCAATTTTATCTTAGTTTTAAAAAAAATACTAGCTAATAAAGACATCACTAGAGGTAATCGTGGGTCGGGTTGCGTTTGTGTTTGGTTTTAATATAATTTTAGATCCGGTTTTTAGGCTAGAGACCAAGTCGACCCAAAAATAAACATTAAATTTTGTCTCAAGTCTAGCTCGGTTCGCTCATATTAAATTTTTTTTATGTTATTATTTTTATATAAAAACAAATTTAAAAGTATACTAAAAACATAAACAAAAATAAGTTTTCCAACAAATTAAAAATAAATTAAAAAAGTATTTGATATTTATGCTTAAATAACACTAAGATAAGTGCAACTTAGCAAGCAAATATCTCTAAAATAGTAACAAAATTAACAATAAAACAGTAGTTATATAATATCCAAACAATAATAACAATATAGTAACAATATTATAACGAAATGACAATAACAAAACAATGGGAACAACAGTAGAATTTTTTTTTTTTTTTTTTTGCAAATTCAGACCAGGCCTGGGTCAAAAAAGCTTACCTAAGACTCAGTCCGTTTAGAAAACAGTCCTTGTTTTTTTTACCCAAATTTATTTTTCAGGCTTATATTTTTATTCAAATGCTCATAAACATGACATCATATATTTTTGAGCAAAAAGAATAAATGATAGTTTAAATATATTTTTGAAAAAACAATCATAAATACCAAATTGAGATATAATTTAAGGATGGATTTACTTAGAGGTGTACATGGGCCGGGCGGCCCGGCCCGGCCCGAAGGCCCGCCCAAAATTTGGGAGGGTTTGGGCAAAAATATAGGCCCGAAAAATGGGCTTGGACAAAAAAATAAGGCCCGTTTAAAAATGGGCCGGGCTCGAGTAAGGCATTTTTGGCCCGGCCCCGGCCCGGCCCGGCCCGAATTCACTAAAGGAAAAAAAAACTATTTTTTTAATATTATTTTCTTATTGTTTTTCTTCTTATTTTGCTATAATTTTAATATTATGTTTCTATTATTTTGTTGTTATTGTTTAGATATTATATAAAACTTATTTTATTGTTAATTTTGTTATTATTTTAAAGACATTTGTTAATTTTGTTATTATTTTAGAGGCATTTGCTTGTTAAGTTGCATCTATTTTAGTGTTATTTAAGTCTACATATTTTTTTAAAATTTATTTTCAATTTGTTCAAAAATATTTATTTTGATTTTTTTAGTATTTTTTATGTATTATATATATTTAAAAATTATATAAAATAATATAAAAAAAAATTAATCTGGGGAGCCGGGCAGGCCCGGTTTTAGCATTTTTATATGGGCCGGGCTTGGGTAAAATTTTAGGCCCATTTTTTGGGCCCGACCCGGCCCGAGCCTAATGAACGGGCCTAAATTTTTAGTTGGCCCGGCCCGAACCCGGCCCGACCCGACCCATGTACACCTCTAGATTTACTGTTAATACTACCTATAATATTTACAACAATGGTACACGTCTATCGTGGTAGAAGTTTGGGTTGTTGAGTTTAATTAATTTAACCATAAATTTGGGCCTAAGAAAAAAAACAAATACTCAGTAAAAAATTCAAAAAAAAAATCAATTGTGTGATAAAAGAAAATTAATTCGCCTAGCATGAGAGCGATGCTGGAGTACGGTGGCTTCAATAACAGATTGCTCGAGAGTGTGTTCGTTCGCTGCATTGACTGGGTTGAGGAGGTGGCACGTGAGTTGGATAAAAAAGCCATCTCTGACTTTATCACGGTTCTGTGGAACATTTGGAATAGCAGAAACAATCGTATCTTTCGGGGAACTGAGGTGGATGCTAAAGCTATCTGGGAAAAAGCTTCGGCTTTAAGCCAAGAGTTTCGGATTTTCAATTTGAAGGAAGCGCCTATGATTCCTATAACGAGAACTGGTAAAAAATGGAAGAAGCCTGCAGATGGCGTGATTAAGATCAACGTCGATGCTATTTGTAGGACAAGGATATTTCTTTTGGCTTGATTGCTAGGGATAGTGATGGCTTTGCTCTTGGAGGACGAATGGGGACTTGGCACAATAATATGGGCGTGCTTTGGGCGGAGATGATGACTACGAAGGAAGGTATTAATTTTGCAATTTTAAATAATTGGGAGAAGGTGGAGTTTGAAACTGACAGCGCCAGTTTAGTTAATCGTTTCAAGAAGAGGAATGAAGACCTTACCAACTTGGGCTTTTGTTTACGGCCCCTGTTTAAGCAAACCAATCGATTCGGTTTTTTGGTTTGGTTTGGGGCTCTGAGATCTTTGTAATAGAGTTTCTTGATTATTTGAATAAGTTGGCTAGGGGTAAAAGTTGTAATATGGATTTTAATATGGATTATCCTTTGGAGATCCATGATTTGATTCTAAAAGATGCAATAAACTGTTCGTGACCGGTTTTGGTCGTTTTTTATCAAAAAAAAAAAAATTCGCCTAGCATGACAAGACGGAAGCAATGAAAGGCTGATGATATATGTAGAGTACCACGTTCTGTATATTTAAAAAATAAAAAATTACAAGTTCAGGGTGAACCTCGACATATGAACATCGTCCAAGTTCATCTGAATTTTTGGACATGGTTACCCTCGAGCACCCAGCTAGCACATCGTTGATTCCATTAGTGGCTATTCTATTTCATGACAATACTCTTTTATACCCTAATTTATATTCATCATCTCAGTATTCAAAAATACGGTATAAAGGCACCAAAACTAAACGACCATATATATAAGATTTTGTGGTGGTGAGGTTCTCACGTAGCTCCTGGCAATCACGTAAGCAAAGCACCAAGGGACCCTTACTCGGCCATACCAGATAGCTTTTGGCTGACTTCTTTCTTTTTAGATGGCGTGGAGTATAGGGGTGGAATTGAAAGACTTGAGGTTGAATATGATAGTGTTGATTACTTTGGTGGCAAGTTTGAACACCAACAGTTATGTAAGAAATCATGGCTTTTTAGTTTTAAGCATGTGTTTCGAGAAGCAAACTCGGCAGCAGACTTCATGGCAAGGCTTCAATCTGGCACACTGCACTGGCTGAATATTCTTTACTCTCCTCCACAGGACATGGAGTCGTTACTGTTAAAAGACAAAGCAAGGGAGTTGCCCCGCTTCCCAAAATGTAAGGCTGTCAAGAGGGGGAAAGGCCAAAAGGGTCCCTAAACTGCTGCTTATTAATAAGAAATATGAAAGATATTAACAAGTTGAGGAGACCAGATCTTGACAGGGATTAAATTAAAGTATAAGCCAACTTGGGCGTGGAAAAATTGTGAGAAATAGAAGAATAGCGAAGTGGATATATGAAGTAGAGAGATTGGCTGATCTATATCAACCTGCTTCAACTGACATCCTATTATTTCCTATGTACACATCAACTCATTCTAGTAGTCAACTTGTTCTAGCCGTTTTTATAAATGTCAGCAACTCAATATTGCTTCAAGTCAAGGCATCAATGGAGCCTAGCATTCAACCATTACAAAGATTACAACCCCCGCTTTGTTGTCTTTGCTGATGATGGGTGGACAGGAGGCGGTGTCCTGGCATTCCTGTTATTGCTCATAGGTGTACCTACATAAGAAAATACCAAAACAAATTTCCATCATCATCACACAAAAAATGTGTTGGGAACACAAAAACAGACCAGAATGATGCCAACACTTGTACTTACTCAACTCGATTGGCTTCCCTCCAAGGGAAGATCTGCGGGACCTGTTTGACCCTGATGTTTGGACACCGGTAAGTGATTCCCTACGTGCTGCTTTTGCATGAGCCGTGACTGGTGGTGACTTGAGATCATTCACATTGCCCACCCCCCTGACAGGTGACTTTAGTTCTAATGTCTTCTGTAGATTCCTGTAATTTTTATGCAGAGATGTTCATATTGAATTACAGTCAAGAAGGCTTACCCTATTAAGGTTTTTCACACCTTGACACAACTGCATACAATATTAGACGTTTCTAAAAGAATGTATATGTCAGTATTCTTCATTATGATCCATGTTGCATGGACCAACAACTATAGTCCAAGTTAAATAAAAAGTTAATAAGAACTGAGTTTTGCCTACCTTTTCTCAGAGCCACTAATCAGTTTCCCGATGGTTGTTCGCAGCGATTTTCTTACTTGAGATCCTTTACCATTTGCCGTTCTGGACTCTGTAGAAATTACTGTTTGCATGAGACTCTGTATGTCATTTCTAGTGTATACTTTAGGCTCAGGTGTACTTGGTAGCTCAAGTCTAGGAATTTGTGTTCGACAATCAGTCTTTAGTGCTTGCTTTTGGAAGGATGAACTAGTAGGGCTTCGAGGAGCCTTAGAATGATAAGCCTCCATCACTGAGCTGCTATTGCTGAGATTCCCGAACTGTTTTGTAACTGCTTCTTCATCTTGAAACTGACTGTATTTCTGTACGGATACTGTGCTAGCATGTAAAGACCTACTAACATCTGCTGATACTTTTATCTGACTATTGTCCTCATTTCTTGAGCCTTCCGAGCTCAACCTCCTTGCCCGAGTTATAGAAGATGAAATTTTTGGTCCTCTCCTGTCTTCTGCATTCATTGCCTTCTCAGACTTCATGGTGCTACCATTCTCAATGCTCAACCTTCGAGTACGTGGGGGAGTTTTCTCAATCGCTGCCATTTGTTTCTCAAATGGAGATTTAGGTTCTTTCATTTTGTATGAAGGTGTGCTCGGTGCTTCCTTATTTGCCAATGCCTTCTTGAGGTTCTCAATCTACAAGAATTTATTCAATAGTTACAAAAGCAGGGTCAATTGAATATAATTTACATGCAGGCAGAGTAGTAGATTTGAGTAACCCAAACCAAAACGTCCAGGGTTTAATCGCTCAAGTAAATGACACAATTAATTATATGCTTACCTGCTCTTTGAGCTGCATAACCTCACTGCTCTCTTTATTTAAACGAGCAGCACCAAGTTCCACTGTTGAAACTCTCCTAGCAAACTTCAAGGTACTTAATGTTTCTCCAAAAGAGTCTTCTTCCGGACTCACATGAGCAAACATCAATGTCTTAGCATGTCCACCTAGACATTTTCCATAAAAAAAATATCAGTAGAAAAGAAAGACAAAAAACATAATCTAAATGAAGAACAATGTGTGCCATTCTGAAACTAATAAACTGGAGGTTTTGGTAACAACCTAATGAGTCTTGCAAGAGAAGCGTGAGTTTGCTGTTTCTGTAGGGTATGTGAGAGTTCTTCTGAGCCAAAGCGGTGACCACATCTCCAAGACAAGAAAGAGACTTATTAATATGTTGAGCCTCCTTTAGCCTATCTCCAGTAACTTCCGATTTGTCCACCCTTTCACTTCCCGCAAGGTCAACCAAATGCAAGCAACTACGAAGCATGTTTCCAGATGTATATTTCCCATGCACGTGTACTGTTAGGATACTGCAAAGTGAAACACGCAATCCTTGTGATATCTGTCTTGGACACATGCTCATTATCTGACAATCACTCTCAAGTCCAGGTAACATTGCTATAACATAGAAAATATAAGGTGATTTTTTATATAAAGAAATTGAACCTTTGAAACTGACCTGTGGGAGCGGCTACTTCTGTTGTTGATTGCAGTGGAACAGACAACACGATTCACCTCTCCATATTTCATTAGATTTAGCACATCACTTGTGGACTTCACTGTATGCAATGTAGCATCTGGAAGGCTTAAGCCATTATCATTACTGCAGCTACGAATCTCTAACTTGTGCACATTAAGGATACCATTTACATGAATGCTTTAGAAATTGCAAGAATAAGCAAATTATCATTTTCCAAGACAGAATTCAGTAAGAAAGGATATTTGGTGGATGATGAATCTTCTGAAAGAAGGTCTCTGATTTGTTCATTATATATCTCCACCATTTGAACTTGAATCTCGTAACTTATGATATCTTTCCTTTGATTAGAAATTTCAAAGAGATCATTGAGAGCTAGATAATTAATCCCCAAATCCTTGGTTGATCCACCTGATGGACCACTCTGTCACCATATGAATATGAACCAAACTAAGTCTAACTCAGATAAATAGACCAAGATGATAAGAAGCAAATCGAAGGTCTTACCATAGTATAAGTTTTGCCTGATCCAGTTTGGCCATATGCAAAAATACAAACATTATAACCATCCATGACAGATCGAATCAAAGGTTGAGTGTCAGTAAACACATCATCTGAAATAAGATCGTGTAAAGAAATCAAATCCATGTACAAGACAAGACATATAACCAACACACACTAGACTGAATTTTGTTACAATTTACCTTGTGTTGCACTTGGACCAAAAACACGATTAAACTGAAAGACTTTTCTTCCATCCTTTTTGGGTTTAAATGGGTCCGAAATCACAAGTGAACCATCCTCTCCAATAAAATCCATTACATTTCTAGTTCCAGCACAGAAAGCAGGTCTAATTCTGCAGAAAACCCGGATATTTCCTAGAAGGTAAAACTTTTTATCAGGACATGATGATTGTGCAGCTCCAAATTAAAACAAAACTATGATGAACATTGAACTTGTACCTTTCAAATCTTGTACCATATTGTATAACTTTCTGTTCTCTTCCACCACCTTGTGATACTGAACTGCAGCACTGGACATCTCTTCTACTTGACTTCCTGAGACCGTGCAAGTAATGATGGGAAAAAATTCTCAGAAGAAGAATTCATGCATTTACCCCGGTAAGCTCCATGTGTAAAATTGGAAAGTACAATTTATGATACAACTATTTTTTGCATTTATACAGTTTAGCTGAATTATCATGAGAAAAAGATGACTATGGAGAAGCCATAAAATCTAAGAACAAACTAAAACATATGCATTTGAAGTTAAAAAGTTTAGGAAGAAAAATCTAAATGACAAAGCATGTAGGAAATGGAGCAAATAATCTCAACAAGGGTTACTCAATTTAGCTACAAGATGATTGCTAACGTAATATACCTATATTTTTCAAATCTATTTGCAGTTGTGATTGTAGGTCTTCAAACTCTCTTTTTGCTGTTAACAACAAATCCTTGAGGTCCTGACAATAAAATTTTAAAAAAAAATATGATTAACAACAATATGAGCATTTCTTGTTATCAGGTTGGTTAAAGATTCCAGACCTGATCTTTCAGCTAAAACAGAGAAATGATTCAATATATTTGGATTACTCCATCACTGTTAGACACCTCATATGTTAGAATAGTCTAAAAATGAGAAGGAATCCTTGCACTTTTTGCCGTCTGGAATATCCAAGTGGTAGAATGCAACATAGACGGACTCTCCATTTTTCCTAGCGAACCCATAACCAAAAATTGTGTCCACAAGACATGTTTGGACATAAATATGGATATGATCCTCCAAATAAACGATATTTTAAAAAGTTGAGCATACCCGTATTTGACACATGCATGTATTAGACTCAGCCAGCAGGTAACATAGTTTTCCATAATGTTTTTGCAACTAATACAGGATAGGTGAAGAAAACGAAATACATACTGAAAGTTCTTTTTCCTGCATTTTCAATAAATTTATGTGGTTTTGATTAGCCTTCTTCGTGCAAGCCCTTGATCCCTGTAAAAACGATGAAGGTCTTATCAGATTTTGCCACATCAGACATGGTAATCAATGCCAAAGCAACAGAAAAAGTTGTTATACAGCCTGACACAAATCATATGGAGACCTAAATATCTCCATATTATGATAGTGAAGCAAAACTACCAACAGTCTTTTAATGAATAATTTCAGATTCTCAAGTGTTCATTATTTTACAATGTTTAACTTAGAAGCTGCAGTATTTGCCAGATACTTAAATGATGGGTTTTAAAAATTACTATTTATCCCTAGGATTTTGCATTTTATTGCTGAAATTGATAGCTAAATTGAGGTTAATGCTATTTAAGGTAATTACTAACTTATGCAAAGACAAAATCTATATCATCCTGTTCATCATTTTTCTTAAAACACTCAACATCTATGTCTAACACATATTCAGATATGGATATGGGTACGATCCTCGAAATACACTGAAAAACTCTGGAAATGTTGAGTGTACACATTTGAGGCACATACCTATATCCTAACATAGGTCAAAATGTTAATTTTCTGGCAGACTGACATTTAAATTTCTAGGCCTCATCAATTCTTTATAAATTATATACAGGCCTCACCAATTCTTTAAACATGGGTTTCAGCTGTTTTGGAACATAAAGGGCATGACTATACTCACTTAAACACTTCACTAATAAAGAAAGTGGGGGGAAAACAGAAAGGAACCAGCTGGTACTCTATAATAAGTTTCAAATCCATAATTTTAGAATTTAGTCCACATAAAGCACTCTTATAGGTGTTCTTTCAGAAATATAGATTATATTGAATTTTCATTTGGAGAAGATAAGAATTTTTTCTTGGCTGCTCTGAGCTCACCTCTGGGATCTTATTTACAAGTTGCTCCTCCAGGCAACTTGAAATCATCTTGCTCAATACTTTGACTGAATCCTGTATCAGAGGAGAATTAAATACAGAACTGAACTCTATACATTCAATTTGTTGAATAAGAACAAGGTCCATATACAAAACATATATATCTGTATATTACCGGATTTCTACCATGGAAAGAACCCAAAAAGTTGTCATCAAAGTTTTCCTTTGTGTCAACCATGTAGTCCGCTAGTAACTTCACAATTGTATCTACAAGCACATGCATCACATAAACGTCAATTAATAAGGAACTTGATTAACATTCTCTCTAAAACAACAATGTTTGCTTCGGATAATACATATGTTAAGGTAAAAAGACAGAACAAAAAAAAACAAGTAGCTAGAAATAAATGTGCCTCCCTTTTATTTAGCGTTTAGACTACAAGACCAATAACTTTTATTAAGAGGATTCCTATATTGACCGTCAAATGCACTATTTGCCAACAGCTTGAACAAACAATGTTGCTGTAGAAAGTTCAAAAGTTTTTAAGGGCAACTCAAACAAAATGAATCAGAACCTTCAAGTTTATAGACTTCGCCATTGGCAGGCGGTCGTTTATCACAAGCAGCAGGCATGTCCAAGCGCCTACAAGATTCTGATGAGGCTCGCGAGTTGATCTTAGTGGAAGAATGCATTACCATGGGGGACCTTGTAAGCTTATAATATCCATTTGCAGTTCCGCAATTAATCTGCTTACATTCATGATATGACTTGAGGGCTAATATGCAGTCTACAACCTTAGCTGAAGACCCTGCGTCCAAGTTATCCTGTTCCAAAGTTTCAACATAAATTTGCAACCAGAAACTACAACAGTTATTCAATGTGGAAACCGAATTTACCCTTTCGAGATCACAAGCTCCAAAGGCTGGCAATTTAAGGTCTTCAATGGCAACAAGAAAATTCCTAACATTTTCAAAGTATTGATAGGCTGCTGGAGGCTGAAACTCCCGATTGAGTGATTGTGCATGTGAATTACTCTCCACGACCTTGAAATTCATGGGAAGAGTGCAATTTTAAAAGATAAGGATGCGGCTTAGCTTAGCTTAACTTAACTATACGTTAAACAAAAGATAGTAAATCTGGTGATACCTTGGGTACTGCACCAGGATGGATCTTGTTAATTACATTGCAAAGAATCAAACCATTTCTCAAGCAAGAAATGAACTCTTTTTCTGATGGCTGGCTTGATATCCCCAGTGGACCAACTAAGGTTTCTAACCAAGCAACAGCCACATATCTTCTCAAAGCTACGAAAACCAGTGAACAAAATTGTAATGTTCATCAACTTCTTTGATTAAAATAATAAAAGAACTAAAGGGTTGAATGGTATCAAACTTTTTTCTTAACAAAAAGGAAACTTTATTTGCAATGAAAAAATATATATGAAAACTTCACTTTCTTGTTTCTTTTCAATCTCTTTGCTAACGTAGAAAGAAATGAGTAAAGGAGACCAACCAGCTTCTTCAGCTTTTCTTGAAGCCAAATTGAGGTCATGGAACCCAGTTCTTGTAACATACTCCATTTCAAATCCCTTTCTTCTATTCTTCCCTTCACATATCAAATCAAACTCATCAGAACAAGTTGAAAATAAAGAAAAAAATATATCCCAAACTTTAAATCATATCAGATAAAAACCAATAAATACCCATTAATTCATTTATCTCCCTATATATTAAAAACTATAACTTGGACCAAAAAATTGAGGAAAAGGAACATACTTTGATGATAATCTTTTCTGGGTATCCTTTTTTAACCAAAACCAAAAACAAAAAACTAAAGTTAACCCAGAAAAAAGAAAAGGAACTTAAGGAGCAAAAATGGTGTAGTCGCAGTCAAATGAGGATAAAAAATCAAAGGATGTTTAATTCTTTTTTGTGGGATCCCTCTCTTCTTTGTGTCTGCTTTGATATTTTGCAATCTTGTAATTTTGTTTCTTCCAATGGCCTTGGCTTCGGTGTTTGGCTTGGATCCGAAGCTCAGGCCTTCAAAATCGTAACGTTAACTTTTTTGAGCAGAAATTTGAATTCAAATACGTAGGTCCACGCGGGGGATAATCCTATCCGTTGCTTATGCCACGTGGAATACCTGAACCTATGGATGAGATTTATCGTTGAAGAAATGTTTTGGCGATGATTTGAATAGGGCGTGGTAGGCACATCCTTGAGAATTAATGTACGTACATAGCACGTACAACATGTGCGCGTGAGATTTGTGGTATGTGCATTCTTACAAAGATAAGTAAAAAAAATTAGGATTTTACTCTCTCCAGTACAATCATTGGTGTTGCACTAATTTTCACGGAATTTAAAAAATATTTATTAAAAATTGTAATAAATATATAAAAATTCACAAAAAAAATAATTGATGTTTTAAATATAAGGGTAAAGTTAATTATTTATTTCAAATCTCATTCCATTTTTTATTGATTTATTATAAAAATAAATAAAAATATCCTCGTAAAAAATATAATTTAATTTGTATATGAAAATATATTTTTAGTAATTTCTTAACTGAATGACTATTCAGTTGACCAATGATAACAACTCAGTAAAACACTTAAATAATATAAATAAATATTAATATTTTTATTAATTTTAAAATATAAAAGATAAAATGTTAAAAAAAACATAAATTTAAAATATTAAAACCCTAAAATATAAATAATATCATTTATGAATTAAATTTTAACTCAATTGACATTATTACTATTACAACAATAATAATTTTGTGGGTTTGAATACGCATAAACATGTATTTTCTTCCGTTTTAAGGGTTTGTAAATAATGGGTATAAGTAAATTTTGTATAGAAAAAAAGGTAACATTTGATTTTTTTTTTTTTAATTACTCATTGTTAGTGAAATATTTTAATTCATAAGCAGAATTCAAATATGGTTGCATGTGCTCTTTTTTCAATTTTTTAATTTTTTTTACCATACCTTAAATGAGACATGTGTCACCCTTAAAAATCTACTTACGAAATTTTAAATTTTTTTTTGACAAATTTCTAAATAATTTTCAATTTTTTATCAAAAAAAGCATATGATTATTTTTACTAAAATGCCTTATGCTTTGCCATGTGGTAGCCCCTATTAGGCATCGACTTCTTTTTTTGTATGTGTTTATAGTCAAAAAAAAATATTTAAACTAATTATAAAACGTTATGCGTCAAACATAAATTATTACGTATTAAAAAATGATAACATTGCATATCACGTTGTTATTATTTTTCTCTAAATAATTTAAATTAATCAATAGATAAATAATAAAAAAATATATTATTAGTAATCTATAGACTATATATAAAAGGAAGCCCTTTTCTTGTAACACAAATTCATTTTTTTTCATTTCAATTACAATTGTAAAAATTCAGTTTTGATCGTTAAACTCAAATATAATGTTTAATCTTTATATTTTTATGCTTTTTTTTTTTGCCATTTCAATTATAATGGTAAAATTCTAGTTTTGATCCCTCTGTTAAACTCAAATTTAAGATTTAATTTTTATATTTTTACATCCCTTTTGTTTGCCATTTCAATTATAATGGTAAAAATTCAGTTTTGATCCCTCTAGTAAACTCAAATTTAAGATTTAATCTTTATATTTTTATTTGACATAATTTAGTTCTCTATTTTTACAATGATATTAGGTAGTTCAAATAATTAACATATTTAGCTATTCTGGTTAAATTTTTCAGTCCATTTAAAAACACTATTCAATCAAAAAAATTATTTTGGCATAATGAATTGGAACAAGTGTTATTAAAAAAATTCATACTAGCTACTAAAAATAGTAAGGGTGCTAATTATTTGGATTAACTAATAACATGACTCTTTTTTTATATTTTAATCATTATAATATAATGATAAATTTTTAGTTTTGATCTCCGTTATGCTCACATTTGAGATTTAGTCTTTATATTTTAATTTGACATAATTTAATCATCTATTTTTATGATGACATTAGTTAGTCCAAAAAATTAACATCCTTAGCTATATTGATTAAAATGATTACGTGAATTTCTCTTAAAAATACCTTTTTAACACAATATATATTTCTGGGTGAAGTTGGATTGGGTATTTTAAAAAAAATTGACATCAACATTTTAACCAAAATAATTAAGGGTATCAACTATTTCAACTAACTAATTATATTATGTAGAAGAACCAAATTATATAAAATTAAAGAATAGATACTAAATTCTAAATTTTAATATAGTAGAGAGATCATAACCATAATTTGATCTAAAACAATCTATGCCTAACACAATTATTAGTTTTTCATTTAATAAAAGGGTAATTATTTGGAAGGTGAAAACTTTTAACTATAAAAGTGGGATTGAAATTTTGCCACATATCTATTAATATTTAAATAATAATAATTTAATTTAATTGGCTGAAATAAATGGGAGATAACAAACTAATATTTACTAATATATATATATATATATATATGCCTTACAAGTAATAAAAAAAGTATGCTTGAATGAAAATTATTCATATTTCATTATTGGTATTAATTGCTTTCGTTCACATCATTTATCATTTATAGAATTTTGGTTAAAATATCTCATAATTTCTTATACTTTTTATAAATTTAGAATTTGGTCCATATACTTTTACTTTTAGGAATTTCATCCCTTTATATTCAAGTTTTAAAATTCAGGTCCATTGTTATTTTTTTTTTTGTTAAATTTGTTGACGTGAAATTTTGAAATAAAGAAAAATACTCACTTGGTAGTAATGTAACTAAAAGAAATGACTTTGTAATTAATTTAAATTTAACAAAATAAGTTTAATAGTGTTAAGAATTTGACCTAAAATTTGAAATCTAAAAAGCGAAGGGATTAAATTTATAAAAGTAAAAGTACAATAACTAAATTTCAAATTTAGGTTTTGTAAGCGAAGCTGGGGAACTATATTAATTAAATTAAATTAAGTGATAAATGATTTTAGAAGTTTGGAAGAGCAAAATTCAAAAACTCTAGGATAAATTTGAAGGAATTAGAAGAACTCTACGTTTGCTTGATCAAGAAATTATCAAAAACTACTTCTTGATCTTAATTCTTCAAAGAAGGAAGATAAAATCTTGTTTTCAAAGTCTAATGTTGTAGACCCTTTATGTGGATCCTGTCAACTCAAGATCAAACTTTGAATCAATCTCTTCAAGAAAGCAACTCTTTAAACCCATTTTTAATTTACGGCATACCTGATGGGATAATCTTTATCTACATTAATTCTCTTCAAAGTTGCAATGGCTTCTTAAAAAAGTTATCATCAACAAATCAACTCCTAAACTTGCTTAAGTTAATTCTACAGTTTATCAAGCCTCATTTTCAATTGTCAAATATCTTAGCTCATTCTTATGGCACTACTAGACTTATTTTGTCAAATTTCTTCGATTCTTAATGAAAATTTATTTTATGATGTACTTTCAGCTATGCATGACTTGGAAATTTTTGTTAGAAAATTGTTTATGAAACATGTCCTCTTAAATCTCAACGTGAAGCCAGATTCCATTGAAAAAATTCTCTAATAAAATAGTTGCAACTTAGCAACATTTTATAAAAATAACATAAAAGCTATCGCACTAAAATTGGGAATTCATGTTCGAACACCAAGCTATTCTTCAAACAAACTATCCTAGCTCAGCAATAAGTAATCACCAACTTAATGAACTTTAAGAAAAAGCTTAAAACTCCGATCAAATAACATATGCTTATATTTATGAGATTTTTTCTAAAAGCGTAGGCATTGTATTGCAATAACAATGCGACCATAACTAATACTAAGGAAATAAAAAATCATAAGAAGATAACACATAAATTGCAAATATCATATCATACCAAAGGCGATAGGTGATGGAATAGTAAAATGTAATCAAGATCGCATTTGAAAACAATCATGTGGATGTGTTTACATTGAATATTGTGGCTAGTAGTTTTAAGAAACATGAAGGTATGAAAATGCAACATATAACTCAATTACTTCAATCAAGCAAGTGAGAGATTGTTAGGATTTGTGCCCTTAGTGCAATGCTTATGTCATAGCCTACTTGTAATTGTCTAAATTGATTGAATAAATTATAAAATCACCACGTGATTATTTAATATTCTTTGTATGATTGTCCTCAATGGTTTTGTTTTTGTTTTTTTGCATATAAAACAAAATGAATAAACAAATATTGGTTTAGTGATTACACATGGTTTAACTCATATTAAGTTGTGTTATATGATCGAGTTATAATGCAATAAGATAACTTATATTAATAGGTAATCTAAATTATCCGTGGTCAATGAAATTAGTTTGAGCAAATTATTCATGTTAGAATTATTGCCTTGTCTATAAGGTTAATTAGGGAGATAACTTGCATAGGTATTAAATCTCGAATGACTCCCAAAAATAGAGACAAATGTAATTGTTTAGATTAACAATACATCAAACAATACCTAATTTTAGTTTATCTTATATTCGTTTGTCAATTTATCTATTTGTGGTGTTAATGATGTGACTTACCTAAATTTCGAATAAGTGAATGACCATATGAGTATAACTCACAAGCTTTAATATATTGAAAACGTGTACTCTCAAGGTAGTGGGTCAAAAGTTGGTAGGTTAAATACATGATTCATGCATGACATGACTTTATTCACAATAGCGAAATCATAAGTTGCATAAAAGAGTAAATGATAACCTTTCATTAGCATTATAATTAATAGAAAAATACATAACTTAATCCCAAATAATCTTAATTCTAGTTATATATCTGTAATCAATTTTAATTAATTAAGTACTTCAAATACGCATGTATTTATTTAATAAGAGTAATTGCAATTTTTTCTGTACCAATTCTGCCATTTTTTTAAATGAATAAATTAAACCTTTTTAAAAAATTGCAACTATTTAATTTTAATTAATTTAAAAAATAAGCAATTAAAAAAATTAATTACTAGTTCAAATTATACCTAATTTTGATTTATTAATAACAAACGCAGCAGCTGCCTAAAAAGATGTGGAGTATTTCTGGGCTTAATATTAGATAAAATGGGCTTAGACCCAATTCATTTAGGGTCAAACTTGGGCTCAACATCTAAAATAGAACCATTATTAAAGAAAAAGAGTAGTGTTTCGTTTTTCTCATTTCACTTGCAGTTCGCCGGTGAAAATCTCTGTCGAAATTCGAAAAGAGCAGAGACGAAGAAAAAGAGAGGGACAACTTTGAGGAAATAAATGGGAAAAAAAGGAATAATAAAGAAAGCAATGGAGGTGGGAGAAATTGGATTCAGCAAAGATGGTGGAGCCATTAACTGGTTCCCAGGCCACATGGCCGCCGCCACTCGCGCCATCCGTAGCCGCCTCAAGCTCTCCGACCTCGTCATCGAAGTTCGTGATGCCCGTGTTAGTCCTTTCTCTTTATTCATTCTGCTTCAATTACTTCTCCTCAAGTTTTCAAAAATTCTTTCTACTATTTTTTTTAGTTAAAAAGAAATAGTTATTTGCAGATTCCATTTTCGTCTGCTAATCAAGACTTGCAGCCTCAGCTCTCAGCTAAAAGACGTGTCATTGCTCTCAACAAGAAAGATTTAGCCAACTCCAATGTCCTCAATGTTCGTACATATTTGCATTCAATTCTTTCCTTTATTTCTTTTCCCTTTTTTTGTTTAGTCTGTGGCTGTGTCTGATTATTACTTTTGCTGATTTGCCTTTTTTTTTTTTTTACAAGAAAGAAAAAAAAACCCCCTTAAGATACAAAAGTATTCATTTAATTACTCGAATTTTGTTTTGCTATTTAGCTGCCGGTGAGAAAGTTGTAGCAGAAGTAATAACCGAACATAGTTTTTACTAATTCTTTGTATTTCTATTTCGAATGAAAACTTCAGTATTGAGATTATGTGGTGTTTTGTGTCAATGAACTCAGTTAGCTTATGTCTTTGGAATATGATGCGAATATGATGCTTATTGGGATATAATTATTTTCTGCAGAAATGTGTCCGTTATTTTGATTCGTGTAAGCAAGATTGCCTTCCTATAAGTGCACATAGCAGAAGTTCTGTCAGAAAGGTTAGTTGATTTGATTCCTTTCCCTTGTGGATGATATGGGCATGATATGGGCCATCTGAGGTTAGGCTGACCAACAGAGAAGAAAAGAAAGAGAAAGAAGGGAAGAAGGAGAGAAGAGAAGAATTTGTTAGGGAGTTTTCAGGAAAGAGGAATATTTATTTTACCGCCCTTCCAAAGTTACATGCGTTGAATGGCATTTTGCAATTGCTAAGTTGTAACTAATTACAAGCTAACAACTAATTAAAAGAAACTAATGCAGTGTTAGACTAAAACGATGACCATAAACTAAAAACAGCACAATAGAATATTAGGCACGTATCAGTAGCCTCCCCTTAACAACATCCTTGTCCTCAAGGATGTAACTGAAGAGATTACTCCTCTGCCTTCTTGAAAAGATCATCACTTGAGAGGCATTGACACCTACAAACATCTTAAATGAGCTACAAACTTGAAGTGAAGAAGAATGAGTGAGTATGCTATTTTAATTTATTTAGCACATCAGTTGAATGAAACCCAGCATTGTTAGTCACCTGTTGTGTGAAAACCTCAATAACTTTGCCATAAAAACTAATAAAAAGTTTAGACTTCCCATCTATTGCACATTCATGCTGCCTCTAGTATTATTACCTCACCACTTCTAGTAACACCAGTAGACTTTTCTAAAGCTCTTTTTACAATCATAATTGCATCATGTAAGCTTCTCTTAGCCTTTTAAATTAGCTAATCAGCTCCACTATGAACTATAGCGGCTCTGTATCCTTATAGGCAATTTTGGAACGCACTAAACATCTCATTTACAACCTTTACGTACTAAACATGTGCTGAGAACCTCATCAATTATCCCAGAGAAACATCCAGAAACCATAATTAAGGGCGGGCCGTGGGTGAATAAGATTATTATAGAACTTTGGTCACCCTTTACAAGAATCCTAGTATGACTTGGACTGCTCTAGAAACTACCATTTCTAACCAGCCATGACATGGAGGAGTACTAATTACATCAAAACTTTAATAAATATTAACTCTTTCAAATAATAGAATCGTACTTTAACTAGAAGTCCTAGAGTTCTATTCAAACTAAAACTCTTCTAAACTCGGTTTAAGAATATATTTTATTCATGTCAACCGAATTTTACATCCTTCCTAAATTAAAAAAACTTCTAAAACTACTAAAACACTAAAAATGAAGAGCCCTACTTCAACTGAAACTCTCCTACTCCAATTGGGACCTTCAGAAATCCTACTTCAGTTGGGTCTCTTCTCCAAATTTTGATAAGTGATCCAATGCTTGTATTTGATGTCTCTTGAAGTTTCACAAGCTTCTTCAAGTTGTTTAAAGAGAAATTCTTGCACGAAATTTTGTAACTTCATCTTCAATTGCTTTGCTTTAGACCTTGTAATGGGACCATTCGGAAAAGTTAATTCTTGATGCACATCCTTGCCCTTGGATTTTGTATCAAATACCCATGTAAATTGATCAAATTGATATAGAAGAGAACCAATTCAGTTTCTTTTCTTGAAATCTTCACTTTGAAGTTAGTCTTTGGATAGGGTCGTATAATTACATGATTGTCAACGTCCATGGCTCTTTGGATAGGGTCGTATAATTACATGAATGTCAACGTCCATGGCTTTTCTGAAGGTTGTTTCTTTTCCGACATGATTATAATTTATAAAATGATTTTTTCTATTGGATCTTTTAGACTTGAAATTTATATAATAATGGAAAAAAAGATGTAGATAATGATGTCAAGATGCACGCTTAGGCGCAGCGACAAAACAAAAAATCGCTTCAGACAATCAAATTAAAACAAGATATATTCTAGGAAAAGCCTTCTTAATCTCTTTATTCAAACTAGGAAACTAGAGAAACTAAGCCCTAAAGTGCAGGAATTATCCTTTTCATTCTACATTGGATAATGGGGGCTATCTCTGCATGCTTAGAAAATTTCCCCTCAATTTGTGGGAGCTGGGGAAGGAGACATTAGGACGAAGAGATTTCCAAGGGAAGAAGTATTATAAAATAAACTATGAAATGCGTGTATCTTGATTTTAAGTTACAAATATTTCTTCTTATTTGTTAGAATTAAAAGAGAACTAAAAATGTAAACCTAATTTCTGGGGCATTCATAACTTAAGCTGATGTCTGGTTGAAGTCTATACTGGAAAGATCAGGTTCTATGCACGTTGTCTCCGTTGGATAATGCCATTTCAGGTAAATGTAGTATGCTATTATCCAAGAACTGTATCTGATTAGATTAGACAAGATAAAAGCTGTGGTTTTACGTTCTCACTTCTACTATTCCACCCTATGGTATTGATTGTTCAATATGGTTTTTTTCTTTTCCCATAGGTTTATTAAATAGATACGAGTACTTTATTTTTCTAGACTTTCTATTAATGTTGATTTAGAATGATCTGAATCATGAGCTAAATATATTTGACTATGCTTGTCAGTCAATAAACCTTGCTATATTGTATCTCCTTATGATTGGTTGGTTATGTACTTATTCATACAGTATTTGCATGATCTTGAAATGTTTTTTCTTCACATTGCTCTCTAGCTTCATCCATTACTTACGTTATTCTTTATCATTTTCCTTTTTTCCCCTTTGATGGTTCATGTGCTCTAGCTTCTTGATCTTGTGGAGTTCAAATTGAAGGAAGTGATTTCGAGAGAGCCTACCCTTCTTGTTATGGTAGTTGGCGTTCCTAATGTGGGGAAATCAGCTTTGATAAATTCAATCCATCAAATTGCATCAACTCGCTTTCCTCGTAAGAAGTTATTTTTTAGATCTGATATTAAGACAGAATATCTTTGAGCATGGAAATTGATTAATCCACATACATTGACTTGATTAATAATAGTATTGAGTTTTATGCATAGTGCAGGAGAAGATGAAACGAGCCACTGTTGGTCCATTGCCAGGTGTTACTCAAGATATTGCTGGTTACAAGGTCAAGTGTTCTACTTCCCTCTCTCTTTTGTACATACATGTGCCTGATGAATCCAGATATAAGCTGGACTTAGCTATTTTACGGCATCCAAGCCATGGCTAAGATTTGTCATCTTGGTGAACTTCATTTTGTCGTGTTCTTTTTTAATCTGGTTGTAACTAGTAAGTCTAGCCTTTGAACTGTAGGGCCCAACATGGCCTGCAAACACGACTCCCGGTTAAGATACCTTGTGGGTTTTGGCGCATTTAGTAAAATTAGGTCACTGTTCAAGACAATTAATGAACTTGTCATATTGGGCCCAGTTAATGTGAAATTGACTCCATGTTGAAACTAATGAAGGATAATGGCTGGTTCACTTGTTTAGATACATATCTATTTATGATCCACTTAACTACCAAGTAAAGCAGAAATATAAGATATTTTTAATTATATTATGAAGTTTTACTAAATCTTCAATCTTTATCTTTTGTTTTTAAAATACATTGATACAAAGTCAATTGTGAAAATATTTTTAATTATTTTTTAAGTTATAACAATTGTTGTCACAATCGTTATGTTGAATAAAATAGATTTCCTATTACAATGGCATTGTTTTATTGAGCATGTTATTCTTAAATTATATGCGTTTCAACTTATTATGACTTGTTTAAATGGATATATCAGCCACGTTAACCTTTGTAATATGAGTTGTTTTTTATGTAGAGGATTAATATGATTAATGACTAAATCCTTTTTTTTCTCAATTTCATTTTTGGTCACTGGCATGATGCAATCATGCCCTTCCAACAGAAATTGTCACCTTTCTCTAGCTATTGGTTTGATTTGGTGATGTCTTGAGCATTAAAGTTGGACAAACATAATTTTTTTGGTCATTTAGAAAATTTCTTGGTTTTTATTTTTGATTTATGTACAGTTAATAATGATGATTTCTCTAAAGAACTATCTAGATTTTCCCGTGTTTCTCTATTACTTCTGCTACAATCATTTCCATCTTTTTTTCCCTTTCCATTTTCTCTCTTTTCAGTCATTTGCAATTAAAGTACTTTGTCTTCCATTCTTATTCATGAATAGTAACTTCAACATAATATTAAGGACTTATGTTTTAATATACCTTGTCCTCACAAACTTACAGATTGCTCATCAACCAAGCATTTATGTCCTTGATACACCAGGGGTACTAGTCCCAAACATCCCAAACATAGAGATAGGGTTAAAGCTAGCTCTGGCAGGTACATTTTTTGTACTCTCCTTTATCGCACTGTATGGATCATATAAGCATGTGCTCCTTTTGTAATAGATCTATACTCAAATGGGGGTTCTGATACTTGGATTCAAAATATGGAGTGTTTCTGCTGTTTCTTGAATGTTTATCTTGTTTTAGACTTCATTTTGCAAAAGGAATTTGGACAGTTGCTGCATTTATGCAAGTGGGAAGTTGTTATGACATTGTTTTCTGCACCATTTTTTTTCTGAATATTGTTGATTCAAAATTTCCTTAAGAGATAGGATCAATGTTGTCAAGGGCGCCAGGTGCACTCGTGGCACTAGGACTTCTGTATAGCCTGATGTGCAAGGCGCAAAAAAGGTGCTTGCCCGAGTAAACCGAGGCGCAAGCATATAAATATAAATATATATGTAAAATGTATTTGAAAACATATGTAACTAATACATATAATTAATAAGTATTAATTAATTAGTAAAAGAAAGATAAATTTTAATATAGTTCAATTTATAAATTCGAAACATTGTTCAATAGTTTAATTTTAATAAGTTACTTAATATATTGTAAAATAAAACACCATAAGAACAAAATTAAATATCATCGTCAGAAACTATCTCTAAATTTTCTTCATCTTCTCTTAAAAAGTTTGAACTTTTAAGAGTTAACTAGGTTTTTATATAATAAAATTAGGTCAATAATTAATTAAAAAATCATTTATTATATTATATTATATATTTTTTTAAAAGTCAAAATAAAATAAATAGGAGAATAGAATGGCAATTTAGTGAGGCGTGCTTTTTTTGCGCCTGGCTTTACAACAAAGGTGCCTGAAAAGCGCACCAAGCACTCGCCTGATTGAAGTCGCCTTGCCTTGAGGTGGCTGAGGCGGTAATGGCCATTTTTGCTGCGCCTTGACATCACTGGATAGGATGTGTCTAAATCCTTTTGGCTAATATAAAAGTGGTAAGTTCAGTTTTCTGCATTTCACCCTAGCTATTGAAAGAACTTCAACTACCTCGATGCACTTGCAGGGTCTGTAAAGGATTCAGTAGTTGGTGAGGATCGCATTGTACAATATCTACTGACTGTGCTGAATACTCGAGGCACTCCACTTCACTGGAAGCATTTAGCTAACCCAATAGAAGAGACCACCCAAATTTCTGAGGACAAACCAGATTACAATCCAAAAGATCTACGGCCCAAAATGAAGAAGCTGCCCGATGCATCTGATCTGCTGTATGTCAAGGTAGTAAGGGTCAACACTCTCTCCTCTCTTATTCAGGATGTTCAAGTCTGTGAGAAGCTTTTTACAGTTTTGTCGTCAAGTCTAATTGTAGTCCACGGTGCTTAGATATGATACTGTTTTTTGTTTTTGTTAGATATTTCACTGTTTTGAGTTTTAATGTTTGGTCAGCATTAGGTTTCATTAAGATCTTTCAAATTTAGCAAATCCTTATGTGAGCATTACTAGTTTGACTAATCTTAAGACAAAATTATAGATAGGTTGAAATCTGATAATAAGGCCAAGTGGAATTACATAGTTACTCTTATGAATCTGGATGTTCAAATCTGTGATTGTTCTGCGCTCAATAGCCACTATGCTTGAATCCTTCACACAAAAATCTCATAACACAAGGCAGCAACACTTGTACACAGTAGAATGTGACTCTCCGAGAAAGGATTATACTCAAGGCTTATAGTCGCAGGCAGTAGCCCGTGACAATAGATAACAATAAGTGTTGACTCTGTAAGAGATCATCTGGTCTATAACTCAAATAAAAGTACGTTGGAATTCAGCTGTACACTTGAAGTCTCAAGTTATAGTAATAGCATTTGAAAAAATAATTAAAAAGAAAAGAAACACTTCGATTTGACTAGGATCTTCTGGATGCACTCATTATAGCATCTAACAAAGTCTAGAGTAGTGTAGCTGAAATTATCCTTTAAAAATTACTTTGAAATGAAAGGGTAAATATAAGGCTTTATCTCTATTGGAATCCACAATGGGTTAGACATATGTCCTAAAAGAATGTGATTTATACATTGACCAGGAAAATGGTGTGATTTATATATGTAATATATTGATTGCATAAGTATCAGTCTTAGTATAATGCAATAGACGGAGGCTGTAAGAGGTTGTTTGTCTTTAATGGAAACTGCTGCTGTCCTTTTCTGTCTGTATTTAAAACATGGGAAAGTTTGAACTAATTTCTTTTGGGAGTTGCTGGTATCTTGCATGTGAAGCAAAGTCTGGACCATATTTTTAGGTCGAGTTTCTTAGTCTCCAGTATGCAGAGTTGCAAAGTTCGAACTAGAATATTTTGTGAGTTGCCTGTCTCTTCCATGCCATGTAAAGTTCGAATTATATTCTTAGGTTGAGTTGCTTAGTCTCTTATTTGCGTAGCAAAAGATTTACAGAGTTGTTCCAGCTATGTTTATGAAGATTGTGCGAGGTTTAGAGAAAATGTCGTGGAACTTTCATCTCGTGCAGTCCAATTGCTTATGAATATACACACATAGGGTAAAGAAGTTGAGAGTCGGATAGGTTTTATAAGTTTGGAGACTACAGAAGGTTTCATTTAATCAGAATCCTGTTTGTGTGTGCATATATTCGTCATTATTATGAAAAAGATATTACCTGTAATTATGTTTTTTCATAAATTTACAAGGGTTAAAGAACGTTCTTGAGAAAATATTTGAACATTATGTATGATTTATGACTACATGTCGGCAGCTTGGGTTTAATTCTGTCTGCTTGCCATAATTGAATCCTCGTTCTTTTTACTCAAGTCCTATTTGATATTATAAGTTCTACGACTTGCAGATTTCAGAGAAAAGGATCAACTACAAAACCTTATTCATTTATCATTATTTCAATGTTCTCACTCTTTGTTGTTTCTCAATTTCAGGATCTTGTAGCAGAAGTTCAACATGCACTCTATGTAACTCTGTCCGAATTTGGTGGTAATATCGAAGATGAGAATGACATGGAGTGCCTTGTTGAACATCAATTTGAAGTGCTGCAGAAAGTATTGAGGATACCTCATAAGTCATCTGAAGCTCGTTTAATGGTATCAAAGAAGTTTCTTACTTTATTTAGGTCAGGTAAACTTGGTTCTTTTGTCCTTGATGATGTCCCTGAATCATAAAATAACTTTCCCCCTTTTATTTTAGTCCTTAATTTTAATTTTCACAAATGGGAGGAAATGAATCATTGGTACATTGTATCACTTCAACGGTTTTAGTAGCTTATTATCCTCTATTTATTCTTATTTTGGGTCTATTAAAAACATCACTGGAATCTATTCAAGTAGAGTTATTAAAAACGAAGTTAAAAATAGTAGATTTAAAAAAAAAAAAAAAAAGATTAAGTGCATTTATGAGATTTTCACATTTTCGGTTTTCCATTAAAACAAAGACGCATTATTTATTTAATTTTTTAATTTTAAGTGCATTTAAAAGCTTTCCGTGGTAAATATATGGTTGTACATTATATCTAGATTGAACATAAGTCATGGAACAATCACATTTGAATAGTCCAATATTTTAAATACTAAATTTTGAATAGATTAAAATATTCAAATGAGTTTGATATCTTATATCGACTAATTTGAGTATGATTATACATTTTTATTCTAATTCTATCAGAAGGAACAAATCTTATCAATCACTCAAGTCCCATTACATAATTTTTATAGTACATTCAGTAACGGAAGACTTTTTACTGTGTCAAAGTATACGACCTCAAAGTTCAAGAATCACTTACATTATTATGATTAACACATAATAATTCAAAAATGGATTAATCCATTACATCGTTTTACTAATTATGTACCCATATGTTTTTCATACTCATGACAATATCTTTTTACCAATCAATTATGTATTATTATTGTTGATTCAATCTACAATAATACTCGATGAGGATAATTTAAAAATAATTATACTATTTTAAAATTTTTATTATTAATACAAAAACAAGGTAAATATATATATATTATTACAAGCATCTCATCTTTTGGGCATACTTGATTGTAAGATAATTGCATTAGAACATAGCTTACCACATTCTTCACCCAAATCCTAATAACAAAGAATGAATCAACTTCCTTCATTTTCTTTTGTCTCATAAAATAGTTTCAGGGTAGTGAAATGGAATGACAGGATTATCATATATATGCTTCGGAATCAGATGCATTCAAGAATCAAAGGAACGTATTTCGCATAAGAGATGCCAAAATCAGGCAAGCACTTTAGGCATTTATCTTTCAGTTTTCGTAATGAAATTGAATAACAGCAGATTCAGTTCATTAAGGTCATCACTGCATAACAGTATATAAGATCTACAAAGTAGGAAGAAGAAAGTTGAAACGAGTAAGCAAAAGGTCATACATTCTTCAATTTTTTCATCTTCGAAGGCGGCCATCGTCCCTTCTTCCTCAACTTTCTCTTGCGGACAAGTCGCTTTCTACGAAGCCTTATCTTCTTCGCCATCTTCATCTTCATCTTCTGCTCCGCCATCTGCTGCATCTTTGATTCTAAAGGAAGTTGTCCTACTGGTAAATCTTCCTTCTTGCTTTCCGCCGGAACCTGTTCCTCGCCATCAGTACTTGCAGAAGATGCTTTCACAGTCATCACCGATCTTTTCTTGCTGGGGACAAACTGTGTACCAATTGAACATTTTGAACAATGGTCATTGACTCTATTCACCCGCAACCTGGAAACTGACGACGAATACAAAAGATTTCAAACAAGATAAAGAATGTTTACATCAATGACAACGAAGTGTTCGATGAAAAACCACACAGAAGATGACGTTAAATGAGAAGCGAACTTACTTGGTAAAACAACGATGGGCAACGACGTTGAGCTAGAACGAACCGGAGAAGAAGAGAGACAGGTAAGTGGATTAAAGGTGAGGAGAGCCATTTCTTTGTACTTTCGATTTGGATAAGCTAGATAAATGGTCCTTTTTTCTACCCCGTCTTCATACCATCGAAACAATAGAAAAAATTAAACAGCAAATAAATAAATAAAGCCTCGATGGGCCTATGCATCTGGCCGGCCTATTGCCCACTAAGTCATGGACATGGCAACAGCCTAAAACTATATATATATATATATATATATATATATATATATAAGGCTGCTTAAGACACCTAACTATAGTTGACATTTAAATGAAAAGTTTATTTTGAGAAATAAAAAATGAAAAGTTATGGTTGAAACTTTTTTTCAATAAAAAAATGCGACAATTTTATTGACTATATGTTGATTACGAAAATCAAAAGGAATAAGGAAAAAAAAAAGGGAAGGAAAGGGAAGAAGAAAGAAAAAGAGTCTTGTATTTTTTTATGTTTTTTTGTGTGTAATTATCATATTCAAATTATAAGACCATTACCTATATTTTACATAGTCATATATTTCTGTCATATTTTAATAATTTTTCTTATGTTATGCTTAATTTTCTTTCATGTTTTGCATAAATTATTATGATAATTCAATTTTAACTATATATCATTGACTTAAAAAGTTAAATCATTGTAAGACTACATATAAATATAAATATCATGTTCAAATCTTTAGACATTAGTAATAGGGTTATTCTTTATTTATATTACTTAAAATATTATTGGTAGAATTTAGAAAAGAAAAACAAATATTACTGACACTATTAAATTTTATTGTTTGGTTGATTAGAATGTAGAATTATATTTTTAGGTTGAGAGAATAGAAGATAATCTAGTAACACTTTTTTATTAAATTATCCTTAAAACACATATAATAACGGAAAAAAAGACATTAAATTATGCATAAAATGTGTTGGAGCAATTATAGTTCAAATTACAAGAGCAGTTGCAATTTCTGATCTGTTAAAATCATAACTTGTATCTTTTGAACAAAATTTGTTTGGATCTTGAACTTGTAATCTGTTAAAAGTGTTCTCAACTTATATTTGAAGATTGATCTAATGGAGGAACAAATCACAAATGATTGAATCCAACTAGATTATACAAATTGAAATCCTTATTTTATGACGATTGGATTCGGCGACATAAAAGAATATCTTCAAGATCTTTTTTTTTTCTTTATCTTAGTCTTTATTAGGATAATTGTAGTATAGTTTTGCAGGCTACTTTGGTGGGAATTGATATAGTAATTGATCTATATTTTAGCAAGCCTTAAACTTACATATAGCTTAAGCTTGTCTAGGTAAAAAGTATGAGAGAATTAACAATTTATACTATTCTATTAGGAACCATTTTGGGAGTGCATTTTGTAAGTAAAACTCAAATGAGTCTCTTGGTTTTATAACTAAGTTTTCAAGGGAAAAACTTAGTGGAGAGTGATTTAGATCTTTGTATGAGCGTGAGGTTACTACATCTTACACAGTGAGTGGCAAGACTTAAATCATCACTTGTACTTTTTTGAACATTGTGGATTAGCTTTCTAGGTAAGGCCTGCAGACAGGTGGAAATCAAATTGTGTAATTGTTGGATTTGGTGCCCTAAGTGTAGTATTTTTGTCTAAGTACACTTGTAATTTTTTGAACAGATTAGTTAATAAAATTATTCATGAATTACATTAATACTTTGTATATTGTCCTCACATGATTTTTGCGCAAAAAACAAAATAGAAGTAAATGTTGCTCATTGGTTGTATAATGTTTAAATTAATACTAAGCGGTATTATGTGGTTGGATCATAATACGGAAAGACAGTTCTATTAATAGACGAACCTAAACATGTCATTAGTTTAATCGAAAATGAGCAAACCGATTGAAAGACTAATATGTTGTCTATCAAATCCAATTGGGGAGATGCTTTGTATTGGGCATCGGAGCGGATGACTCTCAGAAGATAGAGACATAGATGTGACTGACTGGACTGACATCGGACTGGACCTAAGAAGAATAGATCCTGAATTTGTTTATGGATTTATTCACTTGTGACGTTCATAGTGTGACATACTTAAATCTTGAGTGGATGATGGACTATATATGCGTGACTCGTACACTTTGATGTAAGTAAAAGTCTGAGTTCGAATAGATAAGGAATCGAAAGCTGGTGCGTTGGGTGTACGACTTCTGCAGTGTGTAGCGTCATTAACAACAATGAAATTCATAGCTCGAGACATGGGTAAATGATATCCTCTCATTGACATTACATGATTGATGAAAACTAAACATGACCACGGGTCGTTCGTCTTTGTGATGAATGACTTGATCACTATTTGATGATGATTGACTTTTTATGAAGGAAGATGTAATGATTACCATGAGATAAAATATGATCATATTGGGAGAACGAATATTATCCCAAAGAGATTAATAATATTCTATGAGGGTAACACACTTGTGACAAGGTCATTGGACGAGCACTGACTAAGTTGTTTTCGTAATGTTATGCCATTGGGGAGAGCTCAGTCATGATACTATAGTGGAATGACTTCGTGACTAAATGAGTTTATAATTGATAGGCGAAAAACTGAAACTTAATTATAAATAATTTGAGCCTCAATTGCATATGTCCAATCGGTCCCTCCGCTAGCTCGTTGAAATTAGAAATGAATTGCATGTTAAATCAAATGAGCAAAAATAAATAGAAATGGTGAAACGCATAAATATGAAACATTTAGAAATGATTAAAGTTTTCTCCAAAATGAAAATGAAAATAGAGAAATGAAATCATTTGGAAGTTAATGTGATTTTCTCCAAAATGGAAATGGAAATGGAAATGGAAATGGAAATGAAAATGAGAAATGAATTCATTTAGAAATGAATAAGGATTTCTCAAAATTGATCGTAAGATTAAGTTTACATTTTTGAGCTATTTTAAAGCTCGAAAGTGAAAACAAACCATACGATTATAGTGAACAAGTTGAATGGTGAAATATTAAATATATTTTATCGGAACTTTTATCAGGGGTAAAATCGTCATATTTACCGGGATAAAATTGGGATGAGAAAATTATTTAATATAAATATTGAAGTTTATTTTGAGAAATAGAAAAACAAATATTGGGTTGGATCAAATTATAAAGTATTGGGTTAAAAGCTCGAAATGTACTTATAATTGGACTTGATATGGAAGAGGCCTAAAAGCCCCTTATGTAATAAAGGGGGACGACAAACCCTAATATAATTAACTAGGGTTGCCGCCCCCCTACATCCTTGTTGAATTAGGATTTCGTTTTTCTAGTTGAAATAAACTTCTATAATTCAATAAGGGTTCTACCTTCTCTCCTTATAAATAGATGACACCAGTAGGGTTATTTACACAATTTTCAGACTGCTCGAAAATAGAGAGACTTTTATTCTCTAAGTATTAAATATATTTTGTTGAATAACGATTGAGAAGAGAAAATTTTCATTTTCACCCTAAAAGAAAAGAAAACTATTTCTAATTTCTGTGTTTGATTTGATTTGATTTGATCGAGTCCATACTTGAGGCAATTCGTGGTATAAGAATAGCGGAGAAGATTGTTTGGTTAAAAGTCGGTGATGACATGTTTATTTTGCATATTTTACATGTTCAAATCAATTAATTCTTAAAATAATTCTTACTAAATTGGCGATTTTATGTTTAAATTTTGTCAAGAATGAAATTTGGATGCTTTAATTTAAAGACAAGCAAAAAAGGATTAAATTGGAGCATGAGCAATAGAAGAGGAGCCGAATCAGAAATTTGGAGACATTTAAGGGCTGATCAGATTTTTGACTTTGTAAAAGCCATATTTAGAAAAGAAAATTTGAAATTTTATTTCATGTAATTAGTGGGTAGGTGGGTTAGCCTTATTTTAGTATATGGTTTGTGTATAAATAGGGTGTATGGTGGCCTTTGAAAGAAACATATTTGAACTCACTTGGAAATTGAATGAATAAAATTTATTCCTTTCTTTTCTTTCAACGTTAGAACCAATTGCAGACATTCTGCCAATTTTTTCCATTTTAGTCATTTTTGGCTTAATTGTTTTCCAAGTCCCTTCCCTTTCCATATTCCACCATTCCATTAAATCCACTTCCATAAACTGACTAAGTATGACCAATTTCATGCTTAGTTAAACTTCTAACTTAGCTTTAGGCCGATATTCTTTCCAATAAAGAATCGTGAGAAATGAATCTAGACTAAAAATCTTTCATAACGATTGGTTATAAATTCAACCATCTCTCCGAAATATAGGATAGTACAAATTCATCCCTTAAAGTCAATTCAATTTCAGTTCAAAAAGCCCACGTTGGGTTGGAGTTGTTTGGCGTATAGTTGGGAAGTTGAGTTGGCCGTGCTATATTTGGATTCCCGCGAACAAATTGGCGTATCCTGGCGGGGTCATACTAGTGGGATTTTCGTCAAGGGAGATAGTGATCAGATTTAAACGTCCCGCGTAGTTGAGGCTATTAATCTGAGTTGGGTTCTTCAGAACAAAAGGCTGTCGGGGTCTTGAATTGCGAAAGCGTGTATCGTAGTTAGACAATTGGTAAGGGTTGATTTGCAGGTCGTATTGGAATCAACTACGAAAGGAAGAATTGGCGATTATGACGTTTTTGATAGTTATAACTAACTTATGGTTTGGAAGAGAGAATCTATTTTCGAGGATCGATTCAGAAACCAAAATTCACCGAGTCTAAGGCTAAGGCTTTATATTTCTATTTACAAAATTCAAATCACTTTCTTATTTTATATTATTTTCAATTAATATAACTGTTTATTTTTGCTATCTCACTTATTTAATTTCTAAACATTTTCAACTCTCCTAATTTATTTTGTTTGTTTATTTTTCAACGAGTTCGTTTCGAGTCGCGGGCACGACTATTGCCACGAAATAAATCCTATTCAAAAGAAAAAACAAAATTGGATAACAATAACCAATCCTTGTGGATTCGACCCTACTACTCTTTACTACTATTTAGAGTTAATTTGTCGTAGGAATTTTTATTTGGTGGTTTCGACGCCCATCAGTCGGGAACGAAAAGGATCCGTTTATCCAAAAACACATGTATGATTTTGGTCTAATGTTTATTGCTATAAATATCAGAAATCGGGTCAGTTTTCAAAATTTTTATTTACCGCTATACAAGAAAACCATTTTCGAACTAGATTTTTTCCAACAGTAACCAAACTTTTGGTATTCCTATTATGCACTTGTTAGTTGTTTTAATTATAATTGCTTGTATATCTACTCACATACCAAATGTTACTTCAAATTGGAATAAAAGAAAAACACTTTGTGGCGCCCCAAACTCGTCCGGGATGGTCCGACCTGAATCCGGAACGTCACATTAGTCACTTACGTGACCACACCACAAACCACCATTCACACCACAACATTATCATGCATAACTATCAATCAAACAATTAGGGTTAATCATACGAACCCTAATAGCATGCTTTTCTAACAAAATCATTCAAACGACATTCAAAGGCAAAATCGCCATTTCACTATCAACATACGAGAAGATCCATAAAACAAAAAATTAGATATAAATTTTAGTTCTAAGGTTCTATTAAAATCATAATTTGAAGATCCGATTAAAACTGATCAATATTTCATATCAAATATTAAAACAAGGATTAAGGACTAAATTGAAAGAAAGTCATAATATAAAAAATAACCATTTTCAAAATTAGTTGTGGTTTTATGATATTGGACACCTAAAACTCAGTTATGTAAATTTTCAAAATGTTTTATGGCATTTCAGACCTCTAATTACATTACATAAAACTTAGGACTAAATTGCAAATCTGGCGAAACACTCCAAAAACAAATAGTGTGTCATGTCGTGATGGTGCAGTCCCCACGTCATGACATGAATTGGAGGAGGCACCTCGTCATGATGACACAATAAAGGGTGTCTCGACGTCGGTTCCTTGTCGTGACATCATTCGAACGTTGTCGCAACGTTAGCTGCATTTTTTACAATAGCAGCCCAGAAATCTGCAGTGTCATGTTTTGGTCACTACCAAACATACCACCTCGTGCATTTAGGCTTATTTCACAATTCTAACAAATCATATTACATACATAAATCATTTAAAACATGCTCAAATACACTATAACATCCAATAGCAAAATTTGAGCCTTAAAGTAGATGATCATGCTGTCATATAAGTAATAACTTCTAAGTCATTTATTCAACATATCAAATCAGCCTATCATGTATTTCTAAAGGTCCTATATGTTCATATTGAACCATTTGGTCATTTTAAGCATTCCACAACTTCCAAAATATAGTTTAAACATTCATAACACTTATATATCAAGCTTCATGCAATTCTAACACTTAGGATTTAACCAAGACATGTCATGCATCAATATCATTATTCACAATCATCAAAACATCACAAACCAATGTTCAAAGTCTTTAGCTAGTCCATTTTATAATACCAAAATGAATAGTCTAGTCCCATAAAACCAGTCCACATTGCCTTTATCAAAAGAGTTCAAAAACCTCAACACATGCTCAAACACAATGCCTTGTATAAATCACCCTTATTACCCACTTCCCTCACCTCGGGATCATTATTCCTCTGAAAAATATTGAAACACGAGTGTGAGCTTTACAAAGCTCAGTGAGTGCTCAAGGATGCCACGATAAAACACAATATCCGAGGTGAAACGAAATTATACTAAGACAAATAATGATGGCACTTTTAAGCATAATTCAATCAATTCATAATTGATATATTGGCTACTTGTGATTTGAAAAACATATATGCAAACATATCTCATTGGATAAATGGGTCTCCAACACACCAAAGACTTAAAGAGTCTAACATGTCCCATGTAAGTGCAGCATAAAGCTAACACTCTCCAACACATCAACATGTCTAATTGAATGGAGTCAAAACTCAACATTCCTTTATCTTTCCAACATATCCTGGGGCCTCAATGCCCATAATCAAAACACGTGTGAGTACTCAAATCCTATGGCATGCCAACTATATCCAATGCTTTCAATAGATCACAAGGCCAACATATCCATTTACACACACTTATTTATTGTTTTATGCACACTTTCACTTGTCATGTTCACAACACTATCACATTCACTTTTAATACACTTTAAAGTGCCAACACAATGCTCAATGAGCCACAATAAGTATAGATCTCATATGTGTGCAGAAACTGACAAATCTCATATCACGTTCTGACATAAACACATCTCACTTTGCTATATTAGCTCATCATGTATCACATATCACATCATATATGCACTATTGGAAAAATAAGATAAGATTGAGTAGGAAAGCTTACACTCAGAACTTAGGATAGGCTTTTAGGCTAACCTAATCCCCCAATTAACTCAAGTAATTATGCTACAAGCAACATTCTAGTCCACTCACTGCTTAACTTTCGCTTGATTGCCAAAAGCTTAAACAAACTTCTCATTGCCTTTCGCCTTACTCGTACAAGGCTTCGATGGATCCAGAACTTTGCAAACACATTAAATGCAAAGTCATTTGACCACTAACAGTCACAAACACATCTAAACATCAACAAAAACACAGATCCATCCACTCCCTTCTTAAATAGAAAATTTGACAAGTTTATCAAAATAATCGATTTTATTAATCAATTCTTGTTTATATTACTTAAAACTTCTTCTAGATATCTTATATATAAATTTTGAATAGATCTAAATCAATTTAAATACCTACAAACTCAAATATCAGTTTTTCAAAAAAAATATCGCACATGGGCATTCAAGTGGGAAAAATAATCAATTCTTTAAAATCCTTCAATGATTTGTTACATTGAGTTTAAAAACCTTTTAATCATGTCAAAACAAGTTGAAAATCATTTAGAAACAATGATTTAACTTAGAAATCTGAATTTCACCATTTTCAAGCTCAATTTCGGCTTAAAACTTTAGATCCATAGGAAATTCATTATAAGTGATCAAATCTTGATTTGAAAAATCAACAAGCGTGAAAACATCATCAAGAATCTGATTCTAACCTTGATTGAAGAATAAAAATGAGTTAAAGCTTGAATTCCTTGAAAATCCTTTGAAGAAGAATGAGAAAATTGATGAAGAAATTGAGAGAAAATTGAGTGTTTGGGAGGTGAGAAAATCAAAATGGTTTAGTTGTTTGGAGAGAAAATTGTGTGATTTGTGTTTGATAAAAATTTCAAATGAGAAGGATAAAGGAGGGAACAAACTTGGAAGGGGTTTTATAGTTGAATAGGAAAAAAAATTGATTTTAAAACTTGGATTAATTGCTTTTGGGAAACTCTCAAGTTTGACCCTTTTACAAATTAGTCCCCTTTCAATTAAAAACCCTTTCCCTTAGTTTTTTTTTAAAATCTGATTTTATTTTTTAAAAAGCGTTTTAAGGCAATTGATTTGTGAACTCTTAATTTTAATTTCCATAACCTAAATTTAGGCCACTATTATTATTTTATCCTTATTATTCACTCCGAATTTAATTTCAGGACCCGAATCGGCTACCCGAACCACTAATCCAAAACTACTAAACCGAATTTTGGGATGCGACACACTTGGTATAGTAAGTGGTGATCATAGTGTTGACTTTTGCTCATTATGAAAGCTCTTTAGTTTCATGACCCCTTATGTTGGACGAATCTAGTTACACATACTAGAAAGCAAGGATAAACACCTTTATAAATTCTATGGATAAAAAGGCTGGTGTGTAATTCTCACTAGATGGGAGCCACCTCTGTAGTTTATGTCTTTGGAGTTAAAACTCCCAAATTTGGACTCACTTGGACCATTGAGGAAGAGAAGTTGACCAATCCAAATTTCAAGGCCTTGAATGCTATTTTCTGTGGAGTTGATGATCAAGAGTTCAAAAAGATCTCTAAGTGTAAAAAAACAAAAGAGGTCCGAGATATTCTTGAAGTTGCCTATAAACGAACCAAAGTAGTGAAGCAATTGAAGCTACTGATGCTGGCCACCAAATTTGAAACACTAAAAATACAGGAAAGTGAGACTCTTATTGAGTTTTATGCCAAGTTATGTAATCTATGAAATCAAGCATTTTGCACTTGGTAATGAATACTCAAGCCTAAAGTTGGTTTAAAAAGTCCTTAGATCACTAGCAAAGAGATTTGCCATCAAAGTGACTACAATTGAAAAGGCCAAAGATATAGAAAGTATGTGCATTGATGAACACGTAGGGTCATTACAAATATTTGAAATGAACCTTGATGAATCTGGGAAGAACATAAGAACATATATAAAGGTGAGAAAAACATAGCATTTCAAGTTGCAACTCTAGTTGTAACTGGTGATAATGCTGCTATTGAAGAACTCCGAAAGTAGATGGATTTGCTTACACATATCTAGAGGGAACAAGAAGTTTGATGTTGCAAAAAACTTCTTTAAAAACAAAAGCAAAGGTGTAGTGATCGATGATGAATCCACCGTGTCGAAACCATTTTTAATTTTGAAAAAACGGGGACCGACTTACAAAAACAAAAACGGGAGTCGCCATTGATCTTTTTTTGCTTAGGTGTGATCAGATCACCTTATAAAACATGTTTTGTTTAAAACATTAATTTTGGCCTACGAAATTCAAGAAAACAGGTTCGGGAGTCGATTACGTACAAGGAAGGGTTAGCACCCTCGTAACGCCCAAAAATTGGTACCTAATTGATAAAATCATGTCCTAATGTTGAAAATTAAAAAAAACATAAAATACGATCCATTTATTTGAAAGAAAGCTAAACTCACTTATCTCAAAGAAATAAAATGTCACACCCAATAAGTTAGGATGTAACATCTCAAGACTTCGAAATTAAGCTTGCCTTTATTTACAGAAAATCTTTACCTCGAGATACGAAACATTATATCTAATAAGTTAAGATATAACATTTTGAATTTTCGATAATAAGTTTTGTTTTGAAGTTTATGAGTTTTTTTAAAAAGGATACTTGATACCTTAAGTTCCGCGAGAAAATTAAAACCTAGTGAGTTAGGGTATAATTTTTCTCGAAGTCCCCAAATATCATGTATCGCTGTATTTAAGAACCTTTGAATAAAATGCTTCAATGCAGCTAAATGTGTTTTTATACAAAAAAATGGTTTTGGAGTAAGATATGGCATATATATTACAAAACATCAATTCCAAATAGCAATTCTCCATAATTACAAATCATATTAACAAATAATACTAATATAGACAATTATCGAAAGAATATCATAACATAGCAAATAATACACGTAATAAAAGGACTATGCTAAAACAATATTAAGCAAATAAAGAACATAAATAAACAAATACAAGATATAAAATAAGCAGTAAAAATTTTAAAAAATCTATATGAAAGATAAAAAATTAAGAAATAAATATGAAACTATACAAACAAGATAGAATATATAAAAAATGAATGATATATTTAAGGACATCGAATAATTATTAAAAATAAAAATATGACAATTTCTAAAATGATTAATATGTACAAACAATATATTTTAAATGAATAATATAAAAACTTAGAATATACAAAAAATATAGGATACTTATAATAAATATATAATTCAATAATTTAATATATATAAATATAAATAATAATACGTGATAAAAAGCAGTTTTAAGTAAATAACATATATAACTTTAAATAAAAATATATTTATAATATAATAATCATAAAAATTACATATTTAATATAAACAATATATGTTATACAATATAAATAAATTTTATACAAAATAAAATTTTAAAAGTAATATATGATATAATATAATAATATATAATATACAAAATAAAAAGTGTAATATAATAACTAACATGTGCATTTTAAAATAATATATAATATATGAATAATATTGAATTTAATAAAATAACCTAATATAAATAATAAATAGTAATAAATTAATACATATAAAAATAATACGTATTTAAAATAAACCATACATAAAAACTTTATATTATTAATAAATTAATATACATTATTAAAATATTAAATTTTTAATAAAATAAAATGAAATAATTTAATATAATGTTAAAATAATTTAAAAATAAAATAAAAATAAAAATAAAAGGAAGGATTTTTTTAAAAAATAAACAAAGAAACAGGATTAAATAGAAATAAAAATAAAATGTAAAAGGACCAAATTGAAACAAAGGCCATAGTTACAGGCCAATTTAAAAATAAAGAAAAACGAATCGGACATAATTATAAAATTGAAATAATGCGAAAGGGCCTATAGAGCAATTAGACCTTTTAATAAAAATGCGCGGATCCTCCCCGGTCGGGTCAACGCTACGGATCTTCAACCTTAAAGCGACGCGCCGTTTTGGTCATTAATTGACCACACCAAAACGACGCCGTTCCAATCAGTCTATATAAACCAAAAATAAGTAAAAAAAACATTTTAAAGCTATCTCAAAAAAAAAAAAAAAAAAGCGAGCTTCAAAAGCTCTCTCTGTCTCTCGATCTCCTACAGCTCGTGTGATGATCATCGCCGCATGCGCCACGCGCGCGCGCCATAAGAACGCAATGGGAGGCTACAAACTTCGCTTTTAAATGCGAATCGAAAGGTAAACCCCTTTACTTTATATATTTGAAAATAAAAATAAAAAAAAACTAAATAGAATAGTATTGGCGAAAATCACCTCTGTTTTCCGAAGATTTTTTGTTTCTTTATTTCTGTATTTTTTTGTATATTAAATGCAGTATATGTATATTGTGTAAAAAAATCGTCCCTTTTACAGATTACAATGGGTTTTTTATAACCCAAAAATAAATTGGGAAATAAACATAGGACCCTATTTTGCTTCTACTGTCCATTTTCTTTCCTTGTTTTGCAGGTGAATGGCGAGAAACTCTGCGGTGGAGCGCTATGCGTGCGCTGATTGTGGCGCGAGGAAGGAGCTGTGCTGGGTGCTTGCGGCGCGAGGGTTTTCCAGAAACCCTAGGTCTCCTGGAACAGTTTAGGTATTGGGCTATTTTGGGCCGCATAGGTTTGGGTTTGGGTAATCTGTTTTGGGTAGTGGCTTGTAATTAGGCTACTGTAATGGATTGGGCCACTGGGTCATCTGTTTAGTTTTGTAAACGGACTGTAAAAATAAAACTGGACATTGATTTTTTTATTTTATTTTTATTTTGTTTTTGTTTGTTTGGGCCCGGGCATAAATGGGCTACTACAGCTGCCCTTCTTTACTCATTGTCGTGTAACGAGAATAGAGCAAAGACGATAAAAGGACCCATTTTCCCCGGTCTTGTCAAATGGCTTTATCTTCAGGGAGATAGGCTAGTATCTTCAATCTGCTTCATTGCATCTTCAGGAAGACGAGATTTACTATCTTTAGTTTGCTCCACTACAAACTCAGGGATGCCAGGTTGATATCTTTGATCCGCTTCCTGCAACTTCAGGAAGATAAGATCTGCTATCTTCAGTCTGCTCTACTACAACCTCAAGGAGGTCAGACTAGTATCTTCAATCTGCTTCACTGCAATCTCAGGAAAACAAGATCTGTTATCTTCAGTCTGCTTCGCTGCAACTTCAGGGAGACAAGACTGATGTCTTCGATCTACTTCACTGTAACTTCAGGAATGCCAGATCTACTATTTCTGCTCCACTGCAAACTCAGGGAGACAAGACTGATATCTTCAATCTGCTTCACTACAACTTCAGGAAAACAAGATCTGCTATTTTCAGTCTGCTCCACTGCAAACTCGGGGATGCGGACTAGTATCTTTGACTCGCTTCTTTGCACTTCGGAAGACAATAAGCGCTATCTTGATGCGCTCCACTACAAACTCGGGGATGCGGACTAGTATCTTCGACCGCTTCATCGCAACGGGAAGACAAGATCTGCTATCTTGATCTTCTCCATGCAAACTCGAGGATGCGGACTAGTATTCTCGACCGCTTCATCTGTAACTTTAGGAAGACAATATCTGCTATCTTGACCGCTCCCATTGCAAACTCGGGGATGCGGTGATGTCTTTGATCCGCTTCATCTGTAACCGGAAGGCGGATCCGCTATTTTAATCTACTCCATTTGCAAACTCGGGAGACAAGATCGATGTCTTCGACCGCTTCCTGCAACCGAGGAATGTCGGATCTGCTATCTTCAACATTTCCATTGCAAACTCGGGGAGACAAGATCGATGTCTTCGATCCGCTTCCTGCAACTTCAGGAATGCCAGATCTGCTATCTTCAATCTGCTCCACTGCAAACTCAGGGAGACAAGATCTAACGTCTTCGACCTTCTTCCTGCAACTTCAGGAAGGTAAGATCTGTTATCTTCGGTCTACTCCTCTGCAACTCTAGGGAGACAAGGCTGAAAGTGTCAATTTTCCCTACTACATTGTCCTATAGAGGACATAACCTGTAAAATGGGTATATGCTTATGCCTAGTAATTAGGATGCTTTGATCGAAATGAGTCAAATGCTCCTATTTAGACATGCTATGATATGCAAAAATGTTATGAGAATGATTCCTATTTCAGGTGTCATCACTCATTTATTCGTCAAGGTTTCATCTTCATTCCTCACGAAGTGTCAATCATATTCTGTTCAAATAATTTGCTCCATGGTAATTCTGAGTCCATTCCACTAGAACCTTGGGACATAAAGTTTGTACCTCCCACTGCAACTTCAGGGGAATAACATTTGGTTTCTTCCATCCATCCTGTTACCACTCAGAGGTATAGAATTTGTATCATCTTTAATCAATTTGATCTGTTACACCATTCCCTGGGTGTAATGACCAGATGTATGAATGCAGGGTATCATTTTTCTTTTCCTGAGAATGATCCCCTCTTATACTTGGGTTGACATTGCTCGTCATTTGTCGAAATGGTATCATCGACGAAATGTCTTATCCAATAAAAATCCGAAGAGGTAATCATCTTTCAATATTTTTAACCCTTAGGCTTGGTGAGTTCTAAACAATAGTCCTATTTCAGATTTTCATATTATTTAGAAGCTTCCAGAGCAATACGCGAAACTCCTTTTATGAAAGTATTATTAGTCCATTAATCATTATTTCAATATAAAATGCTTGAAAAAGATCACAACAATGGACAGGAAAGAAATTAATCAGGAGCATAGCTCGAAACAAATAAGTTAATCAAAGATAACCAAGGCAATAAAATAAAATTGACTGGGGTGTATCTTGAAAAGAATAAAGTAATCAAAGATAGCAAATTCAAAATGGGTAAGATAGAAGCTAGGTGCCCCAGATATCGCAGCCTGAGCGTCTTTGTACAAACTTCTTGAGGACCATTTTGAGCTCAATACGTATTTAGAGGATCTGGAGTACTTTGTCAATGCCCCAAGATGTAACATACTTCCTCGTTGTTAATTCAGGCATAGCAAGACTACCACATGCCCTATCTTTGATCAAAATTTGAGCCGCCCTTTTCGGGTTTTCAGCTCAAAACCCCTTTGGTCTCAAAGCGCCCTTTGCGGGTTTTCGCATTGGCCTCTCCTCTTTTTTCTTTCTTTTTTTTTTATTTTCTTTTTTTTTGAATTTGAATTTGATCTCAAGGCGCCCTTTGTGGGTTTTCACCTTGGCCTTTCCCCTTTCAGGTAAAATACTTCCTGACTGAACCTGAATTCGCCAAATTGGGCAAGTCTTCGTCATCAATCTCGGTCAATATCAATACTCCTCTAGAACAAGCCCTTTTTTACTACATAAGGTCCTTCCCAGTTTGGCATCTGCTTTCCTCATAAATCCTTTTGTATAGGAAAGATCTTTTTCAACATCAGGTCCCTTTCGTGGAATTCCCTAGGATGAACCTCTTTAACGTAAGCTCGCATCATCTGGCCGTGACAGATAGCTTTTAACCTTTTTTCCTTCGATTAGGTTCAATTGGCAAAACTGTTTCTATTCCAATGAGAGATGTGTTGCCCCAGCGAAGGTTCTAGCCAACGTTCGATAAGACAGAGGGTAAATGGTAACTTCTTTATGTCAATCTTTACAAGTCTCAGTCATCTTTCCCATGATCCTTGTTTTGTTGTTTTTGTTTTTATTTTTTTCCCTTTTTTTTTGCTGCCTTTACTGCATTGTGATATGGCGTCTGATCTTTGAACAAACTTCTAAACTTTTGACATTGTCCTTTTTAGCACTCTTTGTCGGCATCTGATCTCTTTTTTTTTTTGAGAATTTGATGGCTATCGACTTTGTAACATTGGCATATGAAGCTACTTCCACCCTCTTAGTGAAGTAAACAACGACCACGACGATGAATCGATGTCAATTAGAAGCTTTTGACAAGATCAGCCCCATAATATCCATTCCCCACATATAAAAAATCTGTGAAGAAATAGATGAGGCACATAAGTCTTGTCTCCTTAAATACGGCATAACTGATGCCATCCCCTTCTATCTAGATTAGTAATACCCAAACCTCATGATTAGCTTGGCTATTGTAAAACCATTAGCATGTGTCCTTCTGACATCCTTATGGACCTCTTTTAGGATTTTGACGTACCCGCGTCTCAGTAGCCCAGGCATGTCCTGATATGATCTTGCAAAAACATCTTTGAATTCTTGAAAATAACTCAATGATGTCTTGCCTTATTTATGTGGTGAGCTAGGCTATAATATTCACATCCTTTCTAGGCTCATAATATCCACTGACCCTTTGTAGAGTAGGGCCTGTTTTTCATTTCGTTCTACCATTCTTAACAAATCAGAAGATAGGTTACAATCTCTGTCATCTTCAAAGTCCTGAGATCCCTCTAGACACATATCTTACTCGAAAAGAGACTTTGAGTCAGTAGCAGCGTTGCTCACATCATTGATATTTGGAGACCTATTGTAGGTTCGAAGGAAGATTCCCAAAGAATAAATGATTCAAAGAATGATTATTTGTATGGTCATGAATGAAGAATGAAAGGATACTTGAAAGAAAGTCCAAACAAAAGAAAAAAAACTAAGAACAATTGTTTGTACAGTATGAAATGGAAAGAATAAAAGAATATTTGCTCAAAAAGATACATTTTATTGAAATAAAAATTTCAGACACGAGCCTATTTCACAAAAGGATTCTTATTGCCTCTAGGCTTAAGGCAACAAGCGTGTTTTGAATATTACTCTAGATCTGCTCTAAAAATACAGGGATCTCTTCCACAGTCCCATTATTCAAAACACTCCCAAGTATGTAAGGTCTTGGAAACTTCGTTCCCCAGTTCCCTCTCCGTTATATCGGGATTAGCAGGGTTATCTCCTGGGTTAGATCCTGAGCCAACCTGGAAATTCATGGGTACCCCAGTATCAGCTCGACCTTGTTGAGGCCTAATTGTAACAGATGGCCTTTGAGAATATGCTTCAGGTTGTGTTTGTGCATACGGTGGGGTAAAACCCGGAGGATAATCCTTATTATCTTCTCCAGCATTAGTCATGGGGCCTTTTCCCTTGTCCATTGCCCCATGCAGTAGCTGAGTCATTTGAGCTACCGTATTCCTTTGGGCTTCCATCATTTGTTCCCTCATATCTTGTTGGATCTTTGCCAACTGCTCTTGCAGCTGGTCTTGCATGTCTCTTTGGAACTGTTCGAGTCTTTGATCCACGTTTTTTTAGTGCGTGTATCGTAACGGTGTTTAGTTTCCAGATTTTTTCTTCTTTCTCTCTCTTTGATAACTTCATCTAATTACGGTTCTTCTACAAATTTAAATGCATATGATGTGATGTAATGCAAATGCATGAATGCAAAAAGGCATCGATTCTGATTCAATTTCATTTAGAAAAATTTATTAGAAAACAAATTCCTTTACATAAAACGGACTACAAATATGCTTTCGCCCTTATGCCCAAAGTCTTAACTTTCCTAAACAACAAGGCTAACTCTTGACCACGATCTGACTGCAGCTCATATTTCATGCTCAACATATCAGCTTGTATGCGCCAGAGTGCGTAAATGATCAGCTACCTCTCGAATCTGAACTATGGCTTCACCCATGAGATAATCCCGATTTCTAACTTGATCATGAGAATGGTGGAGTTATTCCTTCCAATGCCATTCTCTTGCTTCAAAAAGCTCGATCCGGAGTTCACAATTTTGCAATGCTGATTTCAATTTTTCGATCTTGCCCTTCATTTCCTCAATCTTGTTCAGACTTGACTTCAGCTCAATTGCAGAATTACGGCCTCGATGGTGGTGAAGAGACCGTCCAAGTTCAGCCACTCTAGCCTTTAATCCGCATTTCTCCTTCTGGCTTTCTGCCAAACTCCTTTTTAGGACCTTGTTTTGTGCCTGAATTTCATGGAATTTCCTCTCCCATCGGTCAGCTTTGGCCTTTTCCTCTTGAATCTCCTGTTGCCACTGTTCTGAAGTCTTTCCCAATCCGGCATTTCTCATTGGTAGACGCAATTTCTTGTAATCCACTTTCAAACTACCCAGGTCTTCTTCAACTTCTTTCATTCTTTTCTTTAATTTCCCGACTTCCAGTTTTTGAACATCAGCATCTAACCTCAAATACATTTTCTCTTCCTCTAACTGTTCTATCTTCTTCTCGAGCTCTAAATTCCTCTTTTCGAAATCTTGCCTTATGATCTCTAGCTCTGATGGGACCACTTGCAAGTATTCCTCTCTTGATCGGGCACCTTCTGGATTCAGCTCAGGGATGTTGTCATTAATCCTTCTAATCCTCCATTCGCTGTATTCTGGGGTCGTCATTGGGCCTGTGGATAGTCTCTTCATCCTACGAATCTGATTCCAAGTGCTAGAAATCTCCTTAACCCTCTTCTTATAGTTATCCCCCCTGTATGAGAACTCACATTGAGCTAGCCCACAAGTTGCTGGTACGAACTGTCTTGATCCGTATTGCCTTAGTACGAGCAAAGGGGCATACCCAACGGCTCCCCAAATTCCAAGTAAAGGACCCCAGTCGAAACTCCCACACCGATAAAGAATTTCATTGGGAATCATCTAAGGAGCTCTCCACTCGATGTCTTCCTCTTGAAGGTTTTGAAGGAGCGCCATCCAATTTTCCTCGGACACGTCTTCTCTCCTTGGTATAGCCACTATCTATTTTAATGGAGAATAATTCTCAGAGAAAACCCGATAAGAAACTTTCTCCACTTTCCAGAAATGACTGTGAAACCAAGCTAATAACAACTGCACGCATCCAATGAACCTACCTTCACCTTCTCTCCGACACGCATTCAAAGATCAAAACGTCTCGGCTAAAATCGCAGGTACAGGCGTGACACCTTTGTCAAGTCGATCGAATAAATCGGTAACTGCTTCATCTACATGTCTTAGAGCTTTAGGAAAAATTACCAAACCATAAATACACAAGGAAAAGTCGTCAATCTTCTTCTTTACATCTGGATGTGCTAAGATCAGGTCCCTCAAACTCACCCAAGGAATGCATTTACCCTGACCTTTTTTTCTGAATTCTGGCTGCAACCCACTGTTCACTCATCCCCATGATATTCATTAACTTCTTCACGAAAGTTGGGACATTAGCCGCCCTAGAATAAGCTTTGTCGACTTGGATCCTTGGACAGCGAAGCAAGGTTGTATATTCCTCCATCGTGGGCACTAAATCTACTTTCCCGAAAGTGAAACAACTGTAGGCAACGTTCCAAAACTGAGCCATAGCCCGAAACAGATGCTTGTCTACCTTGATGTTGAGCAAGTAAGGTAGATCGCCATAATTACGATAGAACAGCTACTTAGCCTCATCATTCCACTAGGTCTATATTTCTTTCAACTCTTGGAGCTCATTTTGCGTGATACTAATACGAGTGAAATCCCATAGTTCCGACACATACCCGTCACTAAGCTATTCCCTTTTTCTAATTGCGTTTGCTCGACCACATGTTTGTGGCTTCATTGTCTTCCACTTTATCAAGGAATTCGTTCTCCATAACTTGACTTTCTAACTTAGAAAGCGTAGTGAATCGATACCTCTTAAAATATGAAATGACATGCACCAAAATAAAGCACAACAAGTTAGTATCATGAAATAAAATTTAAAGCAAATAAAATAAACAAGCACCTATCTGGGTAACCACTAAGGTTTAGCATAGTTCTACTTAGGGTAAGTCCTTACGTTTTCTATGTGTGGTTTAGCTCTAAAATTGAGGTACCTGAACCAGTAGATTCCTCGATCCTCACCCATTATAGGCTCATATGGACCGAGTTCAGTTCAGGGGAATACATTTCCATATGGCCATGCGGAAGTGAAAACTTCACGAAGACATAGAAATGAGATGTATCCGGAAGCAATCCACTAGCCCATGAGGTGAAAACCTCACGAAGGCATAGTTTTCACTCCCACTTAAAGATACGACCGCATAGCGGTCATGCAATCCAATACGCACAAGAAAATGACACAAACAAATACGACAAAAGGATCGTAATTTTCAAATTAAATTTTCAAATCGAATTTCAAATTTTCGACAAAGGACAGAAAATAATCAATTTTAACGGCTTGACTCTCTTATTGGTCCCCAGTGGAGTCGCCAAGCTATCGAAACCATTTTTAATTTTGAAAAAATGGGGATCGACTTACAAAAACGAAAACAAGAGTCGCCACTGATCTTTTTTTGCTTAGGTGTGATCAGATCACCTTATAAAACATGTTTTGTTTAAAACATTAATTTTGGCTCTGAAATTCAAGAAAGCAGTTAGGAGTCGACACGCACGAGGAAGGGTTAGCACCCTCGTAACGCCCAAAAATTGGTACCTAATTGATAAAATCATGTTCTAATGTTGAAAATTAAAAAAAAAACTTAAAATACGATCCATATATTTGAAAGAAAGCTAAACTCACTCATCTCAAAGAAATAAAATGTCACACCCAATAAGTTAGGATGTAACATCTCAAGACTTCGAAATTAAGCTTGCCTTTATTTACAGAAAATCTTTACCTCGAGATACGAAATATTATATCTAATAAGTTAAGATATAACATTTTGAATTTTCGATAATAAGTTTTGTTTTGAAGTTTATGAGTTTTTTTAAAAAGGATACTTGATACCTTAAGTTCCGCGAGAAAATTAAAACCCAGTGAGTTAGGGTATAATTTTTCTCGAAGTCCCTAAATATCATGTATCGCTATATTTAAGAACCTTTGAATAAAATGCGTCAATGCAGCTAAATGTGTTTTTATACAAAAAATGGTTTTGGAGTAAGATATGGCATATATATATTACAAAACATCAATTCCAAATAGTAATTCTCCATAATTACAAATCATATTAACAAATAATACTAATATAGACAATTATCGAAAGAATATCGTAACATAGCAAATGATACACGTAATAAAAGGACTATGCTAAAACAACATTAAGCAAATAAAGAACATAAATAAACAAATACAAGATATAAAATAAGCAGTAACAATTTTAAAAAATCTATATGAAAGATAAAAAATTAAGAAATAAATATGGAACTCTACAAACAAGATAGAATATATAAAAAATGAATGATATATTTAAGGACATCGAATAATTATTAAAAAATAAAAATATGACAATTTCTAAAATGATTAATATGTACAAACAATATAATTTAAATGAATAATATAAAAACTTAGAATATACAAAAAAATATAGGGATACTTATAATAAATATATAATTCAATAATTTAATATATATAAATATAAATAATAATACGTGATGTTAGGATAACAGTTGTTTTCTGTTGTGTTAGTTGAGAAAAGCTGTTAAGCAGTTTTTTTGTTAGTTGAGTCTCATCTCCTTAAATATGTAACCCTACTTACCTTGGCAATTATCTTATGATAATGAAATAATGAAATACAATTTTTCATATACTATTTCCAGTATAAACTTCAACATGGTATCAGAGCTCTCTTTTGTTTTGATCTTTTCTGTTTAATTCGCTGTTTATTCCTGGGTTGATCCGTTCTGTTATTCATGGATAGATCCCCTTCACCTGCGATGAACTCAGCACTAGTTGATGGTGCTATCGACAGTCGTTTTCTTGCTACCAAGAAAATTAGTGTCCTCCTTGATGATGATAATTACCTACTATGGCGTCAACAAGTTCTTCTAGCAGTCAAAATGTACAAACTTCAGGTGTTTCTTGATGCTCAAACAACTCCACCACCACAACAGGTTCTTGATGACACTGGTGCACTTCAAGAAAATCCTGCGTTCATCCGGTTCGAACAACAAGATAGCGCTCTTGCTTCTTGGCTGCTCTCCTCGGTAAGCTCTACTGTTCTTCCTCATTTATTTGGCTCAGACACAAGTGCACAGATATGGAATGCCTTAGTCAACTTGTATGGCAACAAAACCACCTCTCGGTTAATGTTCTATAGAAGATCCTTGCATTCTCTACGCAAAGCTGACTTGTCCATGAAAGAGTTTTTGCTGAAAATAAAAGTGTTTTGTGATAGTCTTGCTAGCTGTGGGGAAGTTATTAGTGAGCGAGAGCATGTTACTGCTATTCTCAATGGGCTCTCGCCTGAATATGAGTCCGTTATTTCAATTATCACTGCTAGTCAAGTGCCTTACACCGTTCAAGGAGTCACAACAATGCTACTTGACGCAGAGGCTCGTCAACAACTTGTTACGTTGGAAGTACCTAGCTCAGCAAACACGGTGTCCACTCAGTCATCAATGTCCACTCACAATGAAAATATCACACCGTCATATAGACCTCCATCTACTACTCGAGGTCGTGGCCATGGTCGTTTTTCGGGATCTCGTGTACAATGTCAGTTATTTGGGAAGTCTGGCCATCTAGTTGACCGTTGTTATTATCGTTTCGATGCAACATATAAAAGCACTGAGTACAGGCCTCCTCCCTCTACACCACAGGCAAATGTTAGCATGTTTGGCAGTCCTTTTTACCCTCAGTACCCTCAGTTCTGGCCAGCAGTGTCTATGCCTTCTCAGCCATCGAGTGCACAATCTGGTTGGTCATTTCCGTCTCCACAAGTTCCTGGTTGGGTCAATCCCTTTACTGCTCCTCCTCATCATGTACAACCATCTGTCCCGACTCTAGCCTCTCAAACATATATAGCAACACCTGACACAGTCGGCGATAGTGCGTGGTACCCTGATTCGGGGGCCACTAATCACCTCACCAACTTAGCCACGTCTATAACTGACAGTACATCCTACAAAGGGCCAGGTAAAGTCTATATGGGTAATGGTTCTGCTCTCCCTGTCATATCTACTGGTCAATCGTCACTTTTAACTCATTCAAGGCCACTGTTCATGAAGTCTCTCTTACTAGTACCTGGTATAACAAAAAATCTTCTATCTGTATCCAAATTTACTCAGGACAATCAGGTGATGTTTGAATTCTTCCCTCAGCAGTGCCAAGTTCGTGACCTTCAAACTAGAGAAGTTCTCCTGCGTGGTTCACTCCATGATGGGCTGTATAGACTCCATTTACCTGGTTCCACTCGACACAATCAGTTTAATTATTCCTCTCAGTGTTTTGCTGTTTCTACTACAACACCTTTGAGTACATGGCATTCTAGATTGGGTCACCCAAGTAAAGCTACACTTACAACGGCTCTACGTAGGTGTAATATACTGTTCAACAAAAATAATGTTCCTTTCAGTTGCACTGCATGTCATCTAGGAAAAGAGCATAAACTGCCTGTTTCTAGCTCACTGACTAAGTACAACAAGCCACTTCAGCTAGTGGTTGCTGATGTTTGGGGACCAGCACCAATATCGTCAAATGACTTTCGATATTATGTAGCCTTTACTGATACTTGTACTAGGTATACCTGGTTGTATTTTTTGAAGAAGAAGTCTAAAGTATTAAATGTGTTTCCTGTCTTTCATAAAGTTACTGAACGGTTACTTGGCTGTAAGATGATTATGTTACAAACAGATGGGGGTGGAGAGTTTCAGGCTTTAAGATGGTACCTGAATAAACAAGGTATCATGCATCGTATTACATGTCCCTACAACTCGGCGCAGAATGGCCTGGTCGAATGCAAACACAGGAAAATTGTTGAAGTTGGACTCTCTATGCTTGCTCAAGCTTCAATGCCTCTGGTCTACTGGAATGATGCCTTCAGTAGTGCCATTTATTTGATCAACAGACTACCCTCGTTACCGTTAAACAACATATCCCCCCATGAAAAGCTATTTAATAAAGCACCTGATTATAGTTTACTTCGAGTTTTTGGCTGTATTTGCTTTCCAAACCTTCGACCTTACAACAGACACAAACTTCAGTTTAGGTCATCCCCATGTACATTTCTAGGCTACTCCCCTCAACACAAAGGCTATAGGTGTCAAGACATCAATGGTCGTGTCTATGTAACATCTCACGTCGCATTTCATGAGTCAGTATTTCCCTTCGAAAACAAACGCTCCAAAGTCAGTCCACCAGTCACTATTTGTCAAACCAGCTTCAAACTACCTATCCTGTTACCAAGTCACGCAACTCATCGAAACACAAATAATACAAACTCACACAACATACTACCATCTCTTGCCCCACTTAACTCTACTCATGCTAGCCCAATGTCCCCCATGCATCATCCATGCAACTCTACTAGTACAAATCCCACTAGGTTACCCTTCTTAGAGTCACAAACATCTCAACCCTCCTTACCTTCCAACACTCATGCTATGGTAACCCGTAGTAAAGCTGGCATTTTCAAACCAAAAGTTTACCTCAGCAAAACCGTCTATTGTTTGGATGAAACTCCCACTGACATTCATGAAGCAATGCGCAGCGATGAGTGGAAGGCTGCAGTGAACAATGAACTCCAGGCCCTTCTTCATAACAACACGTGGAGTTTGTGTGCTCTTCTTGATGGTCGAAGAGCCATTGGATGTAAGTGGTTATTCAAGGTAAATAATAAGGCTGATGGCACTGTTGACAGGCACAAAGCCAGGTAGTAGCAAAAGGGTTCTCACAGCATGCAAGAATTGATTTTCGAGAGACCTAAAGTCCAGTAGTTCGTGCGACAACTATCCGTGTTATTCTTGCTCTTGTAGTCATGAAAGGTTGGAGTCTCAGGCAACTCGATGTGAATAATGCCTTTCTCAATGGTTCTCTGACAGAAGACATCTATATGAGTCAACCACCTGGATTTGAAGTGGCTGGCAGCAATGGGCAAAAACTGGTCTGCAAACTCAACAAGGCACTTTATGGTTTGCGCCAAGCTCCCCGAGCGTGGTTCCACACTCTCAAACAATTTTTGGTTACTGAGCTAGGCTTCTATGCTTCGAAAGCTGATTCATCTCTCTTTATACGAGGGTCTAGTGACAATATACTGCTTCTAATGGCTTATGTTGATGACATAGTCATCACTGGTAACTCAAGCAGTGCTATTAATAATGTGGTTGTGCAGCTTAACAACAGGTTTGCTCTAAAAGATCTGGGTGGACTGAATTTTTCTTGGGCATCGAAGTTCTCCGTACACCTCATAGACTAGTTCTCAGCCAAAGAAAGTACATTTCTAATATGCTGACAAAAACGGGACTGCAAGGAGCTGCTTCCACACCCACACCTATGGTGGTCACCCCCAAACTAACAGCCTCGGATGAAAGCTCGCCTTTTGCGGATGCACAGTTGTATCGTAGCGTTATTGGCATGCTACAATATACATGCGTCACACGACCAGACTTATCCTTTTGTGTTAACAAGCTCAGTCAGTATATGAACAGGCCAACTGAGTTACACTGGAAATCAGTTAAACGAGTGCTTCGATACCTTCGTGGAACACTTGATTATGGGTTGCATTTTTCACAGGGAGAGCATACTGTTACGTGTTACTCTGATGCTGATTGGGCTTCATCTGTTGAAGATCGTCGATCCACAACGGGGTACGTGGTTTATCTCGACTCCAATCCTGTAGCATGGTGCTCCAAAAAATAGCCCGTTGTATCCAGGTCATCATCTGAGGCAGAGTACCGTAGTCTAGCCAACTGTGTTTCTAAACTTATGTGGATAAAACAGTTGCTAGAAGAGGTTGGCATACTAATAACACAACCACCAGTGGTCTGGTGCGATAACTCTTCTACAGTGTCGATTGCTGCAAACCCTACACATCATGCAAAAGTTAAACATGCTGAGATTGATTATCATTTTGTTAGGGAAAAAGTTCTCGATAGAGTGTTACACGTTAGCTATGTTCCGTCATCAAAACAAGTTGCTGATGTACTTACTAAACCAGTCTCGCCAAAACAGTTTGAGCCCTTTCTACAAGCACTTCGAGTACTGCCAACAAACTCGTTGGGTGCTGACAACAACTCCAGCCACTGCAAGCTTAAAAACAAACAACAAACGATGAAACCAGGAGAATGTTAGGATAACAGTTGTTTTCTGTTGTGTTAGTTGAGAAAAGCTGTTAAGCAGTTTTTTTGTTAGTTGAGTCTCATCTCCTTAAATATGTAACCCTACTTACCTTGGCGATTATCTTATGATAATGAAATAATGAAATACAGCTTTTCATATACTATTTCCAGTATAAACTTCAACACGTGATAAAAATAGTTTTAAGTAAATAACATATATAACTTTAAATAAAAATATATTTATAATATAATAATCATAAAAACTACATATTTAATATAAACAATATAAACAATATATGTTATACAATATAAATAAATTTTATACAAAATAAAATTTTAAAAGTAATATATGATATAATATAATAATATATAATATACAAAATAAAAAGTGTAATATAATAACTAACATGCGCATTTTAAAATAATATATAATATATGAATAATATTGAAATTAATAAAATAACCTAATATAAATAATAAATAGTAATAAATTAATACATATAAAAATAATACGTATTTAAAATAAATCATACATAAAAAATTTATATTATTAATAAATTAATATACATTATTAAAATATTAAATTTTTAATAAAATAAAATGAAATAATTTAATATAATGTTAAAATAATTTAAAAAGTAAAATAAAAAATAAAAGAAAGGTTTTTTTTTTTAAAAAATAAACAAAGAAACAGGGATTAAATAGAAATAAAAATAAAGAGGACCAAATTGAAACAAAGGCCATAGTTCTGGGCCAATTTAAAAATAAAGAAAAAATGAATCGGACATAATTATAAAATTGAAATAATGCAAAAGGGCCTATAGAGCAATTAGACCTTTTAATAAAAACGCGCGGATCCTCCCGAAAGTCGGGTCAGCGCGTGGATCTTCAACCTTAAAACGGCGCGCCGTTTTGGTCATTAATTGACCACACCAAAACGACGCCGTTCCACTGGTCTATATAAACCAAAAATCAGTAAAAAAAACATTTTAAAGCTATCTCAAAAAAAAAAAAAGCAGAGCTTCAAAAAGCTCTCTCTGTCTCTCGATCTCAGACCCAGCTCGATGATGATCACGCACGCGCCATATCAGAAATGCGCGGAGAATACAAACTTCGCTTTTTAAATGCGAATCGAAAGGTAAACCCCTTTACTTTATATATTTGAAAATAAAAAAAAAACTAAATAGAATAATATTGGCAAAAATCACCTCTGTTTTTCGAAGATTTTTTGTTTCTTTATTTCTGTATTTTTTTTTGTATATTCGTCTGTATATGTATATTGTGTAAAAAAAATCGTCCCTTTTACAGATTACAATGGGTTTTTTATAACCCAAAAATAAATTGGGAAATAAACATAGGACCCTATTTTGCTTCTACTGTCCCTTTTCTTTCCTTGTTTTGCAGGTGAATGGCGAGAAACTCGGTGGTGGAGCGCTATCGTCTGCGCGATTCTTGCAGTGAGGAAGGAGGCTGTCAGGCTGGTGCTTATGTGCGAGGTTTTCAGAAACCCTAGGTCTCCTGGAACAGTTTGGGTATTGGGCCCTTTTGGGCCGCATAGGTTTGAGTCTGGGTAGTATATTTTGGATAGTGACTTGTAATTGGGCTACTGTAATGGATTGGGCCACTGGGTCATCTGTTTAGTTTTGTAAACGGACTGTAAAAATAAAACTGGACATTAATTTTTTTATTTTATTTTTCTTTTGTTTTTGTTTGTTTGGGCCCGAGCATAAATGGGCTACTACACACCGGAGAAAAGGAGAAAGGTATACAATGTCATGTATGTCATGGCTTTAGACACATTCAAGTAGAGTGTGTTAATACACTCAAGAACAAAAAAAACTGTGTGTTACTTGGAGTGATGAAGACTCTTCTAGCAGTTCAAATAAGGACGATGAGCATGTTAGCAACTATATTGCTATCACCACTTTTTTCAATAATCCAACTGTAACTGATTCATAAGCTGATAGTGACTCTTATATAGAATCAAATGGAGAGTTCTTGGAGACTTACAAGACGATGTTGGAAAAATGAGAGCATATATGCATTATAAATAATGATAGTTAATAATGATGTAATCCTGACGAAACCGAGTTCTATTTAGTAATAGTCTTGACAATTTACAAGACTTACAATCGGCAATAACATCATTCATTCAATGTGATCTTGATGGAATCGAGTCGTATTAATAGTGATGCAATTTTAGACATTGCAACATCAACATGGTTGTCATGTCTTCTACAGCTGTGGTGTATAATCGTTTTTCTATTTCCACTATAGCACCATTCACTTGAAATCTCGAAGGATCAGTGGCTATTTTGAAGAATGACAGAAAAAAAAAAAAAAAGGACAAGAAATAAGAAACAACTTTATAGCAAAGAATAAAGAAGAAGGAAGAGGAGGGTTGGAAAACCAACTACCAACAGTTGGATCTCGTAAGACATATTCTGGGTTGGGTTACAGTACATGTTGCCATCTGTTGACAATGTCACATTATAATCATTAGGACTACCAAGTCAATATTCAGATCAAAGTCATACCTGTATGCAGATGGTCGTCGAGGCACAGACGATCTTGGTACACAAAGAACGTTTTGCTTGAATTCGATTATGTGAATTTATTGAGGTAACATCTTGAACAACATATGTGGATGAAGACGGTAGAATAGGTTTCTCGGTTCTAGGATGACCATATAACCTTGCATACAACTCCGCGACATAAAGGTACTCATGAAGTTATATATACGAGGATTGAATGGCATTGGAAATTTTTAAATTAGTTTTGATCACCCTCCCGGAATATTGAGCTATTTTGGACCCAATCTTTCTTTTTATTTCATCAATTTTAGCACTCGTACTAAACCTTGACTAATTTATCTAAAAAAGCCCATTTCCAAGTATATTTACGGAAATGGGCCGATTACACAATTATTTACCAGAAAGGGCCACTTTTTGCAAAACGTGCCTACGTGGACGCGTTTAAGGGTGAAAATGCCAGCAAAGCGCGCCCCTGGGGGAGCTTTTTTGCCACGTCAGACAAAAACGTGCTTACGTGGAAGCGTTTTGCTGACGTGGCAAAAAAAGCTCCCCCAAGGGCGTGCTTTGCTAGCAGATTTTCAAACCCAACGGCTATTTTTTTTGGACCGTTGGGGGGTCCAACGATAAAAAAAGAGAGTATAAAAACCGCCCCCTATTATTTCACACATAATTTCTTCACAATTTAGTAAAAACTCTTTACAATTTATCCCTAAAGCTCTCAAATTTCTCATTAAATTTCTCAAAGCTCTTTATAATTAGTTATTTACTTTAAATTTTTTCTAAATTAGTATTTTTTTTATAATTTCAAAAATATTTGATCGTGTTAGCAATGGCCGGGGAATTAATTCGTCTCGATCATAAACATATCTCCGTCGAACAAATGAAAATGGTAACGGTTTATTTTAAAATTTGAATATTATTTAATAATTTTTTCATTTATGTAATTTTAATTAATTTGTATTTTATAATTTTTTATAACAGTCTATAGATCGGGTGTTACAATGTTATATTCGTAAGATGTCTGGTCTGCCATCACCGTTGATAGAAAATTACTTGAGGGAAGCGGGTTTTTGGCACGCGGCCACTATAGCCCGGGGGTACAAGTTGGACCCGAAACTCATCAGCGCGTTAATAGAGAGGTGGAGACCCGAGACGCACACATTCCATCTTCCATGCGGAGAGTGTACTATCACTTTGGAGGACGTCCAGTTACAATTAGGATTGCCGGTGGATGGGTCCGCACTCACCGGGTCCGTTCAATCTGCTGATTGTGGAGCCATATGCTACGATCTTTTGGGTGCGATTCCAGATAATATTTATGGAGGTCGGATTGAGATGGGCTGATTACGAGACACATTCCCGGAGCCGGGGAATGATTCGACTGAAGTAGAAAGAATACGATATGATCGGGCATACATCATTGAGATGATTGGAGGTTATTTGATGTTGGACTTGTCACGAAACCTTGTACATCTGAGGTGGCTGCTGAAACTCGTTGATTTTAGAGCAGCTGACAAATTAAGTTGGGGGTCTGCCGTGTTGGCAATATTGTATCGGGAGATGTGCGGGGCGATGCCACCAAATAAAGTCAAAATCGGAGGTTGCCTATCACTACTACAATCATGGGCTCGGTTGTGCTTTCCATTTTTACGTCCTTGAGTGAACCACCCATATACATTCCCTCTCATAACGAGGTAAAATTTTTATTTGATTTTACAATTATTCCATAGATTTAAAAATAAAATTGCATGCTAAAAATTTATTTAATTAGGTGGAATCATCCGGCGAGTTATGTTGGAATACCTACCGCTCTTGAAGATATACGGCTTCTATTAGACCAACGGTCGGATGCGCAAGTAAATATTAAATAAAATATATATACATAAAATAGTCGTTTCATATTTAGTACTTAATATTTAGTATTTAGTATTATGTATATAACTAATATTTTTATCCCGTTCATATAATTTCAATGGACACCATACGAGGATCTGGCAATACGGGCAGTAATTTCGGAAGAATTCTTTCAAAATCCGAACATTTGGCATGTTAAGGTCCCATTGGTCAATTATGCTATTGTCGAGATGCACCAGACGGATAGAGTGTTGCGGAAATTTGGATTCTGAAAACCGATCCCTGAGGAACCTGGGGTGCTCCATGACCAGTACAGAATCGACTTACAGCAAACAAATACGAATTAGCTGGTATTCTGGTCAGAATATATCGAAATTTGGGAAAATCGGTATGATCATTGATAAACCGTAATATATACATATTTTAATCCCACATTTAGAATACTTTTGGATGATTTAATCCCTTGAATTGTGGAATTTGATGCTCCTAATCCTTTAATTTCATGTTTTATACTTAGGAGAGCATCGGAGGATGAAAAGAACGGGAAACGGGCTAAAAACGGAGAAAATGGGCCAACGGAAGAAATCCACACGGCCTGGAGGTAACCACACGGCCGTGCCACTTTAGCAGACTCGAACACGGCCTGGGCTCGATTCACACGGGCGTGCTCCACGGGCGTGTCTCTGCCGTGACCCGTTGTAATTCTACTCGGAAAAGGATACTTAGGGGAGAAGAAAGACATTCCGAAGTCTATATAAACACTCTAAGTATGACCTAAAAGGGGGGTGGATGAAGCCAGAGAGGGCTGAACATAGGGAATTACTCCAAGAAAGCCAACTGATCCATCTCAGAAGCCGAAATCACACTCAAGACGGAAGATCTTCCCTTCAATTTCCTTCAGGGGGTTTTAGGGTTTTTCTTATGTTTTGTTATTTACTTTCTTCCGAGATGTATTCTTTATTAAACATGAACTAAACCCCTCAAATACCCGAGGGGATGAAACCTAAGACGGATCTTGTTATTGTTTTTTACAATCTGTATGATAAATACTTGATATGTTCTTAATTATGTGTTCTTAATTCTTGTTTTAATATTTCAGGATATTGATTCAAGTATTGATGTGCTTAGCAATGGAGCAAAAGTTCTGTTTAAGAGTAGATCTAGCATAGTTAAGCGAAGTTGATCGCAACCCTAGAGATAGGATGACGAAAATCTACCGGATTAGGGTCAAACCTAATATGGGAGTCCATAGATCGAGTTAATGCAACACTAGGGGTTTTAATTAGAAAGAGATTTCAATTAATCAACCTAGGGTTAGACGTTAGTAGCCTCGAAAGAGGTATTAATATAAATTAGGGAATCCTCTGAGATCAAGTCAAGTGAATAAATCGTGCAGTTGAGAGTTAAATAACAAGTGAAGTCTATGTGGATTCTTCCTCGGGTATTATCTTAATCAACTGGTTTTCCCAAAAGTATTTTCCCAATTCACTCTCTGTGTCTTAGCAACCTTAGTTTAGTAATTAGTTAATTAAACATCGATTCCCTTAATACTTAGGCTAGATAATAAAAAGATAGTAACTACTAGTGCTCTTAGTCCTTGAGGATACGATATTTCCGGTCTTGCCATAGCTATACTACCGAACTATAGGTGCGCTTGCCTTATTCGTTGTCATAGTTAGTTTGGACACGATCAAGTTTTTGGCGCCGTTGCCGGGGACTAAGATATTAGGAACACTTAATTTTTATTACTTTAGCCATTTTTATTTTTGCAATTAATTTTATTTCTACTTTGCTAATTTTTCTTTTATTTGCTTCTGGCAGGTAATTCTAGTTTATGACTAGAAGGAACCCGTCAGGACCATTACTCTTTGATAGTGATATAGAAGGAACCGTTCGCAGAAACCGAAGAGAGATAAGGCGGAGCCTACAATACATAGAAGAAGAGCAAGGGGACGATACCAACAATACCGAAGAGATGGTTGATCCCCAGAATAATCCACTTCCTCCGGTGGTGGCCGAAAATCATGCTCAATGTACTATGTATGATTATGCTAAGCCTAGTTTTGCCGGTACTGAATCAAGTATTGTTAGACCTACTATTGCTACAAATAATTTCGAATTGAAACCTAACACTATACAGATGATACAACAGTTTGTTCAGTTTGATGGTTTGCAAGATGAGGATCCTAACACACATTTAGCGAATTTTTTGGAATTATGCGATACGTTTAAAATTAATGGCGTTTCTGATGATGTCATTCGCCTTCAGTTATTTCCCTTTTATTTAAGGAATAAAGCCAAACAGTGGTTGAATTCTCTTCCTCGGGGATCAATCACTACATGGGAGCAAATGACCGAAAATTTTTTGTTAAAATATTTTCCGCCGGCTAAAATGGCTAAGTTGAGGAATGATATCTCTTCTTTTGTGCAGATGGATTTAGAGACACTTTACGATGCATGGGAGAGATACAAGGATCTACTGAGAAGGTTCCCTCACCATGGATTACCATTATGGCTAAAGGTTCAAACCTTTTATAATGGTGTGAATCCCTCGACTAGGCAGTTGATTGATTCAGCCACCGGCGGAACCCTGAATAACAAAACACCTGAAGCAACTTACGAATTTATAGAGGAAATGTCACTGAATAACTATCAGTGGCAAGTTACAAGGACAAAGCCGACAAAAGCTGCCAGTGTTTTCAACCTCGACGCAGTAACCATGTTATCAAATCAGGTAGAACTGTTAAGTAAGAAAATTGATGGTTTATATGGTTCTTCGCAGGTACACCCAGTGATGCAGTGCGATGGAAATGGAGGAGGATGAGCAATATAGAATACCAGCCTTACAACCCAAGCATTGAAAATGAGCAAGTTCACTATACGGGTAACAATCCTCAACCTCAAAATAACCCTTATAGTAACACTTATAATCCAGGTTGGAGGAACCACCCAAACTTCTCATGGGGTGGCCAAGGAAATCAAGGAATTCAAAGACAACAACCCTCTCCAGGCTTTCAACAACAACCCATCCCACAAGAGAAAAAGCCGAACCTTGAGGAGATGCTAAAAAAATTTATCGCGGTGTCAGAAACCCGTTTTCAAAACAACGAGACAATGCTCAAAAATCATCAGGCATCGATTCAAAGGATCGAGAACCAGTTAGGTCAGCTAGCTAAGCTAATCTCAGAATGACCGCAAGGTTGCTTGCCAAGCAACACTGAAACTAACCCAAATGAGCAAATTCATGCCATTACTGATCATGATAGTGAAGGGTTAGTAGAATCCGAATCTGAGCCAAGGCAAGAACCCGTGGTAAATAAAGGTAAGGTTGAGGTAAGCCACGATACACAAAAACCTGTCATTAAAGAGTATACACCTCGACTGCCATATCCCAATGCGATGAAGAAAGACCACACAGAGGAACAATTTGGTAAATTTCTTAAAATTTTAAAGAAATTACATATTAACTTACCGTTTCTTGAAGCTCTCTCGCAGATGCCAGATTCAAGGAAATTTTTAAAAGAGCTTCTGACAAACAAACGGAGGTTAGACGAGGCGTCGCATATGGAGCTAAACGCAGTGTGCTCAGCAATTCTACAAAACAAACTACCACAGAAATTAAAAGATCCAGAGAGTTTTACGATTCCTTGTTTAATTGGTAGTTTATCTATTGATAATGCTTTAGTAGATCTAGGGGCAAGTATCAACGTTATGCCTTACAAACTATATAAACAACTAGGTCTAGGGAAACCCAAACAAACTAGGATGAGCATTCAATTACTGAGAAAACCATTAGAGTTCCTAGGGGTATAATCAAAGATGTGCTAGTAAAAATTGATAAATTCATATTCCCAGTAGACTTTGTCGTTTTAGACATGGATGAGGACAATAATATTCCTTTAATCCTAGGAAGACCCTTTTTAACAACTACCAAAACTAAAATTGATGTTGGTACAGGAGAACTTGTACTTCGTGTAGGTGACGAGACGATCACTCTTCAAGCTCTTGACTCGGCTAGGACATCAAGTAATAAATGTGAGAACATAAATTCTATTAATGACCATTCGGTCAAACCTTCTTTTCAGGAAGCACCACGGAACTACACAACTGAGCCAGATCCTAGACCTCATGCAAACAAGGAAGTAACTCATGAGGAACAAAGGCTTTAGATCGATGAACTAGACGAGTGGAAGACGCATTTCAAAGAGAAACTAGGAACACACGAAGCAAAACTGAGGCAACACCATGAGCCAAATCAATTTAAGATCGGAGATCAGGTATTATTAGATAAAACAGACCCTCGGATCGCCACTTTAGACCTCGATAAAAATGAAGAAATCCCTTTTGAGGTACTGAATATCTTCCCATATGGAAAAGTCGAGGTGACTAATCCTAAATTCGACACTTTTAAGGTAAACACTACTCGAATTGAACCATATGATGATCATAAAACTGATAGCAGGGGAGAGGAGTTACAACTCCTCAAACCACCATGAATGTGTGAATGAGAGGTAAGTCTAGCTTGAGACTTTAAACGAGCGCTTCTCGGGAGGCAACTCGAGCACTAACCCTACTAATTAGTTTACTTTTATTTATTTTCATGTTTAGGCGCAAGTTCCACACCCACACGGCCTTGCACACGGCCGTGGCTGTGGCCGTGTGGGCACCACAAGTAGGTACATGGGCGTGGCCATAGCCGTGTGATAACAGGACAAAATTTTTTCGATAACACGGGCTGTGATAAATCGACCCGGCCGTGGCCGACACTGATTAAGCCACACGAGTGTAGAAACCTCTACACAGGCGTGGGAGAACCGAACGAACCACCACACGGCCGTACGATACGGTCGTGCAACCTAACACGCCCGTGGCACACGGGCGTGGGGAGTCACCAGATCTCGGATTTCTATTTAAACCCTTTCCCCCTTCTCACCTGCTTCCAAAATTTTCCTTTCTTCCATACCCTTTTTCTTTAAAGTTTTCCCCTCTACCCATGTCGAAGAAGCAAAAGGATCCTAGCACAGCCTCCCCGTGCGAGACCGATCTACATAAGTTCATGCCGGCTGCTTCATTTATCCGACAAGCCAAGGACATTTGAGTCCATTGAATTTTCCTTTTTCTTTTCTCTTCTCCTTTATTTTCCTTCCCTTTATCTTTCTTTTCTTTAATTTTTATTATTACATTTTGATTTCTTTGATTTAGGTCCTAAAGGCTGCTTGGGAATCACCCCACCACGACCATAGAAACCACCGCCATAGGAATGTCTTCCTCCAACTCGGCCCGAATTTCCCTCGTTTCTTTTCTTTGACTCCATCCAAACTTCAAGAAGTTTCACTTATCTCCTTACCTTATGATTTTCTTACTATATTGTGAATATCTATTTTTGTACATTGAGGATAATGTACATCTTAAGTGTGGGGGGTGAATTTTATCTTGAAAAGTTTCTAACTTTTTGCATTATTCTCAAATCCCTGAATTATATTTTGTTCTTAAGTAAATATTCTCATATTACTGTTAGAATGAAATTTCCTTTGATTTATGATTTTCATTGATATGTTTTGGATTAAGTTATTGGTAATTGTACAGTGATGATTTAAACTTTAGGAGACTAGAGAATCAAGCATGATTTGTCTATTTTCAGAATTAAAAAGTTGATAGGTTGTCTACCTGAATCTAATGATTACCTTGAAGTTGAAATCTACGAGGTTGACATCAAAAACCCATAATTTTTGTGAGATCTTGAGCCTTTTAGAGCATATTTTTTTCTTGCTCACTTTATTGTTGGTTATGAGTGTGTCAACATTGACTTGTTATTCTAAAACTTGCTTCGATTATACATGTCGAGACCACACTTTTGATTTGATATACAGAGATGATAAAGGCACCTAGGTTTTAACCCACTTACTCCACCAAAAGCCTACCCTCATAATTAACCCCTAGTGAACCCCTTTTAGCCTAATAAACCATTTTTGACTCACCCACTAATAATAACCTAAAACCAAATTTTTGATTCCCCTAATCTTTTGACGTCCCTTTTGTCGAGATTTGATTTGAGCAGTTACCTAACTATGTTCTCTATTTCCGTTGTTAAGTTCTTTCTTGTTATTTGATTTGTTCTTAAAAAAAAAACGAAGTATATTCATTATTAGTTCTATGTTATTTGAGCTTACGTTTAATTTTACATTTTGAGAATAAGCTCGTGTTATTAGTGATGAATTCTTAATTGATGTAATTATTCAAGCTTTAGTTATTTTTCTAGTTAGGTAATTTATCAATTCAGTCTCGATACTAACCCTCTAATTCAGCCTTTATCCACACCTTTAACCCAAGCCCCGTTACAACCCATAAAAGACCTTTTGATTTGTATATCATATCATTTTACAGTGGTGGAGATTTGATTTTCATGCAAGCTTATGGGATTAACTTTTCATGTTTGACTCTTGAGTGCTTATTTTTGAACCTTAAACACCTTGAGTGATTTGAGTGAACCCTCAGTGAGGATGTCAATTCTTGTTGATCTTGAATTAAAAGGTGATTATTTAGGTAAGGGGAAACACCTATTTTTCGTACTATAAAAACTATGACTTTGATTGTTTGAATCTTTAGGAACCTTCTGATTAAATTATCAATGTATGAATTACCTATGAATTATGATGAAACATTATTGATGAAGGTTATGAATTGAGGAAATTCAATTTTAATTGTGAGTTGAGGATTTTGCTTGAGGACAAGCAAATGCTTAAGTGTGGGGGTATTTGATAAACCGTAATATATACATATTTTAATCCCACATTTAGCATACTTTTGGATGATTTAATCCCTTGAATTGTGGAATTTGATGCTCCTAATCCTTTAATTTTATGTTTTATACTTAGGAGAGCATCGGAGGATGAAAAGAATGGGAAACCGGCCAAAAACGGAGAAAATGGGCCAAAGGAAGAAATCCACATGGCCTGGAGGTAACCACACGGTCGTGCCACTTTAGCAGACTCGAACACAGCCTGGGCTCGATTCACACGGGCGTGCTCCACGGGCGTGTCTCTGCCGTGACCCATTGTAATTCTACTCGGAAAAGGATACTTAGGGGTGAAGAAAGACATTCTGAAGTCTATATAAACACCCTAAGTATGACCTAAAAGGGGGGTGGATGAAGCTAGAGAGGGCTGAACACAGGGAATTACTCCAAGAAAGCCAGTTGATCCATCTCAGAAGCCAGAATCACACTCAAGACAGAAGATCTTCCCTTCAATTTCCTTCAGGGGGTTTTAGGGTTTTTCTTATGTTTTGTTATTTACTTTCTTCTGAGATGTATTCTTTATTAAACATGAACTAAACCCCTCAAATACCTGAGAGGGATGAAACCTTAGATGGATCTTGTTATTTTTTTCTGAATTGTATGATAAATACTTGATTTGTTCTTAATTATGTGTTCTTAATTCTTGTTTTAATATTTCAAGATACTGATTCAAGTATTGATGTGCTTAGGCAGTGGAGCAAAAGTCATTGTTTAAGAGTAGATTTAGCATAGTTAAGCGGAGTTGATCGCAACCCTAGAGATAAGATGACGAAAATCTGCCGGATTAGGGTCAAACCTAATATGGGAGTCCATAGATCGAGTTAATGCAACACTAGGGGTTTTAATTAGAAAGAGATTTCAATTAATCAACCTAGGGTTAGACGTTAGTAGCCTCGAAAGAGGTATTAATATAAATTAGGAATCCTACGGATCAAGTCAAATGAATAAATCGTCTAGGTTCAGAGTTAAATAACAAGTGAAGTCTAGGTGGATTCTTCCTCGGGTATTGTCTTAATCAACTGGTTTTCCCAAAACTATTTTCTCAATTCACTCTCTGTGTCTTAGCAACCTTAGTTTAGTAATTAGTTAATTAAACATCGATTCCCTTAATACTTAGGCTAGATAATAAAAAGATAGTAACTACTAGTGCTCTTTGTCCTTCAGGATATGATATTTTCGGTCTTACCATAGCTATACTACCGAACGATAGGTGCGCTTGCCTTATTCGTTGTCATAGTTAGTTTGGACACGATCAATCATATACCTAATCGCGAACCGATCATCGTCCCAGAGATAGTGTGCACCCCAGATTACATGCCATGGTTGAGGATCCATGGCAAGCCATATTTTATGTCAGAAGAGTAGAGGTATCGGCAAATCCGTGTGGAAAGGGAGCGATGAGACACTTTAAATCCAATGAGAAGGGATGACGGCACGGGCCCATCAACAGTGCCCACACAATCACCGGGCCCAACGCCTCAACCGACGACACCCGCATCACAGACCCTTCAGATTATGCCAGGTGCGTATCCTATCCCTTAATGTATCATAACCCTTATATGTTTCCTTTTCCCAATCCTATGCCAGGTTGGAATGCATAGCCCGGTGCATCTCATTTCCCGATGACTCCGACTCAACCGATGATATATAGGCCATTGTCACCGGAGGGATCGCACGAGGCACCGTCGACGAGCTCATCTCATTACCATTCCCCATCACCTTATAGGATTCAAACACCTCCGCCGTGGGTGATGCAAACACCTCCACATTCTTTATTCTACCAAGGTGGGTCATCCTCCCAACACCCATAACCGGAGTAACCAGAACCCCCGCCGGAGCAACCAAGGGGGAATCCAGCGCGTAATCGTCGTCCACCCCCATGTGGCACTGATTTCGACCGGCATATACATTGATTTTTTAATATATTTGTAGAAGCTGTTTCTATATTGTTTCATTTAATAAAAAAAGTTGTTTTTAATATTTTAATAGTAAATTAAATTTATATTTTTAATAAAATATAAGTTCTTTTGAATAAGGCGGAATAGAAATAATGCAACATTGTTTCATTAAAGCAATTATCAACTATTTCGGTTTGGACCTGATCGAATTGTATGACCTGGGTTCCTACACCATCCACACAACTTCTGTTAGCTCGTTCTTTCCCGGATATCCATATTATTTCGTATTCTACTCGAGCAAGGTTGACCTGTAACACCCCAAACCCGGCCCAAATGTTACGACCAGATCTGGTATGCTACGATTTTAAGGTTAAAAACTTTACTTGGAATGATTCTGAAAAACTTAGTCGTTTTTGTAGATAATCTTTAAATAGGTGGCACTGGTAGAAAATCTTTGAAATTTTATTTTTTCCAAAACAAGTGTTATTTTAAATAATGTGTGAAAATCCCATTTTTATTTCTTTTAATCATAAGTCCTTGATCATGAATGAAAAAAACATAAACATTGACAAGTATCAACTGATAACCTAAGCGATGGAGGCTTTATTACATCAAATAATTCAAAAATTTAAACTTAAAATAAAATGGAAATTTAATAAATAAAAGACTTGTTGGCCCCTCGAGTCCGCCTCGGCTCCCTTGTCCATGATCTACTGCTCATCTGAAAGGTTAGGAAAAAAATAATAGGGTGAGTCACCAAGACTCAGTGTGTAAATCCCGAAAACACATCAAAGGCTTGGCCCACAAACACATTATGGCCTTGGCCCGTATACAAGGGTAACTATATATGCATCATGGCCCATCCCAGCCTAGAAATCTATCCTTTACACACCAACCCGTACCAACCATCATACCTTGTGGATTTCTACAATCAACCCTCCAACCGCTACACACCATATCGGCAATTTGTCACTTGTCTTAAAGACCGATCATCACTGTGTGACCTATGTGGCAAAGCCACCGATCGCCATGCGACCTTAATAATACATCGTAGTATTTCGACATTTGAGTTTTCTGTCATAAAGACCGATCACTATGTGACCTATGTGGCAAAGCCACCGATCGCTATGCGACCTTCTTCCCCTTCATCATATCAATCCCATCCCATGCATACATACATGCAGAATCAAAACAATATACTACCTAAAAGTTCATGATCTATCACATACATCGATACACATAGAGAAGTTTCTATGATTATGTACTGCATCCCTTGCCTACCCTTTTTGGGTAATCCGACTGTCTATACAGCCTTTTTTTGGCTTTTAGCCCATAACATATATTTAGTACAGATTACTATACAGCCTTTTTCCGGCTTTTAGCCCATAACATATATTTAGTACAGATTACTATACAGCCTTTTTCCGGCTTTTAGCCCATAACATATATTTAGTACAGATTACTAGTGTGTTAGAGATCTACACACCTGATTACCGTTAGAACGACACTCTCTATGTCGACACTATCAGAAGTCGGTACAACTGCTACTTGCCTAAGGTGTTGTTCAGAAGTGGGTCCACAACCTGGTGGCCAATCCTGTACTGCTGACACAACTCGTTTCTTAAACTTAGGGATTCTCTCCTTTGCCTGATCCATATTTAATTCCATCACAAGTCCTTGTCAGAACTACTATCACAACATATGATCGTTAATCCACATCATAAAGTTAAGATCTCGCACGCGATGAACGAATCTAGTGAAAATCTAGGGAAAATCACCTTACCTTAAAATCCCGAAATTAGAGACTAGCGATTTCCGGCTTTTAAATCTAGATGATCAGGTTTCCTTCAAATCCAGGAATGCCGCCCAAACGCAAAAGAGAGGAAATATTAGCTTCATTCGGCAGCCTTAACAACCAAGTGGCCATTCGGCCTTGTCTCTTAAAAACTGAAAGAGAGATTGAAGAGATAGGAAAATCGGCACTCACCTTAACACAAAGAATTCGACTACCCCTTAGAGATTCTGGCTTTTTGAGAAGATCAGAAGAGAAGATGATTCGAAGAAATCTATAGAGATTCGGCTTTTAGAAGAAAGAAGAGAAAAGAATAATAGAGTTTTCAGCTTTTAGAAGAAAGAAGAGAAGAGAATAATAGAGTTTTCGGCTTTTAGAAGAAAGAAGAGAATAATGGAGTTTTCGGCTTTTAAGAGAAAAAAGAGAAAGAAAAGGTGGAAACCCTAAATGTCAAAAAATAAAGAAGAGAACCCTCCCTATTTATAGAAATTTCAGCACTCACCTATGAAAAACCGAAAATGCCCTTCCTGATAACTAAAAATTAATCAAATAAAAAGAGAAAATTCGGCACCCCCTTTGCCATAAAGAAACCGATTTCTTCACTTCTCTAGGTGATGGAATTTTGGCCAACTCCTAGCCTTGTAGATAGCTCCTATCTTTTCTCCTTTTTTTTCCTTCCATATTATCAACTATATTATCTACATTATCCCATTCACATAAATCCTCCTATTTTTGAGCCTTGTTGCCGTCCACTCTACCTAACCCTAATGCCGAAATTTAGCTAACTTAAATTAAAAGAGTTGGGCTCCATGTAACTTAAATTTGGGCCCCTTACTCCCTTGTGTGGCGTCACCTCCTTGCTCCCTAAGTGGCGCCACTGACCACTGGGCCACAAGCCCATTTTGATATTTTAAACTCAGATACCACCTTTTAAACCCTATAGTGCCCAAACAAAAATTTAACTAAGGCTTCAACCCAATCCTGAGCCCAATTTGGACCCCTAATGCTCAAATTAACTCATTACACATATTCACCCATTAAATGCATAGCCCTAAAAATTCAAGATGTTACAATTCTACCCTCTTTAAAGAAATTTCGTCCTCAAAATTTCCAACTAACTAGTAATCATACTACTTAAGTCTCACCACTATGCTTTCGCTGCGCACTCTAATTCTAAAGCCAAAATAAACACTTAGTATACTATGGTAGGGTACGCACCATCATTCGCATCTGGAGCGTCTCCGTCCCCTACCACGGCCACGCGACGGTCGTCCTCGACCCCTTGTACTCATTCTACCGATTCGCGTTTATCTGATTAGAAATTTTATGAATTATTAATTTCTTTCACTAATTAACCACGAACAGTCTTATGAACAGTAGTTTAAGAGTAGTTCTTTCGAATTCGGAATTACATCCACAAGTTTCAGTCTCAAGTTCACATCTCCTAGTTCTAGGAAACACATACATTCAATCATTACACATCAACATACATGTAGCATTCATGAACTTACATTTATCACCTAGGGGTATTTTCGTCATTTCACTACCCAGGGGTATTTTTGTAATTTATCCTATAGGGGTTTTTTCCATAATTTTCTGAAATAGGGTTTCTTGGTAATTTTGCGAAATAATGGTATTTTGGTAATTTTGCAATCCGGAGGTATTTCGGTAATTTTGCAATCCGGGGGTATTTCGGTAATTTTACAAATCAGGGATATTTTGGTCATTCATAAATCAGGGGTAATTTAGTAGTTTTACAAAATAGAATGGCTGGTCCCTTTCGGGTTTTAAATTATTAGTTTTGGCCCGTCAACAAATCCTCGTGGCTAGGGTGAACAGTCACTACGCACCAGGTAGGATTCCAGCGAAGAGGAGGTGAGTCACTAGGACTGCTTAAATACCATGCTCTCCCTGAATCCAATCCTAGACATGCGTATGCCTGTTGCCACACCCTATCTCGGCGACTTGTTCACAGGTTTGGTTGGTTGGATTAAATCTTATGAATTTAGAGAGTTGTTTAAACTAAGCCTAAAGTCCATCAATGTCTAATATACTAGCCTACGTCCATCAAGCCCATCAAGCCCAACATACATATCACATCCAAAAGTTCGAATACTTACTGCGTGGATCGGGTGCGGTGAGACTCAAGGCCATTTCTCAACCCAAACTTTTCCAAATTCTTATCAACTTTAAAACAGTACTAGACCCATTTCACAGCCCAAGTTTTGAACTAGACTCTGATACCAAAATGTGACACCCCAAACCCGGCCCAAACGTTACGACCAGATCTGGTATGCTACGGTTTTAAGGTTAAAAACTTTACTTAGAATGATTCTGAAAAACTTAGTCGTTTTTGTAGATAATCTTCAAATAGGTGGCACTGGTAGAAAATCGTTGAAATTTTATTTTTTTCCAAAACAAGTGTTATTTTAAATAATGTGTGAAAATCCCATTTTTATTTCTTTTAATCATAAGTCCTTGATCATGAATGAAAAAAACATAAACATTGACAAGTATCAACTGATAACCTAAGCGATGGAGGCCTTATTACATCAAATAATTCCAAAATTTAAACTTAAAATAAAATGGAAATTTAATAAATAAAAGACTTGTTGGCCCCTCGAGTCTGCCTCGGCTCCCTTGTTCACGATCTACTGCTTATCTGAAAGGTTAGGAAAAAAATAATAGGGTGAGTCACCAAGACTCAGTGTGTAAATCCCGAAAACACATCAAAGGCTTGGCCCACAAACACATTATGGCCTTGGCCCGTATACAAGGGTAACTATATATGCATCATGGCCCATCCCAGCCTAGAAATCCATCATCTACACACCAACCCGTACCAACCATCACACCTTGTGGATTTCTACAATCAACCCTCCAACCGCTACACACCATATCGACAGCTGTGCTGCCTGTCTTAAAGACCGATCACTGTGTGACCTATGTGGCAAAGCCACCGATCGCCATGCGACCTTAATAATACATCGTAGTATTTCGACAGCTGAGCTGCCTGTCATAAAGACCGATCACTATATGACCTATGTGGCAAAGCCACCGATCGCTATGCGACCTTCTTCCCCTTCATCATATCAATCCCATCCCATGCATACATACATGCAGAATCAAAACAATATACTACCTAAAAGTTTACAGTCTATCACATACATCGATACACATAGAGAAGTTTCTATGATTACGCACTGCATCCCTTGCCTACCCTTTTGGGTAATCCGACTATCTATACACCTTTTTAGGCTTTTAGCCCATAACATATATTTAGTAAAGATTACTATACAGCCTTTTTTCGGCTTTTAGCCCATAACATATATTTAGTACAGATTACTATACAGCCTTTTTCCGGCTTTTAGCCCATAACATATATTTAGTACATATTACTAGTGTGTTAGAGATCTACACACCTGATTACCATTAGAACGACACTCTCTATGTCGACACTATCAGAAGTCGGTACAACTGCTACTTGCCTAAGGTGTTGTTCAGAAGCCGGTCCACAACCTGATGGCCAATCCCGTATTGCTGACACATCTCGTTTCTTAAACTTAGGGATTCTCTCCTTTGCCTGATCCATATTTAATTCCATCACAAGTCCTTGTCAGAACTACTATCACAACATATGATCGTTAATCCACATCATAAAGTTAAGATCTCGCACGCGATGAACGAATCTAGTGAAAATCTAGGGAAAATCACCTTACCTTAAAATCTCAAAATTGGAGACTAGCGATTTCCGGCTTTTAAATCTAGATGATCAGGTTTCCTTCAAACCCCGGAATGCCGCCCAAATGCAAAAGAGAGGAAATATTAGCTTTATTCGACAGCCTTAACAACCAAGTGGCCATTCGGCCTTGTCTCTTAAAAACCGAAAGAGAGATTGAAGAGATAGGAAAATCGACACTCACCTTAACACAAAGAATTCGACTACCCCTTAGAGATTCCGGCTTTTTGAGAAGATCAGAAGAGAAGATGATTCGAAGAAATCTATAGAGATTCGGCTTTTAGAAGAAAGAAGAGAAGAGAATAATGGAGTTTTCGGCTTTTAGAAGAAAGAAGAGAATAATGGAGTTTTCAGCTTTTAAGAGAAAAAAAGAGAAAGAAAAGGTGGAAACCCTAAATGTCAAAAAATAAAGAAGAGAACCCTCCCTATTTATAGAAATTTCGGCACTCACCTATGAAAAATCGAAAGTGCCCTTCCTGATAACTAAAAATTAATCAAATAAAAAGGGAAAATTTGGCACCCCCTTTGCCATAAAGAAATCGATTTCTTCACTTCTCTAGGTGATAGAATTTTGGCCAACTCCTAGCCTTGTAGATTGCTCCTATCTTTTCTCCTTTTTTTTTTTCCTTCCATATTATCAACTATATTATCTACATTGTCCCATTCACATAAATCCTCCTATTTTTGAGCCTTGTTGCTGTCCACTCTACCTAACCCTAATGCCGAAATTTAGCTAACTTAAATTAAAAGAGTTGGGCTCCATGTAACTTAAATTTGGGCCCCTTACTCCCTTGTGTGGCGTCACCTCCTTGCTCCCTAAGTGGCGCCATCGACCATCGGGCCACAAGCCCATTTTGATATTTTAAACTCAGATACCACCTTTTAAACCCTATAGTGCCCAAACAAAAATTTAACTAAGGCTTCAGCCCAATTCTGAGCCCAATTTGGACCCTTAATGCTCAAATTAACTCATTACACATATTCACCCATTAAATGCATAGGCCCAAAAATTCAGGATGTTACATGACCTTTTGGTTTGCGACGCAATTCTCTATCTGGCAACAACTTAAACGGAGCAAGCGATACAGATGACCACTTACATTCATCTGGGACCGGTGGGAATACGTTTCTCCACACATTGTACATGTATTCTATTTTGTACACTTTTTCGACATATCTCATGGGATCCAAACGGAGATTCTGACAAGCTGCGATTGCATGAGTGCATGGATAACGAAGTGCATCAAATGTCCCACAGTCGCAAGTCCTATTTATCAGGTGTACACGATATTGCCCGCCGGTAATACATTGGCTTGGTCTATCAAACTCCGTCACACGAAACCATAGGTTGTCGCGATCGTGACACATAGTGTGCATCGTGTTGGCCCGCACATTCGCCTTGTTAATTTCTTGCAATACCTTCCGTAACCATACATGGCCTTCCTGCATTTGGCCTTTATAACTCGCTGCTCACTTTGGAAATAGTGCCGACAAATAAAAATATGTTTCTTGCACAAACGAGGTTATCGGCAAATGACGCGTTCCTTTTAGAACAGAATTTATGCATTCAGCGAGGTTTGTGGTCATATGACCATATCGTAGACTGCCGTCGTATGCTTGTGTCTACTGTTCGAAAGGTATGTTATAGAGGTAGTCTGCGCCTTGATCGTCAACTGATCTCAAAATCCCCAACATCTCATGAAAACGGTCATTATTGATCTCGTACCCTGCCAATATTCCATTCAGAATAAATTGAATATTACAACCGAAAATATATTAATAGAGATTAAATACCCATGTTGGTCACTTGCTTTCGTTCAGTCGTAGACCGATATTACCCGTAGTAGTTGGACGCAACGTGCCTTAGACAATACCAATGGTGTGTGTGATCCCATAGGCTTCCATGTCGCTCAATTACGGCTAGTATTACAGTGCCCCGATCTGATATAACGCAGATATCAGGTTAGGGGCATACATGCCTCCTTAACCTAGAAAGAAAGAAATCCCAGTCATCAGCTGACTCCACCGGTGTTATTGCAAATGCAATTATAAGGATTCTCCTACCGCCATCCTGTGCCACAGCTAGCAATAGCCGATGGGTATATCTACCATACATAAAGGTACCGTCAATTTGTACCAATGGCTTGCAGTACACAAATGCATCCCGACATTGCTTAAAGCTCCAGAACAGACGTATGAACACTTGGCATCCATGGAGCAATCGGTCGTTGTAGTACGCAGGGACCGTTTCAAGGTCTGTTATTCAACTTGGGACATACCTCTTCAGCACTTGACACCACTACCAAACCTCATTATATGAAGCGTCCCACCCACTATGCATCTTTTCCAATGTTTTTTGCTTAGCTATCCAAGCCTTGTGGTAAGAGGGTGTATACCTTAATTGGCTACGAATACTGGCAATTATGCATGACACAGAAGTCCTGTGATTCGGCTTCAACATCAGTAGTATTAAGCTAGCTATCATGCCTGAATCCATCTTGGGATGATCTTGTGAAATACCTGTCAACGAAGTACATTAAATAATGCAACATTAAGTAATAACATTATTATTCAAAACCCTAAACACCCAGTGATACTGTACTGGCAACACAAATATGTGGACCTTTGTAATTTTTTATCTCCCACAAGCCTGTCTTTTTACTAAAAGAAGCCATGATTTTCCATGAACATGTACCATCTTGCACTGCACACTTGGGAACTTCTCGGATTTGGATTTAACCACGTTGTAGTTAACTCCGTGATTGATGTTATATTGTTTCAAAGCACCAAGAAAACTATCCTTACTGGAAAACTCCTTAACAACTTCCAATTCACCCGAATCCAATGTCAAACATGTACAGTCATGCGTTCTGTGTGGTAGATTTGAAAACTCCAACGCATCATCTGCCGATATATCGACATTATGCATGTGGGCTGGAGGCGAGTACGCTCTGAATTGCCGATCTTCTTCTTCTTCATCTGAACCCCCTTCAACGCCTCTTGTGTTCGGATAGAACAGCTCCGGCCGAGAAAATAATGCAACTTACGCACCATCGGAAATTTGGGCTCTCGAGGTGGATCCACATCGGACTCATCATCCAACCCACCATCATCTGCAACGAACAAGGTCCTCTCGCCAGTGGACGTCATAGGGAGTACATCATCCCTTCTTATGGACGTTTCGTAACGTCCCCAATCAGATGTGGATTGAACCACTAGAAGTTGATGTCATTCCCTAATACATATTTCTAGCATCGAACATCGACCCACCGATGTGCTTGTCCTATCCACTAACCGAGTGTCGTACAGGAGTTGTGTTTTTCATACTGCCACCAAATATGGACGCTTTTGTGTTCTGCCTCCCACTAACGGAGTGTCGACTAGGGGTCGTGTATTCCTCTCAAACAGCAGTTGATGTTGAAGTCGCAAATGTTTCATTTGGCTATAAAAATTGAACATATAACTCAAGATAGGGTGATCCACTAGCGAGATGAGTCTGTACCATCGCCTCAAAGCTACGAACACCTTTGATATCTAATGAGTCATATGTCATGGGATCAATCTAAGCACAAAATCGATACTTAATATAAGAAACCCTACTTGGCTTCGTTCCGAAGATTTTGCGCCTAATTCTTTTACGAAATTCTGTAAAATCTATACTCTGGTTAAAAACCATTCGCGCTGTGTTCTCTGATAAAAAAACAAAGCCATTCTCGGTGTCACGGACCTCACCATCATAGTAAATAACAACACTAATACGTTCACTCATCTTCAATTTCTATTCTGCTTAGCCTCTCTAATTTTTCTTACTGTAACTTATGCAACCTGAGAATGAAATTTGCCTCGTTTATTGCCTAAGGCCAAGCATGAACTACTGTAGAAAAAGAGCGTCTGAGAGCTTTTTTCTATAATTTTGCTGACAGTGCATCCTGCTTGAAGCGTTTTTGACACTATTTGTTCAGAAACGTCTTCTCAAAATTATTTTTTCAAGAACTCATCAGAGAAAAAGCGCCCACGTGGTAGCTTTTACGTAATTTTCTTGACACGCGACGGTGCATCCTACTTGAAGCGTTTTTGACACTATTTGTTCAGAAACGTCTTCTCAAAATTAATTTTTCAGGAACTCATCAGTAGAAAAGAGCGTCCACGTGGGAGCTTTTTTCGTACTTTTTTTGACGATTGCATCCGCTTGAAGCATTTACGACACTATTTGTTGTAAGCGTCTTCTCAAAATCATTTTTTCAGGGTAAAAATAGTCAATTTTGTTAAAAAAAATAAACACAATATTATTTTAAAAAAAACTAAATCCTAATTTAATTAATTTTAACCCTAAACCCTAATTTAATTTATTTAAAACCTTAGAACCCTAATTTACTTATTTTATTTAAAAACCATAAACCCTTATTTACTTTATTTAAAACCCTAATTTAATTTATTTAAAACCCTAGAACCCTAATTTATTTAATTTATTTAAAAGCCATAAACCCTAATTTAATTTATTCAAAATCCTAGAACCCTAATTTACTTAATTTATTTAAAAACTATAAACCCTAATTTAATTTATTTAAAACTCTAAAACCCTAATTTACTTAATTTATTTAAAAACCATAAACCCTAATCTAAATAATTTTTATAAAATAACACTAAATCCTGATTTATTTTTAAAATCTACTAAAACTCTAAACCCTAACTTGTTTTAACAAAAACCTAAACATGAGACCCTAACTTATTTTAGCAAAACCCTAACACTAAAAACCCTAAAAAACCCTAGGGACTAAACATGCAAATATTTCTAACATATAAAAACACGAAAAATATCTGTTTGGCTGACATGGCAAAAAAGCTCCCCCAGGGGCGCGCTTTGCTGGCATTTTCTCCCTTAAACGTGTCCACGTAGGCGCATTTTGTAAAAACTGGCCCTTTTCGATAAATAATTGTGTAATCGGCCTATTTCCATAAATATGCTTGAAAATGAGCCTTTTTAGGTAAATTAGTCCTAAACCTTACACCAACTTGATGACTCAATTCAAAAACATAACCAACATCGAACTAACGAATTTGGTCATCATGCAGTAAACTAATTACTCATCTTCTTTATTGAAGCTGCACAATTAAATTACTCGAATGGTATAGTCATAGATCAATTTCAATTAAAATATTGCACACATTTTCAACTATTGCTTAAGGTTATATTATTTTCAATTTCTAACAATATATTATGCTACTTTCAATGTCTAAAAATTGAAACCCTAACAATGCACCAATCAAATTAATATAACAATTACTTTCAATAGATTATATTTATTGTATCATCTAATTAAATTAAACATCAAAAGCATAAAACTTGCAATTTAATACTATGTTATTGCAGGTTCGACCTTGGGGTAGTTTGGGAGTACGGCGGCCCAGGGCCCAAAGCTGGAAGGGGCTCAAAAACATTCTTCAACTTTTAACGTGGAAAAAAAAATCTTCAATATTTTAAGTCTTCTGATCGACGCTTCATTACAGGCAAAAAAATAATAAAATAAAAGAGGCCCCAATTTTTTTATTTTATTAGTAGTATATGTTTTTATTTTATTGTATTACATTTTATAATTTTTTTAAAAAGGAGCCCCAATTTATTGTTTCGCTTAGGGTCCCAAAAATGTTAAGAACGAACCTGTTTGTCATTTACCAAACATGACTAAATAAATACAAAATCATGCTAATATTGTAACATCCCGAAATTGGGCTTAGTAAGATTGGGCCTTGGGCTTTAGGAAAAATTTGAGTATCATATTGTTGCTTGAGTTAATTCCGGTATGATTTTATTGTGTGCTTAATATAGTCTTGTGAAGGCTTGGAATTAATTGGTTTAGAATACTTTTTAGTATGGAGAATTTAGTGAAGTGGATCAAGTGATTATGATGCTTAAGTTAATTTAAGTGTTTAATGTTAGCATAAGTGAGCAAGTAGTAAAGTGGTGTTGGCACATAAGTAATTGTATGAGGGAAGAGGTTCGAACCCCATGGATGACAATAAGGTGACTTTTATTTTTGCATTGTATGGCATGTGTTGGTCAACTCTAATTATGATAGGTTGGACTTTAAGTTTTTGGTAAGTTGAATATTGGTTTAAGGAAAGCTTGAATTAGGGGATAAGAATCTTAAAGTTATGGTAGGATAAGGGGACATAAGGCTTGAAGTATGGGGTGATGTTTTGGAAACTCTTCTATGGCCATTAGTCCATGTATGTGAACGACATTTTGGTCTAGGGGGAGGGTTGACCATTTTTGTTGGAGGCTTTGGTAGGTTTGACTTTATATTTTTATGGTAAGTTGAATGATAGTTTAGGTAAGCTTGATGTTTGGGAAAGAAATCATTTGATTAAAGGTTGATGTGAGAACATAAGGTATGTTGTAAGGTGTTATGCTATGGAAAGTTTTGTGTAGAAAGTTTGACATGAATGTGGACGGTATGGGTGTCTAGGGGTGTTGGCCGAATGTTGATAGGAATTTGGGTAGCACTTTGTACATCTTTTGCATTTTTCTTTTCCTCTCCAAAATCTTCCTCCTTAGCCGATTGTGTCTTGGGCTTTTGGTACAATTTTTGTTTTAGTTTTGGCATTGCTTTCTTGTTTAGTGTCAAAGCCAGAAAGGACCATTGTGGTTTACTCGAATTTTCTTTTAGGCATTTGGCCGAATATTCATTTGAGTCTCTCTCATATTTTATTTTCTTTGTAGCCTAAAACCAATTCTTTTCTCTTCATCTCTTTTTCATCTTTAGTGGTTAGCCGAACCTCCCTTCCCTCCTTTTCTCTTTTTCTTTCTTCCACTTTTGCTCAAAACCGAAAACATTCCTCTCCTATTGCAATTTCTTTCTTTTTCTCTTTCTCCACTCTAGTCAAATCCTTTTGTTATTACAAATCAACCATAGCCGAAATTCCCTTCACCTTTTAACCATATTGCCGAAACTTCCCACTTCCTTTTAGTATTGTTTTGGCGGAATATCATCAAGGGAAGGCATTCATTTGGTTTTCTTCAATCGGTTTTGGAAGATAGGTAAGTGTTCATGGTCGTATTTCCTTTCTCTTTTCTATGTCGTTTTCTTGAGGGCAAAGGCCACTTTCTAATGCTTTTTGGTGTAGAGGCCGAAACTAATATGGTTCCATTTAGGGATTTTGACTGGACTTTTAGGTGCAAACGTGTGATCTTGGGTTTTTGCCGACTGTGCCAAAAAAGGTGCGTAGTTATCGCCTTTGTTCTTTTTTGTTGTGTGTATGTGTTTTAATATATAAATATGTATATGATGTGCATGGTAGCCGAATTAATGGCTAAAAAGGGTGGATGCCTATGTTGGGTAATCAATTGACAAGGTCAGTATTTTATGATTTTAATTTACATATGATCTATGTATGAAAATGTGATGGCATGTGATATATGCTTATTTTAATGATATTGTGGCATGATACATGGGACTTGGGATGTGACTATCGAAGGAAAGGGTGTACATTATATACGTGGTCTGATGTTAGCCTTGTGCTACATTGGCGCTTGATGGTGGCTATGTGCTTCATCAAGGGAGGTGTTGGCTAGGTGCCCATCTCGGCGGATGATAGCTGTGTGCATCACCGTAGATTGAGGATGACCTCGAGTCACCTTGTGGATACAGATATGTGGATCATTATGTGATCGGTGGCTTAGCCACGGCCTTGAGCAAAACAAGTCCGCCGAGGTAAGTTATGTGGGATCACTTAGGTGATCGGTGGATTAGCCACGGCCTTGGGCGGCAGGTGTGCCGAGGTTGGTGTAATGGATGGATACTAGGTTGGGTTGGGCTTCATAATTGCATAATTTTGTATGTGGACTGTGTGGATATGGGCCAAGCCCATATGTGGGAACATGTGTAATAACTATGCACTGAGTCTGTGTGACTCACCCAATTTTTCTCAAACCTTACAGGTGATGCATAAAGCTTGGACCGAGTTGGAGTGGATACGAGGTGGCCCATGCAGAAGTTATTTTCCTTATTTTATATTATATATATATTTTCAGAATTTGCGAATATTTGATTATTGTAATAAGGGCCATTTAAAGGTTTTGAAGTTTATTATTATGTTTTAAAGTGGATTGCCTATTTTTATTATTTGGATATGTTTTATTTTTAGCAACTCATATCTTAAAGATATATGTTAAAATTACAAATCGAAGGATTTGTAACAACTTGATTTTATTTGGATTTATAAATATACAATGTTTTATTAAAGACAATACTTTTTTTTATGTTTTCACTCTAAGTCAAAATATTTTTCAAACGTTTTCCGCAGTGGCATTCTAAATTCGGCCGTGGCTCGTGGGCCGGGTTTGGGGTGTTACAAATATATACAAAAACTTATATAACACACTGTACGCTTATTTAAAATATTTATTTATCATTCCAGGTGTAGTCTGAATTCGAGTCGCATTAATCACGTTGCTGTTAAAGGTTTGCCCTCCTATAATTCAAAAAAAAATATTTATTCATTAAATTTAAACCAAATAAAAATATGTGATAATTTTGTTTACATAGTTTTGCAAATCTTTCTCTTTAATCTTTCAGCTCTGAAAAACAACATATCATTAATATATATTTGTCATTCTAATTACTACAAAATAATACTTTTCACAAAACTCAATAAACATGTCAAACAACTATATTCATAAAAAAAACATATCACTTTTTAAAAAATTAATCAAAACATAATACTCTTAAAAATATAATAAAAAGTACATGATATTTTAAAAATAAACCTATCATAATAAACCATACATAAAAATTCGAAAAATTAATAAGACAATAAATAATTTCTTATTTAAGTGGTTTTTGCTAGAATGGTAAGTAGTTTTAGATTTTTGAAGTTTAAAAATTATTTATGATTTTTTTAGAGGTGTAGTTTAAAGTTTTAAAGAGGTTTTTGAGAGCTCCAATTTTTTTTGAATTATTTTTATTTTACATTTATGCTATCTTAACATCCACATAATTTTTTTTTGTTCAAAAGAAAAAAATTAAAGCAAAACAAAACTTGTTTGTCTTATCTTGTCATTGGATTGGGAGTCTCAACCTCCATAATGCCATGTAACGCCCAACAAGATTCTTCAAAGACTTTTCATTCCACATTCATTCTCATGTCAAGTTTGGCTATATCGTCTGCTACTCTGTTTTTCGGTCTTGATACATGTTCTAATCTCAAGTATTAAGTTTCGCTCTAATAAATCCCTCACTCTTCCTCCTAACAAGTTCTAATCTTGAGTCTGACCAATTAATAGTGTAATACCCCGGAGTTTAGGGTTAAAAGTTTTGAGGTTGTGGTTAGGGTCATTGAATAGGTCGAGCACTTGAGTGGGTTTTCGCGTTTTAATGTCAGAATGAGCCTGCTGATTCGATGGTGGTGAGTGTGTTAATTTACCTTAGGGTTCCGGGTTTGAGTCCTCATGTGTGTTTTGAGGAATTAATTTATTTTGGTTTTGGTTTTTAATTTTTAAAGAATTACTTTTAAAATTTGAAAGAGGAGTTTTTTTTTTTTTTAGTTTGACGTTTTTTTCCCATTTCCTTTTTAATATTTTTTTCTTTTTGTTCCCTCTGTTATTTGTCGTTTCTTTCCCAAAATTTCAGTTCTTTTGATTTCTTGTTTCTTCCGTTTCACTCACATTACGTGTTGTCTGTCAAGACTGATCGTCCTTGTGTGTTTCGTTTTATCGGAGGTGAAGCGGGTAAGTTTTGTTCATGAGGGTTTATGATAGAATTGCTTCTGTTTCTATTATTTGTTAATTGAAGTTCTTATAGTTTAAGTTTATGTGTGAAATTGGGGTTTCCGAACAGTTTGGTGAGAGCGAATCGATTGATCCTTGCTGCTTGATGTCGCGTTCTAAGGTGTGTGTTCTGAAACCGTTTAACTTCGGTATCGAATTGTGGTGGAATTCGATAGTGCCTTGTGTGTTTCTAAAATTGGTTATTTGAAGTATCGTATTATTACTGAATTGCATGAAATCCTGTATGTTTTGGCATAATTCTGGGTTACCAAGGGTTGGGGATCGTTTCGACATCAAAAGCATGATTTTCAGGCTGTTTTGGTGTGGTTTCGTGACCACATGGGTTGCCACACGGGCGTGTGCCGCACACGGGCGGTCTACACGGCCGTGTGCAATTGAGAATTTAGGGTTTTTGATGATTTTTGGTACCACACGGGCGTGTGTACCCACACGGGCGTGTGAGATCTACACACAACTGTGTCTCATCTGCTCTTTATTTTTGGCTTTTTTGGACAGTGAGTTACACAGGTTACTCACACGGCAGTGTAATTTGGTCATACGGGCGTGTGTCTCCTCCACATGGGCGTGTAGGCCTCCATACGGCCTAGACACTTTCACACGGTTGGGGCACATGACCATGTGGCCCTATTTCGCAAAATTTTTGTTTTGAGTCATAAACTGTCTGTTTTATGTTTCTGTGTAATACGACCCTCGTTCAAGCCTCGGTAAGTGTGTTTGGGACTCGATTTAGTTTGGTTCGTGTATATATATATATATATATATGCGTTTATGGGATTTAATTTTATTGCTCGTTTATGTGATGAATAAGTATGGGCTTATTATTGTTGTCGTAACTGAATATTAGAATACAAGTGTAATCAAATCCGAATCTGTTCAAACTAGAAATGTTAATGTCTGTTTCTATATATTGTTGGCGTAATGTGTTCATTGTTGCATAGCATGAAAATTTTGGGATCTGGTTATAAAAAGAAGGAAGATAGACTTAGCAATTTTAACTACGATACTTTTGTACAGCGGTTTACCGCACTATCCTATAAGTATATCAGCTCAGCTATATACAGTTACTCAAATGGCATAGTTCCACGTTGTGGTGTGTAGGGTGGATGAACCTATTATGGTTCTATGTGGTGTGCATGGTGGACGGGCCTACCATAGCCCTTATGTGGTGTGCTGGATGGACGAAGTGGTGTTTGGTTGGTGGAGTGGGATTTTGACTTGTGCATCCGTTTGCATTTGAATATACGTCTGTTGTCAGAACATTTTGTCTGTTGGTATAAACTTTTGGTTATTGACAATACAGTTAATGTCATGTAATATGTTCTGATTATTGCGTATGATGGGAACATCATTCCTGTGGTTTGATATTGTATTTGACATACCGATTGAGACCTTCGTAAGTGATATTTTTATACATATGCTTGTCTGAAGTATTTATTGTGTCACTCCGTCTTTTGCCATATGTATATGTTTCGGACTCACACTGAGCTCGCGTAGCTCATCTCTGTAGTATTTTTCCTTTCTTGTACATTCCGTGTTTTGGAGCTGGACTCGGCATACCAAAAGTCTCAGAAAGATATGATTTGATTCGGTTTAAGTGACATAATCTTTCATCACAAAAATAAACTAATATTACTTTTTTTGAAATCTCCATCTTAAGTCACAATTTGATGATTGAAATCTTAAAATTGTCATATCATTTGATGATTTAGGTGATAAAAAAATCAAATATTATAGCATTCATTTTATTTTGATAAAAAATATATTATAAGAGTAAAAAAATATTATTTTTATTTTATTTAAATAAAAAGAGCTAATTTTTTTTTCCAAAATTTTATTTTTTGACCTAATATTTTTTTCTATCGCTTTTGACTGTACTTCGAACTAAAAAAAAAAAAAAACTTAAGACAAATCTATCATAAATAAATAAATAATAAAAAAGTGGAGTTTACGCGTAAGAGTGGACGCCGAAAGACGCAGCCTTGACAGTCAAACCTGCAGAATAAGTAGATGAAAGCCATTGCACTCGCTGAGTCAAACTCAAAACTCAAAAAAAAGAAAAAGAAAGAATGTAATAATAATAAACCATGGTTAGATTAGATTAGCTAAGTAGTACGTTCGGTCGATTCCCGTACGAGAAAAGATGACGCCTGTCCCTCTGTCATTACGACGCGGTTTCTTCCCCCCTACCCCCCCACCGCCCTATTTAAAGCTTCCTTAAAAGTCTCCTCTTTCTCCCCCATTTCCACCTCTCTTCATCTCTTTTCTTTCTTATGCTCTTCCCAATCGCTTTGTCTCTTTTTTGGTCTCACCTAAATTAAAATATAATTCCATAACATGACCAATCACAACTACTGGATGGTTCCTTTCTTTTGATTTTCTTTCTTTCTTTCTTTCTTTTATAATTTTCCATCTGGACATAGAAAAAAACAGAGAGATCTATAGTTTCACTGAACTTGCAGCAGATGGCATCATCATCATCGGAAAACTTGGCCAACATTGAATCGTGGGCGTTTCGTCCCAGCTTTGCTGATTCTTGGCTCTCCGAAGCCGAAGCTCTTACCAGGGCACTCCAAGACTCCATCTCTACTTCCTTCTCTAACTCTGATTCGCATTCTCTTTCCCCGCTCTTCAGCCTTGTCAACTCTAACCCCTTACCGACGCCTACTCCTACCCCCAGCGGGTCAAACGTTTCAGGCTCTGACCCTGAAACCACTGTTAAACGTCAGCGGACACTACTCAAGCCCCTTCCCACTGGAAAAGTCTCCAAGTCCAAACGCAAGTCCCGTGCCTCCAAGTTCTCTCAAACCACTTTCATAAAGGCGGATCCGGCCAATTTCAGGCAGATGGTGCAACAGGTGACTGGAGTCCGCTTTTGTGACGCGCAGATGTCTTTGAGTTCGATCCTGAAGCCCGAGCCTCAAAGACCCGGATGCCTGCCTACGCTCGACACCTCAGCCTTTTTGTTGGATCAGCATCAGCCATCTTCAGGAGCTGTTTCCGGGTCCAGCTTAGTTCCATTACGGTCTTCAGACGGTATAACTTCTGCTGAAGCTACCTTAGATCCCCACAGTTTTCCCTGCTTTCCCACTCTAGAATCCTGGAAAGCCTAGTTTTTCATTTTTGCTAGTTATTTATATTATCAGTTGTACCCTGCTTTTTTGCTAGTAGTTTATCATTTTCGGAGCAGAATATGGGTGGAGCTGTTAATATAGTTTCTTTTTCCCCCATTTTTTTGACTCCATGATGTTCTTGTATGGTTCAAGAATGATATTATAATGGCTAATTTATTTTACCAGTTGATGTATGAAACATACTACTTGAAACTTCAAAACTTTCTACACACATATATACCAAAATGAAAACAACCTTTAAAACTTCGAAAGAAAGAATCCATTTACATTGCAATTTAAAATATTTTTCATAATTTTACGGGAAAGTATCTGTAAAATTAAATTAATTTTTACACTTTTTTATTAGGGAAAAAAAAGAAAGAGGTAATAGACCGATGAGGTATATTATTATTATTTAAATAATTAATCTATTACAAGATTGCAAATAATGGTAAAGAAAAAAAAAATAGAAAACTTCCATAACTAAATTTTCTACCCATTTAAACTTCAGAGAACTGCAACTCGAATCTTTGCTACAACTGTACCTGACAACAATAACTATGCGTCGAGCTTCAAGAGCTCATAGTGCTCACATGAACCATGAAGCAATTTTCCTTGAGTCCAATTGAAATTTTTAGAACTCATACTAAACTTTTATCAATTTGGCTCCGAACTATATTTATTTTTTATTTTGGTACTTATTTTTATTGTTTTCTATTATCCGATTTAGTTTCCTTTTTTTTTTTTGTAATGACATTAAAAAACCGTTCACCATGGCACATCTAATAAATCACAATGTACAATATGGCAATAGATTTTTTTTTTAACACCGCTACAAAAGAAATAGTTGAATCGGATAACGAAATGATAATTTAAGTATGAATTTGAGACAAAAAATTATGTACCAAAATGAAAAAACATGCATAGCTCGGAGGTCAAATTGAGCATTAAGCCAAACTTTTATTGCACCAATTGTACACTCTTACAATCTCTTTTCTCTTTTAAGCTTTTCCCAAAATTTACCATATATTACAATAACCTTTTCAACACTTCTCCATGGTATCAATTTAAGCCTATATACAATTAGTAACTAAGACTCAATCCATTTTACAACTTATGTCTTTACACTTTACTAATTTAACTTTGTATTCATTTGATAAACATCTTTATAAAATTGTACTCTTTTAACTATAAGTTGCTTTCTTAAACTCTAATTATCTTGACATCCCTTTAAATATATCTTAGTACTTTAAATTTATCATTAGCTATACAAGGAAGCATATTGGAACTTTTACTATCTTTACTCACCCTCTTTATGCTATATAAATACATTATATGACTTTAGGTCTTTCATAACTATACTCTTCTGTTTAATTTTCTTTTTAAGCTATCAACTACCGGTTTAAACATCTTTATTAATTTTGTTTATACTTTCACCCAAATAAACATGGATGAAAACCAATATTGGATAGTGTTGGGATAAACCCGGTTAAGTAACAAACAAGTAAAATTACGAAGAAATTGAAAAGATCGAACAAAAATATTTTATGTGAAAAAATCCTTCCGAAGAGGATAATAAACTACGAGCAAAGATAATTTCATTAAAATGATAAAAACGAAGAGTAAAAAAGATAGAGATAAAACTAAACCCCGAAACCCAAAATAAGAACCCTCAAAACGTAAACACAAAATTCTTTGAAAGCTTATAAAAGCTAATACCTAAATGTATAATGAGTTATTTTTCTAAGGTGGAAAAATGACCTATTTATAGGCTAAATTTGTAGGTCAAATAATATTAAAATAACCTACACTAATTAGATTTTAAGTGGGGAACTGAAAACAGAATTTAACTGGGAGAAGAAAAGCTGAAAAATACGAGGCCTAACTCTATAAACCTTGACTCGTATTTCCACAACGCCTTATTTGTCAAAGCCTACCACGAGCTTATCTCAAACTATGCAGGATATTAACTGAGTCAAAATTGTGCTTAGAAGTTGGAAGTCTTCTAGTCTTCGACTTGTGCACTGCCAAACCAAAACTGACTCGGGTCTGATTTCCACAAACGCAATGCCCTATCTTTTCAAAACCTGCATCCAAAAGAGAACCTCTCTTATACAAAACAGTCATACATTTTTCCCTCCTGTGACCAAGTTGTCTCCACTTCAAACGAGTTGACTTCGACTCCTTAAAAAACGAGGGACGTCCTGTTTCACCAGCCATCGTTGATCCTTCCAGAACATAAAGACTGCCAATCTTTTTCCCTTTCATCAAAACAAGAGCCCCACGGGATACCTTAATGCCGTTTGACTCAATATTAATTCTACAACCCTTCAAGTTCAAAATTCCCAAGTAGATGAGATTTTTCTTTAAGTCAGGCACATGCTTGACATCTGACAATATCCTAATTGTCTCGTCGTGCATCCTGATCTGAATAGTACCAATATCGGTTACCTTACTGGGTGAACCATTCCCCATGTGTACAACTCCACCTTCAATTGAACTGTATGTGGAGAACCAGTCCCTGTTGGGACACATGTGGAAAGAACACCCCGAATCCAGAATCCACTCGGACGTAAGCTTGGAGCTTTCACTTGTTGACACCAACAAGAAATCATCACCCTTGTCATTGGCCAAATTAGCACCAGCTAAATCTTCCTCGTTGCTTTCAGCAGCCCTTTTATTTCGCAGTTTGTAACAATCTGCCTTGACGTGACCTAACTTCTTACAATAGCGACATCTCTTGTCTCGCTTCCTTGATGCTACCAAAATCGAGGCTTGCCTATCTGACTTGCTATCCGAACCAAACTCATTGTCAAGTTTGTCTTTACTCAACAGGTGACCCTTCATATATTCGAATGAGAGATTATCTCTGCCATAAATCAAGGTTTCCCTGAAAGACTTGTATGAAGGGGGTAAAGAGAACAATAATAGCATAGCCTGATCTTCATCGTCAATCTGAACCTCAGTATTTTTTAAATCATTCAAAAGAGTAATAAATTGACTGATGTGACCTCTAAGGTGCTCACTTTTTTTCCATGCGGAACATGTATAGACGTTGTTTTAACACCAATCGGTTAGCTAGAGACTTTGTCACGTAAAGGGTTTCTAACATTTCCCATAAGGTGAATGTCGTTTTCTTAATCAAAACCTCATGCATCACATTATTTGTTAGACATTATTGAATCGTGGAGAAAGCTTTTTTATCTAACCTATCACATTCTAATTTATCCATGTCTGCAGGCTTCTTCTTTGTAAGGACCTTCTTAAGATCACTTTAAATCAAAATTGCCGTCATCCGAACTTGCCACAGATTGAAATTTGTGATGCCATCGAACTTATCAGTATCAAACCTTATTACTGCCATATCTGAACGAGTTGATTGCAGAAATCGAACTAGATCTGAATACCAATTTATTAAGGATAAACCCAGTTAAGCAACGAACAAGTAAAATAACGAAAAAATTGAAAAGATTGAACACAAATATTTTACGTGAAAAAACCCCTTCGAAGAGGATAAAAAACCATGGGCAAAGATAATTTCACTAAAACGGCAAAAATGAAGAGTACAAAAGATGGAGATAAAACTAGACCCCGAAACCCAAAATAAAAACTCTCAAAACGTAAACACAAAATTCTTTGAAAGCTTGTAAAAGCTAATACCTAAATGTGTAATTATTTATTTTTCTAAGGTGGAAAATGGCTAATTTATAGGCTAAATTTGTAGGTTAAATAATATTTAAATAACCTACTGATAAACCAAAATAGTAACATATTTTAAACCCACATTTAGCATGCTTTTGGGTGATTTAAGCCTTGAATTGTGTAATTTGGTGCTCTTAATCCTTTGTTTTCATGTTTTATACTCAGGAAAGTACCGGAGGATGAAAAGAACGAGGAACGGGCTTAAAACGGACCAAATAGGCCAAATCACGAAATTGACACGACCTGGGCCTAAGCAACACAACCATGCCTCCCTAATCAGACCTGAACACGGCCTGACCACGATTCACACGGGTGTGTGCCAAGGGCGTGTCCCTGCCATGGAGAAGAGGAATTTTACTCGGATTTGGATACTTAGGGGTAAAGAAACACATTCCAAAAGCCTATATAAACACCCTAGAGGCCAACTTTCGAGGGGGTCCAGCTAAGCCAAGGAGCCGAGCCTGAAAGATCAGAATTGTGGAAATTACTTGAAGAAAGCCAGTTGATTCATCTCAAGAAGCCAAAGTTATACTTAAGACGGAGGATCTCTCTTCAATTCCTTCAGGGGGTTTTAGAGTTTTTCTTATGTTTTGTTTTATCTTTTCTTTTGAGATGTATTCTATTATCATTATGAACTAAACCCTCAAATACCTGAGGGGGATGAAACCTAAGATGAATCTTGTTATCGTTTGCTGAATTATATGATAAATATTTGATTTGTTCTTAATTATGTGTTCTTAACTCTTGTGTTGATATTTTCGGAATATTAATTCAAGTTTGATGTGCTTAGGTGGAGGAGCAAAAGTCCCTGCCTAAGAGTAGATCTAGCATAATTAAGCGGAGTTGATCGCACGCCTAGAGATAGGGTGACGAGATTTTACCGGATTAGGGTGAAACCTAATATGGGATTCCATAGATCGAGTTAATGCAATTCTAGGGGTTTTAATTAGAAAGAAATTTCAATTAATCAACCTAGGGTTAGACGTTATTCGCTTCAAGCGAGGGTTTAATATACATTAGGGAATCTTACGGATCAAGTCAAATGAATAAATTGTCTGATTCAGAGTTAGATAACAAGTGAAGTCTAGGTGGATTCTTCCTTGGGTATTATTTTAATCAATTGGTTTTTCCCACAAGTATTTCCCTAATTTTATTCTTTTTGTCTCATCGTCTTTAGCTTAGTAGTTAATTAATTTTCTAGATTAAACCGACTCACTTCAATTTTAAGGCTAAATAATAAAAAGAAAGTTAGTATTAGTACTTTCGGTTCCTTTGGGTTCGACAATCCGGTCTTGCCACTAAGCTATACTACTGTTCGATAGGTACACTTGCCTCAATCGTTGTCATAGTTAGTTTTTAGGCTCGATCATTCTCATTATAAATTTTAAGACTGTGTGACACACCGATCAAGTTTTTGGCGCCGTTCTGTCGGTGACTGAAATATTAAGAACACTCAATTTTTATTACTTTAGCCATTTTTATTTTCTGCAATTTTACTCTTATTTTGTTTTCTATTTTTATCTTTCTGAATTTTAGTCTTTGCTCCTTGTAGGTACCTCTAATTTATGACTAGAAGGAACCCGGCAGGACCTTTAATTTACGATAGTGAGATCGAAGCAACCGCTCGCAAAAATCGGAGAGAAATTAGGCGAAGTTTACAATACACAGAAGAAGAGCAAGAAAACATCATCAATACCACCGAAGAGATGGCTGAAAATAATCTGCTACCTCCAGAGATGGCCGAAAATCAAGCTCCTCGAACTATGTATAATTATGCTAAGCCTAGTTTAGTTGGTACTGAATCTAGTATTGTTAGACCTAATATTGCTGCAAATAATTTCGAATTGAAACCTAACACTATACATATGATACAACAGTTCGTTCAGTTTGATGGTTTGCAGGATGAGGATCCTAACACACACTTAGCGAATTTTCTGGAATTCTACGACACTTTTAAAATTAATGGCGTTTCTGATGATGCCATCCGACTTCAGTTATTTCCCTTTTCTTTGAGGAATAAAGTTAAATAGTGGTTGCATTCTCTTCTCCGAGGATCAATTACTACATGGGAACAAATGACCGAAAATTTTTATTAAAATATTTTTCACCGGCCAAAATGGCCAAATTAAGGAATGATATCTCTTATTTTGTGCAGATGGATTTAGAAACACTTTAGGATGCATGGGAGAGATACAAAGATCTATTGAGAAGGTGCCCACACCATGGATTACCCTTGTGGCTACTGGTCCAAACTTTTACAACGGTGCGAGCCCCTCAACTAGGCGATTGATCGATTCAAAGCCCGGTGGAACTCGATTAATAAAACACACAAGCGACTTACGAATTTATAGAGGAGATGTCCTAAATAACTATCGGTGGCAAGTCACGAGGACAAAGCCCACGAAAAGTCGCGGCGTTTTCAACCTCGACGCGATAACCATGCTATCGAATCAGGTAGATGTGTTAACTAAAAAAATTGATGGTTTGTGTAATTCCTTGCAAGTACAACCCGTTATGCAGTGCGAAACAAGTGGAGGTGTGGCGAATCCTGAGTACCCACCCTACGGACATGGCATAGAAGGCGAACAAATGAACTATGTAAGTAATAATTTCAGATATCAAAATAACCCTTATAGCAATACTTACAATTCAGGTTGGAAGAACCACCCCAATTTTTCATGGGGTGGTCAAGGAAATCAAAGACAACAACACCCTCCAAATTTCCAACAAGCAGCTAGTACCCACGGTGAAAGAAGCCGAACCTTGAGGAGATGCTGACAAAATATATAGCAGCAATAGAAACACGTTTCCAAAGTATAGAAACAAAACTTGAAAAACAAGAAGCATCGACACAAGAGCTCAAAGATCAAATTGGGCAAATCACCAAGATCTTGACTGGAACGACCACAAGGTAGATTGCCAAGCAAACTTTGAAACTAACCTAAGGGAGCGATTCAAGCCATATCAACTCATGATAATGTAGGGTTAGATGAGTCTCATTTAAGGCAAGAGAATGTGGTAGAAGAAGGTAAGGTTGAGGAAGGAAGTAAAAAGCCAAAACCGGTAATTAAAGAGTACCAACCTCGTGTACCATACCCCGAGGCGATGAAGAAAGAAGACACAGAGGAACAGTTCGGTAAGTTTCTTAAACTTTTAAAGAAATTACATATTAACTTACCATTACTTAAAGCTCTTTCGCAGATGCCAGATTCAAGGAAATTCTTAAAAAAGCTTTTGACAAACAAGCGAAAGCTAGACGAGGAATCGCATGTGGAACTCAACGCAAAGTGCTCAGCAATTTTCCGAAATAAATTACCACAAAAATTAAAAGATCCAGAGAGTTTTACAATTCCATGCTTAATTGGTAGTTTATCTATTGATAATGCGTTAGCTGATTTAGGGAAAAGCATAAATGTCATGCCTTATAAAATGTTTAAACAACTAGGTCTAGGGAAACCCAAACAAACTAGGATGAGCATTCAATTAGCTGATAAAACTGTTAGAATTCCTAGGGGTATAATCAAAGATGTGCTAGTAAAGATTGATAAATTTGTATTCCCAGTAGACTTTGTTGTTTTAGACATGGATGAGGACAATAGTATCCCATTAATTCTAGGAAGGCCCTTTTTAGCAACTGCCGGGACTAAAATTGATGTCGACGCAAGTGAACTCATACTCTGTGTAGGTGATGAGACAGTCACTCTTCAGGCTCTCGATTCGGTTAGAACATCGAGCAAACAAGGTGAGAAAGTAAATTCTATTGATAACCATTCGGTTAACCCTTCTTTGCAGGAAGCACCAAAAAAGAACACAACTAAACTCGATCCTAGACCCAATGCCAACAAAGAAACAACTCATGAGGGTTGAAGGGATAAAGTTGATGAACTAGACAAGTGGAAGACACATTTCAAGGAAACACTAGGGATACACGAAGAAAAACCGAGGGAACCACTAGACGAGCTCGTAGGAATGACAAATCACTTTAAAATAGAAGACCAGGTATTGTTAGATAAAACAGACCCTCGAATATCTCCTCCTGACCCTAACACAAACAAAGAAATCCCTTTTAGGGTAATCAGTGTTTTCCCATACGGAACAGTCGAGGTAAGTAATCCTATTTTTGGTACTTTCAATATAAGCGCATATCGACTTGAACTTTATCATGATAATGAAACTGATAGCATGAGGAAGGACTTTCAATTCTTCAAACCACCCCGATTATGCAAACGAGAGGTAAGTCTAGCTTAAGACTTTAAACAAGCGCTTCTCGGGAGACAACCCGAGTACTAACTCCATTAATTTTTACACTTTTTTATTTTCACTTTTATTTTTTTCTTTTCAGCATTTAATTTTAAACTAACCAAAGTGCAGATTTTCAAACCACGCGGCCGTGGCCGTAGCCGTGTGGATACTACGAATTTTTGTACTGACATAGCAGAGGTAGTATGAGCCAATGACGAAAGATTCCCAGATCACGGACGACTATAAATTGCCACGGCCGTGTGATATGGCCGTGGCCGACATTGAGGGAAGACACACGGGCTCCAACTAACTAGCCACGACCGTGCGATGCGGCCGTGGTCGACACTGTTTGATCCTACATGGGTGTGGTGACCACGAAACGAGCGTGGGAGAAACGAACGAACACAACACGGCCGTGCGATACGGTCGTGTGACCCAACACGCCCATGGTACACGGGCGTGGGGATGTACCAGCTTTGAAAATTCTATTTAAAACACCCCTTGCCCCCTTTTCTCACCCACTCCCCATCCCTTCTTCCCTACTCACATTCACCCTCCCCTCCCAACCCCTCCATTCTTCCTCTATTCCTCCATCTACAAAGCCCTTGAGCTACACCACATCCATGTCGAAGAAACAGAAGGATCCAAGCACAATCTCCCTGTGAGAGATCGATCTATATAAGTTCATGCCGGCCGCTTCAATTAATCAACAAGCCAAGGGTCTTTGAGAACATTTAGCTCTTAGTTTTCTTTTCTCATCTCTTTTAATTTCCTTCTCTTTGACACTCTTATGCTTAACTTAGTTTATTTTGTCTTAGTTTCTTGTTTTTAGGTTCTAAAGGCTGCTAGGGAGTTACCCCACCATGACCACTGCCAACACCACTGCGGCCTTAGAAATCATACCCCCTCGCGAACCATCCAACAATAAGGACCCTTCGGTCCATTAATCTTTTCTTTTAATATTATTTCATCTTTTATTATCCTTCACTTTAGCTTGCTTTTCTTTAAACATATAATTAGTATAAGTCAAATTATTCTTATTATTCCCTAGCTAATTCTGCACGAGCTACCCAATTTTTTCATCTAGCGCAGAGACTGTGGACAGCCACCATACCACCACCAGAGACGCCTCCTTCAACTTATCTTTCACCTCCAACACAAGGAATCCATCCACATTCAGGAAGTTTCATCTCTCCTTATCTTTTATGAATTCTTATCTATCTTTGTACATTGAGGGCAATGTACATCTTAAGTGTGGGGGGGTGAACAACCTAAAAAGTGCCTAACTTTTTTTCATTATTCTCAAATTCCTGAAATTAGGTGCCAAACTTTTTGCATTATTCTCAAATCCTGAATTATGTCTTGTTTCCTAAGTAAGTTTCTCATATTATGATTAGAATGAAATTTCCTGTGATTTATGATTTTTATTGATATATTTTAGAGTAAGTCATTGATAATTGTGCATTGATAATATAAAATTTAAGATACTATAGAGTCAAGCATGATAAGTCTATTTTTCTGAATTAAAAATTTTTCTAGGTTGTCTACCTGAATTTGAATATTACTTTGAAATTTGAAATTTACGAGGATGACATCAAAATGCCCATAATTTTTGTGAGATTTTGAGCCTTATAGAGCATATATTCTTTTTCTTGCTCACTTTTTGATTATAAGTGTGTCAACATTGATTTGTTATTCTAGAACTTGTATCGATTATACATGTCAAGACCACACCTTTGATTTGATATACTAAGATGATAAAGGCACCTAGGTTTTAACCCACCAACTCCACTAAAAAGCCTACCCATTTTATTAACCCCTAGTGAACCCCGTTGATCCTAACAACCCTTTTTATTGACTCACCCACTAATATTATCCCAAACCCTTTGTTTTTGTTATCACCATTCCTTTTGACTACCCTTATATTGAGATTTGATTTGATCGATTGCCTATTGATTTCGAAAGTAAATTCGTTAATTATTATATATATTTGATTTGTTCTTAAAAAAAATCAAAGTATATTCATTATTAGTTCTGTGATCGAGTGAACTTATACATCTAAATTCCAATTGTTGAAAAAGAAGCTCGTATTAGTAATAGTATTATTATTACAAGTTTTCAATTGATGTAATTGTTTATTATCAGTTCATTGTTTCTGGTTAGGTAATTTGTCAGGTCAATCTCGATTCTAACCTTCTAATTCAGCCTATATCCACACCTTAACCCAAGCCCCGTTACAACCCTGTTAAAGACCTTTTGATTTGTGTATTATCTCATATTATAGTGGTGGAGATGTGATTCTCATGCAAGCCTATGGGATTAACTTTTCATGTTCGACTTATGAGTGCTTAATTTTTGAACCTTAAACACCTCGAGTGATTTGAGTGAATCTTTAGTGAGGATGTCAATCCTTGTCAATTTTAAATCAGAGTTAATTACTTAGATGAGGGGAAACACCTATGTTTTCATGCTACAAAATGTATGACTTGGATTGTTTGAATCTTTAGGACTCTTTGAGTTGAATCATCCATGTATAAATTATCTTTGAATTATGATGAAACACTATTGATGAATATTATGAATTGAGGGAAGTTCGTTTTAATTATGAGTTGAAAATTTTGCTTGAGGACAAGCAAAAGCTTAAGTGTGGGGGTATTTGATAAACCGAAATAGTAACATATTTTAAACCCACATTTAGCATGCTTTTGGGTGATTTAAGCCTTGAATTGTGTAATTTGGTGCTCTTAATCCTTTGTTTTCATGTTTTATACTCAGGAAAGCACCGGAGGATGAAAAGAACGAGGAACGGGCTTAAAACGGACCAAATGGGCCAAATCACGAAATTGACACGGCCTGGGCCTAAGCAACACGGCCATGCCTCCCTAATCAGACCTGAACACGGCCTGGCCACGATTCACACGGGCGTGTGCCAAGGGCGTGTCCCTGCCATAGAGAAGAGGAATTTCACTCGAATTTGGATACTTAGGGGTAAAGAAACACATTCCAAAAGCCTATATAAACACCTTAGAGGCCAACTTTCGAGGGGGTCCAGCTAGGCCAAGGAGCCGAGCCAGAAAGATCAGAATTGTGGAAATTACTTGAAGAAAGCCAGTTGATTCATCTCAAGAAGCCGGAGTTATACTCAAGACGGAGGATCTCTCTTCAATTCCTTCAGGGGGTTTTAGAGTTTTTCTTATGTTTTGTTTTATCTTTTCTTTTGAGATGTATTCTATTATCATTATGAACTAAACCCTCAAATACCTGAGGGGGATGAAACCTAAGATGAATCTTGTTATCATTTGTTGAACTATATGATAAATATTTGATTTGTTCTTAATTATGTGTTCTTAACTCTTGTGTTGATATTTTCGGAATATTAATTCAAGTTTGATGTACTTAGGTGGAGGAGCAAAAGTCCCTACCTAAGAGTAGATCTAGCATAATTAAGCGGAGTTGATCGCACGCCTAGAGATAGGGTGACGAGATTTTACCGGATTAGGGTGAAACCTAATATGGGATTCCATAGATCGAGTTAATGCAATTCTAGGGGTTTTAATTAGAAAGAGATTTCAATTAATCAACCTAGGGTTAGACGTTATTCGCTTCGAGAGAGGGTTTAATATACATTAGGGAATCTTACGGATCAAGTCAAATGAATAAATAAATGCAGTTGTGAGTTAGATAACAAGTGAAGTCTAGGTGGATTCTTCCTTGGGTATTGTTTTAATCAATTGGTTTTTCCCACAAGTATTTCCCTAATTTCATTCTTTTTGTCTCATCGTCTTTAGCTTAGTAGTTAATTAATTTTCTAGATTAAACCGATTCACTTCAATTTTAAGGCTAAATAATAAAAAGAAAGTTAGTATTAGTACTTTCGGTTCCTTTGGGTTCGACAATCTGGTCTTGCCACTAAGCTATACTACTGTTCGATAGGTACACTTGCCTCAATCGTTGTCATAGTTATTTTTTAGGCTCGATCATTCTCATTATAAATTTTAAGACTGTGACACACCGATCACCTACACTAATCAGAGTTTTAGTGAGAAACTAAAAACAGAATTTAATTGGGAGAAGAAAAGCTAAAAAATACGAGGCATAACTCCATAGATAAACAAATAAGTATTCATTCTACTATTTGGATTGGAATAAAATATAGTAATATTTATCTCTCTCTCCAAGTAAGGTATCAAGTGCATATGTAATTGTTCAATTCTTTATTATGACACATATAATGCAAGTATTTATCCACTCAACCACACCCTGTACAAACATAACCCGTACTATATGATAGTATTGCTACGATATCCTATGGCATGCCATATCTATCTAACTAGTTTCTCACCTAGCTTACAAGGGTTTTCTCAATTCATAAAATAGTTTCGTCACTTTGATTATTCAAAGTAATTACTATCATATAAGCATGTAATTTCAGCAATACAAATAAAAAATATTTAGCATACAATTCACGGAATTAATCATTCAATTAAGCTTATATTAAAGTATCACAATTCATTCTTATACAATAATTTTAAAAAAAAATTAATCTCATTATAGATTCTTATCAGATCTGTGACGACTCGAAAGTCAATGGTGTCGAAAAATGTGATTTCAAAATCCCTTTTTCGTAAACCAGACTGTAAATATATTTATTAAATATTTACGAAATTATATTATAAGTTAATTGAATTTCGGCCAAGTAATTTTGTTGAATTAGTGCTTAATTAAAGTTAAGAGACTAAATCGCATAAGTGATAAAAGTATAAATTGCTTAAGGATTTATAATTAGAATTTAAAATAAGGGGCTTATATAGTAATTATATTTGTAATAAAATTTTAGTTTAATTAAAGTATAAAATAATGATTAAATTAAAATAAACTAAAACATTAAGTAAAAGTGGGTGGAAGAAAAGAAAGATATTGTCATCTTTCTTCATGCAAAACCGAAATAAAAGAAATAAAGAAGAAGGGCAAATGGCTTGGGGTTTTCTAGTTTCAATTCCAAAATTGGTTAGTTCAATTTAGTCATTTCCCTGTAATTTTTATGTTTTGGGAATCCTGGGAGCTTAAGCTAGTTGACCCATGTAGTATTTTTCGGTGCTATTAAAGATTTTGGAAGTTTCTATTATTGAATAGTTGATGTTTTAAGTGCTAATTTGATAGGTTTTAAGTTTAGAATTGAAAAAAGGACTAAATTGTAAAGCCAATTGATGGTTTTGTTTAATAGGGAGTAAAATGCACAAATTTTAAAATTTGTGATAGAAATGAAAAATAGGAGGTACAATAAGGACTATAGTGAAATCGACATGAAAAATTGAGGTTAGAATTGAAAGTTATGTTAGTCTTGGTTTTAAGAACTAAATTGAATTAAATGCAAAAGTTGCTTAAATTAGTAATTGAATGTGAAATTGTTTGCGCATTGATAATTTTGTATGTTTGTCTTAATCTGTAGCTAACGTCGACCCAAGTTCCTCGAAAAAGAAAGGAAAAGACAAAAGCATCGACGAATAGCTCGTAGTTTACGATTTGTGTTTCTATAATCCGAACTACTTTGTAATTGCAGCATATTGAATTTTTTGGGCATGGTAAGTACTTAAGGTAAGACACTTTGTTATAATGAGTTATTTTGGATTGATTTGAATTGGATAATGTTAGGGAGGACTAAATTGAATGTATGTGAAAAATGTGTATGTTTATATAAATGTGTAATTGAATACATATTGAGATGATTTATGCTGCCATATGAATAGGTAAGTAAATTCATGATGAAAATACATGTGAATTGAGATTATTGATTGATAATGAAATAAGTAAGGAATACCTTATTAATTGTTCGGGTAGAGTCAGATATAGTTGGCATGCCTTAGGATAGGAAGAGTTTAGGGTTACTTCGACTACGAGTTGATGAGACACTGGATGCCAAATTACTTCAGTTATACTGATGAGACACTGGGTGTCAAACTTATTGATGAGCGCTGGACGCAAACTATTTACTTCAGATTTATCCGATGAGGTACTGGGTGCCAAACTGGTGTGTTGGTTGGATCCGTGTATTCGTCCGAATCGAGTCGAGTTAATAAGGAGATAAATAGTAAAAAATAAATATTCATAATGGAAATGATGGAGATGAATAAGTCATCGAATCCATGAGATTAAAAAAATCTAATATGAGATGTGGGATTTGATATTGAGATTACAAATGGATATGAAATGGAAGTAAAAATGTAAGATGAAATATCTATTTATGAAATGAGTTGAAACAATGATAGTTATGTTCATTAAATACATGTCGAAACCTTTTTTGAAATCGGCTTTTTATTTTTTTTAAAACAAAGATGGAGTCGCCACCAATCTTTTTTAATTAGGTGTGATCGGATCACCTCAAGGCTTTGTCATTTTAATAAAATGTTAGATTTATTAAAATTATTTTGGGTTCGAGAGTCAGTTACGTATGAGGAAGTGTTAGCACCCTCATAACGCCCAAAATTGGTACCTAATTGATTATTTGATGTCTTAACGTCGAAAGTTGAAAATTCGAAGAGAAATTAAAATACGATCCTTCTTTGCATGATGTTCTTTTTATTTAAAATCACTTAACTAAATTAAAACTTTTGTAAAAGGCCTTCTTATCTCGAAGTAACCAAAATGAAAATGTCATGTCCCGTAAGTTAGGGCACGACATCGCAAATCCTCAAAAGTAAGATTGCTCACTATTTAATTATTATTTAAATCTCATGTGTTTTTAGTTTTAAAAGGATGTTCGGTTATTTAGATTCAAAGAGAAAGTCGAACCCTGTAAGTTAGGGAACAATTTCTCGAATCTCTAAATAAAGAACGTTGCCTCGATTTTAAAATTTTCTTTTTTTATGCATCGAGTAAAAATGAATGTAACATTTAAAGCGATGTGCATTTAACTTATTTGGGCATAGTATGAAAATGGATCAATATATTTAAGCATGATACATGATATAGTGATAGCAAAATAATATAAAATAACCATGTGGGTAAAACATCTATATTAGAATGATAATAAATAAATAAATAAATACCATAATAATGATAATGTAACTATAATAATAAAAATATTAATTCGTAATACTAATAGCAATAGTCATATCACTATCATAATACCAAAATAAATAAATAAATGAAAATATGTAATAACCACCTAAAAAATGCATAAAAAGGAATATAAACAACATAAATTTAAGTACTAAAATAAAAAAAAAAATAGTAATTAAAGGGGTATGAAGGATTGAATTGAAATTTAAATGAAATTAAAAGCATGAATTATATATAAAAATAAATAAATAAATAAATAAATAAAGGACTAAAATAAAAAATGAGAAATTAAATAGGGACCAAGTGGGTAATTATTCCAAACTCCAGGACACGCATCATTCCCCAAAGGGTCAGCAAACTGAGGACCAAATTGAAAATGATTCAAAATTAAATGGTATAATCTAAAAAAGAAAAAAAAAACGAAATTAGGACCACATTAAAAGGGGTTCAAGGGCAGAAAGACTAAGGCAGCAAATAGACCATTCCTACAAAAACACGTCGATCCTAGGGGATTCGGATCAGGTCGACGGGTTAAGCTAGGAACAACACTGTTTTAGGGCATTTAGGGCTATGACGAAACAGCGTCGTTCAGAGGACCCTATTTAAGTAAAAAAATATTTAAAAAAAATTCATTTTCAAACTATTAAAAAAAAAGTTTCATTCCTTTCTTTTTTTCTCTGAGGGTGTCTCCATATCAGGCCATAGGACCGTCAGCGCATCGCCATAGCCGCCGGTCATCGGCGACAGTGGCCGGAGTTTTTAAAAAATTTGCCCTTTTTTGCCCTCTTGGTCCCAATCTGAAGGCGACGCCTTTTAAACTCGAAAAAAACTTTTAAAAAAAAACTTTAGCCCTCCCTTCTTTTGGACGCACCTCTCATGCCTCTTTTTTGACAGAATCCAGGCGAGCCCAAAGGAGCCCAAGGGCTTTTCAGGGTCAAAGAAGACCTTCGACGACGGAGGGAAGCGAAAGGACGCTGGTAAAAAATAATAATTTATTTTTATTTATTATGTTTTTCTGCAAAAAATAAAAAAAGGAAAATGGACTACCTTTTTTTTAACTTTTCGTATTCTATTTCGATTTCTCTCCGTCTTTGAATCTTACAATAGTTTTGCTTTTATAGCCATTTTAATTACAATATTTCATTTTTTTTCTTTTTTGTTTCTGCTCTACTTTCTGCTTCTGTGCTTTTTCTTTCTCCTTTGTAGGTACTCATGGAAAGGTCAACGGTGCTGGGGAGCAGTGCCTTGCCATTTCGGTGAAAGGGGCAAGACAAGCCTCGGGCGATGCACTCGCTGACGTGGCCAGGAGCAGCGACGCTTAGGGGATAGAGGTGACTAGGGTTTCTGAAAATTTTTTAAGATAGTGGGCTTTGGGCTTTGGTTTTTTTATTTTTAGGTTTTTTTTTTGTATTTGGGCCATTATTTTTTTTGTAAATGAACTTTAATAATGGAATTTATTATTATTATTATTATTTTTTGGTTTTTGTTGGGCCGGACGAAATTGGGCCCTTACAGTTATTTTCATTAAATACATGAATTTGGAAATTGAGATAGAATGTACTCTCTTATGGATTGAGATATTATATGATATAAGAAGTGAATTGTTATGCCTATATATTAGTAGATTGTGTTAGCTTTGAACAAGGAATGTGAGAAATGGTATATTTGACATTTTAATTGCATATCATCATTGTTTTTAACTTATGAATTTTAAATGACTTATGTTATGTTATAATGTTCTAATTATAGAAATACCACTAAGTTATACTCAGCGTACGGTTTTATTTCCATGTGCAAGTTAAGTTCTTTTTTGTTCGACCGTCACATCAGCATCCAACGGTAATCCCGAACTCGAAGTGTTGGTGATGTTTTGGTTATTAATGATATGTACCTAGAGAGTCTTATGTTTGTGCAAATATTATGTTTTGGATAAGTTTGGCATTTTGAATATCATGAATATGTATATATGTGTTTTTGTGTGTGTGTGTGTGATGGCAATGATCATGACAATGATAACTTGTCGAGTAGTTTGGCATGTATGTTTATTTGCTTAAATGGTAATTAGGTGATGCGCCATGGAATTGGTGTGGAAAGGTGTTTCATATGCCTATGTTATGCTTGAAATAATTTGGCAAGTTTAATGCGTTGATTTGGAGTCAATTTGAGATTGTTTGAGTGGTTAAATTGATGCATGTTTGGTTGCTTGTTTTAAGGTGCCATTGAAGGCATATCGGTATGGTTTGAATGTGGTATTTTGGATGTTATTCTAGTGAATTATGTGCAGGTTATAGATAGGTACCATTGTGAATCATTCATGTATGTGGAAAATGTTAGGCTTGTTGTTGTATGATTTATTGGTCACTTTTGGTGCCACATGGTCGTGTGCCACACACGGTTCCTTGACACGACATCAGGTTGTTACACGGGTTAGCACACACTCGTGTGACTAGTTGAATTTTATGTTTGCATAATTACACGTGGCCATAACCTATTACACGGCTGTGTGAAAATTTTTAAATAATTGCACTTTTGACCCACACGGCCTCAGTGAGTTACACGGTTTGTTCGCACAGCCGTGTGACTCCAGTCCCACACGGGGTCAGTTTGTTACACGGTCTGCCCACATGGCCGTGTGTCCCAGCTTCGCATAGCCTCAACCTTTCACATGGTCATGGGACACGGCCGTGTTACCCCTGTTTACAAAATTTTTCCATCTTTTTTTTTGTTTCAAATTGATCCCTGATTGATGTCAAGTTAATTTAAAGTTTTCGTAAGCTCGATTTAAACCGGAATTTGGTTGTATTGCATGTTATGCTTGATCATATGTGATAAATTGAGATTGAATTGGAAATTTGAACTATGAATTGCATGTAAATGTTCCGTATTTATCTATAGCATTCTATTACTCGGGTTCAACGACCGGACCCGGTAAGGGGTGTTACAATATCTTCTCTTTTTGATACAATACCTAGAATTACCTATAGCCCCTCCCCAACCCTTTGACAAGAGAATAATGTATTTCAGTGCACTCGAACTCACGTCTTCCTATACTGACAATAATATCGATGCTAATCGAATTAAGACTCAATCAGCTTATACAATAAACTTATAGAGCAACTTACTTACCTATTAGGTTGCCTTTGTATTTTATCAATTTCATAGCTTTTTCTATCCACATACAAACATTTTAAATAAAGTAAACTGGCATTTATCAACTTACTCGTACTACTTCAGTAACTTTTAATTATTACTCTATCATGAATCAATTTCATATTAATTTTGTCACATATATATCATACGTGTTCATTAGCTTAAACTTAAAGCTTAATTAATCATTTCCATTGATTACTCTAAAATCACTATTATTAAAACATATTTCAATTAACCAAGTTAACACTTAACTCTAATTCATCCTTCACTAGTCCTTTTGATTCTTGGTACTTAAGGTTCAACTATTATACCAGTGAATTATCATGTTGCAACATGATTGTCACTTTACTATAAAAAAAAAATTGGAAGATAAGATCTTTTCATCATAGCACGTTAATTATAATTCACTAAAACAAAACAACTACATAGGAATGTGAGGTAATTCAACCATATTAAAAACTTGCTACCTCTAAACATGCTCTCAATCAACGTCAGATCCTTTACATTTTGTTAAATCCGAAGAATTTTTTCCTTAATCAACGAAAAAAATCAATAATTTATATTCAATAATATAAAAAAATTAATACTAAAATTAAATATTAACAATAAATAAATACTAGCCTGAATAATAAGTTATGAAAATAACATATCCATAACTTCCAAAGCATATGATTTGAATTTAAGGTAAAAGAAAGAAATTTGGAGAGGCTTTTGGGTGAGAAACTCAACAACAATGAGACGTAATTTTTGGTTGCGTTAAAAAAACAAATAAGGGGAGAGGTATTTATAGGCACAGTAAAAGAAATGATTATATAGAACTCCACACTCATGGGAAACTTTCCCACAAGTCCCTGTCATTTCAAAAATTGAGAATTTAGTCCCTGTACTTTTATTTCATGGAATTTAGTCTATCTATTTTTTATATTTCAAATTTCAGGTTCAATTGTTAACAGTGTTAATTTTTTTTTTGTTAAATTCAAGTTAATTACAAAGTCATTTTTTAATTATATGACTACCAAATGAGTATTTTTTTATTTGAAAAATGTCACAACGACGAATTTAACTAAAAAAAACTTAACATTATTAATAGTTGGACTTGAATTTTGAAATCTAAAATATAGAGAAATTAAATTTCATGAAATATAAGTTCACGACTAAATTCCTAATTTTCAAAAAGTACAATAGCTTGTGGCATATATTAACGTAATTACAATTAAAAAGATTAGTGATCATCGTTAAATGCAGATGCATTGATTTGTTTTACAAGTAACTTAATACCTCTAAATGTTGAGGTCATTGAATTTGTACTAAATGCACATTTTGAACTTATAAAAATCTTGGACTCCAAAAAAATGGTAGTTGTATTACCATTACGGCTCAACACCTATAGGTGTTAAGCTATTCCTAAAAATATATATTTTAAGATATAACTTTTAACATGCTTATTTAGTAATTATTATTTTTTCACTATATTCAAATGAAAACCTACAAACAAGTATCACAATAGTGGATGAAAAAAAAGTCTTGAGTACGAAGTTGGAAAAAAAAAAAAACTAAATGTACTAAGTTGAAAAGAGGAGTCAAATTCAGGACGAAATGAGCACTTAAACCATTATGATTTAATGACGTTTATAAGGATGAACCAGGGGCGAAGCCAGGGGGCTGGCATGGCCCCAGCCCCCCTAAAATGTAAAATTACTATTTAAGCCTTTAAATTTTTTAAAAAATTTTAAATTAGTAAATGTAAAATTACACTTTGGCTCCCCTTAAAATTATAAAAATTCGATTTAATCCTTTACAAATTATAAAGATATAAACTATAAAAAAATTAAAATTTCATCCGCCCCTAAAAAATTATTCTGGCTTCGCCCCTGGGATGAACCTCATAAGTTCATTTTAATGAAAGTTCAAAAATTTTGCAAACATTTAGTTTTATCATTTTATATCTAAAACTAAGAAACATTTTCATTTGTTATGTGTGTTTAAAAAAAAAAGAAAAAATGTTTTAGATTTTTTATTCATGAATTACTTTTGTTTCCTTGGTTGTTTTATAATTTATGTTTGAAGTTGATAATTGTACTTTTTAACAATGTCATCTCTAAAAGTGTTCATGAATATTTTTAATTATTCATTAGCATATTTAATTATATATTGATGAACATGTTCCTTTAATATTCATGAACAAATTCATTTAATTTAAAGTGAATATGAATACACATAATTTTAAACAAATTGAGCTTTGAACTCAAATTCGAATTCTTAAAAAGTACAAACCAAACACAAACAAACTCAAAAATAAATAAATGAACAAGCACGAACAGAAAACGGTTCATTGAAACTTGGTTCATTTACAATCTAATTGGTTTGGTGATTGTAATAATTAAGCTATACCAAATTTAGTTTGATCATGAAAATCTTGGTTCTTGGAATTCGAAGGCTTATTATCGAAACCATCAAAGTCGATCTTCTGCAAAAGCTTGGGAACTCCCATTTCTACGTCAAAATTTTTGGAACCAGTCTCGCTGTCTCCATTGTCATCTATAACTGAAAGCCCGGTGTCATCTTCTGATGTCCACGCTCTGAGATTGATCAACGAAGGTGAGATTTTTGAAAACAGTACTTGTCTGAAGTTGCTCAATATGCCTTTGTTGAATGGGTTTTCCTTCCTATCATACCGATACCGGAAGCTCTCATACGTTGTCTGAAATCAACCAATTATTTATTTATTTAACCTTTTACCGATAAAAATATAATGATAAATTAATTTCTATACATTAGATGAAAGAATAAATTGGTTCTTTCTGTTAATTTTTTTTATCAATTTGTACTATTAAAAACTGTTGTTACTGAAGAAGAACTAAACAATGAACCTCATGTCGATATATATCATCAGTTTTTAACAAAAAAAAAAAGATGAAAAATTTTAACAAAAGAACTAATTTGCACTTGTTTTTATTTATCAAAGTACAAAGATTAGTTTACCCATTTTCTAGTAGAGTGAGCAAAATGCAATCTAACTCTTAATACAAACATCCTTACTATACTTTTTCTGCATTTAACATTGAGAGAGGAGGGAGGGAATTAAGGGAAAAAAGAAGAAGAAGACCTGATTAGTGGAAATGAGGTAGAAATGGAAAACTGTAAGGCCACCAACAAACCAGACGACAATGAAGCAATAGAGTATAAGAATAACTGATAGTATATCACGAGATATGGCAGTCCAGAAGCTCGTGCGTTGTCGAAGAATATTCACCCAAGAGCACGTGAAAACGTATATGCACAAGGCAGTGGATGATGATATGAAACAAATGAAGAATGAGTAGTTGCGCTGCAAATCATTCATTAATTTGGTTTTAAACAAATGAAGAAAGGGTAGATGAAGAATGAGTCAATATAAAGGAACTTACAGCTCCGATGCATTGACCGACCCATGGACAATGGTGGTCAAACCTCTGGACGCAATTGTTGCAAATGGAGCAGTGAGAGGCACGGGGGGATCGATATAACAAGCAAGTTTCACAAAACTTCACTTGAACCGTTTCACCCGTCTCCAATTTCACTTCCTTAATCCTCGGTAGTCTCAGGGTTCCAGTCTTACCATTCGCCCAATCAAATGACGTTGACTTGCACAGATCATCATCATCTGATGATGATTCTGGTGGTTTTGTATTTCTGGGTATTATTCCAGGATCTCCAAAGCTTGTCAGAAATAAAAAACCTAAATCCTGCAAAAACAACAATCTTTTCAAATTTACTAAACAATCAAGGACCGGAGAAGATATAATATTAACCCAAATTTAAATTTTTTACTACTACTACTACTAATAAAGCTGTATAAAATCTTTTTACCAACCAAAACAGTGAGGATGAGTCCCCCAAGCAATATTTGATGGTTAAAAATTGTATCTTGGGGCTTGATATGCAACGCCATCTTTATACAGAAGGCAATTGCAGGGCATCCAATCAAAAACGACGTTAAGAAAAGTGATGAAGCATCGGGGCCAAGTATAATTCTTCCTCCACAACAAAATTTCTGAAATTGAAAAATGTATTCTTTATTAGCATTAGCACATAAAAATGCCGAATTTATAATTGTATCATATAAGCTTCTATACTCAAAATAGTCAATTTTTTCAACCCTAAAACCATTTAGATAGTATCTAAAGCTTAAATGTTTAGGCACCATCCCCTCAAGGGATTTAACCAGATTTTGCAAAATGATGCTATGGGGTACCTCGTTATCTTTTCAGCCCTCTTTAATTTCGCACCATGCATACATACTTATATGAAAAATAGGAAAATGGCATGAACAATGTTAAAAGTTCATTAATCAAAAGGACAAAAAAAACCTTTAAATATGCATAAATAAGAAGAATCTGATTGAAAAAAAGAAAGAAAGAAAGAAAGGGAAGTTGAAGAAGGATGAAAAAGAATACATTATTTCCTTTCCAAACTTGATAACTCCTTTTAGGAGTGGAATTGGGAGGGGAGGGGTCGATTTCAATGGAAGAAGAATCATAAATTTGGCTTTTGCTCGTTCTCATGTTTCTCTTTGTACGGTCTTTCAATTCTGTTGAATGCATGACCCAAGGTACGTGGTAACGGGAGACAAACACCCACAAAGAGGAAAAAAATGAACCTTAATTACAAAAACCAAACAAAATTGAAAAGGGTCAAAATGGCTTTCATTGTTTTCCTAACATAAGAAAGCCAAAGGACAAAGGATACCAAACGCTTCGTTAGCGTTTGCTTTTCTTCTCTCTCTTTCAACTTCCCTTATCAACAGTTGTTGGTTTACCAGATCGGTCCTCACAACTTTTTCCTAACGAACTTTTGCATGGGTCCTCAAGATTTCTAAATTCAAGCGAGCTTTCCGCAGCCGAAACTAATTTCTTTTTTATATTCCTTACCCTTACTTTTTATTGTTTTCAACCCTCTATGCTCCTCAACTAACTCATCACTATTTTTTATTGGTTAACTCTCATTATCAATCCATCTATTTCTCTCTAAATAAAATTTTATTAATAATATAATGTTTTTAATTTGCAAAAGATAAACGCGAATTTTGGAGTATTATTACATGTGAAGAACCATTAGCAACTCAGAATGTACGTCGAAAAGGTGGTGTGTGTATATATATATATCTCTAAAAATAAATCCCTTAGATTTATAACGACAAACTAGTTATGGTATATATTGAATATCTAAACATAAATCCATGCACAAACTAGTTAATTCATAATTTATAATAGTTTTCTTTTAGGTAAACTTATATTCAAAACAAAAAATAAGTAGACAAAAATTCAATGACTATTATCTAATATCCCCATTAGATGAAACAAGAACATTATTATTATTTAAAACATCCAAAAATGAAGACGGTAAAGTAGACTATTTAGTGTGATTAATATGTTATAAGGTTACCTGAGAAAGTGAATGAGCTGCCTTTTAGCCGATCGACATACCCAATTAAATGATAAGTACTTAAAAGAAAGCACTCAACATAAACAATCCAAAATTAAACAATCGAACTCTGAGTTGTCAACAATGGATTGATTCAATGCATGCACCACTGACGCACAATCCAACTCAACAATGATGTGATCGTAATGATTAGATTTCAACCATGACAAGGCCTCTCGGACGGCGAAGGCCTTAGCTAACCGAGGGCTAAATGTTACCCTTTCAAATGTCGACAACCCTTTTATCAAAACACCACGACTATCTCGAAGAACTAGTCCAACCCTGATGGTCGGTTCATCTACAAAAACAAAGGCATTGACATTACATTTAAACAGCCGGGAAGGAGTTGGTTGACACCTTGTAGCCTTTGGCAATCCTCCTCTCATCCCGACCTCGCTCCCATCCTCTATCTTTGAGGCCGACTGGGACTCAGCTTCCGGATAAACAACATTTGCAACCATCCACTCTTGAACAAAACAATATACATTATAAAGAACCTAAAATAGTGGAAGCTCACGATGTTGCCATAAAGATAAGTTTCTGGCCGACCATATTTACCACAACAACACAAGACACCATCTCTAAACCTCACTGTTCGACGTAGTCAACAATCCCGACATGAAATCCAACCAAGTAACCTTATCTGTAGGTACCATTGCTATAGTCCAAACAGCTTGTGCCTTATAGTAGCACAATAAGGCATGCTCGATGTCCTCATTCCCATCACCTTCCCTACACACTTGCGTAATTTTAAGAAGTCGACTTTTAACTGGAAGAAAGGTATGCAAACAACACCAAAGAAACTCCTTCACACGTGGAGGGATACACAAATGCCATATCTATTGCCAAGGCTTATCCTGAATTAAAAAAAAAATCATATTCGAATACAAGTTCATCACCAATTTATAACTCAACTTTACACTATACCTTCTATCAAGAGCAAAGTGCCATATAATTTTATTTAGGCGACGATTGAAACTAACTAGGATTCGCCATATTCGTTCACAATCACTTGGCGAAAACACACCTTCAACTTATGGCCTATTCCAAAAACACCCATCCACATTATGCAAATAAGAAACTCAAAGATTCTCCATACCAGGTAACAAAAGTGAATCAACATAAAAATTATCATCAATAAGCCATGGATCCTGATAAACTCCAATGTCACACCCATTACCAACTCTCCATCGAATTCCACTGCGCACAAGATGTCATGCAACCATTAAACTTTGCCAAATAAAAGACTGATTGGCATCCTCATCAGTTTCAAAAAGACTACAGCTTGGAAAATATTTATCCTTAAAGAAACGACTAATTAAGTTGTCTAAATTTGAAACCAATCTCACAACCTGCTTTCCAATGATGCCAAGTCAAAACAATGAAATTCCCTAAAGCCCATGTTGCCCCACTAGGAACAGTCCGATTTTTAGTGGTACCGAAAAAGGCGGTTTCAGAACCCCATTTTGTAAACCGAGTCCATATGGAGTTGGTCTAATATAATATTAAAGTTTGGTCCTTCAATATTTTCAATTAATTACTTAATTAAGGTACAAGGACTCAATTGTAAAAGTCTTATCGCTATAAGTTTTTAATTGGCCAAAGACCAAGGGACATATATTGCAATTAGCCTAAGGTTTGAAATGGTAATTAAACCAATTTTATATTATGGATAATGGATGGTGATGATTTAAGGTTTGAAATGGTAATTAAACCAATTTTCTATTATGGATAATGGATGGTGATGATTTCTCCTTTAACTAAGTTTAATTATTAGTTTTTTGTTAATTAAGTATAATTAAGTTAATTAAACCTAATTAGCTAACCCCTAATCCAACTATATAAGATAAATTAAAGAATTAAAAGGTCAATTTCTATTCATCTTCTTCTCCACCAAACAAACAAAGAAAGAAAACCCTTAAGGAAACTTCAAACGTTCAACCTTTAATTTGTAAGTTCAATTAAGTATTTTTTTTTCTTGTAATTTTTATGTTTTTGAGGTCATGGGAGCTTGATTTGGCTGGCTCATGTACCAATTTATAAAACTGTTAGATTTTTTGAAAGTTACCATTGTTGATATCTTGAAAAAAATTGGTGTTAAATTGATAGATTTTAAACTTAGATGTGAAAAGGACTAGATTATAAAATTTAATTGTTAGTTTTGTTCATAAGGACTAAAGTGAATAAAATGTGAAATTTCAGTAATAATAGATAGCAAAGGGTACCTAAAGGATGTAATTGAAATTGATTTTAAAACGAAGCTCAAAAGTGAAAATTATGGCTATTTCGATTTTAGGGACTAAATTCAATAAAATGAAAAACTTAAGGGGAATTCAAAAATTGGAATTAAGTAGGTTTATGCATAGAATGGAATGATATAAAAATGTTTGGTTTTGATGAATTGTCTAAAATATTTTTTTATATAAAAAATTGAATCAAACCAGAGATAATCGGGGAAAAGCCAAAATTATCGAATAGTCCTTGAGGATTCAATTTGCTTGCTGTTTTGACCAAGTAAGTTCATATATAACTTACTATTTTATTTGATGCTACGTTGAATTGTGTTTATTTAATTTATATGTTTATATTAAAGTTAAATTGGTGAAATTGACATATTTGGCTTCAAATGAATTGAATTGAAAAGCATGAAAATATTGGTTATTATGAATAGGTACGAAGTACTAAATATGATTGTTGAATGTTTACCGAACTTGTATGAAATATGTAAAATGATACTGGGTTTGTTAACGACACGAATACGACAATGATGCCCATGTGAACTTAGTAAAAGATTAGGATACATATGGCATGTCATTAAGGTTATTTACGTAATTGATTAAATATTTACATGATGATACGAGATCTAGCATTTGTTGTAGATTCTCGAGTTATACGTATAGTTGGTTTAGCTTGGACTGGTAACCTTGATATGATGTTAGCTTGTCTGAGCAAAATACTGTTAAAATGTTAGCTTGTGTGAGCAACCCTGATCTATGTCAGTTTGTATGAGCAAAACATTCTTGTGTATTCGGGTTCATTTTACTATAGTTCCCTCAGGCAAAACTTTAACTTAATGGAGGTGGAAATCTTGAAATGGTTTGGATATAGTTTGCATATGCACTCAATTTGAGATGTGATATGTGATTTCTTATTTATTGATCTTGATATGCAAATTGACTAACTTATTTGGTTGTATATGATGATATGTATTAGTTGCATCAAAGCATGTCAATGTATGCCATATTGAATGCCAATGTAATTCATAATTTAGCTTGTTAAATTGATTAAGGTAAGTAATGTAATTTTCATATGAACTTACTAAGCATTTTATATGCTTATCCCGTTGTTTTCATTTTTCTTGTAGATCTTTACCTTGTGGAACTTGTCAAGCCAGATTTTTCAAAGCTCACACTATCCTATCACCGAATTGGTAGATGTTTAATCATTTTGAACCTAGAATTGTGGCATGTATATAGGTATTTTGATGTATATAAGTCTTAATGAGTTGAACATAATACTGAACTTGGTATATGTGTGATCTAGATGCTGGTTTTATATATGGTTTAAACATGCATGATTTGGTCTTTGTGATGCCTAGTTTGAATAGGTACACTTTGAATTATATGTTTAAGGTATGTATGACTTATGAAATTGCATATTCTAAAGTGGATTGGCATAGGTAAAGTTGCTATGAAATGACTTGGTGAATTTGTGGTAATTGACATTGATTTGTTGAAGTTTAAATGATGTTCATGTAATGAATGTTTTGATGAAACCTTGAACATAGTCATTTGAACGATTTGGTATGTTTGGTAAGTCTTGAGAAAATTGGGAATGCTATTTTGTTGCATCTTTGAATGGTTGAAATGGAATCTTTAAAATAGGCACCAAAAATGTGTATTTTGCCAAAAAGAAAGACTTAGTGGTCTGTTTCTGTTATTGCAATACCATACCCTCGATCTCGCAATATTGACCCTATTTTATTTTGAAAACTTTGCAATTTGGTGCTCAGGTTGGGAAGTTTAGTAACTGTCTGCAAGATCGTGATACCAAGCCCTGAATATCGTGATACCCACCTAGCATATTTTGAAAATTTTCAGTTTGTTCATGGTTTGACCCCAGGATGTGATAAACCATAAAAGTAACATGTTCTTATCCCATTCTTGACACGTTTTTGGATGCTTTATTATATAAATTAGTGGATTTGATGCTCCTAATCCTTTAAATTCATGTTTCTATACTTAGGTGAGCATATGGAAGTGAAAAGAGCAAAAAACAGGCTAAAATCGGACAAAAATAGTTGTTTTAAGATCCACACGGCCTGGGCATTTCCACACGGGCAGGGCATACGCCCGTGTGAGCCACACGGGCTGGCCACACACCCATGTGCCAGCCCGTGTCGATTTCGTACCCTGTTTCCCTTTTACACGGAAAAACCCAATTTTTAGGGTTACTGAGCATTCTAAAGTTTAGAAATACATATTAGAAGAGGACCTAAGGGAATACGGGGAGGAGAACAAAGAAATTACTCGAAGAACGCCATTGGAATCAACTCAGAAGTGGATCTCATTTAAGATTGAAGATCTCTATTCAATTTCCTTCGAAGTTTTATTGAGTTTCTTTATGTCTTGTTGTTATCTTAATTTTGAGATGTTTCCATCCCATATTATGAACTAAATTCTCTAGATACCCAGGGAAGATGAAACCTATGATGTATCTTGTTATTTGATTTCTAAATTACATGATAAATACTTAATTCTTGTTCTCAATTATGTATGCTTATTTCATGTTTTGATATTTTCAGGATATTAATTCATGTTTAATATGCTTATTTCGGTGGAGCAAAAGTCCCTGTTTAAGAGTGGATCTAGCATAATTGAGTGGAGTTGCATGCAATCCTAGAAATAGGACGATATAAATCTACCGGATTAGAGTCAAATCTAATAGGAGAATCCATAGATCAGGTTAATGCGACGATAGGGGTTTTAATTAGAAAGAGATTTCAATTAATCAACCTAGAGTCAGTTGTTCTTACTCTCGAAAGAGATATTAACATAATTTAGGGATTTATATGGATCAAGACGTAAGTGAATAAATCGTTTAACTCAGATTCAGAATGATAGGTGGAGTTTAGGTGGATTCTTTCTTGGGTATTGTCTATCTCATTGGTTATCTTCAAATATTTTCCTAATTCATTCTCTATTGCTTTCTTAGTAATTAGTTTAGTTAATTTTAGATTAAAAAAAATTTCTTCAATTTATCCGCTAAATAATAGAAAAACAGTAATTACTAGTACTTTTAGTCCTCGTGGATACGATATTCCCTACTCACCATGGCTATACTATTGTTCGATAGGTGCGCTTGCCTTTGTCGTAATTATAGTTAGTTTAGTGACCATTAGGATGGTATTGAGCTTTTGTAAGCTCGACTAAGACCTTGAAATGATTGTCTATCATATTTTGAGCTTGATTAACAATTGATTACATGTATAAATGCTTGTTTGTTTACTAATTGACTATAGTTGCTCTGACAATGAATATAAAAGCTTGTATCTTGGATCCGACGATCGGATCGGGCGAAGGGTGTTACACCACTTCTTATGGACATAAAAATAATCCCACTGTTCCCAGTGAACTCCTTTACGAATGTCTTGACTAGGACCCCACCAGAACTAGTTCGACATTCTATACAATTCAACACATAAAAGTCATAGGCAACAAAAATACGTTCATGCAATATACGAGAACAAATTGAACAACATTCTTTATCAATACCTTTTTACCTGCTCGAAACAGTATCTTATTTTTCCAATGAAAAGTGTGTTTACTAAGATGTTCCTTGATAAAACCAAAGACTTTCCGCTTGTTACGACCCACCAATGAAGTAAGCCTGAGATAACACTCATGATCAAGAGGGCCATTAACGCCCAACATCGATTTAACTGAATCCTTAATAGCGCCACTAGTGTTTGAATTAAACATGATTCCTGACTTCACAAAGTGAATTGCTTGACTGATGCCGCCTCATACCTTCAGAGTATCTCTTTGACCACTTTACATCCAGAATCAGTTGCCCAAAACAACAAAAAATTGTTGTCTACAAATAAAAGGTGAGAAATACTTGGACCTCGTCTACATGCTAATATACCATGCAATTCACCTCGTGATTCCATCGTACTAATCAAGTAACTTAGTCCCTGAGTGCATAATAAGAACAAGTATGGAGATGACGAATCTCTCTGACAGAGACCCATAATAGGACCAACCTCACGCCCATTTAAAAAAACAGAATATCAAACTGATGTGCCAACCAGTATAATCCAATCAATCCATTTGGCATCGAATGTAATAAGAAATGATCACTATTTACAAAGAGAAAGAAAAGCTTCTAGAATCTCCTTTAGCCAAAAGTTGAGTCTTGTGATTCTAGTCCTAGCTTTGACAAATTATGGTAACATGATTCCTATTCCCTTTCACATGCAAGAAGGAAATAGCCTTAAAACTGAGAGTTATTTGGTGGCTGTCAAAGATTAGAGTGTTGAAAGCAAGATTTTTAGAACTAGTCGAGTCAGGTCATCGGTTTATCAATTCAATCAATTTGATTGGTTCAATTGGTCAATTTGGTTCAATTAAATAAAAAAATATTAAAAAAATAAAAATTCGATTCAACTTCCTTGTTTAACGTCTTTTTTGCCTGGACCGATTGGTTTATACCGATTTTCGAGTCAACCGGTCTAATGGCTTTCTTTAGACCAGTACACAGGTTGATTCTCGGTCTAACCAATCTGATCGGTCGATCCAGTCCAGGTCAAATATCATTGGCCTATAGGAGAGGAATCAAGTGTTAGTCATTTGGTTTTCTTAATGACATTAAGTCTACCCTTTCAACTTGAATCCTATAAAAATCCAAATCTAACGCGTACTCCATTGCTCGAAGACAAGCTTTGGCCTTTGCTTCAAACATCGATGCTATCATCACAAAAGGTATTGAATATGTCATACACTCACCCTTATAAGTGTTTTATAATTACCCCTCTTGCTCCCTTTTTATCTGACCATCTGTAACAACTCGTTTTTCAGTGGTGTCAAAAATGACGATTTTGGAACCCCATTTTCGATGTTCGAGTCCATAAATATTATTATTTAATATTTAATAGGTTATTAATTTTTTCAATTGGATGATTAATTAAGGTATAAAGATTAAATTATAAAATTAGTAAAAGTTCATTGCTATAATTTTTAATTAATTGAAGGACCAATTGAGCAATTGGACCATTAGTAAATGGCTAAACAATGGTGGATGACAATTGTACTCCACCAATTTTTGTTAGTTATATTTATGTTTAATAATTAATGGTTAATTAGGTTAATAATTATTAATTATATATTAACCTAAGTGTAGTGGGCCAATTTAGCCCGGGGCCATAAGAAAATAAAACCCAAAATTTAACAAAAAAAAATAACAATCCAAATTTAACAGTCCAGTCCATTAGAATTAAAACCAAAATAAACACAAAAACCCAATAATGAAAGTCCAGGTACAGTTTACATAGGCCCAAGCTAATTACAGCAGCCCAATGTTGAACAGGCTCGAGTGACTTAAAATTTGATTAGGGTTTCAGAAACCCTAAAGGTTTCTAGAACCTCCTGGCGCCGCAGCCCCCATGCCAGCCATGCGTTCGAGCTTCTACGTCACCCCACGAACGGCTTCTTCCTCCGTACGACGGTTTTGCCTGCAAAAAGAAACAAAACAGCAAAAAAATGGCCAGCAAGTGATAACAGAAATCCAAGGCTTTTTCTATTATTTTTTATTATTTATTATTTATTCTTTAAATCAGCTATAAAAAGGGGCCGAAGATAATCTGTAAAGGTTACAATTTTTTTATGAATACAAATCGAAAAAATAAAAGAATGCAGAGTTTTTTTTAAGGTATTCACTGGACTTTGGTCTATTTATTCAAGTATTAAATATAAAAGAATAGTGAAAACGCTGTTGGGTAGGGATTTTACCTTCTTTTTCTGGCGATCAGAGAAACTGGATTTGAGGAGTCGCCTGTCTTTGCTTGGGATTTCGGGGTGGGATTTGGTTATTCGGTGTCTAGATCTATGTTTAGGGCGCTTTAAAGGACCAAAATAGTCATTTTTTGGGTCTCCGACCACCGCGCACGACGGCAAATGGTGGCGGAGCATGGCGGCTCGATGACGGAGTTAGGCCAGAACTCCGAGAGCTTTCAGAGAGTTTTTTTGGGTTTTTTTTAGAAATGATGGAAAAAAATGATTTTAGCCTTAATTTTTTATATTTAAAGCCAATTTATGCGACGTCGTTTTGGAGTGGGTCATTAAGACCTAAAACGGCGTCGTTTCATGGCTAAGATCCGTAGCGTTGACCCGACCGGGAGGATCGCGTGTTTTTGAAATTGATATTATTACCGTTTGGTCCCTCCGCTTTTTTGTGGTTTCACAATTAAGTTATTTTTTATTCTTAATTTTGACCCTACATTTTGTTTCGGTTTCAATTGGGTCCCCATTTGAACGGTGTTGTTTTGGGGGCAGGGCGAAATTGCCCAGTTAGTCCCTCCTTCATGGCGCGCATTTTAATTGAGTCCCCCTTTCTTTTTTTATTTCTGATTTTCCCCCAGACTTCTGTTTTAAGTTTCAATTTGGTCCTTTCTTTTATTTCTTTTGTTATTTTTGATATTTTCTTATTAATTTTTATTTTTATTATTATCATTATTTTTTATTTTTGTTTACTTGTTTTTATTATTGCATTAATTAATTAATTAATTTTAATACTACTACTATTATTCTTACTATTATTACTATTATTTTTAATATTATTATTTTAATTATATTTATTATTATTATTATTATTATTTCTACTATTAACATATTATTATTATTAATGTTATTATTAACATATTATTATTATTATTAGTATATTATTAATTAACTTTGTTATTATTACTGTTATTTCCATAATATTTATTTGCTTAATATTTTTAAGTACACTTATTCATTTATCATCTTATTACTTATTTATTTATATCTTTCTATATATATTTTTAAAACCTCAAAATTTATTATTATTATTAATGCCACCATCATTATTATTAACATTATGTTTTTTTCAATTTGAGTTACTATACTTGTTTATTTATTTGTTTAATATTAATCCTCTAGTTCTAAATTTTTAGTTCTTTTTAATTATTATTTTTCGTGTCTTTTGGCTTGTTATTTTATCCTCGTCCTTTATATTGTCATGCATTAATAAATTTATTATTAGCCTGTTATGCATATTAGTACCGCAATTCATCTTTTTTACATTTTACTATAAAACCGTGTTACATTAATTTTTGTCCGATACAATTTTTTTTCATTAAGCAATTTTTTGTAATTCGAGATTCGAGAAATCATACCCTAACTTACTGGGTTTTGATTTTTTTCTCGTCGAGCCTAAAGAACCGATTATCTTTTTAAAAAATCAAAGCGTATAAGTTAAATAAAAGCTTATTCTCGGGAATTCAAAAATGTTGTATCCTAACTCACTGGATGTGACATTTTGTTATCTCGAGGTAAGGATTTCTAAAAATAAAGGCAATATTCTGTATTTGGAATTTTGAGAAATTGTGCCCTAACTTACTGGGTTCTGATTTTTCATTTGACCCAAATAACCGAATATCCTTCTTAAACTTAAATGCATGAGTTTTAAAAGTCAAAAGACAAGCTTAGTTTCAAGGATTTGAAATGTCGTATCCTAACTCACTGGGCGTGACATTTTACTTCTTCGAAATAAGAGGGTCTTAGCATCCAATTTAATCTATTCATGTTTTCTTTTAAATAAAGAGGACCGTATTTTAAAATCTTTTCAAATTTTCGACATTAAGACGTTAATTAATCAATTAGGTACCAATTTTGGGCGCATACGAGGTGCTAATCCTTCCTCGTATGTGAATCGACTCGAACCCGTTTTCTCGAATTTTGTAGGCCAAAATCATTGTTTTAATAAATCAAAATGTTTTAATGATCAATCTCAAGGTGATCCGATCACACCTCGAAAAAAGATTGGTGGCGACTCTAGTTTCGTTTTTAAAGTCGACCCCGTTTTTCAACGAAAAAAATGGTTTCGACAGCTTGGCGACTCCGCTGGGGAACCGAAAGAGAGCCAAGCCGTGAAATTGATTATTTTCTGTCTTGTTGTCGAAAATTGAAAATCTGATTTGAAAAATTACGATCCTTTTATTGCATTTGTTTGTGTTATTTCATATGATTGTTGTGGTTGGAGTGTCGTAGAATAATTTTCGCATCATATTGCATAAGGACCGTTTGGTCTTACCTCTTTTAAGTGGGAGTGAGAACATACTCCTTCGTGACGTTTTCACCTCCGTGCAGGATAGTGGATAGCTTTTGGGATACATCCGTACCTATGTCTTCGTGAGATTTTCATCTCCGTGCAGCCATAGGGAAATGTATTCCCCTGAACTGAACTCGGTCCGTATGAGCCTATAATAGGTGAGGATCGAGGAATCTGCTGGTTCGGGTACCTCAAACTTTAGAACCAAACCGCATATAGAAGACCCTAAGAGCCCACCCTAGATAGCACTGTGCCAAACCCTAGCAGTTACCCAGATAGGTGCTTGATTCTTTTTTCATTTGCTTTGAGTTTTGTTTTTTGTATATTGTACTAACTTATTGTGTTTTTTCTATGTTTGCATGTCATTTCATAATTAAAAGAGTGTCGATTCACGTTCGATTACTAAATTAGAGAGCTTGTCATGGAGAACGAATTTCTTGATAAAGTGGAAGATAACGCGACTGTCCGTATGTGGTCAGAGAAAACACAATTAGAGAAAGAGAATAGTCTAGCCAAGGGATACACGTCAGAGTTATGGGACTACACCCGTATCAGCGTGACACAAAATAATCTTCAGGAATTAAAAGAGATATGGGATCAGTGGAATGAGGAGACCAAGCAGTTGTTCTACTATAATTATGGAGATTTGCCATATCTACTCGACATCAAGGTAGGCGAGCATTTATTTCGGGCCCTCGCTCAGTTTTGGAACCCTGCATACAGTTGCTTTACCTTTGGGAGGGTAGATTTAGTGCCCACTGTGGAAGAATATACAGCCCTACTGCGTTGCCCAAAGGTTCAAGTCGATAAAGCTTATTCCAGAGCCGCTTATGTCCCGACCTTTTGGAAGAAATTGATGAACATTACAGGAATGAACGAACAGTGGATTACAGCTAGGATCAAGCAAAAAGGCGAGTGTAAGTGCATCCCATGGAAGAATTTGAGAGATTTGATTCTAGCGCATCTTGATACGAAAAAGAGAGTCGATGTGTTTGCTTTGAGCATCTACGGACTAATGATCTTCCCTAGGGCATTAGGGTATGTAGATGAGGCAGTCTTGGATCTCTTTGATCGACTTGATAAAGGGGTCACACCTGTTCTTGCAATCTTGGCCGAGACATTTAGATCTTTGAATGCATGTAGGAGGGCCGGTGAGGGCAGATTTATAGGGTGCGCGCAGTTGTTGTTAACTTGGTTCCACAGTCATTTCTAGAAGGTGGATAAGGTTTCTTATCGGGTTTTCTCTAGGAATTACTCCCCATTAAAGGAGATAGTGGCCACGCCAAGAAGGGATGACATATCAGAGGAAAATTGGATAGTGCTCCTCTAAAATCTCTAGGAAAAAGACGTCGAGTGGAGAGCTCCTTGGTTGATTCCCGACGAAATTCTTTACCGATGTAGGAGTTTTGACTGGATCCCTTTGCTTGGGATTTGGGGAGCCGTTGGGTATGCTCCTTTACTCGTATTGAGGCAATACAGATCAAGACAGTTTATACCGGCCACGTATGGGCTAGCTCAATGTGAGTTTTCGTACAGGAGAGATAACTACAAGAAAAGGGTAAAGGAGATTTCTAACGCTTGGAATCAGACTCGTCGAATGAAAAGGCCGGCCGTAGGTTCAATGACAACTCTCGAGTACAGTGGATGGTGGAGTAAAAGAATTAATGATAATATACCCGGGCCGAATTTAGAAGGCGTTCGACCGTTGGAAGAGTACTTACAAGTGATCCCGTCAGAATTAAAAATCATAAAGCAAGACTTCGAGATGAGGAATTTGGAACTTGAAAAGAAGATAGAATAATTGAAGGAAGAAAAGATGCATTTAAGGTTAGATGCTAATGTTCAAAAGCTAGAGGTCGAGAATTAAGGAAAGGAAAGAATAAAGTCGAGGAAGACCTGAATAGTTTGAAGACAGATTACAAGAAATTGCGTCTATCGATGAGAACCGCCGAATTGGGAAAAATGTCGGAGTAATAGCGACAAGAGATCCAAGAAGAAAGAACCAAAGACGATCGGTGAGAGAGAAAATTCCAGGAGGCTCAGGCATAGAAAGAGGCCTTAGAAAGGAGTTTGTTAGAAAACTAAAATGGCAAAATAGAATTAAAGGGTAGAGTGGCAGAACTTGAAAAATTACTTCATCAGTATAGAAATCGTAATTCTGCGGTTGAGTTGAGGGAAAGTTTGAACAAGATTGAAGAAATGATAGGAAAGATAGAAGAATTAGAGTCTACATTACAAAACTGTGAGCTCCGGGTAGAGCTTCTTGAGGTAAGTGAGGTATATTGGAAGGAACAGCTTCACCATTCTCAGAATAAAGTTAGGAACAGAGATTACATTATGGGCGAGGCTGTGGCTCAAATTCGGGAGGTAGCCGATCATTTACAGACCTTAGCAATTCAGGCTGACATGCTAAGCGTGAAGTATGAGCTAGAATCAGATCGAGGTCAAGAGTTAGCTTCTTTGCTTAGGAAAGTTAAAACTTTGAGCATTAGGGCAAAGCCATATTTGTAATCTATTTTATGTAAAGAATTTTGTTTTCTAGTAAAGTTTTCTAAATGAAATTGAATCAGAATCGACGCATTTTTACATTCATTTCATGCATTCGCATTACATCATATCATGTGCATTTAAATTTCATGGAAAGACCCTAATTGGTTAAAATCATTTCAGAGTTAATCTGGAAACTAACAAAAACTTACCAACCAAACATCATTACGGTACCCGAGCAAAGACAAAAGACATGGATCAAAGATTGGAAAAACTTGAACAACTCCAAAAGGAGATGCAAGATCAATTACAATTACAAATGCAAGAGCAACTGGCTAAAATCCAGCAAGACATGATGGACCGAATGTTGGAGTCTCAAAGAAATATGATGACTCAGTTGACCCAACTGCTGACTGGAGGAATAGATAAAGGAAAGGGCCCCATGGTTAATGCTGAAGAAGATAATGAGGAACCTCTCTATCCTCCGGGTTTTACTCTAACAAATACGTAGACATAACCTGAGGTGTACCCTCGAAGAACATTCGTCACAATTAAGCCTCAACAATTTCAGGATGGTGTTTCGGTACCAATGAACTTTCAAGCTGGATCAGGTTCTAACCCAGGGGATAACCCAACTAATCCTGTTATCCCTGACCTTGATGAAGTGGCAGAAAAGGAAAGGGCAAGGACAAGGACAGAATTGCCAAAGCAGTTAGAGGACCGATGTAAATGGCTGGAGGAAAAGTTCAAGGCAATGGAAAACATTGATAGTCAGCATGGAATCGATGCTAAGGATCTGAGTTTGGTCCCAGATTTAGTGCTTCCCTACAAGTTCAAAATGCCAGAATTCGAAAAGTACAATGGGACCAGTTGCCCCGAAGCTCACATCACCATGTTTTGCAGACGGATGACCGGGTATGTTAACAACGATCAACTACTAATACATTGCTTCTAGGACAGTCTGGTGGGAGCAGCATCCAAATGGTACAACCAATTGAGCCATACTAGGATTGGTTCCTGGAAGGACTTGGCACAAGCATTCATGAAACAGTATAGTCATGTGACGGATATGACTCCTGATAGAATTACTTTACAAAACATGGAGAAAAAATCAAGTGAGAGTTTCAGACAATATGCACAGAGATGGAGGGAAATTGCCATACAAGTTCAGCCGCCGCTCCTAGAAAAAGAAACTACGATGCTCTTTATCAACACTCTAAAAGCCCCGTTCATCACTCATATGATAGAAAGTGCTACAAAAAGTTTTTCAGACATAGTGATGACTGGCGAAATGATCGAGAATGCGATAAGAAGTGGAAAGATAGATGCAGGAGAGAGTAACAAAAGGTCAACCTCGAGGAAAAAGGAAAACGAGGTGAACAACGCAAGTACATATAACAAGGGTTACTCAAAATCGATTACTGTAAATCAGCCAAGAACGGTGGCTACGGGTCAACAAGGTTTATCAAGGCAGGAGTCCACCACAAAGCAAAACATTGAGAAGCTCCAATTTACGCCAATCCCAATGACATATAGGGAGTTGTATCAAAGTTTGTTTGATGCACAGGTGGTATCCCCTTTTTACCTAAAACCATTACAACTTTCATACCCTAAATGGTACGATGTAAACGCTCAATGTGACTACCATGCAAGAATTTCGGGGCATTCAATAGAAAACTGCACTGCCTTTAAGAAAGTAGTTGAAAGACTTATTAAAATGGGCATTGTAAAATTTGATGATGCACCTATTGCCGAAAATTCGCTACCCAATCACACTGATAATGGGGTAAATGCGATAGATGGAAAGGTGGGGAGAAGAATCAAGACCGATATTGCAGAAGTAAAAACTCTTTGAGATGGGTCTGGATGGAGATGGTAAAAAGGGGGTTGAGCATTTCGGATCCTGAAAGGAGTTGTGAAAACACGAGGAACTACTGTGAGTTCCATCATGAAGAGGGGCACAAGATACAAGAATACGTAGAATTCAGAGCCTTGGTGCAAGGTCTGATGGATAATAAAGAGATAGAGTTCTATGAAGAAGTTAAAGAAGAAGGAAGCATATGTGCGTCAGAATCAACAATGAAAGTCCCAAAAGTTAACCATCCTGTGGTCATCATTTCGCGACCTAAAAACAATAAAGCTGGAGTACAGATGACGCCAAAGATCATAATTCAAAAACTGGCAGTCTTCTCTTATCAGGTTAGCAAAAGGGTCCCCTGGAATTATGATATTAACGTGACAATCCTGGGAAAGGAGAACTGAGTCAGTGCTTCAAAAGAGGATCAAGATGTAGGTTCTCATACGCGTAGTGGAAGGCGTTACGATTTGATAAATGCCCGAGCAGAACCCGTAAAAGGAAAGACCCTGATGGTGGAGTAAAAAAAGGAAAAAGCAGTCAGACCTGAGCCGCTTGTTAATGAGCCAGTAAAAGAGGATGAAGTTAAAGAATTCCTGAAGTTTTTGAAGCACAGCGAGTATAGTGTTGTGGAACAGTTGCATAAACAACCAGCTCGCATATCTATACTAGCCTTACTCTTGAGTTCAGAGGTACATCGAAGTGCATTAATGAAAGTGCTGAACGAGACGTACATGGCCAATGACATCTCTGTCAATAAACTGGATCGACTGGTTAATAACATAAGTACCGATAACTTCATCTTCTTTAACGATGATGAAATACCACTAGGGGGTATGGGATCCACTAAAGCTCTGCACATTACTACCCGATGCAAAGGGTACACATTGCCAGGGGTTCTGATCGACAATGGATCGGCACTGAACGTATTGCCCCTATCCACATTTAATAGGTTGCCTGTGGATAGCTCACACATGAAGTTACGCTAGAATATATTGAGGGCATTTGATGGCACAGAAAAGGGGGGTCATGGGAAGAATCGAAATACCTCTGTTGATTGGCCCAACTACCTATGAGGTGGACTTCCTAGTAATGGATATCAAGCCCTCCTAAAATTTTTTATTGGGAAGACCTTGGATACATTCGGCAGGGGTCGTGCCTACGTCGCTACATCAGAAGTTAAAGCTAGTATCAGAAGATTGGCTGGTGACGATAAATGCCGAAGAAGATATTATCGCGGACGTAACCAGTGATGCACCGTACTTGGAGGCAAATGATGAGGCAATTGAATGTTCTTTCCGTTCTTTGGAGTTTGTGAATGCAACATTCATTACTGAGAGGAACCGGATTCCAGTGCCAAAAATATCCAAGGCTACCAGGATGGGATTACAACTGATGGTAGGAAAGGGAGCCTTACCCAAAAAAGGACTAGGGAGACATCTTCAGGGAAGAGTTGAGGCTCCAATACTGAAGGATAAGCATGACCGCTTTGGCTTAGGGTACAAGCCAGATGCGAGACAAAGAAGGAAGGAACCGAAAAAGAGGCAAGAAAGAAGAAGGGCACGCGTGAGTGGGGAAGAAATCAAATGGGAACCAATGATATTCCCCCACATATCCAAAACTTTCATATCGGGAGGGATTATTCATCCCGAGCGAAGGACGCCAAGGAAAGAAAGCGTTGAAGAAATGTCGAGAAATGTTCACATCAATGCCATACATGAAGAAACAACTGAAGGGGGGACCTTGTCAGATATCCGCCCTTATGAACCTGGGTGTGTTCTGAACAATTGGACTGCAGAAGAAATTCCTGTAGTTTTTAGAGCTTACACAGAGTAATGTTCAAAACACACTTGCTGCTTTAAGCCTAGAAGCAATAAGAGTTCCTTTGTGAAATAGGCTTATGTCCAAACATCATTATGAAATACATATTTGATATCATTTTGAGTAAATATTCTCTCATTCTTTTAGATTCTTTCATTCTTTCTATACAAGTAATTATGTTAGATTCTTTCATTCCTTGGACCTTTCTTCCAAATCATTCTTTCATCTCATTCATAATTATACCATACAAATAATTATTCTTAAATTCATTCGTTCTTTGTATATTCCTTTGTACCTGCAACATGTTCTTGGATATCAACGACATGAGTAGCGCTGCTAAGGAATTAGCACCTCCTTTTGAGTAAAACATGTGTTTAGAGGGATCCCAGGACTTTGAAGATGACATAGACTGTGGCTTATCTCCGGATTTGTTAAGAATGGTAAAACAAGAGGAAAAACAAATTCTGCCTCATGAAGAGACAGTAAAGATTGTGACCTTGGAAGAAAGAAAGGTAGTGAAAATTGGAACGTGCATAACCGAAGGAACGAAGCGAGACCTCGTAGAGTTACTTTAAGAATTCAAAGATATCTTCGCGTGGTCATACCAAGATATGCCTGGGTTAAGCACTGACATTATTGTACACCGCCTCCCCATAAAAGAGGATTGCTGGCCGGTTCAGCAGAAGCTTCGGAGAATGAGGCCTGACATTGTGCTTAAAAAAAAGAGGAAGTCAAGAAGCAGTTTGAGGCCGAATTCTTGAAGGAAGTCAAATACTCAGAATGTGTAGCCAACATTGTGCCTGTCCCTAAGAAAGATGGGAAGGTACGAATGTGTGTAGATTATAGAAACTTAAATAAGGCCAGCCCGAAAGACAATTTCCCCTTGCCTCACATTGATATTCTAGTAGACAATACGGCAGGCTATTCACTGTTTTCCTTCATGGATGGCTTCTCGGGATACAATCAGATAAAAATGCATCCTGAAGACATGGAAAAGACTACCTTCATAACCTTTTGGGGTACATTTTTTTATAAGGTGGTGCCATTTGGGCTGAAAAATGCAGGAGCGACATATCAAAGGGCCATGGTCACCTTGTTCCATGATATGATACAAAAAGAAATCGAAGTTTATGTCGATGATATGATCGCAAAGTTCCGAACAGAAATGGAACACATCCAAGTTTTGAAGAAGTTATTCTTGAGACTGAGGAAATTTCAATTAAAGCTCAATCCAACAAAATGTACTTTTGGAGCTAGATCAGGAAAATTGTTGGGCTTCGTAGTCAGCAAGAAAGGAATTGAGATTGACTCAGACAAAGTCCGGGCTATACAAGAATTGCCTCCGCCGCGCACTCAAAAATAAGTTTGAGGTTTCCTTGGAAGGCTAAATTACATTGCTCGGTTCATTTCACAATTAACCGAGAAATGTGATCCCATATTTTGTCCTCTTAAGAAACACAATCCAGGCGTATGGGATGATGAATGGCAGAAAGCTTTTGATAAGGTTAAACAGTACTTGTCAAGTCCTCAAGTATTGTCACCTCCATGCCCAGATAGGCCATTAATACTGTATTTGACAGTGTTTAATAACTCTATGGGATGTGTGCTGGGTCAACATGATGATTCGGGAAGAAGAGAAAAGGCGATATACTACCTCATTAAGAATTTCACTGAGTGTGAAATGAAATATTCGCCAATTGAGAAATTGTGTTGTGCCTTGATTTGGACAACTCGGAGGTTGAGGCAATACATGCTATACCATACGACCTGGCTAAAAGTTGGACCCTCTAAAATATATGATGGAGTCAACTGCTTTGAATGGAAGGATGGCTAGATGGCAAATTCTGCTCTCTGAATTTGACATAGTTTATGTGAGCCAAAAAGCCGTGAAAGGAAGCGCGATGAGTGCATTTTTACGGCGCAGAACTCAAGAAGATTATGAGCCTCTGAACTTTGACTTCCCCAATGAAGAACTAATATATGTGGCAGCTACTGAAGAAGACGCTACAAAAGATCACCTTTGGAAATTGAACTTCGACGGAGCATCAAATGCTGTAGGTAATGGAATTGGGGCAGTCTTGGTATCCCTAAATAGAGATCATTATCCATTCACATGCAAATTGGATTTTGATTGTACAAATAATATGGTAGAATATGAAGCATGTATCATGGGGCTCCGTGCAACCATAAAACGCAAGATTAGAGCGTTGGAAGTATATGGAGATTCTACACTGGTGATCTACCAACTGAAAGGTGAATGGGAGACAAGAGACCCTAAATTGATCAATTATTGAAGGATAGTTCTAGGGTTGATTGAGGAGTTTGATGATATTACTTTCAATTATCTCCCACGAGACGAAAACCAGATGGCAGATGCTTTGGCTACTTTGGCTTCCATGATCAAAGTGAGCAAACAAGAGGATGTAAAACCCATTCAAATGAGTATTTACGAGGCCCCAGCTCATTGTTACAACGTGGAGGAAGAAGAAAGAGATGATCACCCCTGGTACCACGATATATTATGATACGTGAGAAATCGTGAATACCCTGATCAGACAACCGAGAATGATAAAAGGACATTGAGAAGACTAGCCTGTGACTATGTTTTAGACGGGGAGATCCTGTACAAAAGAAGAAAGGATCAGGTACTATTGAGATGTGTGAACGCTGTTGAAGCTAAGAAAATTCTGGAAGAAGTCCACGAGGGTGTTTGTGGAACACATGCTAATGGTTTCACAATGGCTAGACAAATTATGAGATTCGGGTACTATTGGTCTACCATGGAGGGAGACTGCATCAATTATGCTAAGAGATGTCACAAATGCCAAATTTATGGAGACAAAATTCATGTTCCTCCTTCGCCTTTGCATGTTATGACTTCCCCATGGCCTTTCTCTATGTGGGGCATGGATGTCATTGGGACGATCTCACCAAAAGTTTCAAATGGGCATCGATTCATCTTTGTAGTCATCAACTATTTCACCAAGTGGGTAGAGGCTGCTTCGTATGCCAGTGTTACTAAGTCGGCAGTCAGCAGATTCCTAAAAAATGAAATCATATGTCGATATGGAATGCCTGAGAGGATCGTATCTGACAATGCATTAAACTTGAACAACAGCACGATAGCGAAGGTCTGCAGTCAATTCAAAATCAGACACCACAATTCATCACCGTATCATCCAAAAATGAATGGTGCAGTGTAAGCAACCAATAAAAACATTAAGAAGATCGTGGGGAAAATTGATGAAACTTATAAAGATTGGCACGAGAAGTTACCATTTGCTCTCTATGCTTATCGAACGTCTATCAGAACTTCCACCGGGGCAACGCCTTTCTCATTGGTTTATGGAATGGAGGCAGTTTTACCCATTGAAGTAGAGATACCTTCGAGTTTTGTCAGAGCTAAAGTTAGATGAAGCAGAATGGATCCAGTCTCGATATGATTAGTTGAACTTTATTGAGGAAAAGAGGCTAAGGGCTATTCTTCAGGGTCAGATGTACCAAAAACGAATGATGCGAGCTTATGAAAAAAAGGTTCGCCCAAGAGAATTTCACGAGGGGGACCTGGTATTGAAAAAGAACCTCCCCATACAAAAAGATTTCAGAGGGAAATGGATGCCAAATTGGGAAGGACCTTATGTGGTAAAAAAGGCTTTCTCCGGAGGAGCACTGATTTTGACCGAAATGGATGGGAAAAACTTGCCCAATCCTGTAAATTCGGATTCAGTCAAGAAGTACTATACTTAAAGAGGAAAAGAGGCCAAAGTGAAAACCTGCAAAGGGCGCTTTCAGACCTTCTTAAAAAAAACGGAGAGGCCAAGGTGAAAACCTGCAAAGGGCGCTGATCACTGTAAATCGGAGTTTTAAAATTTATAAAAGACTGATCGAACCTGGAAACCAACTCTGACAACTATTAAAGGCAAGTGCACCTATCGAACAGTAGTATAGTTTAGGCAAGACCGGATTATCGAACCCAAAGGAACTAAAAGTACCAATACTCACCGTCTTTTTATTATTTAGCCTTAATATAAAGTGATGGTTGTTAAACTAAAACTAATCTACTTACTAAGCTAAGACGCAAAGACAAAAAGAATGAATTCGGGAAATAACTTTTGGAAAAACTCAGTTGACTCAAGCGATACCCTTAGGAAAAATTCACCTAGACTTCACTTGTTATCTAACCTTGAACCATATGATTTATTTACTTAGTTTGATCCGTGAGACTCCCTAACGTATATTAAACCCTCTCTCGAGGCGAATAACGTCTAACCCTAGGTTAATTAGTGGAACTCTCGTTCGCTTATAATAACCCCCTAGAATAGCAGTAAATCGATCTGTGGACTCCCATATTAGGTTTCACCCTAATCCGGTAAAATCTCGTCACCCTATCTCTAGGCGTGCGATCAACTCCGCTTAATTATGTTGGATCTACTCTTAGGCAGGGTCTATTCCTCCTCCACCTAAGCACATTAGATTTGGATTAAGTTTACACAATTAAGAACAGACTAAGTTATTATCATATAATTCAAAAATCAAATAACAAGATTCATCATAGGTTTCATCCCCTTCGGGTATCCGAAGGTTTAGTTCATAAAAATAAAGGAAGACATCTCAAGAGAAAAGATAACACAAAACATAAGAAATCCCTAAAACCCCCTGAAGGAATTGAAGAGGAGATCCTCCGTCTTGAGTAGAATTTCGGCTTCTTGAGATGGATCAACTGGCTATCTTCGAGTGATTCCCACAAATCTGACCTTTTCGGCTTGGCTTTTTAGCCTAGCTTTCCGCCCCCCTTTCAGCTGGTACCTAGGGTGTATTTATAGGCTCTTGAAACACTTTTCTTTCTCCCTAAGTATCCTTTCCCGAATGAAATTGCTTTTCTCCACGGCAGAGGCACGGCCATGGCACACGCCCGTGTAAATCGTGGTCAGGCCGTGTTTGAAACTGTTGAATGAGGCACGACCGTTTAGGTCGTGGTAAGGCCGTGTTCTAGTAGGGATGGTGGCACGGCTGTGTGGCTTGAATTCCAGGCCGTGCTGATTTCATGATTTGGCTCATTTGTCCTGTTTTAAGCCCGTTTCTCATTCTTTTCGTCATTGGGTGCTTTCCTGAGTATAAGACATGAAAAGAAAGGATTAATAGCACATTTTTACATAAATTGGGGCTTAAATCATGCAAAAGCATACTAAATGTGGGTTTAGAATATGTTACTTTTACGGTTTATCAGGCGCCTTGAGACCAAAGGGGTTTTGAGTCGAAAACCCGAAAAGGGCAGCTCAAATTGTGATCAAAGATGGGGCATGCGGTGATCTTGCTATACCTGAATTAACTAAGAGAGGGTATGCAACATCTGGGGGCATCGACAAAGTACTCTAGATCTCCTAAACACATATTGAGCTTAAAATGGTCTTCAAAAAGTTCGTACAGAGAAGCTCAGGCTGCGATATCTGGGGCACCTATTTTTTCCCCTCACCATTTTGTATTCTAGCAATGTTTGCTTTCTTTAATTAACCCATTCTTTTCAGATTTTGCTCCTGATAAATTTTAGTTTTGTCCATCATTATGATCATTTTCAAGCATTTTGCAATGATTAATGAACTAATAATACTTTCACAAAAGGAGTTTCGCATATTACTCTAGAAACTTCTAAATAGTACGGGAACTTGAAACAGGACTATTGTTTAGAACTCACCAAGCCTAAGGGTTGGAAATATTTGAGAAAGAAACTCTAAATAGTGACTGTTTCTTTGATTTTCTCACAAAAATATCAATTTGAACAAGAAGAGCGAGGATATTACGTCGGTGATACAACCTTGAAGAACAATGAGCGATGACAACCCAGACATTAAGAAAGGGATCATTCTCATGACATTCTGCACTCATGCAAATATCATACATTAAACATCTAGTTAGGAGCATTCGATTCATTCTGATCATTGCATCTTAATCATTATGCATAAGCATAGGTCCATAAAATCGATTCTACAGGTTATGTCCCCCAGAGGACGGTGTAGCAAGATCGGTGAATCCACAAGTCCTATACCTCTGAAGTTGCAGTAGGTCGGATCAAATTTATCATGGCGAATCTTATCCCCCTGAATTTACAATGGAGTAGATTGAAGCTATTAACCTTATCTCCCTGAAGTTGCAGTGGAGCAAGTTGAAGAGAGCGAATCTTATTTCCCTGGCGTTGCAGTGGAACAGATTGAAGCTACAAGTTATGAGCCTTATCTCCCTGAAGTTGCAGTGGAGCAGGAAAACACACAAACCGTATCTCCCTGAAGTTACAGTGGAGCAGGTTGAAATTACCAATTCTTATCTCCCTGAAGTTGCAGTGGAGCAAGTTGAAGATAGTGAATTTTATTCCCCTGAAGTTGCAGTGGAACAGATTAAAGCTACGAATTACAAGTCATATACCTCTGAAGTTGCAGTAGGTCGGATCAAATCTATGACGGTGAATCTTATCTCCCTGAAGTTGCAGTGGAACAGATTGAAGCCACCAGCCTTATCTCCCTGAAGTACAGCGGAGCAGACTGTAGACAGCGAATCTTATTTCCCTGGCGTTGCAGTGGAACAGATTGAAGCTACAAGTTACGAGCCTTATCTCCCTGAAGTTGCAGTGGAGCAGGAAAACACACAAACCTTATTTCCCTGAAGATGCAGTGGAACAGATTGAAGCTACAAATTATGGCGAATCTTATCTTCCTGAAGTTGCAGTAGAGTAGATTGAAGCCACTAGTTATAAACCTTACCCCCCTGAGGTTGCAGTGAAGCAGTTGCGGTGGAGTAGATTCAAGCTACAAGTCTTATCTCCCTGAAGTTGCAGTGGAGCGGATCAAGGCACCAATTCCTATACCCCTGAAGATGCAGTGGGAAAGAAAGAGGCTACTTGAAAGAAAGAAGCACCAAAAAGTCAAGATTCGGCAAGACTAGGAAAAATTGGCCCTTTTAAGGTCTTTGCTCCGTTCCCATTACACGACAACGAGTAAAGAGGGGCAGCTGTAGTGGGCCAATTTAGCCTGAGGCCCATAAGAAAATAAAACCCAAAATTTAACACAAAAAAATAACAGTCCAAATTTTACAGTCTAGTCCATTAGAATTAAAACAAAAATAAACACAAAAACCCAATAATAAAAGTCCAGGTACAGTTTACATAGGCCCAAGCTAATTACAGCGGCCCAATGTTGAACAGGCCCGAGTGACCAAAAATTTGATTACGGTTTCAGAAACCCTAAAGGTTTCTAGAACCTCCTGGCACCGCAGCCCCCATGCCAGCCATGCGTTCGGGCTTCCACATCACCCCACGAACGGCTTCTTCCTCCGTACGATGGTTTTGCCTGCAAAAAGAAACAAAACAGCAAAAAATGGCCAGCAAGTGATAACAGAAATCCAAGGCTTTTTGTATTTTTTATTATTATTTATTATTTATTCTTTAAATCGGCTATAAAAAGGGGCCGAAGATAATATGTAAAGGTTACAATTTTTTTATGAATACAAATCGAAAAAATCAAAGAATACAGAGTTTTTTTAAGGTATCATTGGACTTTGATCTATTTATTCAAGTATTAAATATAAAAGAATAGTGAAAACGCTGTTGGGTAGGGATTTTACCTTCTTTTTTCTAGCGATCGGAGAAACTGAATCCGAGGAGTCACCTGTCTTTGCTTGGGATTTCGGGGTGGGATTTGGTTATTCGGTGTCTAGATCTATGTTTAGGGCGCTTTAAAGGACCGAAATAGTCGTTTTTGGGTCTCCGACCACCGCGCACGACGACAGACGGTGGCGGAGCACGGCGGCTCGATGACAGAGTTAGGCCAGAACTCCGAGAGCTTTCAGAGAGTTTTTTTGGGGTTTTTTTAGAAATGGTGGAAAAAAATGATTTTAGCCTTATTTTTTTTATATTTAAAGCCAATTTATGCGACGTCGTTTTGGAGTGGGTCATTAAGACCTAAAACGGCGTCGTTTCATGGCTAAGATCCGCGCGTTGACCCGACCTGGGGAGGATCCGCGTGTTTTTTGAAATTGGTATTATTACCAGTTTGGTCCCTCCGCTTTTTTATGGTTTCACAATTAAGTTATTTTTTATTCTTAATTTTGACCCTACATTTTGTTTCGGTTTCAATTGGGTCCCCATTTGAACAGTGTCGTTTTGGGGGTAGGGTGAAATTGCCCAGTTAGTCCCTCCTTCATGGCGCGCGTTTTAATTGAGTCCCCCTTTTCTTTTTATTTCTGATTTTTCCCCCAGACTTCTGTTTTAAGTTTCAATTTGGTCCTTTCTTTTATTTCTTTTGTTATTTTTGATATTTTCTTATTAATTTATTATTATTATCATTATTTTTTATTTTTGTTTACTTGTTTTTATTATTGCATTAATAAATTAATTAATTTTAATATTACTACTATTATTCTTACTATTATTTTTAATATTATTATTATTATTTCTACTATTAACATATTATTATTACTATTATTATTAATGTTATTATTAACATATTATTAATTAACTTTGTTATTATTACTGTTATTTCCATAATATTTATTTGCTTAATATTTTTAAATACACTTATTCATTTATCATCTTATTACTTATTTATTTATATCTTTCTATATATATATATTTAAAACCTCAAAATTTATTATTATTATTAATGCCACCATCATTATTATTAACATTATGTTTTTTTCAATTTGAGTTACGCTATACTTGTTTATTTATTTGTTTAATATTAATCCTTTAGTTCTAAATTTTTAGTTCTTTTTAATTATTATTTTTCGTGTATTTTGACTTGTTATTTTATCCTCGTCCTTTATATTTTCATGCATTAATACATTTATTATTAGCCTGTTATGCATATTAGTACCGTAATTCATCTTTTTTTACATTTTACTATAAAATCGTGTTACATTAATCTTTGTCCAATACAAATTTTTTTCATTAAGCAATTTTTTGTAATTCGAGATTCGAGAAATCGTACCCTAACTTACTGGGTTTCGATTTTTTCTCATCGAGCCTAAAGAGCCGATTATCTTTTTTTAAAAATCAAAGCGTATAGTTAAATAAAAGCTTATTCTCGGGAATTCAAAAATTTTGTATCCTAACTCACTGGATGTGACATTTTGTTATCTCGGGGTAAGGATTTCTAAAAATAAAGGCAATATTCTGTATTTGGAATTTTGAGAAATTGTGCCCTAACTTACTGGGTTCTGATTTTTCATTTGACCCAAATAACCGAATATCCTTCTTAAACTTAAATGCATGAGTTTTAAAAGTCAAAAGACAAGCTTAGTTTCAAGGATTTGAAATGTCGTATCCTAACTCACTGGGCGTGACATTTTACTTCTTCGAAATAAGAGGGTCTTAGCATCCAATTTAATCTATTCAAGTTTTCTTTTTAATAAAGAGGACCGTATTTTAAAATCTTTACAAATTTTCGACATTAAGACGTTAATTAATCAATTAGGTACCAATTTTGGGCGTTACGAGGGTGCTAATCCTTCCTAAATGCGTAATCGACTCGAACCCGTTTTCTCGAATTTTGTAGGCCAAAATTATTGTTTTAATAAATCAAAATGTTTTAATGATCAATCTCAAGGTGATCTAATCACACCTCGAAAAAAGATTGGTGGCGACTCCAATTTCGTTTTTAAAGTCGACCCCGTTTTTCAACGAAAAAAATGGTTTCGACACTAAGTATAAATAATAAAAGAAAAGAAAAGAAAGGCATTTTTCATCCATCTTCTTCAACATTACGAAACGAAACAAAAAGAATAGGGTTTCATGCTTCAATTTTTTAGTCATTCAATTGGTATGTTCAATTTAGTCATTTGCTTGTAATTTCTATGTTATTGACATTATGAGAGCTTGATTTAGCTAACCCATATATCAATTTGCAAAACTGTTAAAGTTTCTAAAAATTTCCATTGTTGAATTCTTGAAGAAATTGGTGTTAAATTGTTAGATTTTAAGGTTAGATATGAAAAAGGACAAGATTGTAAAGTATAATTGCTAGTTTTTGAACATAGGGACTAAAGTTTGTAAATTTTGAAAATGATGTTAAATTTCTATAATTATTGATAATAGAGGGTTATAGAAGGATGTAATTGAGATAAGTTTTGAAATCGAAGATCAAATTTGAAAGTTATGACAATTTTGATTTTAGGAACTAAATTGAATAAAATGCAAAACTTCAGGAGGCATTCAGAAAATGAAATTGAACTAATATATATAATATAAAAATATAATATGCTTGAAACTGATAAATTGAATTGAATTATTATATAGATCAAAAATTGAACCAAATCAGAAATAATTGGGGAAAAGACAAAATTATGAATAGTCCTTGAAGTTCAACTTGTTTGTTGATTTAACTAGGTAAGTTCATATTGTATGATTGTATTTCAATTGTTGTATGTTTGATTTATGAATTTGTGTATGTTTAGTAGTAGTTTGAAATGTTTGCAATTTGGTACAAAAGATGAGATATGGACTAAATTGTAAAGAATTGATAAATTGAATATGATGAATTGTAATTTGAGATATTAGATCAATTGATGGCTGATCATGATTGATTGAATCATATTGGTATGGATTTGATTGGTTTTTGAGATAGATGATTAAATTGAATAAAATTAAAAATAATGTAACTTTGTGAAATTGGCTTAAAACTAATATGATTCATGCTATGTTATGTATGAATTGATATCTTGATTGATGAATTGATGATATTGAGATCTATAATATGGGAAGTCGAACTTATAAAGAAATTGGATTGTTGGATACCCTATTAACTGTTTGGGCAGAGTCGGATATAATTGACATGCCATAAGATAGATAGTGTAGAGGTTACTTCGACTACGTGTCGATGAGTACTGGGTACAACTTTTACTTCAGTTATATTAATGAACACAGGATGCAAACTATTTACTTCAGAATTGTCTGATGAGGCATTGGGTGCCAAATTGGTGTGTTGGTTGAATCTGTGTATCCGTTCCAGTCCAAGTCAGGTTAATAAAGGTATAAAATGTAATACTTGATAAATGATATATAAATTAGATTGATAATGTAGCTTGGTAATACAAAGCTGATTTATGATATATGAATATCGGTAGCATGAGAAACATCATGCGAACCGGATATACGAGCCCGGAGGGCCGATATGGAAATATGGCGAATCTATAAATTTGATTCAGAATTCGAAAAATGAAACGGAATAGTGGTTGTCATTAAATTGAACTTGGATGTATTATTGATAAATAAATGAAATGGTATGAAATTGCTATAAAATTGATTAAATGTTTATTGATTAAGTGAATGGCATTGAAATGTGATTATAAGTGGATTGAAATATTACATGTTTGAATCACTATATGATATGATATATGTTGAACTCACCTTGTTGAATTGTGATTGACATGTTTAGGCAATTTTTGTCAAGCTAGTAGCTTATCGTATTAAATTGTGAATCAAGGTAAGTTAACATTTAATGCCTATGAACTTACTAAGCATTCGATATGCTTACCCCATTGTTTTCCTTTTCCTTGTAGATCACCAGCTTGCGGTACGTGTCACGTGGATCGTCGAAAAGCTCACACTATCCTGATATTGATTTGGTAGTCTTTTAATCATTTTGAAGCTTGTTCTGTGGCATGTATATAGGTGTATATGTATGCTTTGGTTACTTGATGTGACATTGTGGGTGGCTTTAAAATAGTATGTTTGAGAATGAAATGGTATAGGTAAAATGATTGTAACACCTCAAACCCTGGCTAGACGTTATGGCTGAATCTAGGAGTGTTACGATGAAGGGTTTTAAAACACATCCTTTACGTTAAAAATTTACGTATTATTTGTTACCAAAAAGAGTCCACATTTTTGGAAAAGCTCGCTTTTATATTCCTTATTAAAACCGTTATTGTTGTTCTTTAAAGTTAACAAAAATATTTGCAGCGGAAGTTTGAAAATCGTTTTAGTCGAAACCACGCTCGTGTTTTCAAAAAATATTTGTTCGCGTAAAACCAAAATTTTGTCAAACCATCATAGTTTAGAAATCAGAAACGCATCTAAACCAAAAATTCAAAACAAACAATCCAAAAGTCTAGAGAATCCAAAAATTACAAAACTCTCTCGAAAACTAGAAATTTAAGTAAAACCATTAGATAATAAATAATAAAATAATAGTTTTCCGACTAGTAGTCACCGCTGAGCCTCTGTCGCACCGACCCGCCTATGATTGAGGATTACCTGAACAAAACAGATAAACAGATGTGAGTTTTCGTAAACTCAGTGTGTAACCCAACAGAGATAGTCATGCAAATAAACACAGAATTCTCGTATGCAGAACATATACAGATTTAGACTTAAGTCCTTACAGAAACAAATGTATGAATCAAATAATCAGAACAGATATACAGAACCCTACCCCCATCCTCTACACACCATCTCCAACCATCTCATCACACCATGTGGGGTATAAAACGCCCACCCATCCCTACAGACCATATAGTATCTATACGACACATAACATAATAGTATACAGACAAGCTACCAGAAAATAGGTGAAAGGTCGTCGTACTGAACACTTCCTCCACATATACGAATCTCACCCCATATGCAAATACATAAATCAAATAACAGAAAAACATAAATAACATGCCTCGCATGCTCGTGTACAGATATCTTACATGCTTATACAGTACAATCAGACATACATATCAGTTTTCCTACTCAGATTAGTCTATCAGAATTACAGATCTCATACCATAGGGTTTGGTTAGCCCTTATCGACCTTACGAAAGGGCCACAATCGATTGGAACGACTCATGTGATGTAATAGCTCAGTTTTCAGTGGTGACGAAAACAGTGGTGTCGAAACCATTTTTATTTTTTTTTAAACAAACGGGGATCGAATTTAAAAACGAAATGGAGTCGCCACCAACCCTTTTCTTGTTTAGGTGTGATTGGATCACCTTAAAAAAATTTGGTCTACGAAATAAAAAAACAGGTTCGGGAGTCGGTTACGCACGAGGAAGGATTAGCACCCTCGTACGCCCAAAACTGGTACCAAATTGATTAACTAATGTCCTTATGTCGAAAATTAGAAAAAATTAAAATGTAATTCCTTTTGAAAAATGTTTGATTAATTTAAGTTGGAATTTAAGATTTTCTCGTTCCGAAGGAATAAAACACCATATCCAACACGCTAGGATATGACATCTTAAACCTCGAAACCAAGGTCATCTCACAATTTCCAAATCATGCGATTAAAAGGGTATTTAATTATTTAGTCAAATGAAGAATTGAAACTCAGCACGTTAGGGCACAATTCCTCGAATTTCCAAACATCAAATATTGCTTTGTTTTAAAAACTTTTAAATAAGCGATTTTAAAATCGACTCAAAATGCTTTTATTGAATCACTATTCGATAATGAGAAACAAAATATAATATCGAGCATGGAATAATAATATGTGAATACAACTTTGTACAAATGGATGACAAGAATAATAATATGAACATACAATTCAAAATATACAAAAACAATAATCTCACAATTCCTATTTTGAAAATACCAACATTATTAATCAAGAAACAATAAAAGCTAAAATATATCTAATTAAAAAATGAATTAAAATAAAATATGGCAAGACTTCAAACGTGGATGGATAAAATTAAAAGAATAATATAAACGACGGGAAATTTGGAGTCAATATGATATAAAAGCAATTTAAGAACTATTAAATAAATGAAAATTTACAAATAAACAACACACGATAGAGTTTGAAATAGATTTAAAAAACGAAGATGAAAATAACTAGTACATGAAATAATAATATAAATGAAATAAGTATTATAAAAAAAGAAATTCAAAGTAGATAATATACAAAATAATATATGTTAATCCACAAAAAATTACATTTATGAAATAAAAAAAAACCCAATATAAATAATTTATATATATGAAAATAATAATATATAAAGGTTTTTTAAATAAACATAAATATATAATAAAATAGGGACTTAGAAGGAAATATATTATATAAATAAGTAAATTTAAAAATATACATATACACATAAATAGATTTTTAAAAAATACGTAAAATAATATGAAATCAATAATATGTACATAAGAATAATTTAATATAAATTATATGTGTATATAAAAGGAATATATATAAAAATAATTAATGAAAATAGATAACATATAAAGGGAAATAAATAAAATCTTGAACAATTTAAAATATATAATATTTAATATTAATTTAAAAAAGGAATAATTAGAAAAATCAATAAACAAATAATTAAATAAATTAATTAGAGGATTGTATTGAAATTAGGAAAAAATTAGAGGGCTAAAAAGCAATAAGTTGAAAAATGAAATCGAAAAAGAACTAAATTGATATTAGAATAAAGTTGAATGGCCAAATTTAAAAAAGAAAAATAAAGAAGCGGGGACTAGACGTAACACGCATAAAAAGTAGGGGACCAATTGGAAAATTATTCCCTGTTCCCTGAACGCGGCGTTTTGAGTTGAAATCGAAGGATTAAAATGAAATAAAAATAAAATTATAGGGCAAATTTGAAAATAAAGTAAAGACTGAAGAAAAAAATAAAAAAATGCAGAAGGGCCTGACGTGCAAATAGCCCATTTCACAGAAACGCGCGGATCCTCCCCGGGTCAGGTCAACGTGCGGATCTAGTGGCCTTAAACGGCGCCGTTTTGGCGCTTAAGGCACAGGTGCAAAACGGTACCGTTTTAACACAGTATTTAAGGCCGAATTTTTTTTAAAAAATCATTCCCTTCCTTTTTTAAAAAAAAAACAAAAAAAATCCCTTTGGTTTTCTCTGCAGGGGTCTTTCTCCGGCCAAACTCCGGCAAGTATTCCGGCGCCGGCGCCGCCGCCCTCTGTCGCCGGCGCCGCCGTGCACGACGACCTAACCCCGAAAAAGGTGATTTTTTCCTCCTTTTTCTTATACTATATTTTAGGACTGTTATATATTAGGAAAAAAAAAAGAAAAAGAAATTTTAAAAATAGAAAAACAGATTCATAAAAAAAAGATAAAATGAAAACCTCTTTTTTACTGATTCTTTTGATTTTTTTATTGATATTGTATTCTATGTATATGCGTGTCCTCGTGTTCCTTATTTACAGATTACAGTGGGTTTTTATAACCCAAAAATAAATCGGGAAATAAACATAGGACCCTATTTTGCTGCTACTTGCTATTTTCTGTTGTTTTTCTTTCCATTTGCAGGTGAACGGCGCAGATCTCGGCGGTGGAGCGTTATTCGTACGCGGATTGCGGCGTGACCGAAGGGCTTTGCTGGGCACTTGCGGCGCGAGGGTTTTCCAGAAACCCTAGGTCCTGAAACAGTTTGGGTATTGGGCCCTTTTGGTTTGTTGGGTTAGGTCTGGGTTGTAATGGATTGGGTTTGGGTAATCTGTTTTGGGTCTGAGGGTGTAATTGGGATGTAATGGATAGGTAATTTGGGTTTGAATTTTGGTTTTGTAAATGGACTGAACATTATTATTATTTTTGTTTTTTTATTGGTATGGGCTCGGTCACAAATGGGCTACTACAGTTGCCCCTCTTTACTTATTGTCGTGTAACGAGAATAGAGCAAAGACGATAAAAGGACCCATTTTGCCCGGTCTTGTCAAATGGATGTATCTTCAGGGAGATAGGCTAGTATCTTCAATCTGCTTCACTGCAACTTCAGGAAGACAAGATCTACTATCTTTAGTCTGCTCCACTGCAAACTCAGGGATGTCAAACTAGTATCTTTGATCTGCTTCAGTGCAACTTCAGGAATGCAGTATCCGCTATCTTTAGTCTACTCCACTGCAAACTCAGTGAGACGAAACTGATGTCTTCGATCTGCTTCACTGCAACTTCAGGAATGCCAGATATGCTATCTTTAGTCTGCTCCACTGCAAACTCAGGGATGCTAGACAGGTATCTTCGATCCGCTTCCTGCAACTTCAGGAAGATAAGATCTGCTTGTCTTGATGCGCTCCATTTGCAACCGGGGATGCCAGAGTAGTATCTTCGATCTACTTCCTGCAACTTCAGGAAGATAAGATCTGTTGTCTTCAGTCTGCTCCGCTACAACTTCAGGGATGTCAGACTAGTATCTTCGATCTGCTTCCTGCAACTTCAGGAAGATAAGATCTGCTGAATTCAGTCTGCTCCGCTGCAACTTCAGGGAGGCAGGCTAATATCTTCGATCTACTTCCTACAATTTTAGGAAGATAAGATCTGCTGTCTTCAGTCTGCTCCGCTGCAACTTCAGAGAGGCAGGCTAATATCTTCGGTCTGCTTCCTGCAACTTCAGGAAGATAAGATCTATTATCTTTAGTCTGCTCCGCTGCAACTTCAAGGAGGCAGGCTAATATCTTCGATCTGCTTCCTACAACTTCAGGAAAATAAGATATGCTATATTTAGTCTGCTCCGCTGCAACTTCAGGGAGGCAGGCTAGTATCTTCGATCTACTTCCTGCAAATTTAGGAAGATAAGATCTGCTGTCTTTAGTCTGCTCCGCTGCAACTTCAGGGAGGCAGGCTAATATCTTCGATCTACCCTACTACATTGTCCTACAGAGGACATAACCTGTAGAATAGGTATATGCTTATGTCGAATAATTAAGATGCCCTGATTGAAATGAATCAAATGCTCCTAATTAGACGCGCTATGATATATGAATGCAGAAATGTTATGAGCACGATTCCTACTTAAGGTGTCATCACTCATTTGTTCTTCATCCTCGTTCCTCTCGAAGTATCAATCATATTCTGCTCAAATAATTTGCCCCATGGTAATTCTGAGTCCACTCCACTTGAACCTTGAGACATAAAGTTTGTACCTCCCACTGCAACTTCAGGGGAATAACATTTGGTTTCTTCCATTCATCCTGTTACCACTCAGAGGTATAGAATTTGTATCATCTTCAATCAATTTGATCTGTTACACCATTCCCTGGGTGTAATGACCAGATGTATGTGCCTGAAATTTGCATGAATGCAGGGTGTCATTTTTCTTTTCCCGAGAATGATCCCCTTTCACACTTGGTTTGACATTACTCGTCATTTGTCGAGATGGTATCACCGACGAAATAAAAAATCCGAAGAGATAATCATCTTTCAATATTTCCAACCCTTAGGCTTGGTGAGTTCTAAACAATAGTCCTGTTTCAGATTCTTTTATTATTTAGAAACTTCCAGAGTAATATGCGAAACTTCTTTTATGAAAGTATTATTAGTCCATTAATCGTTATTTCAATATAAAATGCTTGAAAAAGATCACAACAATGGACGAGAAAGAAATTAATCAGGAGCATAGCTCGAAACAAATAAGTTAATCAAAGATAACCAAGGCAATAAGAGAAAATTGACTGGGATGTATCTTGAAAAGAATAAAATAATCAAAGATAGCCAAAGCCATAGAAGAAAATTGATTAGGGTGTATCTTGAAAAGAATAAAATAATCAAAGATAGCAAATTCAAAATGGGTAAGATAGAAGCTAGGTGCCCCAGATATCGCAACTTAAGCTTCTCTGTACAAACTTCTTGAAGACCATTTTGAGCTCAATACGTGTTTAGAGGATCCATAGTACTTTGTCAATGCCCCAAGACGTAGCATACTTCCTCATTGTTAATTCAGGCCTAGCAAGACTACCACATGCCCTATCTTTGATCAAAATTTGAGCCGTCCTTTTCGGGTTTTCAGTTCAAAACCCCTTTGGTCTCAAAGCGCCCTTTGCGGCTTTTCGCCTTGGCCTCTCCTCTTCTTTTTTTTTGTTTGAATTTTATCTCAATGCGCCCTTTGCGGCTTTTCACCTTGGCCTTTCCCCTTTCAGGTAAAATACTTCTTGACTGAACCTGAATTCGCCGAATTGGGCAAGTCTTCGCCATCCATCTCGGTCAATATCAATGCTCCTCTAGAACAGGCCCTTTTTTTACTACATAAGGTCCTTCCCAGTTTGGCATCTACTTTCCTCATAAATCCTTTTGTATAAGAAAGATCTTTTTCAACATCAGGTCCCTTTCGTGGAATTCCCTAGGTGAGCCTCTTTAACGTAAGCTCGCATCATCTAGCTGTGACAGATAGCTTTTAACCTTTTTTCCTTCGATTAGGTTTAATTGGCAAAACTGTTTCTATTCCAATGAGAAATGTGTTACCACAGCAAAGGTTCTAGCTGACGTTTGATAAGACAGAGGGTAAATGGTAACTTCTTTATGTCAATATTTACAAATCTCAGTCATCTTTCCCATGATCCTTGTTTTGTTATTTTTGTTTTTATTTTTCTTTTTGCTGCCTTTACTACATTGTGATATGGCGTCTGATCTTTGAACAAACTTCCAAACTTTTGACATTGTCCTTTTTAGCACTCTTTGTCGGCACCTGATCTTTTTTTTATGATTATCGACTTTGTAACATTGGCATATGAAGCTACTTCCACCCTCTTAGTGAAGTAAACGACGACCACGACAATGAATTGATGTCGACTAGAAGCTTTTGACGAGTTCGGCCCCATAATATCCATTTATATAAAAAATCTGTGAAGAAATAGATGAGGCACATAAGTCTTGTCTTCCTCAATTTGGCATTTACGACATAACTGAAGCAATCTCCCTTTTATGGTGGACCAATAGTACCCGAACCTTATGATTAGCCTAGCTATTGTAGAACCGTTATCATGTTCTTTAAACACCCTTATGGACCTCTTTTAAGATTTTACCAGGCGTGTCTTGATATGATCGTGCGAAAACATCTTTGAATTCTTGAAAATAACTCAATGATGTCTTGCCTTATTTCTGTGGTGAACTGGGATTCGATCTTCACCCCTTTCCTAGGCTCGCAATGTCCATTGACCCTATGTAAGGTAGGATCTGTTTTTCATCATGTTCTACCATTCTTAACAAATCAGAAGATAGGTTACAATCTCTTTCATCTTCAAAGTCCTGAGATCCCTTTAGACATATATCTTACTCGAAAGGAGACTCTGAGTCAGTAACAGTGTTGCTCACATCATTGATATCTGGAGACCTATTATAGGTTCGAAGGAAGATTCCAAAGAATAAATGATTCAAAGAATGATTATTTGTATGGTCATGAATGAAGAATGAAAGAATACTTGAAAGAAAGTCCAAAGAACAAACAAAAGAAAAAAAACTAAAAACAATTGTTTGTACAGTATGAAATGGAAAAAATAAAAGAATATTTGCTCAAAAAGATGCATTTTATTGAAATAAAAATTTCGGACACAAGCCTATTTCACAAAAGGGCTCTTATTGCCTCTAAGCTTAAGGCAACAAGCGTGTTTTGAATATTACTCTAGATTAGCTCTAAAAATACAGGGTTCTCTTCCACAGTCTCATTATTCAAAACACTTCCAAGTATGCAAGGGCTTGGAAACTTTGTTCCCCGGTTCCCTCTTCACTTTTGACTTCTTCAAGGAGTCGTAACTTTCTTGTCTCCTCCTTCAATTATCACATTTACTGCCTCGTCAAAGATCAAATTCTGATGAAACGTCGAACTTCACAATTCCCATTTTAATGAACCTTTCGACCAACTTTTTAAACGTAGTACAGTTTTCAATTGAGTGACCCGTTATTCTCGCGTGGTACTCGCATTTGGCATTCTCATTATACCATTTTGGGAACGGAGGTTGAACGGGTTCCGAGTAGGACGGAGACACCACATGCACATCAAAAAGATTCTGATACAGCTCCTTATATGTCATCGGGGTGGGTGTGAACTGGAGCTTTTCTGTATTTGGCCTCGAATTGGGTTCCTACCTTGAAGAGCCTTGATAGCTAGTGGTTACTTTTGGTTGACTGACAATAATTGACTTCGAGTACCCTTTGTTATATGTACTCGTATTATTCACATCGTTCTACTTTTTCCTTGGAGCTGACCTTTTGGTGTTTTCATCTGTTTCTATCTTGCCACCCCTTACGACATTTTCAATCATTTCTCTCGCCATTACTATATCCGCAAAGCTCTTTGTGGTACTTCCTATCATGTGAGTAATGAATGGGGCCTTTAAAGTATTGATAAAAAGCATTGTTGTTTCCTTTTCTAGGAGCGGTGGCTAAACTTGCATGGCAACTTCCCTCCATCTTTGTGCATACTGCCTGAAGCTTTCATTTGATTTCTTCTCCATGTTTTACAAGGTGATTCTGTTAGGCGTCATGTCTGTCACATGATTGTATTGTTTCATAAATGCTTGTGCTAGGTCTCTCCAGGAATTAATCTTAGCACGGCTCAATTGGTTGTACCACCTGAATGCTGCCCCCACCAAGCTATCTTGGAAACAATGGATCAACAGTTGATCGTTATTAACATACCCAGTCATCCGTCTACAGAACATGGTAATATGGGCTTCAGGACAGCTAGTCCCATTGTACTTCTCAAATTCTGGCATTTTGAACTTGTGAGGAAGCACCAAATCTGAAACCAAGCTCAAGTCTTTAGCATCAAATCCATGGTGATTATCAGCGTTTTCCAAGGCCTTGAACTTTTCTTCTAACCATCTACAATGATCCTCTAACTGCCTTGAGGATTCAATTCTTGTCCCTTCCCTCTCTGCTATATCTAAATCAGGGATAACAGGATTAGCAGGGTTATCTCCTGGGTTAGATCCTGTGCCAACTTGGAAGTTCATGGGCACTCCAATATCAGCTTGACCTTGTTGAGGCCTAATTGTAAGGGACGGCCTTCGAGGATATGCTTTGAGGTTGTGTTTGTGCATGCGGTGGGGTAAACCCGGAGGATAATCCTCATTATCTTCTCCAGCATTAGTCATGGGGCCTTTTCCCTTGTCCATTGCCCCATTCAGTAGCTGAGTCATTTGAGCTACCATATTCCTTTGGGCTTCCATCATTTGTTCCCTCATATCTTGCTGAATCTTTGCCAACTGCTCTTGCAGCTGGTCTTGTATATCTCTTTAAAATTGTTCAAGTCATTGATCCATATCTTTCGTCTTAGCGCGAGTACCGTAACGATGTTTAGTTTCCAGATTAACTTTCTCTCTTTTTCTGAAATAATTTCAACTAATTAGGGTCCTTCAATGGATTTTAATGCATATGATGCGATGTAATGCAAATGCATGAAATGAATGCAAAAAGAAAGAGAGGCGTTGATTCTGAATTCAATTCCATTAGAACAACTTTTCTAGAAAATAAATTTCTTTACATAAAACGGATATTTATACGGCCTTTCCCTCATATTCCAAGCGAAGACATTGATCCCTTTCTTCTTATCCGGATATTAAGGTCCAATCTCGTGAACTTTCTAATAAATGTCTCTACTAGCTCTTTTTACTTGATCTGGGCCGCGACTCACTGCTCACTTATTTCCACAATGCTCGTTAGCCTCTTTAAGAAAGCCGAGACATGGTGATTCTCGAATAATCTTTGTCAGCTTGAATCCTTGGGCAATAAAGTCTTGTATTCCTTCACGGGCTATCAGTCTTCTCTCGTTGTGTTTACTTTGACTATATTCGGACGACCATATTATAATCCACTTTATCAAGAAATCTATTTTCTCATGACAAACTCTTCTATTTAGCAATCGAATTTGAATCAACACATTTTTTCTATGATGTGAATGCAATGCAATCAAAACAAAAGAGAACACGTTAGCACAAGAGAAATAAATAACAAAATAAGGCGCCTATCTAGGTAACCACTAGGGTTTGGCATAGTTCTACCTAGGGTAAGCCCTTAGGTTTTCTACATGTGGTTTAGCTCTAAAGTTGAGGTACCTGAACCAGCAGATTCCTCGATCCTCACCCATTATAGGCTCATACGGACCGAGTTCAGTTCAGGGAAATACATTTCCCTATGGCTGCACGAAGATGAAAATCTCACGAAGACATAGGTACGGATGTATCCCAAAAGCGATTCACTATCCTGCACGAAGGTGAAAACCTCACGAAGGAGTAGCTTCTCACTCCCACTTAAAAGGGTGTGACCACAACGGTCATGCAATGCAATATATATGGGTAACAACTCGAAAATAAAACAAAAATATGGAAAAATGGATGAGATGCTGTGAAAGGATCGAATATTAAAACCAAATTTTCAATTTTTAATAAAAAGACAGAAAATAATCAATTTTTAATTTTTTTAAAAAACGGGGATCGACTTTAAAAACGAAATGGAGTCGCCCCCAACCCTTTTCTTGTTTAGGTGTGATTGGATCACCTTAAAAAAATAATTTTGGCCTACGAAATAGAAAAACAGGTTCGGGATTCGGTTACGCGCGAGGAAGGATTAGCACCCTCGTACGCCCAAAACTGGTACCAAATTGATTAACTAATGTCCTTATGTCGAAAATTAGAAAAAATTAAAATGTAATTCCTTTTGAAAAATGTTTGATTAATTTAAGTTGGAATTTAAGATTTTCTCGTTCCGAAGGAATAAAACACCATATCCAACACGTTAGGATATGACATCTTAAACCTCGAAACCAAGGTCATCTCACAATTTCCAAATCATGCGATTAAAAGAGTATTTAATTATTTGGTCAAATGAAGAATTGAAACTCAGCACGTTAGGGCACAATTCTTCGAATTTCCAAACATCAAATATTGCCTTGTTTTAAAAACTTTTAAATAAGCGATTTTAAAATCGACTCAAAATGCTTTTAATGAATCACTATTCGATAATGAGAAACAAAATATAATATCGAGCATGGAATAATAATATGTGAATACAACTTTGTACAAATGGATGACAAGAATAATAATATGAACATTAGGGGTGAGCGTTCGATCGAATCGAATCGAATCGAATAAAAAAATATCGAGTTAATCGAGTTGACGAATCATATTTTATCATCCTAATTTGATTTGAAATTTTCTCGAATCGAGTCGAGTGAGATGGAATCCGAATCGAATCGAATCGAATATATTTGTTCGAGTTAAATTTTAAAAAATAATTTTGGGTCCTTGTAACCATTGTCACCCATCGTAATAAAATTTGTCCACCTTAACCAAATTTTTTATTAACTTTCATCACCAAATAATTTATTTATTAATCTTTTATACACGTGTTAGCTTCTTTGCTTGCTTAGTTGTTTCATTTATCTTGATTCTTGTCACTATGTATTTTGGAATTAAAAATATATTAAATGTAAAAATGTGATTTTTTAATGAAAGTTATTTTAAAGATAAAATGTGAAATTAATACCAATATAAAATTTTAACACGAATATTTTATGGCATAATTAATAATTCAATTTTAATATAAATATTCAATATGACTAAACAATTCAATAATATAAATAATATAAAATGTGAAATTTAATTTAATAATACAAATAGTAGATATAAATATAAATTATTACTATTTATGTTTAGTGATTTTTTGGATAATTTTGATTTTTATTTGAGAGTAAAGGGTGAGAAGTAAAAGTTTAGGGGAAAAATAAAAAGTTTTGGAGAATAAAAGTTTGAGGGAAAGTAAATAGGGGAGTAAAATTTTTGAAGGAAAATATTAAAAAAAAATTGGAGGAGATGGGTTTGGGGTAGATGGGAGGTGAGATGGGAAGGAGTAAAAGTTTTAGGGGAAAAGTGGGAGGAGTAAAAATTTTGGGGAAAATAAAAGTTTTGAGGGTTTTTTGGAGTAAAATTTTGAGAAAAAGTAAATGGGAGACTAAAATTTTGGTGGGAAATGGATTTTGGGTAGATTGGGGGGTTGGGATGGGAGGGGAGTAAAAGTTTTGGGGGGAAAGTGGGAAGGAGTAAAAGTTTTGAGGGAAAAGTAAAAAGGCTTGGGAGTTTGGGGTAAAAATGTAAAATATTATAGTTTGATATTCGAATTATTCGAATTATTCGAGTTTTTCGAATTCGAAAACTCAACTCGATTCGAACTCGAAATTCGAAAAAAAATCGAGTTGACTCGATTAACTCGAATAAATCGATTCGTTTAACTCGAAATTCGAATTTTTTTTCGATTTTTTCGAGTCGAATCGAGTTTTGCTCACCCCTAATGAACATACAATTCAAAATATACAAAAACAATAATCTCACAATTCTTATTTTGAAAATACCAACATTATTAATCAAGAAACAACAAAAGCTAAAATATAGCTAATTAAAAAACGAATTAAAATATAATATGGCAAGACTTAAAACGTGGATGAATAAAATTAAAAGAATAATATAAACGACGGGAAATTTGGAGTCGATATGATATAAAAGCAATTTAAGAACTATTAAATAAATGAAAATTTACAAATAAACAACACACGATAGAGTTTGAAATAGATTTAAAAAACGAAGATGAAAATAACTAGTATATGAAATAATAATATAAATGAAATAAATATTATATAAATAGAAATTCAAAGTAGATAATATACAAAATAATATATGTTAATCTACAAAAAATTACATATATGAAATTAAAAAAAAAACCAATATAAATAATTTATATATATAAAAATAATAATATATAAAGGTTTTTGAAATAAACAGAAATATATAATAAAATAGAGACTTAGAAGGAAATAAATTATATAAATAAGTAAATTTTAAAATATACATATACACATAAATGGATTTTAAAAAAATACGTAATATAATATGAAATCAATAATATGTACATAAGAATAATTTAATATAAATTATATGTGTATATAAAAGGAATATATATAAAAATAAATAATGAAAATAGATAACATATAAAAGGAAATAAATAAAATCTTGAACAATTTAAAATATATAATATTTAATATTAATTTAAAAAAGGAATAATTAGAAAAATCAATAAACAAATAATTAAATAAATTAATTAGAGGATTGTATTGAAATTAGGAAAAAATTAGAGGGCTAAAAAGCAATAAGTTGAAAAATGAAATAAAAAAAAGACTAAATTGATATTAAAATAAAGCTGAATGGCCAAATTTAAAAGAGAAAAATAAAGAAGCAGGGACTAGACGTAACACGCATAAAAAGTAGGGGACCAATTGGGAAATTATTCCCTGTTCCATGAACGCGGCGTTTTGAGTTGAAATCGGAGGATTAAAATGAAATAAAAATAAAATTATAGGGCAAATTTGAAAATAAAGTAAAGACTGAATAAAAAAATAAAAAATGCGCAAGGGCCTGACGTGCAAATAGCCCATTTCACAGAAACACGCGGATCCTCCCCAGGTCGGGTCAACGTGCGGATCTAGTGGCCTTAAACGGCGCTGTTTTGGCGCTTAAGGCACAGGTGCAAAACGGCACCGTTTTAACACAGTATTTAAGGCCGAAATTTTTTTAAAAAATCATTCCCTTCCTTCTTTTGAAAAAAAAAACAAAAAAAATCCCTTTGCTTTTCTCTGCAGGGGTCTTTCTCCGGCTAGAGTCCGGCAAAAGTATTGCGCAGCGCTGCCGCCGCCGCTTCGCCACTGGGTGCCACAGGCACTACGTGCCTAACCCGAAAAAGGTAATTTTTTCCTCCTTTTTCTTATACTATATTTTAGGACTGTTATATATTAGGAAAAAAAAAAGAAAAAGAAATTTTAAAAATAGAAGAACAAATTCATAAAAAAAAAGATAAAATGAAAACCTCTTTTTTGCTGATTCTTTTGATTTTTTATTGATATTGTATTCTGTGTATATGCGTGTCCTCGTGTTCCCTGTTTACAGATTACAGTGGTTTGTTATAACCCAAGAATAAATCGGGAAATAGACATAGGACCCTATTTTGCTGCTGTCGAAACCATTTTAAAGTTTGATTTAAAAACGGGGATCGACTTTAAAAAATAGAAATGGAGTCGCCACCAATCCTTTTTTTACTTAGGTGTGATTGGATCACCTTATAAGACGTTTTATTTCAAAACATTGATTTTTGGTCCACAAAATACCAGAAAACGGGTTCGGGAGTCGGTTACGTACGAGGAAGGGTTAGCACCCTCGTAACGCCCAAAATTTGGTACCTAATTGATAATTCCATGTCCTAATATCGAAATTTAAAAAAAAAATTAAAATATAATCCTTTTATTTGAAGGAAAGCCAAGACTTACCTATCTCAAAGAAATAAAATACTATACCCAGTAAGTTAGGATATAGCATCTCATGACTTCAAAACTAGGCACGCCTTTATTTTAGAAAATTCCTATCTCGAGACACAAAACATCATATCTAGTAAGTTAGGATACAATGTTTTGAATTCCCAAGAATAAATTTTTTTTTTAATTCGAAATTTGTAAGTTTCAGTTTTTAAAAGAGAAGGGATATTTAATAATTTAAGTTCCACGAGAAAAATTGAAACCCAGTAAGTTAGGACACAATTTTTCGAAGTCCCCAAATATTTGATATCACCGTATTTTTTTAACGATTTGAATAAAATGCATCAATTCAAAAGATGTTTTTATAAAACAATGGTTTGAGTAAGATATTACGAAATACATATTTAATAGCAATTCTACATAACTACAAATTATACTAACAATAAATAATAAAAGAATATAACATGAATGAATATATAAAGAACTATGTTAAGCAATAATAACGATTAAAAGAAAATAAATAAACATGGGATAAAATAAATAACAATAATTAAGATCTTCATGAAATAACAAAGTCAAACGAAAAGGGAATGATATATTTAAACATTGAATGAATATTATGACAAAAAAAAATGACGATTTATAAAACTATTTTATGTATATATATAAACAATATTTTAAATGAATAAAAAAATTTAAAGTATATAAAAAAAGAATATTGATAACAAATACCTAATTTAATAATTTAATATATATATAAATGATTATACATAATAAAAACAATTAGTAAACAGTATATAACATATATATATATAATATACTAATCATAAAATTACATATATAATATAAACAATATAAATAAAATATGTTATATAATATAAATAAATTTTATACAAAATAAGATTTTATATGATATAATATAATACTATATAATATACAAAATTTTAGAAATATAATATAATAATCAATATAAAAATATGTAATATATATAAATAATATTAAAATAAATAAAATAATAAATAGTAATAATTTAATATATATATAAATAATATGTATTTAAGAAAAACAATACATAAAAATAAACTAATATACAAATAATAAAAAAATAATACATAATTTTTAATATGATAAAATAATTTAATACAATGTTAAATTAATTTAAAATGAAATAAAATAAAAAGGTTTTAAAAAAGACAGGGATTAAATAGCCATTAAAATAGATATAAAAGTACTAATTTAAAACGCGCGTCACACTGTAGGGACTCATTAGGCAATTATGCCTTCTTTCCAAAACGAGGCCGTTCTGTTCTTGTCCTTTAAACAGCCCCAGGAATTAATTGAAACAAAATATAAAGTTTAGGGCTAATTTAATAAAAAATAAAAATTTAAATTGGACTGAATTAAAATTAATAAAATTGCGGAAGGACCGAAAAGGCAATTAGCCCTTTTAACAAAAACGCGCGGATCCTCCCCGGGTTTTCGGGTCAACGCGCGGATCCTCTTTAAAACGACGTCGTTTTTGGCTTTAAGGGCAGCCCTCAAAACGGCGCCGTAGGGATCACCTATATAAGCCAAATTTAAACCCAAAAATTCATTTCAGAAACCCCTTTAAAAAAAATCAAAACAGAGCCCTCAATGCTCTCTCCCTCCACGGACGGAGGCCAGAATCCGGCCCCAGCTCCGATGATGGTCCGTCGCGCGTGTACCCCACGCGCCGTCGCAAGCGACGCCACCTACGGCGGCCGGAGGTCGAAAATTTCGCCTTTTCAGCGCAAGTCGAAGGGTAAAAATCTGTCTTTTTATTTTAGTACTATTTTTGTATAAAAGTATGCGTAAATCGAAAAGAAAAAAAATAAATCGAATAAAAATTTGAAATCCTCTGCTGTTAAAGTTCTCTAAGTTCTTATTTCGGTGTATTTTTTTGTAAATTCTCTCTGTATCCTTTAGTTACAGAATAATCAGGCTTTTATAGCCTTGAAAATAAAAAACAAAAAAGGAAATCATTGTTGCTGCCATTTTTGCTGCTATTTTCTTTCCTTTCTTGTGCAGGAGAGTGGCGCAGACCTCGTCAATGGTGCGGGGCTGTCCGTGCGTTGATGGCGGCGTGGCTCGCGTGGATTGCGGCGCGACTGGTGGCCTGGGTGCAAGGCTTGCGGCGCCTAGGGTTTCAAAAACCCTAGGCTTACTGAAACTGTTTAAGCATTTGGGCCCTTTTGGGCCGTGCGAGCTTGGGTCCTGGATGGGTAGTCCATTTAGGATCTCTTTTGGGTCTGAGTCATTTGCTGGCTTGTAATTGGGCTCGGGTGTAATGGGGTATTGGGTTAGTGGGCTATGTAATCTGTTTTGGGCTATTTAATTGTTTTTTTTTTTGGGTTTGTATTGGACTGTAATAAACTGGACATTTATTATTTTATTTTATTTTTTATTTTTTTTTGGTTTGTTTTATTTAAGCTCGGGCAAAATGGGCCTCTTACAGCTGCTACTTGCTATTTTCTGTTGTTTTTCTTTCCATTTGCAAGTGAACGGCGCAGATCTCGGCGGTGGAGCGTTATTCATGCGTGGATTGCGGCGTGACCGAAGGGCTGTGCTGGGCACTTGCGGTGCGAGGGTTTTCCAGAAACCCTAGGTCCTGAAACAGTTTGGGTATTGGGTCATTTTGGTTTGTTGGGTTAGGTCTGGGTTGTAATGGATTGGGTTTGGGTAATCTGTTTTGGGTCTGAGGGTGTAATTGGCTATGTAATGGATAGGTAATTTGGGTTTGAATTTTTGTTTTGTAAATGGACTGAACATTATTATTATTTTTGTTTTTGATTGGTATGGGCCCGGGCACAAATGGGCTACTACAAGTGGTTTCGGGACCATAAATTTCATCGTGTCGAATTGTAAATATTATTTTTAGAATATTTATAGAGTCATTATAGTCGTATTAAAATTTGGTTAAGAAATATTAATGTTTAGTTAGTTAATTAAGAGAAAAGGACCAAATTGAAAAAGGTGCAAAACTTGTTAATTAATACATTTAGGTGATTAGATGGTTAAATTAATAAATGAGGAAGGGCTTAAGTGATAATTATGCCATAAATAATGAGTGGGACGACAATTAGAGTTAAAAATGAAAGAAAATTTAATGATAATGGCATAATTGTATATTTGTTGAAATCAAAACAAAGTTAAAAGAAGAAAAAGACATTTTCTCTTCATCTTTCTATTTTTCATTGTTGAAACACCATGGGAGCTTAACTTGGAGGTTCGGCCACTTTATACTCTTGCATGTGAGTTCAATTCTTATCCGTTTCTTGTAATTTTTATATTTTTGAGATCGTTGCAACTAGGTCCAGCTAACCCATACGTTTGATTTTGAAATAGTTAAAGATTTTGAATGTTATTATTGATGAATCTAGTGATTTTTTATGTTAAATTATGAATTTGAAATGTTGGTTGGTATTTAAAAGTATTTTGTTAAGGGATTTTTGATGAATTTTTTATTAGGGACTAAATTGTTGAAATAGTAAAAATACAAGGGTTTGTTGTGAAATTATTTCAAAAATGGGCTGTAATGAATGCCATGAATATTTGGCTAGCATGAGTTTGCATTAAAAATGGTTAATTTGCATGTTTTAGGCTCAGAGACTAAATTGAATAAATGTTAGGGGCAATTTTATAAAAATGTAAAAAATACTAAATTTCATAAAATAAATTGTTTTATTGTCTGAATTAATAAATTGAATGAAATTATTAATTTAGATCAAGGTCGAGTTAAAAATCGAGGAGAATAGAAAATTACCAAAATGCCCCTATACTTTGACATTTTTGCAATTTAGCCAAGTAAGTTCGTACGGTTAAAATTTAACATTTGTACAAATTGATGATTGGTATTATATATATGTTCTATTGTTGGAATTGAATTATTGTTGGAAATATATTATCGAATTTAATACTCAGTTTGGATTGAACGCGGGATTTGAGTATATTCATGATTTGGTGTATGACGGGGGTTTGGAGTGGAGATGGTACTAGAGGGAGATATTGGCATTTTACCCAAGTAAACCGGGGTTCAGCATTTGTTGCGAACTCTCGCGTTTTACTTTCTATTTGGCGTGATTCGGGTGGATCAACTCTTACGAGCTTCTGTTCAACTCTTATGAGCTTCTGTTGGCGTGTTCCAGAAGACTAGCTCTTATGAGCTTCTGTTGACAATGTACTCTTACCCGTAAGTCGTTCTTCGTATGGAAAATATCGGTAAGGTAATTTGTTTAATGAATTTGAAAGTTTTATTATTTATTGAATATTGACCTGAACATAAATGAATTCATCAGTTGATTTTGTGGATAATGCTTAGGTTTGTGCTAAGCTTTTGGTTGCATTATATCATGTTGAATATTAATGATATACATTGACATGGTAATTGGTTAAATGGAAATATGCTTATGTTCATGAAAAGGTGGTAAGATTCAAAAGGTGTAATTTCTTATAAAATGGTTTATTATGTGATTGACCCCAAATGAGTTATATACATAAATGCACTAACTTGTATATTAATGATGGTGATTAGACTTATGTCAAGCTTGAGATTATGATTGATGTATATGCTTATGTCTGGTATTATACAAATGAAACGGTAAGTTCATAATTGAAATGTGATATGATGAAAAAAGGATTAATGAGTTGAATAATGTACTTATATATGAGAAATTACGTATGTTATGGTTGAACTTACCTATGTTATGAATAAATATATTAATTAGTTAATTGATGCTGTTATTTAAGTTTATGTTTAGTAAATGGAATGGAAAGTAAGTAAAGGAAGTTATTCGTAGTTTTATGAAAAGGTTAATGATGGTATAAAATGTTTTATAAAATCTTATTATGTTAGGAATGAATATATATATATGATGTTGATAGACTTACTCATTTATGAGTTGGTGGTTATGTAGTTGATAAATCTTGAGGCATTCGTATAGATTTATATTTATCATATTAAGTTTATTATTGAATTGGAATATTATGTTTAAAGTTTTTACGAGCTTACTAAGGATTCATTGCTTATGTAGTTGTTTATCCCTTACTTTACAGATTATCGGAAGCTCGATCGGGTTGGAAGCTCGTCGGAGATCTATCACACTATCCAACGATTATATCGGTAGATTTTGATGTCTTGGTTAAGGTTATAATGGCATGTATTGGTGGATTATGTCTAATGTTTAATTGATAAGTTTGGTATATATATGTCATTTTGGTTAATAATTATGGCATGAAATGTTGCCTTGAATTTGAGGTACTTAAGGTACTATTGATATCTTGTTGGTTATGGTTAATATGGTCAATTTGATGCATGTTTAAAAATAATCAAATTTGGTATATGTTGTATCGATCTCAATATGGCCAATACATGGTATGTTTTGGAAAAGTCTTGAATAGATGTTCATGATTGAAATATGGTATGCCTAATATGGTAAGGTTGGTATGTGTCAATTGTATTATGTATTGGTATGGAAACAAGTCAGTTGGTAAATGGTATAAATGTGGTCAAATGTGGTGAGATTATTTTTGATATAGCATGGAAATAGTATTGAGATTAATTAGGTATGTATGGTTAAGGTTTGAACAAATATGCTCATGTATATATATATATATTATAAGTTTGATGCTTGATGATTGAGGTGCCTTTTGTCATATTTGTTGTATGAACATTTGGTATGGAGATTAGTCATTCTTTGCATAATTTGAGTATGTTTAAAGGTCTTGTATACATGTACAAATTTCTTGTAGGTTTATGCTTGAAAGGGGTGAAAAAAATGGCTTGGAAGTGGTCATTTTCTTGTCCACACGGCCTAAGACACGGGCATGTGTCTCAGCCGTGTGACACAATTGTGTGTCCCCTGTAATTTGTAAAGGTTTCAAGTAAGCTAGTTACACGGCCTAGCACACGACCTGGCACACGAGCGTGTGGCTTGGTCATGTGGGACAAGTCAGTAAGTTACACGGGCATGGACACGGGCTGGGATACGGCCATGTGTCCCTATTTCAAATGTTACACAGCCTGAGACACGAGCGTATGTCTCAGCCGTCGTCACACGGCCGTGTGAACCCTAAGTTTGAAGAAAATTCTATATTTTTCTATGAAATTATAAATGTTTCTGATTTAGTCCTGAATTGTTTCTAAAGTGATTCTAAGGCCCCGATGGCTCGATTAAGGGACGTTATGCATGTGTTTGAATGAATTATGCTATGATATATGAAATGTTTAAGAATGAAATTTTTTAAGTTACGGTTTCCCGGTAATGCTCAGTAACCCTATTACGACGACGGATACGGGTTAGGGGTGTTACATGTGACCCTAGGGAAAATTCCAAAATTTTGGGCCCACATGCCCGTGTGGCCCACACGGCCATACACTTGCCCGTCATCGGCCGTGTCTTGCACACGGCCAGCCACACGGCCGGGCACACGCCCGTGTGGCATCGACAGGCTACTTTTTCGGCTTTCGCCAAACCTCGATTTCTCGTGTTTTCGTTACACACCTGATTCATTTTTTTATGCGAAGAAAATCCTGAGACCACCAGAACCTAAAAATCGACAATACAGGCCCTAAAATCCATCCTAAATCCTCAGTTAAACCGAATCAACAAAACTGAAAACAGTGAAATTCAAGGGTCCATCACTTACCTAAATCCCCGAATGATTCCTACTACGATTCCGCAAGAGGCGAGTTTCGTTCCTCACGATTCACTGCTGCCAATAACCCAGAAACAACATGAACGAAAAGAATAGCAAGTTAAGAACAACTTTGAAATTTACCCCTAAACTGCAAAACCTCACCACCTCTACTTACCAAACTACACGAAGAACACCAAGGCACAGTAATTTAAACGACGAAATTGAGATAGAATCCAAAAAGGAAAAGAATGAAATTTATTCTCAAAGAACCGAAAAAGAACGTCAAACAGGGGAAAATTTTTGGGAAAGAGAAAAAAAATTGAACTAACCCTACTCCATCCACTAACCACTTATCTCATAAAATCCTACCCACTAACCACATCCAACTACCTTAGACTCCCAACTCTACTAAACCTTTTTCAGACAACTGAAATAAAAATTATCACCCACACTCATGCAAGGACTCAAACACAAGACTTCTAGCAAGCTAACTCCTTACCACTCGAACCAACAAGCTCATTCTGATGTAAGTTTACCAAAAATATAATATAAGCCCACCCAACAGGGATAAGGCTAGGATAAAAAATAACAGAATTCGCCAAAAATGAGACTTGAACCCAAGACCTCATACACACACCAGAATACTTAACCACTGAAGCAGAAACATATTTATGTCAAAATTCACAGAAACAAAGTTAAATTATTCAGTGCGTTACAATGATGGTATTAAATGGCCAAAAAACATGGTTGAATAGATTGAAATTGAATTAGTATGTTTTGGTGTCAAATAGAAGTCATATTGGAATGAATGATTGGGGATGGTTAAAGACAAATTTTTGGCATGTAGTTGGTTGATTTTATACAGGTTCAGTTGTGCAATATTGCACCAAATTGGAGGTTTGATAGGTGGACATGAAATAGGTACCAAATGTCCTAATTTGTACTAAAATAGAGTCCATGTCGTGACGAGCTTTGGACTTCAAGTCATGACGTGATGAGGAACCCCATCGTCACAACGAGACCAAGTTAGTATGTCACTTCACGACGATGAATTCCCTCACGTTGCAACGTCGACCCAAAGTTTTGTAATCTTTACAATTGGTCCTATTTTGTGCTTGGGTCAACAAATGAGCTTTCGTAAGCTTGATTAAGGCTCGAATCTGATTATGTATCATTTTGTAAATGTGTTTATGGCATGTTTGTATGTTTGAATGATCATTTTACTGTATAATTGATTGTAGTTGCTCCGACAACAAATGTGACATCCTGTTACTCGGATTTGTCGATCGGGTCGTGTAAGGGGTGTTACACCATCGATATGCTTTATCAAAGTTGACTTTTAATGTTGTTAGTGTCATCTTCAAGCTAGTATTAATCAGGCTTGTTAAGATGCTTTGAGGGGTTTAATTCGATTTGCAAAACTAAAGGATAAGCTAAGGGTGTCGAAGTTGGCACTTTGATTAGTCTTTAATGTTTAAGTTAGTCAAGGATCCATAGTTATGGAGATAGTAAAAATATATCAACTTAGTGAAGAAAATGAAGAAGATAAATATGACGAGAGACATAAAATCTCATGGTCTTATGCTTGGCCCTCCAAGCTTGCTTCTTATTGAATGTTGATGTAAGGAATGGCCTTACATTATACTAAGTAGAGTTGGTAGTGTTTGACAACTAGCATATTTTTCCTTATTCATATCATGTTATAACAATAGCCCCCCTTTAAGTTTGAAGCCGGTTATAAAGTGACTATATAATGCTAAAACAAACAAAATATATCGATAAATGCGTTAATTGAAGATGCGGAAGATGTCAAAGGAAAATATTTTTGCTCAACCAATTTTGTGGGAGCAAAACTTTTGTAACCAAGTCTTTGGAGAGCATCGATATTTAAATGCATTCCTTGAAGGATTTTGTATCCTTTGGGGGGATTTATGTGAAAGTCAAGTTTCTTAATGAAGACCTCACATAAATATTTATTGTTTGTAATTTCAAAAATGTCTTGTAGGTGTATCACTAACTTGAAGAAGATTTATAACTCTATAAAAGACTTGTATACTAAAATTGAGTTGTCTGAAGGTGACCTAAAGGTCTGAAGATGATCTGTGGGTCTTAAGACGGTTTGTGAGTATTGAAATAACTCGAGGGTTTAAAGAGGATTTGTGGGTTTGAAGAGGATCAATGGATCTGGAAACGACCTGAGAATCTAAAGATGACATGTGGGTATGAAGATGATCTATACGTCTTAAAACGACATGTTTGCAAACTTATGTAGTTAGAGAGTGTCTTTAATATTTCTGTGGCTATTGTGAGTCTGTGTCATAATACTCAAATGAAACTATTTGTAGAAACCTGTTAGGAGTCGGAGAAAATTCTGTAATTTTTTCTCGAAACGTTTTACGTACTCCGCCTTTTATTTCAAAGGGAGTCAGAAAATTTTGTGATTCTATATGCAACTCTCTGTAAGCACTCTTTACACTAAACATTCCTTCATTATCAAACTTATAAATACAAACATCAGGATAGTCAAACTTACTAATTGGAAAAGCAATAACCTGATCAGCATCATTAGGGATAAATAAGCTTTTTTTTTCCTCAACAATAAAAAATTTATTAATAAGCATGAAAATAATAACAAGGACACCTGGTAGATTTAACGTCCTCAAATGCAAATTGGGATGATTTTTTCTCATGACCTCCATTGGCTAAAGAGTATGATTCGCATGATAAATGAAGAAGCCTTTCTGTTAAAAAGCTCTCGCCTCTGTTGTGCAGTGAAAAGGTACCGCATCCTGAATTCAAGTTTGATCGTATCTGGAATCTAAAGATACCCCCCGAAAATTTGAAGCTGCTTGTGAATGCTCATCATTGACAGAATTCCAACAATGTCATTCTTAATTAATAAAGGTGTTCATATTGATCAAGTGCAAAGTCTCTTCATCAACTGCTCATTTGTGGGAAAAAAAAATCTTTTAGTGGTTGAAGTTGCCATAGGCACCTTTAGATAACATTTAGTTGTTCTTTGAGTCCTGTTTTTCTTGCAACTTTTCAAGCATTATCAAAAGTTGGTGGTTCATTAGTTGTGCAGCAGCGATATGGTCTTTGTGGCTAGCAAGAAATGGTGTTTGAAAGGAAAGTAACGAGGGACGAGGAAATTCTTTTCTTGGTAAAGCTTCGATCAATGATTTGGATTACAGCTACTTATGAGAAGATTCCTATCATGGAGCCTTCATGGTGGGACAACCCAAGGCAATGCTTTTTGGGTAAAGTGGTCCTGATATGAGATGTAAGGTGCTCTGGCTGCCACCTGAAGCTGGTTTTATCAAATTTAACGTCAATGGGGCTACTAGAGGAAGACTAGGTCCAGGACCTGCTCGCATTGGAGGAGTCTTGAGGGTTGAACATGGGGTGGTGGATGCATGTCTCTTTCCAGTTCATCAACCAACTAATACCCTTTCTTCTCTCATTTTGCTTCCGCCAGTAAGTACTGATTAATCTGCTAATGCCTACACAGAATGAACTAGAAAGCTAAAAGCAACTCATAGCCCTGTAAAATTGCCTTTACCACCACTAGATAGGCATCTGATGCTCTGACTAAATTTTAGCTTTCATATTCACCCTTTGCCCATAACAATTTGCATAGGACTGAATAATTTGTTTAATTTCCACTATCACCAGTGAAGACTCGATAGGTAACACGAGGGCGATTTCTGCTTGCCTTGTTACCCTTACTTTTGCTATTTGCCTTCGCCTTATTTAGAAGAGCTGAGAATCCTTCACTACAAGAAATAGAAACGGTGAAAGTGGATCCTTTGGTAGAGGCCTGTTTTATTGAAAAAAGCTCTGTCCATACATTTCTCATTTAATACAATAAGAAAAGATACCGACCGAGGTGACGTAACGTATCTCTTTATCAAACTAATCCCCTTATTCGCAGTGTCTAGTTTTTTCATTATACTCTCCACAAAACCCCAATCAACTCGGTTGTAGGTTTTAAGGTTTTACTCATATCTAGATAGACTTTCATAGGTCTACTATCCCTCATTTTATTTCTTGACTTATCCAATGACGATAAGATTTTGTTGAAATCACCAATGTCCACCAAAAATTAGATTGTGTTCCTAATAACCTCAAAAGATCCTATGGCTGCTAACAATTATATCTATTTTTTTTTTTAAACTTATGAGTGCATATGATATAACATTTCATAAGAAAATATTTTTTTTTACAATTACGATGATTGTTAAAAAATGAGGAAAGATAAACCTATACTAGTGTAAAATTAAATTAATTTTTCACACATTTATAATTTTTTTGTATGATTAATATTTTAACATTACAATCGTCATATTCATTTTCTATTCATGTAGATCATGAATATCAAGTTAGGAGTAAATTGAAATTTTCTAACTATTTGTTTTATATAAAAAATTCAACCATTACATATATATTTTAATATAGACAGAATTTTAGATCAATATAAAAAAATTACAAGTATGACAAGTACAATTATTGTAACACCCAGTTATCTTTATTGACTTGGAAATTCAAGGATAGTTAGGAATAAATTGAAAGGATTTGCAAATTTTTGGACTCCACTGGGAAATTCAAAAAAAATTCAGAGGCTAAATTGCGAATAGTTGGATCTCAATTTTGGTTCGGTTAGGATGGAACTGGCCGGTTCCGTAGTGGGAGACAAAATGATTAAGAATGAATGGTTGTGGCGATAAGTGAAGATCGTGCCAAAGGAGTATATATATTTAGGTGTGTGTGTGTGTGTGTGTGTGTGGAGACAGAATTTCTCAATTATGTTTACATGTTTTTCTTTCCGTAGCAACATCTTCCTCGGTTGCTCTAAAGAAGGAAAGGATTTAACTAAAGAAAGTTTTGCATGCCACAGTAGTAGTGTGAATTTTAAGTCTGGTAATAGAGAAATTGAGGAACTGCTGCCATGACAAAGTAGGCTCTGGCATTCAGACAAGCTAAACTGACTTATGTACTCCATTCTTGGAATGCTTAGTAGCTGGTTTAACTCGGTGATAAGTGTTGTGATGATGAATGAACCCTATTGATTGTGAATAATAAGCCTGTATGAAATTTGCTTGATGTATAAGTATCCGCTAAAGTAGTTAAATATATGTATCATGTTTAAAATAATAGCGTACTCTATGCTAGTATGTATGTGAAATGCATATATCGCATAATTATAACTATGGGAAAACAATTGACGAGATAGATGAAGTTAGGAAGGGAAAAATGGGTGATTCTGTTAGATATTGTCATATTGTGTTACTGAGTGCACCCGTTATGAGTGAAGCTCCGGGCCTTGTCGAGGGGACACTACATTGTTCAAGCATCAAGGTTGAGAAAGGTGAATTAGAGGAATGGGCAGAGGAATCGGGAAATGGGAATTCCGTTACGATATCGCCATTCGGGATTGCTAAGAGCAAATCACGATGTGTCAAGCTTCGGGCCTTGCGGAGAGGACACTTCAGTGTTCGGGCATCAAGGTGAAATGTAAAACAGGTCATTCAGGACGATACCATGACGAAGGTTATTAGGTTCCATAGACCAACACCATGATGACGGTCATCATACTCTATATAGAGACACCGCGACTACGATAAGGTCCTACGGGGCTACACCTCAAAAGAGGTCTAATGTATAAAACCATAGCTTGGCTATGGCAACCAGAATAGTCTTTTGGGATAGTAAACACGGGGTAGTCTGCCGAGACTGTAAACACAAAATAGTTTATCGGGACAATAAACACAGGGTTACACTAGGGAAGTCTGCAGTTAAGTATACCAGTAGAGAATTCATCAAAGGCGAAGATAAGAGTGGTAAAGGAAACATCTCAAACCAAAAAGTGTAAAAAGAGGAAGTGACACCTTAGATAATGAGGTATACGTATTATGTTCAGTTTGAGTCCGCCAAGGAATGTGCAGATCCCACCCTACTTGAGTGGATATGGAATTGGACTAAATAGTACTCTGACTTCAAAGGTGGGCTAACCAAGAAGTGGTCGTAAGTTTGGGAAAACCTACCGAAGTCTTCTAGGTAGAAAGTGCCAGCCCAAGGCTGAAGGACTAATGGAGTCCGCCAAGGCTAGTGAAGGGCGGAAGTCCGTCAATACTATGAAAGGTAATAATGATCCGGTTAATCTACCCCAAGTAGGAGTCGTAGATTCAATGAAACCCATTAAGGAGTGGACTGAAAGAGCAAGTGTTGTGGAGGTTACTCTGTAAGCATCAATTTCCCTAGGAGAAAAGAATGTTAAGAAGATATTGTGTTCTGGTAGGGACCCGTGTTACAATAGTTATTTAAAAATATGGAGTATCGCCAGTCCAGAGTAATAAATATGAGTACCAAAGGTCATGTTCGCCGATGAATGGCTCAGAGTAATTAAGGCATTGGTCTTTCCAATTAAGTTGGTAAAATTATCTTATGAAAAACAGGGAGTTTAATTTCTAAGCCAGAAACTTTAATTTCTCAATATTTATGCAAATATATATAGATTTCACTAAGTTCCTCTGAACTTATAAAATTGTTGCTTGAATGCAGGATTAGGAATGATATAGGTATCAAGAGGGACCAACCCGGTTTCCCTTGGAGTAAATGGGGCGTTGTAGCTGTTCATGTATATAGAGGGACACCCATAGAGTTCTTGCCTCAGGGTTTAAGTTAATTATGTCCGTAATCAAGTATAAATTCAAAGTTTGTAAATAAATGTCGGAGTCAGGGTCGGAGGAATTTCCCACTAGTTGTGTATGAGTTTTCGTATTATATAGACTTTCAAATTTTTGAGTTATTAAAGTATGTAATTAAATCTGAGATAAAAGTAACATTTAATTTATTCAAGTTAGTGTAGCATCTGGTACCCGAATCTGGCATTCAGATCGAGTATAGGGTGTCACAAATTAAGTGGTATCAGAGTTTCAATTTAGCCTATCCTCTGAACATATGAAGTTAAGGAGTAGCCCCTATATACGTGTTACAGTAGAATTCAATTAGTCTGTCAAGAGTTGTTAAGTGTAATACCAAATAGTAAGAAAAAGATGGGAGTTTCCATTACTTCAGTAAGATTAGACCAAGTACAAAAAAGGATTAAGTAAAATCCTCAACCGACTGACCAACCATTTCCCCTGTGATTTCCTCCCTCTCAACATTAGCTTCCCTTTGGGATGAAGAGGTGGAGGCATCATCGGAGGTGTAATAGGCCCATTTTGCCTGGGCCCGTGAAAACCAAAACAAAAATAAAAAAATAAACCAAAGTCCAGATTTTTTTTAAACAGTCCATTTACAATAAACGGGCTTAAAGCCCAAACCCAAAACCATTACCCCGTTACACCCTGACCCAATTTCACCCTAAACAAACTAACCCAAAACAGACCTAAACTCAATCCTACCCAGACCCAATCAGGCCCAAAACAGAATCGGCCCATGTGACCCAAATGGCCTGCGGACGTAGGAAACCCTAGGTTTCCATTGCGCCACAAGCACCCCTAGCAGCCTCGACACCCACCCTTCGATCGCGTCGCGAACCACGCCACTATCAACGCGCGGACAGCCCTTCGTCGCGAGATCCTCGTCATTTTCCTGCACAAAAGCAGAAGAAAACAAAGAAAGACAAAATATGGCAAAAACGGGACGAAATATTTTTATTCATTTTTTGTTTTTATTTCAAGGGCTATAAAAGCCCTACAAAATCTGTAAAAAGGGAGAAAACATAGAGAAAAATACACAAAAATATTCACAAAAATACAGAGAATATAATACGCAGGTTTTTTTTTACAGAGGTGATTTCTTATTTTATTCGCGTCATTTTATTTTTTTTATGCATGTTTTTTTTTACATAAAATAGTACTAATAATAAAAAGGGGTGCGAGATTACCTTTCGACGGTGCTGAAAAAAAACGAGGTTTTAGCCTCCGGCCACCGTCCGCGGTGGCGCGTGTGGCGCGTGGGGGCAATGGCCCGGAGGTCCGGCGATCGGAGCCCAGACGAGAGGATGAAGGGCTTCAGAGGATTTTGAAGTTTTTTTAAAAAAAAAAAGATTAGAAATGACTTTTTTTTATTAAAACTGACTTATATAGGCAATGGGAACGGCGTCGTTTTAGGGGTTGCCATTAAAGGCCAAAACGACGTCGTTTTAAGAAAGGATCTGCGCGTTGACCCGAAAACTCGGGGAGGATCTGCGTGTTTTATAAAAAAGGGTAATTTGCCATTTTAATCCATCCGCAATTTTATTAATTATAATTTCGTCCTAAATTGAATTTTCTTTTATTTTTTAAATTAGCCCTGATATTTGTATTTCATTTTAATTTAGTCCTTTGGGCTATTTAATGGTGGACATCCGAACGACATCGTTTTGAAATTTGGCATAATTGCAATATTAACCCCTACAGTGTGACGCGCGTTTTAATTTAATCTTTTTATATTTATATTTATTTTCTATTTAATCCTCCTTTCTTTGTTTATTTTTTAATTTTGTTTTGTTTTTAAATTATTCTAATACTATATTGAATTATTTTATCATATTAAAATGTTATATTATTTTTTATTAATTTATTAATAGTATAAAGTTTTTGTGTATTATTTTTTTCTTAAACACTTATTATTTTTAAATATTAAACTATTAGTATTTATTATTTTATTTGGTTTAATTATTTTTATTATATATTATTTTAGGATTTATATATTAGTTATTATATTATACATTTTAAAATTTTGTACATTATATAGTATTATATTATATCATATATTATTTTTAAAATTTTATTTTGTATAAAATTTATTTATATTGTATAACATATTTTATTTATATTGTTTATAATATATATGTAATTTTTATATATCTTTATTTAAAATTATTATATACTTTTTTTTTATTTATTTATTGTTGATATATGTCATTGCATGAAAAGTTTAATCTTGCATGAAAAAGTTTTCATATTTATTTAGTAGTTTTTTTTATATTATTTTTTTATTTATTGCTTTATATATATATTCTATTTGTCCATATTCTTTCATTTGTTTATTTATGATTGCTTTATTGTAGTTATTTTTTTAGTCGTATTTTATATTATCATTTCTTTTATTGCCTATATTAATATGAAATGTTAGTATATCATGATTGCTTTTGGTATTCATGTTTGATGATGTATTAATGCGATATTTTCACATGGATCATCGTTTAAAATAAAATACATTTTGCAAAATTACTATATTTTATCTAAAGGTTTTTTTTTAAAATAAGGCAATATTTTGTATTTAGAAATTCGAGAAATAGTGCCCTAACGTGTTGAGTTCCGGTTTTCCGTTTGACTAAATAACTAAATATCCTTTTAATAAAATTTTGTAAATCATGAGATGGTTTTAGTTACGAGGGTTTAAAAATATCATGTCCTAACATGCTGGATGTGATGTTTGTATTCTTTCGGAACAAAGAAATCTCAAATTTTAACTCAAATTGTTCAAGTTTTTTTTAAGAAATCATGTTTTCAAATCTTTTCGAATTTCTGACATTAGGACAATAATTAATCAATCCGTTACCAATTTTGGGCGTTACGAGAGTGCTAATCCTTCCTCGTACGTAATCGACTCCCGAACCCGTTTTCTTGAATTTCGTAGGCCAAAATCAATATTTTGAAATAAAACGTTTTATAAGGTGATCCAATCACACCTAAGCAAAAAGGGATTGGTGGCGACTCCCGTTTTCATTTTTTTAAAAGTCGATCTCTATTTTTTTTTCAAAATAAAAAATGGTTTCAACAGCTTGGTGACTCCACTGGGGACCGAACAAGAGAGTCAAGTCGTAAAATTGGTTATTTTTATCCTAGTGTCGAAATTTTGAAAAAAATTTAAAATATGATCATTTATTGCATTTGTTTTTATCATTACATATGATTGTTATATTCTTGCGCGCATTGCACTGCATGACCGTTGTGGTCGCACCCTTAAGTGGGAGCGAGAAGCTATGCCTTCGTGAGGTTTTCACCTCCGCATGGGCTAGTGGATTGCTTCCGGGATACATCTGTACCTATGTCTCCGTGAAGTTTTCACTTCCGCATGGCCATAGGGAAATGTATTCCCTGAACCGAACTCGGTCCATATGAGCCTATAATGGGTGAGGATCGAGGAATCTCTTTGGTTCAGTACCTCAACTTTAGAAGAGTGAACCGCATATAGAAAACCTAAGGACTTACCCTAGGTAGAATTATACCAAACCTTAGCAATCACCCAAGTATATATTTGATTATTTGCTTTATGTTTTACTTCGTGTTACTAACTGATGGTGTTTTATTTTGTTGCATGTCATTTCATATTTTAAGAGGTATCGATGCACGGTCAGTTTCTAAGTTAGAAAGCTGGTTATGGAGAATGAGTTCCTTGATAAAGTGGGAGACAATGCAGCCGTCCGTACATGGTCAAAGCAAACGCAATTGGAGAAAGGGAACAGCTTAGCTGACGGGTACGTATTTGAACTATGGGATTTTACTCGTATTAGTATTATGCAAAATGAGTTCCAAGAGTTGAAAGAGATATGGACTCAGTGGGATGATGAGGCTAAGCAACTGTTTTATCGTAATTATGGAGATCTACCCTATTTACTCGACATCAAGGTAGATAAGCATCTATTTCGGGCCATGCTTCAGTTTTCGAACTCTGCTTATAGTTGTTTCACTTTTGGGAAAGTAGATTTGGTGCCCACGGTGGAGGAATATACAACCTTGCTTCGCTGTTCGAGGGTCCAAGTCGACAAAGCTTATTTTAGGGCTGCCAATGTCCCAACTTTTGTGAAGAACTTAATGAGTATCACGGGGATGAGTGAACAGTGGGTTGCAGCTAGAATCCAAGAGAAAGGTGAGGGTAAATGCATACCTTGGGCGAGTTTGAGGGATCTGATCCTAGCACATCCAGATGTAAAGAAGAAGATTGACGTATTTGCCTTATGTATTTATGGTTTGGTAATTTTCCCTAAAGCTCTAAGACATATAGATGAAGCAGTTACTGATTTATTCGACCGACTTAACAAGGGGGTCACACCTGTACCTGCAATCTTAGCCCAGACATTCATATCTTTGAATGTATGTCGGAGAGCTGATGAAGGTAGATTCATTGGATGCGCACAGTTATTATTAGTTTGGTTCCACAGTCATTTTTGGAGGATTGACAAGGCTCATTGCCGAGTGTTTTTTGAAAGTTATTCCCTTTTAAAGGAGGCCATAACTACGACAAGGAGGGACGATCTATCAGAGGAAAGGTGGATAGAAATTCTTCAAAACCTCCGAGAGGAAGACGTTGAGTGGAAAGCCCTTTGGTTGGTTCCCGACGAAGTCCTTTATCGGTGTGGAAATTTTGATTGGGTACCTCTGCCTGGAATCTGGGGAGCTGTTTGATATGCACCGTTGCTCGTACTAAGGCAATACAAAGCAAGACAGTTCATACCGGCGACATATGGGTTAGCTCAAAGTGAATTCTCATATAAGGGGGATAATTATAAGAAGAGGATTCGAGAGATTTCTGGGGCTTGGAAGCGAGCTCGCTATATGAAGATATTAACTGGAGGACCGATGATAACCCTAGAATACAAGGAGTGGTCGAGCAAAAGGATTAATGATAACATCCCTGGGCCAAGCTTGGAGGGTGCTAGATCGATGAAGGAGTATTTACAAGTGGTCCTATCGGAGTTTGAGATTATAAAGTAAGACTTCGAGAGGCAAAGTTTAGAGTTCGGAAGGAGGATAGAGAAGTTGGAAGAAGAGAAAATGTATCTGAGGTTAGACGTGGATGTTTAAAAATTGGAAGCCGAAAAATTAAGAAAAGAAAAGAGGAAGATAGGGGAAGATCGAGATAGTTTGAAGACAGAATATAAGAAGATACGTCTGACGATGAAGAACGTTGGATTGGGGAAGACTTCGGAACAATGGAAACATGAGGTTCAAGAGGAAAAGGCCAAAGCTGACCATTGGGAGAGGAAGTTCCTAGAGATGCTGATGCAAAACGAGGCCCTAGAAAAGAGGTTAGCAGAAAGCCAAAAGGAAAATAGTAGATTAAAAGCTAGAGTGGCTGAATTAGGAGGGTCTCTTCACCACCAAAGCCGTGATTCTGCAAATGAGCTGAAGTCGAGTCTGAACAAGACCGAGGAAATGAAGGGTAAGATTGAAGAGTTAGAATCAGCATTGCATAGTTGTGAACTTCGGATCTAGCTTCTTGAAATATGAGAAGGGCGTTAGAAGGAAGAGCTTCACCATTCCCATGACCAAGTTAGAAGTCGGGATTACCTCATGGGTGAACCAATAGTTCAGATTCGAGAGGTAGCTGATCATTTACAGACTTTGGCGACTGGTGACACGTTGAGCATGAAGTATCGATTCTGATCCGATCGTAGTCAAGAGCTAGCTTCATTGCTTAGGAAAGTTAAGACCTTGGGCCTTAGGGCAAAAGCATATCTGTAGTCTATTTTATGTAAAGGATTTTGTTTTCTAATAAAGTTTTCTAGAATGAAGTTGAATCTGAATCGATGCCTTCTTTTTGCATTCATGCATTTACATTACATCACACCATGTGCATTTAAGTCCATAGAGAGAGCCTAATTAGTTGAAATTATCACAAAGAGAGAGAGAAAGAGAGAGAAAGAGAAAGAAGGAAAATCTAGAAACTAAACACCAGTACGATACACGCGCAAAGACAAAAGATATGGATCAGAGACTTGAACAATTCCAGAGAGACATGCAAGACCAGATGCAAGAGCAATTGGCAAAACTCCAACAAGAAATGAGAGACCAAATGTTGGAGGCTCAGAGGAACATGATGGCTCAAATGGCCCAGATGCTGAACGGGGCGATGGACAAAGGAAAAGGTCCCATGGCTATTGCTGGAGAAGAGAGCGAAGGTATTCCTCCGGGTTTTACCCCACCACATGCACAAACACAGCCTGAAGAGTATCCCCAAAGGCCATCTGTCACGATTAGGCCTCAACAGGGGCAAGCTGGTACTAGACCGCCCATGAACTTCCAAGTCAGCTCAAGATCTAACCTAGGAGATAACCCTGCTAACCCCGTTATCCCTGATTTAGATATAGTAGAAAGGGAAGGGATAAGAACTGAATCCTCGAGGCAATTAGAGGATCGCTGTAGATGGTTAGAGGAAAAGTTCAAGGCTCTGGAAAATGCCGATCATCATCATGGTATTGACGCAAAGGACTTGAGTTTGGTTCCAGATTTAGTGCTTCATCATAAATTCAAGATGCCAGAATTTGAGAAGTACAAAGGGACTAGCTGCCCTGAAGCCCACATCACTATGTTCTGTAGACGGATGACTGGCTACGTGAACAATGATCAACTTTTGATTCATTGCTTCCAAGATAGTTTAGTGGGGGCAGCATCCAGGTGGTACAATCAACTCAGCCGTGCTAAGATTAGCTCCTGGAGAGACCTAGCCCAAGCTTTCATGAGGCAATACAATCGTGTTACAGACATGACGCCTGACAGAATCATGTTGCAGAATATGGAAAAGAAGTCAAATGAAAGCTTCAGGCAATACGCGCAAAGATGGAGGGAGGTTGCCATGTAAGTTCAGCCACCGCTCTTGGAAAAGGAAACTACAATGCTTTTTATCAACACTTTAAAAGCACCATTTATCACTCATATGATAGGAAGCACCACCAAGAGCTTTGCAGATATAGTGATGGTAGGAGAAATGATCGAAAATGCCATAAGGGGTGGTAAGATTGAAGCAGGGGAAACCACTAGAAGGTCTGCTCCTAAGAAAAAAGACAATAATGTGAATAACACGAGTACATACAACAAAGGGTACTCAAAAGCAATCACTGTTAGCTAGCCGAAAGTAGTTACTGCCGGGCAACAAGGGTCAGTGAGATAGAAATCAGGCACTAGACAAAATTTTGAAAAGCTCTAATTTACGCCAATCCCAATGACGTATAAGGAGCTATATCAAAGTTTATTCGACGCGCACGTAGTGTCCCCATTTTATCTACAGCCGTTATAGCCCCCATATCCTAAATGGTATGACTCAAACGCTCAATGTGATTATCATGCGGGAATATCGGGGCATTCGATAGAAAACTGCACTACATTCAAAAAGGTAGTTGAGAGGCTCATCAAGATGGATTGTCAAGTTTGATGATACACCTAGTGCGGATAACCCATTACCTAATTATGGGGATAAGAGGGTAAACGCGATTGGTGAAAAAGTCGTAAGAAAGATCAAGGAGGATACCTCGGAGGTAAAAACCCCGTTGAGATTGGTTTGGAGAGAAATAATGAGAAGAGGATTGGTAGAATCGAATCCTATAGAGGGACGCAAAGAAATGAGGAACTACTGTGAGTTCCATAGAACAGCGGAGCATGAGATCCAAGAATGTGCTGAGTTCAGAGTATTGGTGCAAAGCCTTATGGACAATAAGGAATTGGAATTTCATGAAGAAGGCTCAGAGGGAGGAAGCATATGCATGACAGAAGGAGAGTTGACAAATCAGAAAGTCAATTATCTGAAGATCATCATTTCCTGACCGAGAAACACGGAAGGCGGAGCACAAATCACGCCTAAAGTCGTAATTCAAAAACCTGTTTCTTTTTCTTACAAGGATAACAAAATGTTACTTTGGAACTACAACTGCAATGTGACAATACCAGGAGGGGAAAACTCAGCTAGTACTTCCAATGAGGTCCAAAGTGAGGGATTCTACACACGGAGTGGAAGGCGTTACGACTCGGTAAATGTCGAAGCTGCGCTGTGAAAGCAAAGGCTTTGGTAGTTGAGCGGCGGAGAGAGAGTGAGGCATTTATCAATGAACTTTGTGAAGGAGGAAGAGGCTAAAGAATTTTTAAAATTCTTGAAGCCTGATGAATCTGACATGGTAGAAGCAGCTGCGCAAGCAACCGGCTCGTATATCAGTGCTAGCCTTACTCTTAAGTTCAGAAGTGCATCGTGAAGCATTGATGAAAGTGCTGAATGAAACTTATGTTACTAAGGATATATCTGTCAATAAACTTGACTGTCTGGTTAGTAACATAAGTGCCGATAATTTCATTTACTTGGTGATGATGAAATTCCACTGGAGGTATGGGATCGACCAAAGCTCGCACATCACTACTCGTTGCAAGGGATACACTCTGCCAAGTGTGTTAATCGACATAGGATCAGCCTTGAATGTCTTACCATTGTCCATGCTGAAGAGGTTGCCGATAGACAGTTCTCACATGAAGACATGCCAGAACATAGTGAGAGCATTTGATGGCGAGAGAAGAGTGATGAGAAGAATTGACATACCGTTGTTGATTGGACCCAACACGTATGAAGTGGACTTTACGGTAATGGATATCAAGCCATCCTACAATTGCTTGTTGAGAAGGCCACAGATTCATTCGGGAGAGGCGGTGCCCTCATCCTGCACCAAAAACTAAAGCGGTAATGAGAAGGTGGTGGTTACTATAAGCGCAGAGGAAGATATCATAGCGACGATTACGGTGTGACGCGCCATACTTGGAAGCAAATGAAGAGGCCACAGAGTGTTCCTTTCGGTCTTTAGAGTTTGTAAATGCAACTTTCATATTGGAAGGGAATGAGGTGCCAGTACCTAGGATATCCAAGACCGCGAGGATGGGCTTACAAATGATGGTAGGGAAAGGAGCCCTACCAGGAAAAGGACTGGATAGACATCTTCAAGAAGGGATTCAAGTCCCAATGATGAAAGAGAAAAGAGACCATTTTGGCTTGGGTTTCAAGCCAGATGTTAAACAAAGGAAAAGGGAAATAGAGAAAAAGCAAGAGAGGAGAAGAGCACGGTTGAATGGGTAAGAAGTTAAGTGGGAATCGATGACATTCCCCCACATATCCCAGACCTTTGTATCCGGAGGGATAATTCAACCTAAGAGAGGGTTATTGAAAAATGAAAATCCTCACATCAATGCCATACACGAGGAACAAACTGGGTAAAGAAACCTGTTGGGCATTCGCCCTTATGAACCTGGAAGCGTTTTGAACAACTGGACTGCAGAGGAACTTCCTGTAGTATTTAGAGATTGCACAGAGTAATGTTCAGAACACTCTAATTGTTTTAAAGCCTAGAAACAATAAGATTTCATTTGTGAAATAGGCTCATGTTCAGACGTTGTTGTTTCAATAAAATACTTCTTTGATAATTAACTCGGGCAAATATTCTTTCATTTTTATTCTTTTGATCTTCTAATTTCATTCCAAATTCTTTTATTCTCATTCATACCATATAAATAGTTGTTCTCAAATTCATTTGTTCTTTGTACATTCTTTTGTGCCCACCACAGGTCCCTAGATATCAATGATATGAGCAATGATACTACAGATTCAGAGGTCCATTTTGAACAAGACGTGTGTTTAGAAGAATCTCATGATTCTGAAGGTGACAAAGATTGTGACTTGTCTCCAGATCTGCTAAGAATGGTAAAGCATGGAGAGAAACAGATTTTACCCCATGAAGAGGAGGTAGAAAATATAATCCTAGAGGATGGAAAAGTTGTGAAAATTGGGACGCGCATAGCCGAGGAGACGAAACAAGACCTCGTTGAGTTACTAACGAAGGATGAGGCCTGACGTGGTATTGAAAATAAAAGAGGAAGTCAAGAAACAGTTTGATGCTGGATTTCTACAGGTGGTCAAATACTCAGAGTGGGTTGCCAATATTGTTCATGTCCCTAAGAAGGATGGAAAGGTCCGGATGTGTGTAGACTATAGGGACTTAAATAAAGCCAGCCCAAAGGACAATTTCCCTTTGCTGCATATTGACACGTTGGTAGATAAAACGGCGGGATACTCATTGTTCTCTTTCATGGATGGTTTTTCGGGATATAATCAGATCAGGATGCACCCTGAGGATATGGAGAAAACTACCTTCATAACATTGTGGGGTACCTTTTTTTATAAAGTAATGCCATTCGGACTGAAGAATGCAGGAGCTACATATCAAAGAGCCATGGTAACTTTATTCCATGACATGATGCATAAAGAGATTGAAGTGTATGTTGATGACATGATCGCCAAATCTCGAACAGAAAAGGAACACATTGAAGTTTTGAAGAAGTTGTTTTTAAGATTGAGAAAATTTCAATTGAAGCTCAACCCGGCAAAGTGTACTTTCGGAGCTCGGTCAGGGAAATTACTGGGTTTCGTAGTCAGTGAAAGAGGAATCGAAGTTGACTCAAATAAGGTCAAAGCTATACAAGAACTGCCTCCACCACGCACTCAAAAGGAAGTCCGAGGTTTTCTTAGAAGATTAAATTACATTGCTTGGTTTATTTCACAATTAACCGAGAAATGTGATCCCATATTTCGTCTTCTCAAGAAACACAACCAAGGTGTATGGGACGAGGAATGCCAGAGAGCTTTCGACAAAGTCAAACAATATCTGTCAAATGCACTAGCGTTATCTCTGCCTAATCCAAATAGACCATTGATACTGTATTTGACAGTGTTCAATAACTCTATGGGATGTGTGCTTGGTCAACATGATGAGTCGGGAAGAAAAGAAAAGGCGATATACTATCTCATTAAAAGTTCTTTGAATGTGAGATGAGATATTAAATCGATTGAAAAATTGTGTTGCGCCTTGATTTGGACGATTGAGGCGATTATATGCTATATCATACAACTGGTTAATTTGAAGCTTGACCCGTTAAAGTATATGATGGAGTCAAGCGCTTTGAATGGAAGGATGGCAAGGTGGTGATTTTGCTTTTACGAATTTGATATAGTCTATGTAAACCAAAAGGCTATAAAAGGGAGCGCGATAGCAAAATTTTTGGCTAGCAAGGCTTTAGAGGATTATGAACCTTTGAGCTTTGATTTCCCTAATGAAGAGTTAATGTATGTGGCAACTACTGAAGAATGTCTGTGGAAGCTAAATTTTGATGGAGCATCAAATGCCGTGGGAAATAGAATTGGGGCAATCTTGGTATCCCCTAGTGGTGATCATTATCCATTCACATGTAAATTGGATTTTGATTGCACAAACAACATGGCAGAGTACGAAGCGTGCATCATGGGCATTCGAGCAGCTATAGAACGTAAAATCAGAGTTCTAGAAGTATATGGAAATTCTGCACTAGTGATTTACCAGCTTAAGGGTGAATGGGAAACGAGAGATCCCAAATTGATCGATTATCGAAAGATGGTTTTGGGATTGATTGAGGAGTTTGAAGACATCACTTTTAATTATCTCCCACGTGATGAAAATCAAATGGAAGATGCTTTGGCAACCCTGGCTTCTATGATCAAAGTGAACAAACCAGAGGATATGAGACACATTCAGATGAGTATTTTCGAAGTTCCAGCTCATTGTTATAACTTGGAAGAGGAGGAAAAAGATGACCACCCTTGGTATCATGATGTATTGCGATACATAAAAAATCGTGAATACCCAGAGCATGCAACTGAGAATGAGAAAAGGACATTAAGAAGATTGGCCTCTGACTATGTTTTAGATGGGGATATCTTGTACAAAATGAGAAAAGATCAAGTACTATTGAGATGCGTTGGTGCTGTTGAAGCTAGGAAAGTCCTAGAAGAAGTTCATGAACGCGTTTGTGGAACCCATGCTAATGGATTCACAATGGCCAGACAGATAATGAGATTTGGATATTATTGGTCCATGGAAGGTGATTGTATCAATTTTGCCAAAAAATGCCATAAATGGAAGATTTATGGAGACAAAATTCATGTGCCTCCGTCACCTTTGCATGTTATGACTTCCCCATGGCCTTTTTCCATGTGGGGTATGGATGTTATTGGACCAATATCACCGAAAGCTTCGAATGGGCATCGATTCATTTTTGTGGTAATTGACTACTTCACGAAATGGGTAGAGGCTGCTTCATATGCTAGCGTTACCAAGTTAGCAGTTAGTCGGTTCTTGAAGAAAGAGATCATTTGTCGATATGGAATGCCCGGGAGGATCATATCAGACAATGCGATGAACCTGAACAACAGCACGATAGCAGAAATTTGTAGTCAATTTGGGATCAAACACCACAACTCGTCTCCGTATCGTCCAATAATGAATGGAGCAGTGGAAGCGGCCAACAAAAATATCAAGAAGATAGTAGGAAAAATGACTGAGACTTATAAGGATTGGCATGAGAAATTACCATTTGCACTCTATGCTTATCGGACGTCAGTCAGAACCTCTACTGGGGCAACGCCTTTCTTGTTGGTCTATGGGATGGAAGCAGTTCTACCAATTGAAGTGGAAATACCTTCTCTTCGAGTTTTGTCAGAAATAAAGCTGGATGAAGCTGAATGGATTCAGGCTCGATATGATCAGTTGAACTTAATTGAAGAAAAGAGGCTAAGGGCTATTCGTCACGGTCAGATGTACCAAAAACGAATGATGCGAGCTTATGATAAAAAAGTTCACCCGAGGGAGTTTCACGAGGGGGACCTTGTACTGTAAAAGATCCTTCCCATACAAAAGGATTTCAGAGGAAAATGGATGCCGAATTGGGAAGGACCATATGTGGTGAAGAAGGCTTTCTCTGGAGGTGCACTGATTCTAACCGAAATGGATGGGAAAAGCTTAACCAATCCTGTGAGTTCGGATTCAGTCAAAAAGTACTTTGCTTGAAAAGGAGAAGAGGCTAAGGTGAAAACCCGTAAAGGGCGCCTTGAGACTTCAAAAAAAAAAGGGGGAGAGGCCAAGGCAAAAACTCGCAAAGGGCGCCTTGAGACCACAGGGGTTTTGAGTTGAAAACCCGAAAAGGGCGGCTCAAATTTTGAATGGACATGCAGTGATTTTGCTATACCTGAATCAACAAGAAATGAAGTATGTTGCATATCGGGGCATCAACAAAGTACTTTGGGTTTTCTAAACACATGTTAAGCACAAAGCAGTCTTCATGGAGTTTGTATATAGAAGCTCAATCTGTGATATCTAGGGCATCTGATTTTTGTCCTATTCATTTTACTATCTTTGGATTCTTTTTCTTCTCAAAGATATGTTCCCAGTTAACTTTCTTTGTATTTTTGATAATTTATTCAAACTATGACTATTCTGGAAATCAATTTATTTGTTACCCATTATTCATAAGCATGTTGCATTGAAATAATGATTGATGAACTAATAATTTCACAAAAGAAGTTTTACATATTACTTTGGAAATGTTTAGATAAAACAAGAAACCGAAACAGGACAATTGTTCAGAATTTCCATGAACGTAGATATTTGAGAAAGAAAAGTCTAGATGGAGACTATTTCTCTGAATTCTTGGTCCAATTAAGTGGTTGTGACGAAGATAAACAATGTTATCGGGTCATTCGGAGAATGGTACGACAGACCAATTTTTGACGGGAAAAGATCCAAAAACCCTAAATTATGGTGGAATGAATCGAAGTTGAAACAAGTCCTGTATCCTTAAGTTGCAATAAGGACGGACAGAGAAAGTTCCTGGAGGGATGGTTTGAAGTTGATATACGACCCGTGTCCCAAGGTTCAAGAGGAATGAGCCATGAAATTTCCATGGGGGCAAATTGTTTGAGCAGGAAAGTGATACTTCAAGGGGAACGAAGATGAAACCTTGACGGATAAATGAGTGATAACACCTTGAATAGGAATTATACTCATATCTTTTTTGCATTCACATATCATAGCATGGCTAAATTGGAGCATTTGATTCATTTCAGTCACAGCATCCTAATCATTCGGCATAAGCGTATACCCATTCTATAGGTCAAAGGACGATGTAGTAGGGTAAATGATTACTTTCAGCCTTGTCTCCCTGAAGTTGCAATGGAGTAGACTGAAGACAACAGATCTTACCTTCCTGAAGTTGCAGGAAGAAGATCGAAGACATTAGCCTTAGCTCTTTGAGTTTGCAATAGAGCAAGCTAAAAGACAGCAGATCTGGCATTCCTAAAGTTGCAGTGAAACAGATCAAAAACATCAATCTTGTCTCCCTGAAGTTGCAGCAGAGCAGATTGAAGACAATAGATCTTAGCTTCCTGAAGTTGCAGGAAGAAGATCAAAGACATCAGCTTGACCTCCCGGTTGCAAAGTGGAGTTAATCAAGAAAGCGATTTGGCATTTACGAAGTTGCAGGAAGCGTGATCGAAAACATCGGATCTTGTCTCCCGAGTTTGCGATGTGAGCGGATCGAAGATAGCAGATTTGGCATTCTTGAAGTTGCAAGAAGCAAATCGAAAACATCAGATCTTGTCTCCCTGAGTTTGTAGTGGAGCAGATCGAAGATAGTAGATTTGGCATTCTTGAAGTTGCAAGAAGCAAATCGAAAACATCAGATCTTGTCTCTCTGAGTTTGCAGTGGAGCAGATAGAAAATAGTAGATTTGACATTCTTAAAGTTGCAAGAAGCAGATCAAAGACATCAGCCTTACCTCTCTGAGTTTGCAGAAGAGTAGGCTAAAAGACAACAGATCTTGCCTTCCTGAGATTGCAGTGAAGCGGATCGAAGATACTAGTCTGACCTCCCTGAAGTTGCAGTGGAGCAGATTAAAAGATAGCGGATACTGCCTTCCTGAAGTTGCAGTGAAGCATATTGAAGCCATCAGACTTAACGAAATCAAGATGAAGTTCCAATACCGTTGAAGTTGCAGTGGGTTGGAAGCCATTTGAAGAAGACAATGACCAAGAAGTCAAGGTTCGGCAAAGACCGGGCAAAATTGGACCTTCTATTGTCTTTGCTCTATTCTCGTTTCACGACAACGAGTAAAGAGGGGCAGCTGTAATAGGCCCATTTTGCCCAGGCCCGTGAAAACCAAAACAAAAATAAAAAAATAAAAAAAATAAACCAAAGTCCAGATTTTTTTTAAACAGTCCATTTACAATAAACGGGCTTAAAGCCCAAACCCAAAACCATTACCCCGTTACACCCTGACCCAATTACACCCTAAACAAACTAACCCAAAACAGACCTAAACCCAATCCTACCCAGACCCAATCAGGCCCAAAATAGAATCGGCCCATGTGACCCAAATGGCTTGCGGACACAGGAAACCCTAGGTTTCCATTGCGCCGCAAGCACCCCTAGCAGCCTCGACACCCACCCTTCAATCGCGTCGCGAACCACGCCACCATCAACGCGCGGACAGCCCTTCGTCGCGAGATCCTCGTCATTTTCCTGCACAAAATAGAAAGAACAGCAGCAAAATATGGCAAAAACGGGACGAAATATTTTTATTCCTTTTTGTTTTTATTTCAAGGGCTATAAAAGCCCTACAAAATCTATAAAAAGGGAGAAAACACAGAGAAAAATACACAAAAATATTCACAAAAATACAGAGAATACAATACGCAGTTTTTTTTACAGAGGTGATTTCTTATTTTATTCGCGTCATTTTATTTTTTTATGCATTTTTTTACATAAAATAGTACTAATAATAAAAAGGGGTCCGAGATTACCTTTCGATGGTGCTGAAAAAAAATGAGGTTTTAGCCTCCGCCACCGTCCGGTGGTGGCGTGTGTAATGCGCGATGAAGCGATGGCCTGCAGGTCCGCGATCGGAGCCTGCACGAGAGGATGAAGGGCTTTAGAGGATTTTGAAGTTTTTAAAAAAAAAAACAGATTAGAAATGACTTTTTTTTATTAAAACTGACTTATATAGGCAATGGGAACGGCGTCGTTTTGGGGGTTACCATTAAAGGCCAAAATGACATCGTTTTAAGAAAGGATCCGCGCGTTGACCCGAAAATCCGGGGAGGATCCGCGTGTTTTATAAAAAGGGTAATTTGCCATTTTAATCCCTCCACAATTTTATTAATTATAATTTCGTCCTAAATTGAATTTTCTTTTATTTTTTAAATTAGCCCTGAGATTTGTATTTCATTTTAATTTAGTCCTTTGGGCTATTTAATGGTGGACATCCGAACGACGTCGTTTTGAAATTTGGCATAATTGCCATATTAACCCCTAAAGTGTGACGTGCGTTTTAATTTAATCCTTTTATATTTATATTTATTTGCTATTTAATCCTCCTTTCTTTGTTTATTTTTTTATTTTATTTGTTTTTAAATTATTCTAATACTATATTGAATTATTTTATCATATTAAAATGTTATATTATTTTTTTATTAATTTATTAAGAGTATAAAGTTTTTGTGTATTATTTTTCTTAAACACTTATTATTTTTAAATATTAAACTATTATTATTTATTATTTTATTTGGTTTAATTATTTTTATTATATATTATTTTAGGATTTATATATTAGTTATTATATTATACATTTTAAAATTTTGTATATTATATAGTATTATATTATATCATATATTATTTTTAAAATTTTATTTTGTATAAAATTTATTTATATTGTATAACATATTTTATTTATATTGTTTATAATATATATGTAATTTATATATATATATCTTTATTTAAAATTATTATATACTTTTTTTTTTATTTATTTATTGTTGATATATGTCATTGCATGAAAAGTTTAATCTTGCATGAAAAGTTTTCATATTTATTTAGTAGTCTTTTTTTATATTATTTTGTTATTTATTGCTTTATATATATATTCTATTTGTCCATATTCTTTCATTTGTTTATTTATGATTGCTTTAGTGTAGTTATTTTTTTAGTCGTATTTTATATTATCATTTCTTTTATTGCCTATATTAATATGAAATGTTAGTATATCATGATTGCTTTTGGTATTCATGTTTGATGATGTATTAATGCGATATTTTCACATGGATCATCGTTTAAAATAAAATACATTTTGCAAAATTACTATATTTTATCTAAAGGTTTTTTTAAAATAAGGCAATGTTTTGTATTTAGAAATTCGGGAAATAGTACCCTAACGTGCTGGGTTTTGATTTTTCGTTTGACTAAATAACTAAATATCCCTTTAATAAAATTTTGCAAATCATGAGATGATTTTAGTTACGAGGGTTTAAAAATATCATGTCCTAATGTGCTGGATGTGATGTTTGTATTCTTTCGGAACAAAGAAATCTCAAATTTTAACTCAAATTGTTCAAGTTTTTTTTTAAGAAATCATGTTTTCAAATCTTTTCGAATTTTCGACATTAGGACAATAATTAATCAATCCGGTACCAATTTTGGGCGTTACGAGAGTGTTAATCCTTCCTCGTACGTAATCGACTCCCGAACCCATTTTTTTGAATTTCGTAGGCCAAAATCAATGTTTTGAAATAAAACGTTTTATAAGGTGATCCAATCACACCTAAGCAAAAAAGGATTGGTGGCGACTCCCTTTTTCGTTTTTTTTAAAAGTCGGTCTCTATTTTTTTTTCAAAATAAAAAATGGTTTCGACAGGAGGTTTCATCCTGGAAGGCGGTACCACTTGAGGAATCCGAGTCGGATGTGTTTGGATCGTGGTCGTAGAAGAGTTTGCTAGATTTTTTATATTTCTTTTGAAGTTTCATCCATACAACCCCTTTGAGATTTAGGACATCGAAGCCAAGATTGGTCTTGATGAGGGGCCTCAAGCATTTGAACTTCATGTGACATAGTTCGAAGCCACTTGTAACGGTAATATCAAGTTGGATCTCAAAATCGGCCAATGTGCCTTAATACCTTTGTTGGTATCCGCCATGAATTTTTCCAAAGTCACGTTGCTCTCTTTTTGTATTTGCTCTTTATCAGCGAGGTGCTACCTCTCCAAGGTCTCTAGATGACAGACCTTTTCTTCTAACTCTTTTTTTTGAGCCATTGATGCTTGGTATTTAGCAAGTTCGTGGTTTTAGAGAATAAGGGCATCATTGGGTTGGTGAAGTTGGGTGAGTGATTGTTCTCCCAAAAGTATGGTTTTCTCAGAATCAACCCAATTGGCCTCAACCTCTTTACAGGCATATTGAAGAGCCTAACTCATAATGTCCCACTCCGCGACTATTATTGAGAAAGAGCCTGCCAGCTCAACAAGGGTGGGCTTGTGATGCCCTCGGAAGAAGAAGAGGGGTAGGCGAATTCATTCAGTTCCAGAGATAAGACCCTATCTTGTTTTTGATGAATTAGGAGTGGGGAAAAGGGATATTGATATTTACCAATGTTCATGCTCCAGGGGAAGAAGGTTTGTACCTCGCCCGAGGAAAAGGTAAAATCGATAGTGCCGATTGAGGAAGTAGGTGAAGTGGAGTTAGTAGTAACCCAGACTGGAGCCCCAGGTTGTGACACTGATGGTGATGGGGAGAGAGCTGCATAAGTACCTGGCCTAGTAGAAAGGACGAAGACGATCAAGAGAGAGATGAGGGACTCCCTCTCTAGGATTGAATGTTCTTTCCCAAATCTTGGCAACCCAAACTAGCTTCGCTCTTTTCGTCGACGTTGGAGGACTCTCTTTTTAGGCTTTACCTCTTACAGTGACTACTAACCGCCCGAATCCGAATATCAAACACCATTGCAACTTCTTGCACACTTTCTATATGCGCCTCCACATTCATGTTAGGAGGATGTTGGAAAGAGTTAAACGGAGAGGGAAAACCTGCAATGAAAAATTAGGAGTCAGCATGTAGGATTAATATGGGCACGGTGAGAATGGACACTCTCAAGTTCAAGTGTTGGGGGGATAAGCATGAAAAATGTATACTTTGGGGATGGAAGACTCTCTTCTTTTCCTCACTAATGATTGGACTAGCTCGTCAGATGCCCCACAATGCCGTGCTTCACTAGTAGGTTTGACTCTTTAAGGGTCCGCTCCCGAGGCTAAATCCGTCGATCTAAAGCCATTAGGGATTTACTCTTCTAAACAATAATGGAAAACATTCCTTACTGTTAGGAGTTTGTTTAGCTTTAGAGGATGCCCCAACCTTAAGCGGTTATATTAAGACCTGGCGAGGTTAGAGACAATTGGTTGTTGTTGAAGACAAACAGACTCATTAGGGATAAACCACCTTGTAGGGAAGCCAAAGTTATCCTCAAGCTTCCTTTTCACCCATATGAACTTACGTCAGTCTGGGTGGAAAATTGAGGAGGTACTTTGAATTATGTACTCATGGTCTGCGCGAGTACAGGAGTCGATCGTCCCAACTGAGATCCCTTGGGTAATGACCTCCAGTTGGTGAAAATGTTGAAATGCACCTAAGATTAGAAGCTCACAGTGTTTACTACACTCAATGAAATAAGCTATCAGGGTCCTTCAAGAAGGACCGCTAGGCTATCCAGGCGCAATTCTATATATATTTAACACCTTACAAAAGAAAGGCTGTAAAGGGAGATGGAAGCTTACCTCCAATAAGTATAGCGGAATGATGAACCCATCACAGGAGCCACTCAATTGACAATCTCTTTCCATGGTTTCAAACTGGTAAGCAAAATTAGGCAATCTGATTCTTCTAGATGACAAATGTTTGAACATGTCCTCAAGAATAGCCGTACATTTTTAAAACGATGATTCGGTGGGCGTGCTAGATCTGTGGTCAGATGACCTACACACAAACGCTAAAGAGTGCCTATTGCCACAATGATCCCTCCAACTCAAATCATAATAGTCCATTTTTTCCTTCTGACAATGGCTTAAATCGAGACATAATGAGGTTTTCGTAGATTATAGAAGAAGAAAAAGATTAAGGAAGAATCACACGGAAAGTGGGTAATTCCTTAGACTGGTAAACTCGAGCAAGAAAATTGTAGGAGGGGAAGAAGAGGAAGGGAAGAATGACAGTTAAAGGTTTTAAAGAAGAACTAAATCAACAAGAAGAATTGGAAAAGGGAACCTGAAATACAGTGAAGGAAAGTTCGTTTTTCTCTATATATATGCCACGATTTTAAATGACCACACGTTTGTGGGAAGTTGAATTTCAAATTTCCAGAAATGGTTTCGATCTCCAAACCAAGATTTGACACCTGTTAGTTATCGGGAGGGGCTTTCTTAAACCCTTCGGTGACCAGAAACCGGGAATGTCTGCCAAATGATGTATGTCAAACCAGTAATCCACCAGAATAGTTTTGAAAGAATTCTTGAACGATTATCCGCCTGTATGGAGAAAGGATAAACCTCCCATTTGAGTGGGAGTAGCTTAGAACGGCTCTAAAAATGTTAGAAGAATTCACAAAAGGATAAACGTCAAGACCGTTAGGGACGATGAAAGTGTTTGCCTCTAAGTATACAATCAATTATTTAAGAGAAAAGGGAAATTAAGTTGGGTTCCACTTCAAACTTTACGTAGGAGAGGAAAATTTCGAAGAAGAAATTTTTTTGAGGGTGGGGAAGCTGTAACACTCAGTTATCTTTACTGAACCAAAAATCCAAGGATAGTTCAGATTAAATTGAAAATATTTTCAAATTTCTGGACTCCATCTGAAAATTTAAAAAAAATAAATTAGAGGCTGAATTGCGAATAGTTGGATCTCAATTTTGGTTCGATTAGGATGGAACTGACTTATTCCATAGTGGGAGAAAAAATAATTAAGAATAAATGGTTGTGGCGACCGGTGAAGTTAGTGCCAAAGGAGTATATATGTAACAGCCCGATTTAAGGGCTAGTCGGAATAGTGATCTCGGGGTCACTAATCTGAGACTTGAGAAATTTATTTTCATATTATATTATGAGTCAGAGCATGATAGTATATGTGCATGATAATTTTCGTGCTTTAATTTTAACGATTTCATGCTTAATTGCGAAAAAGGGACTAAATCGCATAAAGTGCGAAAGTTCCATTCTATAAGCTAAAGGTACCAAATAGCCTTAGAATGCAAATTTGAGGTTTTTAAAATGAAATTAGACCCCCAATATGTGCTTGGCCGGCCATAGGGGACAAGGATTGACCATGTTGGTCAAAGTTGGTGAGTAGGTGGACTTAATTGATAATTTAATATTAGAATAATGAGAGAAAAGATATCATTTTTCTCCTTCATCTCTTCCACCGAAAATTTCAGCAAATAAGGGGTAGAAAGCTTCCAAAAATTTCAGCACACTCATCCCTTCACAAGTAAGTGTTCTAGTGAACTTTTCTTGAAAATAATTGTACTTTTGAGATCCCTAAAGCTTAAGCTTTCAAATGAGGGGACTATTGTGCAATATAGTGAAAAGTTAAGAATTTCGCCATGAGAGCTATCATAGTTATTTGCTGCACTTTTATGGAAGAAATTGAGTTTTAATTGTTAGATGAACAACTTTTGTGAAAGGTGTTGTCTTGAAAACACCTAATTGGACCTTGATGAAAAGGTTACAAATTTGTAGTTACCATGTGAAATGTTGAGTTTTAATGATAGCTATAAGAGTATTAAATGTTCACCTAGGCTTGTTGAAGGTAGAAATGTGATTAGAATTTATTTCCGAGCCTAGGGGCAAAATGGTCATTTTGCCAAAGTCTAGGGGCAAAATAGTAATTTTTCCTAAGCATGATTATTGAAATGCTTTTATTAATGAGATGATTAAAATGAGCTCAATTGCTATTATAGAGCAAGAAGAACCGAGAATCTGCCTCGATCGGGGAAAGAACAAAGTCTCAGACTAAATCGTCGAGCTAGCTCATTTTGAAAACGAGGTAAGTTTGTATGTGATTAATGAAATATTTATGTTAGCATAATTGGAAATGCTTGGTATCACATTGATGTATGATACTTCATTGAAATGAGAAATTGATGTTGAATACGATGTTGAAGTCCTAATGGACTATAATGAATATGGGATTGCTATCATCGAGATGTGAATTAGATAAGGTCTCGTATAAGACCATGTCCGGGACATGGCCTCAGCACCGAGTTAAGATCCCGTATAAGACCATATCCGGGATATGGCTTCGGAAAAGAATAATAAACTTGTTAAGACCACATCCGGGATGTGGCATCGATAATTGATGTGAAAGTCCATATAAGACAATATCCGGGATATGGCATTGGCATTTAGAAGTAACTCCATGTAAGACCACCTTGGGGATGTGGCATTGGCTTCGTCTCTAAATGAACGACGTCAAATATGGGTCTTTGACTATCCCTAGTGATTAAAGGGATAAGTAGATGAGTTTAGAAGTAGAAATGAGATTTGCACTAAAGTCATATGAATAAGTGAATACAGGTACTCGTGAATGAGTCACGAAGAAACGTTTACGACATGTGGCACGGTATGTGCTAAATAAGGGCAATTGTGAGTAAGTATGGAAAGATGCCTATGACTTGTGTATGGTTAGTTAATGTCATGGATGGATCATTTTATGAGCTTATTGTTGCTATTTATATTCATGCAAACTTACTAAGCTTTATGCTTACCCCTTTCATTGCCCTTTTTCCTTGTAGTATTGCCTAGATAACTCGAGGATCGTGGACGTAGGAGTTCGGAAATCACACTATCGACATCACTTTGGAATAACAATTTAGACTTATTTTGAGTATGGCATGTATAGGACTCGAGTATTTTATTAAGTTGTAATTGTTAGCCAAAGTGTTGGCTATGTATGTTACTAAAGTCATTTTGTAAGTGGCCTTAAGTTAGGCAAATACTTGGCAATTTCTTTTGCTTCATGAAAGTGATTTTCTTGAAGTGTATGCCCTTGTGTATGAATGTTGAATTGATTATTTAGATGTGTCTTTGGGTCATGAATTATGTTGAATGGAATTGGAGTATGTTTGCAATGTAGGGTGGCAAAGGGCTTGGTAAATAGCCTTCTAATTTTCCACATGGGTAGACACACGGGCGTGTGTCTAGACCATGTGAGCGGCACGGCTAGCACATGGGCGTGTGCCCAGGCTGTGTGAAGTCTGCACCATGCACTTGGAATTTAAATTGCCACACGGTTGAAACACACGAGCGTGTGTGTGGGCCGTGTGGATTAGTCAGAATGCCAAGGTTTGGCACACGGGCCAAGGCCACGGGCGTGTCAAGGCCGTGTAAAATTAGTAAGTTTCGACCACGGGTGGTAGACACGGGCATGTCTTAGGGGCACACGGGCGTGTCCCTAGACTCACACGGGCGTGTGACCCCTATTTTGTTAAAAAGTTTCTCGAACTCGTAAATGTCCCCGGAATAGTCCCGATACCTCTCGGAAGTGTGTTTAGGGCCTCTTAGGCCAAGTATAAGTAAGTGATGGGTTTAAACGAGACTTTATAACCCTATTCGATATGTTTAAGCAAGATTAGTTAGGTAATGCCTCGAACCCTATCTCGGCTTGAAGACGGGTAAGGGGTGTTACAATATATATTTAGGGGGTGTGTATGTGGAGACAGAATTTCTCAATTATGTTTACATATTTTTCTTCCTGTAGCATCATTTTCTTCAGTTGCTCTAAAGAAGAAGATGATTTAACTGAAGAAAGTTTTGCATGCAACTGTATTCGTGTGAATTAAATTCTGGTAGTAGAGAAATTGAGGAATTGCTGCTAGGACAAAGTAGACTCTGGCGATTCAGACAAGCTAAACTGACAAGGATAAGGAAGCAAGGTGAATTTCTGTACTCCATTCCTGGAATGCTTAGTAGTTGGTTTAACTCGATTATAAGTGTTGTGATGATGAATGACCCCTGTTGATTATGAATGATAAGCATGTATGAAATTTGCTTGATGTAGAGTATCCGTTAAAGTAGGTAAATATACGCATCATGTTTAAAATTATAGCGTATTCTATGATGGTATGCATGTGAAATTCATATATCGCATGATTATAACTGTGGGAAAACAATTGACGGGATAAATGTAGGAAGGGAAAAAAGGGTGATTCTATTAGATACCGCTATACAGTGTTGTTGAATGCACCTGTGATGAGCGAATCTCTAAGCCTTGCGAATGGGGACACTATGGTGTTCAAACATCAAGGTTAGAAAAGACGAAATAGAGGAATGGGCAGAGGAATTGGGAAATGGGAATTTCGTTATGATACCGCCATCCAAGATCACTGGAAGCAAATCGCAATGTGAGAAGCTTCGGGCCTTGCGGAAAGGACACTTCAGTGTTCAAGCATCAAGGTGAAATATGAAATAGGTCCTTCGGGACGACACCGTGACGATGATTATTAGGTTCTATAGAGCAACACCACGACAACGGTCAGCAGGCTCTATAGGGCGACATCGCGACGACAATAAAGGCTTGCGAAGCGACACCTCAAAAGAGGTTTAATGTGTAAGACTATAGCTTGGCTATGAAAACCAGAATAGTCCTTTAGGATAGTAAAAATGGGGTAGTCCACCAGGACAATAAACATGGGTTTACACTGGGGAAGTCCGTATTTAAGTATACTAGTAGAGAATTCGCCAAATGCGATAATAAGAGTAGTCAAGGAAACGTCTCAAACCAAAAAGTGTGAAATGAGGAAGTGAGTCCTTAGATAATGAGGTATGCGTATTATGTTCAGTTCGAGTCTGCCAAGAAAGGTGCGGATCCCACTCTACTTTAGTGGATACGAAATTGGACTAAACAGTACTCTGACTTCAAATGTGGCCAACCAAGAAGTAGCCGCGAGGTTGGAAAAACCTATTGGTGTCTTTTGGGAAGAAAGTGCTAGCCTAAGGCTTAATACTAATGGATTCCACCAAGGCTAGTGAAGGGTAGAAGTTTGTTAGGACTATGAAAGGTAATAATGATCCGGTTAATCTACCCTAGGTAGGAGTCATAGATTCAATAGAACCCCTTAAGAGGTGGACCAAAAGAGCAAATGTTGTGGAGGTTACTCTGTAAGCATCAGTTTCCCCAAGAGAAGAGAATGTCAATAAGAGATTGTGTTTTGGTAGGGACTCACATTACGACAATTATTGAAAAACGTGGAGTATCGCCAGTCCGGAGTAATAAATATGAGTATCAAGGGTCATGTTCGCCAATGAATGGCAATGAATGGCTCAAAGTAATTAAGGCATTGGTCTTTCCAATTAAGTTCATAAAATTCTCTTATGAAAACCAGGGAGTTTAATTTCTAAGCCAGAAACTTTTATTTTCAAGATTTATGCAAATATATATAAAGCTATGTACAGATCTTACTAAGTTCCTCTGAACTTATAAAAATTGTTACTTGAATGCAGGATTATGAAAGATATGGGTATCAAGAGGGACTGAACTGATTTCCGCTGGAGTAAAGGGGGTGTTGTAGCTGTTCACATATATAAAATGACAACTATAAAGGTTTTTCCTCAAGGTTTAAGTTGATTATGTCCGTAATCAAGTATAAATACAAAGTTTGTAAATAAACATCAGAATTAAGGTTGTAAGAATTTCCCACTAGTTGTGTACAAGTTTTTGTGTAACACCCCTAACCCGTATCCGTCGTCGAAATAAGGTTACAGAGCATTACTGTCAAACCGTAACATAAGAACATACATTTCCAAACATTAATATAATCATAGCATAAATCATTCATTCACATGCTAATCGCCCCTTAATTAAGCCCTTGAGGCCCTAAAATCACTTTAGAAATGATTTGGGACTAAATTGGAAACATTTGAAACATTGAGGAAAAAATTAGAAAAATTTAAAATGTAGGGGCCACACGGTTGAGACACACGCCCGTGTCTCAGGTCGTGTAACAATTGAACTAGGGACACACGATCGTGTCCCAGCCCGTGTCTGTGCCCGTGTAACTCTCTGACTTGGGTCACATGACCAAGCCACACGCCCATGTGCCAGGCCGTGTGCTAGGTCGTGTAACATTTGAAATGCAACCCTTAAAATCTACAGGGGACACACAGCTATGTCACATAGCCGTGTGTCACATACGACTGAGACACACGCCCATGTAGACAAGATAGTGACCAAAATCAAACCATTTCTTTCACCCATTCAAGCATGAACCTACAAACAACTTGCACATTTAACCGATACCTTAAAACATACCCAAATCATGCATAATAATACAAATTCAATAGGCTATTTAACCATCCAACCAATATGCCATATAGGCACCTCAAACACAAACAATCAAATATACCTAACCATAAGCATAATTGACCATATCCATACCAATACACATAGCTTATAACCATCTTAAAGCATAACCTAGCATAGCCACAATATAAACATATCATCATATACCAAATTGGTAATTCCATCATGCATCAACTTAGCTATAATAACACCAACCATCAAGGCATCAAAGTACCAAAAGTACCACAAATTCAAGGTAACCTTTACATACCATATACACCAACTAAATCTTATACATAAGTTCACCTATACATGCCATTATAACCTTGACCAAGATATCAAAAACTACCGATATAATCGCTGGATAGTGTAATAGGTCTCCAACAAGCTTCCAAACCGATTGAGCTTTCGATAATCTGTAAAGGAAAAGAAAATAACTACGTAAGCAATGAATGCTGAAAATAACTACGTAAGCAATGAATGCTTAGTAAGCTCGTATGAATATTAAACATAAAATTTCATCATAAATATGAACTTTATATGAAAAATGTAAAGCTTTACCAATGCCATAAGATATATCAAACTATATAACCATCAACTCACATATACTTTCTATTCATAACATAATAAGATCTTATAAGTTGTACTACATAATCATCAATCTTTTCTTAAAATGATGAACCATTCCATTGACTTACTTTCCGTTCCATTTACTTAGCATAAGCTTAATTACATTATCAATTCACGAATTATTGTGATTATTCATGACATAGGTAAATTCACCTTTAGCATAAGTAAATCTCTCACATATAGGTAAGTCATTTAATTCATCAATCCTTTTACCTTATCACATTACATCTCAATTGTGAACTTATCATTTCATTATCTTTTCTCACCCGTTTCATTTGCATAACACAAGATATAAGCATAAACATCAACCATAACCACAAGCTTGATACAAGCCTAATCGTCATCATCAATACACAAGTTAGTACATTTATACACAACTCTTTTGGGATCAACTACATGATAAATCATTTCATAAGAAATTACATCTTTTGATTTATACTACCTTTTCATGAACATAAATATATTTTCATTTGAACACTTACCATTTCAATGTATATCATTAATATTAAGCATGACATAATCCAATCTTAAGCTTGGCACAAGCCTAAGCATTATCCACAACACATGTCAGTGCATCATCTCATAAATCACTTGAAATAACATAAGGTAAGTCATATACATGAGCAACATCGTTTGAAATCATCAATTTCATGAACATAAATGTACTTTCATTGAACATTACCTTTTTATTCCTTTTCTTTACTCTTTTCATTTGCACAGTACAAAGTATAAACATAAAAATTAACCATATGTGTTCCTGTCATCCACAATCTCAACCGGTGAATTGTAACATTCAACTCAAACTCAAATATATGACAAGTCTATCAAAATCACTAAACAAGTTACCTTACCGAGATTTACAATTCGATGAACGACTTATGGATACGAGTACATTGATAATCCAACCGAAACACACCAGATGCTCATAAGAGCTAATCCATCCGGAACACACCAATGCTCATAAGAGCTAATCCATCCGAAACACACCAATGCTCATAAGAGCTATCCATCCAAAACACACTAAAACAGAGAGTATAACATGAGAGTTCGCAACAAATGCTGAACCTCGATCCACTCGGGAAAACAATCTCCACAACAATCTCCACTCCAATCCCCCATAACACACTAGATCTCGATTGTACTCTACCCAGCGTTCAATCCGATCCAAGTATTGAATTTCAACAAAATTTTCTCAAATAACTTACACATTTATAATCAAATATATCTACTATATTATTTCATATCATCCAATATATCATATAGATGCTAAATTTTAAACTGTACGCACTTACCTGGCTAAATTGCAGAAATGACAAAGTACAAGGGCTATTTGGTAATTTTTCCTTCTCCTCGATTTTTCACTCTTTCTTGATCTAAATTAATAATTTCATTCAATTCATTAATTTAGATAGTAAAAATAATTTATTTTATACAATTTAATCATTTTTGACATTTTTAAAAAATTGCCCCCAACATTTTACTTTTATTCAATTTAGTCCCTGAGCCTAAAACATGCAAATTAACAATTTTTATTGAAAACTCATGCCAACTGAATATTCATAGCTTCCATTTCAGCCCATTTTTGCAACAATTTCACATCAAGTCCTTGAACTATTACTATTTCAACAATTTAGTTCCTAATCGACAAATTCATCAAAAATCACTTAACAAAATACTTTTAAATACCAACTAACACTTCAAATTCATCATTTAACATCTAAAATCACAAATATTCATCAATGACAACATTCAAAATCTTTAACAATTTCAAAAACAAAAGTACGGGCTAGCTAGAATTAGTTGCAACGATCTCAAAAACATAAAAATTATTAGAAACAGGTGAAAAATGGCTTACCATGCAAGGATTTAAATGGCCGAACCTTGAAACATTTTCATGGAGTATTCGGTTTGTTAAAGAAGAAATGAAGAAGACAATTGGAAATTTCCATCTTTTTATTTTAATTATTTACTTACTTTACTTACTTTTAATTATTTTACATTAATACATGAATAAAACAAAATTTTAAAGCTCTTTTGCCGTCCCACTATATAAAATGGTATATTTTCCATTTTAATCCTTCCACTTATAATCCTTAAGCCATTTAATCACTCAAATCTAATAGTGATCAAATTTTACATTCTTTACGATTTAGTTCTTTTTAATTAATTAACTATCGAAACATTAAAATTTTTCAACGAAACTTTAATACAGCCTTTATAACACTCCTTAAATATTTATAAAAATATTTACTACTTAGTTTATAGAAACGAGGTCCCGATACCTCATTTTCTAAAACCACTTGACTCAGGGTCTTACTACTTGAACCTAATTGTTCTTTCATTTAACCAAAAATCATTAAATCAAATTTTATTATTACACCGTATAATATTCGTAAATATTAAATAATAATATTTACGGACTCACACATCGATTTTGTGGTCCCGAAACCACTATTCCGACACATCAAAGAAATGGGTTGTTACATTTTGTATTATATAGACTTTCAAAATTTTGCGTTATTAAAGCATGTAATTAAATCCGAGATAAAAGTACCGTTTAAGTTATTCGAGTTAGTGTAGCATCTAGTACCCGAATTTGGCGTTCAAGTCGGGTATAGGATGTTACAATTATATCGATAAATTTAATAGTTAGATTATGAAAATATTAATCCTATAAAAAAATATAAAAGTGTATAAAATTACTTTAATTTTACATTTGTGCACGTGGTTTCCTCCTCTTAAAATTTTATAAGAGGAAAATACGAAAATTATGTATTGTATATGTTTCAGTAAAACAAATAAAAAACCAAATTGTATCAATTTTATATTAAAAACATAAAAAAATATGTCATTTTTATTACCAATTAAATAATAAAAAGCATTGGTATACATTTTAAGTTAATATGTGTTAGAGTTGTGTGACTCGAATATCATTTGATCCGACCTGAAAAGTTCGAGGTGCAACTCACTTGTTAAATAAATAAAATAGAGAGGCAAAATTGGGGATTTTTTGAGCCGAAGGATTGAGGTCGTAGCTCGCCACAGATCCCCATCCACCATTAAACTTGACTCCCGCGGTACGGACCATGCCGCACAAGTTGAATCTGTATAGGTTTATACTTCTTCTATAAACATTGATTATAACATGGTTGTTTAACCCTTAAAACGTGTGTAGTCAAAAACTTCTTGTATTGTTGTTTTTCAACATTAGTGAATTTCTCCTCTTCTCCCCGTGGTTTTTTTCGATAAGGGTTTTCCATGTAAAATCTGTGTGTTCTTATTTTTATTTATTATTGCTTTGCGATCATTTCTACTGCCATTATCAACGTATAATATAACAATATGATATTGATCTAGATCTTGAAATTTTTTTGAAAAATATCAATTTTATTTGAATTACATGATAAACAAAAAGAATAATAAAATAATGTAAAATAAATGAAATCATTAAATTAAATAAACAACAAGCTTATAAAAGCAATATTAATGTTAAATAAATATTGAAAAAACATTATGTAACATTGTTATACCTTAGTAGAGCAAGACACGTGATAAGCTATCCAACGGTTTGTGGGTGATTCTTCGTGGATCCCTTAGTGAACTGGCCTATAGACAGTCTGCAACTCACCCTTCACTAGTGTCACTTGGGTTTAACCACTTTGTATGATCTCAAGGATATAGATCTCAGACTAGTATAACTAATGACCTAGACAAAACAATCCAGAACACACCATGGCGACAATTGAGTTATAACGATGCTAACTCTTAGTCAAGTCGCACAACTATGCAGGACAATGTACAGACCATCACGTGACATTACGAAATAGAGACTAGTCCACTATATAAACCTAGTTGCACGAGGGAGCCAAGACCCTTCTCTCCATCATTACTATTACCTTCTTCTCCTTCTCCCTTCTCTTTATCCCCAAGAGTATCCTCTCCACCTATTAAACATGTTAAAACTCAACATAGACTAAGACAAGTAAACTCTTACCCTCAAACAATAGTCAGATAGACTTTATCAACGCTCCAACCATCGAAGAACAACGAACAACAAGCAAAGAAGACAACTGAAAGATTAAGATCAAAATTGCAATCGTAACAGAGGAAAAAAACTTAGAAAATTTTTAAAGTCGTATATCGAAACTGGTGTTCAAGTTTGGGGGTACTTAAATTTTTTCCATAAAACAATACAATAGTTCACAATTCATTCCCAACTGGACACACGTTACACAGAAGGACATAACGACTATCTAATTAGTTGCACTGTTTCCCAACAATGAGCCGTAACACTCTACCATTAATACCTGAATCTAGAATGTTTGGTGTGTCTCCCTCATCCCGTTAAATGTCTCCATCACGTGCAAGAAGCAAACTCTTCAACTCCTCAACCCCTAGTAAGAGTACTCAAGCAGTGTTACCCATTTTGTTTCCATTGACCCCTAAGAAGGTCTCGCAGAAGGTCTAGTAATATAGGTCACTTTATAATTTACTCCTTGATTAAGAGGAGCGGGTAATTTTTATACCCCAATAAAGTAGAACTTGTGGAAAGGCATCCAACGGCCCACAAGTGACCCTTCACGAACCCTTCGGTGAATTGCTCTATAGAATGAACCTATACTCTTCTCTTCCATCATAACCTCCTTGTTTGTAACCTGTATCAACAAACACACTAATATTTATAAGCTTTCTTAATTTAGTTATTTGGTAAATAAATGGATATTAGGATTATTTTATGTTTTTATTTAGTTGATTTCGGTTTTTAATTTAAAACCAAATATTGGTGGGTGTCAAAATTAACAAATATAATTTTTTTATTCAGAAATATTAAATTTGAATATAATAGCGAGCAATTTCTAAGACTAGTAATAATTATAATTTTTTAGTAAAAAACAAATAATTAAAAATAAAGGAAGTTTTAAAATTGAAAATTAAAGTTAAAACAAGTAATCTACTAAAAAATTTTAAAATATATTTTGGCAAATTAAAAAAAAAAGTCATTCACCTACAACTACTTCCCTGCTTACCTATACATTCCCCAGCTCTCATTTTTCTCGTTTGTTTGAAGATTGGATTTGATTCCCATTCCATTTCACAATAATATGGCAAGGTTAGCCTTCATTTCAACCTTTTTCATACCCATTACTTTTTTTAACCAAGCAGAGTTTTAACATTTCATTCAAATTCGTTTGCCTAAATTAATTAAACAAACAAGCCTAAAACAACAAAAGTGTGATCTCCTTATATATTGTTAAACCAATAATATTTAAAAATAATTTTTTATATGATTCTTGGATGAAAAATGTCTCTGAAAATAATAATTAAAATGCTTTGCTAAAAAATATTTAAAATATTAGTATTTTGTGTGGAATTCGATTTTTTTTTTTTGAAAAATATGAATTTATTTGCTATTTAAAAAATAGATGTTGCTTTTTAAATTTTAAAAGATTAAATATTTGAGTGTTTAGTAAAGAAATATTTGTAATTAACAAAACTATGGCAAGTGTAAAAATAAAAGATAAAAAAATATTTGATATATTAGCCAACTATAAAAATAAAAGTTTCTAAAAAATATAATAAATAAAAAATTACTAAAATAAAAAATTCTAAAATTTGAAAGTTATGGAAAAAAAATTGATAATTTCCTAAAATGAAAAGTTTTGAAGAATAGTCAAATTTGTCTAATGAACTTCCTCCTTACATATTTTGATCTCAACAATGTAATGAGCTAAATTAAAATGATTAGAAATAAAGTTTTGGACAAAAAAATTGAGCTTTCATGTTATTTGACACACCTTACTTTTAGTGATTGAACCATTAGGCGAAACAAATTCTTGTGAATTATTCGTTGATTTTCCATGGTCTGTATCACTAAGCTCCTCCAAATCTAGTACACATTTTTTTTTTCCATTTTTCCTTAAATCACTCCCCTTTTGTTATTTTCTTTTGGATTTTTAGTTTTTTAAATGATTATGCGAGGTTGCTTTGTGAACTCAAGAAAAGAAGAGACTAGAATTGGGTTTGGATTGGAGGGTTAAAAGTAAGGGTTTGATTAAAGCAATGGGATGTTCTTGCTGAAGAGAAGGTTGAGAAATTAGGTTTAGTAAGGTTGTTGTTTCTTGTTTAGGACTTTTTTTGTTTTTTAATTGATATGTTTACGAAGTTGTATAATTTTCATGAAAAATTTTAAAAATATTTTAAATTTATCCGTTTTGAAATTATAGGTTTTAAAATTATTTATATATTTTTTTTAGTATCAAGATCAAATTGACACAATATACAAATATTAAAGGGCTAAATTTGTTATTATGATAATTTTACACCTTCTTGTTACCCTATTAACAGTTTTTATCATACTGTTAACATAAATGAACCATAAAAGACAATCATGACTAATTAAATGAGTATTTTATAAGATTGATAAAAAATGAAGTTAAAAATAATTGGGTAACCTATTATTAATTTACCTAATTTTCTTTTTGCTTGAATTGTTAAACAAACATCTTAGTTTCGTGTGACCTTGCAAATGTTAGGGCTTTAGAAGTTGTAGGAGACGAATAAGTCACCCTTTTACTCAATGGGAAATAATATAGGAGAGATTTATGTTCCTCTCTTTAACCTTTTTCGGGCAAGAAAAAATAGCTCATAGTAAAGAAGATGTCAATTAAAGACCAATACGGGTACCTCAACACGTAATTTTATCTTAAATATAATAATGCAAAGATCAATTGCCACTTCATCACTTTGCCAAAAATTTCATGCATGTTGATTATACGATTTATTTTGTGAGTGTTAATGACCCAGCCACAACATTTGCCCCAATAAAATTTCAAATAATTTTGTATTTGGAAAAAAAAAATGAATTTTATTCTGTAAAGGGCTAAGAAGAAAATGAATTTTTTTTTATTCAAACACATTTCACCTTGTTATATTAAAACAAGAGAGGAAGGTAGAAAAACATTGTAAGGCAAATACGAGTTGTTCATTTCCTCTTTTTTCTGGATAATTTATTCTTTGCATCATTGAACATCATTAGTATTATATTTTCTTTTCAAGTTAGTCATGGTTATCTTACATAAAAGTGTAATTAAATTTTAGAATTTTTATAATAACGTGTAGAAGAAGTTACACAAAATGAGCAAAGAGCACAGTGGGGTTCTACGAGCATGGGAGAGCACCATGCGTAAAACACAAGCAGCAAAAAAGCGTGCAAACAACATTTTTGGGATAACATCTATGGCAAATGTAACTAATAATGATCTCGAAGATGATACTGATAAAGGTGTTAGCATATCTGGGGAAGCGTACTTTGCAGAGAAAATTCTTCCAAATGGGGATTATTATACAGGGCAATGGTATGATAATTTTCCTGATGGACAAGGGAAATATTTGTGGACTGACGGGTGTATGTATTTAGGAGAGTGGCATAAAGGTAAAACTATGGGGAAGGGAAGGTTTAGTTGGCCCTCTGGTGCTAGTTATGAAGGGGAGTTTAAAGCTGGATATATGGATGGAAGTGGCACATATATTGGATCCAATGGGGATACCTATAAGGGAAAATGGGTGATGAACATGAAACATGGTCATGGCATCTTGAATTATTCAAATGGAGATTGTTATGATGGAGAATGGCGTCGCGGTTTACAGGAAGGGCATGGAAAGTATCAATGGCAGAATAAAAACTATTATATTGGAGAGTGGAAAAATGGTGTAATTTTCGGCAAGGGGACTTTGGTGTGGAGTAATGGGAATACGTATGATGGCTATTGGGAAGATGGAATGCCAAAAGGAAATGGAACTTATCAATGGCCAGATGGTAGTTTTTATGTAGGGAATTGGAGTAAAGATCCAGATGAACAAAATGGGACATATTACCCTTCAGAGTCTTCCTTAGCTGCAAATCTTGAATGGGATCCTACAACAGTGTATAACGAGTTAGCTGGTTGCAAGATTTGTGTAGGAGAAAGGGTTTCAATTATGCCATCCCAAAAGAGATTGGCAACATGGTATTCATCAAAGGGTGGGGATAAGCCTAGAAGAATGTCGGTTGATGGGAGGGTAAGTGTAGGTGTAGAGAGGCCATTAGATAAAATGAGCCTATGGGAGAATGATGGTAATAGCAATGGTCTGAGACAAGTTAGAAGAGATTTGGATTGTGAGTTATTAGGTATACCTCATAATGATGCAAATCCTAAGTTTAACCTTGGATTGCCCTTGAAAGCACCCAAACTAGAAAAAAGACAAGGAGAAACAATATCTAAAGGTCACAGGAACTATGAACTTATGCTTAATTTGCAATTGGGAATCAGGTGACATTTCTATTCTACTATTTCTTTAACTTGTTTTTTCTCGTCTAATATTGAAATGTTCATTAATTGTGCTAATACTTATTATTAGTTCAATATGTAATGTTATTCTATAAAATTCTCAACTTTATGTAATGGTTTTACTTTAATAAAAATGATAATTCATTAGAGTACAATTAATAACTATGTTTTGCCACATTTCATATCTAAACCTATGACCTAACTACATATGTGAATAGAGAAATTATAAATTCTATTAAAATAACATTTTTTTTTCTCTCATATTAATTTTTCATGAAATTGCATTTTTTTCCTTTTTAGCTTTTATCAAAATTCCAAATTGAAGTTTACTTACTACAAATATTTGGAGTGAGTACACAGGCATTCTGTAGGAAGACCCGCTCCAGCAACAAGTTTTGATCTTAAGGCATCAGCATTTGACCCCAAGGACAAAATTTGGACTAGATTTCCTCGAGAAGGCAGTAAATACACTCCACCACATCAATCTTATGAGTTTAAATGGAAGGATTACTGTCCAGTAGTATTCAGGTTAGAATTGAAATTTCTCTTCCAAATCCCTCAAGCACATTTTAAATATTGTAGACTATTTTATAATATGTAATCATAATTACTTCACCTCAAAAGGAAACCAAAATAGTTCTTTTTTTATACATTAAAAAAGAAAGAAAAATACCTTGCTTGATTCTTTAGGTGTTGAGTTATCATCTAAGGATTCTCAAATCGTGCATACTAAGTAAATTCATATTATCATTTGGGTAAAGGACATTGAGAAAATTATTCAAGGTAGACCCTGCAGATTACATGATTTCTATTTGTGGGGACAATGCACTCAGGGAACTATCTTCCCCGGGTAAAAGTGGTAGCTTCTTTTATTTAACAGACGATGATCGGTACATGATAAAGACAATGAAGAAATCAGAAGTGAAAGTAAGTTTTATTTCCTCATATCTAACCTATAATATTTTAAAACCCATGTAAATTATTTCACATCTACTTGAATAACTTTATTAATTTGTTCTACAGATGTTTTTAAGGATGCTTTCAGCCTATTATAACCATGTTCGATCTTTTGAGAATACTTTAGTGATAAAATATTACGGCTTGCATTGCGTAAAATTACCTGGAACAACTCAAAAAAAGGTTAGTAACTATTTCTTTCCTAAAAATTCGATAATAATAATTTAGTACAAAAAAGTTGCATTGAAAGATCTTTTATAGGTTGTAATAAAATCAATTTCATATAATTATAATAGTTCTAAAAGTACACAAATGATAGGTTGAACTATCCAGGTACGGTTCATTATCATGGGGAACCTCTTACGGTCAGACTATACAATTCATAGACGATTTGACTTGAAAGGATCTTCTTTAGGGCGCATAACTGAGAAGAATGAATTTGAGACGGATAATACTACTATACTTAAGGATCTTGATCTGAATTTCATATTCAAACTACAAAAAGCTTGGTATCAAGAGTTTTGTTGGTAAATACAATTTCTCTTATATTTTTTTTTTCTTTCTAGATACTTTCTTAGAGTAGCTTAATAATGTAATTGGTTTATAGGTGTTGCAATTTTCTATAAAATAGGTGTTGCAACACTTGTTTGAACTAAAGTTTGGAATAATTTGAAATAGAACAAATAAGTAAAACTAGAGACGCATTTCGAATAGTTATCCTATCTCTATGGAGCTTAGCTCAGAGAATGAACAATTAGCACATTATACTTAATGATTACAGCCCGAAACTACTCAAAAACTCAAGGTAAAAGCAACTTCACGATGTACAGTTGTTTGCATTTACTTTTCCCCAAAATAACCTTGTATACAACTAAAAGTAACACTAGTAAAACCTATAAAATAAGAGATAAAATGTCCCCAATATGTTACCAAAGTGAATTTATAGAAAAGACTCGAAGCACAAGCTAAACTAAGCCATTCAACACCCTTATATAAGCAAAGTTCATCTTGTTCTTTGCTTAGATAACTATATCCCAACAGTTTGAAATTTGAATTGCTTTTAATTAATCATCAGATTACCTTTGATTTAAAAACTGTGATAAGACTTTTGAAACTTCCCTTTTTGGTCGCTTGATCTTTTTGAAATAGAAAAGTCCTTGTAAGACTCAAACTCTTCAAACTCTTTCAAATTTAATTAATAGTTTATCAAATACTTTGTATAGTTTTATCTAGTTCCTTCTTTACAATTATTTTCATATTTCTTATCCATCTTATATTTACAAAAATCAATTCTTAAAACATTACAAGTAAAATTGCACTCAAATAAGATATATATATATATATATTAACTTTTACATTTTTTCTATTGAATCTCATGTTGTAACATTGAATGCGACAGTTTTGCAATAGCCAATACTGCAACAATATCTTGATTTGGCATTTTGACAAAATTCTGCAATAAATGATTTTCTTATAACACAACCATTAGTAAAATAAATAAGTAAAGAAACAATATAATTATATAGCATGCTTCCCTTATCAATATGCTTTTGTAATTGTCAATCATAAGGGCAAAAACATGCATTTCCAAGGCATAAAAATATCATGCATTCCAAATGCACCAAAAGCATAAATACGCAAAATTCATCAAGCATCCTATTTATTACCAAATATAAGTTAAATTTTTTTCAAGAATTCATTAGAATAGCTCATATATTTGTTTCTAGTTGCAAAGCTTTCTCCCTTTTTTTGGCAATAATGCCAAAGAACTCACTAAGTGTTGTTTTGGAGATCAATAAAAGGCTAGCCATCCTTAAATTGTTCTAAAGTAACCTTTGAAGGTCTTGTCTAATAGAAACAATTTCTGCCTTAAGGAGATCAATTACTTTATCCTTCTAAAAAGTTGTTAATGGTTGAACAGAAGGTGTTGTATATGCTTTTGTAACATTAGATGTGTCAGAAAATTTTGATTTCTCATTAGAAAAAATATCATTAACATGCCTTCTATGAAGCAACTTATTGTCAATTCTGATTAGCTTAGGTTTGCTAGTAAAAGTCTCCTCCTCCTCCTCATCCTCCTCCTCCTTCACTTTCTTTTGCTTTTTAAGAATTTGATAGATTAGAGAATGAAATGGTAAAAATTCATGATCTATCTTAGGCTTACCATTCTTCATTATATTTTTAAAGATCTACTCTCTAAGATAAAATGGCACCATAGTTCTTACTTTAAACAACATTCGACCAAGTTTCTTATAGATAGTAGAATTTTGAACAGTTAAAAACCAATTTGCATGCATGAGCCTTATGCACTAGCTTTTAAATGTTTTAAAAGCTTTTTATTTCTCTTTGAAAAATTCACCCAAGTAAAATGTGATAAATCATTTAAACAAAAAAATGCATACCTCTTTCCCCCGATGCTTTCAATTTGCATAGGCCTTATGAGATCCACGTAACACAACTTCAATGGCCTTGTTGTAATGATTTGTTACAACATTAGATATGACATTCTGTGTTGCTTGCCTTTGATGCACTCACCATAAGGATTGGTAATGGCTAAGCTTTGGCAAGCCTCAATAGATAGATTCGTGTCTAATAATTATTTGCAAGCTTCTATAATTGGCATGCCCAAGTCTTTGATGCCACAACTCTAGCTCATTAAAGTTTAATTGCATGTACTTTGGTTATCACTCTATAGTAGTTATTGAAAGATCTTTCCTCTTTCGTCAAGTGTTGATTTTCTAAATTTAGATCCACATACCCATATTTGGTGAAGTTAACAAGACATACATAAGCTAATGCCAATTAGGTTGGCCTTGAGTCTTTCCACCACATGAACATTTTTAAGTTCAAGAATCCTTTCGATATTAAGGGTTCCTCTTCAACAATTTTGCTCTTTCTGCCATCACCAAAAGTAATCTTCCTATATTACAAATTTGTAAGTCTTTCAAATATCGTCCATTACCTGCAATGTGAAGAGAGCAACCACTTCCAAAGAACCAAATCTCCTCAATAGTAACCTTCAAAGAAGTATGTGCCATTAGCATACATTGCTCATTTTGTTTCATCCAAACCTGTTTTGTTACACTCTACATGTTTCATGTTATGTTGCAACACTAAATTTAACAAATCTAAACTTTTTCCATCCACAATCATTCATCTTTTTGTAGTAGTATGGACTAATATGTCCTACTACCCCAAAATAATGGCAAATGATTCTTTTGGCTGCCTTTTTTTGTCCCATAATAAGAAGAAAAAAACCTCTTCTTTAATCTTGAAAAAAACTATAGGTGATAAAAATTTCTTACTAATATGTCTAAGTCCTTTATGACATGGTTCAAACCTTCTCCTAGCTACTAAAATCTCATCAAATTTCATGCTTTAATTGCCAATTTTCCTAGAAAGCTTTGGAAACTTCCAATTATTGCTTTGTTGCCTTTAGCGTAGCATCTTTTTGAGCTATGATCTCACCCTTCTCTTGTTTAAAGATGAAATCCATGGTTTCTTCTTTAAGGCTAACAACTTCTTTTCTCAAGGACTCATTAATCTAGTACACCATTTTTCATTTCCCCATCCTCATCAATATTTGAATATTCTTTTATAATTGTTTGGGAGCTTATTGCAACATGAGATACAACATATGTGAATGATACATAGTTGTTCATTTGATCTTCATCTGGATTACAGTATTCACTCTCTGATTCTTCATCATTCTATGTTATAGTAGGAGATATTTGTTTCTTCTTAAGATTTTTAGCACATTTTGATTGAATATGACCAAACCTTTTGCATTCATGATACTAAATATCCCTTCTCTTAGGTTTAACTTTTTCATCTTTCAAAATTTATTTTCCTTTTTTGTAATTTCGACTCTTTTTAATGTCTTAGTTACTCCCCTTCTTGAGAACTTTCTAAAATTCAGTTGCAATTTTTTGTTCACAAAGCAAGTTCTCTCCAAGTTCCTCAACAGAAGTAGTTATTGGATTTAGTATTGTAACAATTGATTGAACGTTGAATTCTATGTTCTTTTTAGCCTTCACTTTATCCCTCTTCTATTCTTCCAGATTCATTTCAAAGAATCTCAGTGAACTAATGAGTTCATTAAGTTCGAGGGTAGTTATATTTTTAGCTTCCTTAATTTGATGTAACCTTGATAACAAACCTTTCAGGCTAGGAATGAAAAAAATTTCTATACAAGTTTAACATTAGAAAATCTTTCACCAAGGCAAAGAAAACTTTATTAGAAATTTCACTGAGATAAATATAAAATTATCAAACTTGGTTGTAAGAATTTAAAGTTTTGACAAACAAATTGATGTGTTTTGTTCATGTTGTTTTCGCATACTAGTCCAAGCATCATTTACACTCTTGTACATTAAAATGATCTTGAATTGCTCCATGTCTACACCATTAAAGATGGCATTAGTGCTTTAGAATTGCTATTGGCATCGTTTTCTTCATGACCTATGTAATCTTCTACAGGAGGAGTTGTTCCATTAGTATTAGTTGCAACATGATGTGCCTATCCCATTTCAATAGACCTCCGAGCCTTCTCATCAAGGGACATTATAAAGACCTTATTCTAGCATTCCAATAGGCATAATTTGATGAACCAATCAACAAGGTTGGATGAGAGGTTGAACTACCTTTATTCATTTCCTCCATAGATGTAAACCAAATTCAAAATCCCCTTCAAATATATTTAAATAAAACTTTTAATACCAATTGAAAAAGTGCATTGGTTTATATGTGTTGCAATTTTCTGTAGAAGTAGGTGTTGCAACACTTGTTTGAACGAAAGTTTGGAACAATTTGAAATAGAACATATAAGTAAAGTTGGAAACCAAAATTGTTTACACTGTTCGAATAATTATCTGACCTTTTTGAGGCCTAGATTAGAGAATGAATCCACTAAATAATTATTATAGTACACTCAATAATTAAATACCTAAACTATCTAAAAATTCAAACTAAAAGCAACTTCACATTGTATAAGTACTTGCACTCACTCTCCCCAATAGCCTCTCAAACAAGTGAAAATAACACTCCAATAAAGTCTATGAAATAATAGATAAAGCGCCCACAATATGTTCTCAAAGTGAACTGATATAAAAGACTTAAAGCACAACCTACTATTCTATAGCCTTTATACAAGCAAGTTCATGTTGCTCTTTCCTAAAATAACCATATCCAATTTATTTTAATCTCTTTGGAATATAAGAGCCCTTGTAAGACTCAAACTCTTCAAAGTCTTTCGAATTTAGTATCAAAGAATTTGTATAGTTTTAACTAGTTCCTTATTTATTATTATTTTCTATATTTTTTTGTCTATCTCAAATTTTAAAAATAAATTATTACAATATTACAAGTCAAATTGTCTATCAAATAAGATATATATTGGCTGCTGCAACATTGAATGCAACAAATTTTTGCAAAAGCCAATGGTGCAACATAAAGTATCAAATAAGCATGGTCATATACATATATTGCACTAGTTTTGATTCTAAATTTCTAATTTTTTTATTTTCTTATTTTGCTTCAAAATCCTTTCAACCATGGATTATAAACTCTAAAGACGCTTTGTAACTTATTTTCCTTTAATTTTTTTCTAAGATAAATTAATTATTTATCTTCGCAGGCAAATAGACAAAGATTGTGAGTTTCTTGTACAAGAAAGAACTATGGACTATAGTCTTTTAGTGGGTCTTCATTTTAGAGAAATATCAACTAATGGGGAGCTAATTCCTTGTCAAAGACGTACTTCCTCCAGTTAACTTTCATCTTTTTATAAGATTTTACATAGTCAAATAACCTTTCATAAGACTAATTAAGTGCATTATTTTCCATTCATCTACACTTTGTTCCATATGCTTTAACAAGTGTTACTTTCTCTTTTTTAGGAAATTCTGAGAATGAATCAACTGATCATATTTCTAGAACAAATGCAGACCAACTTCTTCTGGACCCTAAAAGGTGAAATATTTTCATGTTTAATTATTGACTAGTATTTCTAATTATTTAAACCATGTGTTAATCATAGCTCATGACCTCTAGTTTAGTTCATACTTAATTGTAACAAGTGAATCATATTTTTCAAGAGGCAAAGTGCTTTAATCCTTTAAGTGCAAACAAGTTGAAGATATTTCAAGTATCATATGTTTTCAACAAAAAAAAAAAAAAAAGTATGTTAGTATTTGTTTTGTTGAACTATATAATACTTTTTCAAGATAAAAATGAAAGAAATTCTTCTTCTAACTTAATTGATTGATTTGATTATTTTTACTTTATTCCATTCTCTACTCAAGAAAACATTATATCAAAATATAGTTCCCGTTTTAATTTTTTTAAAAAAGTTTGGTATTATTATTTGGTTATATATAGAGGTGGGCATGGGCCGGGCCGAGCCCAACTAAAAATTTAGGCCCGTCCATTGGGCTCGGGACGGGCCAGGCCCAAAAAATGGGTCTAAAATTTTGCCCAAGCCCGGCCCATATAAAAATGCTAAAACCCGGGCCCGGCCCGGCCTGCCGCCATATATTAATTTTTTATATTATTTTATATACTTTTTAAATATATATAATACATCAAAAATATTAAAAAAATCAAAATAAATATTTTTCAACAAATTGAAAATAAATTTTAAAAAATATGTAGACTTAAATAACACTAAAATAGATGCAACTTAACAAGCAAATGCCTCTAAAATAATAACAAAATTAACAAATGTCTTTAAAATAACAACAAAATTAACAATAAAATAAGTTTTATATAATATCTAAACAATAACAATAAAATAATAGAAACATAATAGTAAAATTGTAGCAAAATAAGGAGAAAAACAATAAGAAAATAATATTAAAAATAGTTTTTTTTCCTTTAATCGGGCTGGGCGGCCCGGGCAAAAAATGCCTTACCCGAGCCCGGCCCAATTTTTAAACGGGCCTTATTTTTTTGTCTAAGCCCATTTTTCGGGCCTATATTTTTGCCCAAACCCTCCCACATTTCAGGCGGGCCTTCGGGCCGGGCCGGGCCGCCCGGCCCATGCCCACCTCTAGTTTTATACCTTATTATTATTTTTTATAACTATACTGAGAATACTTTTAAGAATTTGTAGATCATTTGCTACAAAGTATTACAAGGCTAGACCTGTTTCATTTTGACCAATCAAATCATAAACTTGAACTGTATTAATTCATCAAGATTTAGTAAACCATTTAACTTGAAGATTAATGTATTTTCTTTATAGTTTTAAACCTTGTCTCAAGGTTTATTTAAAAATAGATAATTGTTTGTCATAAAAATAAAGACTATGAAATATATATTACACAGTTAAATTTAATGGCTTTTTGGTTTGTACTACTCTAAACTTCCAAAACCTTGAATGCCACAATCCTTGTCGTTGGATAAAATGAAAAAGGTTTTTTCATTTTAATATTAAAAATTAATTGAACATTGCAGGTGGGCTAGCATCAAGCTAGGTAGTAACATGCCAGCAAGGGTAGAAAGAACTATACGGAAACCTGAACTTGAATTACAACTTGTGGGAGAACAAACAGGGGAGTGTTATGAAGTTATAATGTTCTTTGGCATCATTGACATACTTCAGGATTATGACATTACCAAAAAACTTGAACATGCATATAAATCCATTCATTATGACCCTACTTCAATATCAGCTGTGGATCCAAAACAATACTCTAAACGATTTCGTGACTTTATATTTAAAGTTTTTGCTGAAGACACTTAGCAAGTTTCTACCATGAAGAGGAGGCATGATGTTGTCTTCCATGAGTCACTATGTTGAGTTAGATATATATTTTAAGGTATGCCTCATTTATCACAAACGATTGTTGTAATAGCCTTTGTTATCAATATCATGTCATGTAATTCAAAAGCAACAAATAGTGGAGGTTGAGTTTTTCTTTTCATATCTTCATTATTATATACGTTATATGAATGTCACGTATTTTAGCAAATACGTAGATTACATTGTAGGCAGAAAAGTTCAAGTAAGTTCTAAACATAAACCCTTTTTTATCGTATTCTCTTATAGAACATTCTGATGCATGTCTTGTTAGGTTATGGTATGAGTTGTAGCCGTAAGGTAGAACAACAACAAGAAAAATAAGCACAAAAGAGTTGTTTGCAGTTTGGACTTAACCTATGTCTGTAAGGCCTTGCTCAGAGAATCAATCAACTAAATTTAACTTAGTAATAAGAACTTATAATTTAAGTCCAACCCCTTCCCTCTTAAGTTGTAGCCTCACCTTTGTATATTTTAGTTTGATTCTCACACCTTACTATTTTTATAACTTAGGAGGTGCTTTAATCATATCATTCAAAGATGACACTCTCTCAACTAAACAATTCCCAAATGAACAAATTTCAACTCAAAATATCCTCCTTTTCAACTTTATACAAAATTCAATCTATTCTATGTTTCAATAAAAGGTTTGGATGGTCTATGTTATCCCTCATCTCCAATTTGAATGCACTATCTATCCTTCATTCAACACTATTGCTTTATCTTACCCAATCTTCATTTCAAGATAGCAATGAAATCTTTAAAAGTCACATGACTTTTTTCTACTTAATATTCACAGTCTTTAAACGAAATAAATTTTCTTGCATAATTTATCGTTAAAGCTCATGAAAATTTTTTATACACATACCTCTACTTAAGTCTAAATACATAATTTTTTTTTCTACGTTTAGAAAAACTATAAACACTGCATCAAAAACTGTCAACTAAGAATCAATATTGTGCCCTTAACATTTGCACAACATATATTTGTCCCTTTGACATTTTTGACAAAACTTAATTAGTAGTAAAATATTTTAACTGAAAGGTAATGAGAAATTGAAATAAGTAAGAAAATTTGCAAATCCTCATTACAAACTTTAATATAAACAACTAACTACAAAATAAAGTTATGAATATATTGTAGCATATCAATTTTCCTCTTATAGATACTGAGTAGAAGAGAGTTAAAAGGAAGTCCAATTCAGCTCAAGGATTCATCAAGTTTCTAGCCAATTGTGCTCATGCCAATGTATTTGTGGCACCTGATGTTGGCATGATAACTTCCTCACCAACAAACTCTTTTTCAATTTCTTCAGCAACTAGAGCTTTTATAAAATAATTTCTAGAAAAAAAAAAGAGATATTTCACGAAAAGAGTTATGTAAATGAAAAAAGGGATTATACTTTCCTTTTCTCTCATTTCTGTTCAATCGGATTATTTCATTTGCTTTGGCTCTTTTTTCCTTTCAAGGAACTTTGGCTCTTTTTTTATTCGATCACGAAAATGGTAGCAGAGCAGTGGTCCCTCACTAACAGTATACCTGAGAACAGGGGATTACCACTCAACGTCAGAATAGAATTACGTAAAGCATAAATCAAAATAATAAAAAATAAAAAATAAAAAATAAAAAAGGGGAGCGAAAGCGAGGAAGTAGACAGCAGGGGAGAGGAGTGGAGAAGCGGGTGGCTTGGCTGCTCCACCCATTTTTGTTTTGTTTATCTTAACTTCAAAATCCACATTTCTTTTATCTTCCTCCAAATCCACAAAAATTTCTACTTCCCTATCTCTATCTCTTTCTCCATCTCTCTCCTTTCCCCCACAATCATGGCTAACCTTCATTCTCTATCTCCCGTTCTTCACCCTACTTACCGCTTCTCCTCTGACAATGGATTGCTGCTCGTCGACTTCGTCGGTTTGTACTGTAAATCCAAACCTACTACCAGGCGGAGGCTTCCCCTCTCCCTCAATACTCGGACTATGCGCCACTTTTCAACCTCCGCCGCCAATAATTCTGTTAGGGCCGTTCTTGATCATCTTCCAACTACTACTACTACTACTACTACTACTACTACTACTACTTCCGTTTCTTCTGCGTCTGATCATCGATCATCCGCTCCTCAACCTAAGGTGGAGTTTTCGACTCTCAATCAATCATATATTTCTACTATTTAACGTTTAAACTCAAACCTTTGGTTTTGACTCTTTTTTTTTCAATACAATGGCTCATTTGTTTATTTACATAAAAAACAGAAAGCGACTACTGCCGTGAACCAAAAGCCCCCTTCATTAATTCAAATTTAAAACATGTTTTTTATCTTTTCTTAAAAAAGATGATTGTATTATCATACGAGTTGGTAGCTGATTTTTTTTTTCTTGAAAGTAAAGTTAATAGTAAAGAAACAATTAAAACCGTTCATTGTTAATGAGAAGTTAAATCAAATTAAATAAAATTTGGATTCTGGAAGCTAGAAATTTTGTTTTAAACATATCATTTTTTTTAGTTTTTCATATAATACCATGTATTTTTGTTGTCTGAAGTCCACGTAATTTCACAGATTAAGCAACACAATTTTTGGTGTACTAAACATATGATGCTTACTAAATGTTTAAAATTGGAGCCCTTTCTTAAAGCTCAAGTTTCAGTAGTTACAATGACCAAAGCTTATTTGAATTGAAACTTGAGTACTAGTTTTTCTTTTCATTTTTTTTTGTATGAATTGATTAATAAGATTGGTTTTGAAATACGCCTCCTTGCTGCCTTGATTCCTCGGACACTAAATTTGGAGTCATATGCTGTATTAAGATGATAAATGGTCGTGAATATTTTATATGATATTCTAGTGAAAGAAGTTATTGGAAATTTATTTGAAGTTACTGACGGAAGGTCTGCTATGAATTATTGCATTTGCATGCCTTTTTCTTGTTGCTCTTGCTTTTGGGGCTACTTCTTGCTTCCCCTTGTTCTTCAGATGATTTTATACAGAGCTATGAAGTTGTCTGGGACAGGATATCCAACGATTGCCAGTGTGTCCCTTCTTGCTTTTGATGTTAGATTAATGGCTTGCCTTGTAAGAAAGTAACTATTTTGATACTTCTTTGAGAGGTCTTATCTTTACACATTGAATTATGGGAAAGAAATGGTTTGCAAACTAGAATCAAATATGGCTTCATAAATCACAAATCTGTACTCATCAGCAATATATACCCAAAAAGCAAAAAAGAAAAGCTTGCAGGGAGTGCCTGCTGCAATTACGAATTCAGGATATATATTATACTTGAATGATGATTGCAATTACGAATTCATGGACTAAAAGTAATTAAAAATGTACATGTGTAATACCTTATTATCTCAACTTCCTGTGCTAGTCGCATGCATAGCAGTAGCATAGTCTGCAATTCCTCAGAATTTGAGGTGTATGGTGAGCAAGGATTCCGACCCCCTTGTTTATTTGAGAAACTAAGTTCTATGTCATATTCTTGCTTTTCAGAATTTAGTAGAGAGTGCATTTTTCATGATCAGTTGGTCTTCTTGTAGTGGCAGACATGCTATTTTGCCTTTTAGCTAGAAGGTCATGGTTCTAGGCTTGTCTTTATTGCTTTCTTCTTTTCTTTTTGTCAAGAATTTACTAGTTTTTGTTAAGTTTAGAGTTACTGCTGATAGCAACTTGGTGACAGAATTAGGAGTGCAAGGTTTGCAGAGCATGGAGCCTTATTAGTATTAGGATGCAGTAAGTTCTTTGTTTCTACTGATACAAATTTGGTTTTACTTATTTTCTATTTAGAAAATCTTCTCTGACTTTCTCAAGGTTTATTTCTTGTAGCATTCTACTGTGCCTTAGATGACAATATGATAGATCGATAACCTTTAATGTGTCCTATCGAAGATTTTCTTCATCTTTCATTGTTCAGTATGATTCCCAAATGTTCATTGGCTGAACATCGATAAAGCTTGCTATACCATAAGAGGAGTATCTGACTATTTACAGCTTATGTTGGTGTAGCCCATACTTTTCTGTGTCATAGGTGAAGTGACTCATCTTTTTGAGTACCTAGGGAGAATGTTAAGTTCGGTTGCCTTATGATATGTATAATCAAGGTATGAAGGTCAAAGAGTGATGTTGCTATCATAGAGTTGTTATCTTCTCCCGTTATTACTGCTTGAAGAAATACATGATCCCTGGCATTTGAAAATTTATTTTTTCATAACCCCTTTTACTTGGTGTTGGTTTCTTTATCTTTTCTCCTGGTTCTACTTCAAGATGGTATGGAAAACATTTTTGTTTTCTAGGATCCAGTGGGGATAATTGAAGTAGGAATGCACTTGACTTCTAGAACACCAATATGTTATCTTTCATTGAAAATTGTTGCCATAATTTTCATTTCTTTATACTTTCTTCATCTTTGTGACCATTGATGAGTTGTTTCATGTGTTCACTTTTCTCTTCTTATGATCTGAATTTTATATAGGTTGCAAATTTAGAGGATATAATATCAGAAAGAGGTGCTTGTGGAGTTGGATTCATTGCCAATTTGGAAAATAAAGCATCGCATGGAACTGTTCAGGATGCCCTTACAGCTCTTGGTTGCATGGAGCATCGTGGGGGTTGTGGAGCAGATAATGATTCTGGTGATGGTTCAGGATTGATGACCTCAATCCCTTGGGATCTGTTTGACAGCTGGGCTGCGAATCAAGGGATGGCATCCTTTGATAAGATGCACACTGGTGTTGGGATGGTTTTTCTTCCCAAAGAAGATAGCCTTATAGAAGAAGCCAAAAAAGGTAATTATTTACTTTAATTACATCAACTGTTTGATTTACTATTCTTCCTAAAGTTGGGGCACATGTATGAATGAATTGTATTGATGCTTTAATTTTGTATATTATTCAGGTATGAGTGAAGCTTTTGTTCTTTCATGTAGTTGTAGAACATCATGATTGGGATTTGGTTCTGATAAATAAGGATTAAAGATACGAGTGAGAGCTTGCTGTATTCAAAGGGTTTTGCTGGTGTGGATTTGTCTAGAGTTTTGACTGTGTAGGGTTTCAAATAGAAATTAAAGGAGATCTTTAAGAAGGGAAGAAGAAACTAGTTTTGATGCTGTGGGTTCTGGTTTTTTTGATGTGAGCATTAACTTTAAAATGTTCCTAGTCACTTTGGAAATACGCAGAGGTAGAGATTGGAAAAATACTAATTTATCCTAACTAGACTGACAAAGAATTGTTAAATTTATTAGCTTTAGGAATTAAACCCAGTTAAGTACCTTAATAGCCAATATAAGACAACCATGATTGAGGTCTGTACCAGCATAACTTAAAATGATGAATATACCCCCGTATAGTGACATGATTGAATGGAGAAATTAATGCACCAATGATCAATTTAAAACCATAGAAACTTTCTCTTGGACCAAAAGGACATGCTATTGAAGAGCCCTTGACTTCTCCCCTTCACTTCCAAAGAGGATTTATATGATCAAACTTTTGATGCACCATTAATGTGGAATTCAAACACAATACTTTCTTTGAGAGCCCATTTGAACATTTGTGAAACTTGTATTTCAGTAATAGTTGAATTTTGAAATTTAATTGTTGTGATTCATTTTTTCTTTCTATCATTGTATTTATTTTGGAACTAAGATAAGGAATTAGTACTCAACTAAAGATGAAACCAATGAAATGGATGCAGAACTAAATTCTGTTAATATTTGTTATCCAAAGGTTTGGGAGATATAAACTCATTTTGATTTTCTTTCACTTTCTTCATATGCCAATTCTTATTTAAATTTGAAGTAAAGAGCATACTTGTTTCCTGACCCGTATTATTCTATAAGCTATCGTTATGGCCTTGGGCAGATAAAGTAGTCATAGGTCAGTTTAGTTATATATAAGGATTCAGTTCCAAATTGATTAAACATCTTTGAAGGGACTTTCTAATGCAGTTTAATCACTTAGTAGCTTTTCTGAAACTCACATCTCCTTATTATTACCACTAGTTTTATGGCTTTTCTTAGCTTTCATCACATATAAAGAGTGTTATATGTGGAAATAAATTTTCTCATTTCTGTTTCATTGTGATCTAGTCTGTCTTTTACATGTCTATTCTTGTGTTTGACTAATTCTTATTGCTTATGTAGTTATTGTAAATACTTTTAGACAAGAGGGTCTTGAGGTGCTTGGATGGAGGTCTGTTCCTGTAAATACATCAGTGGTTGGTTTTTATGCAAAAGAAACCATGCCCAACATACAGCAGATATTTGTTAGAGTTGTCAAGGAAGAGAATGTTGATGACATTGAACGGGAACTATATATCTGCCGGAAATTGATTGAAAGAGCAGCAGCCTCAGAGACTTGGGGAAGTGAGCTTTATTTCTGTTCTTTGTCCAATCAAACCATTGTTTACAAGGGCATGCTTCGTTCAGAAGTTCTTGGGTTATTTTATTCTGACCTTCAGAATGATCTTTATAAGTCTCCATTTGCCATTTATCACCGAAGGTATAGCACAAATACTAGTCCTAGATGGCCTCTTGCTCAACCAATGAGGTTTCTTGGTCATAATGGAGAGATCAATACCGTACAGGTTAGTTTCGCTGTAAATTTCAAGTTTGTCTAATAATATTATTTCCATTATGACAAATATGATTAATGAGCCATGTTTGTTCTCTCTGTCCTACTCTGAACCTTATGCAGGGGAACTTGAATTGGATGCAGTCTCGTGAAACCTCATTGAAGTCCCCTGTTTGGCGTGGTAGGGAAAATGAAATTCGCCCTTTTGGTAACCCAAAGGCATCTGACTCGGCAAATCTTGATAGTGCAGCTGAAGTATGGGCTTTAAACTTAATTAATTTTTAGTATACTATTGAAATTATACTAGATCATGATTGGTTATTGATCATTCTATAATTCATGTGCTAATTAAGTGTTTCACTAGAGTCTAGGTGTAATATGTATCTGGTTCTATGTATTTGTATTAAGATGAACATTTGAGGTGGAATACTATTGTTTATAATGCCTGGGGCTAAATCTAAACTCTAGTTTGTGTACTTCATTCCTCAACAAACAAAAGATAACTTTTATTTCCATAGAGGATGCAAGTTGCTAAGGGCCTGCATGTGTCCAAATAAATAGATAGAATTTCCTTTGTTTGAACCTAATAGGTTGTAGTAGTGTAATCTGATTCTTAGTTTGATTTCTGACACAAGCTGGTAATTTCTTTTAATGAAGGTGGTATTTGCGGATTAGAAATAACAGCACATAACAATTGTCCATCAGCAAAATATGTACTGATAGAATATTATTATTATTTCCTTGTTTGTGTTTGGGCTGTATTGGAGATTCAAGACTCTGTGCATCTTTGTGGAGGGAGTAGGTTCTTGTGTGCTAATGTTAAAAGGCTAGAATTGATCCCTCAATAGTAAGCTTTTGATCAAGCCAGATCTTTATTTGACCTAAAACCATTCTAGATAGTTTTGATCTCGTACAGTGCTCATGCTCTCAATGTATGTGATTAATGTGGAGAAATTATCTTTTTAGTTTGATGTTATAGAATGTCTTGCTGTTTGCATTTTAGAAAAGGCCTTTTCAGTGTGATATAGAATCATGGCCTTGGCAGAGTTGCAAACTAGGTTCTATGTTGGCTTTCATTTCAGCCTTGGTTGTCCAGTACGCAAACCTTTTCATTCAATCACTGTTTACTATGCTGGAAGTTTGGTGGTCTGGAAGTTTTTTATAGGGAGAGTTTAGATGATGTTCATAACAGAACTAATTTTACATTGCTTCATGTGTAGTAACTGTTTGCTATTGGTGTTATATCTACATATTCATTGGGACGTGTCAAGAGTATGTTTCTGCAGTTGAGTCATGAACTTGACAAAACCATGTTTACTCAATGCTTATATTCACTTTCATGCATGAGCTGTTGGAGAAATTTAAATGATTCTCTTTATTGTGTCCAGTTACTGATACGAAGTGGCCGTAATCCTGATGAAACTCTCATGATTCTTGTCCCAGAGGCATACAAGAATCATCCAACATTGTTAGCTAAGTATCCTGAGGTATTTGTCTCAAGACTATGCTGGTTATTCAAGTTGCTTATAAATTCTGCTACAGGGAGCAATGTTGTTATTCTTCACTAAACAAATTTTTGTTAAGTATAATGAATTCTCTGAGTTTTAACTAGGTTATTTCAGTTCCAGGTTACTTTTTTAGCTTAATTAAATCAGATAGATGATCAAGTCTATATAATTCGTTTTGGTCAATTTGATGATTCCTCTTGATTTTACAACTCTTAATTGTGCCCCAACCATATTCAGTACTGTTTCACTCTCTTTTTCCTTGAGATGCCTTTGCAGTCGTATTTTTGATAGTGTTTTATCTGGTGTTTTAACACGTGTCTCTAGTTATCTTATTTTTCATTACTAGTGAATTTTTTGTGAATTTAATTATCTTTCACATGGACGATACTAAGTTAATTGTTTCTCCTTAGGTTGTAGACTTTTATGACTATTACAAGGGTCAGATGGAAGCTTGGGATGGACCTGCCTTACTCCTATTTAGGTAATGCTTTCAGGGCGCATCTACCCTTTTAGTGGACTTCTAGTTTTATTGCTCATGTCTTCTCGTAATGATAGTGGCTGCCAGTCTTTTAAATTAACGAAAACAAGTAAAACAGTTTGGTCTCGTGTCAGTAGCATCTGTTATAAAATGCATGATTTTGGTGAAAAGGCATGAATAAGTACATACATGCATGCTTGTCTGTGTTTGCTCACATTTATGAATATGTATTTTGTCGCAGCTGTTACTAATCAATGACTTGCATTTCTATTTATTAGACTTGATAGCTAGTGGATCAGGAATGGTGTAATCCTTTGATGAATGAATGATATATTTTGAGTATGCTTATTGAGTGATCACTATAGATGTCCTTTTCTATTTTAATTGGAAAAGTGAATACCTCCGGCTTTAAAGACTAGTCAATTTGACCTATGTGTTAAGGATAGTTGTTAACACTTCTGATATTATGGTCTAGCATGTTAAGTGGATCTGCTGTTGATGTTGATCAGTAATACACTTCTCTTTTTTATGTCTATCCTGTAGAATCACTGAATGATATGATAAATAAATAGGAACTAGTGTTCCTAATTTATGGTCAAGAAAGAAATGTGTTTTTGATGACATCAGGTTGTTAAATTCAACAGTACAATTAGCTAAGTATTGTTGTGCTAAACCTTTGGCACACAAATCCTTGTACATTGTTTTGTTATTTTTTTGCACTTTTGTCTCACCATTTTCGCCCAGTATTATTCCATTTTCTAATACTTCCTAGTTTAATTTGTGCGGTTCAGTGATGGCAAAACTGTCGGGGCATGTCTTGATCGGAATGGACTTCGCCCTGCTAGGTATTGGAGGACAATTGACAATGTCGTATATGTTGCATCTGAGGTGTGTTTTGATCCCTTAATGACTGCAATTCCTTATCAATGATTATAGTTAGAATCCTACTCTGTCCAACTGCAGTTTCAAATATTTGAAATGTAGAAGATTAGAGTGTACTTTTGTTTTTTGGTTGAATAGAAGATTAGACTTTTCTTAAGAATAGGAAACTTGCTGATTAATCTTTGTTTTGATTACTGCAATGCCATTGGGATTCAAAATGAATTCTGTCTTCATTAAATTAATCTATCTTAGGTCAGTCTACAAATAAAAGGTTGTTGCACTGGAAATAGCATTAAAGGATGAATTTTATCTCATTATAAGCAGGGACATTACTGTATGTGATAGAAGTGTAAATATTGAATGATACAAGTCCAATATGATGAGGTTAATTTATTTTTGTTCTTATTTTTTATGAATTAGCCTGCTTTGATAAGTTGTGTTGAAAAGAAGCCACTTTGCTTACAGATACATAAGAGCAAACCTTGCAGGTTTATCATATCCAACTTTAAGCCATTTTAGATGTCCAATAAACACAACTTTCATTATGTTTTCCTTGTCCACATAGAAATGGCTGATGGTATCTTTTTATGTACTTAAAAAATGGACATGTACATAATTAACATCCTACGTTTTCTTGGTGTTTCATGCATTTTGCTTGTGGTCTTGGTTCACTGCATAAGAATAATGGCCAATGTTTTTCTTTTATTAGGTTGGTGTTCTACCGGTGGATGATTCAAAAGTTATTATGAAGGGCCGTTTAGGTCCCGGAATGATGATAACTGCTGATTTATTAAGTGGTCAGGTTTGTATAGCAATTTATTGTGGTTTGATATTGTGTATGTCCAACTTCTGCATTTAAAGTGTGTCCATAATGATTACTGGTAATTGGTTTCTTAACTATTAGCTACTTAAAAAAAAATCTTTTGGTCGGTTTATTTCGGGATATACTTATATATCTTTTAAAATCAACCCGTATGCATACTGGCCATTTGATATGTTTTTCTATCTACAATTTCTTTTCGAGATATTCTTTAGTTTTCTTCCCAAAATATTTGTAAATGCTCAAATACTAAGGGGTTATTTGGTAATTGCATCCTTTTTAAAAAACACCTTTTTTTTTAAAACATAAAACATGTTTGGTTTGTAATTCTGTAACGCTTTGAAACAAATACTTATATTCTTTAAAGATAATAATTCAATATGAAAAATAAAATTTGAAAAAATTATATGACAATGGCACTTATGTTATTGTTTATTAAGTAAATTATCTTAATATTAAGCATATTATTCGATACATTTGTAGTAATATTTTAATGACAAATTTAATTTATCACATAGTAAAATTTAAAATTGTTAATATTTAATAAATTGTATAATATTTTTATAACATATCTAATATTAGTAAATAATGTTAATTCATATTAAAATTAATTTAATATAACCTAAACTGATATGTTTCTAAATAATGTTATATAATATTAATTTAATTAATAATATTAAGTTATTTAATTATATCAGATGATTTTAAAGTTATCTTATATAAGTAGTGGTTCTTGATACTATTTTTCATTAATACCATATGGAGATATCATCTAAATTATATGTAATGTAATATCACAGTGTTAAAGTATTTCCTGTTATTATTTCTTTTCAATATGCTTATAGTTTACCTTTTTAATTTTGAGGCATTTAATTTTAGTTAAATATTTTAAATATATTATTATTTTATTTATACTTAATTTAATAAATTTTGTTTACAAATTAATTAATTTCATTTATAATTTTTATTTTGAATATGTTAATACATTCATGTGAAAGTGCTAGAAGCAAAAACATTATCTTTGGAAACAATGAAAGCAAGAAATTCTAGCTCCTAAGAATTTGGGTGTATTTTTTTTCTTTCTATCCGGAAAGGAAAACTGGTTGCCAAACATGTTTTCTGTTATCATTTTCAAAATAATTGAACAAAAACAGAAAATAAAATACACAAACAGTGCCAAACGACACATGGGTAATTTTCCCATTATTCTTCAAGCTCATTATTCTTCAAGCTTACTTGAATCTTAAAACTTTGATTTATAGGTATACGAGAATACTGAGGTCAAGAAGCGAGTTGCTGCAATAAATGCGTATGGAAAATGGGTTAGTGAAAACATGAGACCCTTGAAACCAGTAAATTTTCTCTCCACAACACTTTTGGACAGTGAAACGATCTTAAGACGCCAACAGTAAGTATTCAACTTCCATAGGATACTTTGAGAGTTATTCATGGTGGTGTTCTGATGAATGCAAATGAGACTGATTTTATTTCCTTTAATGCTCTTAGCCCTTTAACAACTATAGCTGCTGATGTTTTTGTGAGAGCTATATTTAGATTTGTTTGATTCTTGATTGATATATCTTAGGTGGTCAGTGGTGATTTATCTTATGATTTGGAACACTGCTTCTACAATTTTGCATGCTAAAATGAGTTATATTCTTGTTAGCTAAGAGCAAGCCCGCATGTAAGGAAATATTATCACTCTAAAAGGGATACTTTTTCCTGCTGATTGGAGTTTGTTTAGTGAGATGTAAAATTTTAAATGTTTCTTTCAAAAATAATTAAATAGACATGGATTTGATGTTGTATAGAAAAAGCCTATGGTGTCTATTTAGTAATATGTTCTTCTTGATCACTCCTTCACCCTGGTGGATAGGTTGGTACCTCACTTTGCTTTGCACCCTTATCTTTTCAAGAAAATTACATTAATTTAATAGCATAGTGGTTTTGAGATTTATACCAAGACAGAGAGTAGAAAAACTAATTTGGATTTTTGCATTTGCATTGTTAAGTGGTTATATTTCTTTGTTGAGAAACCTTCAAATACCTTCAACATCTTTGCAAGTAATAGAGAAGCTTTGGAAAATGTTGTGTATATTGCTTCTAAATAATATAGGTATTTTACACAAATAAAATCTATATACAAGGAAATGACTAATTGCAATTAATCCTAATTGATTCTTTCAAGTCTCTATAATTACGTTAACATAACTAACACTCACACCAGAGCATAGATATTAATCATGCCTAGCTTGTCACGTAGATAGTCAACTCGATTTCCATTTACTGCATTAAGTTTGTTCTCTTATCATCATGTAGCCAGTAGAAATTAAATTATCCAAAATCTTCTCATGAATGAAATGACAATAAACTTTTCTAGCCCAATTTCAGTTTAAAGAGTATATATCCACATGATCTCACGCATGGAATGTGCCACAACAATGTTTGGTCTTTCATTATTTTTTCTTATTTGTATCTGAAGCAAATATTTCACCTTACTAGTTGTTCTTGCATAATTATATCATGATTCTAGGATTAATTAGCATAACATTAGGCATATCATATCTTTGACTTACCTTATTTGTGTATCTAGTTTTTTATTATAAATAGGCTATGTAACCTAATGTAAATTGACAAGTAATATTTTCACACAAATCTTTTCCCTATTTCTCTCTTCTTTTCTTCTCCTTATTTTTTTCTTTCTTTTTCACGGCTGTTACAACCAACAGTAGAGCTGCAACAGCAGCTGTTTTCTTTCTTCTTTCTCTTTCTTCCTCTCTCTTCTTCCCTCGATTTCACATGGTATCAGAGCCAATGGAGTCTCACTGCCCCTCTCACTGAAATACCTACCTTCCATCGACCTTCCAGTCGAAATCCGGTCACTGGAATCCATGCGTGTGAGCCACATGTGCTACCCTAATATTTTCTCCCCTCTCATGCGCTGGCATGTGAGCACGCATGAGACCACCTCAGGCCACCATTCGGCGCCGTGAGTCTTCCCTAAAGGTAGACATTCCTCTCCCAACCATATTGGTGCTATCACCTATCCGTTTCCACTAGTTCGGAATTTTTCTTCGATATGGATTCTCTCAAATCTTTATTCTCTTGCCTAGTTCCCCTGCAATTACCACCCTTAAACTTCAAGGTAACAATAACTATGTGTCATGAGCAGCTTTGGTTGAACTTTGGTATATGGGACAGGGTTTCAAGGATCACTTGGATAAAGAAGCAAGTCAGGTTGATGAAAAGAATAAAGAAACTTGGGTGAAAGTCGATGCTCAATTGTGAAGTCTTTTATGGCATTCTCTTGAGCCAAAGCTACTGACTTTGTTTCAATCTTGCAAACCATGTTACAAAGTGTGGGGTAAGGCCAAGAATCTATACACTAATGATATTTCAACGAATATATAAGATTGTCTTAGGTCTTGTTAATCTCCAGCTGAATCAACAGGATATGTCAAGCTATTTGGGTCAGATTGAAACTTTGAAGGATGAGTTCAATGTTCTTATGCCCTTTTCTGAGGTGTTACTGATCAAGAGAAGCAGCGAGACAATTTTTTTATGGTGTTGGCTTTAATAGGGTTGCGAACAGACTTAGCTTCAATTTGAGATCAAGTCCTTGCTAGCCCAACCATTCCCACCCTTGACGATGTGATGGCTTGGTTACTTCGAATCTCCTCAAACCCAAACCAGGTTGAGGGAGAATCTTCTATGCTCACAATACAGAAAACTGGTCAGCAAGGAGATAATTGAAAAGGAAAAGGCAGAGGATCTCAGCTTCATTGTACATATTGTGATAAAAGTGGCCATATACGTGATAAATATTGTGGCAAGATCTAGTGCAGAAGCTGAATATCGGGCTATGGCTCTAGTTATTTGTGAGCTAATTTGGTTAATACAATTACTTTAAGAGTTGAAACAAGAAACTGTCAGCCCAATGAAGTTAATATGTGATAACCAAGCGGCACTGCATATTGCCTCGAATCTAGTGTTTCATGAAAGAACAAAGCACATAGAGATTGATTGTAATTTGTGAGGCAAAAGATTGAGTCTGGGTGTATTACTACTACCTTTGTTCATTCAAATGACCAGTTAGCAGATGTTTTTAACTAAAGCACTTGGAAAGCCTCGCATCGAATATATATATAACAAGCTAGGAGCTTATGATTTGTATGCTCCAGCTTGAGGGTGAGTGCTGTGACAGCTGTGATATCTTGCATAATTATGTCATGTTTCTAGGATTAATTAGCATAACATTAGGCATATCATATCATATCATATCTTAGACTTTCCTTATTTGTGTATCTAGTTTTTTATTATAAATAGGCTATGTAACCTAATCTAAATTGACAAGTAATATTTTCACACTAGTCTTTTCCCTATTTCTCTCTTCTTTTCTTCTCCTTAATTTTTTCTTTCTTTTTCACGTCTGTTACAGCCAACAGTAGAGCTGCAACAGCAGCTGTTCTCTTCTTCCTCTGTCTTCTTCACTTGATTTCACACTAGTTAATATCATTTAAATATTACACATATTACATAAGTTTTTTTATATACATTTTACATATATATTTATATGTATGCGCCTTATTTTACTCGAGGGAGCGCTTTGTTTGCGCCTTGCGCCTCAGGCTATATAGAGGTCTTAGCCCTTCAGTGCACTTGGCACTTTTGTCAACATTGTTTATTCGTTCTTGGTATATTTGTTATTGAGTTTGATTTAGTGATTGAAATATCTTGGTTTCTAGCGACCATAAATTAGTCTATGATCAAAAATGCAAATTCTAACGATTTGAATTGTTCTATTTTTCTTTTTGTAATGTGATGTATTAGGGCTTTTGGTTATTCAAGTGAGGATGTTCAAATGATTATTGAGACTATGGCTGCACAAGGAAAGGAGCCAACATTTTGCATGGGTGATGACATTCCTTTGGCTATATTGTCTCAAAAGGCACACATGCTTTATGATTATTTCAAGCAGCGTTTTGCACAGGTTTGTTAGAATTTTGATCTTATTACTATGCTGTGAAGAGATCCTACAATATGGCATTTTAAGTGTTTGATTTTGTTATATGCTTGATTACCTCTATACTTTGTTTTCAAAGTTGGTTTTACTTGGTCTCCCTTTTCTCCTTTTTGGACAATCCTTGTTTTTGCTTCATCTTTATCTTAAGATGCCAAAGGAATATTAGGAATATTTGCACTACATGATTGAGATTTAGTTTGATTAAACATATAATGTTAGAAGATTATGCACTAATTCTTGAGAAACTCTAAGCTATTATTTATGCTCAAGATAATTAAGTTGTTTGCACTGAGGTTGAACAAAATCACATCCGACAGTCGCACAACGATAAAGTAGACATTGCATGTGTTTATGGGATCATGAGAAACCTTTGTTGCCTCCAATCCTCCCAAGAAAAAAAATCTTTGTTGGCTTGAATGCTGTCGTCAATTTTCTTCTTTACCTTGATTACTAGAGTGAGGACGAGGAATGTACAAGTTTAAAAAACTTCCAAGGAAGTTGGAAACTGCCACTAAAAGCATATACTTTGTCATATTATGGGGTTTCATTTATTTATTTATTTATTTTATTGGGAGGAGGATGGGTTTGACAAAAACACTGCATTATCTTCATGCGATTGGTTCTTAGGAACATGAAAACTGGTACAACACCTTTGGCATCAAATTTAATCTAGTAATTTAATTTGTTACTATTCCATGTCATAGTAAAGTTTATTTTATGTATCTAATGTTTTGAATTCATTTTCTTTATTAATTGTTTATATGCAGGTCACAAATCCGGCCATTGACCCTCTTCGGGAAGGATTAGTTATGTCTCTTGAAGTCAATATTGGAAAACGAGGAAATATATTGGAAGTTGGACCTGAAAATGCTTCTCAGGTTTGTATATTTCCTAAATTTATATTTGATGCCATCTCATGGTTGCTTTCAAATTGGAAATCAATTAAACTTTTAATCACTTTCCCACTATCAAAATTAATTGTCATTGGAACCAGGTCACCTTGTCTAGTCCTGTACTGAATGAAGGGGAGCTTGAGTCATTGCTTAAGGATCCCCAGCTAAAGGCCCAAGTCTTGCCTACATTTTTTGATATACGTAAAGGGATTGAAGGATCATTGGACAAGACACTTTACAAACTATGTGAAGCTGCTGATGAAGCTGTTCGTAATGGTTCCCAACTGCTTGTGCTCTCTGATCGTGCTGATGAGTTGGTATGAACCTTTTTATACGTGCACAAAAGCTTATGAATTAGTAAAACTCTTCACTTTCAGAACTAGTTTAGCTATGATTTGAGCATGTAATCATCAAAGGCTACTGTTTCATATACTTTCATCTCTGATTATAATAGAATTTTCTGTTTCTTGATTGTTGCATCAAGAAGTGTATTTTGAAATCCCTTTCTGTGGTTAGTATATGAGAAAGACTTTGATGTAGTTTTGTTACCTTAATCTTATTGAACCGTCTTGCCCAGATTCATTAAATATGTAACATTCTGTGCCGTCTAAAATTTGGTGAGCATACACTAGTATCGCATAATGGGAGGGATAAGAATATGCATCTTCATTTTATCATTTAAAGTGGCTGTGTAGACATATTCATTTGTTAAATTTGAACATAATTGTTATTTCTAGGAGTCTTGATAGACTTGGTTATTTGATTATTGCATCCCTGTTTCTATTTTTTTTGTCTATATATATTTCGAGAGCCAAGAATATTTGTACCTTGCAACTTACTAGTATCTCACTTTTCGAGGAGTGGCTTCTTCTCTTTTGATCTTATATATCTTTGGCGGAACTTCATTCTGGATGTTTTAATTTTTCTGTGTCATTCTAGGAAGCAACTAGGCCTGCAATTCCAATACTTCTAGCTGTTGCTGCTGTTCATCAACATCTTATTCAAAATGGTCTAAGGATGTCAGCTTCCATAGTTGCTGATACTGCTCAGTGCTTTAGTACACATCAATTTGCCTGTTTAATTGGATATGGGGCAAGGTGAGTTCTCTTTCTATTGGATGTAACCTTATGTTAACATAGATACTTAAAGAGAAATGAAGAGTTAGAGCAACATAGAAGTAAACTGTGCTTCATATTCCTCAAGATTTAAGTATATGAGATTACCAGATGGTTTAATAGTATCGTGTAGGAGCATACGTCTTTAAGTCAAGCCTGTTTTATAAAAATTGCTTGGAAAAAGAGAAATTTTGCTTCCCTTGAATGAACATACCATGATAAAAGTTTCTACCATGGTTTTCTATAGTAGCATAAGTTCAGATTCTCATGAATGAGAGCCTGGGATTGATGTCCTTTGGTACTTGCGGTTTGTGCAAAAGAGATGACTGTGAACCCTTGTAAATGATTTTAATTGTTCTCTTTTATTTGGTTTCTACAAGATGATGACTTAATTGTTTTTTTTCAACATGTGAACAGTTGATTACTTTTATTATTATTGTTATTGGTACTATTATTATTTTTGGTACTTCCCTAATAATTTATGCCATGCAATTTGTTTGCTTCCCTAGGATTTTCAAATTATGATTGTGCCTCTTTTAGTTATAGCATATTATTGTTGTCTCCTGAATCTAAAGAACACACATGTTTAGAATTATAGTAGAAGATCGTCATTAGGGAAATGGTTGTAGTTTACACATCCACAAGTGAATACTTCTATTTATGTTTGTATGCTTGTGCACATGTTTTAAACAAAGATTTATGCTTTTTGATTTAAGTTATGGCTAATGTTTTAGGCAAGTGATTTTCTTTAAGGAAAGTATAAAAAAAAGTTCATGGTGTATTTACCACATAAGCCCTTACATGGTAAAGTAAGAGTACAATTGATTAACCTACTACATGGTGAAAAATAAAATTTTCCCATTTTGTTTCTTTTTACTAGTTTCAAGATGGGTGCGTAATTTGTAAATTAATATTTTCTGCATCTCTTAATTGAAGCTTTGTTCTCATTAAAGATCTCACTAGTATGAAGTTTATGATTTATGGTCTGAAGATAAGTTGTTGATAACATTTATTTGGCATGTGAGCAATAATTAGGTGGTTTATTCCATTTTCATGTATTTTATTTTTGTTCATCTAGTTCTTATGATTCTGTTCTTTGGTTCGTAAAACCTATTTTTGTCTTCAAATCTTGAAACTGCTTCACTTTTTTTGCTAATTTCATTTTTGCAGTGCTGTATGTCCATACTTGGCATTGGAGACTTGTCGGCAGTGGCGTTTGAGTTCTAAAACTGTGAATTTGATGCGGAATGGAAAAATGCCTACTGTGACAATCGAGCAAGCGCAAACAAACTTTTGCAAGGTCAGTATATATCAAATGATGAAAAATTTTTGGGATATTTTATCGTCTTTGTCATATATGAATTTCTTTTATCTTCATTTACTTCAGGAATTGTTATGTTTTATATCCTTGTTACTGATTTTCTTAAGTTTGCTTGTAATGTCATAGAAAGTGGTGATATTTTGGTAAGAAAACAATTACTATCATTTCTACAAAGCACTACTATAGATTGGTCACATAATACTAGTCTAAACAGGCCACCGTTTCCCCCACACAACTGGCTAGTCGAGTTTCTTATAGTGTGTATATGCTAATTATTTGGCATGATCTAGGCAATCAAAGCTGGTCTCCTCAAAATTCTTTCTAAGATGGGGATCTCATTACTTTCAAGGTATGTGTTTTGAATAAAAAATGGGTTTGAATGATTTAATATATATTTTAATGATTAAATATGTATTTGTTAAACTTAATTTACTTTTGTTGTTCTCTATTTAGTTATTGTGGTGCGCAAATATTTGAGATTTATGGATTGGGGAAGGAAATAGTGGATCTTGCATTTTCTGGGAGTGTGTCAAAGATCGGTGGATTAACTTTTGATGAGGTTAGAAATACAACTTGCTCTTTAAGTTTAATAGTATCCTGGTATCAGAAAATGTGTGTTTGTTCTTGTGAAGTAATATTTTTGATCATTCTTTTTTCGAACTTATTTTTGAGACAATGATATGATATACCAATTCAATTTTGTGTTTTGGTTTTATATTGATCATTTTTTGTTTCTCATGCGTAATGAACTTGACAGGGCATGGCGCATACTGGTTTTATTCTGTTCTGTCAAGGCTTTAGACTAATTCTATTGACCATTGGCATTAATTTCTAGATATGTATTTATCCTTTAATGTCTCAACTTTAAAAACTAGTGTTCTGCCTTTGCGAGACTGACAACCAGGTCAGTATCAAATGATATTATTTCTTCCAGAGGACTCCCACAGTAACCTTTCCTTCATTTACCAGAAAAGGAAACCAGCCAATGTTGAATTTTGACTTGTGATACATGGATGTCTGGTGCTGATTCAATGGAATATTTAAGGATGCATTTTTATCGATTTTACTATTTTTGTATGAACTCTCCTGGCATTTTATATTAGTTTTGTCATTTGTTCTTATTTGCCAAGTACTAGGGTTTAGGGAGTAGCTTACTTGTTTTTACTGTCCATTTTTTCCCCCAGTTCTAGGTTATCTTTTTATTGAGAGTATATTTAGACGTTGGGATTTTGAAATGTCCCTTGGCCTTGACATGCTCTCCAAATTTTGAGTTTCTAGTCTACTTTTTATCTTTTTCCCTCTACCCTACCTCAGGTGACTTAATTTGATTAAGCCCTTGCATTCTTAGGTCATTTATTCTTAATATTTTGATTAGGGTGTTATTATGCTGTTTACTTCTGTGTCCTTTGATTTTGTTTTCTATGATTCTTGTTTTCTACAGTTAGCAAGGGAGACATTGTCTTTTTGGGTGAAGGCTTTCTCTGAAGATACAGCTAAAAGATTGGAAAATTTTGGATTTATACAATTCAGACCCGGAGGTATCCCTTATTCTCAAAATGTTTGTGCATTTATGTGCTGTCAAGGGAAATACATGATTTTATTTATAATTTGGTATCTCTTCTATTTTGATAATAAGATACTTTATCTGGAAATGATTGAACAATGTGCTGGATTTCAGTTGTAACTCATGCAGATTAGCTAGGAGGAGGTAATATCATCGATGAAAGTACCTGTTAGGTCCCTCTATTATAAGAACTGGTTCAAATCAATCTCTTTACTATTAAATAGATCAATTTAGTCCTTATTCTAGCAAATAGAACCAAATAAGGCTAAGTTTTAATAGAGTTAACATTTAATATCTAAAAAATAGCATGAATTTTTTTTTTCTTTTCATTTGTAGTTCAACTCCAAACAAAAGATTTCATTGGAAGAACCATAAAAGCTTTAAAAATCTTAACTCTATTAAACAATAAATGAGATTTTTTAAACAGTAAATATTAACTCTATCAAAATTTGGCCTTATTTGATTCTTTTGACTACTATATGGACTAAACTGATTATTTAGTACTATAGGCACTAATTTGAACGAGTTCCTATAATAGAGGGACCTGCCAGGTATTCTCACCTAACATCATCTTAGCCTAAATTTAGTCACATCAGTTATTCCCTGATTTAATAATATTCTCAAGCGCAATGGTATATTGAGTATATTCAATTTCACCTTTTTTTGTTTGTATCTTTCTTAATTATTATTTAATTGTTAAAGGGGAGTATCATGCAAACAACCCTGAGATGTCAAAACTACTTCATAAAGCTGTCCGCGAGAAGAGTGAAAGTGCATTTTCAATTTATCAGCAGCACTTGGCCAGTCGTCCAGTCAATGTTAGTCAATACATATGATATCCCTTCTTTCTGGTTTCAATGCTATGCTTATAGAATTACATGATCAGTTCCTATTATTTTAAATGCAGGTTCTTCGTGATCTTCTTGAATTCAAAAGTAATCATGCACCAATTCCTGTTGGGAAAGTTGAACCTGCCTTATCCATTGTTCAGAGATTTTGCACTGGTGGAATGTCACTTGGAGCTATTTCAAGGGAAACTCATGAGGCAATAGCCGTTGCTATGAACAGATTAGGTGGAAAGTCTAATTCAGGAGAAGGCGGTGAGGTAATGCAGGACTGGAGATATATCTTCGTTGTTGTCTTTCATATTTCTTTTGAGCAATATATATACATATCATACATACATACATTGTGTGTGTTTGTGTGTTAAAGTTACTCCTTTGGTCAGTAACTCATTGCACTTGTTATTTCAAAAGGAAGGTCACTGCCATGTGTAAATTCATGGGAAGTGCCTATTCTATCTACTGTTCTATTAGGTTCTCATTTTGCAAGTAAATTATAGACCAGAATAATCTTCAAACTTATGCACAATAATCTTGACGTGTCTGTTTGCTTAGCTGAGGAGCTATAGGGCATTGATAGGTTTGGTTCTGGTCTTCCTATCTGTAGGAGAATGGCCTTTTTTTCTCTCACCTCCCTTAACCCACCAAACATAAGGAAATAAATTGAAGAAACTAATTGTTTTTGTTTACTTTCTCCAAGGATCCAATTCGCTGGAGGCCACTTACTGATGTTGTTGATGGGTATTCTCCCACACTGCCACATCTCAAAGGTCTTCAAAATGGTGATACTGCTACGAGTGCTATTAAACAGGTTATGCAACGGAACTTTGCTTAGAAAAAGTTTCATATGATTCTGTCATATGTCATGTTGACCTCATGAGGTTTTCTTTAGGGCACAGATTTTTGAAACAATACATCTGTTGTTATCTGCACCACGTGAATGGTATACATTTGCATTGATTTATGCTTTTGCGCCATAACTGTGTAGCGCTTAGCTATCTTTGGTTTCAAATGTGACTTCTCTTAGCTATCTTGTTATTTTTTCTGTCACAAAAAAGGCAACTAGGAATTTCTTTTAGAAATTTATTGTAAGAAGTTAAAAGTACATTAAAAAAAAAAAAAAAAACAATACAATGATTTCAATACTTGAATCTCCTTATGTTTGGGCCCATTTTTGGTAAAGTTTCAATACTTCTCAATCTTTTGTTTTTTAAAGATAAATAATTAAATACCAATATGGAGGCAATCTGTCTTTTTTGGCTCCAGATTCAAAAGTCAAGACTGGCATAAACATTTAACTTTTTATTGGATGGAAAGAACATAGATAAACCTGACGGTCCTGATCTGCTAGGAGCAGTCTGTGCTTTTGATACATTATAGAGTGGTTTAGCGGATAGGGAGCAGTGTATGCTTTTGATACATATCGAGCAGTCATGTAAATTGTTCCTTTTATTCTCATGATCACTATTTCTTCAGGTTGCTTCTGGTCGATTTGGTGTTACTCCAACATTCTTGGCCAATGCTGATCAATTGGAAATCAAAATTGCACAAGGTGCAAAGCCAGGTGAAGGAGGTCAGTTGCCAGGAAAAAAAGTTAGTGCATATATTGCAAAGTTAAGAAGTTCTAAACCAGGTGTTCCACTTATATCTCCACCTCCGCACCATGACATTTATTCTATTGAAGATCTTGCACAATTGATCTTTGACCTACATCAGGTAATTGATTGCTTCATGTTTAATCTAGATTTGATTTATGCATGTAGTACCTGCACTATAACAGATTCAGTGAACTTCAAAGACATTTATCTAGTTTAACCATGAACACTGTTCAGCCAACTTGCTTTTGTGGCATGAAATAGGTTTTCAACATCTTCTAGTCCGTTTTCCAGCCAAATTGAATTCAAGGAATGCTTCTAGAAACTCAAAATCAGTTAGTAGATTAATACAGGATCATTGGCCAGTGAAACTCAAAAAGGGTTTTTGATTTATCCAAACCGATTTTAAGTTCCAAAATTTTTCCCGATGCCTTTGTTGCCTTGAAAACCAATTTTTTAAATGTTGAAAATCGGTTTCAATGTAACAAAAGAAGGTTGAAGTAATGGTTGCTTGTACTAAATTGCTATGGTTGTGATGTGGGGGCTAATTGCACATGTTTTTAGTTCAGCTACCAAATTATCGTTCTAATCTGTTTAGCCTCACTAAAAGCAGTATCCTTGGAGTGCTGATAAGAATACTATATCTTATATCTACCAAATATTTAGGTCAACCCTAAGGCTAAGGTATCTGTAAAGCTAGTGGCAGAAGCTGGAATCGGAACAGTTGCTTCTGGGGTTGCAAAGGCTAATGCTGATATCATACAGGTGAATTATCCTAATTTATTACCGGTATCCTGAGCTCTTAGCTGTGTCATGTTCCTTCTGTTTTATTTCTATGCCCTTGAATATTATTATTATTATTATTTCTGGTTTCTTCAATTGCATAACACTAATCAATCTTTTTCTCAAGACGGTGTATCTACATAAGTTGTGCCTTGCCAATGTGCTTAGAGTTGTTTATGCATTTTTCTGCTGTTAAAAGTATTCTCGTGTTTAACCCAGGCATCACTCTTACTAGTAATTTTCAAGATTAACAACTAGTGATGAATAAAGTAAGTGCAGCGGAGAAAGTAATGTTAAAGCACAAAGATTAACTTTTCTAGAGGAAGCTATCTGCAGCAAAGAAGAGCATAAAAGTCGTTATATCACTTGAAAGACTTCCCAGAACCAGAAAACTTATGACTGCAAAACCTTAATATGAGGAAAAAGTTAACATAAAGGAAAAAAAGAAAAAAGAAGAAGATTTTCATAGACATCTAAGAGAAAGCCCCAACATTATGTTTAAAACCACTATAACCTTATTACAATGAATATAACAAAACATTGGTACACACTAGAGAAACATCATAAAATTTCATTAAAAAGTATATAAACAAATAGGGAAATGAAAGAGGGAAAATAAATCTAAAATACCTATAATTTGTGAAGCTGATTTTTTCTCTGCACCTGCAAAATATGCAAAAGAACACCATCAATATTGTTTTCCCTTAGATAAAAATGCATTAAATGTTACATGAAAATGAAATTAAGAATAAAGCTAGATCTTGTATTTGAAGCTCCTCCTAAATTTTAAACAAAAAAGAAGAAGAAATAAATAGATAGATAAGGAAATTCATGCATGAATGAAATCCGAGCTGTCAAGGTGTCTGCCTGTGTGTTGCACCTTAGCGTGAAATAACAAAGGTGCCTTAGACCCTTTTAGGTCAAATGCATCTGATAAGCAATGTGCTTGGTGTGCCCAGGTGTGTTTTTTGTAAGGTGATAGGCATAAAAGGCCCACCTGATTGATGTTCTGTTTAATTTTTTTTACCTTATTCATTAGATGTGCCTTTACTAGTAAGAAAGGGGGTAATATCAACTATCTACACATCTGATGCATTCTTGCTACCTTTGTGTCGTCTCTTCACATCTCGAAGCTCCTTCTCACTTTGCACTTACGAAAGTAAAAAGTTATCTAATTTTATCATGGAAAAAATAAATCAAACCAAGTAAAAACTACTAGAAAATTAGTAAATCTGAATTAAAACTTCATAGACTTAGCTAACTTTAATGTAAAAATGTGACTGAATTAGCTAACTTGAATGTAAAATGATGCTGAATAAGTTTAATGTAAAAATTACATTTCATGCAGGCCTTTTAATTGAATAAAAGAAATTAAATGCAATGTTTTGGAAGCACTCTAAACATATTGAGCTGGTGATTTAAGCTCTATGATTCAGGTTGATTTTGGAATAAGAAATGAATGCTGAAGTGTTTGTTTTGTTTTGTTTTTAAATTTAATTTTTTATCACAGTTTAGAACTTGAAATAATTGTTAAAAGGATAAGAGAAAACATTTGAAGTAGAGTTTTGTGGTAAACAGACCATAGAGGACCACAATTCTTAAAGTTCTAGCTGAAAGTGGTGATATTCAGAGTCTATACTAAGTTTAGTACCCATGATCACAAATTTTGGTTTGACTTATATCTCTTTTTAATTCTCAATCCTACAAAGCTCATTAATACAAACTTTCTGCCTACAGAACTTTTATAGTAGAGTTAAATAGACAATTAAAAGAAATGTAAATGTAAGTTTCAAGACTCACTAGTTTGTTGGTCTTAGCGGTTCAGCTCCTTTCCTAGTTTTTCATCTGCTTCTTTTAAGTTTCCACGTTAAAGTGGCATGCTGAAGAAGATTAAACTTTTGGCATATTTATTATCTGTCACAAAGTGCCTCTTCTGAAGTTGATTGCATCAAGATAAGTTATTTTAAGTTGATCATGAATCTCAAAAGTTTCTTCACAGCCAAACTGAAAAATTCTTGCACTAATGGACTTTCGGCATTTTTATCTGGCGGAACCAGTGGTGCTAGCAACTCAAGCTGTCTTCCTTGCAAAGCTGATATATGCCTTGGATATTCACGAGATACAGTGTTGTATCTCTGTTCATTGTCTAGATTTATTGTGTTTTTAATGCTACTATTTTCCTTTTCATTTCATTTCTATTCTATTCTATTCAATTATGAATTTATATTAATATATAAATGTAATAAGGGGAAAGCAAAATCTAGAATGCTGTTTTTGAATATGGCTTAGGAATCCATCCAAAGTCATCTGACAACTGTAATTTGCTTTTGCAGATATCTGGTCATGATGGTGGTACTGGAGCTAGTCCCATAAGTTCCATTAAACATGCTGGTGGTCCTTGGGAGCTTGGACTTACTGAGACCCACCAGGTATGTCTTTATCCTACCAATTAAATCTTGGAAATTTATTTATCATTTAATAAGAGCAATGCTTTTTGTTTTTAATTTGAAAGAATAAGAGCAATGTTAAATCACTGATCTTTGACAGACTCTCATTGAAAATGGACTAAGAGAAAGGGTAATTCTTAGAGTCGATGGTGGTTTCAGAAGCGGAGTTGATGTTCTAATGGCTGCAGCGATGGGTGCTGATGAGTATGGCTTTGGCTCTTTGGCAATGATTGCCACTGGATGTGTTATGGCTCGCATTTGTCACACAAATAATTGCCCAGTTGGTGTTGCCAGTCAGGTACTAGAATACCCTTTCCCTTATATGATGCTAGGATTGCTTGTGCTCGTATGTAATGTACTATCCCCTACTTTTTGTTATTAATATGTATTTTTATTTCAACATTAGCGAGAAGAACTTCGTGCAAGATTTCCTGGTGTGCCTGGTGACCTTGTCAATTTCTTTTTATATGTTGCAGAGGAGGTAACCCATAATCCTTATTCTTGATGGGGTTTTGTATTCCATTTCCTCAATTTAGGATTTATTTTATATTATCATTCTCACTTTTTCTTTTCTGTATTCTTTCCCCTCTAATAGAATTATTTTTTTCTCTTTCAGGTGCGTGGCATGTTAGCACAACTGGGTTATGAAAAGTTGGATGATATAATTGGACGAACAGATTTGCTAAAACCACGAGATATCTCACTAGTGAAAACCCAGCATCTTGATCTGAATTATATATTGTCGGTATGTTTTTGAGTCATTGCCTTCTCTCATCACATGAAGGTTTCTTTTTTCTTCTGGTGAACATGCTTATTTTTTATCTGCATTCAACATGAAAATTGTGTCTGGTTCCTAGAATGTTGGATTACCAAAATGGAGCAGTACTGCCATCAGGACTCAAGAAGTTCACTCAAATGGTCCTGTTCTGGATGATGTTTTACTTTCTGATCCTGAGGTAACACTTGCATGTATATGTTATTTCACATTCATGATCAATGGCTTTTTTCTTGACTGGGACATGAAGAGGACCCTTCTGTTCCAAATGCTCTTGAAAATCTTACAACTTGCTTGCTTCAGCTAGTTTTCTCCTCATTTGACATCTTATTGTGTATGGCTCTACCCCCTTGCATTTGGTGTTGTGTTTGTGCTGAATGCCTACACACCTTTGAGATGCTGGGATATGTATCCAACATGGCTAAATATGGAAATTTTTTAAAATGATAACATTTTATTTGGACACGTTCATTGAGGCCAGAATTCAAAAACAAAAAAATAAAAAAGAAAAAAAAGAAGAAAAGAAAGAAAAGAAAGAAAGAAAGAAAAGAAAAGAGGATAACACATGAAGCAATCATGGAGGTGGCACTGTCTTCACCAGAAAGGTGTTAAAAAAAAGTTGAGAATTCAAAGAGAAATGGTAGAAAATAAAGGGAGTGAATTAGGGTTGGTTGAGTGTCTTGCTGTCAATGCTGCCTCTTATCTTGAATGATTTTTTTTTTTTTTTGAGCTCTGAAGTTGGTAGTGGTAGGCGGCTGGGTTGGAAAAGAGAAGGGAAATTAAAGTAGGTAGCTTTGCAAGAAAAGAAAATCAACACACAAAATGTTCATAGCACGTATGGCTTGGATTGGTTTTGATAAGTTTCTAAGCTTTCTGGTTCATGCCATTTTGTTTCGATATCTTTAAAGCCCAAATGTGAAGGATGTTGAGTTTATTTACAAAGATATTTCTCGATCATAAATTTCCTTAGTAATTTATTATAACAAAACCTTTTTATTTTAGAAAATTAAAGTTTTTTATTGTATGCTTTGTTAAAATCTATTGAAATAATTTTTTTCTTATGATATAATTCCACTTCTATATCCTTAAATCTTAGAAGTTGACATGTCACCATTACCATTCCATAGTGTGTCATACTTGAGCCATATCCTCTGTAAGTACTTAGTCTTCCTAGGTAACTATGTTGCACTCAAGGGCTCTAGGAGAATTTCAAATGAAAGATGTCATAGTCGGTAGTTATAGTTGCAAAGTTTCATAAATAAATCTTTTGTTATGAACACACAAATAGGATCGAGTCATAGGGAGATTGATAGGGAGGTCAGTTGTTTTCCCTTTATCTTGATTCTTGTGATGACCTATTTTGATTGATAGTTCAGCTCATCAAAGGGAGATACCTTTGGACTCATTAGAGATAGACTTAGATCTCTTTAGGGTTTCTTTATAGAAATTTTTCTTTGGGATTTATTATTCCATACATCTCTTTAAATAAAGATTAGTCTTATTACATAAATAGGAAACCTATTGTAAATCGGAAGTAACTTAACTGAAATAAAATCACAATCAAGAAACCTAAGAATTAAAATCTCAGTCTAAGCCTTAATTAGAGAATAGAAATTAATGACCTTTCCTAACATAGGTTTGACTCGTAACTATGCCCCCACCAACAAATAAAAGGTTTTCCTCAAGCTTGAATTCATGATAACTTGACGATACAATTCAACCCAGTTCAGTCTCAGTTTTAGATTTTGGTTTTGTGTCATTCAGATCTGCCAAAAGAGCTTCTTACATTGTTACCTAACCATATACTGTTCGTCAGAATTATAACATAAGCCCTTCTTCCTTCTCTCTGCCATTTTTGCCCATATCTTTAAAAAAGTGGCTAGATTATTTATCGATTTTGCTTCAATAGTTCCCCTAACATATTGCTGCCTTCAGAAAGTTGGGTGCCAAAATTGTTATATCCACAGGGAATTTGAAACTGCCCTCATTACCTTGCTAAGTTCCTTTACGATTATTTTTGACACATAGCATTTGCTACTTCTGTTCGTCAGAATTATAACCATATACTGTTCGTCAGAATTATAACATAAGCCCTTCATCCTTCTCTCTACCATTTTTGCCCATATCTTTAAAAAAGTGGCTAGATGATTTATTGATTTTGCTTCAATAGTTCCCCTAACATATTGCTGCCTTTAGAAAGTTGGGTGCCAAAATTGTTATATCCACAGGGAATTTGAAACTGCCCTCATTACCTTGCCAAGTTCCTTTACGATTATTTTTGACACATAGCATTTGCTACTTGGCTCTAGCAAGGCTTATAGTCATGGCTAAATCAATGGTTTGTGCATTAGAGCATCTAATTGAATGGAATCATGCAGTCCAGCCATGAATAACCCAACATGTTGGTCTACTTAAATGTATTGGCTTGCTCATGCTAATTTTTCCTGAAGTTATTGCTGATATAGCTCTAAAGTTTCGATCTGTTTCAAACTAATCGAATCTCCCAAGGGATTTCTGCCTACTGGAGGACTAAAATGAAGGGAGTGACAATTATGGAACTCTAACCAATTTATCACATGGCCCTCCAATTTGATCTAATAATACCAAAGATGTGCCTCACCCATGTGGAAGGCTTCCAAACTTACCTTGTCTGCCTCATTGGTGTGTTGGTTTTTGAAGATTTGTTCACACAATACAGCCGAATCAAGGAATCTTCCAATCCATCAAAAGTAGGAAAAACTAATTTTGTGTACTTGAGAACAACTTCAACTGGCAGAACCACCCCACCCAGGAATGGTGGTGTTGTGCCTCCTGCAGTAACTAGTGGGAGAGGTGCTTACTGTTGGGTTGTAGTACTGGTTGCATCACCATCCCCAATTGTCGATTTACCTAAGTCAGAAATTAGGGTTTACATATGTTCTTGGATTTGTAGTCATTTGCTGAAGGTGGCTGTTTTTGCGACTTTTCAGATCAGTAAACCTAGCTTTTACCACGGTTTCCATAATAGTTTGCGTCAATGCACATACATCATCGCTCATTGTGGTAGGCTCTGATACCAAATTGTTATAAACACACAAACATATTGTCACGTGGCGATTGCTAGGGAAGTTGAAGTCAATTGTCTTCTCTTTACTTCGATTCCTGTAATGACCTATTGTGATGGATAGTTCAGTTCGTTAAAGAAAGATTGAGACCTTAGGACTCGTTTGAGAAAGACCGTTATCTTTTTAAGGCTTTGAAAAAAGTTTTGTTTAGGTTTTATTATTCCATACATCCCTTTAAATAAGGAACAATCTTATTACGTAAATAGGAAATCTATTCTAAAAATGAAATAACCTAACTGAAATAAAATAACAACCAAGAAACCTAAGGAAAGAAATAAAACCACAACCTAAGCCTTAACTAGAGAATCAAAATTAATGGCCTTTCCTAAAATAGGTTTGGCCCATAAGATCGTTCTACTAATGATTTGACCTAATCTCTGGAATCTGAGTGCTACTCTCTATGTTTCTATATGATACTTCAAAGAATTTCTACTGTCAAGGACTTTGTGGCTATTCTTAATAATCCTTATGCTAAGTCTCTATCTGTACACAAAAGCTACTAAATCCAGGTACAGGTTGGGATAAACTCAGGTGCTAGATGGTAGAATATAAAATCTCCCAACTTTCAAAAAAATTGTTTGGAGTTTGGAAAGGGCCTTCTGTTAAGTTTGGAAAAACATAATTTTCTTCTTTTGACTTTATCCAGTAACATATATTAAGTGATTTTTCTTCACATTGGTGAAGTCTCGGATCTCTTCTGCGTTGTATTTGAGTTGTCCCCTTCCATTATTTCTTATTGGTTTTAGGTGGGATGGTAGCATATTATAACATATTATAATGCCACCTCAATGTACTGGGTATTGTAATGCCAATTAGTGATGCCTTTATAGGAACTAGACTGGTTGATAGAAACACAAAATTGCAATATAAGGAAACAAAGTCGTTAAGGTAGATTTTAATGTTTAAACTATGTTATGAAAATTGTTAATTTAATTTAATTTGTTTTGCGATACTTTTAGTATGGGTTGCTAGTAATAGTCAGCAATTAAGAAGCTTTATTTCATTCATTCAGGTATCTCATGCAATTGAAAATGAGAAAGAGGTACATAAGACTATAAAGATATACAATGTGGACCGAGCTGTTTGTGGTCGTATAGCAGGTGTGATTGCAAAAAGATATGGTGACACTGGGTTTGCTGGGCAGATTAATATAACGTGAGATCAACTTCTAAATAGTTGACGTTTGTGCTTAAAAAATGCATCTGTGTCATGCAAGCTAAAACAGTTTTCTTCTTGTCCATAGATTTACTGGTAGTGCTGGGCAGTCATTTGCATGCTTCCTGACTCCTGGAATGAATATTCGACTTATTGGAGAAGCTAACGATTATGTGGGAAAGGTATTGTGACTAAATTGCTATCTACATGCTCTGTTGGATAATTTTAATATTTCAAAAAAAGTGCTATTGATTTTCTAAAATTTTGAACTTGGTTAGTAAAAAACATGCGATTTTGTGATTCAGTTATTTTTAATGGACTCTGAGCACTATAGACTTTAACTAGGTATGAAACAATCTAAACACGTAAACTATGTCAAAAAGTTCCTTTTCCAAGTATGTGTTTGTGTGTGTATCTGTTACAACTGTCACTCTGGTATAGCCTAAACTGATTTGTGAACATTGTTAGCCAACTCTCAAGTTAAATTAGAATATAATAAAAAGTGTTAAATGAACCTTCAAGGTATGATTGAACTTCATTGTTTGTTCATAGAATCTGACATGAACTCTATAAATATTTCAAGGGTATGGCTGGAGGTGAGTTGGTAGTAACCCCTGTAGAGAATCCTGGGTTTTGCCCTGAGGATGCAACTATTGTAGGAAATACATGTTTGTATGGAGCAACAGGTGGACAAATCTTTGTTAGAGGGAAGGCTGGAGAGCGCTTTGCTGTGAGAAACTCACTTGCCCAAGCAGTGGTTGAAGGCACTGGTGACCATTGCTGCGAGTACATGACTGGTGGTTGTGTGGTTGTATTTGGAAAGTGAGTATTGGTTTATTTTTTGTACTGGTTGTCACTAAGCTACTTGATGTAATCCAATTAGCCCCAAAAAAAAAAAAAGAAAAAAGAAAAAAAAAATTGATGTAATTCTTTGAATGTTGCATTTATTTTTGACAGAGTGGGGAGAAATGTTGCTGCTGGAATGACTGGAGGTTTAGCATACATGCTTGATGAGGATGATACTCTAATACCCAAGGTTTGAGCGGAAGTGGCCCATCTTCCTCTCTTATATCCTGGCTTCTTAATTTATTATACATTGGAAAGTATTTAACGATCTTGCATCCTTGAATATAATTTCTAGAAATGCTGTGGTTAATTTGTGATGAGACCTCTCTGCTGCCATAGGAAATGATTCTTAACTAATTGCATGCCATCAGTCATCAGTTGTGTCCCATTTCTTCAGCTTCTCCGAAACAGAATGTGGTCACATAAGACACGCACAAAGTTTATAAAATATTTTAATGCTTTAACCTTTTCTCCCCTTTCTTTCTACTTCAATTCTCCTCATTATTACTGATATATTTTTTCTTAGATTCTGAACTTTGGAATACTTCCTTTTACCCCACACTCTACTAAAAGAAGAAGAAAAATACCCTTTTGAACATCAATTTCCTCTAGTTTTGAGGTTTCCAATTGTTAGCCAAAGCATTAGATACATAGATTTTGCAATGAAGGCCTCTTGCACATTTCCAGTCTGCTTGCTTCACTTTTGACAATTGTAGCACATAAGTATAATCTATAGGGATGCAAGTCTGTGAAAGTAATGTTTTGTTCTGGTTCTTCTAATTGATCAAATATCTATGAGAAAAATATATCATACTATTATCATTTGCTTTCCATCAATATTCCTTCAGATTCACATCTTTACAATTTTATAAATGTTTGATCAGGTAAATAAGGAAATTGTGAAGATCCAAAGAGTAACTGCCCCTGTTGGACAGATGCAGCTTAAGAGCCTTATCGAGGCCCATGTTGTAAGTTCACCTTGAATTGTCCAACAATCATAATGAACCAGCACAATAAACACTTTGACTTGTCACATATTTCTTAGGTTAAGAGCCACTGCTTGCTGACAAGTGGGCAGTGGCAGAGCCACTTAAGACCGTGGTCTGGCTAAGTTTTAGTATATTCTTATGTACATGGTGAATTTAGTAAAGGCTCTTCAAATGGTACATGAAAACTAATCTGCCCCCCTCAAAACTCTAAACCTTGAGTATAAAATGCTGTTAAAATTTAGAGGAATTTCTTTTATATGAAGTAATATTTTAAAAATTCAAGGTTCCCAAAAGATTAAATATTGAAATCGTGATGATTAACAGTTTTTCTATATAGTATATTCTTCAAACAAAATCTGTTCCTACTAATTTTAAGTGATTTGTACATTAGCAAATAGTTGTCACAAACACATCAATAATACCTTTCTTTTATATGCTGAATTGTGATGTATATATAAATATATATATATATATATATATATATATATGCACACATGTATATTCTATTCTTTTGTTTCAAAATTCGTATTATATTTTCCAAACGAAAATGAAGTCTTGAATACACTAGGCTATAAATCAGTAATATGAATATAGAAATATATAGTCATTTATTATGATTTTTGCTAATTGTAATTTTATCCCCTGCTGCTTCTTATATTACGGAAAACACTTTGATTTTCTTTATTTTCTGAGTGAATTAATCAAGGACATTCTCTTTTTCAATTTGAAGACTACGATTATAATATCAATACTATCTCATGTAATGATTATTGCCATCAACTTTAAAAACTACTTTTACAAATGTCGGATTTTCTATTGCGGTATAAGTTATTTATGTGCTTTGCCTTTATTTTCTTGAACAATGTCCTTACTTTAAATCTTCATGGTGAAGGAAAAAACTGGGAGTGTCAAAGGCTCTATGATTTTGCTTGAATGGGACAAGTACTTACCACTGTTCTGGCAGCTGGTTCCACCTAGTGAAGAAGATACCCCGGAGGCTTGTGCTGAGTATCAGAGCACAGCTTCGGAGAAGGTGACCTTGCAGTCAGCCTGAGTTAATGATCAGACCATATGTTCACTTAGAGCATTATTCTTGCCCCACACTGTACAGATCAACCAAAAGGGGATTGTTGTGGGCGTCGTTAATGAATGCTATCTTGCTTGTGGGAGTTCAGTGCGGGGAGAGGAAGAACTTCGGTAGTATATGGTGTCAGCATTTGGTCTTTGTCAATCCATCCAAAAGCATTCAACCTCCAGGTGTTATAGCAGTTATGTAGTCATCATGCTTGAAAGTTGTAGATTCAGATTAGTTTAGTTTAGTTTAGTTTTCATAATATTGTCCAAGGTTTATTTGGGTGGCACGCTACTCGCTGCCCTTTTTCCATCCAATTAAACTTGGTTTGTTCTACGCTCGTATTCAGTGCCATTACTTATCGTACTTTGGATCAAAGTGTGTTTTTTATCTTTACTATTCTGTCAGCCAACTGAATACAAAAGCCTTGCGATGCCAATTTGTCTGAATACTAGTTTCACAGAGCCCATATGGACGAGGACATGACTATCTTGTATGGCAATTATCCTACTACCATGATATGCTAATTGTGCATCCATCTTATAAAAATAAGTGCAAAACTGGTCAAAATGGAATCTGTTGGTTTGAAGAGCTTCCATTTAAGGGTATTTTGGCTTGGCTTTAGATAATGTGTATTATCTAAGTTTATCAGTAATCAAACTGACTTAATAAAAGGTCCATTTGAAAGGATTAGACTTAGACAAGATGAAGGGGCAACCACTTGGATGAATTTACATAGTATTTGAGAGCTTTATATGTAAAAAAAAAATGATGAGACCTAGGACCAAGGGAGCTGCTGTAAATGTTTTCCTGATTAGAGCTGTGAGGATAACATTGGAGTTTGTCACTTCAACCAAAGACATTTTAGCAATTAAGTTGGAAGTTAGGATTCATTAATTGAGTTGCTGCTGCCATCTTTTTTATGGATCAAATGCCCTTTTAAGGTATAAAGATGAAATTGAAATGATGGATTAGTGTTCCCACGCCCCTTTTGGTTGAGCAACCAACAAAGATAATCATAGGATTCTAACCAACTCTCTAAAATATGAACCTAGCAAATAGAGTGTGAAAAGTTGCAAGCTTGATGTTGAGTTGCTGCAAATCTTTGAAGCTCAAACAATAATTGAATCTTGAAAGAAAAACTCACTTAAGAGTAATTTTATTAATAATAAAAAAACAAAAACAAAGATACATATCCTAATGGCGATCATGCCTTCCTATATATAGTTTAAAATTGGCTTGCAAGTTAAGAAACTCTAAACCTCTTAAGATTTAGTCAACTATCTTACAATGCATGTAAGCTAATTCTTCTAAGACCTACTCAAACTACTTGACATGCAAGTATGTAGCATCTGCAATTATTTTTATTGATTTGTATCAGCCACTTGCTTGCCAAGTAATCAATTATTTAACTCTAAGAAATAAAAAAGTAAAATAAATAGACTTACTTGGAGTGTAATTTTCGGGCATGTGCAATGCCTTTTACTAGAAATGAGGGTTAAACTTTTTACAAAATTCTCCAAAGTTACTTGATAAATAATAAAATTCTAAATGACTAATTAAATTATAGACCAACCAATTAAAATAACTAAAATAGATCTATTTTACAATATATAATTGCTAGCTTCCTTCGACGGGAATGGGAGGTTCGGGTAATACGAAGGGAATCGGCTAGATGCAATAGCGGCTATGGCACTTGGGAACCATTATGGGATTCTTGTCTTTCCACAAGCTCCTATGGATGTGCTACAATTGCTACAAGATTACGAGAGTGGTTCAGAGAGGATGAGAAGGGTCTCTGTTTAGTTTAAGTTCTCTTCAATACAAAAAAGAGTCTTACTTGACACATACTTGAGTCTGCTCTCCAAGTTTCTTGAGATTTGAAGATGATTCTAGAACTTCAGTTTGGAACTCACTTGAAATAAAGCTTTAGTCTTGATCTTGTAATTGGTTCACTTTGGAAAATTCAAATCCTTTATGTTGTCCAAGCCATTAGTGCATGCATCATTTCTCAAGAGGATTTGCCCTCAAATTTACATCCATATCAAAAGGAGATAAATCAGCAACATCAAAAGTAACACTGACATTATACTCAATAAATCAATTTTGTAATCATTTTTATTGATATTCTCTAACTATCAAAAAGTTCATTTACTCTAACCTCAAGATTCATCTAAAATAAAATTAATAAAAATATCAATCCAAAAAAAATCTAGGTGTGTATGAATCATATGCCATAACTTTAGATTTAGCTTATTTACATTTAATACACTTGGATGAAATATTTTCCATTAAAATTTTTTGACGAACTAGTAATTTTAAAACTATTTAGATGCTGCCAACTTATCATCGAGTTGCCCACGAGTCCCAATTGGTTGATAACCTCCTAAACTCCTAAGTTTAGTTAAGGCCTTATATTCCTGGAATGGCAATATACATTTAGGTGTATTAGTTGCCAAGTTTAAGAGATTAAAATGGTTCATATTGTTAAGTATTAAAGTGGACAAGAAAAAATATATTTAATTATCAAGTTAGTGATCAAAAGTTTTATTAACCCTTTTGTTATGTTTCGCTATTAGTATAATAAAAAAAAGTTTGTTGGTTAGATATAAAATAAAGAATAATTAGTACAAATTTAAAGATACAATTAAAAAGATGAGTACAAACTCTTGTAAAAAATAAGTTTTGTTCAAATAAACGAAAAGTTTTTCTTCTCTTTGCTATAAACAAGTAATGTGAGTAACTAAAAATTACCAATTGTGGTTAGTTTATAATTAATCAATGACTAAAAAATGTGGAGAAAATAATACTCCAACCAACTTCACTGAATTAGTGTTACGAATTAACCAAGTACCAACTCAATTAAGACATTATTAAAATACCTTCTATATACAAAGTCAGATTATGAGGTTGTTTTTGTCTTTTTATATAAAACCAATAAAATGTCAAATATGATTAGTTTTAAATTCAAAAAACAAAATAAATTTTAAATATTCAATTTTACTTTTAATTAAAGGTTTATTTGGTTTTTATAAGAATTTTTAATAAATATATTTGTTAAAATTTTCTTCGGTCTCTATACTTTTTGAAAATTTAAAATTTAGTCATTATATTTTTATTTTTAGGAATTTAATCTCTCAAATTTAATTGTTAAAATTATTAATTTTTTATGTGAAATTTATTGGTATAACAAGAGACTAAAAAAATAAAGTACAAAAGAATAAATTTCAAGATACACTGATATTTTAACCTTTTCTTTTCACCCCACAATAAAATTCCACAAAAAAAATCTCAGATCCTCCGTTAATTCACTTTCATTTCCGATCAAAATCCTACATTTTAGAACCCAAAAGCCTGGGGGTGAGTTGCCATATCTCTTTTTATTTGTTTATTCTTCTATTTCTTTGATTATTTAATCCATATTCTTGGTTATGACTTAAATGTTTTTTCATTTATCTAAAACTTGTTTGATTTCTTTAACTCCAGCTACCGTATTATATATTTACTGATCAATTATTAAAGGGAAATTCTGAATTTTTGTGTTTAGTAAAATTAATTTTACTCTTAATTAGTTGTAATTATGGTTTTATTTCATTAGCATTTCTGTGTGTTTTGTGGTTTGCAGAGAGTCCAGGGCGATTCAAAATTAAGATGGTAAAGTATAGAAAGTCTTGAAATTAGTCAGCAAGAAACTACAACTTTTTCTTTATTTGATGCTTGAGATAGAAAGAGTTTCTTTTTATTTAGTTTTTTTTTTTTTTACAAGTTCTTCATCTGTTTGAAGCTTGAGGCGAAAGAGGGTGCCGTCGTTTGATTTTGTACACTATTAAATGACCTGCCTTGGGTTTAAACTTAAGGTGGTTTGCATAGAGCCTTTGGAAAACACAGGTTAAGTATAGATTGCTAGTTCACCTTCAGCTCACGCTTCCATGTTTGCTTTTTCGGAAGTAAGCTATATTGCTTTCCTGTTTGTTTTTTTCATTGGAGATTGTGTATATATATATATATATATATAGAATTACTGTGTGGTATTTCTAGTTTATGTGGTACCACATGTTTCTTGCTTTATATAGTGATGAACATGGTTAATTCCGAAATGTATTCATTTTTGTTAGTCACTATTATAGGACATTACCTAAGCTTAAGGGTGTTCAGTGGTCATTAGTTGTATGGATTTAAGCTTGCCGTGAGATCATGGAGTGCTTTCAATACATATTTGAATTTGAAGTTTGATGTTTTCATGATTCATTTTGAATTTTTTTTATGTGTTTTTGCATGTCCCAATTGATACTAAACCAGCGTAAGTAGAATTATTTGAAAATTTTTGAAATCCAAAGTAAGTATCGATATTAAACCAACGGGTATCGATATTTATGTGTTAGGTATCAATACTAAAGTAAGTATCGAGACCGTTTTAGTTCTCTATCAATTTTGGTTCAAAACATTTTATTGATACCTTTGCAGAGGTATCGGTATTTTTATCACGAGTATCGATACTCGTGTTTGGGTATCGATACCAAATTTGGTTGCTGTCGATTTTTGAAAACTTTTCATTCGCAAGGTATCGATATTTTGGTCCTGAGTATAGATACTTTTACCCAGAATGCTAAAAATTTACAAGTTAAAATGTTCTTCATGCTCAAAACAATATTCCTACTCATTATACAAATAATGTCTAACTCAACCAAGCCTACTATCATCGTTTAACCATTTTACCTGCCTTATTAATACATATTCATCAAGATAACATAACATGCATTATCGAACTCAGTCTCAAGCATCAAAATGTCCACAATCAAAGTTCAAAAACAACATCAACATTCCATAAGTCTAATACCAAATTAATAATAATAATAACTATACCCACATTGCCTTTATTCAAAGTGTCAAAAAATCATAAAACCACCTACTCGAAAATTATGCATTGGATGGATCAACACCTGCCCACTCTGCATTCCTTGAATGTACTACTAGCTTGCCAATTTTAGGCAAAGAGTGTGAGCTTTTTTAAGCTCAATAAATGTTCGGAATTACCGCAAAACATACACAACAACATAAATTAAGCAAGAGCATACTAAGGCACAATCACAACCATATATTCATCAAATCAAAATAATGTATTAATGCTTCATTATCTTATAAGTCTAGCATATACTCTTACATGCATTTACACACATCATAACTCATATATATAAGTCGAATAATGATAATTTGACAACTTAAGATTATGAAACTGATCGTGTTCAAACTAACTATGACAACGAATAAGGCAAGCGCACCTATCGTTCAGTAGTATAGCTATGGCAAGACCGGAAATATCGTATCCTCAAGGACCAAGAGTACTGGTAGTTACTATCTTTTTATTATCTAGCCTAAGTATTAAGGGAATTGATGTTTATCTAACTAATTACTAAACTAAGGATGCTAAGACAAAGAGAGTGAATTGGGAAAATACTTTTGGGAAAAACTAGTTGATTAAGACAATGCAGGAAGAATCCACCTAGACTTCACTTGTTATTTAACTGAACTGCAGACGATTTATTCACTTGACTTGATCCGTAAGATTCTCTAATTTATATTAATACCTCTTTCGAGGCTACTAAAGTCTAACCCTAGGTTGATTAATTGAAATCTCTTTCTAATTAAAACCCCTAGTGTTGCATTAACTCGATCTATGGGCTCCCATATTAGGTTTGACCCTAATCCGACAGATTTTCGTCATCCTATGTCTAGGGTTGCGATCAACTCCGCTTAACTATGCTAGATCTACTCTTAGACAGGGACTTTTGCTCCACTACCTAAGCACATCAATACTTAAATCAATACCCTGAAATATCAAAACAAGAATTAAGAACACATAATTAAGAACAAATCAAGTATTTATCATATAGTTCAGAAAACAATAACAAGATCCGTCTTAGGTTTCATCCCCCTCAGGTATCTGAGGGTTTAGTTCATAATTATAAAAAGAATACATCTCAGAAGAAAAGATAAAACAAAACATAAGAAAACCCTAAAACCCCCTAAAGGAATTGAAAGAGAGATCCGCCGTCTTGAGTATGATTTCGGCTTCTTGAGATGAATCAACTGGCTTTCTTCGAGTGAATCCCACGATTCTGACCTCTCTGGCTCGGCTCCTTGGCCTAGCTGGACGCCCCCTGGCAAAAGCCCTCTTTTAGGTTGTACTTAGGGTGTTTATATAGGCTTCGGAATGTGTTTCTTCGACTCTAAGTATCCTAATCCGAGTGAAATTCCTCTTTGTCACGGCAGGGACACGCCCATGTGGCACGCCCGTGTAAATCGAGTTGTAGGCCGTGGTTGGGTCTGCTAAAGAGGCACGGCCGTGTGGTGAAACCCCAGGCCGTGTTGATTTCCTACTTTGGCCCGTTTTAAGCCCGTTTTTCGTTCTTTTCATTCTCCTATGCTCTCCTAAATATAAAAAATGAAATTAAAGGATTAAGAGCACCAAATTCCATAATTCAAGGGATAAATCATCCAAAAGCATGCTAAATGTGGAGATAAAATGTTACTATTACGGCTTATCATCTATTTAGGTCTACCCATTGAGAGCTGTCAAAATCCAAAATTGGGCTTAGAAGTTTTAAAGGTAAATTAGGAATTTTGGCTCGGAGTAGCTTCAGAAAATTTTGAATTGTGGTAACCCGAAATTATTTTCGATCATAGCTTTTGAAAAATTAAATCAATTTTTGAAAATAATGTTGAAAAGACTTTCAATGTTAAAATAAGGACTGTTTTGTAAAAAGGTTCAATTTAAGAGTAATTAAAAAGCAATTTTACCAAAGTTTTAAAAATACCCTATTTTTCCCCTCCATATTTATAAAACCAACATTAGTTTCTTCTCCAGATTTTTGTTGAAGTCCCTTGTTCTCCCCAAGCTTCTCCCTCTTAATTTTATTTTACAAACTTCATTCTTTTAATTTCTATAATCACCCAAGTCATAAATCTCCATAGAACTTCAAGAAAAACACCCAAAACACCATGATTTTTGTCATCTCTCAAGTTATGGGTTTTCTCGAATTTCGACTAAACCTCTATTTTTTTCCATCGAAGGTAACATTTCAATTCCTTATTAGTTTTTTTTATGTTATTTGACCCTTTAAACTGAATTTTTAACCATTAAATCACTGTTTTGAATAAAGCCAAAAATTGGGTCGTTAATGGTAGATTTCGAGATTTTCAGTAAAAACGTGATTTTCAATTATTTTTCACATGATTAGAAGGTTTCTAAACATTCCTTAAAGTTTTGTTAAAGAATTCCAACGTTTTATTGAGTTTATAACAGGATTTATTGTTCTTAATTATGCTAAACATACATCGGACGAGCTTATAACAGGATTTAAACATGCTTGTAAACCATTTAACAAAAATTCTGAATAAATCACGTAGGTATGGATATTGAATCAAAGGTATCAGTAATTCTCGTAGACGGTATCGATATCACCCAGAAAAATCGGTACCAAATTAGCATTATGTTTCTCTCCTAAAATTAAAACCCAGAAAATATTGGTACATATAAAAAAGTATCGGTTATTTTACCCCGAGTATCGATACTCGTGACATGGTATGGATACCAAATCTCATTACTGACTTCCTACACTTACAAAAAATCGTGGAGGTATCGTTTTTAAAACTCGAATATCGATACCTCTGCTCCAGACAATAAAAATATAGCATATTAAAGCAATTAGTCCAATCTAACTTAAGCCCATTCAACATGCATCTTTTATCACATCAAACAATCGTCAAAACAACTACGATATCAGTTCTAAATATAAAAAATGTGTCCGAGTAAGAATCAACATATCACAGTCCAAATTATTAAATTTTAAGAACAAGTAAACTAAGAAAACATCCAAACATCATGTCAATATTTATGCAGTAGTTCTACCACATTATTCAACGTCCATTGACCATACATACAGTTCATGGCACTTCAACATAGCAAATATTCAAACCAAAACAATACCAATGAAATAATTATAACATCCATCAAAAGAGCTACAAAACTTAACCCATAAAATAATATGAAGACCACAATAATAATCGATCAAAGTCTAACCATATTGCCTTATTATCATAGTTTATAATAATAATAATATCACCTACACAAAAAATAAAGTCTAACTTGGATCACTTCTTTGATATCCCCGCATCGCTCACACCACAAACGTTAAGTATCTGCAATGGTTAGAGAGAGTGGGTGAGCTTAAACAAGCTCAATGAATGTCGGAGTAACCACAAAGTATACACAATCTCAAAGGTTGAACAATAGCATACTACAACACGTTCACAACCATATTTTAACCAAGTCACAATAACATATTCACGCTTCATTAAATCATAAAACTAGCATATACTCTCACGTATAACTACACTCAACTCATATTCAAATAATTTATTTTACAATAATTCATAAAGACTAACAACATATACATGCTTTAATAACTCACAAGTCTAGATGATATATTGACATGCATTCACAAGTTAACTAAAAATGATCCAAACCACAATTACATACGTAATTTACTATGAAAACGTACTAACATTTTCATGAAAATTAAATCAACTCATTTAGCATATTATTTACTTGTTTATGTATCCATCTCACATCGTATTGTCACAATATATAAGATCACATTTAAACGATAATTTGACACTTGAGGCTATGAAACATAAAAGTGGGCTCTACCACCACACATCGGATACACGGATCTCCAACACACCAACATATTCGTGTGAATGGAGCTTGGCTCACATTCCCTTATCTCTCCAAATTGTCTCAGGGCCTCAATACCCAAATCACAAAACACAAGGGTAAGTACTCACAATCCTATGGAATTCCAACTATATCCAATGGTCTCAAGATATTATAAGGCTAAAATATCCACAATTACATAATTTTAGTTACTGATTTAATGCACATCATCTGTATTCATATTCATCAATTTACATCACAAACTTGTACACTTTACATGCTTATCAAATCCACATTTAATTGCACTTTAAGTGCCACAATAAGGCTTATTGAATCATCACATATCCAACCACATATGCGTGCATTAAGATCAGTACATCATACATCACATACAAGTATCCTCACATATTACTTGCCATGATAATATCACATTCTACCATTCAACACATATGTACTTACCGAAATATCGCTCACTTCTGTTGCATATTTGCATCATTAGCATATCATTATCACTATTATTTCGCATGTATATCACGCACACTGTAACACCCCTAACTCGTATCCGTCGCCGAATTAGGGTTACGAGGCATTACCGAACATAGCACAGTTCAGAACAGACATTTATTACAATTCCTGCTTCGTAATTTAAAACTCATCAGAACACTTATCTTAATCACTTTTGAACTTAAATCTACTATATTACTTTCATAGGCATATTTAATTTTTTTTCCAGATATATATATGTATATATAAATATCATTACACAACATATACCAAACATATAATAACTATTAATGATAAGCTAATTATCAAACATCTCATTTTATAATCTAAGCATGTTCACATATTAAAATCAATTAACAACCACACAAAAATGCAATTTTGGTTATCATACATTATGGCCGAATATATTAATGGTTATTAACAAACATGATACGCATTCACATCCAAACAAAATGAACCATAACTCAACTAAGGTATCACTCATTTATGCGACATTGATTTCATTTAAACTAACATGATTTAAAACCAAACTTACTTCTTTCCTAATCACCAAAACCATGCGCATATGACCTTATTGTCTTAAGCCATTTTAAGCACAAATAAAAACTACAAATACACATAGTTTACATGCCAATTTTATATGCTTTAATTAGTGCCAAAATTTCATTCACACAACCAAGCTGAATTGTTTCTTATTCGGTCATTCTATATAACATTCAATACATAATAATTAGATAAATATACTATAAACCAAATATCATGCTTATCTTTATAGTTCCAACGCCTTATTCATATATATACAAATACAAATACAAATACACTTACATTATCATTTCTAAACCAAATTACTCATTTAAGCATGCCACTTCAAATCAATACAAAAACCACATTTCCTAATCCAATTTTCATAGCCTAATTTAGTTCACATATGTCCAATACCACAAGTCCATCATTAACATATAACCAAACACTTGATGATAAGATTTTATCACCATAGCCGAATTATTAATAGCTTCAAACCATCACATACATATTTCATCTCAAATTCGTATACATAATACTTTATAAATAATGTTCAAACCAATTTATATTACAATTTAGGCATCTCAATAATAGATCATTAACTATGCATAACTTAATTATATTCATCAACCTCATATATCAAATTTATCAAATAAACAATCACGAGCTTTACTTAACCTTACTTAAACCTTAAGCATATTCCAAAGACATCACACACATACAACATTGCATATTACTCAACTAACATATCAAACCACACTTACAAATCATGACAAGCCCATCACACATATATATTTCATAACTGAAATCACCAAAACCAAAGATAACAAACATTTAACCAAGGACATATAAAAATCAAACTTAAACATAATGATCAAGCCATTTTTAAACCAAACCGAACACAAGCATGGAAATTAAGCCATTTTCGCATGGCATTTATATATACATGATCCAAAACTTGTAACACCCTAAACCCGGCCTAGACGTTACGACCAGATCTAGCGTGCCACATCAGGTGTTGTTCGAAAACTTAGTGTTCGTTGGAAAACTCATCTACGTTCAAACTTTTTGCTCTTGAGAAACATTGATTTTCGTTGCTTTTTAACAAAACTTGTTTTGCATGAAATCATTCAAAAATATTATTATGCGCCTCTTATCAAGTTTTTAAAAAACCTTGTTTGTTACAGAAGTTTGGTTTAAACAGTTGTGGAAACGTGATATTTTGAAAACAGTAGTTATTGTTTTAAAACCTATGTTTAATAAACTAGCAGTTTGCAAAGAAATACCAAATCAAAGTTAAAACAGATCCAAAGGCCTTATTACAGAAAATATTAACCCCAAAATTAAAGTAAAGTAAACTAAAATAAAATAACTAAATTAACCCTCTTGAACATACAGGACGCGTGTGGCCACCTTCGAGTCTCTCGCAGCTCCAAATCCTCTAAGGCGGGGATTACCGCACGATTAAGGAGAAAGGGTGAGTTACGAGAACTCAAAGTGTGTAATCCCCTATTACACCCATAACTTGGGCCCAAGCCCATCTGATGATCGATGCGGGCCAAGCCCTATTCGATGTGATACCGGGCGAAGCCTGTTCAATGCTGTCTGGGCCAAGCCCTATTCGATATGATGCGGGCGTAGCCCCATGATATGCAAAATAAAAATGTGCCCATCCCAGTCCAACCAACACACCACCCGTACCAACCAACACACCTGTGGGGACCAAGTCAACCCACCCAACCAGTACACCAATAACGCAAACTAGCTGCTAATAACAGTATACGTGGCTGAGCAACTAAATCAGTATAACGTGGCAAAAGCCATTAAATCAGTATAACGTTGCAGAGCCACTAAATCAGTATAACGTGGCAGAGCCACCAGTTCAGTGCTTCATCTAAATCCATAACCCAACCCATGCAAAATGCCATGTCATAATTAAATCATGTATGTAGTGCATCATCATAGTCATCAATCACATAGTTACTATTCAAACATCGATGATCCTACTACTAAGGGTAAAACAATCATTTAGGGTAAAATGGTAATTTACCCATCAAGGGTATTTCAGTCATTTACCCATCAGGGGTATTTCAGTAATTTACCCACTAAGGGTGTTTCAGTAATTTTACCCCTACAACGGCCTTTCCGAAGGCTTAATATCGCCTCGAGCGACTCGGTTTCCATTTCTGGTTAATACAGTGCTATTGGGCCTAAAACCCAATTTTGGCCCATCCAGACCCACACGCTTGTGTGGCCCATTCTATTTGTTTTCAGTCTCGGTTCTGCGGACTTCGCAGTCGCATCGATCAACTTACACTTTTCATCGTTTTCGCTCATATGGGCCCATTAACCCGTTGGGCCCATTTAGCCCGCCTCAGCTCAACAATGCCCATTACAGCCTCAGTTTCACGAGAGCGTTCGTGACACTCTCAACGGTCTATCGCCCTCACTAGTGGCTCGGTTTATCACTACGAGCGCTCGCAGCTTGAGTGATCTCAGTTACCGGTATTCTAACTTTTCGGTATTTCAGCTTTTAGCCGATTCATAGATCACAGCAATAGTAGATAAAGCAGAGGTGTAAGTTTACACACCTGTTTTGGATTACTAAAAGAACCACTCCTCGATGCCCCTAAAATAACAATGACTTTGAGTTAATCCCAACATTCTCGAAAATCTATAGTACCGAAATATACTACTAAATCAGATTCACTTACCACAAGACGTGACCCCCCACTACAGAGTAACAGTATTCGGCCTTGCTCCTTGGCTAATGAAAACGGGTTTCTAAAATAATTGATACACAAAGGAGATTAACATCCAACCAATATTCGGCCCCCCACAAGAAAGGAGGGAGCCCGATGTTAATTTGACCAAAAAGGGGTCACAAGAACACCACTAGCAATAAATTAAGAAGGTACTTGAACTACTCCACCCTTACCAAAACCAAAGTCGACGGCCAACACCAGTTGTTTGCTAAAAGAATCCGGCCCCAACCACCAAAGGATTAAAGATTCGAGGTCAATAGATTAAGAAGGTCAGGCTTACCAAGTTCGGCCAACAAAAAGAGAACCAAAGCTCCAGACGATTTGGTGTTTCGGCTAAAGAGAAGTCGAAAAAGAGGAGGTGTGGCTATTCGGCCTCAGGAAAAGAGAAGAAATTGACACAACGTGGAAAGAGATGAGCAGGAGAAGATTTGGCCAACAAGAAAAAACCAAGGTTTTTAAGAAGAAAATAATAATAAACGGCTAAAGGAGAAATCAAAAGGAGGTAGAATAGTTATCAGGTTTAGAGGTAAAGAAAGGAATCCGAATGAAGTGTGAAGAGATATGGGAAGAAGAATAGGTTTTGGCCAACAAGAGAAAGCTTCACACGAGTGGCAAAAGTTTGTAACAGGCTATTAGCAAGATGAGAAGAAAGAAAGAAGAAAAGAGTACGAAAGGTAAAGAAAGAAAAATGCCCAAAAGCTTCAGAGAAGAAAACCCGAGGAAAACAGAAGAGTGCACTCCAAAGCCAAAAGGGTTTCGGTTCTACTAACACACTAGGCTGCCGAAAATGATACTCAAGACCCCTCTCCAGCCAAAACTCCCATTAAGACACACTCCCACTCACGGCCAACACTTCCACACACCTCACTTCCTTGATTTTCTCCACCACTCTCTCCTTGAATCACTCCTGGCCTCCCATTCAAATTGGTTGACCAAGTCTTTAACCAACCTTGTAGAGTTTGATCCCAACTCTACCTCTTGCTCTCCCAAGTCACAAAATAAAACCCCTCATTTGTAATCTGTGGGATTCGAACCCCAAACCTCATTGCTCTCCACTTGACGCCACACCATCACACCACATGCTCAACTTGTGCTTCTAAACATACACAAATTTACTTAAGTCCTGCTTCCAACAGCCCTCTCCACTAAAGGGCTAAAAACCAAAATTTTTCCAGGGCTCAGACTCGAACCCAGGCCTCTTTAGGACCCTTAAACACACACAAATAGCTAGCCAAATAAGCACAACATGAATTTAACAAAACTACCAACCCCTAAATTTTAGGGCGTTACAACTCTACCCCCTTAAAGAAATTTCAGCCTCGAAATTTACCTGGTCAAAAGAGATTAGGGTATTGATGTTGCATTGCCTCCTCAGGCTCCCACGTGGCTTCTTCTGAACCGTGATTACGCCACAGTACCTTGACTAATGGAGTAGATTTCCTTCTCAGCACCTTCACATCACGATCCAATATCTGCACCGGTTCTTCCTCAAAAGTCAGATCAGGTCTAACATCGATCTCTTCCACCGACACTATATGAGAAATATCCGAACGGTAGCGCCTCAACATAGAGACGTGGAATACATTATGGATACGACTTAACTCAGGAGGCAGTTCCAGCTGATAGGCGACCGGTCCTACACGCTTTACTATCCGGTAAGGTCCGATAAATCTAGGGCTCAGCTTGCCCTTCTGCCCAAACCTCAGAATCTTTTTCCAAGGTGAGACTTTCAAGAAGACAAAATCTCCCACCGAGTATTCAATCTCTTTACGCTTTAAATCAGTGTATGACTTCTGCCTATCAGATGCCTTTTTTAACCGACTACGGATCAATTTTTCTTTCTCCTCAATTTCAGAGACTAATTCTGGACCCAACAGACGCCGCTTGCCCAATTCTGTCCAACAAGTAGGGGTACGACACCTACGACCATATAACACCTAAACGGTGCCATCTCGAATTTCGATTGGTAGCTGTTGTTGTAAGCAAATTCCGCTAAGGGTAGATAGTTTTCCCAACTGCCCTTGAACTCAATCACACAGCTTCTCAACATATCCTCCAAAATCTGTATTACCCTCTCCGACTGGCCATCAGTTTGCGAATGGAATGCTGTGCTGAAATCTAACCTTGTACCCAGAGCTTCGTGTAACACTCTCCAGAACCATGATGTGAATCTAGGGTCCCTGTCCGAAATGATAGACACTGGTACCCCATATAACCTTACAATTTCCGCCACGTATAGCTTTGCCAACTTTTGCAACGAGTAATCAGTGCGAACCGGTATGAAGTGGGCGGACTTAGTCAGTCGATCAACAATAACCCATACCGAATCTTTCTTAGTAGGCGTCAGGGGTAGCCCACTAAAAAAATCCATGGTTACCCTCTCCCACTTCCAGAGTGGAATCTTAACGGGTTGCAGCAGTCCCGAAGGCAGTTGATGCTCAGCCTTCACTTGCTGGCATGTCAAACACTTACTTACAAAATCAGTAACCTCACGCTTAAGTCCTGGCCACCAGTACAGTTCACGTAAATCTCGGTATAACTTGTTTCCACCAGGATGCATAGCGTATGGGCTACTATGCGTCTCCCGCAGAATTGACTGCCTTAACTCAGAGTCCCTCGGTACACAAACTCTTCCACGGAAGCATAATACTCCTTCACTATTTAGTCCAAAATCCCCAGTCTCTCCTTCCTTCACCTGTTGGAACCAAGAAACCAACGACTCATACAACATCTATTTTTTTTAATTTGAACTACCCACGTCGGTTTCACTTGAAGTTCAGCCAACAGGCTACCATCCTCAAACAGGCTGAGACGAGCAAAAATTACTCTTAAATTAGACACAACCTTACGACTCAGTGCATCTGCTACTACGTTAGCTTTTCCCGGATGGTACTCGATCGAGCAATCATAATCCTTAAGCAACTCTATCCATCTTCGTTGCCTAAGGTTCAACTCCTTCTGAGTAAGGAGGTACTTGAGACTCTTATGATCGGTATAAACTATCGACTTCTCCCCGTACAAGTAGTGTCTCCAAATCTTCAGTGCGAATACCACCGCAGCTAATTCCAAGTCATGAGTAGGGTAGTTCACCTCGTGTGGCCTAAGCTGACGGGACGCATAAGCCACCACCTTACCCTCTTGCATCAGCATACAACCCAAACCCGTGTGCGACGCATCACAGTAAACAAAAAATTCCTTTCTAGCCTCTGGCTGAATTAATACCGGAGCTTTAGTCAGAATCTTCTTCAATTTCTCAAAACTCTCATACTGCTTATTAGTCCAATCAAACGATACTCCCTTATGCAGTAACTTAGTTAGGGGTGCAGCAATCAGCGAAAACCCTTCAACGAACCATCTGTAATACCCGGCCAGACCCAGAAAACTTCGAATCTCCGATACCGACTTCGGTGGCTTTCAATCCAATACGGCCTCAACTTTCTGGGGATCAACCCTAATTCCCTTGGCCGACACGACATGACCTAAGAATGTCACCTCCCGCAGCCAAAACTCGCATTTGTTGAATTTGGCATAAAGTTGCTTCTCTCTCAATATTTGTAGAACAATCCGAAGATGTGAATCATGCTCCTCCTCAGTTCTTGAATACACCAGAATATCATCTATAAATACCACCACGAACCGGTCTAAGTAGGGTTGGAAGACCCGGTTCATCATATCCATGAAAGCAGCTGGTGCATTTGTTAGCCCAAACGGCATGACCAAAAACTCGTAGTGTCCATAACGAGTTCAGAATGCAGTCTTGTACACATCTGCCTCTTTAACCCTTAGCTGATGGTACCCCGATCTAAGATCTATCTTGGAGAAAACCGAAGCTCCTCGCAGATGGTCAAACAGATCTTCTATCCTTGGTAGCAGGTACTTGTTCTTAATCGTTAGCTTGTTCAACTGATGGTAGTCAATACACATGAGCATTGACCCATCATTCTTCTTCACAAACAGTACCAGTGCTCCCTACAGAGACACACTCGGTCAGATGAATCCTCGATCCAGTAACTCTTGGACCTGAGCCTTTAACTCTACCAACTCCTTCGGCGCCATCTTATAAGGGGCGATGAACACCGGAGCCGTTCCCGGTAGAAGATCGATGCCGAATTCGACCTCACGCCTTGGTGGCAACCAAGGAAGCTCTTCAGGAAATACATCCGAAAACTCCTTTACCGTCTTGACATCCCTAACAGGCAACCCTTTAACATTAGATGTGCTAAAATAAGCTAGGAACACCTCGCAACCTTTGCGAACTAGCTTCTCAGCCCTTAATGCTAAGATCACGTTGGATAAATAATCCCTTCGCTCCCCTATCACAACCACCTCCTCATTCTCCAAAGACTTCAGCACCATACATTTAGCAGCGCAGTCCAAATTCACACGGTGTTTCACTAACCAGTCCATGCCTAAAATGAGATTGAACTCACCAAACGGCAGTTCCATCAAATCCGCTGGAAAGACAACTCCTTGGACCACTAGGGGTATATCCCTAAATAATTTATTCACTCTAACCGACTGTCCCAGTGGACTAATCACTGACAGTTCCCTATCAACAAGTTCAAACTGTATGCCCAATGTTCCCGACACAGTACATGAAACATACGAGTGCGTAGACCCAATATCAATCAAAGCTATAAAATGGTACATCATGAATGAGGAACGTACCAGTTATGACGTCGGGTGCGTCGCCATCCTCCCGATGTCGAGCAGTATAAACCAACCCTAGGTGTCTTGCCTCTGTATTACCAGCACCTCTGCCCGGTGCTCCTCGATCTCGTCCAAACCCATTTCCCCCTCTGGCTGGACCGCGGCCTCTCGGTGGCTGCTGGCCACCTCTCCTAGCTGCACATAACCCTGACCTGCAGCTTGCATCTGAATGGGCCTCTGAGTACAGTCTCTGACCTGATGATCCTTGGAGCCACATCTGAGACACGCCCCAATTTTTTTCCAGCAGTCTCCCGAATGATATCTCCCACACTTAGTGCAAGGCTGCGGTCTGACTGCAACATTAGGAACCCCAGATCGGGCTGGCCCATCAAACCTAGGCCTCTTCTTAGGCCCACTAGAAGAGCTTGAAGGCCCAAAATTCCTCTTACCTCTGCCCCTATCCTGTTCACGGTTCTGACGCTCTGAGCGTTTCACCTCCTCAGTAATTTTAGCCTTCTCTACCAGAGCAACAAAGTCTCTTTCCCTCTGCGGGGCTATCAGTACCCACAACTCATCCCGAAGACCATCCTCAAATCTCAGACAGCGCTCATATTCAGTCGCAACTATGCCCCGAGCGTATCGGCTCAAGCGCAGGAACTCTGCCTCATACTCCGCTACGGACTTATTCCCCTGAACTAGATTTAAAAATTCCTTTCTCTGGGCGTCCACATAACTTGCTTTGACATACTTCCCTTGGAAGGCCACCTTAAAGAAATCCCAAGTCACACGATCGGCTTGCGTGCCTTCCCTCACGGTAAGCCACCATTGATACGCCTCATCTCGTAGTAAAGACACTGCCCCTTTCAGCTTCTGCTCCACTGTGTAGTCTAGGTCATCCATGATTCGCTCAACTGCCTCCAACCAATACTCTGCTACATTCAGGGCTACACCAAAAATGCCCCTGAAAATTTCTGCCCCGTTAGATCGGAGTCGCTTAGAAATTGATCATCGGGCCACTGACCTAGTACTTTCTCCAGCAACCCTTTCCAGAACTCGTAGCATCTCTTGGGACAGGGCATCATCCCTCGGCTCGACCATGAGACCCGTTTGATCATTTGGTGATGCGGTGCTTCCTTTCGAGCATATGTCCACGATGCGAGGACCACCTTAGCACCTCGGCCTCTACCACGGCCACGTATACCCCGTCCGCGACCTCTTGTGCTCATATCGATGTAGTGTATTTTCTGATTAAAACGTTTTATGAATCAGCTTATAATTCATGTAATTATTAACAGATATCTTATGAAAAGCAGTAATTAGGGTTGTTCTCACAGATCGCACTTACTACAGTTACAGTCTCCTATAGTCTCGATTTCCACAACTAAAAAGTTCCAGTATACTACTAGTACCTATCCCTAGTATTTCTATAGCACAGTCATATCAGCTTATAACCAATTATAGAGTAAGGAAACTTACGGATTTGGTGTCGGAGACTCGGTGTGCCACACGTTCAGTAATATCACCACTTTTCTAAACCAGAATTTAAACAGATTTGGAAAATTTTCAAAACCCATTCCACAGCCGAGTTTTGCAACCTGACTCTGATACCACTAAATGTAACACCCCAAACCTGGTGGAAACACGAAAATTTATACACTTTTTCATGCCTTTTTTAACTCAAATTTATGAAGTTTCGATTTAATTCTTGTCGAAAAATAATTAAATATTATAAAATAATTAAATTGTGCTAAAAATATGAACATGATGAATTTTAATTAATTTTATAGTTAATTTTAGATTTATTTTGACTATTTTTGACAGATTCGCACAAAGGACGAAAATTGGCTCGGCAGACACTACTCGAAGAATAAACCCGAGAAGCAATTTGAAGTATCAAGGCGAATTTATTTCCAGCCCAAGACGGTCCAATTATGAATATTTAATCATAATATAATTAATTTTAATTTATTCCAAATTTAATTTGGGCTAAATAAATTAATCTTAATTAATTATGAAAAAGGCCCAGTTGAACCGCATCAGTTGAACCAAACCGATTGAACTGAACCGAGCAAAGAATTTGGTAGCCCAAACCGTCCATATGCTGACCCAAATCAGCTTATTATCTGATTAATTAAGCTTGCAAAGAAGCCCTTGAGGACTTTTCAAAGTTTCATTCAACCCCCTCCAAATATAGTGGCTTTGTAGATTTGCCCCATGCCATATTTAGCAAAGTTGAAGCCATCAACTTTGCCACATAGATGGCCGGCCAAGGGAGGGCTCTTTGGCTGATGGGATTTTCTATTTTTAGCAGCCACATTTAGCTATAAATACCACCCTTGGCTGATCTTTCAAAGCATCCCTCAATTCTCATTCACATCTCATTCTCTCTTCTCCTCTCTCACTTTCTCTCAACTTTTCATTTTCCATTTTCCCTTGTTCAAGTGCCGATTTCTCCTCTTGGGAAAGAGGTCTTCTTCAGCCATCATTGAGCAGCAATTAGAGTGTTCATAAGCCACCTTGATAGCTGAGGACAACAGAGAACGAAGAACGGAGCAATCAGTCAAGCCACGGAGAAACACCGGATTTGCTTCTTGTTCCCTATCTCTTTAAATTTCGTTGTTGTTTTGACAAACATGTTTATGAATATTTATGCTATTGGAATGGTTAATTTAATCAGATTAGCTTGAATTTAATTCGTGTTGGGTTGATTGCATTTCGTCCTCTTAAATTATTAAAATTGTGTTTATACTATTATAGGTCTCGGTAAAATGCTTGATTAAGTAAAATCATGCTAAAGTTATTCTGGCATTTTAATTGTTTAGAAAACTAAAGAATTAATTATTTAAACGCATTGAAATTGTAATTAATGGACACAATACTTAATCTATGCATGTTTAATTCTTCTAAGGTAGCTGAAGATTAAATTAGCATTGTATTTGGCGATACATATGCCTTGCATAACTTGCAGGATTATTGTGATTAAACTGTTTTAAGGTAAGGATACTTTGTTACCTTACATAGTCTTTTATATGCTTATTAGGTTGAATTAATTGTTTGAATCGACATAGGAATATGCGAAAGATTGTTTAGTTTAATAAGTATGTATGTGCAATAACATGTTTACTTTTATAAATCTGTTTAATCGGTCGAATTGACATAGGGATATGTACAAGAGATAAATGGATTTTTGATTTGTAAATATGTTCATAAGTTAGCAAATTACCGAGTTGCTGTGATTTATTCGTAACAAGTATAAGCATGAATTTAATGATTCTAAGTTAAGAAATGTAATTAATCCAACACAATTATATCATCTTGATTAAAATCAGCTTTGAAATCGTGCATTAGAACTCTATTTTATTTTACTTTGTTTTCTAGTTTTTAATCATTTTTCTAAACCAAATATTTTTCCTTCACCAAAGTTTTCAAAATCATTTTCATAAATAATTCTTTTACAGTCCCTGTGGGTACGATAACTCGACATTTACTTGTCACTTTATTACTTGTTGCGATTGTGTACACTTGCACATTTCCACCGTTCTAAGTTTTTGGCGTCGTTGCCGGGGACTGTTTTTCAAATCCATTATTTGTGAATCTGTTTTACATTTTGGTTTATTTATTTTCGTATTGAAATTTTTACTTACTTAATTCTTCTATGATTATTTCAGGTGTTTATGAGTATTGACCAGATTATTGACTTACTCCCTGTAGACCCTGAGATAAAACGAACCTTTCGAAAACGAAGAAGACAAGCAACCCAGAGAAGGACCGAAGAGATGAACTTCGAGAATATGAATCAAGGAAACGGAGCAAACCCTGCTCAGAATCCTACCCTTATTGCTGATGATAGGGATAGAGCTTTACGACAGTATGCTGTGCTAGTATTTAACGATCTTAATCCGGGTATTAGGAGACCCGAAATCGAGGCACAGCAATTCGAGCTGAAGCCAGTCATGTTCCAAATGCTTCAGACAGTGGGCCAATTCAGTGGAATGCCTACCGAAGACCCTCATCTACACTTGAGACTATTCATGGAGGTGAGCGATTCTTTCAAGCTAGCCGGAGTACCCGAAGATGCCTTACGATTGAAGTTGTTCCTATATTCGTTAAGGGACAGAGCTCGTGCCTGGTTAAATTCATTGCCACCGAACTCCATCTCTACATGGCAAGAGTTAGCCGAGAGATTTCTCATGAAGTATTTTCCGCCAAGTAAGAATACTAAGCTGAGGAAAGAGATCACTGCCTTCCACCAAATGGATGACGAGTCCTTGTATGAGGCATGGGAAAGATTTAAAGAATTATTACAAAAATGCCCTCATCATGGAATCCCACATTGCATTCAACTTGACACATTCTATAATGGTCTCAACACTCACACAAGGATGGTAGTGGACGCCTCTGCTAATGGTGCTCTCCTTTCTAAGTCTTATAATGAGGCTTATGAAATTATTGAGAGGATTTCCAGCAATAATTATCAATGGCCAACCAGTCGAGTAGCGTCAGGAAGACGAGTCGCTGGAATTCATAAAGTAGACGCTCTTACTTCACTCGTATCTCAGGTATCATCAATATCCTCAATGCTTAAAAACTTTACTACTAATGGGTCTAATAGTTTTGCAGCACAGCCGCCGAATCAATTTGAGAATGTAGCTTGTGTCTATTGTGGGGGGACATTTGTTTGAAGAATGTCCGTCAAACCCAGAATCTGTATACTACATGGGTAATCAGAACCAAAATCGAGGAAGGCAAGGGTTGCAATCAAATTTTTATAACTCATCATGGAGAAACCACCCGGATTTTTCCTGGAGTAACCAAGGGGCTGGAACCAGTACCACTTACACCCAACCCAGATCAACCCAGCTACCTAGTTTCCCTGAACAAGTTCAGAAACCAGTTCAAGCTGAAGCATCCAATAGCTTGGAAAGTTTGCTTAAGATATACATAGCAAAGAATGATGCCTTAATCTAGAGCCAAGCAGCTGCATTGAAGAATTTGGAAAATCAAGTGGGCCAGCTTGCTACTGAACTCAGAAATCGACCAAAAGGTGCTCTACCTAGTGACACAGAGAATCCGAGAAATTCGGGGAAGGAACATTGTAAAGCATTGGCATTAAGGAGCGGAAAGATAGTCAAGCCCAACACTATTGAAGTTAGAAAGGAGCCAGCTGACGCTCAAGATTCAGAAGAAGTTCAACCAAGTGTTGAAATCCCAGTTTCACCAGAACCAGAATCGGCAAAAACTGACAAAGTAACCCTAGGACCAGCTAATTCTGATCAACTAACAACTTCGTTAGGTGCAGAATTGCCGCCAAAGACAAATCAACCAAAACCAGTTCCAGTAATGAAACCACCACCACCCTACCCTCAAAGACTTCAGAAACCAAAGCAGGAGATTCAATTCAAGAAGTTCCTTGAGGTACTCAAGCAACTTCACATCAACATCCCGTTGGTTGAAGCACTTGAGCAAATGTCGAACTATGTCAAGTTCATGAAAGATATCTTGTCTAAGAAATGAAGACTTGGAGAATTTGAGACGGTAGCTCTGACGAAGGAATGCAGTGCATATCTTCAGGACAAACTACCCCCAAAATTAAAGGATCCTGGACGTTTCACCATACCATGCAACATTGGATCAACATATTGCGGTAAGGCATTATGTGACTTATGTGCAAGTATCAACTTGATGCCTATGTCAATATTTAGGAAGTTGGGGATAGGAGAAGTTAGACCAACTACGGTTACACTTCAACTAGCAGATCGATCCTTAGCGCATCTAGAAGGAAAAATCGAGGACATATTGGTATGTGTAGATAAATTTATTTTTCCTGCTGACTTTGTAATTCTAGACTTTGAAGCAGACAAAGAAGTGCCAATTATCCTAGGAAGGCCGTTCCTAGCAACTGGAAGAACTCTTATCGATGTACAAAAGGGCGAGCTGACTATGCGTGTTCAGGATGATCAGGTAACATTTAACGTCTTTAAGTCTATGCAATTTCCTGACACAATAGATGATTGTTCTGCAGTATCCGATTTAGAGGAATTAATAGAGGAGAGGGAACTCAACTGTGTTGAGGACCCACTAGAGCGAATTTTGACATCTGACCCTCCAAACGATGAAGAGGAGGATGAATACTTAGCTGTGCTAGAAGCTAATCAAAAGGGATTTAATCTGTGATCCCGCTTTGAATCTTTGGAATTAGAGAAAAGAGATTACATTCAGCCAAAAGCATCAATTGAAGAGCCACCTAAGTTAGAACTCAAGGTATTACCTTCACACTTAAAATATGTTTACTTAGGTAACGCCTCTACTCTGCCTGTGATTGTTTCATCAGAATTAACCACTGAACAAGAAGAAAAACTTATCTTAGTTTTGAAACAATTCAAGAACGCTATCGGATGGACCATAGCTGATATTCGCGGTATTAGCCCATCTATATGCATGCACAAGATCATATTAGAAGATGGTGAAAGAGGAACGATTGATGGACAACGGAGACTGAACCCCATCATGAAAGATGTAGTGAAAAAGGAAATTATCAAGTGGTTGGATGCGGGTATAATTTACCCCATCTCAGACAGTTCATGGGTGAGTCCAGTCCAGTACGTGTCGAAGAAAGGAGGTATCACGGTTGTGGAGAATGAGAACAATGAGTTGATACCAACTAGAACAGTTACGGGATGGAGAATTTGCATCGATTACTGGAAGCTGAACAAGGCGACTAGGAAAGATCACTTTCCTTTGCCGTTCTTGGACCAGATGCTGGATAGACTCGTAGGACGAGATTACTACTGTTTTCTCGATGGATACTTAGGGTATAATCAGATTAAAGTAGCACTGGAAGATCAACACAAAACAAAATTCACCTGCCCGTATGGTACGTTTACATTTAGACGCATGCCATTTGGTTTATGTAATGCACCTGCTACATTTCAAAGATGTATGATGTCTATTTTTACTGACATGGTTGAAAAGTACTTGGAAGTGTTTATGGACGATTTTTCAGTATTCAGGGATACTTATAATGATTGCTTGGCCAATTTAGCTAAGGTACTAAGGCGATGCGAAGAGACGAATCTCGTACTTAAATGGGAAAAGTGCCATTTTATGGTACGAGAAGGAATTGTTTTAGGCCATCGGATAACGAGGCATGGGATCGAGGTAGACAAAGCAAAGGTAGATGTTATTGAGAAATTCCCACCTCCAACATCTGTAAAAGGTGTTAGGAGCTTCTTGGGCCATGCTGGGTTTTACTGAAGATTTATCAAGGACTTCTCCAAAGTAGCTAAACCCTTATACAAATTATTGGAGAAGGACTCGATATTCAAGTTTGATGAGGAATGCTTAAAAGCCTTCAACGATTTGAAGAGTCGATTAGTCACGGTACCCATAATCGTCACACCAGACTGGTAGTTGCCATTCGTGTTAATGTGTGACGCAAGTGACTTCACAATTGGAGCTGTCTTGGGCCAGCGAAGGAACAAAGTTTTTCATCCCATCTACTATGCAAGTCGAACTCTAACCGGAGCTCAACTGAACTATACGGTAACAGAAAAAGAGTTACTGGCTATTGTGTTTGCTTTCGACAAGTTTCGATCTTATCTTGTAGGTACCAAAGTGATTGTCTATACGGATCACTCTGCAATTAAGTACTTATTAGCCAAAAAAGATGCTAAGCCGAGATTGATCCAGTGGGTGCTTCTACTTTAAGAGTTCAATCTAGAAATCCAAGATCGAAGGGGGGGTAGAAATCCAAGTAGCGGATCACTTATCGCATTAGAACCGCAAGAGGAAATTCTCCACTTTTACCGATCCAAGAGACATTTCGGATGAACACATATTGAAGGTAAATCATATCCATAATATTCCTTGGTTTCTTGATTTTACTAACTATTTAGCTTGTGGTTTGATGTGCTTTGATAAAATGTATCAAACAAAGGAAAAGTTTCTTCACGATGTGAAGTACTACTTCTAGGAAGAGCCATATTTGTTTAAAAGTGTGCAGATCGGATGATCGGAGATGTGTGGCGAAGATGAAATACCGAAGATTTTATACCACTGTCATTCAGCTCCGAGTGGGGGACACTACGGAGGTACACGTACAGCGGCCAAAGTATTGCAAGCCGGATTCTTTTGGCCAACACTATTCAAGGATGCATACGCTTACGTAAAAGAGTCGTGATCGATGTCGAGGGTTGGAAATGTCACCAATGAAATGAGATGCCTCGAACAAATATCATTGAGGTAGAATTGTTTGATGTTTGGGTATTGACTTTCTTGGTCCTTTTCCTCCGTCTTTTGGTCACAAGTACATATTGGTTGCAGTAGATTATGTGTCCAAGTAGGTCGAGGTTGAAGCTTATCCGACGAACGATGCTAAGGTTGTGATGAAGTTCTTGCAGAAACATGTGTTCACAAGATTCAGAACCCCAAGAGCTATTATCAACGATGAAGGGACCCATTTTGTGAATAAGTGGTTAAAATGGTTGTTAGATAAACATGGAGTGAAACATAAGGTTGCTACAGCTTACCATCCGCAGACAAATAGGTAAGCTGAGCTAGCAAATAAGTAGATCAAAGGCATACTTGAGAAGGTAGTTTACCCGAACCGACGAGATTGGTCCAAGAGACTAGATGATGCTTTATGGGCTTACAGAAAAGCATACAAGACACCTTTAGGAATGTCACCCTACAGGTTGGTCTTTAGGAAAGCCTGTCATTTACCTTTGGAGTTAGAGCACAAAGCCTACTGGGCTCTTCGACGACTCAACTTGGATCTTAAGCTTGCCAAAGAGAAACGGATGCTCCAACTCAATGAGCTAGAGGAATTCTGAATGTCCTCATACGAAAATGCCAAATTACTCAAAGAAAGACTCAAGAAATGGCATGACAAGCATATTCGAGTTCGAGAGTTTGAAGCAGGTCAGCAAGTCTTGTTATTTAATTCCAGATTGAAGTTCTTCCCAGGTAAGTTAAAATCACATTGGTCCAGTCCATTTACGATTCATCGCGTCTATCCATACGGAGTTGTTGAACTCCAAGGTAAGGGAGGTAATTTTCACGTCAATGCTCAGCGTTTGAAACATTACTACGGAGAAAGACCTGAACTGTAACAGCTCGATTTAGGGGCTAGTCGAAACAGTGATCTCGGAATCACTAACTCGGGGTTAGATAAAATTACTTTCATGTTATGTTATGTGTTGTAACATGTTTATAAAGATGCATGAAAATTTTGGTGCCTTAATTTTAGCGAATTCTAGCTAAATTGTGAAAAAGGATTAAATCGCATAAAGTGCGAAAGTTCTATTTTATTTGCTAGAGGTGCCAAATAGCTATGGATTATTAATTGGAGGTCCCAATTGTATAATTTGGCCTTATTTAAGTGAGTTGGCCGGCCATACTAATACATAGGGGACAAGAGCATTTATTATGATAGAAAATTGGTGATATTAGTTGGAAAAAGAAATAAAATAAGATGAAATAAGCAAAAAGCTATCATCTTTTTATTTCTTCTCTTCTCCAACCGAAAATATCAGCCATGGGAGGGGTTTGAAAGCTTAAAATTTCAGCAAGCTTTACTCCATTCAAGTAAGTCAATGGGGTGTTACATTTAGTGGTATCAGACCTATGGTTTAGTCGGTTCTAGGACTAACCTAGTGTGAGTAAGAGTCTATCTATACATTCCGTATGTGGACCGTGATAGTTTGATGTCTCCCGGCTCTAACAAAATTGTTTTCTTAAGACAGTGATGATTTCCAACCGAGCTAATTTCAGTAAGTTTGTATGGTTTTCAAGCTTCATGAATATTTCATTGAATTGCTTGTGATGTTGTTATATGCACATTATTTCCATGAAAATGTTTAATGATTTATTAAACAAATAAAATTACTGAGAGCATGTATATGAAAGTCCCGATTGAAAATGAATTACTTAGGATACTCAATTTGCCACATGAGACAAAAAAGTCCGTATAAGACCATGTCAAGACATGGCATCGGCAATCAAGCAAGTTATCATGTAAGACCAAGACAAGTCTTGGCATTGAAGAGTTACTATGAGATGAAGACCCATATAAGCCCAAGCCAAGGCATGGCATTGGCGAGTCTCCAAGCAAAGATGTCATGTAAGACCAAGACAAGTCTTGGCATTGAAGAGTTACTATGAGATGAAGACCCATATAAGCCCAAGCCAAGGCATGGCATTGGCGAGTCTCCAAGAAAAGATGTCATGTAAGTCCAAGATAAGTCTTGGCATTGAAGAGCTATCAAGAGGTAGAGATCCCATGTAAGTCCAAGCCAAGGCATGGCATTGGTGAGTAACAAGGAAGATTTCATGTAAGTCCAAGCCAAGGCTCGGCATTGACCAGTTCATGAGTAAAGTTATCAATAAGACCATGTCAAGACATGGCAATGGTAAGTTCCCAAGGGAACCCACAAGCAAGAATTCGTGTAAGTCCATGTCAAGACATGGCATCGATACCAAGTAAGAGATCCCATGTAAGACTATATCAAGGATATAGCATTGGCATCAAGATACATGTGAAATGAGATTCAGTATCCTCAGTCATTCATAGTAGTAATTCATCGGGCAAAAGAGTAAAGCTTAAATGAGATAGCAAGAAAGTTAGTAGTACAGTTGATGTTATGTCATGCTAGTGAAGGCTGAATAACAAGTATAATTCATGTTATGAATGATGATGTTGAGATTATGTTTGTTATAGTAAAGTATACTGATCTATGTGATCAAGTGTTACAGGTACCTTGTTTACCTTACAAATATGAGACTAGTAAGTACCATGATGTATGTGAGAAGCAGTAAGAGTAAGTAAGCATTTGAGATTTGTGATGCCATTGTTCATGATAAATATGTCCACATGGTTAAATCTCACGTGTGACTGTTAAAGTAGAGAAGGTATAATGTTTCGTCTTATGACCTCATTACAAAGTCACACATATTATAGTGTGAGAGTTAAAGCGAAAAGTTTGACTAAGTAGAATGCAGGAGATGAGTACGGTAGTTCAATGATAAAATGATGAATAAGACCATGGTTGGACCATGGCGGTATATGTGATCCCATATAAGACCATGTCTGGGGCATGGAATTAGCATCGATACATGATCCCGTGTAAGACCATATCAGGGATATGGCTTCGGTATTGAATAAGATAATCGGATAAGACCATATCTGGGATATGGCATCGGCATCAAATAGTAATCCCGTGTGAGACCACGTCTGGGACATGGCTTCAGTATGAGATCTGTAAGACCATATCTGGGATATGGCATTGGCATTGATATGAGTTTCCATGTAATACCGTATCTGGGATATAGCATTGGTGTTGATATGAGATTTCATGTAAGACCATAGCGAGGCTATGGCATCGTGACGACATGTAAAGCAATAGCTGGGCTATGATGTTGTGATACGAGTAATACCATAGTTGGACTATGGCAATCAAGTAAACGACGTACTCAAAACCCGTAAGACATTCTCTAGATTAATAAGAAATAGTAAGAGGAATTAGAGTTAAGTTGAGTAAGTTTGCATCAGATTAATGCAATAATTATGCTAGCATGATTAAGAATGCCTTGTATCACATCGATGCATAATACTCTACTAAATAGAGTAACTGTTGTTGAACATGAGGTTGAAGTCCTAGAGGACTAAAATGATGGGGCTATCATCGAAATATGAGATAGATAAGGTCCCGTATAAGACCACGTCTAGGATATGGCCTCAGCACCAAATTGAGATCCCGTATAAGACCATATCCGGGGTATGGCTTCAGTAATGAACATGAGAATCGTGTAAGACCATATTCAGAGTATGGCATCGATGCTTGATGTTGAAGTCCATATAAGACCTTATCCGGGATATGGCATTGGCATTTAGAGGTGACTCCATATAAGACCACCTCGAGAATGTGGCATTGGTTTCGTACCTACATGAATGACGATGAATATTCGTCTTTGATTATCCCTAGTGATCAATGGGACAGATAGATGAGTCTAGAGGTAGAAATGAGAATGGTACTAAAGTCATGAGAAAGAGTGAAAACATGTACTCGTGAATGAATCACAAAGAGACAATTACGATATATGACACGGAACGTGTTATATAAGGGCAAGTATGAGTAAGTTGGCTAGAAGCCTATGGTTTGTGCATGGTTAGTTAATGCCATGGATGGGATTATAATGATCTCCTTTAGTATTATGTACTAATACATGTTTCCCTTCAGGGATGATGTGGTCGTCCTTTTTATGGGATTGTGATTGTGTGAGAACGTTAACTGATGAAAAAAAAGTAGACTAAACAGTTGTCAATTTAGTTAATTAAAATCGACATTCCTCTATGTCCTCGTAATCCTATACGGGTACCTTGAGGAGGAAGTTGGTGATGATTCTAGTATAAGAAGTGAATTTACAAGTTTCACGTTGTATGATGAGTTTTCGAATAAGATGAATAGAGTTAATGAATTCGATCGAGATGCCTCTGCTATCGTGAGATATGACGATAGTAAAGGTTCTAGATTGGCATAGCAAGAGAAACTCAGATGAGAGTGTGCTTAAAATATGTTATCAGTGTGGAGAAAAGAGTAGATTAATGTATTGAGATATGATTCAAGTTCTGTGTATATTCACGCATGAATCAGTAAAGAGAATAAAATTCTGTGTGTACGTGAGTAGGGAGCATGATATAAAGATATGCTCATCGAAATCTTCAAACCGTGATAGTTGATTTGAAAGCTATTGAAAGAACTGTTTATTTTTGATGATTTTTGTATATTTGGAGTCCTCAAAGCTTATGCTAGCTATTGAGAGGACTAGTTTGCAATATGGTTGAAAGTCTAGGGACTTACCATGATAGAGTTTATGTTGTTTGATTATTTTTCATGGAAGGAAATGAATGATAGTATGATGAGAAACAACTTTTGTGAAAGGTGTTGTCATGAAAACACCTAATTGGGACTAAAATGCAAAAGTTGTAATTTGTTCATTAAGGCATGAAATAGTTGGAATTGTGGATAGTTGTAAGAGGATTAAATGTTCAGCTAGGCTTGTTTAACAAGATAATGTGATGAAAATTTAATTACGAGCATAGGGGCAAAATCGTAATTTTGCCAAAGTGTAGGGGCAAAATAGTCATTTTTGCCTAAAGTGTAGATTATGGTGTATTATGATTTATAAGTGATTAAATTAGTAAATTTCATTGTTCTAGATCAAAGAAAATGAGTTTCGGACCTAGAACGGATGAAAAGAGAAATGTGGGCAAAAAGTCCCTATCGGGCCTTTCGACATCGAGGTAAGTTCATGTGCGAATGTTGCAATTACGTATGAGTTAATTTAATGTTCCAATGTTGTATGGAATGTATATTTACTCTATGAATGTATGAAATATCTTTGATAAGAGGTCAAAAGAATTGAATCCAAGAGTAATGGGAAATGTATGTAGAATGATACGATGATAGTTAAGGCCTCATGTAAGACCATATTGGAATATGGCCTCGATGTAAGAATTCGTATAAGACTGTGTCAGGGACATGGCATCGATATGTTAATGCAAGTAAGACCCTATTGGGGTATAAACTCTAGGTGACATTATGAGTATGAGGCTCGAGAGAGTTAGTTAATAACTTGAGTGATTCAACGTATATGTTGAAAGAAAGAAAGTATGTGGTTGTACCACGAAAAGAAAAAGTGTGTGTTAGAATTGAATTAATATGGATTCAGTATATGTTGAACCCTTAGTGGGTTATGTGTATTTAATACACCTTAGTTGCATGAGATAGATTTATTAATGTATTGTGTGAATGCAAACGAGTATCATAGAAAGTTAAGTAAGAATAGAAGCGTGTGAGAATGTTCTCGGATGAATATTTGAAATAGAGATATACATGTGGATTATTATCCATGAATGTAAAATGAAAGGTGGGCTATGTGCGATACCACCCTATTAGAGATTCAATGGTGGGCTAAGTGCGAAACCACCGAGATATTAGTAGCATGACCGGCTTATTGAAAATGCTTGATGTGTTGTTTTATATGATCATGTGGTGATCAGTGCAGGAATGTATGCTAATTGAACAAGCAATTGGCTTGTGACATGGTAAGAATGTGGTAAGGGATTGAATGAGTAAGTTTGAAGAATAGTTGAGCAAGTAACCATGAGTTTATGAGAGACACACTTCATGATACTTTGTAATTATGTATATTCAATGAATATCAATATTTGACATATTATGCAGATGAGCTTACTAAGCATTATTGCTTACTCCTTTACTTTTCTCATCCCTTATAGGTTATTTTAACTAGCTCGGGTTGGAGACTGCCGGAGATGTTTTCACACTATCAAGCAGACACTTGGCATGAGCTATCAAGTCCTTATGAGTCATGCCATGTATAGGGATTCTTTTAAAGTTTATTAAGTTCCAACCGATGTAGCCAAATTGTATTGGCCTAAGAGAATCTAGAGTTGGTTGTGTATGACCATAGATGATGGCTTAAGTTGGTTGTAATTGTATTGGGAGTAGTTCTCCCTAGTGTATGGGATAAAGACTTTATCTCTTTAATGATTAAATGTGTTAATTCATGTGTTTTAATTGATGATTTGAGAATGTTTTGGAGTAGTATATGAATGTATGCAAACGGGAGTGGTAAAAGGCTTGGTAAGATAGCCTCTAAGTGCCCACACGGATAGACACACGGGCGTGTGTCTAGGCCGTGTGCCTCCTGCACCTTAGTATCTTAAGTCAGATTAGACCATGGGCTGGTCACATGGCCGTTTGTTCAGGCCGTGTGATACACACGGTTGGCACATGGGCGTGTGCCAAGGCCGTGTGAAGTCTGTACTTGACACTTAGAAATTCAATTGTCACACGGCTGATGCACACGAGCGTGTGTATAGACCGTGTGAATAAGTCAGAATGCCAAGGTTCGACACACGGGCCACGGCCACGGGCGTGTCCAGGCCGTGTGTAATTTGCCAGTATCCTCCACGGGTGAGAGACACGGGCATGTTTTAGGGGTGCACGGGCGTGTCCCAAGTCACACGGACGTGTGACCCCTGTTTCGAGAGGAAGTTTCCAGTTGAGTTCCGAAAGTTTCGGGACGTAAGTCTGAAGCCTCGTAGGCCCATGAAATGTCTGATTTGACTAAGAAAGAGAAGTTTTTAATTCGGAATGAAATTTTATAGCCCGTAAGTACACATTTAAGAAAGTTCAAGTATAGTAATGTCTCGTATCCGGTCTTAGCTTCGGACTCGGGTATGGGGTGTTACATGAACGAGATCAAATCTTGTTCAGTTTATCTGATCTTTAGATTTTCTTGTTTTCAATAAATCATTTAGGGTATATTTTCGGGTTTATTATGTTTAAAGAAATTCTGTCTAGGAGATTGGAACTTAAGCGGGACCGCTTGTGACCCTCCAATCTTTCCTGGGAATTGATTTTTACATAATTTTCTAAGAAATTAGCCCCTAAATGACAAAAATAAATTTTTGGTTTTCCAAATAAAAAGGTCAATTTTGACCCAAGGCTTAAATTGCAACTCAATTTCAAATTTTCATTAAGTCTAGGGACTTAATTGAATTATTTTTAAAATTTGGTTGTTATTTTTGTAAATAATAAAAACTAGGTTCCTCTTTTTGTAAATATTTAAAAAAAGGCATCTAGAATAAATATTTTTCTTCATATCATATTTATAAATTATTGATAAACTTTAATATATAATTATATTTCTTATAATTTATATATTAATTTTTATCAACTTAGCATAGGATTAGGATTAATTTTATTTTATGTTTATCTTAATAAATTAATAGCAATTGATAATTACATATGCATATTATTAATTGTTGTTAACATTAAGTAGAATTAGAATTAGAATATTTTTATTATTAAATTGCTCTAAGAGTTCTACTCTAATTCCTACTCCTTCCATTATATATACCACCCATCTATTCCATTCTTCTCATCCATTCTACCCCAAAACCACCAAAGTGCCGCAAGCCCCTAGCCACAACAACCATTCGCCAAAGACCACAGCCCACGCCCGCACGCCCACTCCGGCGGTGGCGGTCTCGACCTCATGCTGCGCCTCAACCACACCGCTTGCTGCGCGACCAACTCCCCGCGACACTCGACCGGCCCAGCGGTGTCCTCGCTCTGCACGCAGACTGCAAGACGCCCGTGGCCTACTTGCCGTAAGGCCTTGCACGCTGCTGCTTGCGTGCAGCCCCTACCATGCACCCATCCGCCCAACCTAAGCCAAAAGCCTTCAACCCTCCTTTTAAAATTCCATCTTTTGTTCATTAGTATATTTTATTTTAGGAGTTCTTAATTTTTACGAAGAAGGTGGTAAGAACAATTTTCTCCCCTTAAGTTTAATTTTTATTTAATTATTCAATTTTCAATTTATTGAAGAATTAATAATTTTTATTAATTAAATTTTTAAGAAAATAATTTTTCCTTTCCATCTTATGTTCAGGTTAATCATGCCTCGCAAGAGAACTCGTGCCTCCGCCCAAATTGATGAAACACAAAACAAATTTCACTGTGAAGAAGCCAAAGTAAGATACGAAAGTATTTTCAAAGATCAACAGATGCATCCAGAGAAAGGCTTCACACTGAAGGAAAGCAACTACAGAGACTTTATGGCATGTATTCGTCAAGTTACTGAAGCCCTCAATTGGGAATTGTTTTGTGAAAAGAGACCAAGTGTAACAGTCCGGTTTATACCCTAGTTGGAACAATGGTTTCGGGACCACGAATCCGAGTCCGTATATTATTCTAATATTATTTTTTGTGCCGTTGATATGTGACTAAGCATGTGGTAAATTTCCGTAAGTTAATTTGTTCGTCTGTGTGATTAATTTGACAAAAAGGATGAAATTGCATTAAGTGCGAAAGTTGTTTGCTATTTGTCAAGGTATTAAAGTGTTGTGGCTTTTTAAATGTGGGGACTTAAGTGGCAATATAGCCATTATAAATGTTAGTGGACGGCAATGGGTGGTAATATATATATTATGTTATTATATTTATTTTAAATGTTTCATTAACATTATTATGTTATATGATATATATTATTATAATTAAAACAAAAAGGAAGCATTATCATCATTTTATCACCTCATTGCCGAAAACACCAAAAGAAAAGAAAGAAAATTTTAGCTAAGCATTCGACACTTGTAAGCCAAAATTAAGGTATGATTTGGTTTCGGTTTTTGATAATTTTTACGTTTTTGTAATCATTGCTTCTCTTACTATCAAGCCCATGTTTTAATTTGATGAATTGATTATGTTTGTGTGAGATGCCATTGATGATATGTCAAGCTTTTTGATGATTTTTGGTGTTAAATGAAAGATATGAGTTAGATGAACATACTTTGTTCTTGAATTTTTGATGAATTTAGCTAAATAGGGCTAAATCGTTAAAATAGCAAATTGAAGGACTAATTTTCGAATTTGATGAAAGATGTGGGCTTGTTTGTGATGTATATACATTCGGCTAAGCATGTGTATGTGTGGATTTTATGAATTTGATGTTTTGAGAAAAATGGACTAAAATGATAAAATGTACAAATATGAGGGTTAATTTGCAAATAGTCCTAAATGTGTGTCCATGGATTGAAATGTATGAATTAGTGAATAAAAGGGTTAATTTTGAAAATGTTTAGATCAAGAACCAAGGAAAACGGACATTGATCGCGGGAAAGCGAAAGTAACCGAGTAGCCGTTTTCATTCCGACATATCGAATCCGAGGTAAGTCACTATGCAAATGAACGTATATGTATGCAATTGTAATTGCTCATATGACTAATGTAGATAATGAATGCTTATGAGAGGTTGTGCATATGAATTACGAGATAAGGCCGATATAGCGATAAAGTCTGAAAAGCCCGTATGAACCTAGGAATAGAGAGGATTAGCTATGTCATGACATAGGTATTTGTTCTGTTCTATCATGTAAGACCACGTCTGGGACGTTGGCGTTGATTTGAGACTTCGTGTAAGACCACATCTGGGACGTTGGCATCGATATAAGTTCTATGTATAAGACCACGTCTGGGATGTTGGCATCGAGATAAGCTTTACGTGTAAGACCATGTCAGGGACATCGGCATCGTATTAATACGTGTAAGACCCTGTCTGGGACAGCGACATCAATGTCTGAGTGCATATAAGACCTCGTCTGGGACGTTGGCATTGTACGACCATTCCGAGCTTTTTGAGTATCCTACTAGATTCCTTACTGTTCAACGGGCAAGTTTGTGATATGAAATAGCCATGTAAATAGTGAATTCGATTCAGGTACGTTGGTTCATACACTAAGTGTGTATATAAGGTAAGTTCCTATGTAACCTTGCTATGATGGTTATGTACCTTTGAAATAATTTTGTGCATAAGAGATATTTTGGAATTAATGAATGTGGTAAATGTGGCCAATAGTATGAACCAAAGTATATATGTGAGAAGATGTTATGTATATGAAATGTGCCTATAATTCTATATGCTTATATACTTGTCTATTAAGTTTATTTGTATATGACTTACTAAGCTTTTGGAAAGCTTACTCTATGTGTGTTTTCTCTGTTTTATAGGTCGTCAAAGCTACTGAAGGCTCGGAACCGTCAAGGATCGTCATCACACTACTAAAATCATTTTGGTACTCTTTGAAAATGTATAAAGTTAGATTTGGCATGTATAAGCTAGTATTTTATACAAGTTGTTATGTGATCTTAGCCATGTGATTTGGCTATTTTTGAATTAAGACTTTGCTTAAATGAATGTGATACATGATGCATATTTTGGTATGGTGAAAACATGTGAAATGGCCAAGGTTTGAGTGAGCAAATGAATGAATTATGCTTGTAATGATATGAGTTTTATTCTTTGAAATGGTCATGGTTGGAAATGGTATTGAATGCATGGTTTGAATGATTATTTTGGTATGTTTTTTATGGTTATATGTGCATGAGATATGTTGGAAAATATGGCTTGTAGGTTGACCCTTATGGGTGGCATTTTGGCCTTGTAAATGGCCTATAATGCCACACGGATTGCCAGGCACCTGCAGGCGTGCCTAAGACCGTGGTTGAATTGGCGAATGTAGCTTAAATAGCACACGGCCTCGACATGGGCGTGTCAGCTGGCCGTGGTGTATAAGTCAGTAGCTAGCTAAGAGCACACGGCCATGGCACACGGGCGTGCTTGTTGGCCATGTTGGAAAAGTCAGCATATGGTTTGGTAGCACATGGTCATGGCACACGAACGTGCCAAGTAACCGTATTGATATAGTCAGTATGTAAACACGGATGGACACACGGGGGTGTCTAGAAGCCGTGGAGGGCACACGGTCTCCTACCACGAGCGTGCCTCCCCTAAAAGTTAGAAAAGTTTTTAATTTTCATGAAATTTTATATGTGTTTCAGTTTAGTCCCAACTTGATTTATATGCATGCTTTGGGTCTCGATGACTCATCTAAGGGACACTATAATCGTTAATGATGAATGTAATATATGAAATGTTGTGTAAGTTTCCGATCTATCTGGTAGCGACTTTAACCGTAATCCGACATCGGATACGGGTTAGGGGTGTTACACCAAGTGTGGATGAGGAACTAGTTCATGAATTCTACGCGAACTTGACCTCAAGCGAATTGACCGAAGTTCCAGTCCGCGGAATCAAGGTACCAATAAATTCAAATGCTATTAATGAATTCTTTGAATTACCTGATTTCAACAACGATAAATATTCTTCTCTGTTGAGCAACATTAAGCCTGAAAATTTGCAAGAAATTCTCGAGGAACTCACAGTTCCAGGTTCTAAGTGGACTGTGTCAAAGCAAGGAACCCACACGTGCCGAAGAGAGTATTTGACACCACTTGCGAAGGTATGGTTCTATTTCATTCGTTTCAGCCTTATGCCTAGTTCACATGGGACTACAATATCATTAGAGTGAATGGTCTTATTATACTTAATTCTAACTGGAAAGACCATTGATGTGGGCAAAATCATCCTAAGAGAAATACGAAATTGTGCCGTTAGACGTTCTGGCCCGGCCTATTTCCCCTTTACCATAACAATTTTATGCTTAAAAGAAAAACTCCTCGTGGACGTGAAAAAGACAGAGTATAATCAAGGCACAATCACCGATTGGGACCTCTATCGAGTAGCCGGAAATTCTGTTCTTCAGCAACGAGTTGAAGAGAGTGAGGATCCCGAAGAAACAGAGGATGAATCCACAGAAATCCCGCCAGAGCAATCAACTAAAGTCCCTGTTGAGGCAGAATCAATGGAACCGAAAGTGAACTCGATATCGAAACCTCAACGCTTGGAGCTCCACCGCCAGCCGGATCTTCGTAATGAGCTATCAAAGCTGATGGACTTAATGCAACACATGCAATGGCAGCAACAAGCCTACTGGAGATACGCAAAAATAAGAGATGACTCGATGTGGAGTGCCCTCAAGAAAATTTATAATGACCCATTTATTTTTGTGCCTGAGTTCCAGATTTCATATTTGAACCATGGATTTCATCATCGAAGAGGGAGCAAGGCGATTCATGCAAAGGCAATACTGATGGAGTAAAAGATGAGTCGAATTCGGAAGGATCGGCAAACAAATAAAAAAGGGAGGACTTCAACTTTAGCTTATTTTTATTCTTAAGTTATTTTAGGATTAGGTGAATTAGGAATTTTTATTTTTGCATAATAAATCAAGAGATAGGAATCATGAATAAAATCTGACAAGTCCCAAAGGCTAAAGTGTGGCAATAGGTATATACATGTCTAGGATTGGATTTTAGAGAGAGCTTGGTACTTAAGCAGTCAATTTGACTCACCTCCTCTTTTCTAAAAATCCTACCTGGTGTATAGTATCTATTCACTTTAAACAATGAGGACATTGTTCACTTTAAGTAGGGGGACCGAAAATTTGAATTGATTCCACCCAGAATAAAATTTTCTTTTAATTATGATTAGGATATATATTTTGCTCAATAAATTTGAATTTTGTTAAGTATGCTAAACTTCAGTATTAATAAAGTTCTATTATTTCAATAAGTTATTATGTTAGCTTAATAATGATATTAATGTATTTTTAATAAAGCATGCAAAATTGTACCATAAAATTTTTAGTTCCCTACGAAAAAATTAGGCATGCATGAAAGTTTAAGTCTTTAGAATTGACTTAGTAATTTCTTGAGGCGAAATCTTAGGAAGCATGGAATATTGAAAATGATTTAGGCAACTATTGTTTGGACCGTTTGAGCCTTTCAAGCCAACCTTGATAAAATTATCCGTTGAAACCCAACTTTGAGACTATATGGCCTAATTTTATTTGGACCTTTTCAATATTTATCCATCACTTTTCTCTTCATTACCTTTAAAATTGCCCCAAAAACTAGACTTAGCATTATTGAATATCGTTTGAAAATAAGTTTGGGGGAGTTGAAAGGAAGTACCAATTGCTCGAAAATTGTAGTACATGAAGCAAAGTGCTAAAAAAAAACATGTACTCAAAAGAAAATAGATGTACAAAAAAGCATGTTGGTGTATCGAAGGTAAAAATTCTGAAGGTTCGATTTATGCTGAGTCTAGGGTTTTAAAGCCAAAATTTATCTATCGTTTACCTACCCCTAAGCCCAACCACGTTACAACCTTATTAAAGACCTATTGATTCAAAACTCCAATGTTACCTACATTAGTGGAGAGAAATTGCTCTGTTCAACATATGAAGACATCAGTTAAGCTTAATGATTGCAGTTTAATTTTGAATAAGGAATTAAAATCAAATTGGTAGGGATTAACATGTCTTTATTAAGAAACATTTAGTCTAATTTTGCTAGTATAATAGTTGTTGGATGTAATTTGAACGATATGTATACTTAAGTAGTATAATTATCAAATTTCTTATTTTTGAGCCTAAGTATATTGAATTCATAATTTTGAGAAGAAAGTTGTTCTGAAGGAGTTTTTCAAAGGTGTTTCTGAGAAAATTCTTTTCAAATTTGTGCATTACTCGGGACGAGCAATGAATTAAGTTTGGGGGTGTGGAAACACAAAAATTTATACACTTTTTCATGCCTTTTTTAACTCAAATTTATGCAGTTTCGATTTAATTCTTGTCGAAAAATAATTAAATATTATAAAATAATTAAATTGTGCTAAAAATATGAACATGATGAATTTTAATTAATTTTATAGTTAATTTTTTATTTATTTTGACTATTTTCGACAGATTCGCACAAAGGGCGAAAATTGGCTCGGCAGACACTGCTCGAAGAATAAACTCGAGAAGCAATTTGAAGTATCAAGGCTACTTTATTTCCAGCCCAAGACGGTCCAATTATGAATATTTAATCATAATATAATTAATTTTAATTTATTCCCAATTTAATTTGAGCTAAATATATTAATCTTAATTAATTATGAAAAAGGCTTAGTTGAACCGCATCAGTTGAACCAAACCGATTGAACCGAACCGAGCAAAGAATTGGGCAGCCCAAACCGTCCATATGCTGACCCAAATAAGCTTATTAGCTGATTAATTAAGCTTGCAAAGAAGCCCTTGAGGACTTTTCAAAGTTGCATTCAACCCCCTCCAAATATAGTGGCTTTGTAGATTTGCCCCATGCCATATTTAGCAAAGTTGAAGCCATCAACTTTGCCACATAGATGGCCAGCCAAGGGAGGGCTCTTTGGCTGATGGGATTTGCTATTTTTAGCAGCCACATTCAGCTATAAATACCACCCTTGGCTGATCATTCAAAGCATCCCTCAATTCTCATTCACATCTCATTCTCTCTTCTCCTCTCTCACTTTCTCTCAACTTTTCATTTTCCATTTTTCCCTTGTTCAAGTGCTGATTTCTCCTCTTGGTAAAGAGGTATTCTTCAGCCATCATTGAGCAGCAATTAGAGTGTTCATAATCCACCTTGATAACCGAGGACAACGGAGAACGAAGAACAGAGCAATCAGTCAAGCCACGGAGAAACACCGGATTTGCTTCTTGTTCCCTATCTCTTTAAATTTCGTTGTTGTTTTGAAAAACATGTTTATGAATATTTATGCTATTGGAATGGTTAATTTAATCAGCTTAGCTTGAATTTAATTCGTGTTGGGTTGATTGCATTTCGTCCTCTTAAATTATTAAAATTGTGTTTATACTGTCATAGGTCTCGGTAAAATGCTTGATTAAGTAAAATCATGCTAAAGTTATTCTGGCATTTTAATTGTTTAGATAACTAAAGAATTAATTATTTAAACGCATTGAAATTGTAATTAATGGACACAATACTTAATCTGTGCATGTTTAATTCTTCTAAGGTAGCTGAAGATTAAATTAGCATTGTATTTGGCGATACATATGCCTTGCATAACTTGCAGGATTATTGTGATTAAACTGTTTCAAGGTAAGAATACTTTGTTACCTCACATAGTCTTTTATATGCTTATTAGGTTGAATTAATCGTTTGAATCGACATAGGAATATGCGAAGGGTTGTTTAGTTTAATAAGTATGTATGTGCAATAACATGTTTACTTTTATAAATCTATTTAATCGGTCGAATTGACATAGGGATATGTACAGGAGATAAATGGATTTTTGATTTTTAAATATGTTCATAAGTTAGCAAATTACCGAGTTGCCGTGATTTATTCGTAACAAGTATAAGCATGAATTTAATGATTCTAAGTTAAGAAATGTAATTAATCCAACACAATTATATCATCTTGATTAAAATCAGCTTTGAAATTGTGCATTAGAACTCTATTTTATTTTATTTTATTTTACTTTGTTTTCTAGTTTTTAATCATTTTTCTAAACCAAATATTTTTCCTTCACCAAAGTGTTCAAAATCATTTTCATAAATAATTCTTTTACAGTCCCTGTGGGTACGATAACTCGACATTTACTTGTCACTTTATTACTTGTTGCGATTGTGTACACTTGCACATTTCCACCGTTCCACCTGGCCTAGACGTTACGACCAGATCTAGCGTGCCACATCAGGTGTTGTTCGAAAACTTAGTGTTTGTTGGAAAACTCATCTACGTTCAAACTTTTTGCTCTTGAGAAACCCTGATTTTCGATGCTTTTTAACAAAACTTGTTTTGCATGAAATCGTTCAAAAATATTATTATGTTCCTCTTATCAAGTTTTTAAAAAACCTTGTTTGTTGCGGAAGTTTGGTTTAAACAGTTGCGGAAACAAGATATTTTGAAAACAGTAGTTATTGTTTTAAAACCCGTGTTTAATAAACTAGCAGTTTGCAAAGAAATACCAAATCAAAGTTAAAACAAATACAAAGGCCTTATTACAGAAAATATTAACCCCAAAATTAAAGTAAAGTAAACTAAAATAAAATAACTAAATTAACCCTCTTGAACATACAGGACGCGTGTGGCCACCTCCGAGTCTCTCGCAGCTCCAAATCCTCTAAGACTGGGGATTACCTGCACAGTTAAGGAGAAAGGGTGAGTTACGAGAACTCAGTGTGTAATCCCCTATTACACCCATAACTTGGGCCCAAGCCCATACGGTATCAGTCTGGGCCGAAGCCCTATTCGATGATAGTCCTGGCCAAGCCCTGTTCGAAGAGTGTCTGGGCCAAGCCCTATTCGAAGAATGATGGCGTAGCCCTATGATATGCAAAATAAAAATGTGCCCATCCCAGTCCAACCAACACACCACCCGTACCAACCAACACACCTGTGGGGACCAAGTCAACCCACCTAACCAGCACACCAATAACGCGACTAGCTGCTAATTACAGTATATGTGGTTGAGCCACTAAATCAGTATAATGTGGCAAAAGCCACTAAATCAGTATAACGTGGCAGAGCCACTAAATCAGTATAACGTGGCAGAGCCACCAGTTCAGTGCTTCCTCCAAATCCATAACCCAACCCATGCAAAATGCCATGTCATAATTAAATCATGTATGTAGTGCATCATCATAGTCATCAATCACACAGTTACTATTCAAACATCGATGATCCTACTACTAAGGGTAAAACAGTCATTTGGGGTAAAACAGTAATTTACCCATCAAGGGTATTTCAGTCATTTACCCATCAAGGGTATTTCAGTAATTTACCCACTAAGGGTGTTTCAGTAATTTTACCCCTACAACGGCCTTTCCGAAGGCCTAATGTCGCCTCGAGCGACTCGGTTTCCATTTCTAGTTAATACAGTGCTATTGGGCCTAAAACTCAATTTTGGCCCATCCGGGCCCACACACTCGTGTGGCCCATTCTGTTCGTTTTCAGTCTCGGTTCTGCGGACTTCGCAGTCACATCGATCAACTTACACTTTTCATCGTTTTCGCTCATATGGGCCCATTAGCCCGTTGGGCCCATTTAGCCCACCTCGGCTCAACAAGGCCCATTTAGCCCACCTCGGCACGAGAGCGTTTGTGACAATCTCAACGGTCTATCGCCCTCACTAGTGGCTCAGTTTATCACTACGAGCGCTCGCAGCTCGAGTGATCTCAGATGCCGGTATTTTAGCTTTTCAGTATTTCGGCTTTTAGCCGATTCATAGATCACAGCAATAGCAGATAAAGCAGAGGTGTAAGTTTACACACCTGTTTTGGATTACTGAAAGAACCACTCCTTGATGCCCCTAAAATAATAATGACTTTGAGTTAATCCCAACATTCTCGAAAATCCATAGTACCGAAATATACTACTAAATCAGATTCACTTACCACAAGACGTGACCCCCCCACTACAGAGTAACAGTATTCGGCCTTGCTCCTTGGCTAATGCAAACGGGTTCCTAAAATAATTGATGCACAAAGGAGATTAGCATCCAACCAATATTCGGCCCCCCACAAGAAAGGAGGGAGCCCGATGTTAATTTGACCAAAAAGGCGTCACAAGAACACCACTAGCAACGAATTAAGAAGGTACTTGAACTACTCCACCCTTACCAAAACCAAAGTCGACGGCCAACACCAGTTGTTTGCTAAAAGAATCTGACCCCAACCACCAAGGGATCAAAGATTCGGGGTCAAGAGATTAAGAAGGTCAGGCTTACCAAGTTCGACCAACAAAAAGAGAACCAAATCTCCAGACGATTTGGTGTTTCGGCTAAAGGGAAGTCAAAAAGGAGGAGGTGTGGCTATTCGGCCTCAGGAAAAGAGAAGAAATGGACACAACATGGAGAGAGATGAGCAGGAGAAGATTCGGCCAACAAGAAAAAACCAAGGTTTTCAAGAAGAAAATAATAATAAACGGCTAAAGGAGAAATCAAAGGGAGGTAGAATAGTTATCAGGTTTAGAGGTGAATAAAGGAATCCGAATGAAGTGCGAAGAGATATGGGAAGAAGAATAGGTTTCAGCCAACAAGAGAAAGCTTCACACGAGTGGCAAAAGTTTGTAACAGGCTATTAGCAAGATGAGAGGAAAGAAAGAAGAAAAGAGTATGTAAGGTAAAGAAAGAAAAACGCCCAAAAGCTTCAGAGAAGAAAACCCGAGGAAAATAGAAGAGTGCACTCCAAAGCCAAAAGGGTTTCGGTTCTACTAACACACTAGGCTGCCGAAAATGCTACTCAAGACCCCTCTCCAGTCGAAACTTCCACTAAGACACACTCCCACTCATGGCCAACACTTTCATAGACCTCACTTCCTTGATTTTCTCCACCACTCTCTCCTTGAATCACTCCTGGCCTCCCATTCAAATTGGTTGACCAAGTCTTCAACCAACCTTGTAGAGTTTGATCCCAACTCTACCTCTTGCTCTCCCAAGTCAAAAAATAAAACCCCTCATATGTAATCTGTGGGATTCGAACCCCAAACCTCCTTGCTCACCACTTGACGCCACACCATCACACCACATGCTCAACTTGTGCTTCTAAACACACACAAATTTACTTAAGTCTTGCTTCCAACAGCCCTCTCCACTAAAGGGCTAAAAACCAAAATTTTTCCAGGGCTCAGACTCGAACCCAAGCCTCTTTAGGACCCCCAAACACACACAAATAGCTAGCCAAATAAGCACAACATGAATTTAACAAAACTACCAACCCCTAACTTTTGGGGCGTTACAAAACTAATTAAAAACATAAGCAAGCCTATACATGCCATAAGATTGAGTTCAAACTTTAACAAAATACCAAAAGAAGTCGTTAAAGTGATAGACTTTGCTGACGATCCCCGAGATCATAACGTGACTCCAAAATCTATAAAACAGAGGTAAACAAAAACACACACACAATAAGCTATTTAAGCTTAGTAAGTCTTAAGCAAAACATATATAACAACAATTACATATTAACAATTTGTTAACAAAGCCAAATTTGCATAATATCAAATACAAGTTATCATTTACTACTAGATCACATTTTAACCTCACATACATATATCATATGGCCGAATATAATCAATCATATGCATATATAAATTTTCACTTTTATTATTACAAACACATCAATAGGCCGAATCACTTATATGTTCAAATATGTTAACACATAATTTATATTCACATAACCTTTTATCATTTCAATTAACCAACTTACATTGTTTTCATATAAACAAATAACAAACACATACCTGAACCTGTAATTCAATTTCACATTCGGTCCTTACTTCACATTGCCCATTGAACCGTTCAGAATTTAAAAGGATACGCGGATAGTCGGAAGGCTCGCACAATGCCAACGTCCCAGACGTGGTCTTACATGTAATCACATATCGATGCCACTGTCCCAGACAGGGTCTTACACGAATCAAATACGATGCCAATGTCCCAGACATGGTCTTACACGTAAACACAAATCGATGCCAACGTCCAAGACGTGGTCTTACACGAAAACACTTATCGGAATCCTATGTCATGAAATATGTATCCTATCTATTCCTAGGGTTCGTACGAGACTTTCGGAAATTGAATCTCGATCGAAACGAGCTCGAAACATAGTTCCTTATCTCAAATTACATTCGGCCAAAACACATATATAATCAAATAATTCATTTCATCACATAAGATTTATATATATTCTCAAGTTTAACAACATTTAAATGCTTATAGACTTACCTCGGATGTTGTCGGACGGTATAATCGACTATTAGATTACTTTCGATTTCCTCCGATCTAATTCTGTTTTCTTCCGTTCTTGACCTAAATAAATTAAAATTTAACTAATTTAAACACACATTCATTCAATTTAATCCAAAAACGCATAAATGGGCAAATTACCATTTTGCCCCTGACATTTTAAACTTTTTACAATTTAGTCCCTATTGCATAAAACACAAAATACACAAAATTTGCATATACCCTAGCTAGGCCGAATCTTCCTATAGTCCATCTAAGTCCACACATTTCATTTATTTCACATTTTAGTCCCTCAAAATATTATTTTTACAATTTAGCCCTAACTACTCAAATTCACCAAAAATTCCAAGATAAAACATGTTAATCTTTCACATATCTTTAATAATTCATCATCAAATAAAAAAAATCACAAGCTATCATCAATGGCAAAACAAAAAATTATCATCAATATCAAAAATTAAAGCATGGGTTTTGTAGTACTCGAAGCAACGATCTCAAAAATATAAAAATTATCAAAAACTGAAACTGAAACATACCTTAATCAAGCTCCCAAGTGTGCCGAAACTTAAAGCCTTCAATGTTTTCTTCTTTTCTTTGAGTTTCGGTCAAAAATGATGAACATGCATGTGATTTTATTTTATGTTTTTATTATATTAACATATTATGCCTTTTTACATTTTTAACCTTTATTAACTAATATAAAATCTATATATTATATGTCTAATGCCGTCCATTCAATAATCCAATGGCATAATTGCAACATAAAACCTCCATATTAAAAGAACAACCACTATTCGGCCCTTCTAAAAATAACCACTAATTTTTCATTTTACGCGATTTAATCCTTTTATTTAATCGGACACTCAAACGACGAAATTAAAGCACGAAAATTTCACACAATTAAATTCACACATAATAATCACAGAATATAATTTTAAAATATTTTTCGGACTCGGATTTGTGGTCCCGAAACCACTGTTTCAATTAGGGTCAAAATCGGACTGTTACGCACATAACAAAACACAGTTCACAATAGTCATCACATGTGTCTCATATCACAATATCACATCATAATAATTAATCCACAATTATTCACATAATCACATAATTTTCCAAAATAAAACAAGGGAAATAGAAAGCTTACGCTGGGAACTTAGGATAGGGGTTTAGGTTATTCCTAAGCTCCTAATTAACACTATAAATCGTGTCTACTAACAGTGATTCCAAACACTCATCGTTCACGCTTTCGCCTAATTGTCAAAAGCTTAAACTAGCTTTTCCTAGCCTTTCGCCTTGCTCGTAGAAGGCCCCAATGGTTTCTATGCTTCATACATAACAACCACACAATATACACAATCAATCAGCAGCTAGAAACTCATATAAACCAACCAAAAATGCAAGCCTAAGCTATATTTTTCATGAAACTGAAATTTCGACTAGCAAACTTGAAACTCAAATATCTTAATCTTTACTCATTCCTATTACCTAAAATTGATTCCAATCATCTAATTCTATATCTAAGAACAATTCTCAACCTTCAAACTACTCAAAACTATGCAGATTAATGGATCCAAATTTTGACATATAATGACAATTTTCACAAAAACTCAATAAAACGTTGGAATTCTTTAACAAAACTTTAAGGAATGTTTAGAAACCTTCTAATCATGTGAAAAATAATTAAAAATCACGTTTTTACTCAAAATCCTGAAATCTACCATTAACGACCCAATTTTTGGCTTTATTCAAAACAGTGATTTAATGGTTAAAAATTCAGTTTAAAGGGTAAAATAACATAAAAAAACTAATAAGGAATTGAACTGTTACCTTCGATGGAAAAAAATAGAGGTTTAGTCGAAATTCGAGAAAACCCATAACTTGAGAGATGACAAAAATCATGGTGTTTTGGGTGTTTTTCTTAAAGTTCTATGGAGATTTATGACTTGGGTGATTATAGAAATTAAAAGAATGAAGTTTGTAAAATAAAATTAAGAGGGAGAAGCTTGGGGAGAACAAGGGACTTCAACAAAAATCTGGAGAAGAAACTAATGTTGGTTTTATAAAGATGGAGGGGAAAAATAGGGCATTTTTAAAACTTTGGTAAAATTGCTTTTTAATTACTCTTAAATTGAACCTTTTTACAAAACAATCCTTATTTTAACATTGAAAGTCTTTTCAACATTATTTTCAAAAATTGATTTAATTTTTCAAAAGCTATGATCGAAAATAATTTTGGGTTACCACAATTCAAAATTTTCAGAAGTTACTCCGAGCCAAAATTCCTAATTTACCTTTAAAACTTCTAAGCCCAATTTTGGATTTTGACAGCTCTCAATGGGTAGACCTAAATAGATGATAAGCCGTAATAGTAACATATTTTATCTCCACATTTAGCATGCTTTTGGATGATTTATCCCTTGAATTATGGAATTTGGTGCTCTTAATCCTTTAATTTCATGTTTTATATTAGGAGAGCATAGGAGAATGAAAAGAACGAAAAACGGGCTTAAAACGGGCCAAATGGGCCAAAGTAGGAAATCAACACGGCCTGGGGTTTCACTACACGGCCGTGCCTCTTTAGCAGACCCAACCACGACCTACAACTCGATTTACACGGGCGTGCCACACGGGCATGTCCCTGCGTGACAAAGAGGAATTTCACTCGGATTAGGATACTTAGAGGCGAAGAAACACATTCCGAAGCCTATATAAACACCCTAAGTACAACCTAAAAGGGGGCTTTTTCCAGGGGGCGTCCAGCTAGGCCAAGGAGCCGAGCCAGAGAGGTCAGAATCGTGGGATTTACTCGAAGAAAGCCAGTTGATTCATCTCAAGAAGCCGGAATCATACTCAAGACGGCGGATCTCTCCTTCAATTCCTTCAGGGGGTTTTAGGGTTTTCTTATGTTTTGTTTTATCTTTTCTCCGAGATGTATTCTTTTTATAATTATGAACTAAACCCTCGGATACACGAGGGGATGAAACCTAAGACGGATCTTGTTATTGTTTTCGAACTATATGATAAATACTTGATTTGTTCTTAATTATGTGTTCTTAATTCTTGTTTTGATATTTCAGGGTATTGATTCAAGTATTGATGTGCTTAGGTAGTGGAGCAAAAGTCCCTGTCTAAGAGTAGATCTAGCATAGTTAAGCGGAGTTGATCGCAACCCTAGACATAGGATGACAAAAATCTGCCGGATTAGGGTCAAACCTAATATGGGAGTCCATAGATTGAGTTAATGCAATTCTAGGGGTTTTAATTAGAAAGAGATTTCAATTAATCAACCTAGGGTTAGACGTTAGTAGCCTCGATGGAGGTATTAATATACATTAGGGAATCCTACGGATCAAGTCAAGTGAATAAATCGTCTGGTTCAGAATTAGATAACAAGTGAAGTCTAGGTGGATTCTTTCTTGGGTATTGTCTTAATCAATTGGTTTTTCCCACAAGTATTTCCCCAATTCATTCTCTTTGTCTTAGCGTCTTTAGCTTAGTAGTTAGTTACTTTTAGATTAAACAATAATTCACTTCAATTCTTAGGCTAAATAATAGAAAGAAAGTTAGTATTAGTACTTTTGGTTCCTTTGGGTTCGACATTCCGGTCTTGCCACTAAACTATACTACAGTTCGATAGGTGCGCTTGCCTCAATCGTTGTCACAGTTAGTTTTTAGGCTAGATCATTCATTATATAAATTTTTAAGACTCTGACATAACGATCAAGTTTTTGGCGCCGTTGCCGGGGAACCAAAATATTAAGAACGCTCAATTTTTATTACTTTAGCCATTTTATTTATTTACAATTTATTTTATTTTTATTTTAACTTTGCTAATTTTTCTCTTTCTTTTTTCCTTGCAGGTACCTCTAGTTTATGACTAGAAGGAACCCGACAGGACCCTTATTTTACAAAAAGTGATATTGAAGGTACCGTCTGCAGAAATCGTAAAGAAATAAGGCGAAGCTTAAATTACATAGAAGAAGAGCAATAGGACAATACTAATAACACGAAAGAGATGGCTAATCACCAGAATAATCCACTCCCTCCTGTGGTTGCCGAAAATCCTCCTCCTCTAACTATGTATGATTATGCTAAACCTAATTTAACAGGAACTGAGTCAAGTATCGTTAGACCTGCTATTGCTGCAAATAATTTTGAACTGAAACCTAACACAATTCAAATGATACAACATTTTGTTGAGTTTGATGGTTTGCAGGATGAAGATCCAAACAATCACTTGGCGAATTTCCTAGAATTTTGCGATACTTTCAAAATAAATGGTGTTTCTGACGATGCCATCCGTCTTCGGTTTTTTCCTTTTTCTTTGAGGAATAAAGCAAAACAATGGTTGAATTCTCTTCCACGAGGATCAATCACTACATGGGAGCAAATGACCGAAAAATTTTTATTAAAATATTTTCCGTCGGCTAAAACGGCTAAGTTAAGGAATGATATCTCTTCTTTTGTGCAGATGGATTTAGAGACACTTTATGATGCATGGGAGAGATACAATGATCTATTGAGAAGGTGCCCACACCATGGATTACCCTTGTGGCTACAAGTCCAAACCTTTTATAATGGTGTAAAACCTTCAACCAGGCAATTGATCGATTCAGCCGCCGGCGGAATGCTGAACAACAAAACTCCTAAAGCGGCCTAAGAGTTTATAGAAGAGATGTCACTGAATAACTATCAGTGGCAAGTCACAAGGACAAGGCCAACAAAAACAGCTAGAGTTTTCAACCTCGACGCAGTAACCATGCTATCCAATCAGGTAGAACTCTTAAATAAAAAGATTGATGGTTTGTATAGTTCTTCGCAGGTACATCCAGTGATGCAGTACGATACAAATGAAGGGGGGTGAACAACACAGAATATCTATCCTACAACCCTAGCATAGAGAATGAACAAGTCAACTATATGGGTAAATATTCTAGACCTCAAAATAATCCCTATAGTAACACTTATAATGTAGGTTGGTGGAACCATTCCAATTTCTCGTGGGATGGCCAAGGAAATCGGAGACAACAACCCCTCCCAGGCTTTCAACAACCACCTTACCAGTAGGAAAAGAAGCCGAACCTTGAGGAGATGCTAACAAAATTTATCGCAGTGTCAGAAACCCATTTTCAAAACAACGAGACAATGCTTAAAAATTAGCAGGCATTAATTCAAGGGATCGAGAACCAAATAGGTCAGCTTGCTAAGCTGATCTCAGAAAGACCACAAGGTATCTTGCCTAGCAACACCGAAACTAACCTTAAGAGAGCAATCGCAAGCAATAAGCGCTCACGATAGTGAAGGGTTAGATGAACCAAAATTGAAGCAAGAGAATGTGGTAGAGGAAGGTAAGGTTGAGGTAAGCCATGATAAACCAAAACCGGTAATTACAGAGTACCAACCTCGTGTGCCATACCCCAATGCGATAAAGAAAGACCACACAGAGGAACAATTCGGTAAATTTCTTAAACTTCCAAAGAAATTACATATTAACTTGCCGTTTCTTGAAGCTCTTTTGCAGATGCCAGATTCAAGAAAATTTTCAAAAGAGTTTTTGACAAACAAACGGAAGTTAGATGATACGTTGCATGTGGAGTTTAACACAGTGTGCCCAGTAATTCTACGAAATAAACTACAACGTGAGCTCACATTTCGTGTAAGTGACGAAACGATCACTCTTCAAGTTCTTGACACGGCTAGGACATCGAGTATTAAAGGTGGAACCAATCACTTCAAAGTTGGGGACCAGGTAATGTCAGATACAACCGACCCTCGAATAGTCACTTCAGAACTTAATACAAACGGTGCGACTCCTTTTACGGTACTTAAGGTCTTTCCATATAGAACGGTCGAGGTAACACATTTTAATTTTGGCACTTTTGAGGTAAATATTACCCGACTCAAACCATTTGTTGATAGAATTGATAGTAAGAAAAAGGAGTTTCGAATCCGTAAACCACCATGGCCATACGAATAATAGGTAAGTCTAGCTCAAGACTTTAAACGAGTGTTTCTCGAGAGGCACCCTGAGCACTAACCCCACTAACATCCATATTTTCGAATTTTAGCATCTAACTAAAAACTAACCAAATTTTTAGGCGTAGGTTTCCATGCCACACGGCCTTGCACACGGGCGTGGTTTTGGCCGTGTGGACACCACGAGTATGCATATCGACGTGGCGGATATCGTGCAGAAACAGGACGAAAATTTTCCCCAAGACACGGGCCCCGACTAAATGCCACGAACGTGCAACGCGGTCGTGGTCGAAACTGCCTAAAGAACACAGGCTGAGATAAATCCACACGGCCGTGCGAGGCGGCCGTGGTCGATATTATCAGCTTTTTCACATATCACCGTCAACCCCACCTCGCGACCCAACCGATGACGAGGACCTTTGAGTCTTTTTATTTTCTTTATTTTTCATTTTTAAAATTTATTTTTCATTTTTATTTTTAGTCTATTTTCATTCTTAATTAAAACTTTTTGCCTTTCTTGTTTAAAACTTTTATTAGTACAGTTTAATTCTTTTATCACTGGCTGCCTAAATCTCGAGTATCTCTAACAACATCTATTAAATAGTACTCCCTGAACATTTAACTGATGACTTTGCAGTTTAAATTGGTTCAATTTGCCACTCCAACAACGAACACATCACCGGAGTATTCACCACCACATTCACCTATACCTAAGTCATCATCATTAATCATCCTCCAAGGATTCCATCCAAAATTCAAGAAGTTTCACTTCTCTCCCTCTCTTTTGATTTTCTTACTAAATGATTATTATCTATCTTTGTACATTGAGGGCAATGTACATCTTAAATGTGGGGGGTGAATCTTAAAAGTGCCAATCTTAAAAGTGCCTAACTTTTTGCATTATTCTCGAATCCTTGAATTATGTCTTGTTCTTAAGTAATTTCCTCATATTATGATTAGAATGAAATTTCCTTTGATTTATGATTTTCATTGATATGTTTTGGATTAAGTCATTGATAATTGAGCAGTGATGATTTAAACTTTAGGAGACTAGAGAATCAAGCAGGATAAGTCTATTTTTCAGAAGTAAAAATTTTGTTAGGTTGTCTACCCGAATCTAATTATTACTTTGAAGTTTTAAATTTACAAGGTTGTTATAAAAAAGACCATAATTTTTGTGAGATTTTGAGCCTTTTAGAGCATATTCTTTTTCTTGCTCACTTTATTGATTATGAGTGTGTCAACATTGATTTGTTATTCTAGAACTTGCTTCGATTATACATGTCGAGACCACACCTTTGATTTGATATACTAAGATGATAAAGGCACCTAGGTTTTAACCCGCTTACTCCCAAAAAGCCTACCTCCATAATTAACCCTTAGTGAACCCATTTGATCTTAACAACCCTTTTATCGACTCACCCACTAATATTAACTCAAAACCCATCTTGTATTTGTTATCACCATTTCTCTTGACTACCCCTATATCGAGATTTGATTTGATCGGTTACTTAACTATTTTCTTTATATCAGTTGTTAAATTCTAGCTTATTATTATTGTATGTGACTTGATTTGTTCTTAAAAAAAATGAAGTATATTCATTATTAGCTCTATGTTATTTGAGTTCAAACTGTTAATTTCATTATCTTTAGAAGAAGCTCATGTTATTAGTATTAAGTTTCCGTGATGTAATTATTTAGTATTAGTACGACTTTTTAGTCAGGTAATTTGTCAATTCAGTCTCGATACTAACCCTCTAATTCAGCCTTTATCCACACCTTTAATCCAAGCCCCGTTACAACCCATAAAAGACCTTTTGATTTGAGTATCATATCATTTTACAGTGGTGGAGATTTGATTTTCATGCAAGCCTATGGGATTAACTTTTCATGTTCGACTTCTGAGTGCTTATTTTTGAACCTTAAACACTTTGAGTGATTTGAGTGAATCTTTAGTAAGGATGTCAATTTTTGTCGATTTTGAATCAAAGGTAATTATTTAGGTAAGGGGAAACACCTATTTTTCATACTATAAAAACTATGACTTTGATTGTTTGAATCTTTAGGAACCTTCCGGTTAAATTATCAATGTATGAATTACCTATGAATTATGATGAAACACTATTGATGAAGGTTATGAATTGAGGAATTTCGTTTTAATTGCAAGTTGAGAACTTTGCTTGAGGACAAGCAAAAGCTTAAGTGTGGGGGTATTTGATAAACCGTAATATTAACATATTTTATATCCGCATTTAGCATGCTTTTGGATGATTTATCCCTTGAATTATGGAATTTGGTGCTCTTAATCCTTTAATTTCATGTTTTATATTCAGAAGAGCATAGAAGAATGGAAAGAATGGAAAACGGGCTTAAAACGGGCCAAAGTAAGAAATCAACACGGCCTGGGGTTTCACCACACGGTCGTGCCTCTTTAGCAGACCCAACCACAGCCTACAACTCAATTTACACGGGCGTGTCAAACGGGCGTGTCCCTGCCGTGACAAAGAGAAATTTCACTCAGATTAGGATACTTAGTGGCGAAGAAACACATTCTGAAGCCTATATAAACACCCTAAGCACAACCTAAAAGGGGGCTTTTGCCAGGGGGCGTCCAGCTAGGCCAAGGAGCCGAGCCAGAGAGGTCAGAATCGTGGGATTTACTCGAAGAAAGCCAGTTGATTCATCTCAAGAAGCTGGAATCATACTCAAGACGGCGGATCTCTCATTCAATTCCTTTAGGGGGTTTTAGGGTTTTCTTATGTTTTGTTTTATCTTTTCTTCTGAGATGTACTCTTTTATAATTATGAACTAAACCCTCGGACACGAGGGGATGAAACCTAAGACGGATCTTGTTATTGTTTTCTGAACTATATGATAAATACTTGATTTGTTCTTAATTATGTGCTCTTAATTCTTGTTTTGATATTTCAGGGTATTGATTCAAGTATTGATGTGCTTAGGTAGTGGAGCAAAAGTCCATGTCTAAGAGTAGATCTAGCATAGTTAAGCGGAGTTGATCGCAACCCTAGACATAGGATGACGAAAATCTGCCGGATTAGGGTCAAACCTAATATGGGAGTCCATAGATCGAGTTAATGCAATTCTAGGGGTTTTAATTAGAAAGAGATTTCAATTAATCAACCTAGGGTTAGACGTTAGTAGCCTCGACGGAGGTATTAATATACATTAGGGTTGACATCCTCATCTAAATAATTACCTCTAATTCAAAATAAACAAGGGTTGACATCCTCACTAAGGATTCACTCAAATCACTCGAAGTGTTTAAGGTTCAGGAAAAAGCACTAATAAGTCAAACATGAAATGTTAATCCCATAGGCTTGCATGAAAATCAAATCTCCACCACTATAATATGAGATGATACACAAATCAAAAGGTCTTTAAAAAGGGTTGTAATGGGGCTTGGGTTAAAGGTGTGGATAAAGGTTGAATTAGAGGGTTAGAATCGAGATTGAATTGACAAATTACCTAACTAGAAAGTTGGACTAATAATGAATAATTACATCAATTGAAAACCTAATACTAATAACATGAGCTTCTTCTCAAATTTTGAAATTAACTGCTTAAGCTCCAATAACAAAGAAGTAATAATGAATAGATTCCTAATAAATAATAATTTTTTTAAGAACAAACATTTAAGTACAATAATATAGAATTTGATAACTGAAATAATGGAAATAGTTAAGTAATCGATCAAATCAAATCTCGATATAAGGGTAGTCAAGAGAAATGGCGATAACAAATACAAAGTGGGTTTTGGGTTAATATTAATGGGTGAGTAAAAAAAAAGGGTTGTTAGGATTCAAAGGGGTTCACTAAGGGTTAATTAAATTGGTAGGCTTTTTAGTGGAATAACTGGGTTAAAACCTAGGTGCCTTTATCATCTTAGTACATCAAATCAAAGGTGTGGTCTCGAAATGTATAATCGAAGCAAGTTCTAGAATAACAAATCAATGTTGACACACTCATAATCAATAAAGTGAGCAAGAAAAAAAAGAATATGCTCTGAAAGGCTCAAAATCTCACAGAAATTATGGGTTTTTGATGTCAACCTCGTAGATTTCAACTTCAAGGTAATCATTAGATTCAGGTAGACAACCTATCAATTTTTTAATTCTGAAAATAGACTAATCATGCTTGATTCTCTAGTCTCCTAAAGTTTAAATCATCACTGCACAATTATCAATGACTTAATCCAAAACATATTAATGAAAATCATAAATCAAAAGAAATTTCATTCTAACAGTTAATATGAGAACATTTACTTAAGAACAAGATATAATTCAGGGTTTTGAGAATAATGCAAAAAGTTAGGCACTTTTAAGATTCACCCCCACACTTAAGATGTACATTGCCTTCAATGTGCAAAGATAGATATAGATACAGAAAATCAAAAAAATAAGGAGAGAAGTGAAACTTCCTGAATTTTGGATGGGTTCCTTGAGTTGGAAGTGTGGAAACTTGATTCAGAGGTGAAAGATAAGTTGGAGAAGGCGTCTGTGGTGGTGGTATTGTGGTTGCCCACAATTGCTGCGCTAGATGAAGAAATTGGGTAGCTCGTGAAGAAAAAGCCAGGAAATAATAAGAAAAATTCAAAATAAGCTAATTATGTATTTAAAGACAAGAAAGATAAAGAGAAGGAAAATAAAGGAGAAGAGAAAAGACATAGGTAAAATAAATGGACTGAAATGTCCTTGGCTTTGTGAGTAAATGAAGCGGCCGACATGAAATTATGTGGCTCAGCCTCGCACGGGGAGACTGTGCTAGGGTCCTTCCGCTTCTTTGGCATGGGGATGGTGGTGAGGATGGTGAAAGAAAAGGAATGAGGGGAAGGGGAAGGGGAAAATGAAGGGAGAGGATAGTGAGAAGGGAAAGGGGTTGGTGGCTGGAAGTTGGTGGAAGAAGGATTTGGGGAGAAGGTGAGAAGAAAAAAGGCGGGGTCTTAAATAAGAAACAAGGACCTGGTGCTGCCTACGCCTGTATGCTATGGGCGTGTTCGGTCACACGGCCGTATCGCATGGCCGTGTGGTGGCTCATTCGTTTCTCCCACACCTGTGTAGAGGTCTCCACACCCATGTTTCTTTCTTAGTGTCAGCCACGGCCTCAAAGCACGGGCGTGTCTCATACCCGTGTGACTTCTTCAGTGTCGGCCACGGCCATATCGCACGGCTGTGGTAATTTATAGCCGTCTGTGATCTGGTGATTTTTCGTCCTTGGCTCGTACGACCTCTGCCATGCCAGTGTGTAAATCCGTGATGCCCACACGGCCATGGCCATGCCCGTGTGCAAGGTCGTGTGGCACGAAAACCCATGCTTTATTTACTTTGGTTAGTCTTTAGTTAGGCACTAAAAATCAAAGATATGAAAATAAAGGGGGTTAGTGCTCGGGTTGCCTCCCGAGAAGCGTTTGTTTAAAGTCTTAAGCTAGACTCACCTTTCATTCGTATAATCAGGGTGGTTTGAAGAGTTGAACATCCTCTCTCATGCTATCAGTTCTACTATCATGATAAAGTTTGAGTCGAGTAGCGTTTGCCTTAAAAGTGCCGAATTCAGAGTGAGTTACTTCGACCGTTCCATATGGGAAGACATTGCGTACCTCAAAAGGGATTTCTTCATTTGTTTTAAGGTCTGAGAAGGCGATTCGAGGGTCTCCCTTATTCAACAATCCTGATCTCCTTTCTTGAAGTGATTTGCCGTTCCTATAAGCTCGTCTGAGGGTTCCCTTGGTTTTGCTTCGTGTGATTTTGATTTCTCCTTGAAATGTGTCTTCCACTCGTCTAGTTCATAAATATAAGCCTTCGATCCTCATGAATTACTTCTTTGTTGTCATGATGTCTAGGATCTGGCTCAGTTGTGTGGTTCTGTGGTGCTTCTTGATAAGAAGGTTTAACTGAATGGTCATTAATAAAATTAATTTTCTCACCTTGATTACTTGATGTCCCAGCCGAGTCAAGAGCCTAAAGACTGATTGATTCGTTACCTACACGGAGTATGAGTTCACTTGTAACAACATCAATTTTAGTTCTAGCAGTTGCTAAAAAGGGTCTTCCTAAAATTAAAGGGATCGTGTTGTCCTCATCCATGTCTAAAACGACAAAGTCTCACTGGGAATACGAATTTATCAATTTTCACGAGTACATCTTCAATTATACCCTAGGAATTCTAATAGTTTTATCGCTAATTGAATGCTCATCCTAGTTTGTTTGGGTTTCCCTAGACCTAGTTGTTTAAACATTTTATAAGGCATAACATTTATACTTGCCCCTAAATTAGCTGAAGATTATCAATGGATAAACTACCAATTAAGCATGGAATTGTAAAACTCCTGGATCTTTTAATTTTCGTATGAGTCTATTTTGCAACATTCTTTGAGCACTGCTGCGTTTAGTTCCACATGCAACTCTTCGTCTAACATTTCGTTTGTTTGTCAAAAGCTCTTTTAAAAATTTCCTTGAATCTGGCATCTGCGAAAGAGCTTCGAGAAATGGTAAGTTAATATGTAATTTCTTTAAAATTTTTAAAAAATTACCGAATTGTTCGTCTGTGTTGTCTTTCTTCATCGTATCGGGGTATGGTATACGAGGTTGGTACTCTTTAATTACCGGTTTTAGTTTGTCATGGTTCACCTCAACCTTACCTTCCTCTACCACATTCTCTTGCCTTAAATTTGGCTCATCTAACCCTACACTATCATGAGTTGTTATGGCTTGAATTTGCTCCTTTGGGTTAGTCTCGGTGTTGCTTGGTAGGCTTCATTGCGGTCGTCGGAGATCGACAGCAAGTTGCCCTAGCGGTTCTCGATCCCTTGAATCGATGCTTGTTGATTTTTAAGTGTTGTTTGGTGTTTTGGAAACGTGTTTACGACACCGCTATGAATTTTGTCAGCATCTCCTCAAGGTTTGGCTTCTTTTCCCGTGGGTAGAAATTTGTTGTTGGAAGTTTTGAGGGGTTGTTGTCTCTCGATTTCCTTGACCACCCCATGAAAAATTGGGGTGGTTCCTCCAACATGGATTATAAGTATTACTATAAGGGTTATTTTGAGATCTGAAATTGTTACCCATATAGTTCATCATTCGTTTTCCATGCCATGTCCAGTAGGGTGGGTACTCAGGATTCGCCACACCTCCACTTGTTTTTTGCATTCAGACACGGATGTACTGCGAAGAACACAAACCATCGATCTTTTGTTTAACATCTCTACGATTTGATAGCATGGTTACTGTGTGTCGAGGTTGAAAACTCCAGCTACTTTTGTTGGCCTTGTCCTTGTAACTTGCCGTGATAGTTATTTAGTGACATCTCCTCTATTAACTCGTAGGGGCTTCGGAGTTTTGTTGTTCGTGGTTCACGGTGGGCTGAATCGATCAATTGCCTCGTTAAGGGGTTCACACCGTTGTAGAAGGTTTGAACACGAAGCCACAAAGGCGACCCATGGTGAGGCACCTTCTCAACAAATCCTTGTATCTCTCCCACGCATCATATAATGTTTCTAGATCCATCGCAAAAAGAAGAGATATCATTCCTCAACTTGGCCATTTTGGCGGTGGAAAATATTTTAACAAGAATTTTTGGTCATTTGATCCCATGTAGTGATTGACGACTCGTGGAAGAGACTTCAACCAACGCTTGGCTTTATTCATCAAAGAAAAGGGAAACAACCGAAGACGGATGACATCATCAGAAACGCCATTTATTTTGAAAGTATCGCAAAATTCTAGGAAATTCGCCAAGTGATTATTTGGATCTTCATCCTACAAACCATCAAACTGAACAAATTGCTGTATCATCTGAATTGTGTTAGGTTTCAGTTCAAAATTATTTGCAGCTGATAAACCGAAATAGTAACATATTTTAATCCCACATTTAGCATACTTTTGGATGATTTATCCCTTGATTTATGTAAAAAGGTGCTCTTAATCCTTTCTTTTCATGTCTTATACTCAGGAAAGCACCCAAGAATAAAAAGAACGAGAAACGGGCTCAAAACTGACAAAAATGGGCCAAAGGAGAAATCGACACGGCCTGGACTAAAGCCCACACGGCCGTGGCTCCTCAAATATACTAGAACACGGCCTGATGTCGATCTACACGGTCGTGCCTCATTAATAGAGTCCAACACGGCCTGGCCACGATTCACCCGGGCGTGTGCCATGGCCGTGCCCCTACCGTGGAGGAGAGTAATTTCACTCGGAAAAGGATACTTTGGGGCAAAGAAACCTATTTCAAAAGGCTATATAAAGACCCTAAGTATAACCTAGAATAGGGCGGTTAGCTAGGCCAAGGAGCCGAGCCGAAGAGGTCAGATTTGTGGGAAACTCTCAAGGGATAGCCAGTTGATCCATCTCCAGAAGCCAGAATTCTACTCAAGACGGAGGATCTCCTCTTCAATTCCTTCAGGGAGTTTTAGGGATTTCTTATGTTTTGTTTTAACTTTTCTTCTGAGATGTTTTTCTTTATTATTATGAACTAAACCCTTCAGATACCTGAAGGGGGATGAAACCTAGATGAATCTTGTTATTGTTTTCTGAACTATATGATAAATATTTGACTTGTTCTTAATTATGTGTTCTTAATTCTTGTGTTAATATTTCGTGGATATTGATTCAAGTATGATGTGCTTAGGTGGTGGAGCAAAAGTCCCTGCCTATTCATAGATCTAGCATAATTACAGCGGAGTTGTTCGCGCGCCTAGAGATAGGGTGACGAAATTTTGCCGGATTAGGGTAAAACCTAATATGGGAATCCATAGATCGAGTTAATGCGATTCTAGGGGTTTTAATTAGAAAGAGATTTCAATTAATCAACCTAGGGTTAGACGTTATTCGCCTCGAGAGAGGGTTTAATATAAATTAGGGAGTCCTACGGATCAAGTCAAGTGAATAAATAAATGCAGTTCAGATGTTAGATAACAAGTGAAGTCTAGGTGGATTCTTCCTAAGGGTTTCGTCTTAATCAACCTGAGTTTTTCCCAAGTATTTCCCCAATTCATTCTTTTTGTCTTTGCGTCTTTAGCTTAGTAATTAGTTAATTTAGATTAATAAACAACTTCACTTATTTTAGGCTAAATAATAGAATGAAAGTTAGTATTAGTACTTTTAGTTCCTTTGGGTTCGATAACTGGTCTTGCCTAAGCTATACTCTTTGCTCGATAGGTGCACTTGCCTCAATCGTTGTTATAGTTAATTTCAGGATCGATCATTATAAATTTAAAACTCGAAATACAACGATCAAGTTTTTAAGCGCCATTGTGAGGGAACTAAAATATTAAGAAAGCTCTATTTTTATTACTTTAGCAATTATTTTTACTTTTTTTCATAATTTACTTTTATTTTTAAGTTTAAATTTTAACTTTGCTAAATTTTCTTTCTTTCTTTTTTCCTAGCAGTACCTCTAGTTTATGACTAGAAGGAACCCGAGAGGACCACTAGTATACGACAGTGATATTGAAGCTACCGCTCGTAGAAATCGCAGAAAAATTAGCCGTGCCCTAAATTACACAGAAGAAGAGCGAGAAGACAGATCCAATCCTCGAAGGGATGGACGAAAATAATCCACCACCACAAGATGTGGCGAGAAAATAATGCTCCACGTACTATGTATGATTATGCTAAACCTCATTTAACAGAGCCGAATCTAGTATTGTTAGGCCTGCTATAGCTGCTAATAATTTTGAATTAAAGCCTAACACTATACAAATGATTCAAAAATTTGTTCAATTTGATGGTTTGCGGGACGTAAGATCCAAACACTCATATAGCTAATTTTTAGAGTTCGTGATACCTTCAAAATAAATGGCGTTTTCGATGATGCCATAAGGCTTCTGTTATTTCCCTTTTCATTAAGGAATAAAGCCAAAGCAGTGGTTAAACTTCGTTACCACGAGGGTCAATCACCACATGGGATCAAATGACCGAAAATTTTTTATTAAAATATTTCCCACCGGCCAAAACGGCCAAATTACGGAATGATATCTCTTCTTTTGTGCAGATGGATTTAGAGACATTATATGACGCATGGGAGAGATATAAAATGACCCAAGTATTTCCCCAATTCATTCTTTTTGTCTTTGCGTCTTTAGCTTAGTAATTAGTTAATTTAGATTAATAAACAACTTCACTTATTTTAGGCTAAATAATAGAAAGAAAGTTAGTATTAGTACTTTTAGTTCCTTTGGGTTCGACAATCCAGTCTTACCTAAGCTATACTACTGTTCGATAGGTGCACTTGCCTCAATCGTTGTTATAGTTAATTCCAAGATCGATCATTATAAATTTAAAACTCTGAAATACAACGATCAGCAGCAATAGCATGTCTAACAATACTTGACTCAGTTCCTATTAAATTAGGTTTAGCATAATCATACATAGTTCGAGGAGCATGATTTTCGGCCACCTCTGGAGGTAGCAGATTATTCTCAGCCATCTCTTCGGTAGTATTGGTTTCGTCTTCTTGCTCTTCTTCTATGAAATTTAAGCTTCGCCTTATTTCTCTACGATTTCTGCGAACGGTACCTTCAATATCACTGTCGTAAATTAAAGGTCCTGTCGGGTTCCTACTAGTCATAAACTAGGGGTACCTGCAATGAACAAATAAAAGAAGAAAAATTAGCAAAGTTAAAAACAAAATAAAAGTAAATCGCAAAAAATAAAAATGGCTAAAGTAATAAAAATTGAGTTTTCTTAATACCACATTTAGTATGCTTTTGGATGATTTATCCCTTGAATTATGGAATTTGGTGCTCTTAATCCTTTAATTTCATGTTTTATATTTAGGAGTGCATAGGAGAATGAAAAGAACAGAAAACGGGCTTAAAACGGGCAAAATGGGCAAAAGTAGGAAATCAACACGGCCTGGGGTTTCACCACACGACCGTGCCTCTTTAGCAGACCCAACCACAGCCTACAACTCAATTTATACGGGCGTGCCACACGGGCGTGTCCCTGCCGTGACAAAGAGGAATTTCACTCGGATTAGGATACTTAGAGGCGAAGAAACACATTCCGAAGCCTATATAAACACCCTAAGTACAACCTAAAAGGGGGCTTTTGCCAGGGGGCGTCCAGCTAGGCCAAGGAGTCGAGCCAGAGAGGTCAGAATCGTGGGATTTACTCGAAGAAGACCAGTTGATTCATCTCAAGAAGCCGGAATCATACTCAAGACGGCGGATCTCTCCTTCAATTCCTTCAGGGGGTTTTAGGGTTTTCTTATGTTTTGTTTTATCTTTTCTTCTGAGATGTATTCTTTTATAATTATGAACTAAACCCTCAGATACCTGAGGGGGATGAAACCTAAGACGGATCTTATTATTGTTTTCTGAACTATATGATAAATACTTGATTTGTTCTTAATTATGTGTTCTTAATTCATGTTTTGATATTTCAGGGTATTGATTCAAGTATTGATGTGCTTAGGTAGTGGAGCAAAAGTCCCTGTCTAAGAGTAGATCTAGCATAGTTAAGCGGAGTTGATCGCAACCCTAGACATAGGATGACAAAAATCTGCCGGATTAGGGTCAAACCTAATTTGGGAGTCCATAGATCGAGTTAATGCAATTCTAGGGGTTTTAATTAGAAAGAGATTTCAATTAATCAACCTAGGGTTAGACGTTAGTAGCCTCGACGGAGGTATTAATATACATTAGGGATTCCTATGAATCAAGTCAAGTGAATAAATCGTCTGGTTCAGAGTTAGATAACAAGTGAAGTCTAGGTGGATTCTTCCTTGGGTATTGTCTTAATCAATTGGTTTTTCCCACAAGTATTTCCCCAATTCATTCTCTTTGTCTTAGAGTCTTTAGCTTAGTAGTTAGTTACTTTTAGATTAAACAATAATTCACTTCAATTCTTAGGCTAAATAATAGAAAGAAAGTTAGTATTAGTACTTTTGGTTCCTTTGGGTTCAACATTCCGGTCTTGCCACTAAACTATACTACTGTTCGATAGGTGCGCTTGCCTCAATCGTTGTCACAATTAGTTTCTAGGCTAGATCATTCATTATATAAATTTTTAAGACTCTGACATAACGATCAATAGAAAAACAAAACAAACACACCAAAAGAAAAATATGGAATTAAGAATAAAAGAAAATAAGAACTAACAAAAATAAAACTTATCAACTTTCTAGGTGGATCCGTATCCCCTCCATAAAAGAACTTCCAAGAGGTCCTCGAGACCTTGAATCGTTGTTCATTCTTCATGGCTAGAATAAGGATCCCCTTGGCATTTGAGTACATTGTCGCTGTCTTATTTTTGACCATCTAGACAACCACATTACGAGTCACTTTCTTCCAAGGCTAACCAACTCCAAAGCTTGTTTCGAAGTACTATAGCCTCGTCCATCACAAACTCAATGTCGCCATAAGTCGTAGATACCCGAATTTCAATTTCCATTTTGAACTAAAAATAGGTATGTTCATTAAGTTTTCCAGGAATTCACGCAACAACACAATATTTCGGTGCCTAATTATATGCCGGATATGTTTGGGCTGACACATCCAAAGCAGGAAGATGAGGAGTAGAAAAGTGAAGAAGAAGAAGGAACTGAGGAGCGGAGGAAGATGATGAGATGGATTTTGAAGAGGATGACTTAGCTTTTAGTTTTAGTTTTTTTTTTTAATTCTATTAATTTGTGGGATGATTTTTTTAATTTATTTAAATTGTTAGGAGTATGAGTAATAATAGACTAGTAATTGTTTTGTGCGGGAATGATCGTGTGTCGAGAATCGTAATATTTATATAATGAATTATCTAGCCTAGAAACTAACTATCACCACGATTGAGGCAAGCGCACCTATCGAACAGTAGTATAGCTTAGTGGCAAGACTGGAATGTCGAACCCAAAGGAACCAAAAGTACTAATAATGACTTTCTTTTTATTATTTAGCCTAAGGATTAAGGGATTTGTTGTTTATTCTAAAGTTAACTAACTACTAAGCTAAAGACGCTAAGACATAGAGAATGAATTGGGGAAAATACTTGTGGGAAAAACTAATTGATTAAGACAATACCCGAGGAAGAATCCACTTAGACTTCACTTGTTATTTAACTCTGAACCAGACGATTTATTCACTTGACTTGATTCGTAGGATTCCCTAATTTATATTAATACCTCTCTCGAGGCTACTAACGTCTAACCCTAGGTTGATTAATTGAAATCTCTTTCTAATTAAAACCCCTAGGATTGCATTAACTCGATCTATGGACTCTCATATTAGGTTTGACCCTAATCCGATAGATATTCGTCATCCTATCTCTAGGGTTGCGATCAACTCCGCTTAACTATGCTAGATCTACTCTTAAACAGGGAATATTCCTCCAATGCCTAAGCACATCAATACTTGAATCACTATCCTGAAATATCAAAATAAGAATTAAGAACACATAGTTAAGAACAAATCAAGTATTTATCATATAGTTCAGAAAACAATAACAAGAGCCGTCTTAGGTTTCATCCCCCTCAGGTATCTGAGGGGTTTAGTTCATAATCATGAAAGAATACATCTTAGAAGAAAAGATAAAACAAAACATAAGAAAACCCTAAAACCCCCTGAAGGAATTGAAGGAGAGATCCTCCGTCTTGAGTATGATTTTGGCTTCTTGAGATGAATCAACTGGCTTTCTTTGAGTAAATCCCACAATTCTGACCTCTCTGGCTTGGCTCCTTGGCCTAGCTGGACGCCCCCCTTAAGGTTAACCTTTAGGGTGTTTATATAGGCTTTTGGAATGTCTTACTTTGCCTCTAAGTACCCTATTCCGAGTGAAATTCCTCTTTGTCACGGCAGGGACATGCCCGTCCAACATGCCCGTGTAAATCAAATCCAGGCCGTGCTCGAGCCTGCTAAAGGGGCACGACCGTGTAGCTTGGGCCCAGGCCGTGTTGATTTCCTACTTTGGCCCATTTTCTCCGTTTTTGGCCCGTTTCTCGTTCTTTTCATCCTCCTATGCTCTCCTAAGTATAAAACATGAAATTAAAGGATTAAAAGCATCAAATTCCACAACTCAAAGGATAAATCATCCAAAAAGCATGCTAAATGTGGGATTAAAATATGTATAAATTACGGTTTATCAAATACCCCCACACTTAAGCATTTGCTTGTCCTCAAGCAAAATTTTCAACTCACAATTAAAATTAACTTTCCTCAGTTCATGATTCTCATTAACAATGTCTCATCATAATTCATAGATAATTCATACATGGATAATTCAACTCAAAGAGTCCTAAAGATTCAAACAATATAAGTCATATATTTTTGTAGCATGAAAGCATAGGTGTTTCCCCTCATCTAAATAATTACCTCTAGTTCAAAATCGACAAGGGTTGACATCCTCACTAAAGATTCACTCAAATCACTCGAAGTGTTTAAGGATCAGGAAAAAGCACTAATAAGTCAAACATGAAAAGTTAATCCCATAGGCTTGCATGAAAATCAAATCTCCACCACTATAATATGAGATGATACACAAATCAAAAGGTCTTTAAAAAGGGTTGTAACGGGGCTTGGGTTAAAAGTGTGGATAAAGGCTGAATTAGAGGGTTAGAATCGAGATTGAATTGAAAAATTACCTGACTAGAAAGTTGGACTAATACTGAATAATTACATCAATTGAAAACCTAATACTAATAACATGAGCTTCTTCTCAAATTATGAAATTAACTGTTTAAGCTCTAATAACAAAGAAGTAATAATGAATAGATTCCTAATAAATAATAATTTTTTTAAGAACAGATATTTAAGTACAATAATATAGAATTTGATAACTGAAATAATGGAAATAGTTAAGTAACCGATCAAATCAAATCTCGATATAAGGGTAGTCAAGAGAAATGGCGATAACAAATACAAAGTGGGTTTTGGGTTAATATTAATGGGTGAGTAAAAAAAAGGGTTGTTAGGATTCAAAGGGGTTCACTAAGGGTTAATTAAATGGGTAGGATTTTTAGTGGAATAAGTGGGTTAAAACCTAGGTGCCTTTATCATCTTAGTACATCAAATCAAAGGTGTGGTCTCGAAATGTATAATCGAAGCAAGTTCTAGAATAACAAATCAATGTTGACACACTCATAATCAATAAAGTGAGCAAGAAAAAAAAAGAATATGCTCTGAAAGGCTCAAAATCTCACAGAAATTATGGGTTTTTGATGTCAACCTCGTAGATTTCAACTTCAAGGTAATCATTAGATTCAGGTAGACAACTTATCAATTTTTTAATTCTGAAAATAGACTAATCATGCTTGATTCTCTAGTCCCCTAAAGTTTAAATCATCACTGCACAATTATCAATGACTTAATCCAAAACATATCAATGAAAATCATAAATCAAAAGAAATTTCATTCTAACAGTTAATATGAGAACATTTACTTAAGAACAAGATATAATTCAGGGTTTTGAGAATAATGCAAAAAGTTAGGCACTTTTAAGATTCACCCCCACACTTAAGATGTACATTGCCTTCAATGTGCAAAGATAGATATAGATACAAAAATCAAAAAATAAGGGGAGAAGTGAAACTTCCACGAATTTTGGATGGGTTCCTTGAGTTGGAAGTGTGGAAACTTGATTCAGAGGTGAAAGATAAGTTGGAGAAGGCGTCTGTGGTGGTGGTATTGTGGTTGCCCACAATTGCTGCGCTAGATGAAGAAATTGGGTAGCTCGTGAAGAAAAAGCCAGGAAATAATAAGAAAAATTCAAAATAAGCTAATTATGTATTTAAAGACAAGAAAGATAAAGAGAAGAAAAATAAAGGAGAAGAGAAAAGACATAGGTAAAATAAATGGACTGAAATGTCCTTGGCTTGGTGAGTAAATGAAGCGGCCGACATGAAATTATGTGGCTCAGCCTCGCACGGGGAGACTGTGCTAGGGTCCTTCCGCTTCTTCGGCATGGGGATGGTGGTGAGGATGGTGAAAGAAAAGGAATGAGGGGAAGGGGAAGGGGAAAATGAAGGGAGAGGATAGTGAGAAGGGAAAGGGGTTGGTGGCTGGAAGTTGGTGGAAGAAGGATTTGGGGAGAAGGTGAGAAGAAAAAAAGGGGGGTCTTAAATAAGAAACAAGGACCTGGTGCTGCCTACGCCTGTATGCTATGGGCGTGTTCGGTCACACGGCCGTATCGCATGGCCGTGTGGTGGCTCATTCGCTTTCCCCCACTGTGTAGAGGTCTCCACACCCATGTTTCTTTCTCAAAGTGTCGACCCACGGCCTCAAAGCACGGGCGTGTCTCATACCCGTGTGACTTCTTCAGTGTCGGCCACGGCCATATCGCACGGCCGTGGTAATTTATAGCCGTCTGTGATCTGGTGATTTTTCGTCCTTGGCTCGTACGACCTCTGCCATGCCAGTGTGTAAATCCGTGATGCCCACACGGCCATGGCCATGCCCGTGTGCAAGGTCGTGTGGCACGAAAACCCATGCTTTATTTACTTTGGTTAGTCTTTAGTTAGGCACTAAAAATCAAAGATATGAAAATAAAGGGGGTTAGTGCTCGGGTTGCCTCCCGAGAAGCGTTTGTTTAAAGTCTTAAGCTAGACTCACCTTTCATTCGTATAATCAGGGTGGTTTGAAGAGTTGAACATCCTCTCTCATGCTATCAGTTCTACTATCATGATAAAGTTTGAGTCGAGTAGCGTTTGCCTTAAAAGTGCCGAATTCAGAGTGAGTTACTTCGACCGTTCCATATGGGAAGACATTGCGTACCTCAAAAGGGATTTTTTCATTTGTTTTAAGGTCTGAGAAGGCGATTCGAGGGTCTCCCTTATTCAACAATCCTGATCTCCTTTCTTGAAGTGATTTGCCGTTCCTATAAGCTCGTCTGAGGGTTCCCTTGGTTTTGCTTCGTGTGATTTTGATTTCTCCTTGAAATGTGTCTTCCACTCGTCTAGTTCATAAATATAAGCCTTCGATCCTCATGAATTACTTCTTTGTTGTCATGATGTCTAGGATCTGGCTCAGTTGTGTGGTTCTGTGGTGCTTCCTGATAAGAAGGTTTAACTGAATGGTCATTAATAAAATTAATTTTCTCACCTTGATTACTTGATGTCCCAGCCGAGTCAAGAGCCTAAAGACTGATTGATTCGTTACCTACACGGAGTATGAGTTCACTTGTAACAACATCAATTTTAGTTCTAGCAGTTGCTAAAAAGGGTCTTCCTAAAATTAAAGGGATCGTGTTGTCCTCATCCATGTCTAAAACGACAAAGTCTACTGGGAATACGAATTTATCAATTTTCACGAGTACATCTTCAATTATACCCCTAGGAATTCTAATAGTTTTATCAGCTAATTGAATGCTCATCCTAGTTTGTTTGGGTTTCCCTAGACCTAGCTGTTTAAACATTTTATAAGGCATAACATTTATACTTGCCCCTAAATTAGCTACAGCATTATCAACAGATAAACTACCAATTAAGCATGGAATTGTAAAACTCCCTGGATCTTTTAATTTTCGTGGCAGTCTATTTTGCAACATTGCTGAGCACACTGCGTTTAGTTCCACATGCAACTCTTCGTCTAACATTTCATTTGTTTGTCAAAAGCTCTTTTAAAAATTTCCTTGAATCTGGCATCTGCGAAAGAGCTTCGAGAAATGGTAAGTTAATATGTAATTTCTTTAAAATTTTAAAAAAATTACCGAATTGTTCGTCTGTGTTGTCTTTCTTCATCGTATCGGGGTATGGTATACGAGGTTGGTACTCTTTAATTACCGGTTTTAGTTTGTCATGGTTCACCTCAACCTTACCTTCCTCTACCACATTCTCTTGCCTTAAATTTGGCTCATCTAACCCTACACTATCATGAGCTGTTATGGCTTGAATTTGCTCCTTTGGGTTAGTCTCAGTGTTGCTTGGTAGGCTTCATTGCGGTCGTTCGGAGATCAGCTTAGCAAGTTGCCCTAACTGGTTCTCGATCCCTTGAATCGATGCTTGTTGATTTTTAAGTGTTGTTTCGGTGTTTTGGAAACGTGTTTCTGACACCGCTATGAATTTTGTCAGCATCTCCTCAAGGTTCGGCTTCTTTTCCTGTGGGTAGGGCTGTTGTTGGAAGTTTTGAGGGGGTTGTTGTCTCTGATTTCCTTGACCACCCCATGAAAAATTGGGGTGGTTCCTCCAACATGGATTATAAGTATTACTATAAGGGTTATTTTGAGATCTGAAATTGTTACCCATATAGTTCATCTGTTCGTTTTCCATGCCATGTCCGTAGGGTGGGTACTCGGGATTCGCCACACCTCCACTTGTTTTCGCATTTGCAGACACGGATGTACTGCGAAGAACACAAACCATCGATCTTTTTGTTTAACATCTCTACCTGATTTGATAGCATGGTTACTGTGTCGAGGTTGAAAACTCCAGCTACTTTTGTTGGCCTTGTCCTTGTAACTTGCCGCTGATAGTTATTTAGTGACATCTCCTCTATTAACTCGTAGGCCGCTTCAGGAGTTTTGTTGTTCAGGGTTCCGCCGGTGGCTGAATCGATCAATTGCCTCGTTAAGGGGTTCACACCGTTGTAGAAGGTTTGAACCTGAAGCCACAAAGGCAGCCCATGGTGAGGGCACCTTCTCAACAAATCCTTGTATCTCTCCCACGCATCATATAATGTTTCTAGATCCATCTGCAAAAAAGAAGAGATATCATTCCTCAACTTGGCCATTTTGGCCGGTGGAAAATATTTTAACAAGAATTTTTCGGTCATTTGATCCCATGTAGTGATTGACCCTCGTGGAAGAGAATTCAACCACTGCTTGGCTTTATTCATCAAAGAAAAGGGAAACAACCGAAGACGGATGACATCATCAGAAACGCCATTTATTTTGAAAGTATCGCAAAATTCTAGGAAATTCGCCAAGTGATTATTTGGATCTTCATCCTGCAAACCATTAAACTGAACAAATTACTGTATCATCTGAATTGTGTTAGGTTTCAGTTCAAAATTATTTGCAGCAATAGCAGGTTTAACAATACTTGACTCAGTTCCTGTTAAATTAGGTTTAGCATAATCATACATAGTTCGAGGAGCATGATTTTCGGCCACCTCTGGAGGTAGCGGATTATTCTCAGCCATCTCTTCGGTAGTATTGGTTTCGTCTTCTTGCTCTTCTTCTATGAAATTTAAGCTTCGCCTTATTTCTCTACGATTTTTTCGAACGGTACCTTCAATATCACTGTCGTAAATTAAAGGTCCTGTCGGTTCCTTCTAGTCATAAACTAGGGGTACCTGCAATGAACAAATAAAAGAAGAAATATTAGTAAAGTTAAAAACAAAATAAAAGTAAATCGCAAAAAATAAAAATGGCTAAAATAATAAAAATTGAGTTTTCTTAATACCACATTTAGAATGCTTTTGGATGATTTATCCCTTGAATTATGGAATTTGGTGCTCTTAATCCTTTAATTTCATGTTTTATATTAAGGAGTGCATAGGAGAATGAAAAGAATAGAAAACGGGCTTAAAACGGGCAAAATGGGCAAAAGTAGGAAATCAACACGGCCTGGGGTTTCACCATACGACCGTGCCTCTTTAGCAGACCCAACCACGGCCTACAACTCGATTTATACGGGCGTGCCACACGGGCGTGTCCCTGCCGTGACAAAGAGGAATTTCACTCGGATTAGGATACTTAGAGGCGAAGAAACACATTCCGAAGCCTATATAAACACCCTAAGTACAACCTAAAATGGGGCTTTTGCCAGGGGGCGTCCAGCTAGGCCAAGGATCTGAGCCATAGAGGTCAGAATCGTGGGATTTACTCGAAGAAAGCCAGTTGATTCATCTCAAGAACCGGAATCATACTCAAGACGGCGGATCTCTCCTTCAATTCCTTCAGGGGGTTTTAGGGTTTTCTTATTTTTTGTTTTATCTTTTCTTCTGAGATGTATTCTTTTATAATTATGAACTAAACCCTCAGATACCTGAGGGGGATGAAACCTAAGACGGATCTTGTTATTGTTTTCTGAACTATATGATAAATACTTGATTTGTTCTTAATTATGTGTTCTTAATTCTCGTTTTGATATTTCAGGGTATTGATTCAAGTATTGATGTGCTTAGGTAGTGGACCAAAAGTCCCTGTCTAAGAGTAGATCTAGCATAGTTAAGCGGAGTTGATCGCAACCCTAGACATAGGATGACGAAAATCTACCGGATTAGGGTCAAACCAAATATGGGAGTCCATAGATCGAGTTAATGTAATTCTAGGGGTTTTAATTAGAAAGAGATTTCAATTAATCAACCTAGGGTTAGACGTTAGTAGCCTCGACGGAGGTATTAATATACATTAGGGAATCCTACGGATCAAGTCAAGTGAATAAATCGTCTAGTTCAGAGTTAGATAACAAGTGAAGTCTAGGTGGATTCTTCCTTGGGTATTGTCTTAATCAATTGGTTTTTCCACAAGTATTTCCCCAATTCATTCTCTTTGCCTTAGCGTCTTTAGCTTAGTAGTTAGTTACTTTTAGATTAAACAATAATTCACTTCAATTCTTAGGCTAAATAATAGAAAGAAAGTTAGTATTAGTACTTTTGGTTCCTTTGGGTTCGACATTCCGGTCTTGCCACTAAACTATACTACTGTTCGATAGGTGCGCTTGCCTCAATCGTTGTCACAATTAGTTTCTAGGCTAGATCGTTCATTATATAAATTTTTAAGATTCTGACATAACGATCAATAGAAAAACAAAACAAACACACCAAAAGAAAAATATGCAATAAAGAATAAAAGAAAATAAGAACTAACAAAAATAAAACTTATCAACTTTCTAGGTGGATCCGTATCCCCTCCATAAAAGAACTTCCAAGACGTCCTCGAGACCTTGAATCGTTGTTCATTCTTCATGGCTAGAATAAGGATCCCCTTGGCATTTGAGTACATTGTCGCTGTCTTATTTTTGACCATCTAGACAACCACATTACGAGCCACTTTCTTCCAAGCCTAACAAACTCCAAAGCTTGTTTCGGGGTACTATAGCCTCGTGCATCACAAACTCAATGTCGCCATAAGTCGTAGATACCCGAACTTCAATTTCTATTTCGAACTAAAAATAGTTATGTTCATTAAGTTTTCCAGGAATTCACGCAACAACACAATATTTGGGTGCCTAATTATATGCCAGAAATGTTTGGGCCGACACATTCAAAGCAGGAAGATGAGGAGTAGAAGAGTGAAGAAGAAGAAGGAACTGAGGAGCGGAGGAAGATGATGAGATGGATTTTGAAGAGGATGACTGAGCTTTTAGTTTTAGTTTTTTTTTTAATTCTATTAATTTGTGGGATGATTTTTTTAATTTATTTAAATTATTAGGAGTATGAGTAATAATAGACTAGTAATTGTTTTGTGCGGGAATGATCGTGTGTCGAGAGTCGTAATATTTATATAATGAATAATCTAGCCTAGATACTAACTATCACCACGATTGAGGCAAGCGCACCTATCGAACAGTAGTATAGCTTAGTGGCAAGACCGGAATGTCAAACCCAAAGGAACCAAAAGTACTAATACTGACTTTCTTTTTATTATTTAGCGTAAGGATTAAGGGATTTGTTGTTTATTCTAAAGTTAACTAACTACTAAGCTAAAGACGCTAAGACACGGAGAATGAATTGGGGAAAATACTTGTGGGAAAAACCAATTGATTAAGACAATACCTGAGGAAGAATCCACCTAGACTTCACTTGTTATTTAACTCTGAACCAGACGATTTATTCACTTGACTTGATCCGTAGGATTCCCTAATTTATATTAATACCTCTCTTGAGGCTACTAACGTCTAACCCTAGGTTGATTAATTGAAATCTCTTTCTAATTAAAACCTCTAGGATTGCATTAACTCGATCTATGGACTCCCATATTAGGTTTGACCCTAATCCGACAGATTTTTGTCATCCTATCTCTAGGGTTGCGATCAACTCCGTTTAACTATGCTAGATCTACTCTTAAACAGAGAATATTCCTCCAATGCCTAAGCACATCAATACTTGAATCAATATCCTGAAATATCAAAACAAGAATTAAAAACACATAGTTAAGAACAAATCAAGTATTTATCATATAGTTCAGAAAATAATAACAAGATCCGTCTTAGGTTTCATCCCCCTCAGGTATCTGAGAGGTTTAGTTCATAATCATGAAAGAATACATCTCAGAAGAAAAGATAAAAAAAAAACATAAGAAAACCCTAAAACCCCCTGAAGGAATTGAATGAGAGATCCTCCGTCTTGAGTATGATTTCGACTTCTTGAGATGAATCAACTGGCTTTCTTTGAGTAAATCCCACAATTCTGACCTCTCTGGCTTGGCTCCTTGGCCTAGCTGGACGCCCCCCTTAAGGTTGACCTTTAGGGTGTTTATATAGGCTTTTGGAATGTCTTACGTTGCCTCTAAGTACCCTATTCCGAGTGAAATTCCTCTTTGTCACGGCAGGGACACGCCCGTGCAACACGCCCGTGTGAATTGAATCCAGGCCGTGCTTGAGCCTGCTAAAGGGGCACGGCCGTGTAGCTTGGGCCCAGGCCGTGTTGATTTCCTACTTTGGCCTATTTTCTCCATTTTTGGCCCGTTTCTCGTTCTTTTCATCCTCCTATGCTCTCCTAAGTATAAAACATGAAATTAAAGGACTAGAAGCATCAAATTCCACAACTCAAAGGATAAATCATCCAAAAAGCATGCTAAATGTGGGATTAAAATATGTATAAATTACGGTTTATCAGGGAACCTCACATGGAAGAAGCACAACTATTTTGAGCTATCAATGATCAAAGGAGGAGGTACCCACCAATATTCTGCGAAACTATCACGATCCATCAGGTAACTTCTTTCCTTATATTTTACAGGGCTACACATTGAGGACAATGTGTTATCTAAAGTTTGGGGGGTAACATAGAAAATTTGTTTTAAATTTTTATGTTTTTCTTTAAGTTTTCTTGTCATTTGTGTGCGTGAGCTTGTAGAAATACAAGTGATTGGTTAGAAGCATGTACATAGGTTGATTGTATTCATGGTAAATTTGGCATGATGATAGGTGATTTTAATTTTTTTTTATTTTTAGACTTTAAGTTCTATATATTACACTATAAATAGGTATTAAGCAATTGAATGTACCAAATGATATAAAGAATACAAGGAAACGAGCGTGCAAGTATGAATGATAAATTGTTGAATTTGTGATTGTTTGGTTGACCAAATTTGTGAATATTAAGAAACCTAGGGATGACCTAAGGCAATTTTTGGTATACACCCAGAACAAAAAGGCTAACCCTGTTTATTCATCTTTAGTACCTAATTTTGAGCCAGAAAACCCTTCTTAATGAACCTCTATACGAAACCCAAGCTAAAAATGATAATTTGTGCTTACCCTTTTCTTTGGTCTTGAATTGCATGATTATAGACGTTTGGTCATACATATTGAGGGTTAATTAGATACATTACAGTGGTTTTGTAAAAATAGAGCGATAGGAAAGATCAGTAGAGTATAGTGATTATAGGTTAATTTAAAAAAATGCAAAAGAAAATTCAAAAAGGGAAATTACACGAGTAGAAAATGTATGTGAAAAATGAAAGAATTTGTGAGAGAGGTACCGTGAAAAAGAAAGAAAAGTGACAAAGTCACAACAATAGAAAATCTCATTCATCGGTGTAATAAAAACTCATGAACTACCCGTAGTTACTATATGATTTTGAAATTTCCTATAATGAGATAAAAGGAAGGTGAGAGAATGAGAAATAAGGTGGTGAGTGGGAAAGGGTCACTAAGGGGGAGAATGGGGGAAAATATGACGTGTCAAACTATTTTCATGTCTGAAACCATTTTATGCTTACTATTCTTGAATTCCATACCTTTCTTAAGCCTTAGAACGTTACAAGTCGAAAAGCCCTAGGTGATCTAGGTAGACTTATTCACAATTTGAAATCATATTCAATAATTGCATTTATGACTGTTTGTAGTCTACTAGGATAATCAAATTACTTGTACAATTTATTGATGGATTTCTACATTTGAGACCCTTAATACTTGTATGTTTTGTAATATACTGAACTTAGGTATTTGATATCGAAAGTGGTAAGTCGGCTATATCATGTCAAGATTATGTGTGAATATGAAATGCTTATTCATGTGCTTTAAAACTAACATTTGTAATATACTTGCTCAAGGGTCGTCTTTTTATTTTTTGTTTTTGTTTGCTTTGCTTGAGGACAAGCAATGACTTAAGTGTGCAGAAGTTTGATCTGTTGTAATTTGGTGTAGCAAATTAAACTAGTTTTCACACTTTAGGAGCTTGAACATAAGCATTTTAGTTAAGTTTTAATTACATTTTTTTAAGTTTAGTTCAATTAAATAAAGTGTGTAATTTGAGCCTTTTATTAACCTTAGGGGCCGAATGTGGCCCAAGGGTGAGCTAATATACTTTATGAGTGTGCAGGAGACCACTAGAAGGCGTACTAACTCGATACTGGTTGTTGTGTTGCAACACAGGGCATTGGATATTGTAACATAGGGAGCAGAATAGAAGAGTTCCAAGACTCCCATCGGTGTTGCGACATAGCCTAAGGATCTTGCGACACACCCCTGAAGATACCTTGAAGATGAACATACTACCCTCGATTTGCGACACAAGACCTGGTGTGTCGCTACATCACCTCTGTAGGGAAATAGTTATGAGCCAAGGGCATTTTGGTCCACATAATCAAATGTTAAGCACGAGGACGGCAGCTGACCTAGAGTTAAGGACGACAACCACTCTAAATTTTATAAATAGACTCATTTAGCACATGTTATGGACGGCTTTCATTTTGTATAATTTTCTTTTTAGATTTAGCTTTTAATTTTTCACTTTTCTTAGGCTTAGGTTTTATTTCAGTTCATGTTCTTTGCTTTTGTGGGGGAAATCAAATTTGTGAAATACCATCAAACTCTGTGAGGATTCTACACTTAATTCTAATATAAATCATGCTTCTTCTAGACTTTATACTCTTGAATTATTCTTCATGTCTATTCTTTCTATCAAGTTTACATTGTTTATTAGATCCATGATGAACTAATCCTCCTGTGGGAGATTAGCGAGTGGATGTATGATTAATTAACTATTTTGTAGGGATTTATTAGCGGATCAACTGTTCAGGAAAGGAAGAACCTAAACCCTAGGCCTAACAACCCTAGGAAGTCATCAAGATAGGAATTAACCCAAATTTGGTATGACCTATCCGTGAACACCTTAACCCTGAACTGGTTTGGACTTTGAGGTCGAGAGATAAGTAGTTCTTGTCGACTCAGTATTTCTGTGGAAGATTAGAAGATCCTGTTGGGCTATTGACTAGTTGATTGAACAAGAAAACCCGAAACAATAGATGGTTATGATTACTGAAGCAAGCTAATCACCCATGCCTAGATTTGATATATATTTTACTATTTGATTTCTCGTGATTTGTTTCTTTATTTTATTTTCTATTATTGCTATTATTAGTATAGATCACTAAAACCTTTCTTTTTATTCATCGTAATATAATCCCTTTAAAGTACTACTTAGATCTACTTATGTTTAGATTAGAATTAATTTAGTGCTCGCCTCCCTTAGGTATGATCCTCGGAGTACTCACCTACTCCTTTGAAACTATATTACAACTTGACTCGTATACTTGTGGATACCGCCTTTCTTATATTTTGTGCAAGATTTCTACTCTAGACGTTGGTACGTCCGGAGGCGATCAGTAATTAAGTTTCGTTTTAGATTAATTAATAAAATAAAACATTATTATATTATTTTAATAATTTATTTATTTATTTATGAACCTAATTTCGATATTCGTCTCAAACCCTCGATTTAATAACCCGATTCTACTAACCTGATTTTCGGGATGTGACAGTTGCGACACAGGCCATAGAGTGTCACGACACCGACGTGGCGAGGTCACTTAATGGACCAAGGGTGTTTCCGTCCACACAATAAACTTTAATGAGAAATAATGAGTCGTTTTAGGTCAAGGACCAGCTGCCAAACCTAGGCTTATAAATAGAATTGCTCTGAACAGTTGAGGGACAACTTTTTACTTAGTTTAAATTTTACTTTGAATTGTAATTTAGAATTCTTTCAGTTGTAATTTTTATTTCAATTTTCTATTTCATTCTTCACAGGAACTCGACTGTAGATTTGTCAAACTCATTATGGATTACTGTTCGCGCCACATTTTTTATTTATATCAGGATTTCTCTCATCTTTACTTTTGATCTTTTATAAATGTTTATCTTTCAAATCAATTGTATTGTATGTGTTAGATCCATAGGGAACTAAGCCAGTAAGGGAGATTAATGAGTGGATGTGAGATTAATTAACACCTATGTACGGTTTCTTAGCGGATTAGTTAGTTGGGAAAAGAAGAACTTAAAACCCTAGGCTTGACGACCCTAGAAAGTTATATAGGTAGGAATGAACCAGGAATCGGTATTGCCTAACCGTGAAAACCTTACCCCAATTCGGTCTAGATTGTGACATCGAGAGGTAAGAAATTCTTGTCAACTCATTAGGTTAGTGGAAGGCCGAGAGACCTTGCTAGATTAATGGCTAGCTGATTGAATAGAACCCAAAGTAGGATAGAAAATAAAGAGAATAAAGAAAATGATTTTGGTTCTTGTATTTGGTGGAAGAAGAAAGCAAGCCTTCAATCGTAAGTCTTTACTAATACATGGTAACTTTTATTTTTTTAGTTGGGAAGTGATAGTCACAAATTATTGAGGTATCACCCATGTTTAGGTGTGAACAATTGAAGAAGATTGGAGTTTTGGTAGAAAATTTAGGGGCTATTTGGTTGGGAAGAAAGAGGTGAGGAAGCTAATTATCGTTCATGCATCCGAGGTTCTATTATTGAAATTAGATATATTTAATATTAATTATAGTAATTATGTACATGGTATTGGTGTTTATATGTTTTGAAGCTACCAAAGGTGATTTTGGTGAGGGATCCAACAAAGGAAAAGCCGAAGTGATAAAGAAATGATAGCTTGGGACAAGAGAAGATAGCTTGGAGTGTGGGTTTGTGCTCTACAATCTTTGAGATATCCATTATTATGTGTTTAGTTTTGGGACAAGAGAAGATAACTTGGAGTCTGGGTTTGTGCTCTACAATCTTTGGCATATCCATTATTATGTGTTTAGTTCGTCAAAGATTATGGTAATATGATTTGAGTGCCCTAATGAACTGGTAGGAATTAGTTTTGGATATAGTTGACTGTCAATAGAAAATTAAGAATTAATATTGAATTTCTCACCCGTCGAATAGCTTTGTAGACGGTATTGGTAGAGATTTTCAGCCAAGAGCCTTGTGAACAAAGCCACGAAATTGCACAACACCGACAAAAGCCTTGTGGACAAAGCTGAATGTATACAGATGCCTTGGTGAAAAGTAATCTCGAATAACGGTTCCTTAAAATGGCATAAATGTTAGATTGTTACATAAACTTATAACAGATATATTTAAGTTAAAATATGCAACAAGTTGTTATACTTTCATAAATTTAGAATTTAGTATCTATATTTTTATTTTTAAAAATTTAATTATTCTACTTTCAGATTTCAAAATTCAGATCCAATTGTTAACACTTTTAAAATCATTTTGTTAAATTCAAGTTACAATGTTATCTTTTTAATTCCATGGTTATCAAGTGAGGTTTTTTTTTTTTTTTAATTTCAAAACGCCACACCAGTAAATTTAATAAAAAAATTCGACATAGTTAACAATTGAACTTGAATTTTGAAATTTGAAAAGTAAAGAGATTAAATTCTTATAAATAAAATACAGGGACCAAATTTCAAAATTGTAAAGAGTATAGGGACCTATATCACAATTTTTTTTCACCCACGTGTACCATAATTTAGTATTTATATAATTCTTTTTGCATTAGACATTGCTTCTCCACTGCAGCAATCAATCTATAAGAGAATATCGATTTTTAACATATGTACCAATGAATACGGACTTTAACCTAAATAAAGCTAGGATAACATTTACGTATATTTTCTTTTTTCTTCATACGAAAGCAAATTAACATATATACATGCATGCAAAATTTTGAAGAGGGGATTCAGCATCCTCATGAAATTGCATTATTCCATTTCTCAAGATCATGTCATTAACTTTTTATTTAACATCAAGAAATGAAATTTGTTCACTACAATTATTCACTCAACAACATGCTGTTAGGAGCGGACAAATATTATAGTACTGAAATGTCAATGAAGATTACAAAATGCAGTTTCACTATCTTTACAGTTTTGTTTTATTCATACAAGCTTCCACTACATTCACGTTACATGAAGGTTATCATATATCCAAACACATGATATCATTGAACACATCAATAAGTATGGGGTGTTAACCAGGATAGACTTAAAACTCTTGATAGAGACAGATTGCATATATTTTCGTAACCAAGTCAGTATTAACAGGATCGGTATAAAAAAGAAAAGATCATTTGTGACATTCATAAATGCTAGTCTAAATTTTATGCTTGTTAAGAAATGACCATGGTTATGGATCAGTATCAGATGACTAGCTAGGTTGTAAATATATCAACAATGTTTGCATTGGACATATATGGTTGTGTCAACAAGCTAGTAGGTGAAAGAGTATTAGATTGTAGGCATGAGAGTTGAGTTCAATCCCAAGCAACCCCATCCCCTACCCACAATAGTTCTATAGTCAAGCATCATCAAAGACATCTAGTTAAAGACAAAGAACACCTAGAAACGGGATAACACCGAGAATGCTAATTTAGTCATTAATCATTCAATAAAAGTAGGAGTCCATATGGGTGTGTATATATCCATAAATATATAGGTCTTTAAAGATTACTCCATATCACAAATGGCAAAGAGAAACAAAGAAAGCCGCCTAAATTAATATTTAATAAACGTGCTTAATTCAGCGGCTGACTCATGGCTTGAGATACCAAAGAAAAAACATTTATAATTGTTGTATAAAATGAACATGATATATATGCAGCTCGATGTGTTAGTTTCAACATTTTCATACGAGAATCAGAATGTATTCATTTGCACTTTTCTGCAACTAGTGAATGAGAACCAAGAAGATGCTGGATTTTCCTAGGAGATCCGCTTGCGAGTGAAACTGCATCTATATGCTGGTGAAATGAAACCAGTTCAATTCTAGATATATATATATATATATAAAATAGTGGAAAGTGAAGTAGCCCCAGGGATGTGCTGACCTACGTACCCAGAGGTTGAGACAAAAGAATTAATATTAAGAAATCTATGGTTTAGCTGTAAATTTTTGTAAGTATCGGAGGCCAAAAATGGCAAGGGGGACAAAAAGGAGGATTACATGGAGGGAATCCAGATTTAGATAATACCAATATATTATTAAGCTGTCCTGTGTGGTCACACTCAAATGTTGCATCCATACAAGACAAACAACCAATCAATTTTGTCTATTGCCTTGTGATTTTTCTACAAAAATAATTAGACCACTCCTATATAGCCAATTAAGCTTCTCCAAAAGCCCATTGAGTGCTAGAAAAGATATGGAAAAGAAAAAAAAGGGAATCCGAAAGACAGCTCATTTCTTTCAATATAAAATTATGTAGTTCAGACTAAGCCTAATCAAGCCCAAGATAACCCCACCACTCCATTACAAGCCAAATTCCTCCCTTCTTAATTATATATCTTTTCTTACTTATATTACATGTACATATAGTACTAAATTACTTTATACCGTGAAGAATTTTATCATTTATTTACTGACATATGTATATAGTGTATGTATATGTATGAAGTAGTTGTACATACAATGAAAGGCAAGTGGTGCAAAAAAAAAAAAGTGGGTGTGGTCGTGTGGGGAGACAAGAAAGAAAGAAAAGGTAAGAGAGAAATAGGGCATGATATTTTGATACTAGAATAAATACAGAGGAATTGACAGATTGACCTGCGTCTCTCCTCCATCACCTCCCTCCCCTCACCACAGAGCAAATCTCAGATCCTCCTTGTCTCATCCCAATCAATGAGAGAAAAAAAATAATTTAAAAGCTCATGACATCTCCAATGAAACTGCATTTCTTGTCATGGGTCATTGAAAGCCTACAAAGAAATAAAAAAAAAAAAAAAACACCCCTCACAGCATAGGGAAAAAGGCTAGTGATTGAAATCAAAGGACGGACAAATATATAGATCCAATAATCTCTCATGAATGAGTTTCCATGAACTACTATTTTGCCTGTCTTTCACCATCCATTTGTTTTATATTATATATATAGAGAGAGAGTAAGAGAGAGAGAATGAGATTGATATATAGAGAGAGAAAAAGAAAGAGAAAGAAAGTGTTGGAGCTAGAAGTTATGAGAGTGATGGTACATTGTTGGGTCATGTCGATTCATGGCTTCTCTTTGACTGTTGTGGCTGCTATCATCATCACCCTCCATTCTTGATCCCATTTGAGTTGAAGCTGTAGCACCAAGATTGAGATAAACCAACCTTGAATCCAAATTGAGGTTAGCAAGGTTGTTTCCACTGCTACTGCTATTATGTTCATCACTCATTGGTGGGTAAATTGCAGTTGAAGTTGGTGGATTTACGCTCCCTTCTTCACGCGAGATAACCATAGCTGCTGATTGAACAAGCTCAAGACATAGCCTAAGCTTATTTGGCTCGATGTGAGTTAGCCCCGGCACCGCACCTTTGAACAAGAAATCTGAAGTTAGTGTTCGAAGGATGTCTAAAGGAGTCACCCCATCAACGGTTCTTACATTAGGGTCTGCGTGGTGGTCTAAAAGCACCGCAACCATATCTGGTGATACCATTTCCGCTGCAATGTGAAGTGGGGTTTTTCCCGCAGGCCCCGCCGGGTAGTTAACATCAGCTGCACCAAGCTCTAACAAGGTCTTAACTACTTCCCGGCTGCAGTTCTCAACAGCATAGTGTAAAGCCAAAGCTTCATCAAGATTCAGACCTTCTCCCATCACCATGAGCTTGACTAGTTCAACATCCGAAGAGTCTAATGCCCTTCTCATCCTTCGAATCTTCTGGTCCTCAAGATCAGCAGCCGCGGTGAGATCATGGTGGGGGTGGGGGTGATGATGATGATGATGATGATGATGAGGGATTAAGGACCGTCTTGTTAGAGATGACTTGAGACGCAGCTCTTCGATTTTGGCCACCACATCTATGGGCAGATGTTTGGCGAGAACTTCTGGTGGTAGACCTGATTTGGCCACTAGGTGGGAACAAGTAGTCCAAAGTTGGTGCATGTCTTGCTTTCTTGAAGCTATTAGTACTTTCATAACATCTTCAATTGAGGCCTTCTCCACCATACTGGCCAATTGTTTCTGTGAAACGAAGAGAACAAAGAGCGTCAGCTTTGGTAAATGGAAATGAAAAGAGTCTTCGTTCCCATTGGTTGAAGCTAAACAAAGCGATGGGTGTTTGGGAAAGATTTTATGTGCTTACGAGGGAAGCCATTACCAGAGATTATCAAGATCTAGATTTAGAAAGCCTTTGGTGCGTAGCATTTAGATGGAAGAAACCCAATTCAAGAAAACCAGAAAATATGATTGTACATGACATCTAAATAAACCCTTTTCTTTTTGGGTTATTTGACAATGAATATCGTTTGAACAACATTTTTTTTACTCGCAAGAAAATAGTAAATCTTTTCAACATCAACTGTAGCCTGTAGAAGGAGAAGTCAAGATGACCGATGAAGAAAAACAGTGAAAGAAAACTGAAGCAATTAATGGTTGAATCAGGCGCTGTAGGAGGAAACTGCAGAAAAAATAACGAAAAAAAATACTAAAAATTGAGTTCCTAAATGAACTGAGAGGATAAAATCCAACTACTTTACAAACATGGAAATGAGGATCGGAAATATGTAGAACAAAAAGGTGTTTAGTTAATCGTTAAAAGAAAAAGAAACCCAGTTTGATCATGATGATCATCATCTTCATGTTCATAAGATTACAAAAAATCCCTTCAATAAAAAAAAGATTAAATTACACTTCCCAAAAACCAAGCCTAGTTATTGTCTGGGTACCCAAAAACCCAAAACACAAAGAGTAACAAGACTCCACAGACACAAGAATCAAGAATCAGACAGCAGAAAAAGAGAGAGAAGGAAAGTAGTTTGTGAGGGTATGTTGATGATGATTGATGACGAAGAGAGGAAAGGGAAGGGAAGGGAAACCTGAGTAAGCAATGCAAGCTGTTCAACACCAAAGTATCTAGCGGCCGCAAGAGTGTCAAGGGCAAGATCAACGGCAGAGGTGCAATGTGTATGCCAACACGCTCTTTCACTACAATTAGGCCTTGGCTCATGCTTTTGAGGCACAATAGAGACCTGACCACTATACAAGAACTGTAACAATAGCAAGAACACTTCATATCCCACTGAGTTCACGGGTATAACACCGGGCCTAGACCCTGCTGTTGATCCGCCTCCTCGGTTCATCCTCGAACCAACCTGGTCTAAACCAGCTGGAGGATCAGGTCCGCAGAAGAATTTCCTAAAGAAGAGACTCCTTGCAGCTAAAATACACCTGTGGGCATGAACTAACCGACCCTCTACACTGAAAGTTACATCAGAGAAAGCTTGGCCATTGATGAGGAGGTTGAGGTAGTCGAGGGAGAGAGATCTTAAAGACTCGTCAGGACTACTCATTTTAGGGTTGTTTTCCCAGAGGAATAAAAATAGAAAAATCTTCTCTTTTTGGATAAACAAGTGTGTTGTTGAATCAAGTACACGAAGAAGAAGAAGAAGTTAGAGAAATAAGTAGGGATTTAGATGATGGTTTCATTTGAAAGAAACGGAGGAGGTTACTGTAATTGGATTTTGTATTGAGAGATTCTTTCCTCTCGATGAAGTGGTGTGGGTTTTTGTGGATAGAGATATATATTTTTTTTGATAGACAGAGAAAAGAGAAAACTTTAGAAATAGAAAGAGGGAGAGGGAGAGAGAGAGCAACATGGGTGGATGTTCGGGGCGGCTGAGCTATTTAAAATACACAATTTATTTATTGGAAAATTAAAAGAACAAAAAAAACTATTTGTTTTTTGTTTATACTATTAAAAATAATACATGGGGGTGGGGTAGGACGCTGGAGAAATGATGATGGGAATGGGATACATGGAAAATTTTGTTACAATTATCCTCATCATTACCTCGTGTTTTACTATTATAAATTTACTCAGCTTAACTATTAGTTCAATTTTTTTTAAAGGCAGCATTTATGTTCTCTACCAAACCAAGTCAATTAATCTTATTTTACTTTAAAACAAATCAAGCTTAATTTAAGAGTATTTCAACTAACTAAACTAACATAGTTTAAAAAATATTTGGGTAAACTAACAAAATTGTCATTTTTGTTTGTCTCATATTACGTTTTAGTCACTTACGTTATCATTTTGTTACGAAGTGGTCCCTCTGCCATTAACCTCTGTTACCTCCCTAACGACAATCTTACGTGGCAGTCTAAATGGATTTTAAATGTCAATTTGGATGTCCAATTGGGACGAGAATAGATTTTTAATTAAATAAATTTAATTAATTAAAAATTTTAAATTAATTACACCTTGAACTGAAAAAAAAAATCATTCTCCTTTTTCTTTTAGTTTTTTTTTCCATTTTGATTGAAAAAACTATTCTCATCCCAGTTAGATATCTAAGTTGACATTTAAAATTCATTTGGACTGTCACATAGGATTATCGTTAAGGAGGTAATGGAATTTAACGGCAAAGTGATTACTTCGTAACAAAACGATAACGTAAGTGACTAAAATGTAACATTTTAAACATAAATGACTAAAATGTAATATGAGACAAACAAAAGTAACTATTTTTATAACTTACCCAAAATATTTATGTCAAATGGAATCTAATCTTTCTTATCCGTTTCAACTCTCTCATCATGTTTGAATTTGAAAAAATATTGGGAAAAAAAATAATGTTAACTCTCGTTTGAGAGTTGAGCCTTAAACTTGTATTTAGGTAAAACTTCTAACAATGCTTCTTCTATATAAAAAAAATTATTTTCAAATACTCTATATTTTTTTTTTTTGGATAATCATATATGTCTTTATTCGTTTTACGGACGAAATATAATTCTATTCGAACTGAAAGTGATATTTAAAAATTTCAAAAATTTTAAATTAAAATACTGAAAATAAATTTAGTGGTCATTTATAAACTAAAGCAATAATATAATTTTAACCTTTTTTTGAACCTATAACACATAATATTAATTTATAAACAAAAATATAAATTTATTTTGAAGGACAAACTTTAATGTAAAATACAAATACATAAATCTATGTATACCTAATAAATTGCCAAACATTTCAAAGGTCAAAGCTATGTTGGCTCCATATTGTCTCCCCTTTTAACTTAACCCTATGCAACCACCAATAAGCGTGTAATGGCATTGTACCAAAAGAAAGAAAGAAAGAAAAAAACCATGTAGCCTCAATTCACTTCATCTTCTACCGGAGATGTCCCATTTACAAGTACATATGCACCCTTGATCTTTTTAGCTTACCTTTTAGAGGAGCAATCTCAACTTAAAGGATATTTTCATTATTTTTAATTTATTCCTAATGTTACTAAGTTGAGTTTTGGTTTGCTTATATGATGTAAAGGTCTAGGCCTATATTATGAAAGAAGGTTTATCCTTTGTTTTCATCTAAAAGATTTTCAATAATCTTTTAGAAAAAAAAAGGTTTGGAAATTACTTCAATTACAGTTAACATTTGTTATTTTTTTTCTAGTTAGTGAATTCTTTTTGTTGTACTGCTTATTGTGTATGTTAGGTTGAACAATACGAAGAGATAGTAAATTGAGATTTTGAAAAAATTATTACAAACTTCCTAAATAAAAAAAAAAAAGAAGGGAGGGCGAATAGTTTGGACACTTGAATTTATAATAGTTTAGCCTTAGTTACTTACCTCCACTACCTTATTATACTTCAACTAAAGATTTTCCCAATTTACAAGACTAATATAGAACCTTCCCTTAGTTTTTATGGGTCAACTAAAACCCTCTAGCTTTTACACTTCAACTAGTACCCTTTAAATCTCTTATAAGGCTTTCTATCTCAAAACCTTAAGTACACTCTTTAATTACAAAAAGAAAGAGCAAACAAATAATCAACCTTCAATAAATATATTTTTTGCAAATTTGAGCTCTAAATATAAAGAAATAAAAGTGATGAAAGATATTACAATAATCTCTTAAAAGAATATGTACAAGAGAAATGAAGATATGAGGTTACTTCTCTTGTGTTATCTCTCTTATAGGTCTTGAATTGTTCTTGATTTGTATTTATATTAAGGAATAAGTTTGTGGACGTTTTGAGCCATTGGGGATAAAATAAAATTATTTTCGGGTTGAAAAAGTGTTCCTATAGCTCTGTATCGATACATACTAAGAAAATATTGATACCTTTCACAAAAGTAGCCATTTATAGTCGTTACAAGGCTAGGTACCAATACCTATAGGGTAGTTATCGATACCTACAAGTTAGGTACCGATACATGGCCTCTCATTTTGTTTCTGAGGCTACTGGCTTACAATGTTTTGATACTTAGACCCTTAGTATCAATGCCTAACTACCAAAATGTCTTAAAAACATTTTAAACACCTTAGAGCAATTTGGTATTGCCTCCAAAACATTTGGGTTAAGTTGAAACTCATTTAGACCATGTTTTTGAGTGTTTTGCAAGTCTTTGAACGCGTTTTGAAAATGTTTAGTCATTAAATGACTTAATTAGTAATAAAATTTATCTTATATATTGTAGTATAAAAAACTTGGGACATCAAAACTAATAATCTTTTCCTTTTTTATATAACAAAAAGCTTAAGAGAAATTTGCATTTTGAAAAACTCTCCCTAAATGATATAGACATTTTCAAAAATAAGCTCCTCTTTAATAAAATACTTATTGAAGCAAGACTAAAAATATTAAATTTCAATAGTAAATATTACAATAAAAAATAAATGGATTTCAATAACCAAATCCAAGGGTTTATAAATGACATGCATTTTCTCTAAAAAATAAATAAATGACATGCATTTAAACCATATATCAATAAGCATACATGCATAACCATTAAACTATTTGCGTAAACATTGAAAGATAAACATTTAAACCAAATATATATATATATATATATATATATATATGCAAATTTCATCTTATGCTCCCATTTTTGGTATATAAAAGGGTTGCCAAAAATGTAAAAAAATTATGGCATTTTGAAAATCAAAGTTTAAATAGAATAAAGATTAAACAAAGACTTTCAAAGAAAAAGAAGTATAGCAATGAATGAATCATACTTGAAATCAATTTGTTTTAAACACTTAACGCAATATTCTAAAGTATGTGCAAGTAAGTCTTAATTGCATAAAAGTTCATCTAAAGATATGTCGAGGGAAAGATACCAATTAATACTTAATAAAGATATCAATTGTTATCGAGAATTGCTATCAAGGCATGAACAAAGAATTGCATACTAATGATAACATTAATACAACCATATGCAATTTCTATTTCTAGTACTCTCTCTTACTAAATATGTATCTTAATGATTTTCTCTCCGTTTTTTAGATACCAATTGTTATCAAACATAATAGGCATGAAAAGTGCAATGGTATCAAAATTGGATATCAAAAGCCATTAAAGCAATAATGATATTAACATCAAAAGCATAAGAAGAACAAAGATATACAAAAAAATATATTATTGAATGAACAAAACATATAGGCAAACAAAATGCATTTCATTCAATAAAGATATTAATCATCGCGTCTTTTAAAACCATGTTCAAATAAGAGAAATCCATGAGGCATGAATATGGCAATGGCATTCAATTAACAAAATACTGATGTGAATACACAATGGATGCTGAAGAATTTGTGATATGAGGCAGGTGATCATCAAACATGACATATTTATATAAATCGATATAAAATGTAAGCTCAAATAAACATGTCATGGAACAACGGTATGTAAATGATATATCAATTCATAGCATGATACCATTGAGAATTCCAAAGTCTTAAGCCTAAGTAAAAATATTAATCTTATATCCTAAGTCTAAGTCTAATCTAATTCTAGTTCTAAACCTGTAAGCTCAAATAAACATGTCATGGAACAATGGTATGTAAATGATATATTAATTCATAGCATGACACCATCGAGAATTCCAAAGTCTTAAGCCTAAGTAAAAATATTATATCCTAAGTCTAAGTTTAATCCTAATTCTAGTTCTCAACATAGTTTTGTGTTTAATCCTAAGTTGAATTCTAAACTTAATCCTAGATTTAATCCTAATTCCAATCCTAACTTTATAAACTAATTCTAATCCTAAGACTACTCTATACTAATACGTACAAGCACATTATGCATAGCTTAAGGTCATAAGTGATTAGAGCTTAAATAAAGAATTTAAAGATAAAAAGGGTCATAAAATGTTCAAAATAAGATAATAGCCTTTATTGTCATCTTGAATATTTTCAAGAAAGTTTATGAGATAAAATAAAGATGTTCAAATGATCTTATGACTTCAGTCTAAAAAAAATGATCTTATGACCTTAATTTCAATAAATTCAAATGATCATGCCTTTAAGCCTCACATTTTCTTGAAAAGTCATGATTTTCAATAAATGTCATTAAAATACAAAGATTTCAATAAATTCAAATGATCATGCCTTAATTTCAATAAATGACTTGACCATACATCACTATATGCACTTAAGGACACAAAAATGAACCTAAAAACTACATAGCGGTAGAAGTATTTTCAAATTCATTAAAAACAAATTTAAGCTAAGTAACTCCATATAAGGATATGCATAAGTATGACTTGACCATACATCACTATATGCACCTAAGTGTTGGAAAAAATGGTTTTCTTGACAGTGGAAAATTAAAATTTTGAAAATCGACTCAATTTATGATATTTATAACAATAAACCTTAGACCAAAATCTAACTATGTTTTTGGATAAGTGGATCCTTGATGTTTTCTTGCCTTCAACAAAACGATATTCTTCGCTATTATCGTTGATAAATCATAAAAGTAACACATTTTAATCCTACGGTTAGCGTGTTTTTTGGATGATTATTTATATAATTTGGTGAATTTGATGCTTCTAATCCTTTGAATTTGTATTTCTATACTTAGGAGAGCATAGGGGAGCGAAAGGAACGGAAAACGGGCCAAAACCGGACAAAACGAGCCATCTTAAGGATCCACACGGCCAAAGCTCGCACCACACGGGCTAAACACACATGCCGTGTGAACCACTGAGCTGAACGAACACACGCCGTGTGCCAGACCGTGTCGATCGAGAGCCATGCAAATTCCCACACGGCCTGGGCCTCCTCACACGGGTTGATCACACGCCCGTGTCCCTGTCATACCCTGCTTTGTTTTCATGCGGAAAAAGCCAAATTTTAGGGTTTCTGAGCCTTTTAAATAAATACGAGCCAGAGGAAGACCTAAGGGGGGTCGCAGAGTAGATTGAAGAAATTACTCGAAAGAAGCCGTCGAAATTATCTAGAAGGCGGATTCACTCCAAGATTGAAGATCTCCATCAAGTTCTTTAGAAGTTTTTGGGTTCTTTATGTCTTGTTGTTTTCTTAATTCTATGATGTTTTCCTTTTACGTTATGAACTAAACTCCCTAAATACCTAGGGAGGATGAAACCTAGATGAATCTTATTATTTAATAAATCTGAATTACGTGATAAATACTTGATCTTGTTCTTAATTATGTGTTCTTAATCCTTGTTTTGATGTTTTCAGGAATATTAATTCAAGTTTAATGTGCTTATTCAGTGGAGCAAAAGTCCATGTTTAAGAGAAGATCCAACATAATTAAGCGGAGTTGATTGCAATCCTAGAAATAGGACGACATAAATCTACCGGATTAGAGTCAAATCTAATAAGGGAATCCATAGATCGAGTTAACGCGACGATAGGGGTTTTAATTAGAAAGAGATTTCAATTAATCAACCTAGAGTTAGTTGTTTTTAGTCTTGAAAGAGATATTAACATAATTTAGGGATTTCTACGGATCAAGTCAAGTGAATAAATCATTTAATTCAGAGTCAGAATAATAAGTGAAGTCTAGGTGGATTCTTCCTTGGGTATTGTCTTTATTCATTCGATTATTCTCTTCACTCTCTGTGGCATTCATAGTCAATTAGTTAGTTAATTTTAGATTAAAAATAAATCCCCTTAATTATTAGGCTAAATAATAAAAAGATAGTTATTACTAGTAATTTTGGTCCTTGAGGATACGATATTCCGGACTCACCAAAGCTATACTACTGTTCGATAGCTGCGCTTGCCTTTGTCGAAATATTAGTTAGTTTCGAGCCCATCAAGTTTTTGGCGCCGTTGTTGGGGACTAAGATATTAGGAACACTAAATTTTTATTACTTTAGCCATTTTTATTTTATTGCAATTTATTTTTATTTTATTGTTGCTTTTCTAATTTTTCTCTTTCTTTGCTTCTGGCAGGTATCTCTAGTTTATGACTAGAAGGAACCCGTCAGGACCCTTGCTTTTTGACAGTGAGATAGAAAGTACCGTTCGCATAAATCATAGAGAGATAAGGCAAAGTTTACAATACATAGAGGAAGAGCAAGAGGACAATACTAATACTACCGAGGAGAAGGCTGATAATAATCCGCTTCCTCCGGTGGTTGCCGAAAATCCTGCTCCTCGTACTATGTACGACTATGCTAAGCCTAATTTAATGAAATGAATCGAGTATTGTTAGACCTGCTATTGCTGCAAATAATTTTGAACTGAAACCTAACACTATTCAAATGATTCAACAGTTTGTTCAGTTTGATGGTTTGTGATGGAGCTCGAAACTAACTATTATTTCGACAAAGGCAAGCGCACCTACCGAACAGTAGTATAGCAGTGGTGAGTCCAGAAAATCGTATCCTCAAGGACCAAGAGTACTAGTATTAACTATCTTTTTTTTATTTAGCCTAAGTAATGGAGTGATTCTTTCAAACTAAAACTTACTAACTAATTTAACTAATTATGAACGCGACAGGGAGTAAATTGGGAAAATACTTTTGGACAACTTATATGAGATAGACAATACCTAAGGAAGAATCCACCTAGACTTCACTTATTACTTTTGATTCATACGATTTATTCACTTGGCTTAATCCGTATAAATCCCTAAATTATATTAATACCTCTCTCGAGGCTACTAACAACTGACTCTAGGTTGATTAATTGAAATCTCTTTCTAATTAAAACCCCTATTGTCGCATTAACTCGATCTATGGATTCCCTTATTAGGTTTGACCCTAATCCGGCAGATTTTTGTCGCCCTATCTCTAGGGTTGCGATCAACTCCGCTTAATTGTGTTGATCTACTCTTAAACAGAGACTTTTGCTCCACTGAATAAGCACATTCGACTTGAATCAATAACCTGAATTATCAAAACAAGAATAAGAACTCACAATTAAGAATAAGCACAAGTATTTATCTCATAAATCAAATGATAATAAGATCTGTCTTAGGTTTCATCCCCTTAGGTATCTAAGGGATTTAGTTCATACTAAAATAGGGAAACATCATAAAAGAGGAAAAACAACAAAACATAAGAAAACCCAAAAACTTCTAAAGAACTTGATGGGAGATCCTCAGTCTTGATGGAGATCTTCTCCTAAGCTGTTCCCGATGGCTGTCTTGGAGTATTTTCTCCTTCTACTCGGTGTCTATTCAACGTCCTGTCGAGCTCTCCTTTTAGGTTGCCCCATAGGGTGTTTATATAGGCTTTGAGATGCCTTACTTGGCCCACAAGTATCCTATTTCGAGTGAAATTAAAACGGGTCACGGCAAGGACATGCCCGTGTGAAACGCCCGTGTGAATCGAGCCCAAGGCCGTGTTCGAGTCTGCTAAAGTGGCACGACCGTGTGATTAACTCCAGGCCGTGTTGATTTCTTACTTTGGCCCATTTTCTCTATTTTTGGCCCGTTTCTCGTTCTTTTCGACTCCCTAAGCTCTCCTGAGTATAAAACATGAAATTAAGAGATTAGGAGCATCGAATTCATCAAATCTAATGAATATTCATCCAAAATTAAGCCAAGCATAGGGTTAAAATATGTGTAAATTATAGTTTATCAATTTACAGGATGAAGACCCAAATACTCATTTAGCAAATTTTCTAGAATTCTGTGATACTTTCAAAATAAATGGCGTTTCTGACGATGCCATTCGCCTTCGGTTATTCCCTTTTTTGTTAAGAAACAAAGCTAAACAGTGGTTGAACTCGTTACCACGAGGTTCTATCACTACTTGGGAACAGATGACTGAGAAATTCTTACTAAAATATTTTTCGCCGGCTAAAACGGTAAAGTTGAGGAATGATATCTCTTCTTTTGTGCAGATGGATTTAGAAACTCTTTACGATGCATGGGAGAGGTACAAGGATCTACTGAGAAGATGTCCTCACCATGGGTTACCATTATGGCTACAGGTTTAAACCTGTTACAATGGTGTGAACCCCTCAACTAGGCAATTGATTGATGCAGCTGCCAGTGGAACCCTAAAAAACAAAACCCCTGAAGCTGCTTATGAGTTTATAGAGGAGATGTCACTGAATAACTATCAGTGGCAAGTCATGAGAACGGTTTAAAAAAGTCATCAAGTGTTTTCAACCTCGACGCAGTCACCATGTTATCAAACCAGGTAGAGCTTTTAAATAAAAAGATTGATGGTTTGTATGGTTCTTCGCAGGTACATCCAGTGATGCAGTGCGATACAAATGGAAGAGGAACGAACAATACAGAATATCCATCCTACAACCCTGGCATAGAAAGTGAACAGATGAACTATATGGGTAATAATTCTAGACCTCAGAATAATCCCTATAGTAACACTTACGATCCAGGTTGGAGAAACCACCCAAAATTCTCATAGGGTGGTCAAGGAAATCAGAGACAACAACCCCATCAAGGCTTTCAACAGGAACCCTACCCACAGGACAAGAAGCCAAATGATAAACCATAATATGTACATATTTTAATCCCATATTTGGCATACTTTTGGATGATTTATCCTTTGAATTGTGGATTTTGATGCTCCTAATCTTTTAAATTCATGTTTTATACGTAGGAGAGCATCGGAGGATGAAAAGAACGAGAAACGGGCTGAAAACGGAGAAAATGGGCCAAAGTAGGAAATCAACACGGCCTGGAGTTCACCATACGGCCGTGCCACTTTAACAGGCTTGAACACGGCCTGAGCTCAATTCACACGGGCGTGCTCCGCGGGCGTGTCTCTGCCGTGACCCTTTGTAATTTTACTCAGAAAAAGATACTTAGGGGCGAAGAAAGACATTCTGAAGTCTATATAAACACCCTAAGTGTGACCTAAAAGGGGGGTTCGACAGGAGCGGAGCCAGAGAGGGCTGAATACGGGGAATTACTCCAAGAAAGCCAGTTGATCCATCTCAGAAGCCGAAATCACACTCAAGACGGAAGATCTTCCCTTTGATTTCCTTTAGGAGGTTTTAGGGTTTTTCTTATGTTTTGTTATTTACGTTCTTCTGAGATGTATTCTTTTATAATTATGAACTAAACCCCTCAAATACCTGAGGGGGATGAAACCTAAGACGAATCTTGTTACTGTTTTCTGAATTGTATGATAAATACTTGATTTGTTCCTAATTATGTGTTCTTAATTCTTGTTTTAATATTTTAGGATATTGATTCAAGTATTGATGTGCTTAGGCAGTGGAGCAAAAGTCCCTGTTTAAGAGTAGATCTAGCATAGTTAAGCGGAGTTGATCGCAACCCTAGAAATAGGATGACAAAATTCTGCCGGATTAGGGTCAAACCTAATATGGGAGTCCATAGATCGAGTTAATGCAACACTAGGGGTTTTAATTAGAAAGAGATTTCAATTAATCAACCTAGGGTTAGACGTTAGTAGCCTCGAAAGAGGTATTAATATAAATTAGGGAATCCTACGGATCAAGTTAAGTGAATAAATCTTCTGGTTCAGAGTTAAGTAACAAGTGAAGTCTAGGTGGATTCTTCCTCAAGTATTGTCTTAATCAACTGGTTTTTCCCAAAAGTATTTTCCCAATTCACTCTCTGTGTCTTAGCATCCTTAGTTTAGTTTAGTGATTAGTTAATTAATCATCGATTCTCTTAATACTTAGGCTAGATAATAAAAAGATAGTAACTACTAGTACTCTTGGTCCTTGAGGATACGATATTTTCGGTCTTGCCATAGCTATACTACCAAACGATAGGTGCGCTTGCCTTATTCGTTGTCATAGTTAGTTTGGACACGATCAAGTTTTTGGCGCCGTTGCCGGGGACTATGATATTAGGAAAACTAAATTTTTATTACTTAGCCATTTTATTTGCAATTCATATTTTTTTTTACTTTGCTAATTTTTCTTTTATTTACTTCTGGCAGGTAATTCTAGTTTATGACTAGGAGGAACCCGTCAGGACCCTTGATTTTTGACAGTGATATAAAAGGTACCGTTCACAGAAATCGTAGGGAAATAAGGCAAAGCCTACAGTACATAGAAGAAGAGCAAGAGGACGATACCAACACTACCGAAGAGATGGCTGATAATAATCCGCTACCTCTTGTGGTTGCCGCAAACCTGGTGAATCAAAATCCTGTTCCTCGAACTATGTATGATTATGCTAAACCTAATTTAACAGGAACCGAGTCGAGTATTGTTAGACCTGCTATTGCTGCAAATAATTTTGAACTGAAACCTAACAGTATACAGATGATTCAACAGTTTGTTTAGTTTGATGGCTTGCAGGATGAGGATCCAAACAATCACTTGGCAAATTTTCTAGAGTTTTGCGATACTTTCAAGATTAATGGTGTTTTTGATGATGCCATTCGCCTTCGGTTGTTTCCCTTTTCATTGAGGAATAAAGCCAAACAGTGGTTGAATTCTCTTCCATGAGGATCAATCACTACATGGGAGTAAATGACTGAAAATTTTTTGTTAAAATATTTTTCGTCGGCTAAAACGGCCAAGTTGAGGAATGATATCTCTTCTTTTGTGAAGATGGATTTAGAAACGCTTTATGACGTATGGGAGAGATACAAGGATTTGTTGAGAAGGTGCCCACACCATGGGTTACCTCTATGGTTACAAGTTCAAACCTTTTACAACGGTTTGAACCCCTCAACTAGGCAACTGATAGATGCCGCCACCGGTGGAACCCTGAATAACAAAACTTCTGAAGTGGCTTATGAATTCATTGAAGAAATGCCATTGAATAATTATCAGTGGGAAGTTACAAGGACAAGGCCAACAAAAGCCGCGAGTGTTTTCAACCTCGACGCAGTAACCATGCTATCAAATCAGGTAGAACTTTTAAGTAAGAAAATTGATGGTTTGTGTGGTTCTTCGCAGGTACATCCAGTAATGCAATGTGACTCAAATTTAGGAGGTGTAGCGAATCCTGAGTACCCACCTTACAACCCTGGTACAGAGAATGAGCAGATGAACTATATGGGTAACAATTTTAGACCTCAAAATAACCCTTATAGTAACACTTATAATCCAGGTTGGACGAACCACCCAAACTTCTCATGGGGTGGCCAAGGAAATCAAGGAAATCAAAGACAACAACCCCCCCGGGCTTTCAACATCAGCCATACCCACAGGAAAAGAAGCCGAACCTTGAAGAGATGCTGACAAAATTTATCGCTATGTCAGAAACACGCTTCCAAAACATCGAAACAACACTCAAAAACTAGCAAGCATCGATTCAAGGGCTCGAGAACCAAGTCAGACAGCTTGCTAAACTAATCTCTGGACGATCACAAGGTAGCTTCCCAAGCAACACTAAAACTAACCCAAAGGAGCAAATTCATGCCATTCCTGATCACGATAGTGAAGGGTTAGTAGAATCTGAATCTGAGCCAAGGCAAGAACCCGTGGTAAATAAAGGTAAGGTTGAGGTAAGCCACGATACACAGAAACCTGTCATTAAAGAATATACACCTCGAGTGCCATATCCCAATGCGATGAAGAAAGACCACACAGAGGAACAATTTGGTAAATTTCTTAAACTTTTAAAGAAACTACATATTAACTTACCATTTCTTGAAGCTCTCTCGCAGATGCCAAATTCAAGGAAATTTTTAAAAGAGCTTCTAACAAACAAACGAAGGTTAGACGATACGTCGCATGTGGAGCTAAATGCAGTGTGCTCAGCAATTTTACAAAATAAACTACCAAGAAAATTGAAAGATCCAGGGAGTTTTACAATTCCGTGCTTAATTGGTAGTTTATCTATTAATAATGCTTTAGCTGATTTAGGGGCAAGCATCAACGTCATGCCTTATAAACTGTTTAAACAACTAGGTCTAGGGAAACCCAAACAAACTAGGATGAGCATCCAATTAGCTAATAAAACCATTAGAGTTCCTAGGGGTATAATCGAAGATGTGCTAGTGAAAGTTGATAAATTTATATCCCCAGTAGACTTTGTCGTTTTAGACATGGATGAGGACAACAATGTTCCTTTAATTTTAGGAAGGCCCTTTTTAGCAACTGCTAGAACTAAAATTGACGTTGGTACAGGTGAAATCACACTTTGTGTAGGCGACGAAACGATCACTCTTCAGGCTCTTGACTCGGCTAGGACGTCAAGTGAAAACTGTGAGAACATAAATTTTATTAATAACCATTCGGTTCAACCTCCTTTTCAGGAAGCACCTCGGAAGTACACATCTGAGCCATATCCTAGACCTTGTGCCAACAAGGAAATAACTCAAGAGGAGCGAAGGCTTAAGATCGATGAACTCGACGAGTGGAAGCCACATGTCAAGGAGAAACCAAGAACACTAAAAGAGAAACCGAGGCAACCCCCCGACGAGCTTAAGGGAGACATAAATCAATTCCAAATCGAGGATCAGGTATTGTTGGAAAAGACAAACCCTCGAATCACCGTTCCAGTCCTTAATGAAGAGACCCCTTTTACGGTATTGAATGTCTTCCCATACGAAACAGTCGAGGTAACTAATCCTAAGTTCGGCACTTTTAAGGTAAACACTACTCGACTCAAACCATATATTGTTAGAATTGATAACAGGAAAGAGGAGATTCAACTCCTCAAACCACCATGATTGTGCGAATGAAAGGTAAGTCTAGCTTAGGACTTTAAACAAGCGCTTCTCGGGAGGCAACCCGAGCTCTAACCATGCTAATTAGTTTGTTTTTACTTTCATTTATGCTTTAAAGTATAGGTTTCACCTCCACACGGGTATGGCCGTGGCCGTGTGGACACCACGAGTATACATATCGGCGTGGCGGAGGCCGTGGGGACCAAGGAAGAAAAATCCCCAAAACACGGGCTACGACAAAACACCACGACCGTACGATTCGACCGTGGTTGAAACTGAGTAAACGACACAGGCGCGCGACACGCCCGTGCCTTATAACAGTGGCCAAACCTGTCAAATTAACACGAGCGTGGGGAAAAATGAAACGAGCATGGGAGAAGAGAACGAAGCTCGGACGGCCGTACGACACGTTCGTACGACACGGCAGTGTGGGACAACACGCCCAAGACACACGGACGTGGGTTGCAAAACTAGACGTACCAAAACCTTAATTTTAGAAGCACACGGGCTCAAAACGACTCACACGGGCGTGTGACACACCCGTGTACCCCTGTTTCTATATAAACCTCTTACTATTCATCTTCTCCACCAAACACTTCTCTCTTAACCCTAAACACCATAGTTCTTTTTCACCATCCTAACCACCATCCCCATGTCGAAGAAGCGAAAGGACCCTAGCACAGTCTCCCCGCACGAGACTGATCCATATAAGTTCATGTCGGCCGCTTCACTAAATTGACAAGACGAGGACCTTTGAGTCCATTTACTTTTTCTTTTTCTTTTCTCTTCTCCTTTATTTTCCTTCTCTTTATCTTTCTTATCTTTAAATACATATTTAGTATATTTTGAATTATTCCTATTATTTCCTGGCTATTTCTTCACAAGTTCCCCAATTTCTTCATCTAGTGCAGTAATTGTTGGCGGCCACCATACCACCACCAGAGACGCCTCCTCCAACTTATCTTTCACCTCCGAATCAAGTTTCCACACTTCCAATTCAAGAAATCCATTCGAAATCCAGGAAGTTTCACCTCTCTCCCTCTCTTATGATTTATTACTACATGGTTATTATCTTTATTTGTACATTGAGGACAATGTACATCTTAAGTGTGGGGGGTGAACTTTATCGTGAAAAGTTCCTAACTTTTTGCATTATTCTCAAATACCTGAATTATATCTTGTTCTTAAGTAATGTTCTCATATTATTGTTAGAATGAAATTTCTTTTGATTTATGATTTTTATTATTATGTATTGGATTAAGTCATAGGTAATTGTGCAGTGATGATTTAAACTTTAGGGGACTAGAGAATCAAGCATGATGAGTCTATTTTCAGAATTAAAAATTTGTTAGGTTGTCTACCTAAATCTAATTATTACCTTGAAGTTTGAAATTTACAAAGGTTGGCATCAAAAACCCATTATTTTTTGTGAGACCTTGAGCCTTTTAGAGCATACATTCTTTTCTTGCTCACTTTATTAATTATGAGTGTGTCAACATTGACTTGTTATTCTAGAACTTGCTTCGATCATACATGTCGAGACCACACTTTTGATTTGATATACAGAGATGATAAAGGCACCTAGGATCTAACCCACTTACTTCACTAAAAATCCTACCTTCACAATTAACCCCTAGTGAACCCCGTTGAGACTAATAAACCATTTCTTGACTCACCCATTAATATTAACCCAAAACCCCCTTTGTATTTGTTATCACCATTTATCTTGACTACCCCTATATCGAGATTTGATTTGATCGGTTACTTAACTATTTTCTTTATTTCAGTTGTTAAATTCTATCTTATTATTATTGTATGAGATTTGTTCTTAAAAAAAATGAAGTATATTCATTATTAGTTCTATGTTATTTGAGCTTACGTTCAATTTTACATTTTCAGAAGAAGCTCGTGTTATTAGTGATGAATTCTTAATTGATGCAACTATTCAGTATTAGTTTATTTTTCTAGTTAGATAATTTGTCAATTCAATCTCGATCTTAACCCTTTAATTCAGCCTTGATCCACACATTTAACCCAAGCCCCGTTACAACCCATAAAAGACCTTTTGATTTGTGTATCATATCATTTTATAGTGGTGGAGATTTGATTTTCATGCAAGCCTATGGGATTAACTTTTCATGTTTGACTCTTGAGTGCTTATTTTTGAACCTTAAACACCTTGAGTGATTTGAGTGAACCCTTAGTGAGGATGTCAATACTTGTCGATTTTGAATCAGAGGTAATTATTTAGGTAAGGGGAAACACCTATTTTTCATACTATAAAAACTAGGACTTTGATTGTTTGAATCTTTAGGAACCTTCTGGTTAAGTTATAAGTGTATGAATTACCTATGAATTATGATGAAACATTATTGATGAAGATTATGAATTGAGGAAATTCGATTTTAATTATGAGTTGATAATTTTGCTTGAGGACAAACAAATGCTTAAGTGTGGGGGTATTTGATAAACCGTAATATGTACATATTTTAATCCCACATTTGGCATACTTTTGGATGATTTATCCTTTGAAATGTGGAATTTGATGCTCCTAATCCTTTAAATTCATGTTTTATATGTAGGAGAGCATCGGAGGATGAAAAGAACGAGAAACGGGCTGAAAACGGAGAAAATGGGCCAAAGTAAGAAATCAACACGACCTGGAGTTCACCACACGGCCGTGCCACTTTAACAGGCTTGAACACGGCCTGGGATCGATTCACACGGGCGTGCTCCACGGGCGTGTCTCTACTGTGACCCGTTGTAATTTTACTCGGAAAAGGATACTTAGGGGCGAAGAAAGACATTCCAAAGTCTATATAAACACCCTAAGTGTGACCTAAAAGGGGGGTTCGACAGGAGCAGAGCCAGAGAGGGCTGAATACGTGGAATTACTCCAAGAAAGCCAGTTGATCCATCTCAGAAGCCGGAATCACACTCAAGACGGAAGATCTTCCCTTTGATTTCCTTCATGGGGTTTTAGGGTTTTTCTTATGTTTTGTTATTTACTTTCTTCTGAGATGTATTCTTTTATAATTATGAACTAAACCCCTCAAATACCTGAGGGGGATGAAACCCAAGACGGATCTTGTTACTGTTTTCTAAACTGTATGATAAATACTTGATTTTTTCTTAATTATGTGTTCTTAATTCTTGTTTTAATATTTCAGGATATTGATTCAAGTATTGATGTGCTTAGGCAGTGGAGTAAAAGTCCCTATTTAAGAGTAGATCTAGCATAGTTAAGCGGAGTTGATCGCAACCCTAGAAATAGGATGACGAAATTCTGCCGAATTAGGGTCAAACCTAATATGGGAGTCTATAGATTGAGTTAATGCAACACTAGGGGTTTTAATTAGAAAGAGATTTCAATTAATCAACTTAGGGTTAGACGTTAGTAGCCTCGAAAGAGGTATTAATATAAATTAGGGAATCCTACGGATCAAGTCAAGTGAATAAATCGTCTGGTTCAGATTTAAGTAACAAGTGAAGTCTAGGTGGATTCTTCATCGGGTATTGTCTTAATCAACTGGTTTTTCCCAAAAGTATTTTCCCAATTCACTTTCTGTGTCTTAGCATCCTTAGTTTAGTTTAGTGATTAGTTAATTAAACATCGATTCTCTTAATAATTAGGCTAGATAATAAAAAGATAGTAACTACTAGTACTCTTGGTCCTTGAGGATACGATATTTTCGGTCTTGCCATAGCTATACTACCAAACAATAGGTGCGCTTGCCTTATTCGTTGTCATAGTTAGTTTGGACACAATCAGCGAACCTTGAGGAGATGCTAACAAAATTCATCTCGATGTCAGAAACCCGTTTTCAAAACATCGAAACAGCACTCAAAAACCAGCAGGAATCAATTTAAGGGCTCGAAAACCATTTTGGTCAGCTTGCTAAATTGATCTCTGAACGACCACAAGGCAGCTTGCCGAGCAACATTGAAACTAACCCAAAGGAGCAACTTCATGCCATTACTGCTCACGATAGTGAAGGGTTAGACAAACCAAAATCGAGGCAAAAAAATGTGGTAAATAAAGGTAAGGTTGAGGTAAGCCATAATAAACCAAAACTGGTAAGTACAAAGTACAAACCTCGTATGCCATACCCCAATGAGACGAAGAAAGACCGCACAGATGAATAATTCAGTAAATTCCTTAAAATTTTAAATAAATTACATATTAACTTACCATTTATTGAAGCTCTTTTGCAGATGCCCAATTCAGTAAAATTTTTAAAAGAGCTTTTGGTAAACAAACGGAAGTTAGACGATGCGTCGCATGTGGAGCTAAATGCAGTTTGCTAAGCAATTTTACAGAATAAACTACCCTGCAAATTAAAAGATCCAGGGAGTTTTACGATTCCTTGTTTAATTGGTGGTTTATCTATTAATAATGCTTTAGCTGATTTAGGGGCAAGTATCAATGTTATGCCTTATAAAATATTTAAACAGCTAGGTCTTGGGAAACCCAAACAAACTAGGATGAGCATTCAATTGGCTGATAAAACCATTAGATTTCCTAGGGGTATAATTGAAGATGTGCTAGTCAAAATTGATAAATTCATATTCCCAGTAGACTTTGTTGTTTTAGACATGGATGAGGGTAGTGACGTTCCTTTAATTTTAGGACGACCCTTTTTAGCAACTGCTAGGACCATTATTGATGTTGGTACAGAGGAATTAATACTTCAAGTAGGTGATGACATGATTAAACTCCAAGCACGTGATTATGTTAGAATATCTAGTGATCAAGATGATACAAATCATGTTAATGTAAGTGAACTTATTGTTCAATCTTCTTTGCAGGAAATTCCTCGAAAAAAGATGACAGAGCCATGGTCTAGCTCTCATATTAAGAACAGAACTGTTCATGAGGAACGAAGGCTCCAGATCGAGGAACTAGATGAATGGCAAACACAGTTTAAGGAGAAATTGAAAGTACACGATGAACCAAAGCAGAGCCATGACGAGCCTAAAAATAAAACGAGTCCAATTAAGGTTAGAGACCGAGTTTTTAATGGATAATACAGATCCTCGTGTATCCTTTTCTGAACCTAACGGAACAACCCATTTCACGGTACTTAATATTTTCCCATACGGTACAGTCGAGGTAACTCATTCCAAATTTGGTACCTTCAAGGTAAATAGTACTCGTCTAAAACCTTATTTTAACAAAATTGATAGCAGGAATGAAGAGTTTCAACTCCTCGAACCACCATGATTATACGAAGGAAAGGTAAGTCTAGCTTAGGACTTTAAACAAGCGCTTCTCAGGAGGCAACCCGAGCACTAACCCTACTCATTAGTTTATTTTTACTTTTATTCATGTTGTAATGCAGGTTTTTTAACCCACACGACCTGGACACACGGGCGTGCCCCGGGTCGTGTGGATGTGGGGACTTAGTTTTTAAAATTCAAAGAAATCAAGTCAGGGGGCTCCACGGGCAGGCCCCACGGCTGTATGTGCGGTCACCCGGGCGTGTGGAAATCCACACAGGCGTGGGAGAAGCAAAGGTCTTCACACATAGGCGTGCAATGAGGCCGTGTGGACCACATAGCCTGGACACACGGGTGTGTCTAAGGCCGTGTGAAAACTAACCTTTTGCAAATCACGACAAACATGAGCTAGAGGCTCTACCACACGGGCGTGTGACACGACCGTGTGACCCAACATGGGCGTGTGACACGATCGTGTGACCCAACACGGGTGTGTGACACGACCGTGTGACCCAACACAGCCGTGTGACCCAACACGGCCGTTACATGACCGTGTCATTTATAAAACCCCCAATTCCCTTTTTCTTTCTTCTCCTTTCTTTCTTCTAAACCCCCCCAAACCCTAGCCTCCCCAACCACCGCCACCACACCAGCCACCACCTTATGCCGCCAGCCTTTCCCCCACCCGAAATCCGTCGACCAACTGTCCTTCGTCGTCCTTCTCCGACCCGTCGCGCACCACTCCGGCCATCATCCTTGCAACTGTTGGTCACTCCTTTTCCCCTTTATTTTTTCAGTCATATTTATTTTCTATTATTTATTTTTATTATCTTTACTTTTCTGATTATTTTATTCTTATTTTTAATTCCATTTAGATTTAGCTTATGATTATGACTATTTTCTATTTTTTATTCTAAGTAGGTTTATTTTCTATATTATTATTTGATGATCCTTTTATTTCATATGTTGAGGATACCATAAGTTCATGTAGGCTGCTTCATTGACTCGACAATTCGACGGCCTCGAGGTGACTCTACAACAGATTTGTTAGCACTTCCACATATCACCACCACCCCCACCTCGCGAACCATCTGTTGATGAGGACCTTTGAGTCCATTTATTTTTTATTTTTCTTTTATTTTAATTTTTAAACTCTTTCTTTTTATCTTTCTTGTCTTTAATTTATATTAGTATATTTTTATTTCTTTATATCTCTGGCTATTTATTATCGAGTACCCATACTTGAAGTCCATTACTAAAACTCCTAAAACTTTTTATCGATGACTCATGATTTCAAAAGGTTCAAGGTGCTATAAAGGAACGAACAAACGACTGGAATATTCTCCCACCTTCACTTCTGCCTAGTTCATCATGCTTAATTCTAAGGAGTTCATCCGTAATTCAGGAAGTTTCACCTCCTTCTCTCTCTTATGATTTTCTACTTACATTACTATTATCTATCTTTGTACATTGATGACAATGTACATCTTAAGTGTGGGAGGGGGGTTATTTAATTGATTATCAGAAAAATCCCTGAATTATGTCTTGTTCTTAAGTAACTTTCTCATATTACTATTAGAATGAAACTTCTATTGACTTATGATTTTTATTGATATGTTTTGGATTAAGTCAGAGGTAATTGTGCATTGATGGTTTAAACTTTAAGACGTTAGAGAATCAAGCATGATAAGTCTATTTTCAGAATTAAAATTTTATTAGGTTGTTTCCCTAAATTTAAATATTGCTTTGAAGTTTGAAATTTGCAAGGTTGACATCAAAAACCATAATTTTTGTGAGATTTTGAGCCTTTAGAGCATACACTTTTCTTGCTCACTTTATTGGTTATGAGTGTGTCAATATTGATTTGTTATTCTAGAACTTGCTTCGATTATGCATGTCGAGACCACACTTTTGATTTGATATACTGAGATGATAAAGGCACCTAGATTTTAACCCACTTATCCCAAAAAGCCTACCTTCAGAATTAACCCCTAGCGAACCCCTTTTAGCCTAATAAACCGTTTCTTAACTCACCCTTAATATTAACCCAAAACCCACTCTTTTTTATTCATTGAGAATTTTTCCTATTATATTAACCCCTTTTTATCGAGATTTAATTTGATCAGTTGCCTAACTATGTTCTCTACTTCAGCTGTTAATTTCTTTCTAATTACGTGAAAAAAAAAGTTGGAAATATATTCATTATTAGTTCTATGTTATCTGAGCATAAACGGTTAATTTCACATTTTGAGAAGAAGCTCGTGTTATTACTGATAAATTTTTAATTGATGCAATTATTCAGTATTAGTTCATTTTTCTAGTTAGGTAAATTGTTAATTCAATCTCGATTCTAACCCTCTAATTCAGCCTTTATCCACACCTTTAACCCAAGCCCCGTTACAACCCTTTTTAAGACCTTTTGATTTGTATATCATCTGATTTTATAGTGGTGGAGATTTGATTTTTATGCAAGCCTATGGTAATAACTTGTCATGTTTGACTTTTGAGTGCTTAATTTGAACCTAAAACACATTGAGTGATTTGAGTGAATCTTTAGTGAGGATGTCAATTTTTGTCGGTTTTGAATCAAAGGTAATTATTTAGGTAAGGGGAAACACCTATGTTTTTGTGCTATAAAAATTTGTGACTTAAATTGTTTGAATCTTTAGGACTCTTTTAGTTAAATTATCAATGTATTAATTATCTATAAATTATGATAAGACATTATTGATGAGAATTATGAATTGTGGAAGTTAATTTTAATTGTGAGTTAGAGGATTTCGCTTGAGGACAAGCAAACGCTTAAGTGTGGCGATATTTGATAAATCATAAAAGTAACACATTTTAATACCACGGTTAGCGTGTTTTTGGATGATTATTTATATAACTTGGTGAATTCGATGCTCCTAATCCTTTGAATTTGTATTTCTATACTTAGAAGAGCATAGGGGAGCGAAAGGAACGGAAAACGGGCCATCTTAAGGATCCACACGGCCAAAGCCCGCACCACACGGGCTAAACACTTGCCTGTGTGCCAGACCGTGTAGATTGAGAGCCATGCAAATTCCCACACGGCCTGGGCCTCCTCACACGGGTTGATCACACGCCCGTGTCCCTGTCGTACCTTGCTTTGTTTTCACGCGAAAAAAGCCAAATTTTAGGGTTTTTGAGCCTTCTAAAGTCTATAAATACGAAGTCATTCAACTATAGTATCGTGACTGAGGTCTTCCTAACGACAAACCATTACGAAAACAACTATTCAGTTCTCATCCAATGACCTTGTCATAAGTGCGTTACCCTCATAGGATATCATTGATCTCTCTAGGATAATATCCATTCTCCCAATATGATCCTATTTTATCTCATGGTAACCGTTAAATCTTCCTTCATGAAAAGTCAATTACTATTAAATACTAATCAAGTCGTTCATCACAAAGATGAACGACTCGTGGCAACGTTTTACTTTTCATCAACCATGTAATGCCAATAAGAGCATGTCATTTACCCATGTCTCAGGCTATGAATTTCACTGTTGTGAATGACGCCACGTACTGCAAAAGTCATACACCCAACGCACCAGCTTTCGATTCCTTATCTATTCAAACTCAGACTTTTACTTACATCAAACTGTACGAGTCACACATACATAGTCCGTCATCCACTTATGATTGAGGTATGTTGCACTATGAGTGTTACAAGTGAATAAATCCATAAACGAATTTAGGATCTATTCTGATTGGGTATTGTCTGATGTACTGTCAGTCCAGTCAGTCACATCTATGTCTCTATCTTTTGGGAGTCATCTGCTCTGATGCCCAAGACAAAACATCTCCCCAATTAGACTTGATAGATGACATATTAGTCTTTCAATCGGTTTGATCATTTTCGATGAGACTAAGGAAATTTTTAGGTTCGTCTACTAATACAAGCTATCTTTTATTATCACGATCCGACCACGTGATACTGCTCAGTATTAGTTTAAACTTTAGATAACCAATAAGCAACATTTGCTTCCATTTTTCTTTGCGTGTAAAAACCAGTGAGGAAAATTATACAAATTATATTAATGTAATAAATGAACTTGTTTTATTAACCAATCTGTCCGAAAAAATTACGAAAGCACTTAGACAAAAATACTACGTTTAGGGCACCAGATCCAACAGTATCCTAGTTGCCCTAGTGAAGTAGATGAGTCATGTTTCGTATTCTTGTGCTATTTCATATGTTACCCAAAGGACTCTCTAGCTACTAAAGTCTTGGTAAAACAAATCCCCAAGATATGTCCTCATATGCATTCTTTGACTACATTCACTATTCCATCAAACACTACCGTCTCCCTTAATGTGTTTTGTCTTATGTGATTTCTTTTAGGTTTAGCTATATCCACACTGTTATAGTGTCATATCTTTTCCATACCTTATATTCGGCCCTCTATAGTGAAGTTAGCAGTGTAACCTTACTTGACACTTATTCACATTATGGACCCACCATTTAGGACAAAAGCACAATCCGATGTCAATTTCCTCGAATCCTGATACGTTTGAAAGTCAAATTTGGTTAATCTGATAGGTGTAAGATATCTTCCGGAATACACAAGCATATAATCTCTCACTCTCCGTAAATACTTGAATATATGCTTAACTGTTTGCCAATGTCTTGGTCCTTGATTCGCCTGATATCGACTTACCAACCCCACTGTAAAATAGATATTTGGACATGTGTCATACATGAGACTTCCTACTATTAAAGTATAAAGAACCTTTCTCATGTTTTCTTTTTCTCCCGTTGTTTTAGGACAGTCTTCTAAAGAGAGACGAAATCTCGATACGTAGGGTTGATTTCCTTTCTTCGAATCAGTCATTGCATAACACTCCAATTTCTTATTTTTGTATGAAGCCTACGACAGTGCTATCACTTTGTTCTTTCAATCATTTAGGATTTGAATGCCTAGAACAAACTTAGCTTCTCTTAAGTACTCCATACTAAACTATTGGGTTAGTCACAGTTTAACTGACGACAATGTCCCTACATCATTCCAAAGGAGTAGAATGTTATCAACTTAAAGAACAAGAAAAACCACTTTTTTATCCCCTAAACGTTCATAAACGCAAGGTTTATCAACATTTTGCTCAAATCCAAAAGTCTTGGTTGCTTGATCAAATCTTTGATTCCATGGGCGGGATGCTTGCTTAAGTTCATATATGGATCTAAGCAGTTTGCAAACTTTATGCTCGTTTTCTTTAGCTTTATATCTGGTGGGTTGCATCACATAGATGTGATCTATTGTAATTTGATGTAGTAGATTAAACTAGTTTTCATACTCGAGGAGCTTAAATACAAACACTTTTGTTATGTTTTAATTAAGTTTTTATATTTTAGTTTAAATTCAATAAAAACTATATTTTGAGTTTTTTATTGACCTTAGGGGCCGAATAAGGCCTAAAGGTGAGCTAATTTACTTAGTAAGTGTGTAGGAGACCATTCAAAGGCGTAAGAACTAAAAGCTGGTCACTGTGTTGCAACACGGGGAGTTCGATGTCACAACATATGGAGCAGAATGCTAGAATTGCTAAATATCCTTTAGTGTCATGACACAACCAAGGGATATCGCGATACACCCTTAAAGCTACCCTGAACCTGAGCTTACTGCCTTCGATGTCGTGACACAGGCATTAAGGTGTCACGATATCAGCCTTGTACGGGAAACACTTACGAGCCATGGGTGTTTTAGTTTACACAATGAAGAGTCAACACGAGAACGTCAGCTGACCTAGGGTTGAGGACAACAACAACACTAACTCTATAAATAGGCTATTAATACACTTGTTGAGGAAAACTTTTCATACTTTAAGTTTTCTTTGTAATTTTAGTTTTAATTTTTTCTTTCCTTTAAGCTTTAGGTTTATTTTTATTTGTGTTCTTCGGAGAACGTGGTTTGTAAACACAATCAAACGCTAGTAGATTTTCTTCACTTCATCTATCAAATACAAACAGGATTCTCTAAACTCTACTCTAGATTTGTTATTTATGTTTATCCTTATCATCAAGTTTATTGTGTTCATGAGATCTATGAGGAACAAATCCTCTTATAAGGGATTAGCAAATGGAGGTGTGACTAATTGATTACTATGTAAAGTTTTCTTAGCGGATCAGCTGTTTGGGAGAGGAAGAACTTAAACCCTAAGTTTGACAATCTTAGGAAGACATTTAGGTGGAAATTAGCCCCAAACTGGTCTAGACTGTGAGGTCGAGAGATAAGTAGTTCTTGTCAGCTCATTACTTTAATGGGAGATCGAGACATCCTACTAGGGTAATGACTAGTTGATTGAGTAGAAACCCAAAATAGGAATTAGTTATGACCATTGAAGCGAGCTAATCACGCATGCTTAGAATTAGTTAAGTTTATAAATTAGTTTTTCGAAGTCCTTCTAAGTTAGGTTTTTGTTATTTTTATTTCTTTATTTCTAAAAACCCAAAAATCTTTATTTTATGTTTTATCGTAATATATTTTTTTAAAGTACTAATTAGATCTATTTTCATTTAGGTTAGAATTAATCTAGTAACTCACCAAGAAGCATTATAGGAGACACTCTACACGCAATACACGGTGATTCAACAGAAACAAATAAAAGATTGGAACAAACACTGAAAATAGAATATGGATGTTCCGTCTTCAACTAAACAAAAAGCAAAGCTAACAGTCGACAATATATTGGTGAGAGTAGCCATCCCAATTTGGATTGGATGATACATTGGATGCAATAGACAGACCCAGTTTTCCAAGAATACGCATCTAGAGCATGAATAAGAGGGGCAAGAAAGTGATGAGCAGGAAGAAAGCGAGGATGAGGAAAGAGAATGAGATGAGGAGATGGATTTTGAGGAAGAGGAGGATGATTAAAATTTTTAATTTTTAATGTTTATTTTTGGAGATTGTATTTAAATTTTGGAGAATTTTTATTTTAGGAGAAGTACTAACATTATATTTTTATGTCTTTGTTTTCTTTTCTACTTCAAGTTTTCTATGTAGGAACCCTACATGAAAGAAGCAAGACATTTTCGAGCTTACAACGAACAAAAAAGGAAGCACCCACTAGTATACAACAACACTATCACGATCAATCGGGTAACTTATTTCCTTATCCTTTCAGGGCTGCACATTAGGAACAATGTGCTATCTAAAGTGTGGGGATAACATAGGAAATTTATTTTTATTTTTATGCTTTTCTTTTATTTTTTATGTCAAATGTGTGCTTTAGCTTGTAGAAATACAAGTGATTGGTTAGAAGCATGTATATAGGTTGATTATATCTATTATAAATTTGGCATGAGAGTGAATGATTTTTAAGTTTTTGATTATTAGACTACTAAGTTCTATATATTACACTGTAAATAGGCATTAAGTAATTGAATATACCAAATGATATAAAGAAGACAGTGGAACGAGCATGCTAGTATGTATGATAAATAGTTGAATTTGTGATTGTTTGATTGATTAAATTTGTTAATAATGAGACACCTATGGATGACCTAAGGCATTGTTTGGTATAAACCTAGAGCCAAAAACCTAACATTGTTTATCAATCCTTAGTACCTATTTTGAGCCAAAAAAACACTTTTTGATGAACCTTTATACAAAACCTGAGCCAAAACATTAATCTGTACTTACACTTTTTCTTTAGTCTTGAATTACATGAATAATAAACTTTTGGCCATACATATTGATGATTAAGTAGATACATCACGGTGGATTTTGTAAAAACAGAGTGAAATAGGAAGAATCGGTGTGATATAGTGATTATAGGTTAGCCAATATGTGCAACAAAAGAAAAATTCAGAAAGAAAACAAGAAAAGCAAGTAGAAAAAGATCATGAAAAATAAAAAGCATTATGAGTGAGATGTGTAAAAAAGGAAAAAAAGTGTGATAAAGTAAAAAAAAAAATAGTCAATAGTGCACAAAAACTCGTGAGTTACTAGTAGTTACTGTATTATATTGTGACTTCTTACGTGGAGAAATAAGGAAGTTGAGAGAAGGAGAAATAAGGTGGTGAGAGGGAATGGGTTACTACGGGGGAAGAATAGGGATCAATATGATGTGCCAAACTATTTTCGTGCTTTAAACCATTTTGATGCTTCCTGTTCTTGAATTCCATGCATGTCCTAAGCCTCATAAAGTTACAAGCCGAAAATCCCTGTGTGACCTAGGTAGACTTTTTCATGAATTGACTGTAACACCCTAAACTCGACCTAGACGTTATGACATAATCTGGCGATGTCACGTGGTAGTGCTTTAGAAAACATACTTACGATAAGACCATTTTTCGTTATCTTATGGTACTTTCAAAACGTGTCGTTTGTTTCAATCATTATCCACTTCCAAAATTTGTCCATTTTCCAAAATATTTGTATTTCGCGGAAGCATTTAAATCCGTTTGCGTAATCGTGGTGTTTTGGTAAAACATTTGTTTATTTTGAAAACTCGAGCTTTCCTACTGCTAACGGTAAAACCATAAATGTTGCAAATCCCAAATTTAAACAAAATACGTAAAGGCCATATTTACATAGAACTTTCCTAGATATCATCAAAACAATAAAATAAGTATAAAAACCGTGAGGCCGAAGCAGTGGTCACCGTCAAGTCCTCCGCTACACCGATCCGTTTAAAGCTGGGGATTACCTGAACAGATTAAACAGAAAAGGGTGAGTTTTCGCAAACTCAGTGTGTACTCCCCAGAGAAAACATGCACACAGCATAATATCAGAAAACAATCATGCATTTACAGTTCGGGTCTGAGCCCATTGCAGAATCGGTGTGGACGTTAGCCTACTCAGATACAGAATCATATATATTCTAGGGGCCTTAGCCCATCTGAGATATAGTTTGCAGAACAGAATAGAACAACAAAATCCTACCCACTAGCCTCTACACACCAACTCCGTCCAACCCTACACACCATGTGGGGATAAAATCAACCCACCCATCCCTACACACCACGCTGTATCGAAATGCGGCACATAATCAGATAATTGCAGCTGAGCTACCGGATATCAGGCTTAAGAGCCTTACATTTGGTTTGAATGAAGTTAATTGAATTGGTTTGAATAGTATATGTGAAATATTTATGAATATACATTAGATAGGTCAGTAGATTGATAGTTTTAGCATGTTTTAGGTGTATTTGAATATATTTTGGATTGGTTGAATGATTGGCTTTTGTGTTGCTTGAGGTTCAAGATTTGCAGGGTTGGTAAACTTGACGTATAAGGCTCATTTTGAGTCCACACGGCCTGGCACACGGGCATGTGACCAGACCGTGTGAGACACACGACTTATACACGAGCATGTGGTTAGGCTATGTGTCCCCTGCATCTTAAAAATTTAAAACAGAATGCTCAGTAAATTACACACGGGCAGAGACACGGGCGTGTGTCTCAGCCGTGTGAGGCACACGGCCTAGCACACGGGCGTGTGACTGGCCGTGTGGCCTAAGTCAGAGAGTTACACGGGGTCAGACACGGCCTGAAGCACAGGCATGTTTAGGGTCACACGGGCATGTCTTTAAACCACACGGGCGTGTGAGCCTTGTACTTAGGAAAAATTTTGAAATTTCACAAAAAAAATTCTGAGTTTTCGATTGAGTCCTGATTTGTTTCTAACACGTGATTTGGGCCTCGAGAGTTCAATAAAAGGGACATTATGATTAAATTATGATATGTATGTTATGTTATTATATGATTGTTCATATTTGTTCTGAAATGTCCAGTAATGCGTTCAATAAAAGGGTCATTATGATTAAATTATGATATGTATGTTATGTTATTATATGATTGTTCATATTTGTTCTGAAATGTCTAGTATTGCTCCGTAACTCTGTTCCGGCGACGGATATGGGTTAGGGGGTGTTACAAGGATTCTACCCTATCGATGGTTGAAAACCTTAAATGCGCTCTCTTTTTAATAAAACTGCAGTTACCTTTGTTATTTAGAGAAAAACGTTCATTATTAAAAATACAATCTTTATTAAGTCAGGTTCGTAGCATTGGCGTGGTTTTCGGAAAAACTCTTTGCATATCGTTAAATAATTTATAACGTTATCCATATTAATGTCTCTAAAATATTCTAAATCACTTTCCTCCACAAAATCATTTTCACAATATAGAGCATTATAAAATTCACAAATAACTCAATGGGTAACTCTTACCTCTTTTCCTTGTACGAGTATCGTTCCCCACATGGCACCTTCTGGCCTCTTAAACTCTTGGTCCCTAAAAGATGCATAAAATTTCCGTATTACCGGAACCACATCAGAGTCTTTAGGGGTAACGCAAAAATGTTCCTACCTATGATATTGGACCAGTTGCCATATATCCCTACATAGTATCATCGACGGTTCAAACCCCCTTTCTTGAATAAATGTTTTCCTTAAATTTCTAAAAAGTATTTTTCAATGTTTGGATTTGGAAAATTCGAGGGGCTTGTAACAATCGATGGTTCAGGTTCGTTAGCCCTTCTAGTTTTTCTCAGGGGTTTTTTCAATAAATTTTCAAACTAGACAACTAACTATCAAACAATTTATTTCACAATAAATAAGAGCAATTCAATGGAATAGTAAAAATTTGGGTTGGACCCCTTAGCCTTATAGAAGAGCTTGTGTTCCTTGCGAAAAGTCTGTGCACTTTCCTCGTTAGCGTGATGTTTTCGTTTCTACACCTAGTACAATCACAAAAGAAAACAAGAAAAATTGCAATAGAATAAGAAAAGGGGGAAAAGGGATTTTTAGGGTTTAGGGGTTTAGAAGAGTGTTTGAGAGGATTTGAAGTTTGAGAAAGGTTGAAGCTTAATTAAATAAGGTTTTAGGTAAAAAAAATTGTGTTTTAAACTTAAAAAAAATCGGGTTAAAACCTGAATTAATCCACTGGGTTGAATAGTTATAATATTTTGTTAAAAAATTTAGTGATATAACTCTTCGCGTTTAAGATGCATTACTCATCACTATAAATAGTGATAACTCTTGATTAATTATTTACACCCTTTCATTTATAGCTATTAAAACATTATGTATATATTAAAAATGTTCCAACACTAATGCTCATATATGCACATATATATACACACACACTAATATATGTGCATCAATTTATTCTTCTATTACAGTACATTAGACACTTAACCAATTCCATGTTCATCCAATGATACTTTCACTTTATTAAGCTCTAGTATTATTTGCCTTAACTGTTGACTATATATATTAACTTATTTTTACCTAAACATAGTGTACCATATGTCAACTTCCTCATTTGGTTTAATACTTTAAGCTTTTAAAGAAGCTTGCATTACTTATCTTATGCAACCTATTACTATTTTATTTTTAATCTCAAATTCATCATCCTTTTCTATGTTTTAATTATGCATGATTTGGCTAAATAGATTATTTCTCAAAGTAACGAGGACTGAGATGGAAAACTTACAAAACTTGTTTTCCTTTTGATTTCTTTGGAAGCAGCAAAATAAACTTCAGCTCATTCGAGATTTCTTTTGACACTTTTGTGACCAGCGGGAGGGACCAATCTCTAATGCCTGATTTATCTTCAATCAAAGAAGAAAACAACACAAATTAGGAGCGGCACAAGTTCAGTTCAATTGACATCAATTAAATGGAATCAATATCAACTAACATTTATGGTAAACAATGAAATTTGTGGAGCATTTGTCAGCCGATATCAAGGCTACTTGCAACCGTTTCCAAGTGATGATTAGCAGCTCCTTTGTTGAGGATATATGGCAGCTCACTTGGTTGAATATCAATTAAGACAGGCGGTACATGGCAACAGCCAAATAATGCAATTAATAGAACAATGGTGAGAAAATCACAGCTACATGATGCTGCCAATGGTGCATTCGATATGAAAGAAGAAAAATCACATGAAGAATTGATGAACTAAAAGATAATTCAAGAGTGAGTGATTGGTATGGACGGTGGACAGCAACTTAATGACGATGGCGTCAAGCTCCTTCTCTCTTCATGGCTGCAAAAGGAACACCAACACAGAGCAGCGGCAGCTGCTGTGGTCGGTAAATGCAGCAACTACCAACTGCTATATGCAGTATAATTAACCCCTAACTTGAAATAAAAGTCAACATGTCCGAGGGGCAGTAGTTCTGCCAAGCAAAGGAGTACCAATCAGAAAAAAATAACAACACAAATGTATATTAGCATAAATTAGGACCTTTAGGCAGTAACTAATTGAAGCAATTATCCACATAAATTAAAGTTAATGATATCTGCATGCACAGCATGTAGTGATAGGTTGCTGGGACAATTTATATCAGCTTGCTATAGCCTTAAATATTTTAACATCAATAGAAAATTTAGATCAGAAGTAGTTTGCAACATCTTGAAGACATGGGTAGCATCATTTTAGACCGCAACAGAGTTTGAAACTCCTTGAATTGAGCAGCAGCTTTGGAGAAATGGAAGCTGTCGTTATAGGCAGTGAGTGGTAGCAAGAAAAATGGAGTGACAGCAGCAATCCAGCTTGAATAACCGAATATTAGTAGAGGATTTATAAGCATCTTCAGCAGTAAGTTAGGTCCTCATTTAAACCAAAACTCTCGTATTCTTCTTCACATTTTTCTCTTCTCCCTAGTAGCATATTCGAGTGACTTATACACTGCTATTGACTCCAATACGCCACGACTATGTGCACCCTTCTATCCTAGCAGAAAGCAAATTCGGTGCAGCCGCCTTCTTAATATACCACACTCATCCCATGCATAATGGAATGCTTGGACATGTTTCCACAATGCCACATAGCTTCTTAGATTTCCACCTTCTAATGCCAACTTGTCATCTAACAAAAGTGTCTTATAATTCTATTATCTAAGCTTGTTAATCATTCCTTTTTAACCGTATACTAAGGCCATGTGACAATGGTTTAATTGCAAAAAACATCCTTGGTGACACTTATTAAGGCTTTGCCTAGTAGAGTGGAAAGAAAATTGGAAGGATGGACAATTGAATGAATAGAAAACTAGAATGATGAAAAACATAATTTTTCTTTCTATAGGTGTGCTTGGTAGGAAAAATGAAAAAATGAAAAGAAAATACTTGTTCTTTCCATCTGTTGCTTGATAGAGTTGATGAAGGAAAGGAAAGAAAATAAAACATTTGAAGAATGTATTTTTTTTTTTTTGTTTCTCAAGGTATCCACTGGAGCGAGTCCAGTGACTAATCCTCTACGTTCTATAGACCCACTGCTCCATACACATTTCTATAATTTTTCTCTCATCTCATCATTTCAATTTGGAATGATTGATTTTTATGCATTAGGATGAAACATTATCATCCCTCCTATTTCTTTCCTCTCACTTTTCTTCCCAACCAAACACACTCAAAATTTATTTTCTTTCCACTTTTCCGCTCCCTCCTCTCATCCCTCCACTTTTCCACCCAACCAAGCGTACCCTAAAAGCTTTTAATTTAATCATTGTCATAGCTTAATTTTACTACTCGTATTCATGCATATCAAGTTCGATGGGATCATCCATTCAAAAACAAGCCCCTTTATCGATTAATACAATTCCATCTTGAGGGTGTACTTGGTTGAGTGGAAAAGTGGAATGATAGAAGGAACGAGTGAAAAAGTCGAAAGAAAATAAATTTTGATTGTGCTTGGTATGAAGAAAAATAAGAGGAAAGAAAGTAGGAGAGACTATTATTTTCTATCCTAATGCATAAAAAAAATCCTTCCAAATTAGAATGATAAGAGAGATAAAATGAGAGAGGTGTGTATGTTAGTTCAAAATTATGCATTTTTTAAATGTTTTATTTTCTTTCATTTTATTTTTCAACTCTACCAAGCAATGGATGAAAATAAATTTATTTTTTATTTTAGTTTTTCACCTTTCCTACCAAGCACACATAAGGAAAGAAAAATTATATTTCTCATCTTACTATTATTCCACCCTTTCAACTTTTCATCTTTTTAATTTTCTTCCCTCTCTAGCAATTAAAGCTTTAGTTCCCCTTTATCCAATTAAAATGAAGGCATTCTCCACTTACCAAGGTAAATTTTGTACAAATCCTTGTGTTAAAATGTTAGGTAATTCAACTATTGTCCCTCTACTAGTATCATGTCTCTCATTACTTTTAAATGAAAATTGATTTTTTTTTTATTTTTTAGAATTTTTTATGTATTTTTAAGAGTAAGGACTAAATTGAAGAAAAATATAAACATTAAGAGCTATAAAAATTTATTCAACCTTTTTCTATAGTTAAATTATTGGCAAATGATAAACCGTAATAGTAACATATTTTAAGCCCACATTTAGCATACTTTTGGATGATTTATCCTTTGAATTGTGGAATTTGATGCTCCTAATCCTTTAATTTCATGTTTTATACTCAGGAGAGCATAGGAGGATGAAAAGAACGAAAAACGAGCTTAAAACGGACCAAATGGGCCAAAGAAAGAAATCAACACGGCCTGGGGTTTCAACACACGGCCGTGCCTCATTGATAGACTCGAACACGGCCTGGCCACGATTCACACGGGCGTGTGCCATGGGCGTGTCCCTGCCGTGGAAAAGAGGAATTTCACTCAAATTAGGATACTTAGAGGCGAAGAAACACATTCCAAAGTCTATATAAACACCTTAAGTATGACCTAAAGAGGAGAGTCGACAGAAGCCTTCTGTCGGGGGCGTCTAGCTAGGCCAAGGAGCCGAGCCAGAGGGGTCAGAATTGTGGAATTTACTCGAAGAAAGCCAGTTGATTCATCTCAAGAAGTCGGAGTCATACTCAAGACGGAGGATCTCTCTTCAATTCCTTTAGGGAGTTTTAGGGTTTTTCTTATGTTTTGTTTTATCTTTTCTTCTGAGATGTATTCTTTTATGATTATGAACTAAACCCTCAGATACCTGAGGGGGATGAAACCTAAGATGAATCTTGTTATCGTTTATTTGAACTATATGATAAATACTTGATTTGTTCTTAATTATGTGTTCTTAATTCTTGTTTTGATATTTCCGGGATATTGATTCAAGTATTGATGTGCTTAGGTGGAGGAGCAAAAGTCCCTGCCTAAGAGTAGATCTAGCATAATTAAGCGGAGTTGCTCGTGCGCCTAGACATAGGGTGACGAAATTTTGCTGGATTAGGGTGAAACCTAATATGGGAGTCCATAGATCGAGTTAATGCAACTTTAAGGGGTTTTAATTAGAAAGAGATTTCAATTAATCAACCTAGGGTTAGACGTTAGTAGCCTCGACGGAGGTATTAATATAACTTAGGGAATCCTACGGATCAAGTCAAGTGAATAAATAAATGCAGTTGAGTTAGATAACAAGTGAAGTCTAGGTGGATTCTTCCTCGGGTATTGTCTTAGTCAATTGGTTTTTCCCACGAGTATTTTCCCAAATTCGTTCTCTTTGCCTTAGCATTTTAGCTTAGTAGTTAGTTAATTTTAGATTAAACAACAAATTCCCTTGTTTCTTAGGCTAAATAATAGAAAGAGAGTCAGTATTAGTACTTCTGGTTCCTTTGGGTTCGACAATCCGGTCTTGCCACTAAGCTATACTACTGTTCGATAGGTGCACTTGCCTCAATCGTTGTCACAGTTAGTTTCCAGGCTCGATCATTCTTTATATAGATTTTTAAGACTCTGACATCGCACATCAAGTTTTTGGCGCCGTTGCCGGGGAACCAAAATATTAAGAAAGCTCAATTTTTATTACTTTAGCCATTTTTTTATTTTTTGCAATTTACTTTTATTTCTTATTTTGTTTTTAACTTTGCCAATTTTCCTTCTTTTGTTCCTTTCAGGTACCTCTAGTTTATGACTAGAAGGAACCCGACAGGACCTACTTTACGACAGTGATACTGAAAGCACAGTTCGCAGAAATCGTAGAGAAATAAGGCGAAGCTGAAATTACATAGAATAAGAGCAAGAAGACGAAGTTAATACTGCCGAAGAGATGGCTGAGAACAATCCGCCACCTCCAGAGATGGCCGAAAATCATGCTCCTTGAACTATGTATGATTATGCTAAACCTAATTTAACAGGAACTGAGTCAAGTATCATTAGACCTGCTATCGCTGCAAATAATTTTGAACTGAAACCTAAAACAATTCAGATGATACAGCAATTTGTTTAGTTTGATGGTTTGCAGGATGAAGATCCAAATAATCACTTGGCGAATTTCCTAGAATTTTGCGACACTTTCAAAATAAATGGTGTTACTGATGATGCCATCCGTCTTCGGTTATTTCCCTTTTCTTTGAGGAATAAAGCCAAACGGCTAAGTTGATGAATGATACCTCTTCTTTTTTGCAGATGGATTTAGAGACACTTTATGATGCATGGGAGAGATACAAAGATCTATTGAGAAGATGCCCACACCATGGATTACCCTTGTGGCTACAGGTCCAGACTTTCTACAAAGGTGTGAACCCCTCAACGAGGTAGTTGATCGATTCAGCCGCCAGTGGAACGCTGAACAATAAAACTCCTGAAGCAGCCTACGAGTTTATAGAAGAGATGTCACTAAATAACTATCAGTGGCAAGTTACAAGGACAAGGCCAACTAAAGCAGTCGGAGTTTTCAACCTCGACCCAGTAACCATGCTATCGAATCAGGTAGAGATGTTAAATAAAAAGATTGATGGTTTGTGTTCTTCGCAGGTACATCCAGTTATGCAGTGTGAAACAAGTGGAGGCGTGGCGAATCCTGAGTACCCACCCTACGGATAGGGCATGGAGAGCGAACAAATGAACTATATGGGTAACCATTTTCGATCTCAAAATAACCCTTATAGTAATACTTGTAATCCAGGTTGGAGGAACCACCCAAATTTTTCATGGGGTGGTCAAGGATATTAGAGACAACAACCCCCTCCAAACTTCCAACAGCAGCCCTACCCACAGGAAAAGAAGCAGAACCTTGAAGAGATGCTGACAAAATTCATCGCGGTGTCAGAGACACGTTTCCAAAACACCGAAACAACACTAAAAAACAACAAGCATCGATTCAAGGGATCGAGAATCAATTAGGGCAACTCGCTAGGCTAATCTCCGAAAGACCACAAGGAAGCTTGCCAAGCAACACCGAAACTAACCGGAAAGAACAAATTCACGCCGTTACGGTTCCTGATAGTGTAGCGTTAGATAAGCCCGATTCCAGGCAAGAGAATACGGTAGAAGAAGATAAGGTCGAGGTAAACCATGACAAACCAAAACCGGTAATTAAAGAGTACCAACCTCGTATACCATACCCCGATGCATTGAAGAAAGACGATACAGAGGAACAATTCGGTAAGTTTCTTAAACTTTTAAAGAAATTACATAATAACTTACCACTTCTCGAAGCACTTTCGCAGATGCCAGATTCAAGGAAATTTTTAAAAGAGCTTTTGACGAACAAACAGAGGTTAGATGAGGCATCGCACGTGGAACTAAACGCAATGTGCTCGGCAGTCTTGCAAAATAGACTACCATGGAAATTAAAAGATCCAGGGAGTTTTACAATTCCATTTTTAATTGGTAGTTTATCTATTGATAATGCTTTAGCTGATTTAGGGGCAAGCATAAATGTTATGCCTTATAAATTGTTTAAACAACTAGGTCTAGGGAAACCCAAACAAACTAGGATGAACATTCAATTAGCTGATAAGACTATTCGAATTCCTAGGGGTATAATCGAAGATGTTCTCGTAAAGATTGATAAATTCGTATTCCCAGTAGACTTTGTAGTTTTAGACATGGATGAGGACAATTGTGTCCCCTTAATTTTAGGAAGACCCTATTTAGCAACTGACAGAACTAAAATTGATGTGGGTACAGGTGAACTCATACTCCGTGTAGGTGACGAATCAATCAGTCTTCAGGCTCTCGACTCGGCTAGAACATCAAGCAATCAAGGTGAGAGAATAAATTCTATTAATGACCATTCAGTTAAGCCTTCTTTTCAGGAAACACAACAGAACCACACAACTGAGCCAAATCCTAGACATCACGACAACAAAGAAGTAATTCATGAGGATCGAATGCTTCATATTGATGAACTAGATGAGTCGAAGACACATTTCAAGGAAAAATCAAAATCACACGAAGAAAAACCAAGGGAACCCCCAGATAAGCCTATAAGGACGACAATTCAATTCAAAATCGGAGATCAGGTATTGTTAGATAAAGCAGACCCTCGAATATCTCCTCATGACCCTAATACAAACAAAGAAATCTCTTTTAGGGTAATTAAGGTTTTCCCATACAGAACAGTCGAGGTAAGTAATCCTACATTTGGCACTTTTAAAATAAACGCTACTCGACTTGAACTATATACTAATAATAGGACAGTTAGCATGAGGAATGATGTTCAACTCTTCAAACCACCCTGATTATGCAAATGAGAGGTAAGTCTAGCTTAAGACTTTAAACGAGCGCTTCTCGGGAGGCAACCCAAGCACTAACTCTATTACTCTTTACATTTTAGTTTATTTTATCTTTACTTTTATTTCTCCTTTTTAGCAACTAACTATTAACTAAACAAGGTGTAGATTTCCATACCACATGGCCTTGCACATGGCCGTGGCCGTGGCCGTGTGGATACTACAGACTTTTGTACTGACATAGTAGAGGTAGTACGAGCCAATGACGAAAGATTCCCAGATCACGGACGACTACAAATTTCCACGGCCGTGTGATATGGCCGTGGCCGACACTGAGGGAAGTCACACGGGCTCCGACTAAACACTACGGTCGTGCAATACAGCTGTGGTCGACACTGTTTCATCAAACATGGACGTGTAGACCACGAAATGGGCGTGGGAGAAACAAACATAGCACAACACAGCCGTGCGATATGGCCGTATGACACAACACGCCCATGGTACACGGGCGTGGGGGCGTACCAGACATGAAAATTCTATTTAAACCTGATAAATCATAATAGTAACATATTTTAAGCCCACATTTAGCATGCTTTTGGATGATTTTTCCCTTAATTTGTGTAATTTGGTGCTCTTAATCCTTTGTTTTCATGTTTTATACTCAGGAAAGCACCGGAGAATGAAAAGAATGGAAAACGGGCTTAAAACAGACCAAATGGGCCAAAGAAAGAAATCAACACGGCCTGGGGTTTCAACACATGGTCATGCCTCATTGATAGACTCGAACACAGCATGGCCACGATTCACACGGGCGTGTGCCATGGGCGTGTCCCTGCCGTGGAAAAAGGAATTTCACTCAAATTAGGATACTTAGAGGCGAAGAAACACATTCCAAAGTTTATATAAACACCCTAAGTATGACCTAAGAGGGAGTTCGACAGAAGCCCTCTGTCGGGGCGTCCAGCTAGGCCAAGGAGCCGAGCCAGAAAGGGCAGATTTGTGGGAATTTACTCAAATAAAGCCAGTTGATTCATCTCAAGAAGCCGGAGTCATACTCAAGGCGGAGGATCTCTCTTCAATTCCTTAAGGGGGTTTTAGGGTTTTTCTTATGTTTTGTTTTATCTTTTCTTCTGAGATGTTTTCTTTTATCATTATGAACTAAACCCTCAGATACCTGAGGGGGATGAAACCTAAGACGGATCTTGTTATTGTTTTCTGAGCTATATGATAAATACTTGATTTGTTCTTAATTATGTGTTCTTAATCCTTGTTTTGATATTTCATATATTGATTCAAGTATTGATGTGCTTAGGTAGAGGAGGAATAGACCCTGCCTAAGAGTAGATCTAGCATAATTAAGCGGAGTTGCTCGCGCGCCTAGAGATAAAGTGACGAAAATCTGCCGGATTAGGGTCAAACCTAATATGGGAGTCCATAGATCGAGTTAATACAATTCTAGGGGTTTTAATTAGAAAGAGATTTCAATTAATCAACCTAGGGTTAGACATTAGTAGCCTCAAGAGAGGTATTAATATAAATTAGGGAATCCTACGGATCAAGTCAAGTGAATAAATCGTCTGGTTCAGAGTTAGATAACAAGTGAAGTCTAGGTGGATTCTTCCTTGGGTATCGTCTTATTCAAATTGTTTTTCCCACAAGTATTTCCCTAATTCGTTCTCTTTGTCTTCGCATCTTTAGCTTAGTAGTCAGTTAATTTTAGATTAAAACAATTCACTTCAATTTTAAGGCTAAATAATAAAAAGAGAGTTGGTATTAGTACTTTTAGTTCCTTTGGGTTCGACAATCCGGTCTTGCCTTAACTATACTACTGTTCGATAGGTGCACTTGCCTCAAATCATTGTCATAGTTAATTTCCAGGTTTGATCATTCTCTTTATAAATTTTAAAACTTTGACAAATCATAGCGATCAAAACCCCCCTCTCTTCTTCCAAATCACCTTCAACGTCCCAACTCCTCCATTCTTTCCTCTATTTCCCCTTCTACAGAGTCCTGATACGCCGTCCAAATGCCAAAGAAGCGGAAGGAACCTAGCACAGTCTCCCTGTGGGAGACCGATCTGCATAAGTTCATGCCGGGCGCTTCATTAAATCGACAGGAAAAGGACCTTTGAGTCCATTTTCTTTTTCTTTTTCTTTACTCATCTCCTTTATTTTCCTTATCTTAACTTCTCTTCCTCTAAAGTTAGTTTATCTTACTTTAGTTTCTTGGTTTTAGGTTCTACAGGCTGCTTGGGAATCACACACCACGACCTAAGAAATCACGCCCACCTCGCGAACCATCCAACAATAATGACTTTTCAGTCCATTTATCTCTTCTTTTAATTTTACTTTACCTTCTATTTTCTTTCTCTTTATCTTTCTTGTCTTTAAATATATAATTAGTTTATTTTAAATATGTCTTATTATTTCCTGGCTAATTCTTCACGGGCTACCCAATTTCTTCATCTAGCACAGCAACAGTGGGCAGCCACCGCACCACCATCAAAGATGACTCCTCCAACTTATCTTTCACCTCCGAATCAAGTTTCCACACTTCCAACTCGGCCTGAAATTCCCTCGTTTCTTTTCTTTGACTCCATCCAAAATTCAGAAAGTTTCACTTCTATCCCTATCTTTTGATCTTCTTACTATAATGTTTTTATCTATCTTTGTACATTGAGGGCAATGTACATCTTAAGTGTGGGGGGGAGGTGAATCTTAAAGGTGCTTCACTTTTTTCATTATTCTCTAATCCTGAATTATATCTTGTTCTTAAATAATTTTCTCATATTACGATTAAAATGAAATTTCCTTTGATTTATGATTTTCATTGATATGTTTTGGATTAAGTCATAGTTAATTGTGCATTGATGATTTAAACTTTAAGATACTAGGGAATCAAGCATGATAAGTCTATTTTTCAGAAATTAAAAAAAAAAATTTAGGTTGTCTACCTAAATTTGAATATTAATTTGAAGTTTGAAATTTACAAGGTTGACATCAAAAACCCATATTTTTTGTGAGATTTTGAGCCTTATAGAGCATATATTCTTTTTCTTGCTCACTTTATTGATTATGAGTGTGTCAACATTGATTTGTTATTCTAGAACTTGCTTCGATTATACATGTCGAGACCACACCTTTGATTTGATATACTAATATGATAAAGGCACCTAGGTTTTAACCCACTTACTCCACTAAAAGCCTACCCTCACAATTAACCCCTAGTGAACCCCTTTGATCCTAACAACCCTTTTTATTGACTCACCCACTAATATTAACCCAAAACCCTTTATATTTGTTATCACCATTCTTCTTGACTACCCCTATATCGAGATTTGATTTGATCGATTACTTAACTATTTTCTTTATCAGTTGTTAAATTCTATCTTACTATTACTTTATTTGTTTTTTTTTTAAAATAAACTATATTCATTATTAGTTCTATGTTCTATGAGCTTAAAACAGTTAAATTCACATCTTTAGAATAAGCTCGTGTTATTATTAGTATTATGTGTTTTCAATTGATGTAATTATTTACTAAGGGAGGTATTAATATAACTTAGGGAATCCTACGGATCAAGTCAAGTGAATAAATCGTCTGGTTCAGAGTTAGATAACAAGTGAAGTCTAGGTGGATTCTTCCTCGGGTATTGTCTTAGTCAATTGGTTTTTCCCACGAGTATTTTCCCAAATTCGTTCTCTTTGCCTTAGCATTTTTAGCTTAGTAGTTAGTTAATTTTAGATTAAACAACAAACTCCCTTGTTTCTTAGGCTAAATAATAGAAAGAGAGTCAGTATTAGTACTTCTAGTTCCTTTGGGTTCAATAATCCGGTCTTGCCACTAAGCTATACTACTGTTCGATAGGTTCACTTGCCTCAATCATTGTCACAGTTAGTTTCCAGGCTCGATCATTCTTTATATAAATTTTTAAGACTCTGACATCGTACATCAACAAAGTTGGATGAAAGTTAGCTAAATGACCAAGATTTTTAAATCAACAAAAGTATAGGACTAATGTCTCAAAATTAAAAGTATAGGGACTAAATTTTAATTTTTAAAAGAGTACAGGGACCCCTGACATACTTAAACCTGAATTCTTTTATATAGTTAGCATAAGTATAAGTAGCTCCAATAACTTTTAAACGTCTTATTTTTTTTCTTTGTTTGATAAATGATCGTTGTTTTCGCGATGTCAAAGTCTTAAAATTTATAAAAAGAATGATCGAACGTGGAAAATAACTATGACAACAATTTGAGGCAAGCGCACCTATCGAACAGTAGTATAGTTTAGTGGCAAGACCAGAATGTCGCACCCAAATGAACTAAAAGTACTAATACTAACTTTCTTTTTATTATCTAGCCTAAAATAAAGGGAATTTGTGTGTTTAATCTAAATTAATTAACTACTAAAATAAAGACTCTAAGACAAAGGAGAATGAATTTGGGAAAATAACTTGAGGAAAAACCAATTGATTAAGACGACACCCAAGGAAGAATCCACCTAGACTTCACTTGTTATCTAACTTTAAACCAGACGATTTATTCATTTGACTTGATCCGTAAGATTCCCTAATGTATATTAAACCCTCTCTCGAAGGGAATAACGTCTAACCCTAGGTTGATTAATTGAAATCACTTTCTAATTAAAACCCCTAGAATTGCATTAACTCGATCCATGGAATCCCATATTAGGTTTCACCCTAATTTGGAAAAATCTCGTCACCCTATCTCTAGGCGCGCGATCAACTCCGCTTAACTATGCTAGATCTACTCTTAGGCAGGGACTTTTGCTCCTCCACCTAAGCACATCAAACTTGGATCAATATCCCGGAAATATCAACACAAGAATTAAGAACACATAATTAAGAACAGGTCAAATATTTATCATATAGTTCAGTAAACGATAACAAGATTCATCTAAGTTTCATCCCCCTCAGGTATCTGAGGGTTTAGTTCATAACAATAAAAGAAAACATCTCAGAAGAAAAGATAAAACAAAACATAAGAAATCCCTAAAACTCTCTGAAGGAATTGAAGGAGAGTCCCTCCATCTTGAGTATAATTTTGGCTTCTAGAGATGAATCAACTGGCTATCCTCGAGTGAATCCCCACAAATCTGCCTTCTCTGGCCTAGCAAGATGCCCCTAGACGATAGCCTTAGGCTCCCCCTTTTAGGTCATACTTAGGGTGTATATATAGGCATTTGGAATGTGTTTCTTTGCCCCTAAGTATCCCAATCCGAACGAAACTTTTCTTTGCCACGGTAGGGGCACGGCCATGGCACACGCCCGTGTGAATTGTGGCCAGGCTGTGTTGGACTCTATTAATAAGGCACGGCCGTGTGGTCTTGGGTCCAGGCCGTGTCGATTTCGTGATCTGGCCCAATTGGCCTGTTTTAAGCCCGTTTTCTGTTCTTTTCATCCTCCGGTGCTTCCCTGAGTATAAAACATGAAAATAAAGGATTAAGAGCACCAAACTACATAAAATAAGGGATAATTCATCCAAAAGCATGCTAAATGTGGGATTAAAATATGTTACTTTTACGGTTTATCAAATACCCCCACACTTAAGCTTTTGCTTGTCCTCAAGCAAAATTCTCAACTCATAATTAAAAAAAACTTCCCTTAATTCAAGGATAATTCATACATGGATAATTCAACTCAAAGGGTTCTAAAGATTCAAACAGTCTGAGTCATACAATTGTAGCACAAAACATATGTGTTTCCCATCATCTAAATAATTACCTCTGATTCAAAATCAAAAGGGATTGACATCCTCACTAAAGATTCACTCAAATCACTCAAAGTGTTTAAGGTTCAGAATTAAGCACTCAAAAGTCAAACATGAAAAGTTAATTCCATAGGCTTGCATGAAAATCAAATCTCCACCACTATGATATGAAATGATACACAAATCAAAAGGTCTTTAACAGGGTTGTAATGGGGCTTGGGTTAAAGGTGTGGATAAAGGCTGAATTAGAGGGTTAGAATTGAGATTGGACTGACAAATTACCTAACTAGAAACAATGAACTAAATAAAAGTAATCAATTGAAAATTAATAATACTAATACTACGAGCTTCTTCTTCAATATTTGGAATTCAAACGTATAAGCTCATTACAAATCTAACAATGAATATACTTCGATTTTTTTTAGAACAAGTCATAATAAGGAATAAATTACTGAAATAAAGATCATAGTTAGGAAACTGATCAAATCAAATCTCGACATAAGGGTAGTTAAAAAGGATAGTGATAACAAATAAAAAGGGTTTTGGGTTAATATTAGCGGGTAAGTCAATAAAAAGGTTTGTTAGGATTCAACGAGGTTCAATAGGGGTTAATTATGAAGGTAGGTTTTTAGTGGAGTAAGTGGGTTAAAACCTAAGTGCCTTTATCATCTCTGTATATCAAATCAAAAAGTGTGGTCTCGACATGTATAATCAATGCAAGTTCTAGAATAACAAATCAATGTTGACACACTCATAATCAATAAAGTGAGCAAGAAATAGAATTGATGCTCTATAAGGCTCAAAATCTCACAAAAATTATGGGTATTTTGATGTCAACCTCGTAAATTTCAAATTTCAAAGCAATATTCAAATTCAGGTAGACAACCTAGAAAATTTTTTTAATTTCTGAAAAATAGACTTATCATGCTTAATTCTCTAGTATCTTAGAATTTAATTATCAATGCATAATTATCAATGACTTAATCTAAAATATATCAATAAATATCATGAATCACAGGGAATTTCATTCTAATCATAATATGAGAAACTCACTTAAGAAACAAGACATAATTCAGGATTTGAGAATAATGCAAAAATTTTGGCACCTAATTTCAGGAATTTGTGAATAATGAAAAAAAATAGGCGCCTTTTTAGGTTGTTCACCCCCCCACACTTAAGATGTACATTGCCCTCAATGTACAAAGATATATATATAAAAACAATCAAGTAGAAAATTAAAAGATATGGAGAGAAGTGAAACTCCCTGAATTTGGATGGATTCCTTGCGTTGGAGGTGAAAGATAAGTTGGAGGAGGCGTCTCTGGTGGTGGTATGGTGGCCGTCCACAGTCTCTGCGCTAGATGAAGAAATTGGGTAGCTCGTGCAGAATTAGCCAGGAAATAATAATAATTCAAACTATACTAATTATATATTTAAAGAAAAGCAAGCTAAAGTGAAAGAAAATAAAAAGTGAAATCAAATTAAAAGAAAAGATTAATGGACCGAAGAGTCCCTATTGTTGGATGGTTTGCGATGTGGGTGTGATTTCTAAGGCTGTGGTGGAGTGGTGGTCGTGGTCGAGGTGTGATTCCCTAGCAGCCTTTAGAACCTAAAACCAAGAAACTAAGGTAAAATAAACTAAATTAAACATAAGAGAAATAAAGAAAAGGAAAATAAAGGAGAAGAGAAAGGAAAAAGAAAAATAGAATGGTCTCAAAGACCTTGGCTTGTCGAATAATTGAAGTGGCCGGCATGAACTTATATAGATCGGTCTCCCTCTAGGAGACTATGCTTGATTCCTTCCGCTTCTTTGGCATTTGGTGTAGCTCAAGGGTTTTGGGAATGTATTGGAGAAGAAAAGTAGGGGGAGGTCTGAATAATGGGATAGGATAAAGTGGATGGGGAGTAGGAAAGTGAGTAAGGGAAGAGAAAAAGGAGGGGGTTTAAATATATTTTTAAGCCTGGTACAACCCCACACCCGTGTACCGTGGGCGTGCTAAGTCACACGGCTGCCTCGCATGGCCGTGTTGAGCATCGTATCGTTTCTCCCACGCCCATGTTCAGGGTGCCACGCCCGTGTGTAAACTACTAGTGTTGACCACGACTTCATCGCACGATCGTAGGGTTTTTTCAGTGCCCATAGTGTGGTGGTTGGAGTCCGTGATTTGAAAATTGATTTGCTCTGACTCGTACCATCTCTGCCATGTCAGTACGGAGATTCGATACATCCACACGGCCACGGCCACGGTCGTGTGCAAGGCCGTGTGGCCTAGAATTCTGTACTTTTGGTTAGTTTATAGTTAGGTACTATAAAGAAAGGATAAAATAGAATAAATAGGACAAGATAAAAATGTAAAAGTTAATGGGGTTAGTGCTCTGGGTTGCCTCCCGAGAAGCGCTCATTCTGATCTTAAGCTAGACTCTCCTCTCATTTGTATATTCATGGTGGTTTGAGGAGTTGAAAGTCCTTCCTCATCTTTGGCGACTCCATTATCATGATAGAATTTAAGTCGAGATGCGCTTATATTGAAAGTGCCAAAGATAGGATTACTTACCTCATTGTTCCGTATGGAAAAACACTGATTACCCTAAAAGGGATTTCTTTGTTAGTGTTAGGGTTAGGAGGAGATATTCGAGGGTCTGCTTTATCGATCAATACTTGATCTCCGATTTTGAACTTGTTTGCCGCGTGGAGTGGATCTGGTTCTACTTTGAGTATCCCTAATTTTTCCTTAAAATGTGTCTTCCACTCGTCTAGATCATTGATCTGAATCCCTCGTTCCTCATGAGTTATTTCTTTGTTGGCACAAGGTATAGGATCGGGTTCAGTTGTATTCTTTTGTGGTGCTTCCTGAAAAGAAGGGTTAACCGAATGGTTATCATTCCAATTTATTTTCTCACCTTGATTATTCGATGTTCTAGTTGAATCGAGGGCTTGAAGAGTGACTGTGTCGTCACCTACACAGAATATAAGTTCGCCTGCATCAACATCGATTTTAGTTCTGGTAGTTGCTAAGAATGGTCTTCCTAAAATTAGGGGGATCGTGTTGTCCTCATCCATGTCTAAAACGACAAAGTCTACTGGGAATACAAATTTTTCAATTTTTATGAGTACATCTTTAATTATGCCCCAAGGAATTCTAACAGTTTTATCAGCTAATTGAATGCTCATCCTAGTTTGTTTGGGCCTCCCTAGACCTAGTTGTTTAAACAATTTATAAGGCATGACATTTATGTTTGCCCCTAAATCAGCTAACGCATTATCAATAGATAAACTACAAATTAAGCATGGAATTGTAAAACTCCCTGGATCTTTTAATTTCCGTGGTAGTCTATTTTTCAATACTGTCGAGCACATTGCGTTTAGTTCCACATGTGATGCTTCGTCTATCCTTCATATTTTCGTCAACAGCTCTTTTAGGAATTTTCTAGAGTCTGGCATCTGCGTAAGAGCTTCAAGTAATGGTAAGTTAATATGTAATTTCTTTAAAAGTTTAAGAAACTTACCGAACTGTTCCTCTATGTCGTCTCTCCTTAATACTTCGGAATATGGTATGAGAGGTTGGTACTCTTTGATTACCGGTTTTGGCTTATTATTACTTACCTCAACCTTACCTTCTTCGACCACGTTCTCTTGCCTCGAATTGGGCTCGTCTAACCCTTCACTATCTTGAGCTGTTATGGCTTGAACTTGCTCCCTTGGGTTAGTCTCGGTGTTGCTCAGTAGTCTTCCATGTGGTCTCTCAGAGATTTGCTTAGCGATTTGCCCGATTTGATCCTTGAACTCTTGTGTCAATGCCTCAAGTTTTGTTTCTATCTTTTGGAAATGTGTTTCTGTATTTTGGGAACGTATTACGAGGTCGCTATGAAGATTGTCAGCATCTCTTCAAGGTTTGGCTTCTTTTCCTGTGGGTAGGGCTGTTGTTGGAAGTTTTGGGATGGTTGTTGCCTTTGATTTCTTTGACCGCCCCATGAGAAATTGGGGTGGTTCTTCCAACTGGATTATAAGTATTACTATAAGGGTTATTGTTAGATCGGAAATTGTTACCCATATAGTTCATTTGTTCGCTCTCCATGCCCCTGTCAGTAGGGTGGGTACTCAAGATTCACCACTCCTTCACTTGCGTCCTTTGCATAACCGGATGTGCTGCGAAGAACCATATAAACCATCAATTTTTTATGTAGTAATTCTACCGGTTTGAAAGCGCGGTCCTTTGCATCAATGTTGAAAACTCTGGTTGCTTTGGTGGCCTTGTCCTTATAACTTGCCAGCGATAGTTATTGGTGACATCTCTTCTATAAACTCGTAGTAGCCGCCGGGAGTTTTGTTGTTTAGGGTTCCACCGGCAAATTTGAATCGATTAGTTGCCTTGTTGAAGGGTTCACACCATTGTAAAAAGTTTGGACCTGTAGCCACAAAGGTAATCCGTGGTGTGGGCACCTTCTCAGCAAATCTTTGTATCTCTCCCATGCATCGTAAAGTGTCTCTAAATCCATCTGCACAAAAGAAGAGATATCATTTCTCAATTTGGCCGTTTTGGCCGGTGGAAAATATTTTAGTAAAAATTTTTCGGTTATCTGATCCCATGTAGTGATTGACCCTCGTGGAAGAGAATGTAACCACTGTTTGGCTTTATTCCTCAAAGAAAAGGGAAATAACCGAATACGGATGGCATCATCAGAAACGCCATTTATCTTGAAGGTATCACAAAATTCTAGAAAATTTGCTAAGTGTGTGTTAGGATCTTCATCCTGCAAACCATCAAACTGAACAAACTATTGTATCATCTGTATAGTGTTAGGTTTCAGTTCAAAATTATTTGCAGCAATAGTAGGCCTAACAATACTAGATTCAGTTCCTGTTAGACTAGGTTTAGCATAATCATAAATAGTATATGGAGCATTGTTTTCGGCCATCTCTGGAGGTGACGGATGATTTCAGCCATCCCTTCAGTAGAATTGGTTTCGCCTTCTTGCTCTTTTTCTGTGTAGTTTAAGCTTCGCCTTATCTCTCTACGATTTTTGCGAACTGTTCTTTCAATATCACTATAGTAAAGTAGGGGTCCTGTCGGGTTCCTTCTAGTCATAAACTAGAGGTACCTAAAAGGAGGAAACAATAACAGAAGAAAAATTAGCTAAGTTAAAAATTAAAATAAAATAAAATAAAAAAATTAAATTAAATTGCAAAAAATAATAAAAAATGGCTAAATTAATAAAAATTAAGCTTTCTTAATATTTTAGTTCCCTGGCAACGGCGCCAAAAACTTGATCGTTGTTTTCGCGATGTCAAAGTCTTAAAATTTATAAAAAGAATGATCGAACCTGGAAACTAACTATGACAACGATTTGAGGCAAGCGCACCTATCGAACAGTAGTATAGTTTAGTGGCAAGACCGAAATGTCGAACCCAAAGGAACTAAAAGTACTAATACTAACTTTCTTTTTATTATCTAGCCTAAAATAAAGGGAATTTGTGTGTTTAATCTAAATTAATTAGCTACTAAACTAAAGACTCTAAGACAAAGAAGAATAAATTTGGGAAAATAACTTGAGGAAAAACCAATTGATTAAGGCGACACCCAAGGAAGAATCCACCTAGACTTCACTTGTTATCTAACTCTCGAACGCACGATTTATTCATTTGACTTGATCCGTAAGATTCCCTAATGTATATTAAACCCTCTCTCGAAGCGAATAACGTCTAAACCGAGGTTGATTAATTGAAATCACTGTCTAATTAAAACCCCTAGAATTGCATTAACTCGATCTATGGAATCCCATATTAGGTTTCACCCTAATCCGGCAAAATCTCGTCACCCTATCTCTAGACGCGCGATCAACTCCGCTTAACTAGGCTAGATCTAGCCTTAGGAAAGGACTTTTGCTCCTCCACCTAAGCACATCAAACTTGGATCAATATCCCAGAAATATCAACACAAGAATTAAGAACACATAATTAAGAACAAGTCAAATATTTATCATATAGTTCAGTAAACGATAACAAGATTCATCTAAGTTTCATCCCCCTCAGGTATCTGAGGGGTTAGTTCATAAAAATAAAAGAAAACATCTCAGAAGAAAAGATAAAACAAAACATAAGAAATCCCTAAAACTCCCTGAAGGAATTGAAGGAGAGTCCCTCCGTCTTGAGTATAATTTTAGCTTCTAGAGATGAATCAACTGGCTATCCTCGAGTGAATCCCCACAAATCTGCCTTCTATGGCCTAGCAAGACGCCCCTAGACGATAGCCTTAGGCTCCCTCTTTTAGGTCATACTTAGGGTGTATATATAGGCTTTTGGAATGTGTTTCTTTGCCCCTACGTATCCCAATCCGAACGAAAATTTTCTTTACCATGGCAGGGGCACGGCCATGGCACACGCCCGTGTGAATTGTGGCCAGGCCGTGTTGGACTCTATTAAAGAGGCACGGCCGTGTGGTCTTGGGTCCAGGCCGCGCCGATTTCGTGATCTGGCCCAATTGGCCCATTTTAAGCCAATTTTCTGTTCTTTTCATCCTCCGGTGCTTCCGTGAGTATAAAACATGAAAATAAAGGATTAAGAGCACCAAATTACATAAAATAAGGGATAATTCAACCAAAAGCATGCTAAATATGGGATTAAAATATGTTATTTTACGGTTTATCAATAAACACTGGGTGTGGCGCCTCAAATCCTGCCAGGACGGTCTGACCTAAATTCGGAATGTCACATTAGTCACTAAAGTGACCAGAAACACATCCCATTCTAACACGCATGCAATACATGCAACATAAAATAAAGCATTTAGTTAACGATAATTATAGAGTACATTGTAGCTCTAATATGTTACTAACCATATTATTGAACAAATTGACTTAAACCGAATTGTAATTTTTAGCCAATTTAGAAACTAGAGTTTAAAGAACTAAATCGTAAGGATGACAAATGTAACAGCCTGTTTTTAGTCAAATCGGAACAGTGGTTTTGAGACCACAAATCCGAATTCAAAATAATTATTTCATTATTATTTTAATGTTTACAGCATAATAGTATGATTGTGTGAAAGTTTCGCTAAGAAATTTTATTGTTTAAGTGTTTAATTTGATAAAAAGGACTAAATTGCGTAAAGTGTAAAACTTGAGTTCTAATAGCTAAAGGTGTTTAATATAGAAATTTAAAGTGGAAGGCCTTAAGTTGTAATTAGACCATTTATGTTGATATTGGATGTACATGGCTTGGTATAAGTGAAAATTTAAATGTTTTTAAAGGTTATAATAATAATTGAGTAGTTTATGTTATAATAAATAAAACCAAAACATTTTATCATCTTTTAGTTTCTTCTCCAACCAAAAATAATAGGGCAAACTCCATTGTTGAACATTCAACATTCGACCAAGCTTATTTGTGCAATTGATCAAGAAAAGCGAAATTCAGATTTAGATCGGGGGAAAAACAAGGTTTTGGACTAGTCGATCTGTTCCGTCGTTTTAGCAATCGAGGTAAGTTCGTATGTAATAATCATTTTTATATTTGTGATCGTGTCTGAGAGTTTTAATATTTATATAGTGAATGATCGAGCCTAGAAACTAACTATCACCACGATTGAGGCAAGCGCACCTATCGTTTGGTAGTATAGTTATGGCCATATCAGAATGTCGAACCCAAAGGAACCAAGAGTACTAGTAGTTACTATCTTTTTATTATTTAGCCTAAGTATTAAGAGGATTGATGTTTATCTAACTAATTACTAAACTAAGGATGATAAGACAAAGAGAGTGAATTGGGAAAATAATTTTGGGAAAAACCAATTGATTATGACAATACCCGATGAAGAATCCACCTAGACTTCACTTGTTATTTAACTCTGAACCAGATGATTTATTCACTTGACTTGATCCGTAGGATTCCCTAATTTATATTAATACCTCTTTCAAGGCTACTAACGTCTAACCCTAGCTTTATTAATTGAAATTTCTTTCTAATTCAAACCCCTAGTGTTGCATTAACTCGATCTATAGACTCCCATATTAGGTTTGACCCTAATCCGGCAGATTTTCATCATCCTATCTCTAGGGTTGCGATCAACTCCGCTTAACTATGCTAGATCTACTCTTAAGCAGGGACTTTTGCTCCACTGCATAGGCACATCAATACTTGAATCAATATCCTGAAATATTAATACAAGAATTAAGAACACATAATTAAGAACAAATCAAGTAGTTATCATATAGTTCAGAAAACAATAACAAGATCCGCTTAGGTTTCATCCCCCTCAGATATTTGAGGGGTTTAGTTCATAATTATAAAAGAATACATCTCAGAAGAAGATAAATAACAAAACATAAGAAAAACCCTAAAACCCCCTGAAGGAAATTGAAGAGAAGATCTTCCGTCTTGAATGTGATTTCGGCTTCTGAGATGGATCAACTGGCTTTCTTGGAGTAATTCCCTGAGTTCAGCCCTCTCTGGCTTCGCCCCCGATCAAAGACACTTTTTGGGTTATACTTAGGGTGTTTATATAGGCTTCGGAATGTCTTTCTTTACCCCTAAGTATCCTATTCCGAATGAAACTCATCTTGGCTATAGCAGGGGCACGCCCTTGTGACACGCCCGTGGTCGACTTTCTCGACTGTGGTCGATCCTGTTTGCAACAAACGGCCGTGCGATCTAGCCGTGTACGATTTTCTAGGCCGTGTCTCAGTTGTCACTCGAAACACACGGCCGTGGGTGATAGTCCAGGCCGTGTGAGTCTCTAAGATAAGCCCATTTTCTCTGTTTTCAGCCCGTTTCTCATTCTTTTCATCCTCCGATGCTCTCCTAAGCATAAAACATGAATTTAAAGGATTAGGAGCATTAAATTCCACAATTCAAGGGATAAATCATCCAAAAAGTATGATAAATATGGGATTAAAATATGTATATATTACGGTTTATCAAATACCCCCACACTTAAGCATTTGCTTGTCCTTAAGCAAAATTCTCAACTCACAATTAAAATTAACTCCCCTCAATTCATAACCTTCATCAATAATGTTTCATCATGATTCATAGGTAATTCATACATTGATAATTTAACCAGAAGGTTTCTAAAGATTCAAACAATCAAAGTCATAGTTTTTATAGTACCAAAAATAGGTGTTTCCCCTTACCTAAATAATTACCTTTAATTCAAAATCGACAAAAATTGACATACTCACTAAAGGTTCACTCAAATCATTCAAAGTGTTTAAGGTTCAAAAATAAGCACTCAGAAGTCGAACATGAAAAGTTAATCCCATAGGCTTGCATGAAAATCAAATCTCTACCACTGTAAAATGATATGATACACAAATCAAAAGGTCTTTTATGGGTTGTAACGGGACTTGGGTTACAGGTGTGGATAAAGGCTTGAATTAGAGGGTTAGTATCGAGACTGAATTAATGATAAACTGTAATATATACATATTTTAATCCCACATTTAGCATACTTTTGGATGATTTATCCCTTGACTTGTAGAATTTGATGCTCGTAATCCTTTAATTTCATGTTTTATACTTAGGGAAGCATAGGAGGATGAAAAGAACGAGAAACGGGCTAAAAACAGACCAAATGGGCCAAAGTAGGAAATCAACACGGCACGGGCCCAAGCCACACGGGCCGCGTGCCCTTTAGCTTGAGCTCGACCACGGCCTGGATTCGATGCACACGGGCGTGTTGCACGGGCATGTCCCTGCCGTGACAAAGAGGAATTTCACTCAGAATAGGGTACTTAGCGGCAAAGAAAGACATTCCAAAAGCCTATATAAACACCCTAAAGGCCAACCTTGAGGGGGGCATCCAGCTAGGCCAAGGAGCCAAGCCAGAGAGGTCAGAATTGTTGGATTTACTCGAAGAAAGCCAGTTGATTCATCTCAAGAAGCCGAAATTATACTCAAGACGGAGGATCTCTCCTTTAATTCCTTCCGGGGGTTTTAGGGTTTTCTTATGTTTTGTTTTATATTTTCTACTGAGATGTATTCTTTTATGATTATGAACTAAACCCCTCAGATACATAAGGGGGATGAAACCTAAGACGGATCTTGTTATTGTTTTCTGAACTATATGATAAATACTTGATTTGTTCTTAACTATGTGTTCTTAATTCTTGTTTTGATATTTCAGGATATTGATTCAAGTATTGATGTGCTTAGGCAGTGGAGGAATGTTCCCTGTTTAAGAGTAGATCTAGCATAGTTAAGCGGAGTTGATCGCAACCCTAGAGATAGGATGACGAAAATTTGCCGGATTAGGGTCAAACCTAATATGGGAGTCCATAGATCGAGTTAATGCAATCCTAGGGGTTTTAATTAGAAAGAGGTTTCAATTAATCAACCTAGGGTTAGACGTTAGTTGCCTCGAGAGAGGTATTAATATAAATTAGGGAATCCTACAGATCAAGTCAAGTGAATAAATCGCAGTTCGAGTTAAAAACAAGTGAAGTCTAGGTGGATTGTTCCTTGGGTATTGTCTTAATCAATTGGTTTTTCCCACAAGTATCTTCCCCAATTCATTCTCTGTGTCTTAGCATCTTTAGCTTAGTAGTTAGTTAATTTTAGAATAAACAACAAATCCCTTAATTCTTAGGCTAAATAATAAAAAGAAAGTCAGTATTAGTACTTTTGGTTCCTTTGGGTTTGACATTCTGGTCTTGCCACTAAGCTATACTACTGTTCGATAGGTGCGCTTGCCTCAATCGTGGTGATAGTTAGTTTCTAGGCTTGATCATTCATTATATAAAAATTAAGACTCTCGTCACACGATCAAGTTTTTGACGCCGTTGCCGGGGAACTAAAATATTAAGAACGCTCAATTTTTATTACTTTAGCCATTTTTATTTTTTGCAATTTACTTTTATTTTTTTTTTAACTTTGCTAATATTCTTTCTTTTATTTGTTCCTAGCAGGTACTTCTAGTTTATGACTAGAAGGAACCCGACATGACCCTTAATTTCTGATAAAGTGATATTGAAGGTACCGTTCGCAGAAATCGTAGAGAAATAAAAGAAGCTTAAATTACATAGAAGAAGAGCAAGAAGACGAAACCAATACCACCAAAGAGATGGCTGAGAATAATCTGCTACCTCCAGAGGTGGCCGAAAATCATGCTCCTCGAACTATATATGATTATGCTAAACCTAATTTAACAGGAACTGAGTCAAGTATTGTTACACCTGTTATTGCTGCAAATAATTTTGAACTGAAACCTAACACAATTCAGATGATACAACAATTTGTTCAGTTTGATGGTTTACAGGATGAAGATCCAAATATTCACTTGGCGAATTTCCTAGAATTTTGTGATACTTTCAAAATAAATGACATTTCTGATGATGCCATCCGTCTTCGGTTATTTCTCTTTTCTTTGAGGAATAAAGCAAAACACTGGTTAAATTCTCTTCCACGAGGGTCAATCACTACATGGGATCAAATGACCGAAAAATTCTTGTTAAAATATTTTCCACCGGCCAAGCTGAGGAATGATATCTCTTCTTTTGTGCAGATGGATCTAGAAACACTATATGATGCATAGGAGAGATACAAGGATTTGTTGAGAAGGTGCCCTCACCATGGGCTACCTTTGTGGCTTCAGGTTCAAACCTTCTACAATGGTGTGAACCCCTCAACGAGGCAACTAATCAATTCAGCCGCAGGCAGAACCCTGAATAACAAAACTCCTGAAGTGGCCTACGAGTTTATAGAGGAGATGTCACTGAATAACTATCAGTAGCAAGTTACAAGGACAAGGACAACAAAAACAGCCGGAGTTTTCAACCTCGACGCAGTAACCGTGCTATCAAATCAGGTAGAGAAGTTAAACAAAAAGATTGACGGTTTGTGTTCTTCGCAGGTACATCCGGTAATGTAATGCGAAACCAGTGGAGGTGTGGCGAATCCTGAGTACCCACCCTACGAACATGGCATGGAAAACGAACAGATGAACTATATGGGTAACAATTTCAGATCTCAAAATAACCCTTATAGTAATACTTATAATCCAGGTTGGAGGAACCACCCCAATTTTTCATGGGGTGGTCAAGGAAATCAGATACAACAACCCCCTCCAAACTTCTAACAACAGCCCTACCAACAGGAAAAGAAGCCGAACCTTAAGGATATGCTAGAAAAATTCATTTTAGCATCAAAAATTCATTTTCATAATACAGAAACGACATTGAATAATCAGCAAACATTAATTCAAGAGCTTAAAAATCAACTAAGACAGCTGACCAAGTTAGTTTTCGAAAGGCAACTAGGTCGTTTACCTAATAATACCGAACCTAAACCACAAGAGCAAGTAAAGGCAGTAACATTAAGGAGTGGGAAGGAATTGGTTGAAGCAGAAAAGAAGATGCCACAAGAAACTAATAAGGAGAAAAGTGAGGAAACCGAGAATGTAACATCGGTACATGAAGAATTTATGCCACTGATCCCATATCCGAAAAAGTTGAAGAAAGATCACTTAGACGTACAATACTGTAAATTTCTTGAACCTTTTAAACAGTTACATATCAACTTACCTTTTGTTGAAGCTATTTCGCAGATGCCGACGTACGCAAAATTCCTAAAAGAGCTTCTAACAAATAAAAGGAAGTTTGAAAAGATATCAACAGTGGAACTTAATGAAGAATGTTCAGCCATCCTCCAAAACAAGCTACCAACCAAATTGAAAGATCAAGGAAGTTTCACTATTCCCTATTTAATTGGTAGTTTAAACATTGAGAAAGCACTAGCTGATCTAGGTGCCAGTATTAATTTAATGCCTTATAAAATTGATCGTTGTTTTCGCGATGTCAAAGTCTTAAAATTTATAAAAAGAATGATCGAACCTGGAAACTAACTATGACAATGATTTGAGGCAAGCGTACCTATCGAACAGTAGTATAGTTTAGTGGCAAGACCGGAATGTCAAACCCAAAGGAACTAAAAGTACTAATACTAACTTTCTTTTTATTATCTAGCCTAAAATAAAGGGAATTTGTGTGTTTAATCTAAATTAATTAACTACTAAACTAAAGACTCTAAGACAAAGAAGAATAAATTTGGGAAAATAACTTGAGGAAAAACCAATTGATTAAGACAACACCCAAGGAAGAATCCACTTAGACTTCACTTGTTATCTAACTCTGAACCAGACGATTTATTCATTTGACTTGATCCGTAAGATTCCCTAATGTATATTAAACCCTCTCTCGAAGCGAATAACGTCTAACCCTAGGTTGATTAATTGAAATCACTTTCTAATTAAAACCCCTAGAATTGCATTAACTCGATCTATGAAATCCCATATTAGGTTTCACCCTAATCTGGCAAAATCTCGTCACCCTATCTCTAGGCGCGCGATCAACTCCGCTTAATTATGTTAGATCTACTCTTAAGCAGGGACTTTTGCTCCACCACCTAAGCACATCATACTTGAATTAATATCTGCGAAATATCAACACAAGAATTAAGCACACATATATAAGAACAAATCAAGTATTTATCATATAATTCAGAAAACAATAACAAGATTCATCTAGGTTTCATCCCCTTCAGGTATCTGAAGGGTTTAGTTCATAATAATAAAGAAAAACATCTCAGAAGAAAAGATAAAACAAAACATAAGAAATCCCTAAAACCCCCTGAAGGAATTGAATGAGAAATCCTCCGTCTTGAGTAGAATTCCGGCTTCTTGAGATGGATCAACTGGCTATCCCTTGAGAGTTTCCCACAAATCTGACCTTTTCGGCTCGGCTCCTTGGCCTAGCTGACCGCCCGTCGACTCCTCCTTTCGAGTTATACTTTGGGTGTATTTATAGGCTTTTGGAATGTGTTTCTTTGCCCCAAAGTATCCTTTTTCGAGAGTGAAATTGCTCTTCTCCACGGCGAGAGGCACGGCCCATGGCACACGCCGTGTGAATCGTGGTCAAGCCATGTTCGGACTTCTAATGAGGACAAGCCCGTATAGATCGTGATTAGGCCGTGTTCTAGTATTTTGAGGAGGCACGGCCGTGTGGGCTTTAGTCCGAGCCATGTCGATTTCTTGCTTTGGCCCATTTTGGTCCGTTTTGAGCCCGTTTCTCATTCTTTTTATTCTTGGGTGCTTTTTCGAGTATAAGACATGAAATGAAAGGATTAAGAGAACCTTTTTACAGAAATCAAGGGATAAATTATCCAAAAGTATGCTAAATATGGGATTAAAATATGTTACTATTTCGGCTTATCAAATACCCCCACACTTAAGCTTTTGCTTGTCCTCAAGCAAAATTCTCAACTTATAATTAAAACGAACTTTCAATAATTCATAATTCCTATCAACAATGTCTTATCATAATTCATAGATAATTTATATATGAAGCAAAGACGAGGCAACTCCATGACGAACTTAATAATGGGACAACCCAGCTTAAGATAGGAGATCAGGTACTCAAAATCTTCCCAGATGGAACGGTCGAGGTAACACATTCTAATTTCGGCACTTTTGAGGAAAACATTACTCGACTTAAATTTTATATCAATAACTGAATTGATCGCATGAGAAAGGATTTTCACCTCCTCAAACCACCATGACCATACGAATGAGAGGTAAAGTCTAGCTTAAGACTATAAACGAGCGCTTCTCGGGAGGCAACCCGAGCACTAACCCCATTAATTTTTACATTTTTTATTTTTTACTTTTATTTTTCCTTTCAGCACCTAACCATAAACTAACCAAAGTACATGTTTTCATACCACACGGCCTTGCACACGGCCGTGGCTGTGGCCGTGTGGCCACCACAGGAAGGTACAAGGGCGGGGCCAACTACCAGATCCATAATTTCTATTTAACCCCCTTCTTCCCTTCCATTTCTCGTTATCTTTCTTCTTTCATTTTCCATTATTTACTTTTATTTTTACTTTTATTTTTATTTTTTTTATTTTCTTTATTATCTTCTTCTTATTCTTCGTACCATTTAGATTTAGCTTAGGATACAATAAAATCAGGACGGCTGCTTCGAGGACTCAATTTCAAATGGTTCGAGACGCTTCCCCATGTTCACCTCCAATCCTATCCGGTTTCTTTTCATTGACTCCATCCAAAATTCAGGAATTTCACTTCTCTCCCCATCTTACGATTTTATGATTATTTTGATATTATCTATCTTTGTACATTGAGGACAATGTACATCTTAAGTATGGGGGGTTAACTATAGTATTATCTGAAAATCCCTGAATGATATCTTGTCTTGAAGTAAGTTTCTAATATTGTGATTAGAATGAAATTTCTTTTGATTGATGATTTTTTTTATATGTTTTAGAGTAAATCATTGATAATTGTGCATTGATGATTAAATTTGAAAGATACTAGAGAATAAAGCATGATAAGTCTATTTTTCATAAATTAAAATTTTTTCTAGGTTGTCTACCTGAATTTGAATATTACCTTGAAATTTGAAATTTACGAGGCTGGCATCAAAAACCCATAATTTTCATGAGATTTTGAGCCTTATAGAGAATAGTCTTTTTCTCTTGCTCACTTTATTGATTATGAGTGTGTCAACATTGATCTGTTATTCTAGAACTTGCATCGATTATACATGTCGAGACCACACCTTTGATTTGATATACAGAGATGATGAAGGCACCTAGGTTTTAACCCACTTACTCCACTAAAAAGCCTACCTTCACAATTAACCCCCAGTGAACCCCGTTTAATCCTAACAACCCATTTATTGACTTACCCACTAATACTAACCAAAAACCCTTTATATTTGTTATCACCATCCTTCTTGACTCCCCTTATATCGAGATTTGATTTGATCAGTTGCCTAACTATGATCTTTATTTTAGTAATTTATCCTTTATTATGTATTTATGATGTGATTAGTTAAAAAAATCAAAGTATATTCATTATTAGTTTTGTGATTAAATAAGCTTATACGTTTGAATTCCAAATATTGAAGAAGAAGCTCGTATTATTGGTATTATTAGTTTTCAATTAATGTAATTACTTATATTTAGTTCATTGTTTCTGGTTAGGTAATTTGTCAATTCAATCTCAATTCTAACCCTCTAATTCAGCCTTTATCCATACCTTAACCCAAGCCCCGTTACAACTATGTTAAAGACCTTTTGATTTGTGTATCATCTCATATTATAGTGGTGGAGATCTGATTTTCATGCAAGCCTATGGGATTAACTCTTCATGTTGACTTTTGAGTGCTTAATTCTGAAACTTAAACACTTTGAGTGATTTGAGTGAATCTTTAGTGAGGATGTCAATCCCTGTTGATTTTGAATCAGAGGTAATTATTTAGATGAGGGGAAACACCTATGTTTTGTGCTGCAATTGTATGACTTAGACTGTTTGAATCTTTAGAACCCTTTGAGTTGAATTATCCATGTATGAATTATCCTTGAATTATGACGAAACATTATTAATGACTATTATGATTTAAGGGAAGTTTTTTTTAATTATGAGTTGAGAATTTTGCTTGAGGACAAGCAAAAGCTTAAGTGTGGGGGTATTTGATAAACCGTAAAAGTAACATATTTTAATCCCACATTTAGCATGGTTTTGGATGAATTATCCCTTATTTTATGTAATTTGGTGCTCTTAATCCTTTATTTTCATGTTTTATACTCAGGGAAGAATCGGAGGATGAAAAGAACAGAAAACGGGCTTAAAATGGGCCAATTGGGCCAGATCATGAAATACCCAAGACCACACGGCCGTGCCTCATTAATGAAGTCCAACACGGCCTGGCCACGATTCACACGAGCGTGTGCCATGGCCGTGCCCCTGTCGTGGCAACGAGAAGTTTCATTCGGATTGGGATACTTAGGGCCAAAGAAACACATTCCAAAAGCCTATATATACACCCTAAGTATGACCTAAAAGGGGGAGCCCAAGGCTATCGTCTAGGGGCGTCTTGCTAGGCCAGAGAAGGTAGATTTGTGGGGATTCACTCGAGGATAGCCAGTTGATTCATCTCTAGAAGCTAAAATTATACTCAAGACGGAGGATTTCTCATTCAATTCCTTCAGGGGGTTTTAGGGATTTTTTATGTTTTGTTTTATCTTTTCTTCTGAGATTTTTTCTTTTATTATTATGAACTAAACCCTCAGATACCTGAGGGGGATGAAACTTAGATGAATCTTGTTATCGTTTGCTGAACTATATGATAAATATTTGATTTGTTCTTAATTATGTATTCTTAATTCTTATGTTGATATTTCCGGGATATTAATTCAAGTTTGATGTGCTTAGGTGGAGGAGCAAAAGTCCCTGTCTAAGAGTAGATCTAGCATAGTTAAGCAGAGTTGACTTAGATTGTTTTAATCCTTAGGGCTCTTTGAATTGAATTATCCATATATAAATTATCTATGAATTATGATAAGACATTGTTGATAGGAATTATGAATTATTGAAAGTTCGTTTTAATTATAAGTTGAGAATTTTGCTTGAGGACAAGCAAAAGCTTAAGTGTGGGGGTATTTGATAAGCCGAAATAGTAACATATTTTAATCCCATATTTAGCATACTTTTGGATAATTTATCCCTTGATTTATGTAAAAAGGTTCTCTTAATCCTTTCATTTCATGTCTTATACTCAGAAAACCACCCAAGAATAAAAAAGAATGAGAAACGGGCTCAAAACGGACCAAAATGGGCCAAAGCAAGAAATCGACATGGCCTGGACTAAAGCCCACACGGCCGTGCCTCCTCAAAATACTAGAACACGGCCTAATCACGATCTATACGGGCTTGTCCTCATTAGAAGTCCGAACATGGCTTGACCACGATTCACACAGCGCGTGTGCCATGGTCGTGCCTCTGCCGTGGAGAAGAGCAATTTCACTCGGAAAAAGGATACTTTGGGGCAAAGAAACACATTCCAAAAGCCTATAAATACACCCAAAGTATAACCTGAAAAGGAGGAGTCGACGGGCGGGTCAGCTAGGCCAGGAGCCGAGCCGAAAGGTCGATTTGTGGGAAACTCTCAAGGGATAGCCAGTTGATCCATCTCAAGAAGCGAATTCTACTCAAGACGGAGGATCTCCTCTTCAATTCCTTCAGGGGTTTTAGGGATTTCTTATGTTTTGTTTTATCTTTTCTTCTGAGATGTTTTTCTTTATTATTATGAACTAAACCCTTCAGATACCTGAAGGGGATGAAACCTAGATGAATCTTGTTATTGTTTTCTGAATTATATGATAAATACTTGATTTGTTCTTATATATGTGTGCTTAATTCTTGTGTCGATATTTCGCAGATATTAATTCAAGTATGATGTGCTTAGGTGGTGGAGCAAAAGTCCCTGCTTAAGAGTAGATCTAGCATAATTAAGCGGAGTTGATCGCGCGCCTAGAGATAGGGTGATGAGATTTTGCCGGATTAGGGTGAAACCTAATATGGGATGTCCATAGATCGATTTACTGCTATTATAGGGGATTATGATACGAGAAAGAGATTTCCGTTAATTAACCTAGGGTTAGACGTTATTCGCCTCGAGAGAGGGTTTAATATACATTAGGGAGTCCTACGGATCAAGTTAAGTGAATAAATCATCTGGTTCAGAGTTAGATAACAAGTGAAGTCTAGGTGGATTCTTCCTAAGGGTATCGTTTTAATCAACTGAGTTTTTCCCAAGTATTTCCCCAATTCATTCTTTTTGTCTTTGCGTCTTTAGCTTAGTAATTAGTTAATATAGATTAATAAACAACTTCACTTATTCTTAGGCTAAATAATAGAAAGAAAGTTAGTATTAGTACTTTTAGTTCCTTTAGGTTCGACAATCCAGTCTTGCCTAAGCTATACTACTGTTCGATAGGTGCACTTGCCTCAATCGTTGTCATAGTTAGTTTCCAGGTTCGATCATTCTCTTTATAAATTTTAAAACTCTGACTTCACAGCGATCAAGTTTTTGGCGCCGTTGTTGGGGAACTAAAATATTAAGAAAGCTCTATTTTTATTACTTTAGCCATTATTTTTTTTATTTTCTGCAATTTACTTTTATTTTTAAGTTTAAATTTTAACTTTGCTATTTTTTTTTCTTTGTTTCTTTTCCTAGCTGGTACCTCTAGTTTATGACTAGAAGGAACCCGAGAGGACCACTAGTATACAACAGTGATATTGAAGCTACCGCTCGTAGAAATCGCAGAGAAATTAGGCGAGTCTTAAATTACCAAGAAGAAGAGCGAGAAGACAGATCCAATCCTACTGAAGGGATGGACGAAAATAATCAACCACCACAAGATGTGGCAGAAAATAATGCTCCGTGTACTATGTATGATTATGCTAAACCTCATTTAACAGGAGCATAATCCAGTATAGTTAGGCCGGCTATAGCTGCTAATAATTTTGAATTAAAGCCTAACACTATACAAATGATTCAACAATTTGTTCAATTTGATGGTTTGCAGGACGAAGATCCGAATACTCATATAGCTAATTTTTAGAGTTCGTGATACCTTCAAAATAAATGGCGTTTCGATGATGCCATAAGGCTTCGATTATTTCCCTTTTCATTAAGGAATAAAGCAAAAGCGTTGGTTAAAACTCGTTTACCAGGGTCAATCACTACATGGGATCAAATGACCGAAAAATTCTTATTAAAATATTTCCCACCGGCCAAAATGGCCAAATTACGCAATGATATCTCTTCTTTTGTGCGATGGATTTAGAGACATTATATGACGCATGGGAGAGATATAAGGATCTCTTGAGAAGGTGTCCGCACCATGGTTTACCCTTGTGGCTCCAAGTTCAAACTTTCTATAACGGTGTAAACCCCTCAACGAGGCAACTAATCGATTCAATTACCGATGGAACCCCGAAAAATAGAACTCCCAAGCGACTTACGAGTTTATTGAAGAGATGTCACGAATAACTATCGGTGGCGTGCTACAAGGACCAAACCAACAAAATCACGAGTCTTCAACATCGATGCAAGAACCATGCTATCAACACGGTAGAGATGATAAATAAAAAGCTTGATAGTTTGTGTTCTTCGCGGTATATCCAATGAATGCAAAGGCGACGCAAGTGGAATCGTGTATAATCACGAGTACCCACCCTACCAACCGAGCAACCGAAAGCGAACAGATGAACTATATAGGTAACAATTTCAGATCTAATAATAACCCATATAGTAATAATTATAACCCAGGTTGGAGGAACCACCCAAATTTTTCAGGGGGAGGACAAGGAAATCAAGGAAATCAAAGACAACAACCTCCTCAAAATTTCCAAAATCAGCCCTATCCACAGGAGAAAAAGCCGAACCTTGAAGAGATGCTAACAAGATTCAGGGCATCCACAGAAAACCGTCTCCAAGACACTGAAACCACCCTTAAGACCCAACAAGCATCGATCAAAGGAATCGAGAGCCAAGTAAGGGAAGTTACTAAGTCAGTTGAGGAAGTTTCTAAGTCAGTTGGACAACTCGCGAAGCTGATGTCTGAACGATCGCAAGGGCGTCTACCAAGCAACACTGAGATTAATCCAAAGGAGCAAATCCAAGCCATAACAGCTCAAGAAAGTGAAGGATTAGACGAACCCAGTCTAATACAAGGAAACGAGGTAGAAGAAGGTAAAATTGAGGTAACGCAAGAGAAACCAAAACCGGTAATCAAGGAATACCAACCTCGCATACCATATCCTGAAGCATTAACGAGGGACGACACAGAGGAACAGTTCGGTAAGTTTCTTAAACTTTTAAAGAAATTACATATTAACTTACCGCTACTTGAAGCTCTTTCACAGATGCCAGATTCGAGGAAATTTTTAAAACATCTCTTGACGAACAAACGCAAATTAGACGAGGATCCACATGTGGAATTAAACGCAGTATGCTCAGCAATATTACAGAATAGACTACCATAAAAGCTAAAAGATCCAGGGACTTTTACAATTCCATGTTTAATTGGTAGACTAATTGTTGATAATGCGTTAGCCGATTTAGGGGCAAGCATAAATGCCATGCCTTTCAAATTGTTTAAACAATTAGGTCTAGGGAAACCCAAGAAACTAGGATGAGCATTCAATTAGCTGATAAAACTGCTAGAATTCCTAGGGGTATTATCGAAGATGTTCTTGTAAAAATTGACAAATTCGTTTTCCCAGTAGATTTCGTTGTCTTAGACATGGATGAGGATAATTCGATTCCCTTAATATTAGGAAGACCATTTTTAGCAACTGCCAGGACTAAAATTGATATTGATGTAGGAGAACTCATACTTCGTGTAGGTAATGAGACGGTCACCCTCAAGGCTCTCGACTCGGCCAGAACATCGAGTAATCAAGGTGAGAACGTAAATTCTACTGATAACCATTCGGTTAACCCTTATTTTCAGGAAGCACCAAAGAATACAACTGAACCCAATCCTAGACCCAGTGTTAACAAGGAAATAACTCATGAGGAACGTGGGATTCAATTTGATCATCTAGACGAGTGGAAGACACACTTCAAGGAAAAATTAGGGATATACGACGAAGAACCGGAACCACACAAGGTAAAACCGAAGGAGCCCCAGTAAGAGCTCATAGGAACAACAAACCACTTCAAAATAGGAGACCAGTGCATTGTTAGATAAGGCAGATCCTCGAATATCTCTCGAACCCTAACACAAACAAAGAAATACCTTTTAGGGTAACCAGTGTTTTCCCATACGGAACAGTCGAGGTAAGTAATCCTATTTTTGGAACTTTTACTATAAACACATCTCGACTTAAACTTTTTCATGAAGATAAAGCTGATAGCATAAGGAAGGACTTCCAACTCCTCAAACCACCCTGAAGATACAAACGAGAGGAAAGTCTAGCTTAAAACTATAAACGAGCACTTCTCGGGAGGCAACCTGAGCACTAACCCCATTAACTTTTACATTTTTTATTTCTTCTTATTTATTCTATTTTACCCTTTCCTTATAGTATATAGCTTTAAACTAACCAAAAAGTGCAGATTTCCAGTCCACACGGCCTAGCACACGGCCGTGGCCGTGGCCGTTTGGATGTCCCAGATCGCCGTACTAACATGGAAGAGGTGGTACAAGTCAGAGAGAATCAAATCTTCAAAGTCACAGACTCAAACCACCAGCCCCCCACCGCACGCGAAGCAGAATGCCACGGCCGTGCGACGCGGCCGTGGACTACACTGACTTATCACCAACGGGCGTGGCAATCTGTAAAACGGGCGTGGGTTAACCAACACACCTAGACACACGGCCGTGCGAGGCGGCCGTGTGAATCGACACGCCTAAGGAGCACGGGCGTGGGATGGTACCAGGTTTGAAAATCTATTTAACCCCTCCCTTCCCTCTTCTCCCACTAACTTTCAACCTTCACCTTTTCATTTTCTTTTTCTCTATACCCTTGAGCTACACCAAAACAATGCCAAAGAAGCGGAAGAAGCCAAGCACAGTCTCCCTCATGGAGACCGATACATATAAGTTCATGCCCGCCGCTTCAATCACTCGCCAAGCCAAGGGTCTTTGAGACCAATTATCTGTTCTTTTATTTTTATCTTCTCCTTTATTTCCCTTCTCTTTAACACTCTTATGCTCAATTTAGTTTATTTTATCTTAGTTTCTTAATTTTAGGTTCTAAAGGCTGCTAGGGAATCACGCCACGGCCACCACCATATCCTCAGCCTTAGAAATCACACCCAACAATAAGTACTCTATGGTCCATCCATATTTTCTTTTAATTTTAGTTTCATCATTATTTTTCTCCACTTTAGCTTGCTTTTCTTTAAATATTTAACTAGTATAGTTTTAATTATTATTATTATATCCTGGCTAATTCTCCATGAGCTACCCAATTTCTTCATCTAGCGCAAAATCGTTATCCAGACTGGCCCCTCTAACTTTTCTTTCACCTCTGACTCAAGGAATCCATCCAAAATTCAGGAAGTTTCACTTCTCTCCATATCTTATGATTTTAGTATTATTGTCTATATAGCTAACTTTGTACATTGAGGGCAATGTACATCTTAAGTGTGGGGGGGTAAACAACCTAAAAAGGTGCCTAACTTTTTTTCATTATTTTCAAATTTCTAAAATTAGGTGCCAAACTTTTTGCATTATTCTCAAAATCCTGAATTTAGTCTTGTTTTTAAGTAAATTCATCATATTACTAATTAGGATGAAATTTCTAAATGATTTACGATTTTTATTGATATATTTTAGATTAAGTCATTGATAATTGTGCATTGATAATTAAATTCTAAGAATACTAGAGAATCAAGCATGATAAGTCTATTTTTCAGAAATTAAAAATTTTCTAGGTTGTCTACCTGAATTTAAATATTACTTTGAAGTTTGAAATTTACGAGGTTGACATCAAAATACCCATAATTTTTGTGAGATTTTGAGCCTTATAGAGCATATATTCTTTTTCATGCTCACTTTATTGATTATGAGTATGTCAACATTGATTTGTTATTCTAGAACTTGCCTCGTTTATACATATCGAGACCACACCTATGATTTGATATACAGAGATGATTAAGGCACCTAGGTTTTAACCCACTAACTCCATTAAAAGCCTACCCTCATAATTAACCCCTAGTGAACCCCTTTTAATCCTAACAACCCTTTTTATTGATATAACCACTAATATTAACCCAAAACCCTTCATTTTTGTTATCCTCATTCCTTTTGACTACCCTTATATCGAGATTTGATTTGATTAATAGCCTAACTATGTTTTTTTTTTATTTCAGTAATTTATCCTTTGTTATGTATTTATGATTCGTTCTTAAAAAAAATCGAAGTATATTCATTATTCATAACTAGTTTTGTGATTAAGTGAGCTTATACGTGTGAATTCCAAATATTGAAGAAGAAGCTCACATTATTAGTATTATTAGCTTTCAGTTGATGTAATTATTTTTATTCAGTTTATTGTTCTAGTTAGGTATTTTATCAATTCAATCTCGATTCTAACCCTCTAATTCAACCTTTATCCACACCTTAACCCAGGCCCCATTACAACCCTGTTTAAGACCTTTTGATTTGTGTATCATCTCATTTTATAGTGGTGGAGATTTGATTTTCATGCAAGCTTATGGGATTAACTCTTCATGTTTGACTTTTGAGCGCTTTTTCCTGAACCTTAAACACTTTGAGTGATTTGAGTGAATCTCTAGTGAGGATGTCAATCCTTGTCGGTTTTGAATTAAAGGTATTTATTTAGATAAGGGGAGATGCCTATATTTTCGAGCTACAAATCTATGACTTAGATTGTTTTAATCCTTAGGGCTCTTTGAATTGAATTATCCATATATAAATTATCTATGAATTATGATAAGACATTGTTGATAGGAATTATGAATTATTGAAAGTTCGTTTTAATTATAAGTTGAGAATTTTGCTTGAGGACAAGCAAAAGCTTAAGTGTGGGGGTATTTGATAAGCCGAAATAGTAACATATTTTAATCCCATATTTAGCATACTTTTGGATAATTTATCCCTTGATTTATGTAAAAAGGTTCTCTTAATCCTTTCATTTCATGTCTTATACTCAGAAAAGCACCCAAGAATAAAAAAGAATGAGAAACGGGCTCAAAACGGACCAAAATGGGCCAAAGCAAGAAATCGACATGGCCTGGACTAAAGCCCACACGGCCGTGCCTCCTCAAAATACTAGAACACGGCCTAATCACGATCTATACGGGCTTGTCCTCATTAGAAGTCCGAACATGGCTTGACCACGATTCACACGGGCGTGTGCCATGGCTGTGCCTCTGCCGTGGAGAAGAGCAATTTCACTCGGAAAAAGGATACTTTGGGGCAAAGAAACACATTCCAAAAGCCTATAAATACACCCAAAGTATAACCTGAAAGGAGGAGTCGACGGGCGGTCAGCTAGGCCAAGGAGCCGAGCCGAAAAGGTCAGATTTGTGGGAAACTCTCAAGGGATAGCCAGTTGATCCATCTCAAGAAGCCGGGATTCTACTCAAGACGGAGGATCTCCTCTTCAATTCCTTCAGGGGGTTTTAGGGATTTCTTATGTTTTGTTTTATCTTTTCTTCTGAGATATTTTTCTTTATTATTATGAACTAAACCCTTCAGATACCTGAAGGGGATGAAACCTAGATGAATCTTGTTATTGTTTTCTGAATTATATGATAAATACTTGATTTGTTCTTAATTATGTGTGCTTAATTCTTGTGTTGATATTTCACGGATATTAATTCAAGTATGATGTGCTTAGGTGGTGGAGCAAAAGTCCCTGCTTAAGAGTAGATCTAGCATAATTAAACGGAGTTGATCGCGCGCCTAGAGATAGGGTGACGAGATTTTGCCGGATTAAGGTGAAACCTAATATGGGATGTCCATAGATCGATTTTCTGCTATTCTAGGGGGTTATTATTCGAGAAAGAGATTTCCGTTAATTAACCTAGGGTTAGACGTTATTCGCCTCGAGAGAGGGTTTAATATACGTTAGGGAGTCCTACAGATCAAGTCAAGTGAATAAATTGTATGGTTCAGAGTTAGATAACAAGTGAAGTCTAGGTGGATTCTTCCTAAGGGTATCGTTTTAATCAACTGAGTTTTTCCCAAGTATTTCCCCAATTCATTCTTTTTGTCTTTGCGTCTTTAGCTTAGTAATTAGTTAATATAGATTAATAAACAACTTCACTTATTCTTAGGCTAAATAATAGAAATTACGTTAGTATTAGTACTTTTATTTCCTTTGGGTTTGACAATCCAGTCTTGCCTAAGCTATACTACTGTTCGATAGGTGCACTTGCCTCAATCGTTGTCATAGTTAGTTTCTAGGTTCGATCATTCTCTTTATAAATTTTAAAACTCTGACTTCACAGCGATCAACTATGCTAGATCTACTCTTAGACAGGGACTTTTTCTCCTCCACCTAAATACATCAAACTTGAATTAATATCCCAGAAATATCAACACAAGAATTAAGAACACATAATTAAGAACAAATCAAATATTTATCATATAGTTCAGTAAACAATAACAAGATTCATCTAAGTTTCATCCCTCTCAGGTATTTGAGGGTTTAGTTCATAACAATAAAAGAAAACATCTCAGAAGAAAAGATAAAACAAAACATAAGAAATCCCTAAAACCCACTGAAGGAATTGAAGGAGAAATCCTCCTTCTTGAGTATAATTCCGGCTTCTAGAGATGAATCAACTGGCTATCCTCGAGTGAATCCCCACAAATCTGCCTTCTCTGGCCTAGCAAGACGCCCCTAGATGATAGCCTTGGGCTCCCCCTTTTAGGTCATACTTAGGGTGTATATATAGGCTTTTGGAATGTGTTTCTTTGCTCCTAAGTATCCCAATCCGAATGAAACTTCTCTTTGCCACGGCAGGGGCACGGCCATGGCACATGCCCGTGTGAATCATGGCCAGGCCGTGTTGGACTTCATTAATGAGGCACGGCCGTGTGGTCTTGGGTCCAGGCCGTGCCGATTTCGTGATCTGGCCCAATTGACCCGTTTTAAGCCCATTTTTTGTTCTTTTCATCCTCCGGTGCTTCCCTGAGTATAAAACATGAAAATAAAGGATTAAGAGCACCAAATTACATAAAATAAGGGATAATTCATCCAAAAGCATGCTAAATGTGGGATTAAAATATGTTACTTTTGCGGTTTATCAAAAATGTTTAAGCAACTTGGTCCTGGGGAACCAAAACCCACTAGGATGAGTATTCAGTTAGCTGACGGATCTATTAAATATCCTAAGAGAGTTATCGAAGATATTCTGGTAAAAGTTGATAAATTTATATTCCCTGTTGATTTTGTTGTGCTTGAAATGGATGAGGACATTGAGGTACCTTTAATTTTAGGGCGCCCCTTTTTAGCTACTACTAGGGCTGTTATTGATGTAGGTGATGGTAAACTTGCGTTAAGGGTAGGCGACGCGGAAATTATTTTTCAAATTTACGACGCTGTGCGATATTCTAGAGAACAAGATTATTCCTGTTATTTTATTGATGCCGTTGATCATTTTATTCAAGATTCTTTGCAGGAAATCATACATGACGACACGATGGGCGTGTCTTACCCAAGGTGAGGGGGTAGATGATGATACCGACAAGTTGAATTCTAATACATCTTCCTCTAGACAAAAGAAAGAAGAGGACATTAAAATCAACGACGAACTAAAACAAAAACCCTCTATTGATGAGCCACTGAAATTAAAATTAAAACAGTTGCCAAATCACTTAGAATATGCATTCCTCGGGGATAACTCTATGCTATCAGTAATCATCTCTTCAGAACTATAACCCAAAGAGAAAGACGAGTTGCTACAGGTATTAAGGGAACATAAAATAGCCATAGCTTGGAAAAATTTCTGACATTAAAGGAATAAGCCCATCATTTTGCACCCACAAAATTTTAATAGAAGATGAGTATAAACCATGTGTGCAACCTCAAAGACGATTGAACCCCAATGTGGAAGAAGTTGTTAAAGTTGAGGTAATTAAACTTCTAGATGCTGGAATAATTTATCCTATTTCGATAAAGACGTGGGTAAGTCTGCATGCAGTCGTTCCAAAGAAAGGAGGCATGACTGTTGTAGCCAACGAAAAGAATGAATTGATTCCTACAAGAACAGTCACAGGTTCGAGAGTCTGTATTGACTATAGAAAGTTGAACGATGCCACCAGAAAAGATCACTTCCCTTTACCCTTTATTGATCAGATGTTAGAAAGATTATTTGGGCATATGTACTACTGCTTCCTAGACGGACTCTCCGGCTACTTCCGAATCCCAATAGCCCTTGAGGATCAAGAAAATACAACATTTACATGTCCATACGGTACGTTTGCTTATCGTAGAATGCCTTTTGGATTATGTAATGCTCCTGCTACTTTTCAACGCTGCATGTTGGCCATCTTTGATGAACTTATGGAAGATATTATGGAGGTATTTATGGATGATTTTTCAGTATTTGGTAATTATTTCCATCTTTACATTAAAAAATCTAAAACGAGTTCTAATGAGATGTGAGGAAATGAATCTTATTTTAAATTGGGAAAAGTGTCACTTCATGGTTCGAGAGGGGATTGTTTTAGGACACAAAGTTTCTAGTAAGGGGATTGAGGTTGATAAAGTAAAGGTTGAAACTATAGAAAAATTACCTCCTCCTAGTTCAGTTAAGGCTATTCGAAGCTTTTTACGACATGCTGGATTTTATCGAAGATTTATTAAGGATTTTTCTAAAATAGCTAAGCCTTTAACAAAACTACTAGAAAAGGATGTGCCTTTCGATTTTGATCAGGAATGTCTAGATGCATTTAACACCCTTAAAAATAAATTAATAAATGCTCCAATTATAATTGCACCTGATTGGAATTTACCCTTTGAACTAATGTGTGATGCGAGTGATTTTGCAGTAGGTGCAGTTTTGGGACAGCGGAGAGATAAGCATTTTTCAGCCAATTTATTATGCTAGCAAAACGTTGACAGCCACACAAGAAAACTACACCACCACAGAAAAAGAATTTCTAGCTGTGGTTTTTGCATTTGACAAATTTAGACAGTATTTGATATTATCTAAAGTTGTCGTTGACACTGACCATTCAGCTCTTCGTTATCTTTTAACTAAAACCAATGCAAAACCTCGACTCATAAGATGGATTTTACTCTTACAGGAATTTGATTTAGAAATTCAAGATAAGAAACGAGCTGAAAATCTTGCAGCAGATCATCTTTCTAGGCTTGAAAATCCACATATCGAAGAACTAGATGAGAGTGAGATAAATGACTCATTTCATGAAGAACAATTGTTCGCTATATCTAACTCCGAGGTACCCTGGTTTGCAGACTTTGCAAATTACTTAGCTGCCAATTTCCTACCGAAAAGGTTAACACATCAGCAAAAGAAGCGATTCTTTGCTGATGCGAAAAACTATTTTTGGAAGGATCCTTTTCTTTTCCATATATGTGCAGATCAAGTAATTCGAAGATGTGTTACAAAAGTAGAAGCAAGCAAAATCTTAGAAATTGCCATTCAGGACCTTCAGGAGGACATTACAGTGGGATCAGGACAGCACACAAAACGCTCAAATCAGGTTTTCATTGGCCTACCTTGTTCAAAGACGCTAACAGGTATGTTGCTTCATGCGATAAATTTCAGAGAACAGGTAATATCTCTAAACGCGATGAAATGCCTCAAACATACATGCTATCATGCGAAATTTTTGATGTATGGGGTATTAATTTTATGGGCCCATTCCCTAGTTCATTTGGGAATAAATACATCTTAGTAGCAGTGGACTATATGTCAAAATGGGTGGAAGCTCAAGCTTTACCCACTAATGATGCCAGAATGGTAGTAAGATTTCTTAATAAACTCTTCTCTCGATTTGGAACACCCAGAGCAATTATTAGTGATAGGGGTACTCATTTTTGTAATACTCAATTTGACAAGGTCTTAAAGAAATATGGAGTACACCACAGAACATCTACCCCTTATCACCCTCAAACCAGTGGACAAGTGGAAGTAGCAAATCGAGAAATTAAGCGTATTCTAGAGAAAACAGTTGAATCAAATAGGAAAGATTGGGCATTAAAAGTAGACGATGCTTTATGGGCCTATAGAACAGCATTTAAAACTCTCATAGGAATATCCCCATACAAACTTGTCTATGGAAAAGGTTGTCACCTACCATTTGAGTTAGAGCACAAAGCTTTTTGGGCCATAAAATTTTTAAATTACGATCTTAAAACTGCAGGTGAGAAGAGAATGATGCAGTTGAACGAGCTAGATGAATGGCGAGCTAATGCTTCTGAGAACTCACGACTATATAAGGAGGCAACAAAGCAACGCCATGATGCTCGCTTAAAGCAACCAAAGCAATTCGAAGTAGGAGATTTAGTCCTGTTATACAATTCAAGGCTCAAATTGTTTCCTAGAAAGCTGAAATCAAGATGGTCAGGTCCATTCGTAATCAAAACAATTTTTCCCTACGGCACAATCGAGGTAACTCATCCAACTCGTGGCACATTCAAGGTAAATGGTCAGCGACTGAAAATCTATAATGGTGAAGATTTTACGGATATAAAAGAGGAGCTTCGGCTCTGTGAACCTTCATTTAGAAATGAAAATAGGGTAAGTCTAGCTTAAGACTTTAAACGAGTGCTTCTCGGGAGGTAACCCGAGCACTAACTTCACTAATGTCATATTTTCAATTTTTAGCACCTAACTACAAACTAACCAATTTAATAAAGCGCAGGTTTCCCCACCACACGGCCTTGCACACGGGCGTGGCCGTTGCCGTGTGGACACCACGAATGGGTACATGGGCGTGGCGGAGATTGTGCAGAAATAGGACAAAAATTTTCCACAAGACACGGGCTTTGACTAAACGCAACGACCGTACGACTCGGCCGTGGTCGAAACTGCCTAAAGACCACGAGCAGTGACACGCCCGTGCCCAAAAATCGTGGTCGATTCTGAGTAAAACGACACGAGCATGAGCCACACCCATGCCTCAAGGCCGTGGTCGACACTGATTAAAAAACCACGGGCGTAGGACCCTCTACACGGGTGTGGGAAAAGCGAACAAGATAGCACATGGCCGTGTGATATGGCCGTGTGTCTCAACACGCCCAAGGAACACGGGCGTGGACTACACTTAAAATGCGCCTAAATTTAAATTTCTCGAAACACACGGGCCAAATAAATGGAACACGAGTGTGGCGACGGACCGTGTTCCCTACCCCCTATTTAAAGTAGCCCACGCCCATCTTCCCCAAAAATCTCCCCTCCCCAAACCCTAGCCGTTTCTCTTAAACAAGAAACCACCACTTCCCTTCCCCATTCCGGCCACCGGCATTCTTTTCCTCTCCTCCTTCACTTCCCCTCACTTATTTCTCTCCCTTCTCTCTTTCTCTTCCTCATCCACACGCAGTCCACGCCCGTGCGACGTTACCACGCCCGCGTATCCTTCCACAATCGTGCGCCATCTCCCCACCTCTATCGGTTCACGTTACTTCCCCCCTCTATACCTTGTTGTTACTTTTATTTAATCCATGTTTAGTCTCTTTTAGAACTTCGATTTATTTCTTTAAATCTTTAGTATTCATTTTGGATTATTAATTTTGATATTCATTTTTACTTATGTGCTATAGATAATATTATTCTAAATTTTGCACCTCTAGTATTAGAAGAATACCTAGGAAAAATCTTCCATGTTAATATTATGAGACAATAATATTAGATTCATAAGTTCTCTCATAGCAAAAATTGGGATGATGTTATTCTATCTATCTTGCAGGAACATAATGTTGTCTTCTCGAGGTAAGAAAACCGTAGTCTCTGTCTCAAAAAAATGAAAGGGACCCGGCTCGTCATTAGCCAGCGCATCGGCCGAAGTAAGACACCCATTCTTACGGTTTTCTCCTGGAGCTCAAGTGGACCTTTTTCAGATCCTACAAGTGCGACCTCTCAGTCAAGGCAGATGTATCGACTGGGCCACCCTGGAACAAGTAAAACTCGCTGATGATGTTCGGACCCTTGTTAGCGGTTCTTCAGTATTGTCGAGCCCACCTACCTCGAACTAGCATTAGAGCTTTGCTCCACTTTTCATTTGCAGGTAGTAATGATGAACCATGACGACCCAGGAAACATCCAATTTTGCCTAGGTGGTTTGGTTCGCGAAATGAATGTCCCTAAATTTGGAGTTGCTCTGGGCCTTTACACGGATGAGTTCATGAGGGAAAATGATCTTGTGAAACTCCATCGCCACATCCATAACTCTCCTGCGAGATGTTGGTTAAATATAGCCCCCGCCTCAGCCACTTACAATCCTAATCGCTCAAAGGTGACAACCCTCACCCCATCTTTGAGGTACTTACACGCCATTTTAGCTCATACATTGACAGGACGGTGAGAGAGCACCGGGGTAGTTAACACCCATGACGCCTATTTCCTATGGTGCATGGCGAACGGGCACGTTTTTGACCTTGCCTACTTCATCGCTCTAGCCGCCTAGCATCAAACAGAGCGATATCATAAGGGGGTCATTTCAATGGGGGTTTATGTAACACGGCTCGCGAGACACTTTGGTCTCCTCAATACCGCAGTACAATCAGTCTCGCTCATCTTGACAGGCCAGATGTCTCTACATGACATCTCGACGATGATAAACATGCGGATGATTAAATGTCACCGTGGACCAATCCTCCCTGATAAACCGAAATGGTAACATATTCTAGGCCCACATTTAGTATGCTTTTGGATGATTTATCCCTTATTTTATGTAAAAAGGTGCTCTTAATCCTTTCTTTTCATGTCTTATACTCAGGAAAGCACCCAAGGATAAAAAGAACGAGAAACGGGCTTAAAACGGGACGGCATGAAATCGACACGGCCTGGACCAAAGATCACACAGCCGTGCCTCATTAAAGATCTCGAACACGGCCTGGACCACAATTTACACGGTCGTGCCTCATCAACGAAGTCCACACGGTCTGGCCACGATTTGCACGGGCGTGTGCCAGAGGCCGTGCCCTGTCTCGGCGAAGAGGAGTTTTACTCGGATTTGGATGCTTGGAGGCAAAGAAACACACTCAAAAGTCAAATTAAACCCCCAATTAGGAATTGCACTCAAATTAGGATACTTGGAGGCCAAGTAACACATCTCAAAGCCTATATAAACACCCTAGGGGGCAACTTAATCGGGGAGTTCGACAGAAACCCTCTATCGAGGGAGCCCAAAGCCATCGTCTAGGGGCATCGTGCTAGGCCAGAGAAGGCAGATTTGTTGGGATTCACTCAGGGATAGCTAGTTGATCCATCTCAAGAAGTCAGAATTATACTCAAGACAGAGGATCTCTCCTTCAATTCCTTCAGGGGGTTTTAGGGATTTCTTATGTTTTGTTTTATCTTTTCTCTTGAGATGTTTTCCTTTATTGTTATGAACTAAACCTTTCGGATACCCGAAGGGGATGAAACCTATGATGAATCTTGTTATTGTTTTCTGAATTAAAAGATAAATACTTAGTTCGTTCTTAAGTATGTGAGCTTAATCCAAATTTAATGTGCTTAGGTGGAGGAGGAATAGACCCTGCCTAAGAGTAGATCTAACATAATTAAGCGGAGTTGATCGCACGCCTAGAGATAGGGTGACGAGATTCTGCCAGATTAGGGTGAAACTTAATATGGGAATCCATAGATCGATTTACTGCTATTCTAGGGGGTTATTATAAGAGAATGAGAGTTCCACTAATTAACCTAGGGTTAGACGTTATTCGCCTCGAGAGAGGGTTTAATATACGTTAGGGAGTCTTACGGATCAAACTAAGTGAATAAATCGTATGGTTCAGTGTTAGATAACAAGTGAAGTCTAGGTGGATTCTTCCTAGGGTATCATCTTAATCAACTGAGTTTCTCCCAAGTTATTTTCCAAATTCATTCTTCTTTGTCTTAGAGTTTTTAGTTTAGTAGTTAATTAATTTAGATTAATAAACAACTTCACTTATTTTAGGCTAAATAATAGAAAGAAAGTTAGTATTAGTACTTTTAGTTCCTTTGGGTTCGATAATCCGACCTTGCCTAAGCTATACTACTGTTCGATAGGTGCACTTGCCTCAATCGTTGTCAGAGTTAGTTTCCAGGTTCGATCATTCTTTTTATAAATTTTAAAGCTCTAATTCACAGCGATCACTCCCCAATACTGGCTAGCCCATACCACCGAAGAGGAGGACCTTGAAGACATTACTGACGATGTCCCACACCCACACGAGGAGCCAACACCGAGCCATCGCCCAGTTCATGCGGCAACTTCTCTTTCAGACATATCTGAGTGCCTCACACGATTTGAGCAGCACTGTTTCCAGCGCTTCGATCACATTGACGCCACTCTCCACCAGATATGTCAGCACCTTCACATCTCATCGCCGCCCCCACCGCGCGAGCCATCGGACGATGAGGACTTCTGAGTCTTTTCCTCTTCATATGTTTATGTTATTCTTAAATTTTCCTAAAAAGACTTATTTTTAAATTTTACTCTTATCTTTATTTTTTTTACTTATTTTTATTTCAAATATTTTTAGATTCCATATTAGCTGTTATCCAATTTGCATCTTTCGGCAAAAATTTGAGTAATCCTTATTCTGAAGTACCTAATGATTGTCTCGCAGTTTAAAACCCTAAAATAGAACTCTGGAATAACCATCTATACTGAGGAAAACATGTCATGCCTCCTCCAACTTATCTTTCACCTCTGAATCAAATTTCTACACTTTCGACTCAAGGATCCATCCAAAATTCAGGAAGTTTCACTTCTCCCTATCTCTTATGATTTCATATATATCTTTATACATTGAGGGAAATGTACATCTTAAGTGTGGGGGTGAACTTTATTTTGAAAAGTGCCTAACTTTTTTTATTATTCTTAAATCCCTGAATTAGTTCTTGTTCTTAAGTATGAAGAGGTGTCAACAATACTTTCCCTAAATGATATCTTTCTTAAGTATTTTTCTCATATTACGATTAGAATGAAATTTCCTTTAATTTATTATTTTTATTGATATGTTTTGGATTAAGTCACTGATAATTGTGCAGTGATGATTTAAACTTTAGGGGACTAGAAAATCAAGCATGATGAGTCTATTTTCAAAAATTTTGTTAGGTTGTCTACCTGAATCTAATTATTACTTTGAAGTTTGAAATTTACAAGGTTGATATCAAAAACCCATAATTTTTGTGAGATTTTGAGCCTTTTAGAGCATATTCTTCTTCTTGCTCACTTTATTGATTATGAGTGTGTCAACCTTGATTTGTTATTCTAGAACTTGCTTCGATTATACATGTCGAGACCACACCTTTGATTTGATATACAGAGAAGATAAAGGCACTTAGGATTTAACCCACTTACTTCACTAAAAGCCTACCTTCATAATTAACCCCTAGCGATCCCCTTTGATCTTAACAAACCATTTATTGACTCACCCACTAATATTAACTCAAAACCCATTGATAAACCGTAAAAGTAACATATTTTAATCCCACATTTAGCATACTTTTGGATGATTTATTCCTTGATTTATGTAAAAAGGTCCGCTTAATTCTTTCTTTTCATGTTTTATACTCAGGAAAGCACCGGAGGATGGAAAGAACGAGAAACGAGCTCAAAACGGACCAAATTTGGCCAAAGTGAAAATCGACACGGCCTGGACTTGAGCCAACACGGTCGTGTCTCCTTGATAGACTAGAACATGGCCTGATCACGATTTGCACGGGCGTGTCACCTCATTAAAAGTCCGAACACGGCCTAAAGATGATTCACATGGGCGTGTGCTATGGCCGTTTCCCTGTCGTGGAGAAGAGCAATTTCACTCGGAAAGGGATACTTAGGGGCAAAGAAACCTATTTCAAAAGCCTATATAAACACCCTAAGTATAACCTAGAATAGGGCGGTGAGCTAGGCCAAGGAGCCGAGCCGAAAAGGTCCGATTTGTGGGAAACACTCGAAGATAGCCAGTTGATCCATCTCAAGAAGCCGAAATTCTACTCAAGACGGTGGATCTCTCCTTCAATTCCTTCAGGGGGTTTTAGGGATTTCTTATGTTTTGTTTTATCTTTTCTTCTCAGATGTTTTCTTTTATCATTATGAACTAAACCCTTCAGATACCTGAAGGGGATGAAACTTAGATGAATCTTGTTATCGTTTGCTGAACTATATGATAAATACTTGATTGTTCTTAATTATGTGTTCTTAATTCTTGTGTTAATATTTCGGGATATTGATTCAAGTTTGATGTGCTTAGGTGGAGGAGCAAAAGTCTCTGCTTAAGAGTAGATCTAGCATAATTAAGCGGAGTTGATCGCGCGCCTAGAGATAGGGTGACGAGATTTTGCCGGATTAGGGTGAAACCTAATATGGGAGTCCATAGATCGAGTTAATGCAATTCTAGGGGTTTTAATTAGAAAAGATTTCAATTAATCAACCTAGGGTTAGACGTTATTCGCTCGAGAGAGGGTTTAGTATACATTAGGAGTCTTACGGATGAAGTCAAGTGAATAAATAAATGCAGTTCAGAGTTAGATAACAAGTGAAGTCTAGGTGGATTCTTCCTAAGGGTATCGTCTTAATCAACTGAGTTATTCCAACAGTATTTCCCCAATTCATCCTTTTTGTCTTTGCGTCTTTAGCTTAGTAGTTAGTTAAATTTAGATTAAATAACAACTTCACTTATTTTAGGCTAGATAATAAAAAGAAAGTTAGTATTAGTACTTTTAGTTCCTTTGGGTTAGACAATCCGGTCTTGCCTAAGCTATACTACTGTTCGATAGGTGCACTTGCCTTAAATCGTTGTCAGAGTTAGTTTCCAAGTTTGATCATTATAAATTTAAAACTCTGAAATCACAGCGATCAAGTTTTTGGCGCCGTTGCCGGGGAACTAAAATATTAAGAAAGCTCTATTTTTATTACTTAAGCCATTATTTTCCGCAATTTACTTTTATTTTTGTTTTGTTTTTAACTTTGCTAAACTTTCTTTCTTTCTTTTCCTAGCAGTTACCTCTAGTTTATTACTAGAAGGAACCCGAGAGGACCACTAGTATACGAAAGTGATATTGAAGTTACCACTCGCAGGAATCGCAGAGAAATTAGGCGAGCCCTAAATTACACAGAAAAAGAGCGAGAAGGCAGATCCAATCCTACTGAAGGGATGGACGAGAATAATCCACCACCACAAGATGTGGCAAAAAATAATGCTCCGCGTACTATGTATGATTATGCTAAACCTCATTTAACAGAGCAGTAATCAAGTATTGTTAGCTCTGCTATAGTTTGCTAATAATTTTGAATTAAAGCCTAACACTATACAAATGATTCAACAATTTGTTCAATTTGATGGTTTACAGGATGAAGACCCAAATACTCATATAGCTAATTTTTTAGAGTTTTGTGATACCTTCAAAATAAATGGCGTTTCTGATTATGCCATCCGTCTTCGGTTATTTCCCTTTTCATTAAGGAATAAATCCAAATAGTGGTTAAACTCGCTACCACGAGGGTCAATCACTACATGGGATCAAATGACTGAAAAATTTTATTAAAATATTTTCCACCGGCCAAAACGGCCAAATTACGGAATGATATCTCTTCTTTTGTGCAGATGGATTTAGAGACATTATACGATGCATGGGAGAGATACAAGGATCTCTTGAGAAGGTGTCCGTACCATGGTTTACCCTTGTGGTTCCAAGTCTAAACTTTCTATAACGGTGTAAACCCCTCAACGAGGCAACTAATTGATTCAATTCACGGTGGAACCCCGAACAATGTAACTCTGAAGCGACCTACGGGTTTATTGAAGAGATGTCACTGAATAACTATCGGTGGCGGTTACAAGGACAAAACCAACAAAATCAGCCGAGTTTTCAACCTCGACGCAAAGAACCATGCTATCAACACGGTAGAGATGATGAATAAAAAGCTTGATAGTTTGTGTTCTTCGCAGTACATCCAAAGAATGCAAAGGCGACGCAAGTGGAACTGCGTGGCGAATCCCGAGTACCCACCCTACCAACAAGGCACAGAAAGTTTAATAGATAAACTATATAGGTAATAATTTCAGATCTAATAAGAACTCTTATAGTAATACTTATAATCCGAGTTAGAGGAACCACCCAAATTTTTCATGGGGAGGTCAAGGAAATCAAGGAATTCAAAGACAACAACCTCCTCAAAATTTCTAAAATCAGCCCTATCCACAGGAAAAGAGGCCGAACCTTGAAGAGATGCTGACAAAATTCATGGCAGCCACAGATAACCGTCTCCAAGACACTGAAACCACCCTTAAGAATCAACAGGCATCAATTAAGGGGATCGAAAGTCAAGTTGGGGAACTTACTAAGACAGTTGGCAACTTGCAAAGATAATTTTCGAACGACCGCAAGGGCGTCTACCAAGCAACACTGAGATTAACCCAAAGGAGAAAATCCAAGCTATCACAGCTCATGATAGTATAGGGTTAGATGAACCCAATCCAATACAAGAAAACGAGGTAGAGAAAGGTAAAGTTGAGGTAACATAAGAATACCCAAAACCGGTAATAAAAAAGTACCAACCTCGCATTCCTTATCCTGAAGTGATGAAGAGAGACGATACAGAGGAACAGTTCGATAAGTTTCTTAAACTTTTAAAGAAATTACATATTAACTTACCGCTACTTGAAGCCCTTTCGCAGATGCCAGATTCTAGAAAATTTTTAAAAGAGCTTTTGACGAACAAGCGAAGGATAGATGAGGCATCATACGTGGAACTAAACTCAATGTGCTCGGCAATCTTGCAAAATAAACTACCACTGAAATTAAAAGATCCAGGGAGTTTTACGATTCCATGTTTAATTGGTAGTTTACATATTGATAATGCGTTAGCTGATTTACGGGCAAGCATAAATGTCATGCCTTATAAATTGTTTAAACAACTAAGTCTAGGGAAACCCAAACAAACTAGGATCAGCATTCAACTAGCTGATAAAACTGTTAGAATTCCTACGGGTATTATCGAAGATGTTCTTGTAAAAACTGATAAATTCATTTTCCCAGTAGATTTTGTTGCCTTAGACATGAATGAGGACAATAGTATCCCCCTAATCTTAGGAAGACCATTTTTAGCAACTGCCAGGACTAAAATTGAAATTGATGTAGAAGAACTAATACTTCGTGTAGGTAATGAGACAGTCACTCTCCAAGCTCTCGATTCGGCTAGAACATCGAGTAATCCAGGTGAGAAAATAAATTCTATTGATAACCATTCGGTTAACCATTCTTTTCAGAAACAGGAAAGAATACAACCGAACTCGATCCTATACCCTGTGCCAACAAAGAAATAACTCATGAGGAACGAAGGATTCAGATCGATGATCTAGACGAGTGGAAGACGCATTTCAAGGAAAAATTAGGGATACACAAAGCAGAACCGGAGCCACTCCACGCGACAAACAAGTTCAAAATCAGAGATCAAGTATTGATTGATAAAGACACTTCGAATATCTCCTCCCGACCTAACACTAACAAAGAAATACCTTTTAGGGTAATCAGTGTTTTCCCATATGGAACTGTCGAGGTAAGTAATCCTATTTTTGGTACTTTCAATATAAACACTTCTCGACTTAAACTTTATCAAGGAAATAGAACTGATAGCATGAGGGAAGATATTCAAATTTTTAAACCACCCTGATTTTTGTGAATACGAGGAAATTCTAGCTTAAGACTTTAAACGAGCGCTTCTCGGGAGGCAACCCGAGCACTAACCCTAATTACTTTCGTATTTGTTTTCTTTTTATTTTCTTCTCTTCTCTTAGTCTTAAACACATAGTTTTAAACTACCAAAAGTGCAGATTTCCAGCCCACACGGCCTTGCACACGACCGTGGCCTTGGCCGTGTGGAGGTACAGAATCTCCGTACTGACAATGGCAGAAGAGGTACAAGTCAGAAAGAATCAAATCTTCAAGTCACAGACTCCAACCACCACCCCACGGGCACCACGGCCGTGGACGAAACTAACTTATCACCAACGGGTGTGGCAATCTGTAAAATGGGTGTGGGAGACATGAACGACGCTCAACACGGCCGTGCGATGCAACTGTGGTCGACACTGGTAGTTTACACACGGGCGTGGTAACCAGAACACGGGCGTGGGAGAAACGATACGATGCATAACACGGCCATGCGAGGCGGCCGTGTGAATCAACACGCCCATGGTACACGGGCGTGGGGTTGTACCAGGCTTGAAAATCTATTTAAACCCCCTCCTTTTTCTCTTCTCCTACTAACTCTCAACTTTCCACCATTTTCATTTTTCCCAACCCTCTCCCTACTTTTCTTCTCCAATACATTCCCAAAACCCTTGAGCTACACCAAATGCCGAAAAAGTGGAAGGAATCAAGCATAGTCTCCCAAAGGGAGACCGATCTATATAAGTTCATGCCGGCCGCTTCAATCATTAGACGAGCCAAGGATATTTGAGGCCATTTAGTTTTTATTTCGTTTTTCTCTTTTGCTTCAATTTTCTTATCTTTACTTCTCTTCTGCTTAATTTAACTTATTTTATTTTAGTTTCTTGGTTTTAGGTTCTTCAGGCTGCTTGGGAATCACACCACGACCACCACCATATCCACAGCCTTAGAAATCACACCCAACAATAAGGACTCTACGGTCTATTTATCTTTCCTTTTAATTTTAGTTCACTTTTTATTTTTCTTCACTTTAGCTTGTTTTCTTTAATTATTTAATTAGTATAGTTTTAATTATTATTATTATATCCTGGCTAATCCTCCATGAGCTACCCAATTTCTTCATCTAGCGTAGGATCGTCATCAAGAACGACCCCTCCAACTTACCTTTCACCTCCAACGCAAGAACTTCATCCATAATTCAGGGAGTTTCACTTCTCTCCATATCTTTTGAATTTATACTTAATTGTCTATATATATATATATCTTTGTACATTGAGGGCAATGTACATCTTAAGTGTGGGGGGGTGAACAACCTAAAAAGGTGCCTAACTTTTTCTTCATTATTCTCAAATTCCTGAAATTAGGTGTCAAACTTTTTGCATTATTCTCAAATCCCTGAATTATGCCTTGTCTTAAAGTAAATTTCTCATATTATCATTAGAATGAAATTTCCATGATTTATGATTTTTATTGATATGTCTTAGATTAAGTCATTGATAATGGTGCTTTGATAATTAAATTCTAAGATACTAGAGAATCAAGCATGCTAAGTCTATTTTTCGGTATTAAAAAATTTTCTAGGTTGTTAACCTGAATTTGAATATTACTTTGAAATTTGAAATTTACGAGGTTGATATCAAAATACCCATAATTTTTTGTAAGATTTTGAGCCTTATAGAGCATATATTCTTTTTCTTGCTCACTTTTTGATTATGAGTGTGTCAGCATTGATTAGTTATTCTAGAACTTGCATCGATTATACATGTTGAGACCACATCTTTGATTTGATATACAAAAATGATAAAGGCACCTAGGATTTAACCCACTTACTCCATAAAAAGCCTACCTTCATAATTAACCCCTGGTGAACCCCTTTGATCCTAACAACCCTTTTTATTGACTCACCCACTAATATTAACCCAAAACCCTTTGTATTTGTTATCACCATTCTTCTTGACTACCCTTTTTTGTCGAGATTTGTTTTGATCAGTTGCCTAACTATGTTCTTTATTTCATTTGTTAAAGTTCTTTATTATTACTTGATTTGTTCTTAAAAAAAACATCGAAGTATATTCAATATTAGTATGATGAAAAGCGAGCTTATACAGTTAAAGTCTATTTATTGAAGAATAAGCTCGTATTATTAGTTTCAAAGTTTCAATTCATGTAATTATTTATTTTTCAGTTTGTTGTTTCTAGTTAGGTAATTTTTCAGGTCGATCTCGATTCTAACCCTCTAATTCAGCCTTTATCCACACCTTAACCCAAGCCCCGTTACAACCCTTTCAAAGACCTTTTGATTCGTGCATCATCTCATATTACAGTGGTGGAGATTTGATTTTCATGCAAGCCTATGGGATTAACTTTTCAGGTTTGACGTTTGAGTGCTTTATTCTGAACCTTAAACACTTTGAGTGATTTGAGTGAATCTTTTGAGACGATGTCAATCCTTGTAGGTTTTGGATCAGAGGTAATTATTTAGATGAGGGGAAGCACCTATTTTTTATGCTACAAATGTATGACTTATATTGTTTGAATCTTGAGGACTCTTTGAGTTAAATTATCCATGTATAAATTATCTATGAATTATGATGAGACATTGTTGATAGGAATATTGAATCATGGAAAGATCGTTTTAATTGTAAATTGAGAATTTTGCTTGAGGACAAGCAAAAGCTTAAGTGTGGGGGTATGTGATAAACCATAAAAGTAACATATTTTAATCCCACATTTAGCATACTTTTGGATGATTTATCCCTTTATTTATGTAAAAAGGTGCTCTTAATCCTTTCTCCTCATGTTTTATACTCACGAAACTTGAGCCAACACGGCCGTGTCTCCTTGATAGACTAGAACACGGCCTGATCATGATTTACACGGGCGTGTCACCTCATTAAAAGTCTGAACACGGCCTAAAGACGATTCACACGGGCGTGTGCCATGGCCGTGTCCCTGCCGTGGAGAAGAGCAATTTCACTCGGAAAAGGATACTTAGGGGCAAAGAAACCTATTTCAAAAGCCTATATAAACACCCTAAGTATAACCTAGAAGAGGGCGGTGAGCTAGGCTAAGGAGCCGAGCCGAAAAGGTCAGATTTGTGGGAAACACTCGAAGATAGCCAGTTGATCCATCTCAAGAAGCCGGAATTCTACTCAAGACGGTGGATCTCTCCTTCAATTCCTTCAGGGGGTTTTAGGGATTTCTTATGTTTTGTTTTATCTTTTCTTCTGAGATGTTTTCTTTTATCATTATGAACTAAACCCTTCAGATACCTGAAGGGGATGAAACTTAGATGAATCTTGTTATCGTTTGCTGAACTATATGATAAATACTTGATTGTTCTTATTTATGTGTTCCTAATTCTTGTGTTAATATTTTCGGGATATTTATTCAAGTTTGATGTGCTTAGGTGGACGAGCAAAAGTCCCTGCTTAAGAGTAGATCTAGCATAATTAAGCGGAGTTGATCGCGCGCCTAGAGATAGGGTGACGAGATTTTGCCGAATTAGGGTGAAACCTAATATGGAAGTCCATAGATCGAGTTAATGCAATTCTAGGGTTTTTAATTAGAAAGATATTTCAATTAATCAACTTAGGGTTAGACGTTATTCGCTTCAAGAGAGGGTTTAATATACATTAGGGAGTCTTACGGATCAAGTCAAGTGAATAAATCGTCTGGTTCAGAGTTAGATAACAAGTGAAGTCTAGGTGGATTCTCCCTAAGGGTATCGTCTTAATCAACTGAGTTTTTCCAACAGTATTTCCCCAATTCATTCTTTTTGTCTTTGCGTCTTTAGCTTAGTAGTTAGTTAAATTTAGATTAAATAACAACTTCACTTATTTTAGGCTAGATAATAAAAAGAAAGTTAGTATTAGTACTTTTAGTTCCTTTGGGTTTGACAATCCGGTCTTGCCTAAGCTATACTACTGTTCGATAGGTGCACTTGCCTTAAATCGTTGTCAGAGTTAGTTTCCAGGTTTGATCATTTTAAATTTAAAACTCTGAAATCACAGCGATCACCCATCTTGTATTTGTTATCACAATTTCTTTTGACACCCTTATATCAAGATTTGATTTGATCGGTTGCCTAATTTTTTTATTCATTTCAGTAGTTGAATCCATCTTTTATTATATGATTTGTTCTTAAAAAAATGTTAAAAATCTATTCATCATTAGTTCTATGTTCTATGAGCTTAAAACAGTTAAATTCACATCTTTAGAAGAAGCTCGTGTTATTAGTATTACAAGTTTTCAATTGATGTAATTATTCATTATCAGTTCGTTGTTCTAGTTAGGTAATTTGTCAAGTCAATCTTGATTCTAACCCTCTAATTCAACCTTTATCCACACCTTTAACCCAAGCCCCGTTACAACCCTTTTAAAGACCTTTTGATTTGTGTATCATCTCATATTATAGTGGTGGAGATTTGATTTTCATGCAAGCCTATGGGATTAACTTTTCATGTTTGACTTACGAGTGTTTTTTTTCTAAACCTTAAACACTTCGAGTGATTTGAGTGAATCTTTAGTGAGGATGTCAACCCTTGTCAATTTTGAATTACAGGTAATTATTTAGATGAGGGGAAACACCTATGTTTTCATGCTACAAAAATATATGACTTAGATTGTTTGAATCTTTAGGACTCTTTAAGTTGAATTATCCATGTATGAATTATCTATGAATTATGATGAGACATTGTTAATGAGAATCATGAACTGAGGAAAGTTAGTTCTTAATTGTGAGTTGAGAATTTTGCTTGAGGACAAGCAAAAGCTTAAGTGCGGCGGTATTTGATAAACCGTAATATATACGTATTTTAATCTCACATTTAGCGTACTTTTAGATGATTTATCATTTGACTTAGGGAAGCATAGGAGGATGAAAAGAACGAGAAACGGGCTAAAAACATACCAAATGGGCCAAAGTAGGAAATCAACACGGCCTGGGCCCAAGCCACACGGCCGTGCCCCTTTAGCAGGCTCGACCACGGCCTGGATTCGATTCACACGGGCATGTTGCATGGGCGTGTCCCTGCCATGAAAAAGAGGAATTTCAGTCGGAATAGGGTACTTAGAGGCAAATAAAGACATTCCAAAAGCCTATATAAACACCCTAAAGGCCAACCTTGAGGAGAGCGTCCAGCTAGGCCAAGGAGCTAAGCCAGAGAGGTCAGAATTATGGGATTTACTCGAAGAAAGCCAGTTAATTCATCTTAAGAAGCCGAAATCATACTCAAGATGGAGGATCTCTCTTTCAATTCCTTCAAGGGTTTTAGGGTTTTCTTATGTATTGTTTTTTTATTTTCTTCAGTGATGTATTCTTTTATGATTATGAACTAAACCCCTCAGATACCTGAGGGGGATGAAACCTAAGACGGATCTTGTTATTGTTTTCTGAACTATATGATAAATACTTGATTTGTTCTTAACTATGTGTTCTTAATTCTTGTTTTGATATTTCAGGATATTGATTCAAGTATTGATGTGCTTAGGCAGTGGAGGAATATTCCCTATTTAAGAGTAGATCTAGCATAGTTAAGCGGAGTTGATCGTAACCCTAGAGATAGGATGACGAAAATCTGCCAGATTAGGGTCAAACCTAATATAGGAGTCCATAGATCGAGTTAATGCAATCTTAAGGGTTTTAATTAGAAAAATATTTCAATTAATCAACCTAGGGTTAGACGTTAGTAGCCTCGAGAGAGGTATTAATATAAATTAGGGAATCTTACGGATCAAGTCAAGTGAATAAATCGTCTGGTTCAGAGTTAAAAAACAAGTGAAGTCTAGGTGGATTCTTCCTTGGGTATTGTCTTAATCAATTGGTTTTTTCCCACAAGTATCTTCCCCAATTCATTCTCTGTGTCTTAGCGTCTCTAGCTTAGTAGTTAGTTAATTTTAGAATAAACAACAAATCCCTTAATTCTTAGGCTAAATAATAAAAAGAAAGTCAGTATTAGTACTTTTGGTTCCTTTGGGTTTGACATTCCGGTCTTGCCACTAAGCTATACTACTATTCGATAGGTGCGCTTGCCTCAATCGTGGTGATAGTTAGTTTCTAGGCTCGATCATTCATTATATAAATATTAAGACTCTCGACACACGATCAATTGACAAATTACCTAACTAGAAAGTTGGCCTAATACTGAATAATTACATCAATTGAAAACTTAATACTAATAACATGAGCTTCTTCTAAAAATAATGAAATTAACAGTTTAAGCTCAAATAACATAGAACTAATAATGAATATACTTCATTTTTTTTAGTTCAGAAAACAATAATAATATAGAATTTAATAACTGAAATAAAGAAAATAGTTAAGTAACTGATCAAATCAAATCTGGATATAGGGGTAGTCAAGAAAAATGGTGATAACAAATACAAAGTTGGTTTTGGGTTAATATTAATGGGTGAGTCAAGAAACGGTTTGTTAGGATTCAAAGGGGTTCACTAGGGGTTAATTATAAGGGTAGGCTTTTTATGGAGTAAGTGGGTTAAAACCTAAGTGCCTTCATCATCTCAGTATATCAAACCATAGGTGTGGTCTCGACATGTATAATTAAAGCAAGTTCTAGAATAACAAATCAATGTTGACATACTCATAATCAATAAAGTGAGCACGAAAAGGAATGTATGCTCTAAAAGGCTCAAGATCTCACAAAAATTATGGGCTTTTGATGTCAACCTTGTAAATTTCAAACTTCAAGGTAATAATTAGATTCAGGTAGACAACCTGACATGTATTTAATTCTAAAAATAAACTCATCATGCTTGATTCTCTAGTCTCCTAACGTTTAAATCATCACTGCACAATTAACTATGACTTAATCCAAAACATATCGAAAAAAATCATAAATCAAAAGAGATTTCATTCTAATAGTAATATGAGAAAATTATTTAAGAACAAGATATAATTCAGGATTTGAGAATAATGAAAAAAGTTAGGCACTTTTCTGAATAAATTTCACCCCCCACACTTAAAATGTACATTGTCCTCAATGTACAAATATAGCAATTATAATAAGAAAAGCACAAGATATGGAAAGAGGTAAAACTTCTTGAATTTTGGATGGAGTCAGAGAAAAAAATCGAGGAAGTTTGGGCCGAGTTAGAGGAAGACATTCCTGTGACGGTGGTGTTTATGGTCGTGGTGGGGTGATTCCCAAGCAGCCTTTAGAACCTAAAACCAAGAAACTAAAATAAAATAGATTAAAATTAAGCATAAGAGAGTCAAAAAGATGGAAAATAAAGGAGAAGAGAAAAAACATAGGTAAAATAATTGGACTCAAAAGTCCTTGGCTTGTCGAGTAAATGAAGCGGCCGTCATGAACTTATGTAGATCGGTCTCAGACAGGGAGACTGTGCTAGGGTCCTTCTGCTTCTTTGGCATGGGAATGGTGGTGAGGAAGGTGACAGAAAAGGAATGAGGGGGAGGGAAAGGGGAAAGTGAATGGAGAGGATAGAAAGGGGTGTGGTGGCTGGGGGTTGGTTGAAGTATTATTTAAGGAGAAAGTGAGAAGAAGGGGGGCCTTAAATAAGAAACAAGGACCTGGTGTTGCCCACGCCAATGTGCTGTAGGCGTGTTCGGTCACACGACCGTATCGTACGGCCGTGTGGTGGCTAGTTCGCTTCTCCCACGCCTGTGTAGAGGTCTCCACGTCCATGTCTCTTTCTCAGTGTCGGCCACGGCATCAAAGCACGGGCGTGTCTCATACCCGTGTGACTTCCTTAGTGTCGGCCACGGCCATATCGCACTACTGTGGCAATTTATAGCCGCCCGTGATCTGGGGATTTTTTGTCCTTGGCTCGTACGACCTCTGCCATGCCAGTGTGTAAATTTGTGATGCCCATACGGCCACGGCCACGCCCGTGTGCAAGGCTGTGTGGCATGGAAACCTATGTTTTATTTACTTTAGTTAGTCTTTAGTTAGGTACTAAAAATCAAATATATGAAAATAAAAGGAGTTAGTGCTCGGGTTGCCTCCCGAGAAGCGCTTGTTTAAAGTCATATGCTAGACTTACCTTTCATCCGCACGATCATGGTGGTTTGAGGAGTTGAAGCTCCTCTTTCCTGCTATCAATTCTAACAATGCATGGTTTGTGTCGAGTAGTGTTTACCTTAAAAGTTCCAAATTCAGGATTATTTACCTCGACTGTTCCGTATGAGAAGACATTCAGTACCGTAAAAAGGATTTCTTCATTTTTATTATGGTCTGAGATAGCGATTCGAGGGTCTTTCTCATCCAGCAATACCTGATCTCCTATTTTGAAGTGATTTGCTGTTCTTTTAAGCTCGTTTGGGGGTTCCCTCGATTTTGCTTCGTGTGTTCCTAGTTTCTCCTTGAAATGTGTTTTCCATTCGTCACGTTCCTCGACCTGAAGCCTTCATTCCTCATGACTTACTTCCTTGTTTGCATGAGATCTAGGATCTGGCTCAGATGTGTACTTCCCAGGTGCTTCCTGAAAAGAAGGTTGAACCGAATGGTCATTAATAGAATTTATGTTCTCACCTTTTTCACTTGATGTCCTAGCCGAGTCAAGAGCCTGAAGAGTGATCGTTTCGTCACCTCTACAGAGTGTGAGTTCACCTGTACCAACATCAATTTTAGTTTTAGCAGTTGCTAAAAAGGGTCTTCCTAAAATTATAGGAATATTATTGTCCTCATCCATGTCTAAAACGACAAAGTCTACTAGGAATATAAATTTATCAACTTTTACTAGCACATCTTTGATTATACCCCTAGAAACTCTAATGGTTTTATCCGCTAATTGAATGCTCATCCTTGTTTGTTTGGGTTTCCCTAGACCTAGTTGTTTAAACAGTTTATAAGGCATGACATTGATGCTTGCCCCTAGATCTGCTAAAGCATTATCAATAGATAAACTACCAATTAAACAAGGAATCGTAAAACTGCCTGGATCTTTTAATTTTTGTAGTAGTTTGTTTTGTAGAATTGCTGAGCATACTGCGTTTAGCTCCACATGCGATGCCTCGTCTAACCTCTGTTTGTTTATCAGAAGCTCTTTCAAAAATTTCCTTGAGTCTGGCATCTACGAGAGAGCTTCAATAAATGGTAAGTTAATATGTAATTTCATTAAGAGTTTAAGAAATTTACCAAATTGTTCCTCTGTGTGGTCTTTCTTCATCGCATTGGGATATGGCACTCGAGGTGTATATTCTTTGATGACAGGTTTCTGTGTATCATGGCTTTCCTCAACCTTACCTTTGTTTACCACAGGTTCTTGCCTTGGCTCAGATTTGGATTCTACTAACCCTTTACTATCGTGATCAGTAATGGCATGAATTTGCTCCTTAGGGTTAGTCTCAGTGTTGCTTGGAAAGCAACCTTGCGGTCGTTATGAGATTAGCTTAGCTAGCTGACCTAACTGGTTCTCGACCCCTTGAATCGATGCCTGCTGATTTTTTAGAATTTTTTTGTTGTTTTGAAAACCGGTTTCTGTCAGCATCTCTTCAAGGTTCGGCTTTTTCTCTTGTGGGATGGGTTGTTGTTGAAAGCTTGGAGGGGGTTGTTGTCTTTGATTTCCTTGACCACCCCATGAGAAGTTTGGGTGGTTCCTCCAACCTGGATTATAATTGTTACTATAGGGGTTATTTTGAGATCTAAAATTATTACCCATATAGTTCATCTGCTCGCTTTCTACGCCAGGGTTGTAGGGTGGGTATTCTGTATTGTTCGACCCTCCTCCATTTGTATCGTACAGCATCACTGGATGTACCTGTGAAGAACCACATAAACCATCAATTTTTTTTACTTAAAAGCTCTACCTGGTTTGATAGCATTGTCACTGTGTCGAGGTTGAAAACTCCTGCGGCTTTTGTTGGCTTTGTTCTCATAACTTGCCACTGATAATTATTCAGTGACATTTCTTCAATGAATTCATAAGCCGCTTCAGGGGTTTTTTTATTTAGGGTTCCACCGGCAGCTGCATCAATAAGCTGCCTAGTTGAGGGGTTCACACCGTTATAGAAGGTTTGAACCTGTAGCCATAATGGTAACCCATGATGAGGGCACCTTCTCAATAAATCCTTGTATCTCTCACATGCATCGTAAAGTGTTTCTTAATCCATCTGCACAAAAGAAGAGATATCATTCCTCAACTTAGCCGTTTTAGCCGGCGGAAAATATTTTAACAAAAATTTCTCGGTCATTTGCTCCCATGTAGTGATTGACCCTCGTGGAAGAGAATTCAACCACTGTTTGGCTTTATTCCTTAAAGAAAAGGGAAAGAACTGAAGGCGAATGGCATCATCAGAAACACCATTAATTTTAAACATATCGCATAATTCTAAAAAGTTCGCTAAGTGTGTGTTAGGGTCCACATCCTGCAAACCATCAAACTGAACAAATTGTTGAATCATCTGTATAGTGTTAGGTTTCAGTTCAAAATTATTTGCAGCGATAGCAGGTCTAACAATACTCGATTCAGTTCCTGTTAAATTAGGTTTAGCATAATCATACATAGTTTGAGCAGGAGGATTTTTGGCGACCACAGGAGGAGTGGATTATTCTGGTGATCAGCCATCTCTTCTATGTTATTAGTATCGTCCTCTTACTCTTCTTGTGTGTATTGTAGGCTTCGCCTAATCTCCCTTTGGTTTCTACGAACGGTTCCTTCTATATCACTATCATAAAGTAGAGGTACTGTTGGGTTTCTTCTAGTCATAAACTAGAATACCTGCTAGAAGCAAGGAAAAAGAAAAAAATTACAAAGTAGAAATAAAAATAAAAAAATAATTGCAAAAATAAAAATGGCTAAAGTAATAAAAATCAAGTGTTCCTAATATCTTAGTTCCCCGGAAACGGCGCCAAAAACTTGATCGTGTCTGAGAGTTTTAATATTTATATAATGAATGATCGAGCCTAGAAACTAACTATCACCACGATTGAGGCAAGCGCACCTATTGTTTGGTAGTATAGCAATGGCAAGACCGAAATGTCGAACCCAAAAGAACCAAGAGTACTAGTAGTTACTAACTTTTTATTATATAGCCTAAGTATTAAGAGGATTGATGTTTATCTAACTAATTACTAAACTAAGGATGCTAAGACAAAGAGAGTGAATTGGGAAAATACTTTTGGGAAAAACCAATTGATTAAGACAATACCCGAGGAAGAATCCACCTAGACTTCACTTGTTATTTAACTCTGAACCAGACGATTTATTCACTTGACTTGATCCGTAGGATTCCCTAATTTATATTAATACCTCTTTCGAGGCTACTAACATCTAACCTTAGGTTGATTAATTGAAATTTCTTTCTAATTAAAACCCCTAGTGTTGCATTAACTCGATCTATGGACTCCCATATTAGGTTTGACCCTAATCTGGCAGATTTTCGTCATCCTATCTCCAGGGGTGTGATAAACTCCGCTTAACTATGCTAGATCTACTCTTAAGCGGGGAATTTTGCTCGACTACCTAAGCACATCAATACTTGAATCAATATCCTGAAATATTAAAACAAGAATTAAGAACACATAATTAAGAACAAATCAACTATTTATCATATAGTTCAGAAAATAATAACAAGATCTAATCGCTGTAAATCAGAGTTTTAAAATTTATAAAAGAATGATCGAACCTGGAAACTAACTCTGACAACGATTAAAGGCAAGTGCACCTATCGAACAGTAGTATAGTTTAGGCAAGACCAGATTATCGAACCCAAAGGAACTAAAAGTACTAATACTAACTTTCTTTTTATTATTTAGCCTAAAATAAGTGAAGTTTGTTTATTAATCTAAATTAATTAACTACTAAACTAAAGACTCTAAGACAAAGAAGAATGAATTTGGAAAGTAACTTTGGAAAAACTCAGTTGATTTCGACGATACCCTAGGAAGAATCCACCTAGACTTCACTTGTTATCTATCACTGGACCATATGATTTTATTTACTTAGTTTGATCAGTAAGACTCCCTAACGTATATTAAACCCTCTCTTAAGGCGAATAACGTCTAACCCTAGGTTAATTAGTGGAACTCTTGTTCTCTTATAATAACCCCCTAGAATAGCAGTACATTGATCTGTGGATTCCCATATTCAGTTTCACCCTAATCCGGAAAAATCTCGTCACCCTATCTCTAGGCATGCGATCAAATCCGCTTAATTATGTTGGATCTACTCTTAGGCAGGGTCTATTCCTCCTCCACCTAAGCACATTAAATTTGGATTAAGCTCACATAATTAAGAACAAACTAAGCATTTATCATATAATTCAAATAATCAAATAACAAGATTCATCATAGGTTTCATCCCCTTCGGGTATCCGAAGGGTTTAGTTCATAACAATAAAGGAAAACATCTCAAGAGAAAAGATAAAACAAAACATAAGAAATCCTTAAAACCCCCTGAATGAATTGAAAGAGAGATCCTCCGTCTTGAGTAGAACTCTGGATTCTTGAGATGGATCAACTGGCTATCCCTGAGTGAATCCCCACAAATCTGCCTTCTCTGGCCTTGCACGACGCCCCTAGAAAAGCCCTGGCAGAAGGCTTCTGCCGAACTCCCCTTCTAAGTTGCTATCTGGGGTGTTTATATAGGCTTTGAGATGTGTTACTTGGCCTCCAAGTATCCTAATTTGAGTGAAATTCCTATTTGGGAGTTTAAGCAAACTTAGGAATGTGTTTCTTTGACTCTAAGCATCCAAATCCGAGTAAAATTCCTCTTTCCCGCGGCAAGGACACGGCCATGGTACACGCCTGTGTGAATCATCTTCAGGCCATGTTCGACACTGTTGAATGAGGCACGGCCGTGTAAGTCGTGGTAAGGCCGTGTTCTAGTAGGAATGGTGGCACGGCCGTGTGGCTTGAAGTCCAGGCCGTGCTGATTTCGTGGCATGGCCCAATTTGGTCCATTTTAAGCCCATTTCTCATTCTTTTCGTCATCGGGTGCTTTCCTGAGTATAAGACATGAAAAGAAAGGATTAAGAGCACCTTTTTACATAAATTGGGGCTTAAATCATCCAAAAGCATATTAAATGTGGGCTTAAATTATGTTACTTTTACGGTTTATCAAATACCCCCACACTTAAGCTTTTGCTTGTCCTCAAGCAAAATTCTCAACTTACAATTAAAACGAACTTCATGTAATTCATAATAGTCATTTGATCGTGTCTCATCATAATTCAGAGATAATTTATACATGGATAATTCAGTTCGAAGTGTCCTAAAAATTCAAACAGTATAAGTCATAGATTTTGTAGCTCGAAAACATAGGCGTCTCCCTTTATCTAAATAATTACCTTTAATTTGAAATCGACAAGGATTGACATCCTCACAAAAGATTCACTCAAATCACTCAAAGTGTTTAAGGTTCAAAATTTAGGCACTCAAAAGTCGAACATGAAGAGTTAATCCCATAGGCTTGCATGAAAATCAAATCTCCACCACTGAAATATGATATGAAACACAAATCAAAAGGTCTTTGTTAGGGTTGTAACGGGGCTAGAGTTAAGGTGTGGAGTAAAGCTGAATTAGAGGGTTAGAATCGAGATTGAATTGACAAATTACCTAACTAAGAACTAATAAACTAATAATAATAATTACATCAATTGAAATCTAATAATACGAGCTTCTTTTTTTGATATTTATATTTTAAATGTATAAGCTCGTTTAATCACATAATAATAATGAATATACTTCGTTTTTTTTTAAGAACAAACTAAATACATAATAAAGGATAAATTACTAAAATAAAAACATCGTTAGGCTATTAATCAAATCAAATCTCGATATAAGGGTAGTCAAAAGGAATGGTGCTAACAAAAACAAAGGGGTTCTGGGTTACTATTAGCGGTTATGTCAATAAAAAGGGTTGTTAGGATTAAACGGGGTTCACTAGGGGTTAATTATGAAGGTAGGCTTTTTAAATGGAGTAAGTGGGTTAGATCCTAGGTGACTTTATCATCTCTGTGTATCAAATCAAAAAAAATGTGGTCTCGACATGCATAATCGATGCAAGTTCTAGAATAACAAATCAGTGTTGACATACTCATAATCAATAAAGTGAGCACGAAAAAGAATTTATGCTCTATAAGGTTCAAAAAATCACAAAAACTATGGGTATTTTGATGTCAACCTAGTAAAATTCAAACTTCAAAGTAATATTTAAACTTAGTTCGACAACCTAGAAAATTTTTTTTATTCAAAAAAATAGACTTATCATGCTTGATTCTCTAGTATTCTTCAAATTTAATTATCAATGCACATTTATCAATGACTTAATCTAAAACATATCAATAAAAATCATAAATCATCATAAATTTCATCCTAATTAGTAATATGAGAAAATTCCTTTTAAGACAAGGCATAATTCAGATATTTTCAAATAATACTATAGTTAACCCCCCACACTTAAGATGTACATTCTCCTTAATGTACAAAGGTAGATAATATCAAAATAATCATAAAATCGTAAGATAGGGAGAGAAGGGAAACTTCCTGAATTTTGGATGAAGCCAATGAAAAGAAACCGTCTAGGATTGGAGGTGAGCGTGGGGAAGCGTCTCGAACTGGTTGAGTCCTCGAAGCAGCCATCCTAATTTCTTTTGTATCCTAAGCTAAATCTAAATGGAATGAATAACAAGAAGAAAATAATAAAGAAATAAAAATAAAAGAAATAAAAATAAAAATAAAAATAAAAATAAAAATAAAAATAAAAATAGAAATAAAAGTAAATATTTAAATAGTGATACGGTCCACGCCCTTGTTCGAGTTCAATCAGTCCGTGTTTTTTGTGATTTTGAATTTTGGGCGCATTTAGGTTTTTTACCACGACCGTGGGTCTCGTCGCACGCCCGTGTATTTTTCTCACGGTCCTTTAAAATGGTCGTGTTTAACCCGTGCTCGTAAAGTCAGTAACCTCGCACGGTTGTAGGGCACAGCCGTGTCTCGCCCATGCTCAATAAGTCAGTAACCTCACACGGGAAGTCAGCACGGGCGTGGCTTTTTATCGCAGCCCGTGTTGGGAAAAGAAATCATTCTTTGTCATGCACAGTTACTAGCACGTCCGTGGTTTGTCCTTCTGGCTTCCACATGGCCACGGCCATGGCCGTGTGCAAGGTCGTGTGAGCATGGAAATCTGTACTTTGGTTAGTTTATGGTTAGGTGCTAAAATGAAAAATAAAAGTAAAATAAAAGATGTAAAAATTAATAGGGTTAGTGCTCGGGTTGCCTCCCGATAAGCGCTCGTTTATAGTCTTAAGCTAGACTTTACCTCTCATTCGTATGGTCATGGTGGTTTGAGGAGGTGAAAATCCTTTCTCATGCGATCAACTCGATTTTTGATAGAAAGTTTAAGTCGAGTAGTGTTTACCTCAAAAGTGCTGAATTTAGGATTGCTTACCTCGACTGTCCCGTATAGGAAGACATTAAGTACCTCAAAAGTGATTTCTTCGGTTGTCTTGAGGTCTGAATTGGCGATTCGAGGGTCTTCCTTATTCAACAATACCTGATCCCCTATTTTAAAGTGATTTGTTGTTCCTATCGGCTGTCTGCAGGGTTTCTTCGGTTTCACTTCGTGTATTCCTAGTTTCTCTTTAAAGTGTGTTTTCCACTTGTCTAGTTCCTCGACCTGAAGCCTTAGTCCTTCATGAATTATTTCTTTATGGGTACGAGGTCTAAGATCTAGCTCAGCTAGGTGATTTCATTATGCTTCCTGTAAAGAAGGTTGAACCAAATGGTTATCAATAGAATTAACGTTCGTACCTTTATTACTCGATGTCCTAGCTGAGTCAAGAGCTTGAAGAGTGATTGTTTCGCTGCCGTCACGAAGTGTGAGTTCATCGACTTCTTCCTCTGTGTGGTCTTTCTTTATTGCATCGGGATATGGCACACGAGGTTGGTACTCTATAATTGCCTGTTTTGATATATCATGGCACACTTCAACCTTACCTTCGCTTACCACATGTTCTTCCCTTAGGTTTGGTTCGTCTAACCCTTCACTATCGTAAATGGCTTGATTTTTCTCACTCGGGTTAGTTTCAGTATTGCGTGGCAAGCTTTCTTGTGGTAGTTCTGAGATCAGCTTAGCAAGTTGTATAACTGACTTAGTAAGTTCCCCAACAGACTCAGTGACTTCCCTAACTTGGCTCTCGATCCCTTTGATCGATGCTTGTTGGGTCTCAAGGGTGGTTTCAGTGTATTGGAGACGGTTATCGGTAGCTGCCATGAATTGTGTCAGCATTTCTTCAAGGTTCGACTCCTCTTCCTGTTGGTAAGGTGGTTGTTGAAAATTTAAAGGAAGTTCCTGTCTTTGGCTACTTTGATCATCCCACGAGAAATTAGGATGGTACCTCCAACCTGCATTATAAGTGTCACTATAAAAATTATTTTGAGGTTTAGAATAGTTTACTCATATAGTGGAATTGTTCGCTTTCCATGCCATGTCCGTAGGGTGGGTACACAGGATTCGCCACGCCTCCGCTTGTTTCACACTGTATAACTAGATGTACCTGCGAGGAACCGTATAAACCATTAAATTTTTTATGTAACATCTCTAACTGGTTTGATAGCCTGGTTACTGGGTCGAGGTCGTAGATATCAGCTGCTTTTGTTGGCTTTGTCCTCGTAACTTGCCACTGATAGTTATTCAGTGCCATCTCCTCTATCTATCAAAATCAAATAAAAGAAAATTTAGCAATATAATAATAAAAAAATAATAATAATAATAAATTGCAGAAAATAAAAAAAAATGGCTAAAGTAATAAAAATAGAGCTTTCTTAATATTTTAGTTCCCCGGCAACGGCGCCAAAAACGTGATCGCTGTAAATCAGAGTTTTAAAATTTATAAAAGAATGATCGAACCTAGAAACTAACTCTGGCAACGATTAAAGGCAAGTGCACCTATCGAACAGTAGTATAGTTTAGGCAAGACCGGATTATCGAACCCAAAGGAACTAAAAGTACTAATACTAACTTTCTTTTTATTATTTAGCCTAAAATAAGTGAAGTTTGTTTATTAATCTAAATTAATTAATTACTAAACTAAAGACTCTAAGACAAAGAAGAATGAATTTGGAAAATAACTTTGGAAAAACTCAGTTTATTTCGACGATACCCTAGGAAGAATCCACCTAGACTTCACTTGTTATCTATCACTGAACCATATGATTTTATTTACTTAGTTTGATCCGTAAGACTCCCTAGCGTATATTAAACCCTCTCTTGAGGCGAATAACGTCTAACCCTAGGTTAATTAGTGGAACTCTCGTTCTCTTATAATAACCCCCTAGAATAGCAGTAAATCGATCTGTGGATTCCCATATTAGGTTTCACCCTAATCTGGCAAAATCTCGTCACCCTATCTCTATGCGTGCGATCAACTCTGCTTAATTATGTTGGATCTACTCTTAGGCAGGGTATATTCCTCCTCCACCTAAGCACATTAAATTTGGATTAAGCTCACATATTTAAGAACAAACAAAGCATTTATCATATAATTCAAATAATCAAATAACAAGATTCATCATAGGTTTTATCCCTTTCGGGTATCCGAAGGGTTTAGTTCATAACAATAAAGGAAAACATCTCAAGAGAAAAGATAAAAACAAAACATAAGAAATCCCTAAAACCCCCTGAAGGAATTGAAGGAGAGATCCTCCGTCTTGAGTAGAACTCTGGCTTCTTGAGATGGATCAACTGGCTATCCCTGAGTGAATCCCCACAAATCTGCCTTCTCTGGCCTAGCACGACGCCCCTAGAAAAGCCCTGGCAGAAGGCTTCTGCCGAACTCCCCTTCTAAGTAGCTACCTGGTGTGTTTATATAGGCTTTGAGATGTGTTACTTGGCCTCCAAGTATCCTAATTTGAGTGCAATTCCTATTTGGGAGTTTAAGTAGACTTAGGAATGTGTTTCTTTGACTCCAAGCATCCAAATCTGAGTAAAATTCCTCTTTTTCGAGGTAGGGACACGGCTATGGTACACGCCCGTGTGAATCGTCTTCAGGCCATGTTCGACACTGTTGAATGAGGCACGGCCATGTAAGTCGTGGTAAGGCCCTGTTCTAGTAGGAATGGTGGCACGACCGTGTGGCTTGAAGTCCAGGCCATGCTGATTTCGTGGCTTGGCCCAATTTGGTCTGTTTTAAGCTCGTTTCTCATTCTTTTCGTCATCGGGTGCTTTCCTGAGTATAAGACATGAAAAGAAAGGATTAAGAGCACCTTTTTACATAAATTGGGGCTTAAATCATCCAAAAGCATATTAAATATGGGCTTAAAATATGTTACTTTTACGATTCATCAAGATCCGTCTTAGGTTTCATCCCCCTCAGGTATTTGAGGGGTTTAGTTCATAATTATAAAAGAATACATCTTAGAAGAAGATAAATAACAAAACATAAGAAAAACCCTAAAACCCCCTGAAGGAAATTGAAGAGAAGATCTTCCGTCTTGAATGTGATTCCGGCTTCTGAGATGGATCAACTGGCTTTCTTGGAGTAATTCACAGAGTTCAGCTCTCTCTGGCTTCGCCCCTGATCAAAGACACTTTTTGGGTTATACTTAGGGTGTTTATATAGGCTTCGGAATGTCTTTCTTCACCCCTAAGTATCCTATTCTGAATGAAACTCATCTTGGCTATAGCAAGGACACGCCCGTGTGACACGACCGTGGTTGACTTTCTCAGCCGTGGTCGATCCTATTTGCAACACACGGCCGTACGATCTCACCGTGTACGATGTTTTAGGCCGTGTCTCGGTTGTCACTCGAAACACACAGCTGTGGGTGACAGCTCAGGCCGTGTGAGTCTTTAAGATAAGCCCATTTTCTCCATTTTTGGCCCGTTTCTCGTTCCTTTTATCCTTCGATGCTCTCATAAGTATAAAACATGAATTTAAAGGATTAGGAGCATCAAATTCCACAATTCAAAGGATAAATCATCCAAAAAGAATGCTAAATATGGGATTAAAATATGTATATATTACGGTTTATGAATTTGTGTTTTAAATGCTTTATTATTGTAAAAATTTTGAATACGACTTTGCGGATATATTCGACGGCGATTCGGCAAATATGAAATCACGGTTGAACCTTAGGAATAGATTAGGATACGAATGACATGTCATTAGGGGTTATGTGATTTGGGTGCTGGTCCTTACATTCTACTGGTGACTGAGTTATCCAGCATGTGTTGTGGATTCTCGTCAGCTTGTGTGAGCAGCACCGTGTAGCTTCATCATGACCGTCAGCTTGTGTGAGCAGACCCGATGATAGCTCGAGAGTGAGCAATATATGTGATATGAGATTGAGATAGCTTCGGCTATGTATGTGGCACGTATGGTGTGAGATTCCCGAGTATCCAATATTATTCCAAATGGTTCAATGGGTATATTAGAGATACGGATGAGTATAAGATTGATACAAGATGGTACATGTATGTACATGAACCGTACTAGCATTGAATTGAAGGAATTGTGAAACTCATATCTAACCTTGTGAATGAATATGTGGTAAGTTTGTGTATCAATATGAATTATGTTATGATATGATTAAATTGCTTAAATTATTCATATATGGTAAGTTGTGTTTAAATATGATACGAACTTACAAAGCTTTATAGCTTACTCTGTTTACTTTTTCGTGTTTTATAGTGATATCGAGGCTTGCTCGAATTTGGGAATCATCAGAGATCTCATCACACTATCAAGCTATCACTTTGGTACTTTTGAATCTATGTATTTTGGTTATATGGCATGTATAAGAGCTTTGGTCATTTTGGTATAGTTTGGTCATGGATTTAGCCATTTGAGTTGGCTTGTAAATGATGAATGGTTTGTTATGTTTTTTGCCATGTGATTTGGCTTATTTTGGTTGATCTGGTTGTGTATATATAAATGTGCAAATGGCCTTGTTAAGCATTTGGTAATTGTTATGTAAATGCTTGTGGTGTATGGTTGTTTGTGAATTGGTAATTTGAGTATCATATAGTTGATAATTGAGAATTGGTATGCTTGTGCTTTTAGGTAAAATGATGCTTAAATGGAAGTTACCATTTAGGTGATTTAAGAATGTGAAATTGGCATGAATTGAATGGTCTTTTATGGTACATATGTGCCTTGTTGTTGTTGATATTGAAATGGTATGAAATAGATTTGATTGAGATTGGTTTGATTGTCTATTTTTACTATGTTATGTGCCAATTGGTTTGGTGTAGGTGTGTGATATTTGGGTGAGCAAAATGGCTTGGTAAATAGCCTATTTTTGTCCATACGGACAGAGACATGGGCGTGTGTCTTAGACGTGTGTGACACACGGTCAGGTGACACGGCCGTGTGTCCCCTGGTGATTAATTTGAAATCAAGTCAGAATGCTCCACACAGCTTAGCACACGAGCGTGTGACTTGGCCGTGTGGCATACGTCAGTATACCCTACAAGTTTGGCACGACCTGGCACATGGGCGTGTGAGGCCATTTCAAAAGGGCACACGGGCTGGTCACACAAGTGTGTGGTTGGCCGTGTGACCCAAGTCAGGGGGTTACATGGGGACAGACACGGGCTGAGACACGACCATGTGATTCCATTTCGAAGGTCCACACGGCCTGTGACACGGACGTGTGTCCCCTGTAATTTAAAAAATTTTCTAAGTTTTTCTGAAATTCCCTAATTTATAGGTTGTCCCGAACCACTTCTAATGCATGATTTGGTCCTCGTAGGCTCTTATTAGGGAAAACGTGAATGATTGTGATTGGTTTGTATTTGAAATGGAAAAATGTATGAGAAATGTATGTTTAATTGTGTAATAAGACTGGTAATACTCCGTGACCTTATTCCAGCAATGAATACGGGTGAGGGGTGTTACAACAAAATATCAAATTAAACGTATTACAAAATTAATCTATAAAGTTACAAAATTAAACATCTAGATTGCCTATGTATACGTTTTCAAGGAGTTTAGTACCCATTTAGAGCTCTTATTGCATTACTTAAAACCTAGGACTAAATTACAAAGTTGAGTGAACTACCCTTAAAAGCACCCAGCTCCACGTTAGGATAACACAAAGAAGCACATCGCAACATGCCCAGATGATAAGCCCTCACCCTGACTCTACAAATAGGGCATCTCGATGCCAGTTTCACGTCCCAAAAACGTTCAAACATCATCTCGACACCAGTTTCACATCCTGACAACATTTGAACGTCGTCTCGACGTCCCCTGCATTTTTGTAGCAAACAAACCTGCAATTCAACAATTCAAAATTTGGGTACTTACCACTTCATGCATTTAAGGTCTAAACTCAATCTACACAAGTCAAATTACTCTCTTTCAACTTTTAAAAAAATGCTCACAACCTCCATAACACATCATGGCATATTTTGACTCTCTAAGTAAACAATACATTTTTGCATGTATCATTAGGCTCAAAAGCAAGTACTCAACTTACCAAAGCAACATATCATGCCTTTTTAAAGAACCTATATGCACAAAATGAACTATTTGGTCAATTGAAACATGCTAAAAGCTGTAGTATACTTTTTTTTTCCATTAAATCACATTTCAACCACTTTTCAAAGTCTTTTAACATAAGTGTATCAAGCAAGCATAATATGCATCATCCATAACAAAAGTAAACAAAAAAGGAAGTTCCAAATCCTAAATACCAGTTCAAAAGGTCTAGTCCCAAATGAAACCCCACATTGCCTTTGTTCATAGTTCAAAACCAATATCACCTACTCAAGAGTTATGCCTTGGATTGATCACCACACTTGCCCACTCCTCACTCCTTGGATGTGCTACTAGTCTGCGAAGTTTTGGTAAAGAGTGTGAGCTTATGAAAGGTCAGCGAATGCTCAAAATTACTACTAAGCATACATAATCACAAAGGTTAAGCAATAGCATACTATAGGCACGTTTACAATTCATTTTCATCAAGCTATGTCGATATATTCTTGCCACAAATATCTCACAAACATAGTACTTATTCTCACATATAAACTCACCCAACAAACTCATATATTTCAATCAATGATATATTGGCATCTTGAGACTATGAATCATACATATATACAAACACACACACGTATTCACGCATTGGATAAACGGATCTCCATCATACTAATGACTCAAAGAGTCTAACATGTACCAAAAGTGTAGTATTAAGCTAAACACTCTCTAGCCTATCCCGGGGCCTCAACACCCAAATTACAAAACAAAAAGGTCAGTACTCACAATCTTATGGTATGCCAACTATATCCAATGGTTTCAAAAGTTACAAGGCCAATATATCCATACATACACATGTTTCTTTATTGATTTATGCACATTTAGTCTATTCATAACCAACATATTCACATTCATAACACATTCACATAGCATGCTTACCATATTCACAATTAAGGCACTTATAAGTGATAGCACAATGCTCAAAGAGCCATAAACACATTAGATCTCATGTATGTGTATTAAACCAGTAAATTATATACCATACCTTCAGTTTAACTCATATTACATTCTATTTTGACACATCGATATTGTTTTTGTAAAAACAAAGAAAATAGAGTAGGAAGACTTACTCTCGGAACATAGGATAGGTGTTTAAGCTAACCTAAGCTCCTGATTAAAAAAATGAATCATGCATACCAGTAGCAACTCTAGACCACTTGTAACACCCCAAACCCGGCCTAAACGTTACGACCGAATCTGGCATGTCACATGAAAGGAATGTCTAAAAACTGTGCATTCGTTAAAAAGCTCATATTCTTTATAGTTGTGGTGAGAAATCGAGTTTAAGTAATTTTGAATAAGAAATGGTTTATTATCATTTTAGGAAAATCTCATATTGATCATTTAATAATAAGCAATAAACAAATTGAAAGCTGAAACCAAATAAAATACCCAAGGCCTTATTACATAACAAAAACTCAAATAAAAATAAGTCCAAATAAAGGAAACGAATTTACGAGTAAACATATGTATAGCCTCCACGAGTCCACCTCAGCTCCCAAATCCGCGATCTAATGATTACCGCAAAATTTAACTAAGGGGTGAGTCATCGAGACTCGGTGTGTAAATCCCCATCCAATGAGGCCCTTACACAATTTCATATGAAAATATGCATATCATGCACCCAAACCTAGCCATCCGCAACTCCTTTTTCTACCCCGTGTGGTACTAAACCACCTTTGGTGGTGCTAAACCACCGGTGTCCAAGGACACGATATTCATCAATATTGTGGTGCCAAACCACGGTGACTCGAAGTCACGAATAATAGTGATGGGGCCAACCCATCGTGTGATACCAAATCACTGGCGTCAACCCCGTTGTATTATCTCGTGGGGCCAACCCATCGTGGTACCAAACCACCGGGACGACGCGCTATGAGGTGCCAAACCTCTGGTGTCCGGAGACACGAATGTGATACCAAATCACTGGTGACTCAAAGTCACTAATAATCCATCTGTGGGGCCAACCCACGTGTGATACCAAATCACTGGCGACGATCCCATATCTCAAAAGTGGGGCCAACCCACGGTGGTGTTAACCACAGGGACGAGTCGCTATGAGGTGCCAAACCTCCGAGGTGCCAAACCTCCGGTGACCGTAGTCACAATGTGGTACCAAACCACTGGTGCCCGTCGACACGAATATCACTGCCCCCTCCACTCATATAACCCATGCAATATGACATAATAATTCGTGTATGCAGTATGTCATGTATGCTAGACATATATCAAATATAAGTATAACATGAATTACCATCATAATCGAGATAGACATAAAACAACATAATCACTCTAATCAACCTCTAAGGGTATAACCGTAATTTTACCTACCAAGGGCATTTTCATAATTTACCCACCAAGGGTATATCGGTAATTTACCCACCAAGGGCATTTTCGTAATTTACCCACCAAGGGCATATCGGTAATTTACCCTTTAGGGATATTTTGGTAATTTACCCACTAAGGGTATTTCAGTAATTTCAGACTGGAATGGCCTTTCCAAAGGCCTTGATGTCGCCCGAGCGACCCAACTACCATTTCTCGGTCGAAATAGACTATTGGGCCTAAAGCCCAATTTTCGGCCATTCGGCCCACGCGCTCGTGTGGCCCACCTAACACAAATCTAGCCACGTTTATGAGATTCACCTAGTCTAGTTCACTATATACTACACCATCATACAATTTACTATATTGGGCCCACGGGCCCATTGGGCCCCTTCGGCCCATCGCGCCCAAGCAAACCCCAACCCACAAGAATACTAACGATGGCCTCAACTATCGCGTCGAAGCCCCACACGCGCGCCGCACGCTCGTGTGGCTACTATTACCGTGATCGGCACTTCGGCATTTGCCGCTCTACGCCTAGAGTAGAGAGTTACACACCGATAGGACTCGGTGTTAATCCGCCCGACCACTCCGTGCCCAAACGCCTTCCAAGGTGTGTCAACCCTCCTCTGGAATGCTCTTTATATAGCTAGCTCTTCACCTTCTTTCTTTGTATCTTTCCGATGTGGGATCCCTTCGTCGATGAGAGTTTAAATTCAATGAAACTCTTCCCGTCCCGACCATAAAATAAATACTCCCTTGCTTCTCATGAGATTCAAACCTGTGCTCCATTGCAACATAATCCACGCTGTTAGCTACTTGGCCACAAGCTCCTCTTGTGTCTTAAACCATGCGCAACTAAATATAAATCTATAGCCAAATTCTAAGGTCCAAGTAAAAAGAAAACCAAAATGCAAAAGCCAAGACTTGAACCTTGGACCTCCTTCCTTCTTTGTGGCGTCACCCCCTTGTCCCTTAAGTGGCGTCACTTTGCCACTACACCACACACTCCACTTGTGTCATTTTTCCCCACATTTTATTCTTAAGGCCTACCGCCAACTTCCAGGTTTTTTCACCTAAAACCAAAATTTCCCCAAAGCTAATATTTGATCCCGGGACTTCATAGAAGCCCTCTAACCTTCCAAAATAACTTACCTAATAAGTCTAACTTGCATTAATGCCATTCTCAAAAAATTTTAAATCAAGGCCCATTGGGCCCAATCCTACTAGGCCCAATTTCGGGATGTTACAAATCTACCTTCCTTAAAGAAATTTCGTCCTCGAAATTTCGACTACAGAACATTCGTACCACCTAACCTACAACGCTGTGCTCACGCTGCGCACTCGATTCCAATAACCCTAATATACTTTTAACTAGAATTTAGAAATCCTACACATACTAAAAAAAACTAACCATTAAAGCAGACAAATATTTAGATTTAATCAGCTCTATATCCGAACATCACATCCAACCCAAACACACGTAATAGATATTCAAAATACAAAGATATAACAAAGAAAAGTATCAGAAACTTACAGTGCATGGATTGGTGCAGGAGACTCGGGTGCCATATTTCAACAAAAAGAACAGATATATATTTTTCTAAACCATTTTCCAAACCATCTTTTGAAAACATTTTTTGAACCCAAACCCACAGCCGAGTTTTTGAACCTAGGCTCTGATACCATAATTGTGACACCCCAAACCCGGCCTAAACGTTACGATCGAATCTGGCATGTCACATGAAAGGAATGTCTAAAAATTGTGCATTCGTTAAAAGCTCATATTCTTTATAGTTGTGGTGAGAAATCGAGTTTAAGTAATTTTGAATAAGAAATGGTTTATTATCATTTTAGGAAAATCCCATATTGATCATTTAATAATAAGCAATAAACAAATTGAAAGTGAAACCAAATAAAATACCCAAGGCCTTATTACATAACAAAAACTCAAATAAAAATAAGTCCAAATAAAGGAAACGAATTTACGAGTAAACATATGTATAGCCTCCACGAGTCCACCTCGGCTCCCAAATCCGCGATCTAATGATTACCGCAAAATTTAACTAAGAGGTGAGTCATCGAGACTCGGTGTGTAAATCCCCATCCAACAGCCCTTACACAATTTCATATGAAAATATGCATATCATGCACCCAAACCTAGCCATCCGCAACTCCTTTTTCTACCCGTGTGGTACCAAACCTTTGGTGGTGCCAAACCACCGGTGTCCAAGGACACGATATTCATCAATATTGTGGTGCCAAACCACTGGTGACTCGAAGTCACGAATAATAGTGATGGGGCCAACCCATCGTGTGATACCAAATCACCGGCGTCAACCCCGTTGTATTATCGTGGGGCCAACCCATCGTGGTACCAAACCACCGACGACGAGGCGCTATGAGGTGCCAAACCTCCGGTGTCCGGAGACACGAATGTGATACCAAATCTTTGGTGACTCAAAGTCACTAATAATCCATCTGTGGGGCCAACCCACGGTGATACCAAATCACCGGCGATGATCCCATATCTCAAAAGTGGGGCCAACCCACGGTGGTGTTAACCACGAGGGACGAGTCGCTATGAGGTGCCAAACCTCCGGAGGTGCAAACCTCTGGTGACCGTAGTCACAATGTGGTACCAAACCACCTGGTGCCCGTCGACACGAATATAATCGCCCCCTCCACTCATATAACCCATGCAATATGACATAATAATTCGTGTATGCAGTATGTCATGTATGCTAGACATATATCAAATATAAGTATAACATGAATTACCATCATAATCAGATAGACATAAAACAACATAATCACTCTAATCAACCTCTAAGGGTATAACAGTAATTTTACCTACAAAGGGCATTTTCATAATTTACCCACCAAGGGTATATCGGTAATTTACCCACCAAGGGCATTTTCGTAATTTACCCACCAAGGGCATATCGGTAATTTACCCTTCAGAATATTTTGGTAATTTACCCACTAAGGGTATTTCAGTAATTTCAGACACTGGAATGGCCTTTCCAAAGGCCCGATGTCGCCCAAGGCGACCCAACTACCATTTCTGGTCGAAATGGACTATTGTGCCTAAAGCCCAATTTGGCCCATTCGGGCCCACACGCCTTCGTGTGGCCCACCTAACACAAATCTAGCCACGTTTATGAGATTCACCTAGTCTAGTTCACTATATACTACACCATCATACATTTTACTATATTGGGCCCACGGGCCCATTGGGCCCCCCTTCGGCCCATCGCGGCCCAAGCAGCCCCAACCCACAAGAATACTACTGATGGCCTCAACTATCGCGTCGAAGCCCCACACGTGCGCTCGCACGCTCGTGTGGCTACTATTACCGTGATCGGCACTTCGGCATTTGCCGCTCTACAGCTAGAGTAGAGAGAGTTACACACCTGATAGGACTCTGGTGTTAATCTGCGCTCCGACCACTCCTGTGCCCAAACGCCTTCCAAGGTGTGTCAACCCTCCTCCTGGAATGCTCTTTATATAGCTAGCTCTTCACCTTCTTTCTTTGTATCTTTCCGATGTGGGATCCCTTCGTCAGTAGAGTTTAAATTCAACTGAAACTCTTCCCGTCCCGACCGCAAAATAAATACTCCCTTGCTTCTCATGAGATTCAAACCCAGGCTCCATTGCAACATAATCCACGCTGTTAGCCACTTGGCCACAAGCTCCTCTTGTGTCTTAAACCATGCGCAACTAAATATAAATCTATAGCCAAATTTCCGAGGTCCAAGTAAAAGAAAACCAAAATGCAAAAGCCAAGACTTGAACCTTGGACCTCCTTCCTTCCTTGTGGCGTCACCCCTTGTCCCTTAAGTGGCGTCACTTTGCCACTACACCACACACTCCACTTGTGTCATTTTTCCCCACATTTTATTCTTAAGGCCTACACGCCAACTTCCGTGGTTTTTTCACCTAAAACCAAAATTTCCCCAAAGCTAATATTTGATCCGGGACTTCATAGAAGCCCTCTAACCTTCCAAAATAACTTACCTAATAAGTCTAACTTGCATTAATGCCGTTCTCAAAAATTTTAAATCAAGGCCCATTGGGCCCAATCCTACTAGGCCCAATTTCGGGATGTTACAAATCTACCCTCCTTAAAGAAATTTCGTCCTCGAAATTTCCGACTACTGAGAACATTCGTACCACCTAACCTACAACGCTGTGCTCACGCTGCGCACTCTGATTCCAATAACCCTAATATACTTTTAACTAGAATTTAGAAATCCTACACATACTAAAAAAAACTAACCATTAAAGCAGACAAATATTTCGTACGCAATCAACTCTATATCCGAACATCACATCCAACCCAAACACACAGAATAGATATTCAAAATACAACATATAACAAAGAAAAGTATCAGGAAACTTACAGTGCGGATTGGTGCCGGAGACTCGGGTGCCATATTTCAACAAAAAGAACAGATATATATTTTTCTAAACCATTTTCCAAACCATCTTTTGAAAACATTTTTTGAACCCAAACCCACAGCCGAGTTTTTGAACCTAGGCTCTGATACCATAATTGTGACACCTAGAACCGGCCTAAACGTTACGATCGAACGGCATGTCACATGAAAGGAATGTCTAAAAGCGTGCATTCGTTAAAAAGCTCATATTCTTTATAGTTGTGGTGAGAAATCGAGTTTAAGTAATTTTGAATAAGAAATGGTTTATTATCATTTTAGGAAAATCCCATATTGATCATTTAATAATAAGCAATAAACAAATTGAAAGCTGAAACCAAATAAAATACCCAAGGCCTTATTACATAACAAAAACTCAAATAAAAATAAGTCCAAATAAAGGAAACGAATTTACGAGTAAACATATGTATAGCCTCCACGAGTCCACCTCAGCTCCCAAATCCGCGATCTAATGATTACCTGCAAAATTTAACTAAGGGGTGAGTCATCGAGACTCAGTGTGTAAATCCCCATCCAACAGGCCCTTACACAATTTCATATGAAAATATGCATATCATGCACCCAAACCTAGCCATCCGCAACTCCTTTTTCTACCCCGTGTGGTACCAAACCCTTTGGTGGTGCCAAACGATGGTGTCCAAGGACACGATATTCATCAATATTGTGGTGCCAAACCACTTTGGTGACTCGAAGTCACGAATAATAGTGATGGGGCCAACCCATCGTGTGATACCAAATCATTTGGCGTCAACCCCGTTGTATTATCACGTGGGGCCAACCCCTTTGTGGTACCAAACCACGGGACGAGACGCTATGAGGTGCCAAACCTCGGTGTCCGGAGACACGAATGTGATACCAAATCTTTGGTGACTCAAAGTCACTAATAATCCATCTGTGGGGCCAACCCACGTGTGATACCAAATCACCGGCGATGATCCCATATCTCAAAAGTGGGGCCAACCCACGGTGGTGTTAACCACGAGGACGCAGTCGCTATGAGGTGCCAAACCTCTGGAGGTGCCAAACCTCTGGTGACCGTAGTCACAATGTGGTACCAAACCACTCGGTGCCCGTCGACACGAATATAAGCGCCCCTCCACTCATATAACCCATGCAATATGACATAATAATTCGTGTATGCGTTATGTCATGTATGCTAGACATATATCAAATATAAGTATAACATGAATTACCATCATAATCAGATAGACATAAAACAACATAATCACTCTAATCAACCTCTAAGGGTATAACCGTAATTTTACCTACAAAGGGCATTTTCATAATTTACCCACCAAGGGTATATCGGTAATTTACCCACCAAGGGCATTTTCGTAATTTACCCACCAAGGGCATATCGGTAATTTACCCTTCAGGAATATTTTGGTAATTTACCCACTAAGGGTATTTCAGTAATTTCAGCACTGGAATGGCCTTTCCAAAGGCCAGTGTGTCGCCCGAGCGACCCAACTACCATTTCTGGTCGAAATGGACTATTGGGCCTAAAGCCCAATTTCGGCCCATTCGGGCCCACACGCTCGTGTGGCCCACCTAACACAAATCTAGCCACGTTTATGAGATTCACCTAGTCTAGTTCACTATATACTACACCATCATACAATTTACTATATTGGGCCCACGGGCCCATTGGGCCCCCTTCGGCCCATCGCGGCCCAAGCAGCCCCAACCCACAAGAATACTACTGATGGCCTCAACTATCGCGTCGAAGCCCCACACGTGCGCTCGCACGCTCGTGTGGCTACTATTGCCGTGATCGGCACTTCGGCATTTGCCGCTCTACAGCTAGAGTAGAGAGAGTTACACACCTGATAGGACTCTGGTGTTAATCCGCGCTCCGACCACTCCTGTGCCCAAACGCCTTCCAAGGTGTGTCAACCCTCCTCCTGGAATGCTCTTTATATAGCTAGCTCTTCACCTTCCTTCTTTGTATCTTTCCGATGTGGGATCCCTTCGTCAGTAGAGTTTAAATTCAACTGAAACTCTTCCCGTCCAGACCGCAAAATAAATACTCCCTTGCTTCTCATGAGATTCGAACCCAGGCTCCCTTGCAACATAATCCACGCTGTTAGCCACTTGGCCACAAGCTCCTCTTGTGTCTTAAACCATGCGCAACTAAATATAAATCTATAGCCAAATTCTGAGGTCCAAGTAAAAAGAAAACCAAAATGCAAAAGCCAAGACTTGAACCTTGGACCTCCTTCCTTCCTTGTGGCGTCACCCCCTTGTCCCTTAAGTGGCGTCACTTTGCCACTACACCACACACTCCACTTGTGTCATTTTTCCCCACATTTTATTCTTAAGGCCTACCTGCCAACTTCCAGGGTTTTTTTCACCTAAAACCAAAATTTCCCCAAAGCTAATATTTGATCCCAGGACTTCATAGAAGCCCTCTAACCTTCCAAAATAACTTACCTAATAAGTCTAACTTGCATTAATTCCGTTCTCAAAAAAATTTAAATCAAGGCCCATTGGGCCCAATCCTACTAGGCCCAATTTCGGGATGTTACACCACTCACCGATCTTGCTTTCACTTGCTAGCTGAAAGCTTAAACAAGCTTCGTCTTACCTTTCGCCTTGCTCGTAGAAGGCTCTGACAAATCTGAGGCGTCTCATACATAAAACACGCAATACATATAGATCATTAACAACTACAAACAAAACAAAAATCAAACAAAAAAGTATATCCAATCTAGCTCCACTTAAAGTGAATAATTCGACTAGTTAAGCCAAAAATTTCTTGATCAGATCTCATTTTTGTTGCTTGAACTCGATTCTAAATATCTAACTAATCACTTTAGGATAGATCTAAACCACTTAGAACACCTAGGAAGTCAGGATTAAATTTTTTGAAAAATCATCTTAGAACGCCTTGTAGAAAAATTATCAAATCTTTAAAATCTCTTAACAATTTGTTGAAGTAATATTAGGAACCTTTTAGTCTAATCAAAATAATTTGAAAATCACTTAGAAACCGAAGTTTAGTTTGGAAATCCAAATTTCGCCATTTTTATCTCAATTTTTGACATAATACATTAAATTCATAAAAACTCATTCTAGAGAATCAAACCTTGATTTGTAAAAACAAGATGCATAAACACATAGCCAATAAATAGAATCTTACCTTGTTGGGTGAAGAAAAATGAATCGGATATTGCATTTCGTGAAAATCCAATAGAAAAAGAATGAAGAAATTGGTGATATTCTTGATGGTTTTCTTAAAAATTGAGAGAGATTTTGGTTGTAACGCCCTTAATAATTTATTTCTACTTCTGTAAATCCTGACACAAATGTGTATCTGCTTTAGTTGTTAAGTGTTCTGGGTATGTGTATGAGGCCTTGGGTTCACATCCTACATTTGGAAATTTTGTTATTTTAGATCCAACCCGTATCCTTGTTGGGTGGGCTTATATAACATTGTTTGTAAACTTATTTTAGAATGAGCCTGCAAGTTCGGGTGGTAAGGAGTTAGTGTACTGGAGGTCCTGTGTTCGAATCCTTGAGTGAGCAGGGGTGATAATTTTTGTTTCGGTTGGCTAAGAGAGTTTGGATGGACTTGAAATTCTGAGTTGGTTAGGTTGTTAGTGGATGTAGTGGGATTGTGTTCAAATTAATCAATTTTATTTTTTATCTTATTTTTTTCTTATTTTTATTTTTTCTCTCTTCCCAAATACCTTTTGACATTTCTTCTCCAAATTCCTCTTCCAAACGTTTTCTTTTTTATTTCTTCTTTCTTTGATTTCTGTTCGTTATACTAGCATTCAATCATTGTGTTTTGGGTTTCGTAATCCCTACTCAGACTGTGGTAGGTAAGTATTCTTGAAGTTCTGTACAATTGGGAATCGTTTTCGGGTGTGTTAATGTGGTGAATTCTTGTGTAGGTGTTAATCAATGGGATCGAAATTCATCTTCTATCCTGTAGTGTGTTTGGGCTATCGTAACTGTTTTGGTAAGTGATCGAGCCTTTCGATTAAGTAAAATTTTCAAGTATGTCGATAGGAGTTTTGATAGATTGGTGTTTCGGTACTTGGAATTAATCAATTGAATGGTGTTTTTTTGGGGTTTGAAGGGCTCGAGATTGCTTGCGCGTAAAAAATGAACCAGGTGTGTACCCTTAACGCGAGAAAATGAGGTTCAACAAAATCCAAAAATTTGGGTCTGTCGACGCCACACGGGCGTGTGACCGGCCGTGTGGCTAGCCGTGTGCGAGACACGGCCGTGTGACTGATGAAGTTGTGGCCGTGTGTTTGACATGACCGTGAGTTGGTGTGAATGTGGCTGTATGGGCCACACAGGCTAGGCCAAGTTGGGCGTGCGGGTTTTGGGCTAGGTCGTGTGGACCCACATGGGCATGTGGGCCCAAGATTCTAAAAATTTCCCTAGAGTCGCACGGGTTGTTTTGATCGACTGTGGGCCTACCGAAGGGTCGGTAATGGCTAACCAAACCCTAATTCATATGATTTGGTATTCTGATAGTCTGATCTAAGTAGGACACTGATATGTATGTCTGGCTGTTCTGTTTGAGTATATATGTGATATGTATACGAGCATGTTAAGCATGTTAATTCTGTTAATTATGTATTCTATATATGTGTTAGGGTGGGATTTGCATATGTGGAGGAAGTGATCTGTACGGTGACCTTTCGCCTATATTTCTACAGCTTGACTGCTTATTATTCTGTTATGTGTCGCATCGACACTATATGATGCTTTGGGATGGGTGGGTCTTTTTAACCCCACATGGTGTGATGGGATAGTTGGAGATGGTGTATGAAGGATAGGGGTAAGATTCTGTATATCTGTTCTATTTATCTGATTCTGATATCTGTATCTGTATGGACTTAGGTTCGAATCTGTATTTGACTGTATATGAAATTCTGTGTATGTTGCATGACTATTTTTGTTGGGTTACATGTTAAGTTTACCAAAACTCACATCCGTTTGTCTGTTCTGTTCAAGTAATCCACAAACTTAGGCGGGTCGGTGCGACGGAGGCTCAGCGGTGGCCACTCGAGATAGAACTGTTTTTATTTAATAATATTAATTTTATTTTAAAATATGGTTTTTTCTTGAGAGTTTGTAATTTTTGGGACTCTTTGGACTGTATGGTTTTAACTTTTGGGTTTGGATTTTTTTTGCTTCCTTTTTCGCAACGTTTACATAAACACTTTACGCAAACAAATGGTTTTTAACAATCAGTTTTTAGAAACACGAGCTTGGCTTCGAATAAAATGATTTTTTAAACTTTAGTTGCAAATTCTTGATAAAATGGTCTCAAATAAGATTATAAACTCAAGTTTTTCCAGATATTAAGACTCCGATTGGTAAGCTAATAAAATGATACGTTTGAACTTAAAAGATATATTTTAAAACCCTTCTTCGTAATACACCCAGATTTGGCCATAACGTCTAGGCCGGGTTAGGGGTGTTACATTTAGTGGTATCAGAGTCAGGTTACAAAACTCGAGCTGTGGATTTTGGGTTCCAAAATTTTGTTTTGGAAAAAAATTGGTTTTCAAATAATTTGGATCATTTTGAGTAAGTATGTGGTACACCGAGTCTTCGTCGTTGATCCTGTAAGTATCTCTGAATTTAGAAAACACTGTAGTTAGTACTTTCTAAAACTGTACTGAGTTGGTTAGAGACGAAAAGCTCTGAAATACTTCTGAACTTCTGATAACTTGAGCATAAAATATCTGCTAATAAATACTAGAACTGATGCATAAAATTTTATAATGTAGATAAAACCGAAAATACAATGAGCGCTCATGAAACTCGCAATCGTGATATTTATGGGTGCGATGGGCGGCATAGGGTGGCTCGAGCTGAGTCTTTCTCTCTGGGCAGTATGCCGAATTTAGATACGAGTGAGACATCGATTTCACCTACTACTGAGACTGGGTCTTAAAGCTGATCGGCTTCGGACGACGCACTGTCCCAAGCTATGTTGAGGGTTTTAGAGAGTGTCGTTAGACCCCATTTTGGATTTGGGGGCCGTGGGTCGATAACTGAATGACTCTGGTCCAATAGAGCTGAGCTGTTTATGGGCATCACTAGAGTCGCCCCTACTGTGGCCGAGAGGATTTTGAATGACATTGACTGTATTACTGAGCAGAAATTGAAAGGTGCAGTTTTTTTCTTCACGATGAGGAATATCAGTGGTGGGTTCGGTTGAAGAGGGTACTCAACCAGATCGTCTAAACTGGGATTACTTTAAGACTACCTTTTAGGGGAAGTACCTGGGGGTGAGCTATGTGGATGCTCGTAGGCGTGAGTTCATGAATCTCACGCAAGGAGATAAATCTGTGGCCGAGTATGAGGCCGAGTTTCTAAGACTGAGCCGTTATGCTCGAGCCATGGTGGCATCCAAGTATGAGAAATGTATCCATTTTGAGAACAGTTTCTGGGATAGTCTGAGGGTTCTAATTGCTCCACAGAGAGAGCGTGAGTTTGCTGTTCTGGTGGATATGACGAAGATTGCCGAAGAGGTTAAGCACGTGGAGCGCCAAAATAATGACCGTGAGAGGGGAAAGAATAAGAGGGATTCAGAGCCTTTTAAATCTGTTCATATGCCTAAGAAATGGTAGGTGTAATATACTAAAAATTTGAGTATCATCTTGTTACTTGTGTTAGCTCGAGTATGATTATTATTATGTACTTAGTATAGTTTTATGAAGGCTTGGAATTATTAGCTAAGCTAGAATGATTTTTAGTATTGAAAATATAGTGAAGAGGAATAGGTGAACCTGACACTTAAGTTAATTTAAGTGTTAAATTTTAGCACATGAGGAGTTAGTGGCAAGGTGGTTATGGCGCATGAATGGTTGCTTGAGGGGAGTGGTTCGAATCTCATGGATGGACTTTAGGTGACTTTTATTTTTGCATTTATATGGCATATGTTGGTCAAACTCTAATCAAGATAAGGTTGGACTATTGTCTTTTATGGATAGTAGACTAAGGAATAAGGCAAGTTATTAGTTAAGGTATGGAATGAAGATGTTATGGAAGGATAAGGGGACATAAGGCTTGATGTATGGGAGATGTTTTGAAATATTTTTATGGTCATTTTGACCATGAATGTGGACGCATAGATGGCTAGGGGGGTGGCCGAATATTGTATGGGATTAGGGGGAAGATAGTTGGCCAAACTCTTGGCATTTTGTGCATCTTTTTCTCTTTTCTCCAAAATTTTTCTCCTTAGCCGAATTTGTCTTGTGCATTAGGTGAAAATGTGGTTTTGTTTTGGCTATCATCTTTGACCATATTGATAACCCTTTTTCTTCTTTTCCTCTCAAGCTTTTCTTTCTTTTTGGTACCGAAATATTATTTCTTTTGAAGGCATTTTTCTTTCATCCTTTTTCTTACTTGACCGAATGTGCGCCTTTATTAAAAACTTTTTCTTTGTTCAATTCCTTTCATAACCGAGACCATTTAGCCTCTTTGATCAATTCTTCTTTTACTCTCTTCTTAGCCGAATCTTTTTCTTGCCCATCTCCCTTGGTTTTCTTCCATTGTTGCTAAAACCGAATTCTCTCTCTTGCTCCTCTCATATTTTTCTTTACCACTCTCGTACTTCATTTCTTTTTAGCCACATATCATTTGTTTTCTTCTTTCAAAACCATAGCCGAAACTTCTCATTCCCTTTTTGATTTGTCTTGGCCGAATATCAACAAGGGTAGATTCTCTTTAGGTTCTTTTCTAATCAGTGTTGAAGAAAGGTAAGTGTCTTGGCCGAATCTCCTTATATTTCTCTTCTCTTTCGTTTTTCATGAGGGCAAAGGCCGAATTTTTGGGCATTTGTTAGCAAGGTTCTAACTATTTATAGGAACCGATTTTCTTTTAGGCTCTTTGGAACGTTGGAAGCAATCGATCTAAGCCATTCCATTAGCAATCGAAGTTGGTAAGTCAAGTGGTAAGATTCATGACGATTCATTATTCTTTTTGATGATAAAGACTAAGGCTATTGGGATTAAGATGTGATGTTGGCCGAATGGATTTTTGCTTATAGTTTTGTGGTATGGCCGAATGTAGGACAAGGTGATCTAGTGCGGTAGATCGGATCTTCGGAAGTTAGTATTTGCGTTAGTGAAAGGTGTGTATCTTACACACTTTATAATTCGGTAATATATATTTATTAATAAACTAATCATGTTATTAAAGCCGAAAACTGTGAGATCTTGATATGATACCTTGATGGGTATGAGCAAGGATACGGGTAAGTCCGTTTCGATATGATGTTGATATATGTTGTTAATATCACGATCTACGATATATATTGGTTATATGTTTATATCAAAGTATAATGACATGATTTGTTATCTATTGCATTGGTATGGGCGATATGAGAGGAGGGGAAGATTGATATCCGTGTCTTTGGGACACCGGAGGTTTGGCACCTCCAAAGTGGTTTGGTACCACATATTTCGTGTCTTTGGGACACCAGAGGTTTGGCACCTCATAGCGACTCGTCCCGGTGGTTTCACACCACCGTGGGTTGGCCCCACATTTGATGTATTGGGATCGTCGCCGGTGATTTGGTATCACACGTGGGTTGGCCCCAATAACTTGATTATTCGTGACTTTGGGTCACCAAAGTGATTTGGCATCACATTATTGGATATCGTGACTTTGGGTCACGGTGGTTTGGCACCACCGGTGGTTTGGTACCACACGGGGTAGAAAAGGAGTTTTGGATGGCTAGGTTGGGTGCATTATATATATATATATATTGCTTGGTTATAATTTGTGTAAGTATGTGGCGTTTTACGGGAGAGGGATTATGCATTGAGTCTTGGTGACTCACCTTCTCCTTATTTTTTAGGTGATTCGTAAAATCGCGGATGAGGAGCCGGATGAACTCGAGGAGGCCATGCAATAAAATTTGGTTTTACATGAATTTCCATTTGGGTACCTTATTTTAATTCGTTTTCATCTTTTTATGGATTTGTAATAAGGCCTCTTTAATTATATTTTTGGATTATTTATATGCTTTGGATTTGTTTTAAATATGGCTTATAAATTACATGGTTGATATAATAATTTGAGCACCAAGTTTTCTAAACTACTAAACGCGATGGTTTTTAAAACGTTACCATCGGGTAACATAAGTCAATTGATAGTATTTAACAACTTAAGTATTTTTGATAACTCATACTATTTTCCAAAACTCCAGTTTCCAAATTTCTATTAGATACGGTTTTCAACCTAATCGCTTTAGTTTCTTTTCAATTTATAAAGGTTTACAAATCAAAGCTGCAACTAAGTTTTAAAGATTTATTTTCGGGATTTCAAAGTAAATTATCAGTTTTTAATTTATTATACACCTGATTTCTACGAACTTAGAACAACAAAGAGTTTTTCACTAAAATTTAATCGGTAACTCGTTTTTCCTCAAAACGTTTTCCCCTGTGACATACCAAATTCGGTCGTGGCGTATTGACCGGGTTTGGGGTGTTACAGTAGGTCTGTTAGAGTGGGAGTTCCTATTGCTCCTACTGAGATTCAGCTTTGTGGAGATTGTGGTAGGCGCCATCTGGGCGAGTGTTGGAGGAGATTAGGGGCTTGTCTGCGGTGTGGGTCATTAGAGCACCGAATTGAGAGTGTCCACATCGTGCTGATCAGATGCAAGCTTCGGGATCGAGTTTTGTTCTGCCTTAGAGTGCAGACCAGCAGCCACCTAGGGGTCGTGGACCAGCTAGGTATAGTCCAAAAACACAAAGCACCAAGTAGAGTTGCTAATCAAACTGCTCCACACTGAAAGGACAGAGACGCCCCTGATGTGATCACGGGTATGTTCTTTATTTTTTATGCTTCATATACTGCTTTAATAGACATAGTTTCTACACACTCATATGTAGCTAGTTCTATTTACGAGAACTTGGGGATCTTTGTTGAGTGTACTTCTTGTGAGATTATTGTACTAAGTTCGTTGGGACAGTCTGTTCGTAAACAGACTTTATAGGAATGTTCCGTGAGAAGTACAAGGGGCTGTGTTTTCAAAAAATCTTATGAAGATATTGTTCGGGGAGTTTGACATAATTCTAGGTATGGACTGGTTAGTTGAGCACCGAGTTAGTTTTGACTGCACGACTAAGAGGGTCGTTTCGAAGACCGAGGATGATAAGGAGGTAGTGGTGATTGGTGACCGTCGAGATTACCTATCTAATGTAATCTCGGCCCTAGTGGCTGAGAAATTGGTTCGGAAAGGGTGTAAGGCGTATTTGGCCTACCTTAGTGTTTTAGTATCTGGGAACTCTTCTGTCGGGGATATCAGAACAGTGAAGGAATTCTCGGATGTTTTTCCTAAGAAGTTATCAGGTTTACCTCTGAATTGAGAAGTTGAGTTTGGCATTGAGCTTCTATTGGGTACTGCTACAGTATCTATCGCTCCATACCGTATGGCACTGAAGGAACATACAGTGCTTAAGGCTTAACCTAAAGAGCTTCTGGATCATGGTTTCGTTCGTCCTAGTGTGTCTCCGTAGGGGGTACCAGTTCTGTTTGTGAAGAAAAATGATGGTACCAGAGGGATGTGCATCAACTACCGGTAGTTGAATAAATTGACTGTGAAGAATAAGTACCTACTTCCGAGGATCGATGATCTATTTGATCAATTTCGTGAGGCTACGGTATTCTTCAAAATAGATCTCCGTTCTGGGTATCATCAGCTTAGAGTTAAGGAATCTGATATTCATAAAACGGTATTTAGGACACATTATGGGCACTACGAGTTCCTAGTTATGCCCTTTGGTTTGATGAATGCTCCGGTTGCATTCATGGATCTGATGAACCAAGTTTTTCAGTCGTATCTAGATCAGTTCGTTGTAGTCTTCATCGACAATATTCTGGTGTGCTCTAAGACTGAGGATGAGCATGATGAGCATCTTAGAATAGTGCTTCAGATACTCTAACAGAAACAGCTCTATGCTAAGTTGATTAAATGTGAGTTTCGGTTGCGAGAGGTAACATTTCTAAGGCATGTGGTTTTTGCTGAGGGGATCCGAGTTGATCCTAGAAAGATTGAGGCTGTGCTTGATTAAAAATAGCCTAGGAAAGTCTCTGAGATTCGAAGTTTTCTGGGTCTTTCGGATTATTATCGGAGGTTTATTGAGAGGTTCTCACTGATTGCAGCTCCTCTAACTAAGCTTCTACACAAGAATATTCCTTTCGTCTGGACTGATGTGCAACAGTCAAGCTTCGAGAAGCTCAAGTCTGTTCTGACTCAGGCTCCTATTCTGATACAGCCAGAATACAATAAGGAGTTTGTGGTGTATAGTGATGCATCGCACGTCGATTTGGGATGTTTTTTGATGCAAAACGGCAAGGTTGTGGCTTATGCATCCCGACAGCTTAAGTCACACGAGGGGAATTATCCAACGCACGATCTCGAGTTAGCCGCTGTGGTGTTTGCTTTAAAGATTTGAAGGCACTATCTGTATAGTGTGAAGTGTATCATCTACACTGATCACAAGAGTCTTAAGTACCTTCGTATTCAAAAGGAGTTGAATCTTAGGCAGCGTCGATGGATTGAGCTGCTCAAGGATTCTGACTGTACGAAAGAGTATCATCCTGATAAGGCAAATGTGGTGGCTGATGCTCTCAGTCGTAGAACAATGACTGATTTGAGGGTGATGTTAGTTCATCTCAGTTTATTTGATGATGGGGGTCTGTTAGCCGAGTTGCAAGTTAAGCCGACTTGGATTGGGCAGATTTGGGAAAAGCAGTTAGGGAATGAGTCTCTGGGTCTGCGATTTTGTCAGGTTGAGTGTGGCAGTACTTCTAATTTTAGACTGAATAAAGATGGAGTTTTGTGTTTCCGAGGATGGGTTTGTGTACCAAACGATTCTGATCTGAGATAGTTGATTCTAAGGGAAGTGCATAGTAGCCCTTATACTATGCATCTCAGTGGTAAAAAAATTAATCTGGATCTTCGTGAGCTGTACTGGTGGCCAGGTTTGAAACGAGAGGTAACAAATTTTCTTACTCGTTGTCTGGCGTGCGAGCAAGTTAAGGCTGAGCACCAGTTGCCTTCGGGTTTGCTTCAATCTTTTAAGATTCTTTAAGGAAATGAGAACAACTGACGATGGACTTCATTAGTGGGTTGCCCTTGACACCCACTAAGAAGGATGTTATTTGGGCCATCGTGGATCGATTGACCAAGTCCGCCTAATTTATTCCAGATCAGAGGGACTACTCTCTGCAAAAGTTAGCTAAGCTCTACATTTCTGAGATTGTAAGACTGCATGGGGTTTTGATTTTGATAATCTCTTATAGGGATTCTCGCTTCAATTTTCGGTTATGGAAAGAACTTCATAAAGCTCTGGGTTCGAGATTGGTTCAGTACTGCGTTCCATCCTCAGACTGATGGTCAATCTAAGAGGGTGATTCTGTGTGGTTGACTTCCGAGGTAGTTGGAAGGATTTTCTATCGTTAGCTGAGTTCACCTATAACAACAATTTCCAGTCTAGCACTCAGATGGAACCTTACGAGGCTCTATATGGTCGTAAGTGTTGTGCTCCGCTATATTGGACTGAGATGGGTGAACGTCGAGTTTTGGGTCCTAAGTTGGTTTCTGAGACTAAAGATAAGGCTAGACTTATTTGGGATAGTCTGAAGGCAGTTCTGATAGACAGAAGTCTTATGTAGATCTGAAAATAAGAGATATTGAGTATGATGTGGGTGACTTCGTATTCCTTAAGGTATCTCCGTGGAAAAAAGTTTAACGGTTCAGTCGTAAGGGCAAGTTAAGCCGTAGGTTCATTGGGCTGTATCTGATTCTGAAGCGTGTGGGACTGGTTGCTTATCAGTTAGAGCTACCACCAGAGTTAGACCGTATCCATGATGTGTTTCACGTCTCTTTGTTGAGGCAGTATCGGTCTGATCCATCTCATGTTGTCTCTGTTGAAGAAATCAAGGTTAGACCGGACTTGACGTTTGAGGAGGAGCTGGTTCAGATTTTGGATCGAGATATTAAGGTTCTGAGGAAGAATTCCATACCGTTGGTTAAGGTTCTGTGGCAGAATCATGGCACTAAGGAAGGCACGTGGGAACCTGAGGACTCGATGCGTCAGCAGTATCCTCATCTGTTCGGGTTAGGTAAATTTTGAGGCCAAAATTTCTTTTAAGGGGTAGAGTTGTAATGCCCTGAATAATTCATTTCTGTTTCTATAAATCTTGACACAAATGTGTATCTGCTTCAGTGGTTAAAAGTTCTGGGTGTGTGAATGAGGTCTTGGGTCCAAGTCCCACATTTGGAAATTTTGTTATTTTAGATCCAAACCTTATCCCTGTTGGGTGGGCTTATATAACATTGTTTGTAAACTCATGTCAGAATGAGTTTGCTGGTTCGGGTGGTAAGGAGTTAGTGTGCTGGAGGTCCTGTGTTCGAATCTCTGCGTGAGGAGGGTGATAATTTTTGTTTCGGTTGGCTGAGAGAGTTTGGATGGACTTGAAATTCTGAGTTGGTTGGGTTGTTAGTGGATGTAGTGGGATTGTGTTCAAATTAATCAATTTTATTTTTTATCTTATTTTTTTATTATTTTTATTTTTTCTCTCTTTTCAAATAACTTTTGATGTTTATTCTCCAAATTCCTCTTTCAAACGTTTTCTTTTTTATTTCTTCTTTCTTTGATTTTTGTTTTGTATACTGTCATTCAATCACTGTGTTTTGGGTTTCGTAATCCCTGCTCGTACTATGGTAGGTAAGTATTCTTGAAGTTTTGTGCAATCGGGAATCATTTTCGCATGTGTTAATGTGGTGAATTCTTGTGTAGGTGTTAATCAAGGGGATTGAAATTCATCTTCTACTGTGTAGTGTGTTTGGGCTATCGTAACTGTTTTGGTAAGTGATCGAGCCTTTCGATTAAGTAAAATTTACAAGTATGTCGATTGGGGTTTTGATAGATTGGTGTTTTGGTACTTGGAATTAATCGACTGAATGGTATTTTTTTTGGGTTTGAAGAGCTCGAGATTGCTTACGCGTCAAAAACGAACCAGGTGTGTACACCTAACGTGAGAAAATGAGGTTCGGCGAAAGTTAAAAATTTGGTCTGTCGACGCCACACGCGCGTGTGACCGGTTGTGTGGCTGGCCATGTGTGAGACACGACCGTGTAACTGACGAAGGTGTGGTCGTGTATTGGTGTGAATGTGGTTGTATGGGCCACACGGGCTAGGCCAAGTTGGGCGTGTGGGTTACATGGGCTTGCCACACAGGCAAAGCCAATCTGGGCGTCTGGGCCCACATGGTCAAGCCACACGGGCATGTGGCCCTAGGATTCTGAATTTTTCTCTAGGGTCACACAAGCCACATTGTTTGTATCCATGATGTGTCTCACGTCTCGATGTTGAGGCGGTATTGGTCTGATCCATCTCACGTTGTCTCTGTTGAGGAAATCAAGGTTAGACCGGACTTGATGTTTGAGGAGGAGTCGGTTCAGATTTTGGATCGACATATTAAGGTTCTGAGGAGGAAGTTCATACCGTTGGTAAAGGTTCTGTGGCGGAGTCATGGCACTAAGGAAGGCACATGGGAACCTGAGGACTCGATGCGTCAGCAGTATCCTCATTTGTTTGGGTTAGGTAAATTTCGAGGCCAAAATTTCTTTTAAAGGGTAGAGTTGTAACGCCCTAAATAATTTATTTATGTTTCTGTAAATCTTAACACAAATGTATATCTGCTTCAGTGGTTAAATGTTCTGGGTGTGTGTATGAGGTCTTGGGTTGAAGTCCCACATTTGGAAATTTTGTTATTTTAGATCCAAGCCTTATCCCTGTTGGGTGGGCTTATATAACATTATTTGTAAACTCATGTCAGAATGAGTCGCTGGTTCGGGTGGTTAGGAGTTAGTGTGCTGGAGGTCCTGTGTTTGAATCTCTACGTGAGGAGAGGTGATAATTTTTGTTTCGGTTGGCTGAGAGAGTTTGGATGGACTTGAAATTCTAAGTTGGTTGGGTTGTTAGTGGATGTAGTGGGATTGTGCTCAAATTAATCAATTTTATTTTTATCTTATTTTTATTTTTCTCTCTTTTCAAATAACTTTTGACTTTTCTTCTCCAAATTCCTCTTTCAAACGTTTTCTTTTTTATTTCTTCTTTCTTTGATTTTTGTTCTCTATACTGTCGTTCAATCATTGTGTTTTGGGTTTCGAAATCCCTACTCGGACAGTGGTAGGTAAGTATTCTTGAAGTTTTGTGCAATTGGGAATCATTTTTGGGTGTGTTAATGTGGTGAATTCTTGTTTAGGTGTTAATCAAGGGATTGAAATTCATCTTCTATTGTGTAGTGTGTTTGGGCTATCGTAACTATTTTGGTAAGTGATCGAGCCTTTTGATTGAGTAAAATTTTCAAGTATGTTGATTGGGGTTCAGATAGATTAGTGTTTTGGTACTTGGAATTAATCGATTGAATGGTTTTTTTTAGGTTTGAAGGGTTCGATATTGCTTACGTGTAAAAAATGAACCAGGTGTGTACCCCTAACAAGTGAAAATGAGGCTCGGTGAAAGTCGAAAATTGGGTCTGTCGACACCACACGCACATGTGACCGGCCGTGTGGCTGGCCATGTGTGAGACACGGCTGTGTAACTGACGAAGGGGCGGCTGTGTGTTGGTGTGAGTGTGGCCATATGGGCCACACGAGCTAGGCCAAGTTGGGCGTGTGGGCTACACGGGCTTGCCACACGTACAAGGCCAATCTGGGCGTGTGGGCCCATATGGGCAAGCTACACGGGCATGTGGCCCCAGGATTCTGAAATTTTCTCTAGGGTCACACAGGTCATTCCGATCGACTGTAGGCCTACCGTAGGGTTGGTAAGTGCTAACCAAACCCTAATTCAATTGATTTGATAATCTGATAGTCTGATCTGAGTAGGACACTGATATGTATGTTTGACTGTTCTGTTTGAGTATATATGTGATCTGTATACGAGCATGTTAAACATGTTAATTCTGTTAATTTTGTATTCTGTATCTATGTTGGGGTGGGATTTGCATATGTAGAGGAAGTGATCTATATGGCGACCTTTCGTCTATATTCTGGTAGCTTGACTGCTTATTATTCTGTTATGTGTCACATCGACACTATATGGTTTTTTGGGTTGGGTGGGTGTCTTTAACCCCACATGGTGTGACGGGATAGTCGGAGATGGTGTGTAGAGGATGGGGGTAGGATTCTGTATATCTATTCTATTTATCTGATTCTGATATCTGTATCTGTATGGACTTAGGTTTGAATCTGTATCTGACTGTATATGAAATTTTGTGTATGTTGCATTTAGGTTACACGCTGAGTTTACGAAAACTCACATCTGTTTGTCTATTCTATTAAGGTAATCCAAAGACTTAGGCGGGTCGGTGCAACGGAGGCTCAGCGGTGACCACTCGATAGAGAACTGTTTTTATTTAGTAACATTGATTTTTATTTAAAATCTAGTTTTTCTTTAGAGCTTGGAATTGTTGGGACTCTCTAGACTGTATGGTTTTAACTTTTGGATTTGGATTTTTTTTTGCTTTCTTTTCCGCAACATTGACAAAAACACTTTAAGCAAATTGATAAACCGTAATATATACATATTTTAATCCCACATTTAGCATACTTTTTGGATGATTTATCCCTTGAATTGTGGAATTTGATGCTCCTAATCCTTTAATTTCATGTTTTATACTTAGGAGAGCATCGGAGGATGAAAAGAATAAGAAACGCGCCGAAAATGGAGAAAATGGGTTTATCTTAGAGACTCACACGGCCTAGACTATCACCCACGGCCGTGTGTTTCGAGTAACAACCGAGACACGGCCTAGAAACACATTGTACACGGCCACATTGTACATGGCCGTGTGTTTATCTTATGTTTTATTATTTACTTTCTTCTGAGATGTATTCTTTTATAATTATGAACTAAACCCCTCAAATACCTGAGGAGGATGAAACCTAAGACGGATCTTGTTATTGTTTTCTGAACTGTATGATAAGTACTTGATTTGTTCTTAATTATGTCTTCTTAATTCTTGTTTTAATATTTCAGGATATTGATTCAAGTATTGATGTGCTTAGGCAGTGGAGCAAAAGTCCCTTTTAGAAGTAGATCTAGCATAGTTAAGCGGAGTTGATCGCAACCCTAGAGATAGGATGACGAAAATCTGCCGGATTAGGGTCAAACCTAATATGGGAGCCCATAGATCGAGTTAATGTAACACTAGGGGTTTTAATTAGAAAGAAATTTCAATTAATCAGCCTAGGGTTAGACGTTAGTAGCCTCGAAAGAGGTATTAATATAAATTAGAGAATCCTACGGATCAAGTCAAGTGAATAAATCGTCTGGTTCAGAGTTAAATAACAATACCCTCGGGTATTGTCTTAATCAACTGGTTTTTCCCAAAAGTATTTTTCCAATTCACTCTCATTGTCTTAGCATCGTTAGTTTAGTAATTAGTTAGATAAACATCACTCCCCTTTATTTTAGGCAAGATAATAAAAAGAAAGTCAGTACTAGTAATCTTGGTTCCTTTGGGTTCGACATTCCGGTCTTGCCACTAAGCTATACTACTGTTCGATAGGTGCACTTGCCTCAATCGTGGTGATAGTTAGTTTTTAGGCTCGATCATTCATTATATAAATATTAAAACTCTCAGACACGATCAGAAATAAATGCTTTTTAACAATTGGTTTTTGGAAATACGAGCTTGGCTTCGAATTAAACGATTTCTCAAACTTCTGTTACAAATTCTTGATAAAATGGTCTCAAATAAGATTATAAACTCAAGTTTTTCTGGATATTAAGACTCTAATTGGTAAGCTAATAAACGATACGTTTTAACTTAAAAGATATATTTTAAAACCCTTCTTCGTAACACACCTAGATTCGGCCATAACGTCTAGGCCGGGTTAGGGGTGTTACATTGGTGTTTGGGAGAAAAGAAAATCAAATTGGTTTACGATTAAGAGTTTTGTCAAATCCCAAATCTTTTAATTTTTTGTCAAATTGCTTGTGGGCAACTCCCAACTTTGCCCCATTTTCGAATTAGTCCTCTTTTCTAATTAAAAGCTTTTCTCATTTCCTTTTGTAACGTCTCGTGTTCAAATCCTGTGTGTGCAAAGCGGAAAATGTTTTTGTTTCTGTTATACTGTGTCGCCCATGTGGCAAAAATTTGCGTTAAACTCAAATTCTGGGAAATCTGATATAGATAACAAACAAATTTAGTGGGCAGTTTTTTTAAAAAAAAGAGAGAATAATCCCCTAAAATTTCTCCCTCAATCTGTCATCCCACTCTTTCCACGTTTTCCATTTTTCTGTTTTCCCATTTAGCTATTGGAACTCTCTCTCTATCATTCCTCTTCTCTATTTTTCCTCTCTTCTTTTTGTTGTGTTCATGACTTTAAAAAATCATCCACTACTCCTTTCTTTTTCCGATTCTACCTCTATTGTGACGTCAATTATTTTTTCTATTCCATGTGTTGTGCGTTTTGGACGAGAATTTAGCGGGTTCGTCACTATGTAAGTGTCATTGTGTTTCCCTTTTTCCATAGTGTGTATTTATCTTTTTGTTTCGTGAAGGTAGATGTTCTAAATTGCGTTAAATCCTCGCCTTTAATCATTTTGGGGTTTTCTAGGTGAAGATTGTGAAACATCAACTCTTCCAACGGTCTAAGTGTGATTTACGACTACTGTTATTTGCAAGGGTAAGTGGATGGAAGTTCCATTTAAGGGCTAGTTTCGTTTAGTTCGTAATAATCCATTGTTTACGTTCGATTTATTGGTCGAATTTAGTACGAAATTTGCTATGTAGTTCATTCTGAATGTCGTTTTTAGGTGCTAGAATTGCAATTATTGGGTCGGCATCGAAAAATGACCAGATGTCCTAAAAGTTAGCGAATGGCACGAAGCTGATGTAACACCCCTAACCCGTATCTGTCGTCGGATTAAGGTTATGGAGCATTACTAAACAAATGAAACATTTAAACAAACATCTCATACATGAACATATAACATATCATATAATAATGATACGCATACATATCGTCCCTAAATTGAGTCCTCAATGCCCTAAAAAATACATTAGAAACAAGTCGGGACCAATTTGAAACAATTTGGAAAGCTTAAGGAAAACATGCAAATTTTACAAAATAGGGGTCACACGGCCATGTGCCTCTGTAACATCCTAGATTAGGGGTTATGCGTTTGGAGCATAACTCAAGTGTTAGTCGGTTTTAAGTATGTTTGGAGGTGTTTTAAGGGTTTTTAGAACCCAAGGATGAAAGGGAAAGCTTTGGGAAAATGTTGGATTTTAAGTCTAAAATAAGAAACTAGGCGAAGGAGGCCTTAAAGGAAAATTGTAGGAGGTTATGGACATGAACTTGGGCTTAGTAAAGTGGCTTGGGACGCTACTTTAGGGGCTTGGAGGCTTGCGTCAAAAGGAAGTGCAGGAGGGAAGAGGTTCGAGCAACTTGGGAAGGAAATAGACTTTTATTTTTGCGCCAAAAGGGGAACTGGGCTAAGGAGGCTTTAAATGAATTTTTAGGGAATTAATGCCATAAGAAATCATGTGGTAAAGTGGTAGCAGACCGCTACTTAAGGCTTGGGCAAGTGACGCCTCAAGCAATGGGTAGAGAGCCCAGGTTCGAGTTGCGAAGGAAGCAGGAAGGAGCTTTTATTTTTGCATTAAGAAGGTGCCTGGCGAATGAGGGTTTAAAAGAAATTCTGGGGAGTTTATATCACAAACAACGCCTTGGCAAAGTGGCTTGGGCGTTGCCTGCAGCTTGCGTCAAAAGGTCTCCAGGTCTCATGTTCGAGTCCTACTGGCAGCAAGGGAAGTGTTTTTATTTTATTTTTAATAAGTGATTAGGAGATAAAATAGGAACTTGGTGAAGGATAATTGTTGTTAAATGAAGTGATAATAGGAGATTATTATAGGAATTTGATAAAGGATAGTGGGATTAATTTATTTTATTTGTTAAAGGGATAAAGAGTTAAAATAGGAGTTTGATAGGAGATAATGTGAAGGATTATTTTATGTTATTTGTTAAGATAAAGTAGGAGAGTGATAAGAGATAATGTATTGGATTATTTTATGTAGTTATTAAAGTGATTAAAAAGATTAAATGGGAGAAAACTTTGGAATTTGATAAGGAAGAAGCTAGGAGATAGGGGGTAAATTTGAAATTTGGGAGAAACATGTCATGAAATAAGGCAGTAGCAAAGTGGTAACCTAGCGCCCTTAAGAGTTGGAGGAGAGAATGGGCGCAGGTCATAGTTTCGAGTGGCTGGAGCAGCGTTTTGCATTTTATTTTCTATATATGCGGTGATGGGCTGAGTTAAGGAGGACTTAAAAGAAAATATGGTGCATTTATGTCATAAAATAACGCCTTGGAAGAGTGGCCTGGGGCGTTGGGAGAGAGGGCTGCTGCTTGTGGTCGCTGGTTCGAGTCCAAGAAGCAGCATTTGGATTTTTATTTTTTCCTTTTTGCTGCTGACGTGACAAGGTGAATTGGCCTGCACATGGATTCTTTGTTTAACATTCGGCTGGAAGAGTTTGACAAGCACATGGTCTCTTTTATTTTCATTATTTATTTGATAGGATAAAAAGGGATAATATTAGCATTATTATTAGATTATTATGGGATTATTATTTGATTATTATTTGAGGTATTCAAATTATTTTGAATAATTTGAAATATGTGGCCTAGAGTGAATTAAGGAATTGGTGGAATTTTAAACTCTTCAAAGGAAGAGTGGACGGCAAGTATAGGGGCATTAGTGCCGAATTTGCTTAGCCAATTACTTGGAAATTTCGGCTAAAGCAATTACATTTTTTTCAAGTCTTTTCTTTTCACTCCCTTTTCAACCTCTATTAAAACCGACGGCACCATTAATCCTTTACCTTTCTTTCTTTGTTTCAAAAACTCTCTCTACTTCTCCTTGCCGAATCTCCATTCTTAATTTCCCTTTTCTTTTATTTCTTTATTGGTCGAATATTCACTCCTTATTGCCGAAACTCTTTTCCTCCCCATCAAACTCTCTTTGGCCGAATACTAAGGGTGGTATAAATCTTTTCGGGATTTCTTGTGGCAATCGATTGGTGAAGGTACTCAAGGATATTTCAATCAATCCTTCATTTGTTAATAGTCGACTTTGGGAAGTGAAGCTGATTCACACATAGTGTGTGGTGGTTGATAATCACAAGGCATTTGGGTCAAGGGATTTAGCATCGTAGATCGGCTTTTCGGGATCTAGGAATTACGATAGTAACAGGTGTGTAAGATCTCTATACACACTTTATTAATTTACATGTTGTTATTATTTGCCTTAGATCTTTTGGTTGTGGTTAGTTTGTGGCATAATCATGGATTTCAGGTAAGTCCCCTAACTTGTAATTTTTATATGTTTGCATGCCATCACATGATGTTTAATACTATGACATGATATATGAAATTTGATGTGTAAGCATGTGATGGTGGGATTGATGAGAGGAGGGGGATGAACTATGGACTGTCGTCAGTGGTTTTGACCACAAGATGGGTTGTCCCCATCAGATTATTGTGACCTATGGTCATCAGTGGTTTTGACCACAACGATTGATTATTTGCGACTAAGTCCCAGTGGTTTGGTACCACCAGTGGTTTTGACCACATTTGATATATTGTGACCTATGGTCATCAGTGGTTTTGACCACACGATGGGTTGGCCCCATCATCTGATTTGTGACTCTAAGTCATCAGTGGTTTTGACCACCAGTGGTTTTGACCACACGGGGTAGAAAAGGAGTATGGATGGTTAGGTTGGGTTGCATGTGCATGTTTATTAATGACTTGTGTATGAGTTATCTTACCGGGTGGGGGATTACACACTGAGTCTTGGTGACTCACCCCTTCCCTTAACATTTTGCAGATGGGTAGATCGCGGAGATGGAGCTGGATGGACTCGAGGTGGCCATGCAGTGGAAATTTTAATTAGACGAACTTGGATTTTGTTTTATTTTATTTAATGTTGGTTTTATTTTAATTAAGTTGTAATAAGGCCTCCTAGATATAATTTTTTATCATTCTATGTTTTGGGTTAATTTGTTTAAACTATTTCTTAACATTAAATTAAGTCCACATGTTTTCTAAAATTTTAATCGCAAAATGTTTTACCGTGCCATCGGGCACACCTGAATCGGTAACAATCTGACTTAATGAATATTTTTAAAATAAACCTAAGTATGGATTTTATACACCTCAAATGTTTCAAACAAAATAACCATCTTTTACCAAAAAGATAATTCGACTTAAAAGGATTTCCAAAGATATTTTCTCTGTAGCACACCAAATTCGGTCGTAGTGTTTGGGCCGGGTTTGGGGTGTTACAGCCTCACATGGCTGAAACTGTAACACCCCTTACCCGTATTCAACGCCGGAACAGGGTATGAGTCATTACTAGGTTCATACACAAGCAATTATGAAAATCGAGACATGATTTTTCCACACAAAATTAAAAACTTTTCATGAACCATCATATCACCCCTTAAACAAGCCTACGGGGCCTAAAACACACTTTAGGAATGGTTTGGGATCAAATCAAACTCTTTAGAAGATCTCTGGAATGACTTAGAAGAATTCTCATTAAAAAGTCCACACGCCCGTGTGGAAGAAGGGACACGCCATGTGGCATATCACATGCCCGTGTTCCACACCCGTGTGGATTTATTTCTCAATTCAAACCTACAGGGGTTTTCAAATGGCTTGACACACGCCCGTGTCCATGGCCTATGTCCCTTACACGGCCATGACACGCCCGTGTCTTAGCCCGTGTCCAATAACCTTGACATTCTGTTTTAGACGTCATCATCCTATTACGGTCACACGGCCAAGGCACACGCCCGTGTCCTTAGACCGTGTGGCGTTTTAAATTCCTAAATTCAGCTGCAGACTTAACATGGCCTGGGCACACGCCCATGTCTTAGGCTGTGTCTCTCACACAGTTGAGACACACGGCTGTGTCTCAACCCGTGTGGCTACTACTGGGCATTCTGTTTTGCCAACCTAGGATGCAGGGGGACACACGGCCCACCCACACGCCCATGGGGAAGACCGTGTGTCACACAAAGCCTAGACACACGCCGGTGTGTCCACCCGTGTGGACAAGGGCAAGGTTATTTGCCAAGCATTTCTTGTCACCCCAACTTGTACAAACATAGTCCACATCAATCCACTAACTCATTCATGCATAATTAAACCAAATAAATCAACCATGCAACTTGCACATTCATGAACAACCTCATCATTTCATAGATTAATAAGAAAGAGCCATCAACTATGGCCTTATACAAAAGAATTCATCCTCAAATGAGCCAACACATTTGGCCAAAACAATATGACATTCAATTAAGACTAAGTCCCTATACATGCCATACTCAAAATGCTAAATCTAACTATACCAAAATGTGTGGATAGTGTGGGTGATCCTCCGACTATCTCCGTATCCCGAGCTGGCTCTTCGACACTATAAAACAAGGGGAAAACAGAAGGGAGTAAGCTTTAAGCTTAGTAAGTCTTTATGTAAACAAGAACATCATACAGCACACTTATCTATCAAGAACATATATATATATTAATCCAAAAACAATTTAGATCCTCATAGTTATACTTATTCATTTCAATCTTACCACATCCCAAACACACATCATAAAACATTGCTCACATTTATATGCATTTATACCTTGCACTTATCACCACAAAGTCAAATGTAATTTCACTTAGACAAATTTCTCAATGAACACTTTGGAATATCAATGGATACTTGGTGGTTTCGCACACAGCCCACCATTAATAATTCACACGGTAGTATCGCACACAGCCCACCAACAATGATAACTACGGTGGTATCGCACACAGCCCACCAACAATAATAATTACGGTGGTATCGCACTCAGCCCACCAACAATAATAATTACGGTGGTATCACGCACAGCCCACCAAAAATGATAACTACGGTGGTATCGCACACAGCCCACCAATATATACTTATTCATGGATTCTATCCGTATCATTTTTCCTATTTCGAAGGTTCATCCGAAAATTCCCTCACTTTATATCATTTTTAATAAATCTCAATAATAATCATTTACATTCACACAATCTATTAATATGTATAAACATACGTATTAAGGATGTATTATTTACACATAAACTTACCTCGATACAAAATATGCCAATATGCAATTTAGTCCGAAACCTTGCCTTTTCCTCGGTCAAGGTTGATTCCATGTTCCTCTTGATCTATAATGACATATTTAGCTTATTAGATACTCATATTGATCAATTTACTCCAACATTCCTATTTTGGCAAAATTACCATTTTGCCCCTAGACTTTTATAAAATTATGATTTTGCCCCTAGGCTCGTAAAATAAAATGTGTTCATTTTTTTTCACACACTCAAGCCTAGCTGATTCATAGTCCCTCTTATAGCAACTCACAATTCCAATTATTACACACATTTACTACCTATTTTACAACCTTTACAAAAAGGTCCTTTTCGGTGTTTTCATGGAATCACCTTTCACAAAAGTTGTGTTTTTAACACCTAAGATTCATTTTCTTCCATAAAATTTCAGAAAAAAACATAAATATTCACATGGAAAAACCCTAGACTCTCCACCATTTTACAAAATAATCCCCTCATTAGCTAGCTTAAGCTTTAGGGGTTCCAAAAACACAAAAATTATCAAGAAAGACCATCAAAATCACTTACTAGCAAAGGTTGAAGTTGCTGAAAATTTTCAAGCTTCCAAACCCCTTCTCTTAATGATATTTTCAGTGGAGGAAGAAGGTGATAGGAAAAGATGATAGCTTTTTTTGTTTTATTTTATTTTATTCAATTAAGTCACCAATACTCACCTAACCATTGACCATGTCTCATCCTTGTCCCTATGGCCGGCCAACACTCTCCCAATGGCCTAATTGCACATTAAGGACCCCCAATTTAAAGTTCAATAGCTATTTGTCACCTCTAGCTAGTAAAATAAAACTTTCACACTTTATGCGATTTAGTCCTTTTTCGAAATTAAGCATTCAATCACCAAAATTAATACACCAAAATTTTCATGCATTCATATAACCATGCCATAACCCATAAAATAATATTAAAAATAATTTCTCCAACCTCAGATTAGTGGTTCCGAAACCACTGTTTCGACTAGACCCAAAATCGGGTTGTTACAACTCTCCCCCCTTTAGAGATTTTCGTCCCCAAAAATCTTACTGATAAAGAGATTTGGGTACTGTTCTCTCATGGCTTCTTCTGGTTCCCACGTAGCTTCTTCTACACCATGCTTTTAACACAACACTTTCACTAAGGCTATGCTTTTGTTCCTCAACTGTTTAACCTCTCGAGCCAAAATCTTAATTGGTTCCCCTTCATAGGTCATATCTGGTCGTATCTCAATTTCAGTCGGAGGAATCACATGCGAAAGATCGGAACGATATCGTCGTAACATCGACACATGAAACACGTTGTGTATTCTCTCCAATTCTGCCGGCAAAGCTAACTGGTATGCTACTGGTCTAATTCTTTCAATAATCTCATACGACCCTATGAATCGCGTAGTTAATTTACCCTTTAGACCAAATCTCAATATTTTCTTCCACGGGGATACTTTCAGGAATTCTTTATCACCCACATGAAACTCAATTTCCTTTCTTTTCAAATCCGCGTATTATTTTTGTCGATCTGGAGCAGCTTTCAGACTATCACGGATCACTATCACTTTCTCTTTGGTTTTTCTAACTAGATCAACCCTGTGAATTTGCTTCTCACTAAGCTCGATCCAATACAATGGATTCTTACATTTGCGACCATATAATGCTTCGTACGGTGCCATATGTATACTCGACTGATAACTGTTATTGTAGGCAAATTCGACCAAAGGTGGATATTTTTCCCAACTACCTTCAAATTCTAAAACACAGCATCAGAGCATATCTTCAAGAACTTGAATTACTCTTTCAGATAGACAATTAGTTTGTGGATGGAACGCAGTACTAAAATTCAATTTTGTACCCAAAGCTTCTTGCAACTTTTTCCAAAACCTCGAAGTAAATCTTGGATCTCTATCCGAGATAATGGACATAGGCACCCCATGTAATCTCACAATTTCGGTGATATACTGCTCAGCCAACTTATCGAGTGAGAAATCAACACGTACCGGTATAATGTGAGCTGATTTCGTTAATCTATCAACGATGACCCACACGGCATCTTTCTTTTTCAGAGTTGTAGGTAACCCCGTTACAAAATCCATCGTGATTCGGTCCCACTTCCACTCGAGAACCATCACTGGCTGAAGTAAACCTGAAGGTACTTGATGCTCAGCTTTCACTTGTTGACAGATCAAACACTTTGTAACAAACTTGGAGATATCTCTTTTCATTCCCGGCCACCAATACAACTTCTTCAAATCATTATACATTTTCGTGCTACCCGGATGTACTAACAAACAACCATTGTGTGCCTCATGTAAAATTTTCCGAATCAACTCATCATCTTTAGGTACACAAACTCTATCTCGAAACATCAAACAATCATCTAAACCAACCCAAAAATCAGAGTTATTTCCTGATTCACACTGAGCTCTCTTAACTTGTATTTCACTATCATTCTTTTGAGCTTCACGAATCTGCTGAAGAAAGAACAGTCTAGCCTTCAACTCGGCCAATATAGAACCATCATCAGACAATGCTAAGCTCCGACTCATAGCTTTCAAAGCATACAGGGATTTTCTGTTCAAGGCATCCGCAACTACATTCACTTTCCCCGAATGGTAATCGATCACTAACTCATAATCTTTCAATAATTCGAGCCACCGCTGTTGACACAAATTCAAGTCCTTTTGGCTCATTAAGTACTTCAAACTTTTGTGATTGGTAAAGAGTCTGCATTTTTCACCATTTAAATAGTGACGCCAAATCTTCAAAGCAAAGATGATGGCAGCCAATTCCAAGTCATGCGTCGGATAATTCTTTTCATGTGGTTTTAGGTGTCTCGAGGCATAAGCATTACCTTGCCCTCTTGCATCAACACACAACCAAGACCATGCATTAATGCATCACTATAGATTACAAACTCCTTTCCCGACTAAGGTTGTACCAAAATCGGGGCTTCAGTCAACAATGTTTTCAGTTTCTCGAAACTCTGTTGGCATCTCTCGGTCCATTCAAACTTGACATCCTTATGTAGCAATCTCGTCATCGGTGTAGCAATCATGGAGAACCCTTTAACGAACCGTCTGTAGTAACCCACTAAACCCAAAAAGCTTCTAATCTCTGACACATTCCTTAGCGGTTTCCACTCCACAATAGCCAAGATCTTACTCGGATCAACTCTAATTCCATCACCCGACATGATGTGTCCTAAGAATTCGACCTCTCAGAGCCAAAACTCACTCTTGCTAAACTTAGCATACAACTGCTTATCTCTTAAAGTCTGTAAAACAGTTCTCAAGTGCTCCGCGTGCTCACTATCATCCCGAGAATAAATTAGTATGTCATCAATAAAAACAACTACAAATTTATCCAAATACGGTCAGAAAATACGATTCATTAAATCCATAAATACCGTAGGAGTATTTTTTAAGCCAAAGGGCATGACGAGGAACTCGTAATGGCCATACCTCGTCTGAAATGCAGTTTTTGGTACATCTTACTCCTTAACTCTCAACTGGTAATAGCCAGACCTCAGGTCTATTTTAGAAAACACCGTGGCTCCCTTCAATTGGTCGAACAAATCGTCGATCCTTGGTAAAGGATACTTATTCTTCACTGTCACCTTATTGAGCTGTCTGTAGTCTATACACAGTCTCATCGACCCATCTTTCTTCTTCACAAAAAGTACCGGAGCACCCCACGGTGAATAGCTTGGTCTTGCGAAACCCTTATCCTTAACTCTTGTAGCTGAACCTTCAACACTTTTAACTGTAACGGTGCCATCCTATACGGGGCAACCGATATAAGCGCCGCACCTGGAACCAACTCAATGCCAAACTCGACTTCTCTAACAGGAGGCAACACGGGCAACTCTTCCGGAAACACATTCGAATACTCACATACTATAGGTACTGATTCAATCTTTACTTCTGACTCTTCGGCATTTAACACAAATGCAAGATAGGACTCATACCCTTTTCTTATACATTTCTCAGCTGCCATAGACGAAATCACTACAGGCAAACTACCCGATTTACCTGATTTAACCCGAATAACATCTCCATTTACACATCTCAGTTCAATAAACTTACTACCACAGTTTACTTAAACATTATGAGCAGTCAACCAATCCATGCCAAGAATTTGGTCAAATTCATCAAACGGCAACAACATGAGATTAGCCGGAATTGTCGAGGGACAATTCCTACACACTTTGTCAACTAGCACATCCTTGCCTAACGAGTTTGACACTTTTATCACAATTTTTGTAGACTCAACAAGCATACTCACGCTAGACACCAATTTTATACAAATATAGGAATGGGTAGACCCCGGATCAATCAAAGCAACAACAGAGGTATCATGAAGAGAAAAAGTACCCGTTATCACATCTGGAGATGATACCTCTTCGTGAGTGCTAATGGCATAAGTCCTTGCAGGTGCTCTGTCCTCTGATCTCACAGCAGAATCTTTAGGCGCACCTCTACTACTAGTCCCACTTCCCGGGTTCCTCTATGGTCTACCCCTTGAAGGTACATTACTCGCCCCCACTTCTTATTTTCTATCTTTCTCATCTTTCTTAGGACAATTTCGAATGAAGTGGTCTAGTGAATCGCACGTGTAGCAAGCTTGATTGTTTCCCCAACACTCCCCAGTATGTTGTCTACCATAATTTGGACACTCGGGTTTATTTGACTTTGCATTGCCCACACTTGCCATCGAGGTGGCTAAAACTCTAGAGCCTGAATATGTGTTACCACGATCTCGGTGTGAATACCCAGCTGAAGCGGTTGTCTGAGGGTTCGTTTCCTTGGACCTCTTTGATTGGGATTGGAACGATTTACTCATCGGCCTCTTCCTTGCATCTCGGGCCTCAATCATAGCTTTTCTGTTTTCCTTATTTAGTTCTTCAGCCTTACAAGCTCTATCGACCAATACTACGAATTCTTTCAACTCTAAAATTTCGACTAACAGTCTGATATCCTCGTTCAGCCCATCTTTGAATATTTTACACATAATAGCTTCAGTAGATATGCACTCTTGAGCATACTTACTGAGTCTAACAAATTCGCGCTCATACTCTGCCATAGACAATTTGCCTTGCTTCAACTCGAGGAACTCTTTCCGTTTCTGATCAATGAACCGCTGAATTATGTATTTCTTCCAGAACTCTTCTAAGAAGAAATCCCATGTCACTCTCTCCCTCGAAACTACAGATGTCATCATTTTCCACCAGCGGTATGCCAAGTCCTTCAATAATGATACCGCACATTTTAAACTTTCATCGGGCGTACAAGAAAGTTCATCAAACACCCACATAGAATTCTCGAGCCAAAACTCTGCTTTCTCGAGGTCATCATCTATGTTGGCTCTAAATTCTCTGGCCCCTTGCTTTCGAATCTTATCGACCGGGGGTTTAGTCATTCTTACCAAATCTATACCTTGAGGAGCTATGGGGACCGGCTGAGGTATAGGAGGGGGTGGAGGAGGTTGAGCATTAGGATTTGCTCGAACGAATTCAGTATACAGGTTACACATCATATGGAGAAAGGCTTCCCGAGCCTCTTCTCCTTAACCCATAGTCTCAGGTTTAGTTTTTACTGGCGCGGTCCCTTGAGCGGGAGCCGACGCATTACTAGCAGCATTGTCAACGCCAGCTCTGTCGGGATCCATTTACTATATGAAAACACAGTTTAAAAATTGTCAGGAGTCACCACACTATCATAATATGTGTATGGCATGTATAGCTAGACTCTCACACACACTACGGTAGTCTGAGAACTGACTAAACCATAGCTATGATACCACTAAATGTAACACCCCTTACGTGTATTCAACGTCGAAATAGGGTATGAGGCATTACCAGGCTCATACACAAGTAATTATGCAAACCGAGACATGATTTTTCCACTCAAAATTAAAAACTTTTCATCAACCATCATATCACCCCTTACACAAGCCTACGGGGCCTCAAATACACTTTAGGAACGGTTTGGGATCAAATCGAACTCTTTAGAAGATCTCTAGAATGACTTAGAAAAATTCTGATCAAACAGTCCACACGCCCGTGTGGAAGAAGGGACACGCCCATGTGGCATATCACATGCCCGTGTTCTACACCCGTGTGGATTTATTTCTCAATTCGAACCTACAGGGGTTTTCACACGGCCTGACACACGCCCGTGTCCCTTACACGGCCATGACACGCCCGTGTCTTAGCCCGTGTGCAATAACCTTGACATTCTATTTCTGACGTCATCATCCTATTAGGGTCACACAGCCAAAGCACACGCCCGTGTCCTTAGACCGTGTGGCGAATTAAATTCCTAAATTTAGGTGCAGACTTCACACGGCCTGGGCACACACCCATGTCTTAGGCCGTGTCTCTCACACAGTTGAGACACACGGCCGTGTCTCAATCCGTGTGGCTACTACTGGGCATTCTGTTTTGCCAACCTAGGATGCAGGGGGACACACGGCCCAACCACACGCCTATGGAGAAAACTGTGTGTCACACACAGCCTAGACACACGCCCGTGTGTCCACCCGTGTGGACAAGGGCAAGGCTATTTGCCAAGCATTTCTTGTCACCCCAACTTGTACAAACATAGTCCACATCAAGCCACTATCTCATTCATGCATAATTAAACCAAATAAATAAACCATGCAACTTGCACATTCATGAACAACCTCATCATTTCATAGATTAATAAGAAAGAGCCATCAACTATGGCCTTATACAAAAGAATTCATCCTCAAATGAGCCAACACATTTGGCCAAAACAATATGACATTCAATTAAGACTAAGTCCCTGTACATGCCATACTCAAAATGCTAAATCTAACTATACCAAAATGTGTGGATAGTGTGGGTGATCCTCCGACTATCTCCGTATCCCGAGCTGGCTCTTCGACAATATAAAATAAGGGGAAAAGAGAAAGGAGTAAGCTTTAAGCTTAGTAAGTCTTTATGTAAACAAGAACATCATACAGCACACTTATCTATCAAGAACATATATATATATTAATCCAAAAACAATTTAGATCCTCTTAATTATACTTACACATTTCAATATTACCACATCCCAAACACACATCATAAAACATTGTTCACATTTATATGCATTTATACCCTACACTTATCACCACAAAGTCAAATGTAATTTCACTTAGACAAATTTCTCGATGAACACTTCGGAATATCAATAGATACTTGGTCGTTTTGCGCACAGCCCACCATTAATAATTCACACGGTGGTATCGCACACAGCCCACCAACAATAATAATTACGGTGGTATCGCACACAGCCCACCAAAAATGATAACTACGGTGGTATCGCACACAGCCTACCAATATATACTTATTCATGGATTCTATCCGTATCATTTTTCCTATTCCAAAGGTTCATCCGAAAATTCCCTCACTTTATATCATTTTTAATAAATCTCAATAATAAGCATTTACATTCACACAATGTATTAATATGTATAAACATACATATTAAGGATGCATTATTTACACATAAACTTACCTCGATACAAAATATGCCAATATGCAATTTAGTCCGAAACCTTGCCTTTTCCTCGGTCAAGGTTGATTCCACGTTCCTCTTGATCTATAATGACGTACTTAGCTTATTAGATACTCATATTGATCAATTTACTCCAACATTCCTATATTGGCAAAATTACCATTTTGCCCCTAGACTTTACAAAATTACGATTTTAGCCCTAGGCTCGTAAAATGAAATGTGTTCATTTTTTTTCACACACTCAAGCCTAGCCGATTCATATTCCCTCTTATAGCAACTCACAATTCCAATTATTACACACATTTACTACCTATTTTACAACCTTTACAAAAAGGTCCTTTTAGGTGTTTTCATGGAAACACGTTTCACAAAAGTTGTGTATTTAACACCTAAGATTCATTTTCTTCCATAAAATTTCAGAAATCAACATAAATATTCACATGGAAAAACCCTAGACTCTCCACCATTTTACAAAATAATCCCCTCATTAGCTAGCTTAAGCTTTAGGGGTTCCAAAAGTACAAAAATTATCAAGAAAGACCATCAAAATCACTTACTAGCAAAGGTTGAAGTTGCTAAAAATTTTCAAGCTTCCAAACCCCTTCTCTTGATGATATTTTCGGTGGCGGAAGAAGGTGATAGGAAAAGATGATAGCTTTTTATGTTTTTTTTTATTTTATTCAATTAAGTCACCAAAACTCACCTAACCATTGACCATGTCTCATCCTTGTCCCTATGGCCGGCCAACACTCTCCCAATGGCCTAATTGCACATTAAGGACCTCCAATTTAAAGTTCAATAGCTATTTGTCACCTCTAGCTAGTAAAATAAAACTTTCGCACTTTGTGCGATTTAGTCTTTTTTTAAAATTAAGCATTCAATCACCAAAATTAATACACCAAAATTTTCATACATTCATATAATCATGCCATAACCCATAAAATAATATTAAAAATAATTTCTCCAACCTCGGATTAGTGGTTCCGAAACCACTGTTCTGACTAGCCCCAAAATCGGGCTATTACAGAAACACACGCCCGTGTCTCAGGCCGTGTAACAATCGAATTAGAGACACACGGCCGTATCCCAGTCTATGTGTCATACACGGCTGAGTCACACGCCCGTGTGGACATGAATTTGCCCAAAATCAAGTCATTTCCAATACTAAACCATATACACACCTAATGGCCTTTTGTACACATAATCAAGACATCACATCATGACCAAAACTTACATATAATGACCAATTCAATAGTCCAAAAAAAATCAACCAATATGCCATACAAGGCACCTCAATTTCAAACATCCAAACTTACCTAAACTTGCATATTTGGTCATATTTCCATCACCAATTACTAGATCAATGCCTTTCAATACATGCCATAACTTTACCATATTCAAATTACCTCAAAACATACCACATAAGTCATTTCCAAAACATGCAACATGATATAGCATAATAACACAAACCATCAAAGCATCAAGTGACATCAACCAAGATAATTTATACATACCAAAACATCAACTAATCATCCTATAACATAACAAAACATTCTGTACATGCCATTATAAACCTTGACCAAAAGTGCTCAAAACTACCAAACTGGCTGTTGGATAGTGTGATGGATTTCTGACAAGCTTCCAACCAAATTGAGCTTTCCGATAATCTACAAGAAAATAAAACAACTAACATAAGCAATAATGCTTAGTAAGTTCATATAAAGGTAACATAACTACTGAACATATTTGAATAAACAACTAGGCATAAATTTTCATTATATCATAAGCTAACTTTCATTTTCTATTCAATACACCTCTCATGGATACTTGATGTATTCTTGCATATACATGTATATATATTTTTCCTTATAAGCATTTCCTATAATCATTTCACTTAAACGTTTCTCCTTACTATAATACTTACACATTTAACATATAATCATTCTGTAATCATCTTTCGTTTCAAAGTTTCATATAAACATATCATCCCGGAATCACTTACTTTCACTAAACAATTTGAAAACTAAATAAATAGATTAATCATACCTGTTATTCATTCACGAAGCACTTATAAGATTAGTACTGAAAATGGTTCATTGTATGCTTCATGTATTATAATAATTCAATCCAAACTCATTCATCTATGTATATAAATATCTAACTTTAACCATATAATCATCGATATAATTGTACTCACATATGATCAAATAGATCATTGAACATTTAACATTTACTACTATCTTGACTATACGTTAGCCTTTAAGCACATAAATAATTTTGTAAATTCCATCAACCTTTAGCCCGATGAACTAGTAACTTGACTCGGATACTCAGGTAACTACACCACACCAAGGGCATCATAGATGCATAACAGGGGCACTGAAGTGCAGAAAAGGGCAGAAATGTGCAAACAGGAACATCGAAGTGTATACAGGGGCACCAAAGTGCAAACAGAGGCACCAAAGTGCAAATCCCGTACAAGCGCGCATACTAACCCTATTGGCATTCCAATCGTATCCTAATCGTTTACTATATCCAAACGAGCATTTTAACGAAACTATAACTTTCATGAACCAGAGGCACTTCCATATTTCTCAATACACATGTTGTAACAAATCATAATCATTCCATTATCATATATATATATATATATCATATTTCATAAATATTCAATAGTTTTCAAATAAATCCTTTCTCACCTTATATTCAGTTATAATACTTCAATTTCCAACTCACATACTAAACATCATATATATATATATACATTCATAAATCAGTAGTAACAATATATATATATATATATATGCACAATTCTATACCTACAAGCTTACTTGGCTAAATTACAGCAATGACTAATTATAAGGGCTATTTGGTAATTTTGTCTTCTCCTCGATTTTCCTTTTGTTCTTGATCTAAAATAATAATTTCATTCAATTCACTATTTCAAACAGCAAAAATAAATTCATTTTATGCAATTAAGTCCTTTTTGGACATTTTACAAAATTGCACCCAATATTTTACTTAATTCAATTTAGTCCCTGAGCCTAAAACATGCAAATTAACCATTTTTTTAAATTCTAAGCTTATCCAAATGGTTTGGAACTCCTTTACAACCCATATTTGTTATTATTTCACATCAAGTACTTGTACTTTTGCTAATTTCACATTTTAGTCCTTAAACATTAAAATTATCAAAAATTACTTTATGAAATATGTCTATTTAACGACAAAGCTTAACAATCTATTATAAAATTTCACAAAAACCTCAAATTCATCCATGGCACATTCTAAAATATTTGATAATTTCGAAAACAGAGGTATAGGTTAGCTAGACCTAGTTGCAACGATCTCAAAAACATAAAAATTATAAGAAATAAATGAAGAATGGACTTACATACATTAACCCAAAGCAAGACCGAAACTTCAAGCTCTTTAACAATGTAGTTCGGTTGAAGAAAGGAGAAAATAAAAATATAGCCTTCATGTTTCCTATTTTAACATTATAAATTTATTTTAATAATAAAAATAACATATAAAACTTATAAAATTAAATGAAATTAAAGCTCAAACCGTCCCACTATCTTAAGGATGGTTAATTTATCCATTAAGGCCATCCAATTATATTTCTTTAATAAATTAACACCTTCAAACTAATAGCAATTGACTTTTTTAACTATTATGATTTAGTCCTTTTCGCTTAATTAACCATTTAAACATTAAAATTTCTTAAAAAAAACTTTAATACAACCTTAATAACACTCCATAAATATATAATAAAATATTTTTGACTCGGTTTATAGAAACGAGGTCCCAATACCTCATTTTCTAAAATCACTTGACTTTAGGGTCATACCACTTGAACTTAATTGTTCTTCAATTCAATAAAAATCATTAAATCAAATTTTTATCATTACACCAAACTACTCGTAAGTATTAAAATAATAATATTTACGAACTCACACATCGAATTTGTGATCCCAAAACCACTGTTTTGACACTACAAAGAAATGGGTTGTTACAGCTGAAAAGTATTTTGTCGACCCCATAGGGTCGTCTGCCAAACTGTGTAAGTCACATGGTCATGTGGGCCACACAGAACTGGGTCATGTAGGCTGTGTGGGCCACACAAACGTGTTCTAAGCCATGTGGGCTAGATAGGTCGTGTGAGTCACACAGGCGTGTGGGCCCATTTTCAGTAAAATTTAGTTAGGGATATGTATGATGTGCGATTCAAGGTTAATGACCCCATAGCTTTAGTTATGTACATGTATAGTTTATATATACAAAATCTGATATTCTGCTTCTGCACGTGTAACTTCTGGAAGCATGTTTGCATGTTCTTATGTGTAAAGCATGTATGATTTTGTGTGCACCTGTATATATGGATACTGATTGCATATGAATTGGGTGAGATTATGATGTGATGGAGGAAGTGTTGGTAGTTTAATGATCTGTCTTATCTAGTGGTTTTAACCACATATCTGTTCTGGTGGTTTGGCCATACTTATTTGGTTCTGGCAGATTACCGCATTATTTCTAGCAGCTTGACTGCACTATTCTGAAAAGTGACATACGTTCACTATCATGGTGTGTGGGGTTGGTTGGGTATTTATTACCCTAACTGGTGTGTAGGGATGGACGGATATGGTGTGTAGCGGATGGGGGTAGGATTTGTATCTGTATCTATATCTGCATTTGTATTTGTAACTGGTCTGTCTGTCATATTGCATCGCGAGATATGTCATGCTTTCGTATCTGTCCAATTTTTTATTTTTGTGTGAATTTGTTATCTAATCTGTTTGTATGGGTTGGGTTACACACTGAGCTTGTTAGCTCACTCTATATTTTTATCTTTTCAAGTAATCAACAAACGTAGGGCCGAGCAGCCTGCAAGAGCTCAGATTGGTTTCTCAGTTAGTTAAATGTGTTGGTTTATGTTTTTAAATGATTATGAATTTTTTGGACTGTGTAATTATTTGGGACTTTTCTTTTAGGTTTTGGTTTGATTTTGTTGGATTTAGTAAATATTATTTTAAAACTGCAAAGTTATATATTTTTACAAACTACAGTCACTATTTTTAAAATTTAATACTCTGAAATTTCCGCTGAAAAACTAAGTAATCAATCAAACGGTTTTCTATAAAATAGACAAGTTCAAACAAAAACTTTCTAAAAGCTGGAAAGAGGTTTGCAAAAATTAATATTTTTGAAACACACGTTTTCTAGTTTAAAATCTATGTTTAAAACTAATTTAAGTAATTCCTCAAGATTCGGCCATAACGTCTAAGCCAGGTGTGGGGTGTTACACTTTTTTTTCTAAAATCCATTTTAAGGAAAATATTTTCCAATTACATAATTTTGAATTCCTAAACCTAATTTTGGGCTCTAATTTTCTGTATTTAATCTCGAGGCCCAAATTGAAAACCCAATTCACTAATCCGAAACTATTAGGCCGAATTTTGGGATGTGACACTAGGCCTTTTGATCTTTTTTTTTTTTTGTTGGTTGAGGCATCAAGTTCATCAATGGTACATCAGCAGCAACAAGTGTCTTTCACTTATTCCTTATCTTTTTTGGGGCATCAGGAATCAATGGTACTTTACCTATGTTTGCATCTTTCTTCTAAACATATACCCCTTCAATTGCCTTTCTAGCAGTAACTCGAGTTACTCTTGGAGTTGTAACTTGATTAGCAATTGAGGTTACAACTACCTCAACTAATTTTTCTTCTTTTTCTAGTTAAACACTGATGTCTAGTTCTTATTCAATGCCAACCAAAGACACTTCTTCTGCAAACTCTTATACATTTGGTTCAACCTCAAAAAGCTCTTTCCTTTGCTATAGGCCCTTAATGATATGATTTATTGCTTGGTCTTGAACTATTTGGTGTCCGTACTTTAATAGTGATAAACCGTAATAGTAACATATTTTATCTCCACATTTAGCATGCTTTTGGATGATTTATCCTTTGAATTGTGGAATTTGATGCTCCAAATCCTTTAATTTCATGTTTTATACTTAGGAGAGCATAGGAGGATGAAAAGAACAAGAGACAGGCTAAAAACGGACCAAATGGGCCAAAGTAAGTAATCAACACGACATGGGGCTAAGACACACGACCGTGCCCCTTCAGCAGACTCGACCACGGCCTGGATTCGACTCACACGGGCGTGTTGCACGGGCGTGTCCCTGCCGTGGCAAAGAGGAATTTCATTCGGATTAGGATACTTAGAGGCGAAGAAACACATTTCGAAGCCTATATAAACACCCTAAGTATAACCTAAAAGTGCAGGCTTTTTATCAGGGGCGTCCAGCTAGGCCAAGGAGCCAAGCCGGAGAGGTTAGAATTATGGGATTTACTCGAAGAAAGCCAGTTGATTCATCTCAAGAAGCTGAAATCATACTCAAGACGGAAAATCTTATCTTCAATTCCATCAGGGGGTTTTAGGGTTTTTCTTATGTTTTGTTTTATGTTTTCTTCTGAGATGTATTCTTTTATAAATATGAACTAAACCCTCAGATACCTGAGGGGGATGAAACCTAAGACGAATCTTGTTATTGTTTTCTGAACTATATGATAAATACTTGATTTGTTCTTAACTATGTGTTCTTAATTCTTACTTTGATATTTCAGGATGTTGATTCAAGTATTGATGTGCTTAGGCAGTGGAGCAAAAGTCCCTGTTTAAGAGTTGATCTAGCATAGTTAAGCGGAGTTGATCGCAACCCTAGACATAGGATGATGAAAATCTACCGGATTAGGGTCAAACCTAATATGGGAGTTCATAAATCGAGTTAATGTAATTCTAGGGGTATTAATTAGAAAGAGATTTCAATTAATCAACCTAGGGTTAGACGTTAGTATCCTCGACGGAGGTATTAATATGCATTAGGGAATCCTGCGGATCAAGTAAAGTGAATAAATAAATGCAGTTTGAGTTAGATAACAAGTGAAGTCTAGGTGGATTCTTCCTCGGGTATTGTCTTAATCAATTGGTTTTTCCCACAAGTATTTTCCCCAATTCATTCTCTTTGCCTTAACGTCTTTAGATTAGTAGTTAGTTAATTTAAAATTAAACAATAATTCAATTTAATGCTTAGGCTTAATAATAGAAAGAAAGTTAGTATTAGTACTTTTGGTTCCTTTGGGTTCGATAATCCGGTCTTGCCACTAAACTATACTACTGTTCGATAGGTGTGCTTGCCTCAATCGTTGTCATAGTTAGTTTCTAGGCTTGATCATTCTTTATATAAATTTTTAAGACTCTGACACACGGCCAAGTTTTTGGCGCCGTTGCCGGGGAACTAAAATAGTAAGAACGCTCAATTTTTATTACTTTAGCCATTTTTATTTTTTTCAATTTACTTTTATTATGTTTTTAACTTTGCTATTATTCTGTCTTTTGTTTTCTTCTGGTAGGTAATTCTAGTCAATGACTAGAAGAAACCCATCAGAACCCTTGATTTTTTACAGTGAAATAGAACACACCGCTCGTAGAAACCGAAGAGATGTCACTGAATAATTATCAGTGGCAAGTCATGAGGACAAAGCCTACTAAAGCAGCCGGTGTTTTCAACCTTGACGCGGTCACCATGTTATCTAACCAGGTAGAGCTTTTAAATAAAAAAAATTGATGGTTTGTATGGTTCTACGCAGGTACATCCGGTAATACAGTATGATACAAATGGATGAGGGGTGAACAACACAGAATATATATCCTACAACCCTAGCACAGAGAACGAACAAGTCAACTATATGGGTAACTATTCTAGACCTCAAAATAATCTTTATAGTGACACTTATAATGCAAGTTGGAGGTACCATCCCAATTTCTCGTGGGGTGGTCAAGGTAATCAAAGCCCGCAACTTCCTCCAGGTTTTCAACAACCACCTCACCAGTAGGAAAAGAAGTCGAACCTTGAGGAGATGCTAACGAAATTTATCGCGGTGTCAGAAACCTGTTTTCAAAACAATGAGACAATGCTCAAAAATTAGCAGGCATCGATTCAAGAGATCGAGAACCAGTTAGGTCAGCTTGCTAAGCTGATCTCAGAAAGACCACAAGGTATCTTGCCTAGCAACACAGAAACTAACCCAAGAGAGCAACCTCAAGCAATAACTGCTCACGATAGTGAAGGGTTAGGTGAACCAAAATTAAAGCAAGAGAATGTGGTAGAGGAAGGTAAGGTTGAGGTAAGCCATGATAAACCAAACCCGGTAGTTACAGAGTACCAACCTCATGGGCCATACCCCAATGCGATAAAGAAATACCACACAGAGGAACAATACGGTAAACTTCTTAAACTTCCAAAGAAATTACATATTAACTTTCCATTTCTTAAAGCTCTTTCGCAGATACCAGATTCAAGGAAATTTTTAAAAGAGTTTTTAACAAACAAACAGAAGTTATACGATACGTCGCATGTGGAGCTAAACGTAGTGTGCCCAGCAATTCTACGAAATAAACTACCACGTGAGCTCACATTTCGTGTAAGTTACGAAACGATCACTCTTCAGGTTCTTGACACGGCTAGGACATCGAGTATTAAAGGTGGAACCAATCACTTCAAAGTTGGGGACCAGGTACTGTCAGATACAACCGACCCTCGAATAGCCGCTTCAGAGCTTAATACAAATGGTGCGACTCCTTTTACGGTACTTAAGGTCTTTCCATACGGAACGGTCGAGGTAACTTATTCTAATTTCGGCACTTTTGAGGTAAATATTACCCGACTCAAACCATATGTTGATAGAATTGATAGTAAGAAAAATGAGTTTCGACTCCGTGAACCACCATGGCCATACGAATAACAGGTAAGTCTAGCTCAAGAATTTAAACAAGCGCTTCTTGGGAGGCAACCCGAGCACTAACTCCACTAACGTCCATATTTTTGAATTTTAGCATCTAACTAAAAACTAACCAAATTTTTAGGCGTAGGTTTCCATACCACACGGCCTTGCATACGGGTGTGGTCGTGGCCGTGTGGACACCACGAGTATGCATATCAGCATGGGGAGATCGTGTAGAAACAGGACAAAAATTTTCCCCAAGACACGGGCTCCGACTAAATGCCACGGTCGTGTAACACGGCCGTGGTCGAAACTGCCTAAAGAACACGGGCTGAGAAAAATCCACACGGTCGTGCGAGGTGGCCGTGGTCGATATTATCAGCTTTTTCACATATCGCCTCCACCACTACCTCGAGATCACTCCGATGATGAGAACCTTTGAGTCCTTATATTCTTTATTTTTATTTTTATTCTTATTCTTATTTTTATTTTAGGTCATTTTCCTTTATTATTAAACTCTTTAAATTTGTAAGTATAATTTGATTTCTTTTATCTCTGGCTGTTTAACTCTCGAGTAACTATAACAAACGTCCATTAAACTCCCTAAAAACTTTACTGATGACTTCGCAGTTTAAAAAAGGTTCAAGGTGCCACTCAAGGGATGAACACACCACCGGAGTATTCTCCACCATCTTCACCTATGGCTAGTCAGCATGTTCATCATTGATCATCCTCCAAGGATTTCATTCATAATTCAGGAAGTTTCACCTCTCTCCCTCTCTTATGACTTTCTTACTAATCATTATCTATCTTTGTACATTGAGGACAATGTACATCTTAAGTGTGGGGGGTGAACTTTATTTTGAAAAAGTGCCTAACTTTTTTCATTATTCTCAAAATCCCTGAACTATATCATGTTCTTAAAAAATTTTCTCATATTACTGTTAGAATGAAATTTCCTTTGATTCATGATTTTCATTGATATGCTTTGGATTAAGTCATTGATAATTGTGCAGTGATGATTTAAACTTTAAGAGACTAGAGAATCAAGCATGATGAGTTTATTTTCAAAGTTAAAAATTTTGTAGGTTGTCTACCTGAATCTAATGATTACTTTGAAGTTTGAAATTTACAAGGTTGATATCAAAAACCCATAATTTTTGTGAGATCTTGAGCCTTTTAGAGCATACCATTTTAGAGCATATATTCTTTTCTTGCTCACTTTATTGATTATGAGTGTGTCAACATTGATTTGTTATTCTAGAACTTGCTCCGATTATACATGTCGAGACCACACCTTTGATTTGATATATAGAGATGACAAAGGCATCTAAGTTTTAACCCACTTACTCCACTAAAAACCTATCCTCACAGCTGACCCGTAGTGAACCCCTTCGATCCTAACAACCCTTTTTATTGACTCACCCACTAATATTAATCCAAAACCCTTTGTATTTGTTATCACCATTCTTCTTGACTACCCTTATATCGAGATTTTATTTGATCGGTTGCCTAACTATGATCTTTATTTCAGTAGTAGATTCATCATTTATTATGTATTTGATTTGTTCTTAAAAAAAATTCAAAGCATATTCATTATTAGTTTTGTGATTAAGTGAGCCTAAAACAGTTTAAATTCACATCTTTAGAATAAGCTCGTGTTATTAGTATTAGTATTATAAGTTTCCAATTGATGTAATTATTTATTATTAGTTCGTCGTTTCTGGTTAGGAAATTTGTCAATTCAATCTCGATTCTAACCGTCTAATTCAGCCTTTATCCACACCTTTAACCCAAGCCCCGTTACAACCCTTTTTAAAGACCTTTTGATTTGTGTATCATCTCATATTTATAGTGGTGGAGATTTGATTTTCATGCAAGCCTATGGGATTAACTTTTCATGTTTGACTTATGAGTGCTTTTTCCTGAACCTTAAACACTTCGAGTGATTTGAGTGAATCTTTAAGTGAGGATGTCAACCCTTGTCGATTTTAAATCAGAGGTAATTATTTAGATGAGGGGAAACACCTATGTTTTCATGCTACAAAAATATATGACTTAGTTTGTTTGAATCTTTAGGACTCTTTGAGTTTAATTATCCATGTATGAATTATCTATGAATTATGATGAGACATTGTTGATGAGAATCATGAACTGAGGAAAGTTCATTTTAATTGTGAGTTGAGAATTTTGCTTGAGGACAAGAAAAAGCTTAAGTGTGGGGGTATTTGATAAACCGTAATAGTAACATATTTCATCTCCACATTTAGCATGCTTTTGGATGATTTATCCTTTGAATTGTGGAATTTGATGCTCATAATCCTTTAATTTCATGTTTTATACTTAGGAGAGCATAGGAGGATGAAAAGAACGAGAGACAGGCTAAAAACGGACCAAATGGGCCAAAGTAAGAAATCAACACGGCCTGGGGCCAAGACACACGGCCGTGCCCCTTCAGCAGACTCGACCACGGCCTGGATTTGACTCACACGGGCGTGTTGCACTAGCGTGTCCCTGCCGTGGCAAAGAGGAATTTCATTTGGATTAGGATACTTAGAGGCGAAGAAACATATTCTGAAGCCTATATAAACACCCTAAGTATAACCTAAAAGTGCAGGCTTTTTTTCAGGGGCGTCCAGCTAGGCCAAGGAGCCAAGCCGGAGAAGTCAGAATTGTGGGATTTACTCGAAGAAAGCCAGTTGATTCATCTCAAGAAGCTGAAATCATACTCAAGACAGAAGATCTTCTCTTCAATTCCTCAGGGGGTTTTAGGGTTTTTCTTATGTTTTGTTTTATGTTTTCTTCTGAGATGTATTCTTTTATAAATATGAACTAAACCCTCAGATACCTGAGGGGGATGAAACCTAAGACGAATCTTGTTATTGTTTTCTGAACTATATGATAAATACTTGATTTGTTCTTAACTATGTGTTCTTAATTCTTTCTTTTATATTTCAGGATGTTGATTCAAGTATTGATGTGCTTAGGCAGTGGAGCAAAAGTCCCTATTTAAGAGTAGATCTAGCATAGTTAAGCGGAGTTGATCGTAACCCTAGACATAGTGATAAACCAAAATAGTAACACATTTTAGGCCCACATTTAGTATGCTTTTGGATAAATTATCCCTTATTTTATGTAATTTGGTGCTCTTAATCCTTTCTTTTCATGTTATATACTCAGGAAAGCACCAGGGGATGAAAAGAACGCAAAACAGGCTTAAAACGGGACAAATGGGCCAAAGCATGAAATCGACACGACCTGGACCAAAGATCACACGGCCGTGCCTCCTTAAAGATCTCGAACACGGCCTGGACCATGATTTACATGGCCGTGCCTCATCAACGAAGTCCACACGCGGCTGACCACGATTCACACGCGGGCGTGTGCAATGGCCGTGCCCTGCGCCGGCCAAGAGGAGTTTTACTCGGATTTGGATGCTTGGAGGCAAAGAAACACACTCCAAAGTCTAATTAAACCCCCAATTAGGAATTGAACTCAAATTAGGATACTTGGAGGCCAAGTAACTCATCTCAAAGCCTATATAAACACCTTAGGGGGCAACTTAATCGGGCAGTTCGGCAGAAGCTTTCGCTGGGGCTTTTTGTCGGGGCGGTTAGCTAGGGCAAGGAGCCAAGCGAAAAAGTCGAGTTGTGGGAATCACTCGAAGGTAGCCAATTGATCCATCTCAAGAAGTCGGGATTCTACTCAAGACGACGGATCTCTCATTCAATTCCTTCAGGGAGTTTTAGGGATTTCTTATGTTTTGTTTTATCTTTTCTCTTGAGATGTTTTCTTATTTAGTTATGAACTAAATCCTTCAGATACCTGAAGGGGATGAAACCTATGATGAATCTTGTTATTATTTTCTAAATTATATGATAAATACTTATTTTGTTCTTAATTATGTGAGCTTAATCCAAATTTAATGTGCTTAGGTGGAGGAGGAATAGACCCTGCCTAAGAGTAGATCTAGCATAATTAAGCGGAGTTGATCGCACACCTAGAGATAGGGTGACGAGATTTTACTGGATTAGGGTGAAACCTAATAAGGGAGTCCATAGATCGATTTACTGCTATTCTAGGGGGTTATTATAAGAGAACGAGAGTTCCATTAATTAACCTAGGGCTAGACGTTATTCGCCTCGAGAGAGGGTTTAATATACGTTAGAGAGTCTTACGGATCAAACTAAGTAAATAAATCATATGGTTCAGTGATAGATAACAAATGAAGTCTAGGTGGATTCTTCCTGAGGGTATCATCTAAATCAACTGAGTTTTTCTAAAAGTTATCTCCCAAATTTTAGTCTTTTTTCGTCTTTGTGTCCTTAGCTTAGTAGTTCGTTAATTTTAGATTAAAAGCAACTTCACTTATTTTAGGTTAAATAATAAAAAGAAAGTTAGTATTAGTACTTTTAGTTCCTTTGGGTTCGATAATCCGGTCTTGCCTAAGCTATACTATTGTTCGATAGGTACACTTGCCTTTAATCGTTGTCGAGTTAGTTTCGTGTTCGATCATTCTTTTTATAAATTTTAAAGCTACGATTCACAAATGATCAAGTTTTTGCGCGTTCTTGTCGTGAACTAAAATATTAAGAAAGCTTAATTTTTATTACTTTAGCCAATTTTTTTTATTGTAATTTATTTTTTTATATTATTATTAGTTTCATTTTTTTTTTACTTTGCTAATTTTTCTTTTTTTTTGCTTTGACAGGTAATTTTAGTTTATAGAGGAGATGGCACTAAATAACTATCAGTGGCAAGTTATGAGGACAACGCCAACAAAAGCTGCTAGTGTCTTCAACCTCGACGTGGTCACCAGGTTATCTAACCAGCTAGAGATGATGAATTAAAAGGTGGATGGTTTGTATAGTCTCTCGCAGGTACACCCAAAAATGCAATATGACTCGAATCTAGGAGGCGTGGTGAATCCTGAGTACCCACCCTACGGATATGGCATGGAAAACGAGCAAGCTCACTATACGGGTAACTATTCTAGACCACAAAATAATTTTTATAATGACACTTATAATGCAGGTTAGAGGTACCATCCCAATTTCTCATGGGATGATCAAAATAGCCAAGGATCGCAACTTCCTTCAGATTTTCAACAACCACCTCACCAACAGGAAGATGAGTCGAACATTGAAGAGATGCTGAAAAAATTCATGGTAGCCACAGAAACTCGTCTCCAAAACACCGAAACAGCACTCGAAGATCAAGAGGCATCAATCAAAGGGATCGAGAACCAAGTTGGGGAACTTACTAAGTCAGTTGGACAACTTGCGGTCGATCTCGAGAACAACTACAAGAAAGCTTGCCAAGCAACACTGAAACTAACCTAAAAGAGCAAATTCAAACCATCACAGCTCATGATAGTAAAGGGTTAGATGAACCCAACTCAATACAAGAATACGAGGTAGAAGAAGGTAAAGTAGAGGTAACACGAGAAAAGCCAAAATCGGTAATCAAAGAGTACCAACCTCGCATACCTTACCCCGAAGCATTAAAGAGAGATGATACAGAGGAATAGTTCGGTAAGTTTCTTAAACTTTTAAAGAAATTACATATTAACTTACCTCTACTCGAAGCTCTTTCGCAGAGATACGGACTCTAGAAAATTTTTAAGGAGTCACATAACTGAAAAAGCGAAGGATAGACGAGGAATCATATGTGGAACTCAGCGCAAAGTGCTCGGCAATTCTACAAAATAGACTACCACAGAAATTAAAAGATCCAGGAGTTTTACAATTCCATGCATAATTGGTAGTTTATCTATAGAAAAATGCGTTAGCCGATTTAGGGGCAAGCATAAATGTTATGCCTTATAAACTGTTTAAACAACTAGGTCTAGGGAAACCCAAACAAACTAGGATGAGTATCCAATTAACTGATAAAACTATCAGAATTCCTAGGGGTATAATAGAAAATGTTCTAATCAAAATTGATAAATTCGTATTCCCAGTAGACTTTGTCGTTTTAGACATGGATGAGGACAATAATATTCCTTTAATTTTAGGAAGACCCTTTTTAGCAACTGCCAGAGCTAAAATTGATATCTATGCAGGTGAACTCATGCTTCGTGTAGGCGACGAGATAGTCACTCTTCAAGCTCTTGATTCGGCTAGAACATCAAGTGATAAAGGTGAGAAAGTAAATTCAGCTGATAACCAACTTGTTCGACCTTCATTGCAGGAAACACCACAAAGCTACAAACCGGAGCCAGATCATAGACCTTGTGCCAATAAAGAAGAACTATATGAGGAACGAAGCCTTAAGGTCGACGAACTAGACAAGCGGAAAACACACTTTAAAGAGAAACTAGGAATACACAAAGTGAAACCGGCGAAAACCCCAGACGAGCTGATAGGAACAACAAATCACTTCAAAATAGGGGATCAAGTATTGTTGAATAAGGAAGACCCTCGAATCACCAATTCAAACCTCAAGGCAAACAAAGAAATCACTTTTGAGATACTTAATGTCTTCCTATACGGCACAGTCGAGGTAAGCAATCCTAAATCCATCACTTTTGAGGTAAACACTACTCGACTTAAACTCTATATCCATAACCGAATTGATCGCATGAGAAAGGATTTTCACCTCCTCAAACCACCGTGACCATACGAATGAGAGGTAAAGTCTAGCTTAAGACTATAAGCGAGCGCTTCTTGGGAGGCAACCCGAGACTAACCCCATTAATTTTTACATTTTTTATTTTTTTATTTTTTATTTTTATTTTTTATTTTTATTTTTTATTTTTTATTTTTCCTTTTAGCACCTAACCATAAACTAACCAAAGTACAGATCCCCATACCACACGGCCTTGCACACGGTCGTGGCCGTGACCGTGTGGCCACCACAGGAAGGTACAAGGGTGGGGGCAACCACTAGATCCATAATTCTTATTTGACCCCCTTCTTCCTTTTTCTTTTCCAGTTGTTTTTCTTCTTTCATTTTCCATTATTTATTTTTATTTTTATTTTTATTTTCCATAATTTACTTTTATTTTTATTTTTATTTTTATTTTTATTTTCTTTATTATTTTCTTCTTATTCTTCATACCATTTAGATTTAGCTTAGGATACAATAAAATCAGACCGGCTACCTTGAGGATTCAAGTTCAAACGGCTCGAGGCGCTTCCCCACGTTCACCTCCAATCCTATCCGGTTTCTTTTCATTAACTTCATCCAAAATTCAGGAAGTTTCACTTCTCTCCACATCTTATGATTTTATGATTTTATTTTGCTATTATCTATCTTTGTACATTGAGGGCAATGTACATCTTAAGTGTGGGGGGGGTGAACAACCTAAAAAGGTGCCTAACTTTTTTTTCACTATTCTCAAATTTCTGAAATTAGGTACCAAACTTTTTGCATTATTCTCAAAATCCTGAATTTAGTCTTGTTTTTAAGTAAATTTCTCATATTACTAATTAGGATGAAATTTCCATGATTTATGATTTTTATTGATATGTTTTAGATTAAGTCATTGATAATTGTGCATTGATAATTAAATTCTAAGAATACTAGAGAATCAGGCATGATAAGTCTATTTTTCAAGAATTAAAATTTTTTTAGGATGCCTACAGAATTTAAATATTACTTTGAAGTTTGAAATTTACGAGGTTGACATCAAAGCACCCATAATTTTTGTGAGATTTTGAGCCTTATAGAGCATAAATTATTTTTCTTGCTCACTTTATTGATTATGAGTGTGTCAACATTGATTTGTTATTTCGGAACTTGCATCTATTATACATGTCGAGACCACATCTTTGATTTGATATACAGAAATGATAAAGGCACCTAGGATTTAACCCACTTACTCCACTAAAACCCACCTTCATAATTAACCCCTAGTGAACCCCTTTGATCCTAACAACCCTTTTTATTGACTCACCCACTAATATTAACCCAAAACCCTTTGTATATTTGTTATCACCATTCCTTGACTCCCTTTTTGTCGAGATTTGATTTTGAGCAGTTGCCTAACTATGTTCTATATTTCAGTTGTTAAAGTTCTTTATTATTACTTGATTTGTTCTTAAAAAAAATGAAGTATATTCATTATTAGTTTTTATTAGTTATGTGATTAAGTGAGCTTATACGTTTGAATTCTAAATATTGAAGAAGAAGCTCGTATTATTAGTTTCAAAGTTTCAATTCATGTAATTATTTATTTATAAGTTCATTTTTTCTAGTTAGGTAATTTGTCAATTCAGTCTCGATTCTAACCCTCTAATTCAGCCTTATTCCACACCTTTAACCCAAGCCTCGTTACAACCCTTTCAAAGACCTTTTGATTTGTGTTTCATCTCATATTTTAGTGGTGGAGATTTGATTCTCATGCAAGCCTATGGGATTAACTCTTCATGTTTGACTTTTGAGTGCCTAATTTTGAACCTTAAACACTTTGAGTGATTTGAGTGAATCTTTAAGTGAGGATGTCAATCCTTGTCGATTTTAAATCAGAGGTAATTGTTTAGATGAAGGGAAACACCTATTTTTTGTGCTACAAATGTATGACTTAGACTGTTTGAATCTTTAGGACTCTTTGAGTTGAATTATCCATGTATGAATTATCTCTGAATTATGATGAAATACTATTAATGACTATTATGAATTGAGGGAAATTCGTTTTAATTATGAGTTGAGAATTTTGCTTGAGGACAAGCAAAAGCTTAAGTGTGGGGTATTTGATAAACCGAAATAGTAACACATTTTAGGCCCACATTTAGTATGCTTTTGGATGAATTATCCCTTATTTTATGTAATTTAATGCTCTTAATCCTTTCTTTTCAAGTTATATACTCAGGAAAGCACCAGGGGATGAAAAGAACGCAAAACAGGCTTAAAACGAGACAAATGAGCCAAAGCATGAAATCGACACGGCCTGGACCAAAGATCACACGACCGTGCCTCCTTAAAGATCTCGAACACAGCCTAGACCACGATTTACACGGCCGTGCCTCATCAACAAAGTCCACACGGCCTGACCACGATTCACACGGGTGTGTGCCATGGCCGTGCCCCTGCCACGGCCAAGAGGAGTTTTACTCGAATTTGGATGCTTTGAGGCAAAGAAACACACTCCAAAGTCTAATTAAACTCCCAATTAGGAATTGCACTCAAATTAGGATACTTGGAGGCCAAGTAACTCATCTCAAAGCCTATATAAACACCCTAGAGGGCAACTTAATCGGGGAGTTCGGCAGAAGCCTTCTGCCAGGGCTTTTGTCGGGGCGGTTAGCTAGGCCAAGGAGCCAAGCCGAAAAGGTTAGAGTTGTGGGAATCACTCGAAGGTAGCCAGTTGATCCATCTCAAGAAGCCGGGATTCTACTCAAGACGGCGGATCTCTCTTTCAATTCCTTCAGAGAGTTTTAGGGATTTCTTATGTTTTGTTTTATCTTTTCTCTTGAGATGTTTTCTTATTTAGTTATGAACTAAATCCTTCAGATACCTGAAGGGGATGAAACCTATGATGAATCTTGTTATTATTTTCTAAATTATATGATAAATACTTAGTTTGTTCTTAATTATGTAAGCTTAATCCAAATTTAATTGCTTAGGTGGAGGAGGAATAGACCCTGCCTAAGAGTAGATCTAGCATAATTAAGCGGAGTTGATCACACGCCCAGAGATAGGGTGACGAGATTTTGCCGGATTAGGGTGAAACCTAATATGGGAGTCCATAGATTGATTTACTGCTATTCTAGGGGGTTATTATAAGAGAACGAGAGTTCCACTAATTAACCTAGGGTTAGACGTTATTCGCCTCGAGAGAGGGTTTAATATACGTTAGGGAGTATTACAGATCAAACTAAGTAAATAAATCATATGGTTTAGTGATAGATAACAAATGAAGTCTAGGTGGATTCTTCCTGAGGGTATCATCTAAATCAACTGAGTTTTTCTAAAAGTTATCTCCCCAATTTTAGTCTTTTTTCATCTCTGTGTCCTTAGCTTAGTAGTTCGTTAATTTTAGATTAAAAGCAACTTCACTTATTTTAGGTTAAATAATAAAAAGAAATTTAGTATTAGTACTTTTAGTTCCTTTGGGTTCGATAATCCGGTCTTGCCTAAGCTATACTATTGTTCGATAGGTACACTTACCTTTAATCATTGTCAGAGTTAGTTTCCAGGTTCGATCGTTCTTTTTATAAATTTTAAAGCTCTGATTCACAGTGATCACATAGGATGACGAAAATCTGCCGGATTTGGGTCAAACCTAATATGGGAGTCCATAGATCGAGTTAATGCAATTCTAGGGGTTTTAATTAGAAAGAGATTTCAATTAATCAACCTAGGGTTAGACGTTAGTAGCCTCGACGGAGGTATTAATATGTATTAGGAATCCTACGGATCAAGTCAAGTGAATAAATAAATGCAGTTGAGTTAGATAACAAGTGAAGTCTAGGTGGATTCTTCCTCGGGTATTGTCTTAATCAATTGGTTTTTCCCACAAGTATTTTCCCCAATTCATTCTCTTTGCCTTAGCGTCTTTAGCTTAGTAGTTAGTTAATTTTAAATTAAACAATAATTCACTTTAATGCTTAGGCTAAATAATAGAAAGAAAGTTAGTATTAGTACTTTTGGTTCCTTTGGGTTCGATAATCCGGTCTTGCCACTAAACTATACTACTGTTCGATAGGTGCGCTTGCCTCAATCATTGTCATAGTTTGTTTCTAGGCTCGATCATTCTTTATATAAATTTTTAAGACTCTGACACACGATCAAATAGCCTACCAACCTCTTCGATTTCTTTCTTGATCTTTTCTCTTAATGCTTCCAAAGCATAAAAAAACAACCTCTTGATCTCTAGCCTTATCAATTTCATCAACAATAGTAAGCTAAAAGGCAGGATAATACTTGAAGACTACAAAATTATCTACCCTAGGTTCTTGAGGTTGTGAAATCATACCTTCAAACAACTTATTTGTCTCATTTACCTTGGCAGAGGAACTTAAAGGTCTTCTTCAATTTTAGGCAAAATAGGATTGACTCGAGAAGCTTTTGAAGGATTGCTAGTTAATGTTCCTTCACCTTTCCCTTTCTATCTTCTTTATGGAGGTTACAGAGAAGGTGATCTTTGTCTCAAACTCTCCGAAGAAGAAAGGCTGGGCGTTTAGGACAATTTAACATGTGCCATTCATCATCTTTAGTAGAAAGGTTTTGAGAGGTGTTTCTTGAAAGTTCTTAAAATCTTGCGGTACAAAGGGCATTTACTTGATTAAAAAGTTTTGGTGTTGTACCTTACAAGCCAAGTAAAACTTGGAAAGTACCTATATTATTCCTAAATTTCTCAAATGGTTATGCATCCAAGCTCTTTGTGAAAAGATTATTCAATTGATTCTCTATTGGAACATGCTTCAATTTAATTGTTCCAACTTTTACAAAATCCCTTATGAAATAATGCCTTATGTCAATATGCTTCATTCAGGAATGAAACACAAAATTCTTAGAGACGTTGGTGACATTGGAGTTGTCAAAATAAACAATTGCAACTGGAGATGCAATCGTAAAGTCTTTTAGCATCTATTTCATCAACAAAAGTTGCACACAACAACTTTCAATAGTCATACACTCTCTCTCAACTGTTAACGAAGAGATTAAGGATTTCTTCTTGTTATACCATGAACCCAAATTTGTCTTGAGATAGAAACATCCATTAAGGTGATCTTCTTTTCATCCACATTTCATGCTTAATTCGCATCACTAAAGCCTGCCAAGCTCATGTTCGTGTCCCTCAATAGCCAAATTCCAAGATCAAGATTGTCATTAATATACCTAATAATATGTTTAATAGCTTTAAATGAAATTCGACAAGATTAGACTAGTAACTGGTATAAACACCTACACTGTAGCATAAATCTGGCTTACTTGTTGCGAGGTAAAATAGGTTGTCAATCATGCATCGATAGTTGCTAAGGTCAGTTGAAACCCTCCTTACATATGAGTTCAGTTTCTCATAAACTTTCATAGGTGTTCTCACCGCCTTCAATCCCTCTAAGACAATTTCTTTTATTAAGTTACGAGCATTCTTCTCTTGAGATAGACAAATTATTTATGTATGCAATATGTAATAATAAAATTACATAAGTAACGATTTAATAACTTGTAAAAATTGAATCAAATAAATTTTTAATGTAAACAATAACACAATCAAAATTAATGTATTACACATATTAAAGTAAAATGCATGTATCATTTTAAAATTTATACTAAAATTTAAGCCATGAATGAAACAAACAAATATAACATAAATTTGTTGATTCAAATTTGAGTCATTCGTATATATAAAAAAAATTCGAGTCATTCGCACTCCTAGGTGCAAATGGGGAAGTGTGTCGGCCATAGACGAATATGTAAACGGGGGACTTAATTAATGCTTGGGGGTAAGGAGACCAAACCTGTGGTGAAACCAGGCTTAGCACATACACACAGAGAAAGGTTACAACATTCAACTAGAAAACAACAGCCATAAATGAACAGTTTTAATTTTATGAATTAGACTATTAGGGCGGTAGTAAATATTCCTAGTAAATGAAGATAAAAAGAAAAAAAAAAAAAAGAATAGAGAAGCTGTTGTCTTGTTTTTGCATATTAAAGAGAAAAGAAAGAAGAAAAAGTTAGAAATAAAAACAGGAAAATCCGATGGATTGACAGCACATCCACTGTCTGTCTTATGATTTGATGACCCACGATTTGACGTTTGACTTGTCTTTTCACCCTCCTCCTTCACTCTTCAGCAGAATCATTTCGTTTTTCTTCGAATCCTAAACCACATCCAATCGAGAAAAAAATTGCAGAAACAGCAAGAAAAATGTTTTTAATGCAGCAGCTGAAGATCAAACAGAAACCACCGGTCACCCCAACCTCTCATTTTCAGTTCTGAAAATGGTGATGGAGAAAGAGGGGATGAATGAAATTGGTGAGCTGTTGGAGGAAGAAGAAAGAAGTAAGAACCAAATTCAAAGGAAGTGAAAGAAGCTTAATTTCGCTGTATTGGATGAAAATAAGGACGGGTTCATCGATGCAAAGGAAGGAGTTCAGGAATGAACTGTTTTCGTTAGGTTTGGTAGATGAAGCTTCGGAAAATGACTGCAAAACAATGATTAAAGGGTTTGATGATAATTTTGATGGACTAATTGATTTTAATGAATTTATAAAAGGTTTGGGACAAGTTTCTGTTACTCAAATTCACCTTCATTTCCATCTCCATACACTCTTGTATATTTAACTGTATTGGTTAAAATTAAAGTTATCTAAATAATTCTTTTTCTATTTTGGGTAAAATTACCAAAGATCTCTTAACTATTAGTAAGTTTACACTTTGGTCATTTAATTTTAAAAAGTTACAAGTTAATCACTAGCTTTTACAATTTGGCCACTCAACTAGTAGTAAGCTTATAATTCGGTCATTTAATTTCAAAAAGTTATAAATTGGTCACTAAACTATTAGTAAGTTTACACTTTGAATATTTACATCATTACTTCCTAACTCGATAATCTAAACAATATCAACTAAAGGTGGAGCTAGAAAATTTGAATTGTGAGGGTCAAATTTTGAAAAATTAAAATGATTATAAAGGTTGTATAAACTAATGTATATATTAACCCACAATTTGTTTTTTGAAAAGTTGTGATTGTGAGGTTGATAATATAGTTTTTGCAAATATGCATGTCATTCTGAGGTTGATTGTATCATTTGGATATATAATTTTAATTCTTAATCTTGGATCGGTTGAAAAGTTTTCAAAACTAAATTAAACTTAACTCTTTAGACTTTTTTCAAATTAAATCACTTAAATGCTTTTTGGTGTCCTGAGAATGCAATATGTCAAACACAATATGAACACAAACACAAGATTCACAATAATGACACTATCAATAATATTTTCTAAATAGAAATGCTAAATTTCTAATCAATTTTCAAGAAATTCGAGACTACAAAGACAATCAATCCTAATTTCTCTTGGTATTTCTATTAATCAACCTATAAAAGTTATTACTCAATCAAGATATTAGGGATCTCATACAAAATCAATATCCCAAAATCATTTGATGAATAAAAAAGGATATTGCATAGAAATCCCAACCCTTCATAAGAAAAGTCACAATCCTATTTTTTTAGATATTAATCAATAAAGCTTAGAAGAGTTATTATTAAATTAGGGAGACTTACTTAAAAGTATTGAAATATTAATTACATATATTATAAAAATTTTAGAGAATGAGAGAATAAGAGAAATTTGAGAAAAATGATGAATGTTTATGTAAGTAATATGACTATGGGTTTTTGAGTTTTAGTGGTGGAGAAAATAATTTTTTTATAAAATAATCATTTTCAAAAACTTTTTCATAAGTCTTTTTTTTACTTTTTTCTTTATGAGGGTCCACAATATGAATGTGGCTCCACCACTAGTATCAACAACTCAAGCCCCAAGCTCTAGCAAAATTATAGTCAACCTCATGCCTCACTTCTAACTCAATCAATTTGGCAACCCTTCGTTAACCCACTTGCCATTTTCCCTTTGACCAAAACCATAACCACAATAAATCTTCAATCAAACTATTAATACACTTTTACCTTGAACCAGTAATAAAATATAACCATAACCACAATTAAAGCAAATAAAAATACCCAAACGAAAATAAAATAAAAGAAGGAAGAAAGTCTCTTATTTCAACGAGACCCAAACGGGACCTGCAAAAGCAAATGGGCAGAGAAATATTAGAGAAAAGAGAATAAAAATATCATAAAAAAATAACGCTTAAACATACCAAATTTGGTTAGGAGTTAATTGAAGAGTTCCTAATGACAATGACTCAATCCAGAAGGTCAACGAGAATGTTTCACTGAGAAGAGTAGCATTTTGAAGTCAGATGGCCATCCTACGATGGTGTACATGGATTAGAGAGATTCTCCATTAGGGATTTGAGTTTAAATCGATAGACTTTCAGGCCATTTCAAGAAAAATTAAACTATAAAATTAGAAAAGAAAGGAAAAAGTTGCCTCGATATGTTTCTTTGTTGAAGGAAGAGATCAGGCAATGACGAAATCATTGGAATACGATAATAAAAGAAGTCCTTAAAACCCTAACCTTATGTTTTGATTGAATAAAAACAAAGGAAACAAATGTAAGGGAAAGCAACATCCTTTCCCTTGTTTAGATGACTTTTTTATTTAAGGGAAAGTAAAGAAAATCGAATATCCTTTACCAAAGTTGGAGAAATGAAAGTGATGTTTTATTTAGGATGCATTTTTATCTTATTAACCTTTTAGGTAAGTTATTTTATAAAAAAATATAATTAGAAAAAATATTATAAATAATCATTTTCTTTACTTTCCCACAATTTAACCAAACAAAAATAATAAAAAATCCTTCACTTTCTTTATCTTCGTAATTATTAGAACAAGTTGGGTCCAAAAGGCGTGATGTTGGGCCTTGGTGCAATTGAGGCTGATTGGGCTTGAATGTGATTCAACCCAATCTGGAAACAGGAATAGAAATTAGAATTAATTAAAAATAAACTAATGAAAGAAAAATAACAAGAATAAAATATGCCCTTGCAAGTATTTTCAAACTCGAATATAAGTAGCTGATGTCAATCCTCTAGACTATTTTGGAATCTAATAAACTGGACCAAAGGATAGAAATGTTATATATACCTCCACTTTTCTAAGAAAATTGATAAATAAATAACAACCCTTCAAGAAAACAAGTTGATTAAATCATGAAATATTTTCTTGAAGTTGGATGCTTAATTAAATCCCTTCCATGCTCCTATCAATATCTTTAAAAACAATTAGTAGATACTAGTTGCCTCTATTAGGTAATTGATCCAAATAAATGCTAAGTGGTATTGAGTAATTTATTATTAGATACTCTCGATAGATTTAAATACGATCATATATGAACCCTATGTGATGATCTGATGGTTAAAGGTGTTTACTATCCCATGTATGGCTTAGGTTCGAGTCGCGCTAATCGTGTTTGTTGTTTGAACTTTACACTATTATTGTAATTTACTAATTTACCAATTTACCAAAAAAAAAATTCATATATACTATTTTTGTCCCTTGGTCATGAGATCAAATGTGTATATGTCATTTAGTGTAGAGTATGTGAATATAAAAAAAAATAGATTTAAATAATTTCTCTCTGAATTTTGAGTAGCATCACCAAAAGGAGAGTGTCATTAGCTTCTCCTTTTTGCATAATTGATGGTTATTGACAAGCATCACCAAAAGGAGAGGTGTCGTTAGCTTCCTTTTTGTCTGCTGAGGAGTCATTTCAGTCTTTTCTTTTTTAATATTCTTTTTAAGACATTTTAGAAAGAAAAAGATAGGCTCTTTTACATTAATAATAATAAAAATTAAATAAGAAAAAAAACTTGTCTTATGAGAATAATATGCTTTGAATAGTGTTTTTTGATGTCGCCATGTATTAAGTGACACCACCCTTAAAAATATTTCAATCATAATTAAATCATTCCAGGTGAAAAAGAAATGTTTTTTAACCGGTGTCATCAGTTTGTATGGCAACATTGAAATTTTATTGAAGAAATATGGGCAATTGCATCAAATACAAAGGAAATTTGAAAAGTTACAGGTAATACTGATGTCGTCCGATTAAGTGGCGACCCTAGATTAAAATTTGAAAAAACAAAATTTTCTGCAATGTATTGAGGGTGAGACTACCATAATTGATTGGTCACATCGGTAATAAGGGTGTCAGGGCAATGCCGCCTGACAATCGGTCACGGCAACCCCTCCCCCAATGCATCTTTTATATATATTAATTTCACCTTACAAACCAATATTTAAATATTGATCCCCTCCCCTCATTCCACGCATATTTTGGAGTTGATGATTTTTTAAATAAAAAAGATTTATGTTTTAAATTTATATTTTAATTAATTGTGTTCATATTTTATTTATAGTATTTTTGCTTTGGAAGTCAGTTTGTGCTAAAGAACGAAAAATAAACGAAAACTATGAAAAAAACATTAAAATTACTCGAGAATAAGCTCATTAAGTATAACGGGCAGCCTAATTTGACATATCAAATTAAGATAGATCAGGTATCGCGGTATCGAGACTCCCCCAAGACTCCCAAGTTCGATACTGCCTAGGGTATCGCGATATTAAAGCCTTATGAGGAGAAAATGACTGCAGGGGTAGTTTTTGTCCAACACCAACACCAATCAAAACACAACATTCAAGGGAATTTTGTTCCAAAATTTTGGGTTGTAATCAGTTAAAAAATTTTGGGTTTTAAGCTTTTAGTAGACTTATGCTAAGCGGTGAGACAGAAAGGGTATCTGTATGCCTAGGGGAGACCAAAAAGGTATCTTAGGTGGTAACTCTTAGCAAAGATGAGACCGAAAGGGTATTCCTAGTTAAGAGTGATAAATAATTCAATTAACGGTAAATATTTTCTTAATTGATAATTTTTAATTCAATTGATTCTAGGCTAAGTAACTCGCATCGTCGAAACTAGGAATATAAAGTTCCAATAATTTAACCTAGGGTTAGTTTTAATTTTATCTTAATTTCATCTTGAATCTGCACTAGTAATTCATAACTCGACTAGGTTAGTAATTATTTTCAGGTAATTAATTTAATAATAATTTTCTCCAATATAGCAATCCCTTAGATACGATCCTCGGAATACTTTCTAATCTTTTCGTTGTAAACTAACTATATTACAATTTGACTTGTTCGTTTGCAGATATCGCACTTCACTTTCACCTCTAATTGCATATTCTTAAGCCCCAACACATGCACGTTGGGGCATGGTCAAGCCTCCCGCAGTCACACTGCCTGTTATAGATATCAACTCCATATGACCTTTTTGAGATACATGCTTGCTGGTTGAAAAACTCTATCACCTAGAAAGTTTCTAGTTGCTAGGAATATAGTTGTATGAACATCCACCTTACCTTCCATGACTGCCATCGTTTTCCTCAACTCCTCGCAGTAGACGTATCCCGTCGCCATTTGCCTTGCTTTTTTGCCCCATTTTTGGCATCAAGATTACTAGCCTGTAGAACGTAGCCGAGAAAGTAGCTAAAATGGGAAAATGTTGTGTCTGTAACAATACAATTCCAAGACACAAATAGTAATTCTGTGATGTATGACAAACTTTGGAATATTTATGCCTAACTTGAATCTTTTGAAAAGAGTGTAATGAATGGTGAAAATAGTAAAGGGACTTGAATGATAATTGGCTAATTTTTAATTGAACAAAGTATTTATCGTGGAATTTTATAATTAAGTAATTGGACTTAGTGACAATTTGTACCTTTTTGCTTAGAAATTTTGGTTCGTATATGTATTCTTGATAATGAAAGTTAGGCCATAATAATTGATAAATGATTACTTTATATATTGATATAAGTTGAGAGGGACTTAGAGTGAAAATATACTATTACACCCCCAACCCGTATCCGTCGCCGGAACAGGGTTACGAGGCATTACCAAGGATTACAGAACACTTACAGATAATTTGAAATCATTATCGTTCAAATACCAAGACTAATTACAAACGAACGGACCTTCGAGGTCCAAATCATGCATTAAAATCGGGTCGAGACTAAACCAGATCCTCAGGATTTTTTTTTGCGACTTTTTAAAATTTTTTTCGCATATAAGGGTCACACACCCGTGTGACTGGGGACACACAGCTGGACCATACGCCCATGGAGTAGACCGCTTGTCAAACACGGCCTAGACACACGCCCATGTCTACCCGTGTGGATGAAAATTAGGCTATTTTCCAAGCCATATTTCTCACTCACTTGATCCTTTATCTTTACCAACATTTTAATACAGTCAAGAACCAATTTAAGATATTCAACCAAGCCTTATACTTATTACCATTTGTTAGTCGTACACTTCATATAAATAACAAGAAACATATATAAGCTCAATTCTTATTAAATTCCTCTTATACCTATACTTTTTCATATTATGTATTCATATCACATATAATAATCATACCTTTGTATTTCATATACACTTTCATAACAATTTGTCTTGGTTTCTAACTACTTCATTGTAACACCCTGATTTAGGGGCTATGCAGGTTGGGTATAATTCGTGTTCTAGTAGGTTTTGGGTATGCTTGGATGTGTGTGAGAGGTGTTATGAATGCTCGGATTAAAGGGGAAGACTTTGGAAAATTTTAGATTTTTAGGTGCTAAAAGGGAGCTTGGTGTGGGTGTCTTAAGAGAATTATTTGGTGAATCTTGTCACAAAGATTGGGCTGGTTGAGTGGCAGGGAGGCGCCACTAAGAGCTTGGCAAAGTGGCGCCTCGGGTACAAGGGAAAGGGGGCGGTGTTCGATTCGCAAGGGCAGCAGGAGGCTTTGTTTTTGCGTCATCTAGGTAGAATGTTGGGACGGTTTTTGGGAGGCTTAAAAGATGGACAAAGACTTGGTCTTTGCTTTTGAATTTGGCTAGGTAGGTTTGACTTTTTCAAATCTTTTGAATGGATGGAAGGAGGTGTTTTAGGAGAGTTTTTGAGGATTTTTTTGGGAGCTTGGAGCTTGGGCGATTAGTATAAATAGGGGAGGTGTTCATTTATTTTCACCATTTGCTTTCTCTCCCTTGCGAATTTTGCTTCCCAAAATTCCTTTGGTTCTTGAAACTTCCTTCTCCAAATTCTTTTGCTCTCACATTTTCCAAATGGCCAGAAACTTCAAGGTCATATAGCTATCTTCTTCTCCTCATTTCTTTTGAGCCAAAACCACTCCATTTTATCCCTCAAACCTTTATCCTCTTTTCTATTGCCGTAACCCCTATCCCTTTTCATCCGTTTTCCTTCAAGTCGAACCCTTACTTCCTTGGTGGTGGCGATTCTTGTTAGAGGAAGGGTAGTGGTTAGCAAGGTAAGGGTGTGTTAGTTTTGCTATGGTTTCTTGTCTTGGCCGAATGGCCTTAAGTGTTACCTGTTTTGTGCAAGGTCGATTATAGGGAGGAGAGCCTAGCGCGAGAGACCTTTCGGGATTTGTTTAGTCGGTGATGCGGTGTGGTATAAGGTTGCGTTTCGAGGGTAGATCGGGTGTGCTATCTAGGTGCGTAATCATCGCACTATTTCTCGGTTTGATTGCTAACGTTTAAACTTGTGTGTTAGGTGTGGTAGCCATTTATAATGGCTTAAGTGATGAGTACACAGTGATGGTAAGATTATTTGTGATGTATAATTGTATATGTGTATATTTATATACCTATGTGATACAATGACTTAACACATGTAGCATCTATATATTTGCATGAGGTGGGGCTTGATTCGATGAAGGAGGAAGTGTACACGAGGTGTACGTGGTCTAATGATAGCTCGGCTACATTAGCGCTTGATGGTTAGCTTTGTGCTACCTCAAGGAGATGTTGGCTTGGTGCCCATCTCGGCGGTTGATTGCTATGTGCATCACCGTAGGCGATCACGATATTTGGATCACTTTGGTTGATCGGTGGCTCACCACGGCCTCGGAGCAGCGAGATTGCCGAGGTAAGATTTATGGATCACGATGTGATCGGTGGTGGTTTATCCACGGCCTTAGGCGAGGAGTGCGCTAAGGTTGGTGTTACGGTTGGAGTGGGTTGGGTGAGATGCATATGTGCATGACTTGCTATGTGAATTGTTTGGTATGGGGCCAAGCCCATACGCGGGAAACATGTGTTGTGATTATGCATTGAGTCGGTGGACTCACTCTTTTCATTAACCATTTGGTGATGCGTAGATTGGACCGGGATCGGAGAGGACACAAGGTGGCCCATGCGAGAAGATGTGTTACTCCATTTAAGTATTTTATATTATCAATATTTTGGAATTTTACTTGATGTAATAAAGGTCCCTTTGATTTAAAGTACTCTGTTTATGATTGTGGGAGTTAATACTATACTTCAGAATATTTTCATAAAAGATTCATATTATACTTATAATAAAGTTTCAATTTAAACCAAGCTTATATTATTTAATAATTTTAATGGACTTACTTCCCGAAAGTTAACAAAATTTTCAAGTTTTACTCTAAAGACAAAGATTTTTAACCGTCATTCCGCAGTGACATAACCAGATCCGGACGAGACTTGTGGGCCGGGTTTGGGGATGTTACATTCATATTTGAGTTCTACTCATCAAATCATTTGAACATCATCATTACACAAATAGTACACTTGAGATGTACAGTTCTATAATTATGAATAAACACATTTATCAAACATATTCCATGTTTTTATATATCACAGTCTCATATTTCCATGTATCAAGTACCATCATTTCCTCGTATTTCAAACAAATACGTGTAACAGTTCATAAACATGCAACTCACTAACTCTTCCTGCCAATCACAACCACTGTTATAATACTTCACATTGTTGAGCTCAACATTAACAACTACTCAATCTCTTTCATTTGGTTCACTCCTCTAGTATTGCTTATTATCAAATTAGGAAACGTCTTACGAATTTGAGTACACCGTTGCTCAGTGCCACGTTTCACAACTCAGTATGGTTTTCCTCATTGAAATACCATACCTACATTTCACAACTCGGTATGGGAAATGCCATACCTACGTTTCTTAACTCAGTATGGTTAATACCATACCTACGTTTCACAACTCAGTATGGATGATACCATACCTACGTTTCACAACTCAGTATGGATGATTCCATACCTATGTTTCACAACTCAGTATGGATGATACCATACCTACGTTTCACAACTCAGTATGGTTGATACCATACCTACGTTTCACAACTCAGTATGGATGATACCATACCTACGTTTCACAACTCAGTATGGTTAATACCATACCTACGTTTCACACTTTGCCATAGATCAACCATGGTCTTATCCGTCAATTCATCACATGTCACGATACGAATGTACTCAATCCTGCGTTTTTTTCCTAATTTGAATTACCACCTTTATTCTTTCATTTTATCATAATTTTCACAATCCCACAACAAATTCATATTAATAACACATTATATCATTCAATCATTCACAAATAAACATGTAAATTCAACCATATGAACTTACAAATTCAATTTTTATATCATAACGATAATCACAATTTCATAATAAATATTCGAAATAAAACATTATATCATTTCTAATTTAAAATTTATCGATTATAATCGGTCATGTGATCAATTTTTACACAAGTCATTCATATATTTTTCCTCCTCCTCCTCTCCATCCACATCCTTAGTATAAATAACACACTTGTAAGTAACATTATCTATAATTTTCACTATTTACTTATATGGATATTCAAGCTGTCCATCTATGTCACAGTCGCTAATTTTTTTTTATCTTGAGCTAAAGAACTCCAAATTAATATCCACTAATTTTCCCTAAAACTATATTCACATATCTTCTTACCATAAAATTTTCAAAATTTTTGGTTTAGCCAATAAGTACAGTTTATTCTTTAAATTCACCCCTATTCTGCTGTCTGACAGTTCCGACCCTTCTTCACTAAAAATTAATTATCTCCTTGTACGAGATTTGGATGATGCTTCCGTTTGTTTATCTTGAAAATAGACTCATTAGGAATTTTAAAAATATAAATTTAAGCCCATAATTATTTTCCTCTAATTTTTGATGATTTTCCAAACTCAGAACAGGGGAACCCAAAATCATTCTGTCCTTGTCTCACAAAATTTATTATATCTCATTATTCACAATTTTATTGCTTATACAGTTTCTTCTATAAGAAACTAGACTCGATAAGCTTTAATTTCATATTTTATTCATCCTCTAATTAGATTTATAAATTTTTTGGTGATTTTTCAAAATTAGACTACTGCTACTGTCCAAAACTGTTTTAGTGCAAAATGTTGATTTTCATTTTGCCCCAAATTTCACAGTTCATACAATTCAGTCCTTGCTCAATTAACCCCTCAATTGAGCTAATTTTTCTCAATTAATACTTTATTCTATCATTTTAAACTACTTCATAACCCTTGGAAACCAAAACTTTAGCACTAGACCTTAATTCCAAACTCTTTCACTATTAGGTCCTAAAGTCAATTTCCATCAATTTTACTTGATAAAATCATCATATATCAAAATTAAAGCTTCAATTATATGTTTATTCATCATATGCTTCCAGCACTCATCCATAGAAACTTTAAAAATTAGCCATGGAATCAAAAACTAATGACATAGTAAGTTGGACCCAATTGTAAAAGTCTAAAAACTTAGAAATTTCAAGGAGAAAGCAAGAATTAAACTTACATGAAGCTAGAGTATGAAAACCAGCTTGAACCCTCTTCCATGGCTATTTTTCAGCTGATGAATATGAAGAAAAATGATGACAATTCTAGATATTCCAATTTGGTCCCATTTTTATTTAACTAATTTTGGCAACTTTCCAATTTTGCCCTTATTTCACCCATTTCCTGATTTTTCTCAGCTATTGCCGCCCAAAATATCTCCTTTGGGCTTATTTTCACTTTAGGTCCTTCCTCATTTGACAATTGAGCTATTTAATCCTTCTAGCAACTTTTACATATTTTTCAATTTAGTCCTTTTTTATTTAATTAACCACCCGAACGTCAAAATTTTCTAACGAAATTTTAATACTACCTTATTGACACTCCGTAAATATTCATAAAAATATTTATGGCTCGATTTATAACACCGAGATCTCGATACCTCTTTTTCTCAATTTCTTGACCAAATAAATCTTTATAAACACAATTTACTATTTCAAAAATCTTTTAAAAGCTACATTTGGCTCGTAAATATTAAATAATATAATCTACGAATTTATTTTTCAGATTTGGTGGTCTCGAACCACTATTTTCGACATCACTGAAATTTGGGCTGTTACATATACCAATGAGCAAGTGGGCTTGTATGTGATTAATGAATTAGCTAAATGAGGTGAATAATTTAATATATCTTTATTAAAAAGAATATAAGGTTGACACATGTTAGTAAATTTGGTATAGACATTTTGATATAATCTTTGTGATTGGAATCATAGTGTGACACAAATGTATTGTGCCTCTTAATCTAGATAACAAACTTGACAATTTTATGAAAGTAAGTATTGCATAATGAAATATACAATGGAACTGATTAAAAGGCAAGTATAAACTTGTGAGAAGATGGAAAGAGTTATAATTGTACTTGAATCTCGAATTATGATTAAATAGTCTCAAATAGTCTCAACAAATTACGTATGTTTAATACTTTCAATCAAGATCATGTAAAAAGGCTTGGTTCCTTATAAGTTAGTTGTGTGATAAATAATAGGTATATGTGTGAATGAATTGACTTAGGGGAGTAGGGCCAAATTGAGTATGATAAGGTACTTGAAAGTGGTAATTGCTTAAACAAGCGAAAACAAATTTGAGATATGTAAAATGGTAAAGTATGAATATGATTAGAACTTAAAGTTGGTAATTGGATAATGAAGTTTGCTTAATAAGCTAAGTGTGAACAATTTCATAATATGAAAGAATAATAAATAGGAAGTTGAAGAAGATTGGTTAATTCATTTATTAACAAAACATGACTTAAGGTCAATAGCCTCTTTGTCTAGTGGTAAGAGTATTATGTTGTAGGCATAAGAGCTTGAGTTCGCTCCTAAACAACCCCATTCCCTCCCCTAATTATATATAAAAAAAAAAGATGACTTAATTAACTTAATGAATCTTTAATAATTTAAAGGGCTGAAATGGAATTTATTGGAGTACCACTAAACATGTTTTAATGTTTAGTATGCAGATTTCTTTTCCTCATGTAGGTTGTGGATCAATCATGAAGACTACCGTTGAAGTCTGCCTTGCCAAAGTCACACCCAAAGCAGTGTAATTAGTTTGTTTTGGCTATGTATATTTGTGATTATATTTGGCATTTATTTAGGGGGCAATGAAGGTTGTTAACAGTATTGTTATTATACTTTTAAGTTAGCTTGTAAGGATGCATATTAACTTGAAAATGTGGTATGTATGAAGTTGTAGACTATAACGCCCCTGTCGAAACCTTTTTTTTTGAAAAAATAGGGATCGACTTTAAAAAAACGAAAACGGGAGTCGCCACCAATCCCTTTTTGCTTAGATGTGATTGGATCACCTTATAAAATGTTTTATTTCAAAACATTGATTTTGGCCTACGAAACGTACGAGGAAGGATTAGCACCCTCGTAACGCCCAAAATTGGTACCGGATTGATTAGTTATTGTCCTAATGTCGAAAATTCGAAAAGATTTGAAAACATGATTTCTTTAAAAACTTGAACAATTTGAGTTTGGAACTTGAGATTCCTTTGTTCGAAAGAATACAAACATCACATCCAAAGACGTTAGGACATGATGTTTTAAACCCTCGTAACCAAAATCATCTCATGATTTACAAAATTCATTAAAAGGATATTTAGTTATTTAGTCAAGCGGAAAATCGAAACCAAGTACGTTAGGGCACTATTTCCCAATTTCTAAACACAAAACATTGCCTTATTTAAGAAAAACTTTTGGATAAAATGTGGTAATTAAAGAAGATAGATATTTTTAAACAAATATTTGAAAAAATAACATAAAGTTATTACAAAAAAGTGCAATTTACTAAAGTTACAGATTATATTAACAATTAGCACTAACATAAACAATTAAGTAAAAGAATGACAAGCAATAATAATAATGTTAAGGTAAACAAAGATAATGGATTCAAATTTTTTTTTAAAAAAATTGAACAATCAAAATAAAAAATATAGAGTAGATAATAGCAATTTTAAAAGAATCTATGAAAAAATTAAGGAAAAAAAATTATTCACAAGATTAAATTCAAATAAAAAAATAATAATATAAGGTAAATAATATACTCAAAACAATTAATGAATATTATAACAATTTTTAGAAAAATGAAATAATAAAAAAAATAAAAAACGATATGGCAAAATCTAAAATAGTTAATATATACATAATAAAATAAATATATATATTTTAAATAAATAATATAAAAACATTGAATAAAAATGTATAAGGGATAACTTATAATAAGTATATAATATACCATTTAAAAATAGATAATATACATATTTTAAATAAACAATATATGGAAAATTTTGCCTTAATAATAAAACAATTTAGATGATATACAACATACAAATTTTCAAATAATACATAATATGATTAAAGTTAAATAATATATAATATATAGATAATATATAACAAATAAAAATAATAATATATATGATAAAACAATTTAACGTAAATAGGGAAAAGCAAAAAGAAAAACAAGTTTAAAATAATTAAAATAAATGAATAAATAATGATTAAGCAATTAAATGGATAAATAAAAAAAGTTAAAAAACGCATAAGTCAACCTAACTCCGCAATATGTGGACTCAACGAAATTCCTCCACCAAAATCTAACTCGAACGGAAGCAACTCAAAAGAAACGAAGATGAGCGAAGAACAAAATAGGAACAAGCCACGAGAAAATAAGAGCATGTGAGAGAGAGAAATTTGAGTGAATGCTCTCAAGAATTTTTTATTACTCAAAATTCAAGTCCTTTACAATAAAGGGAGAGGCCTCTATTTATAGTTGAGCCTCCCCAAATCCAACGGTATAGATCAATTACATCAACGGCTAAGATTAATAGGTATCTACAAATTAAATCTCTAAGATTACAAAATCATATCTTCTAAGATTGCATACCATATCTTCTAGGATTGCATATCATATCTAAGATATGCATATCATATCTAAGATTGCATATCATATCTTCTAGGATTGCATATCATATCTAAGATTTTCATATCATATCTAAGATTGCATAACCTTGAAGATTGTGTTTCCATATACGTCAAACTTGTAGATGGACCTTCAATCTTTTCAAGTAATGGGCCATTCCGATCGGGCCAAATGATATATTTTGGGCTAGACTTGGACTTTGTTTTATTATTTTGGGTTTATTATATTTTTTGTATGGGCCCGGGCTAAATTGGCCTATTACAGCTGCCCCTCTTTGCTCATTGTCGTGTAATGAGAATGGAGCAAAGACTATAAAAGGACCAAATCTGCCCGGTCTTGCCGAGCCTTAACTTTTTGATCCTCATCTTCTTCCAGTAGTCTCTAACCCAACTGCAACTTCAAGGAGATTGAATCTGTAGCTTTAATCTTATTCTACTACAACTTCAGGGAGATAAGACCTGCTCTTGTAGATTTAATCCATCCTACTGTAACTTAAGGAAAGTGAGACTAGTATCTTTGATCTTGCTTCACTGCAATATTCAGGAAGATAAGATCTGCTTTTGATGCTGCTCATTGCAAACTCGGGGAGGCAAGCTAATATCTTCGATCTACTTCCGCGCAACTTCGGGAAGATAAGATCTCTTGTCATCGATCCGCTCTGCTTTGCAACTTTAGAGAGGCAAAGCTAATATCTTCAATCTGCTTCCTACAACCGGGAAGATAAGATCACATTGTTTTGATGCGCTCTGCTACAAACTCAGGGAGGCAAGCTAATATCTTCGATCTGCTTCCTGCAACTTCAGGAAGATAAGATCTGCTTGTCATCGATGCTGCTCATTTTGCAACATTAGGGAGGCAGGCTAATATCTTCGATCTGCTTCCTGCAACTTCAAGAAGATAAGATCTGCTATCTTCAGTCTGCTCCACTGCAACTTCAGGGAGGCAGGCTAATATCTTTGATCTACTTCCTGCAACTCCAGGAAGATAAGATCCACTGTCTTCAGTCTACTCCACTGCAAACTCAGGGATGCTAGACTGATGTTTTCGATCCGCTTCACTGCAACCTCAGGAAGGTAGGATCTGCTATCTTTAGCTTGCTCCACTTTGCAAACTCGGGAGACAAGGCGATGTCTTCGACCGCTTCTTCGCAACCTCGGGAAGGCGGATCGCTATTTTAGTCTACTCTTCTACAAACTCAGAGATGCCAGACTGATGTTTTTCGATCCGCTTCACTGCAACCTCAGGAAGGCAGGATCTGCTATCTTTTAGCCTGCTCCATCAGAAACTCGGGAGACAAAGGCGATGTCTTTGATCTGCTTCACTGTAACCTCAGGAAGGCTAGATCTACTATTTTAGTCTGCTCCACTGCAACTCAGTGATGCCAAATTGATGTTTTCGATCCGCTTCAATGTAACCTCAAGAAGGCGGGGATCTGCTATTTTTGCTTTGCTCACTTTGCAAACTCGGGAGACAAAGGCGATGTCTTCGATCTACTTCTTTGCAACCTCGGGAAGGCGGATCCGCTATTTTAGTCTGCTCCTTTGCAACCGGGAGGTCGGTGAAAGCGTCAATCTACCCTACTACATTGTCCTGTAGAATGGGTATATGCTTATGCCGAATGATTAGGATGCCCGATCGAAATGAATCAAATGCTCCTAATTAGGCGCGCTATGATATATGAATGCAGAAATGTTATGAACATGATTCCTACTTAAGGTGTCATCACTCATTTGTTCTTCATCCTCGTTCCTCTTGAAGTATCAATCATATTCTGCTCAAATAATTTGCCCCATGGTAATTCTGAATCCACTCCACTTGAACCTTGGGACATAAAGTTTGTACCTCCACCGCAACTCGGGGAATAACATTTGGTTTCTTCCATCCATCCCTTTGCCACTCTCGAGAGGTATAGAATTTGTATCATCTTCAATCAATTTGATCTGTTACACCATTCCACAGGTGTAATGACCGGATGTATATGCTTGAAATTTGCATGAATGCAGAGTATCATTTTTCTTTTCCCAGAAATGATCCACTTTTACACTTGGATTGACATTGCTCGTTATTTGTTGAGAAGGTATCACTGACAAAATGCCTTATCTTTTTGTTCAACCAATAAAAATCCAAAGAGATAATCATCTTTCAATATTTCCAACCCTTAGGCTTGGTGAGTTCTAAACAATAGTCCTGTTTCAGATTCTCATATTATTTAGAAGCTTCCAGAGTAATATACGAAACTCCTTTTATGAAAGTATTATTAGTCCATTAATCATTATTTCAGTATAAAATGCCTGAAAAAGATCACAACAATGGACGAGAAAGAAATTAATCAGGAGCATAGCTCGAAATAAATAAGTTAATCAAAGATAACCAATGCAATAAAATAAAAATGATTGGGGTGTATCTTGAAAAGAATAAAGTAATCAAAAATAGCCAAGGCCATAAAAGAAAATTGATTGGGGTGTATCTTGAAAAGAATAAAGTAATCAAAGATAGCCAAGGCCATAAAAGAAAATTGATTGGGGTGTATCTTGAAAAGAATAAAGTAATCAAAGATAGTAAATTCAAAATGGGTAAGATAGAAGCTAGGTGCCCCAGATATCGCAGCCTGAGCTTCTCTGTACAAACTTCTTGAGGACCATTTTAAGCTCAATACGCGTTTAGAGGATCCAGAGTACTTTGTCAATGCCCCAAGACATAGCATACTTCCTCATTGTTAATTCAGGCCTAGCAAGACTACCACATACCCTATCTTTGATCAAAATTTGAGCCGCCCTTTTCGAGTTTTCGGCTCAAAACCCCTTTGGTCTCAAAGTGCCCTTTATGGGTTTTCGCCTTGGCCCTTTTTTTTTCAAGGCGCCCTTTGCGGGTTTTCACCTTGGCCTTTACCCTTTCAGGTAAAATACTTCTTGACTGAACCTGAATTCGCTGGATTGGGCAAGTCTTCTCCATCCATCTCGGTCAATATCAATGCTCCTCTAGAACATGCCCTTTTTTACTACATAAGGTCCTTCCCAGTTTGGCATCTGCTTTCCTCTGAAATCCTTTTGTATAAGAAGGATCTTCCTCAATACCAGGTCCCCATCATGAAATTCCCTTGGGTGGACCATTTTCGACATAAATCAAAGCATCATCCATTTTTGACTATGATGAATACTTTCAAACCTTTTCTTCACCAAGTTCACTGAAGACATTCTACTTCATCCAATTCTTGACTCAATCAAAGCTTGGAGCAAAGGAATCTCGATTTTCATGGGCAAAACCACTTCTATTCCATAAACCAATGGGAAAAGTATTACCCCAGTGAAAGTCCTGGTCGACGTTTGATAAGCATAGAGAGTAAATGGTAGCTTCTTATGCCAATCTTTACAAGTCTCGGTCATCTTTCCTACAATCCTTGTTTTGTTTTTTTTTTGGCTGCCTTTGTTGCTCTATGTTATGACGTCTGATCTTTGAACAGACTACAAACTTTTGACATTGTCCTTTTTGGCATTCTTTGTCGGCGCCTAATTTTTTTTTTACTGTCGACCTTGTAAAATTGACATGTGAAGCTACTTTCTCCTTCTTAGTGAAGTAATCGACGACCACTAAGATAAATCGATGTATACTAGAAATTTTACCGAGATTGGCACGCCCACATAGAAAGTCGTGAAGAAATTAATGAGGCATATGAATCTTGTCTCCTTAAATACAACATAACTGATGCCATCCCCTTCTATGTAGATTAGCAGTACCCAAACCTCATGATTAGCTTGGCTATTGTAAAACCATTAGCATGTGTCCTTCTAACATCTTTATAGACCTCTTTTAAGATTTCAACGTACCCGCGTCTCAGTAGCCTAGGCATGTCCTGATATGATCGTGCAAAAACATCTTCGAATTCTTGAAAATAACTCAATGATGTCTCGCCTTATTTCTGTGATGAGCTAGGCTACAATCTTTACCTCTTTTCTAGGCTCATAATATCCACTGACCCTTTGTAGAGTAGGGTCTATTTTTCATCTTGTTCTACCATTCTTAACAAATCAGAAGATAGGTTACAATCTCTGTCATCTTCAAAGTCCTGAGATCCTCTAGACACATATCTTACTCTCGAAAGGAGACTCGAGTCGAGAGTGGGGTTGCTTACATCATTGATATCTGGAGACCTATTGTAGGTTCGAAGGAAGATTCCAAAGAATAAATGATTCAAAGAATGATTATTTGTATGGTCATGAATGAAGAATGAAAGAATACTTGAAAGAAAGTCTAAAGAACAAACAAAAGAAAAAAACTAATAACAATTGTTTGTACAGTATGAAATGAAAAAATAAAAGAATATTTGCTCAAAAAGATGCATTTTATTGAAATAAAAATTCCGGACACAAGCCTATTTCACAAAAGGGTTCTTATTGCCTGTAGGCTTAAGGCAACAAGCGTGTTTTGAATATTACTCTAGATTAGCTCTAAAAATACAGGGATCTCTTCCACAGTCCCATTATTCAAAACACTCCCAAGTATGCAAGGGCTTGGAAACTTCGTTCCCCGGTTCCCTCTTTGGTTTTGACTTCTTCAAGGAGTCACAACTTTCTTGTCTCCTCCTTCAATTATCGCATTTACTACCTCGTCAAAGATCAGGTTTTGATGAAACGTTGAACTTCACAATTCCCATTTTAATGAACCTTTCGACCAACTTTTTAAATGTAGTACAGTTTTCAATTGAGTGACCCGTTATTCCCGCGTGGTACTCGCATTGGGCATTCTCATTATACCATTTTGGGAACGAAGGTTGAACGGGTTCTGAGTAGGACGGAGACACCACATGTGCATAAAAAAGATTTTAATACAACTCCTTATATGTCATCGGGATGGGTGTGAACTGGAGCTTTTCTGTATTTGGCCTCGAATTAGATTCCTGCCTTGAAGAGCCTTGATAGCTAGTGGTTACTTTTGGTTGACTGACAGTAATTGACTTCGAGTACCCTTTGTTATATGTACTCGTATTATTCACCTTGTTCTCCTTTTTCCTAGGAGCTGACCTTTTGGTGTTTTTCCCTGTTTTTATCTTGCCACCCCTTATGGCATTTTCAATCATTTCTCCCGCCATTACTATATCCGCAAAGCTCTTTGTGGTACTTCCTATCATGTGAGTAATGAATGGGGCCTTTAAAGTATTGATAAAAAGCATTGTTGTTTCCTTTTCTAGGAGCGGTGGCTGAACTTGCATGGCAACTTCCCTCAATCTTTGTGCATACTGCCTGAAGCTTTCATTTGATTTCTTCTCCATGTTTTGTAAGGTGATTCTGTCAGGCGTCATGTCTGTCACATGATTGTATTGTTTCATAAATGCTTGTGCTAGGTCTCTCCAGGAATTAATCTTAGCATGGCTCAATTGGTTGTACCACCTGGACGTTGCCCCCACCAAGCTATCTTGGAAACAATGGATCAATAGTTGATCGTTATTAACATACCCAGTCATCCGTCTACAGAACATGGTAATATGGGCTTCAGGACATCTAGTCCCACTGTACTTCTCAAATTCTGGCATTTTGAACTTGTGAGGAAGCACCAAATCTGGAACCAAGCTCAAGTCTTTAGCATCAAATCCATGGTGATTATCAGTGTTTTCTAAGGCCTTGAACTTTTCTTCTAACCATCTACAACGGTCCTCTAACTGCCTCAGTAATTCAACTTTCGTCTCTTCCCTCTCTGTTATATCTAAATCAGGGATAACAGGATTAGCAGGGTTATCTCCTGGGTTAGGTCCTGAGCCAACTTGGACATTCATGGGCACCCAGTATCAGCTTGACCTTGTTGAAGCCTAATTGTAACAGATGGCCTTTAAGGATATGCTTCAGGTTGTGTTTGTGCATGTGGTGGGGTAAAACCCGGAGGATAATCCTCATTATCCTCTCCAGTATTAGACATGGGACCTTTTCCCTTGTCCATTGCCCCATTCAGTAGCTGAGTCATTTGAGCCACCATATTCTTTTGGGCTTACATCATTTATTCCCTCATATCTTGTTGGATCGTTGCCAACTACTCTTGCAGCTGGTCTTGCATGTCTCTTTGGAACTGTTCAAGTCTTTGATCCATATCTTTCGTCTTAGCACGAGTACCATAACGATGTTTAGTTTCCAGATTAACTTTCTCTCTTTCTCTCTTTTTCTGAAATAACTTCAACTAATTAGGGTCCTTTTGTAAAAGTCTAATGCAAATGATGCAATGCAATGCAGATGCATGGAATGAATGCAAAAGAAAGAGAGGCGTTGATTCTGAATTCAATTCCATTAGAACAACTTTTCTAGAAAGCAAATTTCTTTACATAAAACGGATTACATATGCGGCCTTGCCCTCATATTCCAAGAAAAAACATCAATCCTCTTCTTCACAAAGGTCAAATCTTGCAAACTTCTAATAGATGCCTCCACTAGCTCCTTTTTGCTTGGGCCGCGACTCATTACTCACTTATCCACGCAATGCTTGTTAGAAAATTGAGACGTGACGGCTCTCAAATAGTCTTCGTCAGCTTGAATCCTTGGGCAATAAAGTATTGTATTCCTTCACGGGCTATCAGTCTTCTCTTGTTGTGTTTACTTAGACCATATTCGGACGACCGTATTATAATCGACTTTATTAAGAAATCCATTTTCTCATGACAAACTCTTATATTTAGCAATCGAATTTGAATCAACACCTCTTTTCTATGATGTGAATGCAATGAAATCAAAACAAAAGAGAACACGTTAGCACAAGAGAAATAAATAACAAAATAGGGCACCTATCTGGGTGACCACTAGGGTTTGGCATAGTTCTACCTAGGGTAAGCCCTTAGGTTTTCTACATGTGGTTTAGCTCTAAATTTGAGGTACCTGAACCAGCAGATTCCTCGATCCTCATCCATTATAGGCTCATACGGACTGAGTTCAGTTCAGGGGAATACATTTCCCTATGGCTGCACGGAGATGAAAATCTCACGAAGACATAGGTACGGATGTATCCCGAAAACGATTCACTATCCTGCACGGAGGTGAAAACCTCACGAAGGAGTAGCTTCTCACTCCCACTTATAAGGGTGTGACCACAACGGTCATGCAATGCAATGTGCGAAAAAAAAATAACAATCATACGCAATGACACAAACAAATGCAACAAAAGGATCGTAATTTTCAAATCAAATTTTCACACTTTCAAATCGAATTTTCAAATTTTCGAAAAAGGACAGAAAATAATCAATTTTACGGCTTGACTTTCTTATTGGTCCCCAGCGGAGTCGCCAAGCTGTCGAAACCATTTTTTTTTTGAAAAAACAGGGATCAACTTTAAAAAAACGAAAACGGGAGTCGCCACCAATCCCTTTTTGCTTAGGTGTGATTGGATCACCGTATAAAATGTTTTATTTCAAAACATTGATTTTGGCCTACGAAATTCAAGAAAACGGGTTCGGGAGTCGGTTACGTACGAGGAAGGATTAGCACCCTCGTAATGCCCAAAATTTGTACCGGATTGATTAGTTATTGTCCTAATGTCGAAAATTCGAAAAGATTTGAAAACATGATTTCTTTAAAAACTTGAACAATTTGAGTGGAACTTGAGATTCCTTTGTTTTGAAGAATACAAACATCACATCCAAAGACGTTAGGACATGATGTTTTAAACCCTCGTAACCAAAGTCATCTCATGATTTACAAAATTCATTAAAAGGATATTTAGTTATTTAGTCAAGCGGAAAATCGAAAACCAAAGACGTTAGGGCACTATTTCCCAATTTCTAAACACAAAACATTGCCTTATTTAAGAAAAACTTTTGGATAAAATGTGGTAATTAAAGAAGATAGATATTTTTAAACAAAGATTTGAAAAAAGTAACATTAAGTTATTACAAAAAAGTGCAATTTACTAAAGTTACAGATTATATTAACAATTAGCACTAACGTAAACAATTAAGTAAAAGAATGACAAGCAATAATAATAATGTTAAGGTAAACAAAGATAATGGATTCAATTTTTTTTTTTTAAAAATGAACAATCAAAATAAAAAATATAGAGTAGATAATAGCAATTTTAAAAGAATCTATGAAAAAATTAAGGAAAAAAATTATTCACAAGATTAAATTCGAATAAAAAAATAATATAAGGTAAATAATTTACTCAAAACAATTAATGAATATTATAACAATTTTAAGAAAAATTAAATAAAAAAAATAAAAAACGATATGGAAAAATCTAAAATAGTTAATATATACATAATTAAATAAATATATATTTTAAATAAATAATATAAAAACTTTGAATAAAAATGTATAAGGGATAACTTATAATAAGTATATAATATACCATTTAAAAATAGATAATATACATATTTTAAATAAACAATATATGGAAAATTTTGCCTTAATAATAAAACAATTTAGATGATGTACAACATACAAATTTTCAAATAATACATAATATGATTAAAGTTAAATAATATATAATATATAGATAATATATAACAAAGAAAAATAATAATATATATGATAAAATAATTTAACGTAAATAGGGAAAAGCAAAAAAGAAAATCAAGTTTAAAATAATTAAAATAAATGAATAAATAATGATTAAGCATTTAAATAGATAAATAAAAAAGTTAAAAAAATGCATAAGTCAACCTAACTCCGCAATATGTGGACTCAACGAAATTCTCCACCAAAATCTAACTCGAGCGGAAGCAACTCAAAAAGAAAGCGAAGATGAGCGAAGAACAAAATAGGAACAAGCCACGAGAAAATAAGAGCGTAATGAGAGAGAAATTTGAGTGAATGCTCTCAAGAATTTTTTATTACTTAAAATTCAAGTCCTTTACAATGAAGGGAGAGGCCTCTATTTATAGTTGAGCCTCCCCAAATCCAACGGTACAGATCAATTACATCAACGGCTAATATTAAAAGGTATCTACAAATGAAATCTTTAATATTACAAAATCATATCTTCTAAGATTGCATACCATATCTTCTAGGATTGCATATCATATCTAAGATTTGCATATCATAGCTAAGATTGCATATCATATCTTCTAGGATTGCATATCATATCTAAGATTTGTATATCATATCTAAGATTTCATATCCTTGAAGATTGTGTTTCCATATACGTCAAGCTTGTAGATGGACCTTCAATCTTTTCAAGTAATGGGTCATTCCGATCGGGCCAAATGATATATTTTGGACTGGACTTGGACTTTATTTTATTATTTTGGGTTTATTATATTTTTTGTATGGGCCCGGGCTAAATTGGCCTATTACAGCCCTGAATTTGGGCCTAGAAGGAATGGGTCTGTAACACCCTGGTTTAGGGGCTAGGTAATTCGGATATAATTCGAGTGTTGGAAGGGTTTTGGGTGTTTTTGGATGTGGTTTAGAAGTTTAAGAATGCTCGGATTGAAGGGGAAAGGCTTAGGAAAATTTTAATTTTTGGGGTTAAGGAATGGAGCTGGGCTTTAGAGGTTTTAAAAGAATTAATTGGGCGTTTTAGGCACATGAAAGGCATTGGCGAGTGGTTATCTTGTTGCTTGGGGGCTTTGGAAGGTGGCGCCTATGGGGCAGGTTCGAGTCCAAGCGTGAGCAATTTCTTGTTTTATTTTTGCGTCAAGGGATTTGGGCTAAGTAGGCCTTAAAATTAAATGGGTAGGTTTGATGGACATGGAAGTCCGGTGGAGAGTGGCTCTTAGGCGCTACTTAGGCGCTGGAGGAGAAGAAGCACGGGTTCGAGGGTGGAGTGCATTTGGGCGTTTTTGTTTTGCTTTTTGGTGATGGGTGAAGAAGGTAGGTGTTAAGAATAATTATTGGGGCTTTTAGCATAAAAATCAAGGTGACCCAAGTGGCACAGGCGCTACTTAGCAGTGAGGTTCCCCAGTCCTGTGTTCAAATCCAGAAATTTGTAGGTGGATTGGTTTTATTTTTGTTCTTTGCCGATTGGGGTTTTGGACAGCACATGGGGAGGGCTTCAAATGGATAAAGATTAAGATTAATTTTGGTTTTAATTAATTTGAAGGAGAATTATTAGATTATTCTTTTATTTTTTTAGTTGATAAAGGTATAGAATAAGAAGGAATTTGAATTAGAATAAAAGAGGTTTTGGTGGTGTTGGAATTAATTTGGAGTGATAAGGGTGGGTTTTGGTTTTGATAATTGTAAGAGTATTTTTAATTAGTTAAGATTAGTAAATAGAGATAATGGTGGTGATGGATTATTTATTATTATTTATTAATTAGATTAAGTGGACCTATTATTATTATTTTTTTAAATAATAATGGGATAATATGAGCATTATTATTGGATTTTTATTTGGTTAATATTAAGAGTTTTTAGGATTATTATAGGAGATAATCAAGGATATTATGAAGATTAAAAGAATTATTATTGGATTATTAGGGAAGTGTTCAAGTGGGATTAAATTAGTGAGGTGTTGGCCAAATTTTGGAGACTTCAAGGGGTTGGCGAATACTATAAATAGGGGAGGGGAGTGCTAGTTGTTCAGCCAAGTCTTTTGCCTCTTCCTCTTGGTGTGCCGATTTCTCCTTTGGCCTTGTAGCCAAGTATTTCTTTTATTTTCTTTTAGTCCCTTGATAGCCGAAATCCTTAGCCCTCCATCTCTCTCCTACTTTATCAAGTTTGAAGCCGAGGCGGTGAGGTGTAGTCTTTGTCGACATTTGAGCTTGTAGCCAGCGCCAAGGAGTCTAAAGGAAGGTCTTGAATTGTTTGGACTCATCAAGGGCAAATCGACAAAGTACAGAGGAGCCTTTGAGATTTAAGATCGTTTCGGTAAGTAGTTAAATTATAGTTGTTCGCTTGAGATTTTGTATTATGGTGTTTAACCAAAGGGTTCTAATTAAGTGATTACAATGGACGTGGGTTCGAGTACCAGTCCAAGGTGGGCAAGGGAAAGTCCCCATCCCAAAGTTCAAGAAGAGATCCGTTTCTGCGATGCGTGATTGGCCACGGTGTGGGCCAACAAGAAGAAAGCGTTAAGCGTAAAGTCGTAGTTTCGCTAGGCGATAGTGTCGAGGATCGAGAGTCTAGAACTCCTAGTAATAAGGTGTGTAACTAACCCACTGTTTCCGGGTTTTATGTGTTATATGTTTTACTAACAAGTGCAGTAAGGAGTGTGCCATATATACCCCTAAAGGGGTATGATGATGACTTGAGTTAGTAGCAAATTGGCTAATATGTGATGATTGATTTTTAATATATAAGTATGTCTATGATTGTGAATAGCATGCACATGCATCATCCTCGCATTATATTATGTTACATGTGCATGGGTGGGTTATGAAAAGAAGTGCAGTGTGTACTTGAGTGCGTGGTTGATGTCGACTTTGTGCTACATCGTGGATTGGTGTTGATCGAGGTCGCGTTGTGGATCTTTGCGATTTAGTTCGGCGTGGTTACCTTGATTGATATGGGCTTTATGCCATATCGTGGCTTGATGGATTGCTTTGTGTGCTCCATCGTGGTTTGATGTTAGCTATACGCTACATCGTGGATGGCATTGGTTGCCTTTTGGAGGAAAAAGGAGAGGGTGACTCGATAGTCCACGGTGTGTGGTAAATTTGGATAAGGGGTGTGTAGCGGATGGACCCTAGGTTTGGGTTGGGTATCATGATTGCATGGTTTCGTTATGAATTGATATGGAAATGGGCCAAGCCCAATATGACATGTGGATAGGTATGTTTTGGAAACATACGTGGAAATGGGCCAAGCCCGATGTCGATGGATTGATGAGAAAAGGGCCTAGCCTAAAGTATTTGATATGATTTGATTGTGGGCCAAGCCCAGTTGTGGTAATGTTTAAATGATTATATTTATATGTTGCATTTGATATTTGGGTTGATTTGTGGCTAGCATGTGGGTGGATATCGGTGGTTTAATTACACCTTTGAGTCATTGTGACTCACCCAATTATTTATCCATCATCACGGGTGAGTCGTGATTAGTGGGCGGGTTGGAGTGGATACAAGGTGGCCCATGCGAGCGATTTTCATGCGAAGTTGGCGTTTTGAATATTTTTATTTCAAGCATTTTAAGTACTTGGTTTATTTATTTGATGTAATAAGGGTCACTTTTGATTAAAAGTACGCTATTTATAGTTGTTAAAGGTTATAACGTATTTAGCAATATTTTTACAAAAGAGCTATATTATAGTAAATTATAATAAAGTTTTAATTCATCCCAAGCATATATTACTTAATAATTTTAAATGGACATGACTTTACTGAAGATAATAAACTTTCATGTTTTAAATTCTAAGTAAAGAAACATATTTTCACTAACATAACCAAATTCGGTCGTAGTGAATAGGCCGGGTTTGGGGATATTCTGATTTAATATCGAGCCGGTTCAAAAACTCGGCTTTGAGGTTTTGGGCCCAAAAACGTTTCAAAATGGGCTTTTTAAAAAATATGGGCTTTTAGGAAATTATTTTCAGGTTATTACGGCATGGCACTGTGTACCTTCAACCCGAGTCCACAGGTAAGTACTTGGACTTTTGAAGTAATTTGTTATATGAACTGTTATGGGCTTTGTTGGGCTCGTAGATTAGTGAACTAGGACTGTTGAACCCTAGGACTAGTCTACTCAAACATATGCATAAAACTTAAAGCTACTAAACAAACTGTGATTAAGTCGCCGAGTTAAGGTGTGGCAACCATTGTGCGCATGTCTAGGAGTGGATCAGGAAGAGCTTGGTACTTAAGCGGTCCTCGTGACTCACCTCCTCTTTATTTGGAATCCTACAGTGCGTAGCTACGGTTCACCTTAACCAAGAGGACTTGTTCATAGGCTAAACCCATTATTAAAACCAGAAAGGGATTTGCCTCACTGTTTTAAAACCCTTAGTTTTAAAATTTCAAAAAAAAAAAAAAAAAAAAAAAAAAAAAATACCCTATAAGAAAATGACGAAATTACCCACAGGTAGGGAAGGAAACTTGATTGCTCGAAAGAACTACTTTAAATACCCTTCTTTCATAAAATTTGCTCGGGGTTAAATAGTGGAACAATTTCTAATGCATAAAAATTGTTAATCAGTTAATTGCGACAATAGAGATGAGTTCTAGGGGCCGCGGTAGAGGTAGAATGGCGGCCGGGCCGATAGGGTCGGCCATGGGTCGAGAAAAAGTGAAGTGCCGCTTGGTTGTGGACGTAGAAGGGCAAGATCGGATAGAAGAAGATGCCGTGATGTCGCGGGCCATGTTACGAATTTTAGGCGTTTAGCGAGGAGCTAGTAGAGGAAATGGAACTCGAAAGTCGATGTCGGAAGGCTTAGATTGAGCGGGTGAGATCTTTAGAGGAATATCTCGGAGTAGCTCGAGCGTAGCGGAGTATTGGCTAGAAGCGATCGAAAGAATCATGGACGATTTGGACCTGCACCAATGAAGAAAAGCTGAAGGAGTCTTTGTTTCGTTGCTTCGCGACGAAGCTTATCGTTGGTGGCTCACTTTGTCAAGCAAAGTGTACCGTGGTCGGCGAGATTGGGACTTTTAAGGTTAAGTTTGAAGGAAAGTACGTAGGAGCAGTTATTTGGACTCGCAAAGGAAAGCGTTTCTAAATCTAGTACAAGGAAGTAAGTCGATAGTGAGTACGAAGCGGAATTCGTGCGACTTAGTCGGTATGCTAAAGGAATTGTGGCCACCGATTATGAGAGGTGCGTCCGGTTTGAAGACGGATTGCGAGATGAACTTCGAATGGTGATTGCTCTCATGAGAGGAGAGAGACTTAGCGGTGCTAGTAGAAAGCTCGGATCATTTGAAGAGGTTAAGAAGACTATAAGAGAAAACCGAGAAAAGAATAGGAGCGAGAATAAGAGAAATATTGGACCGTCGATGATCGTTTGGTAATGTTCGAGAAAAGACCAAAGATCGAGAATCCCTGTGCATGCACTTGTACCAATTAATCGGAATCGTTCCTGTGCTCGTTGTGGGAGACCTCACATAGGAGAGTGTTGGGGGAATAGTAAAGAATGTTTTCGGTGTGGATCTAAGGCACATCTGGTTAAGAATTGTCCTCGAGCAACGAAGGGTCGTGGTTCTAGTCAAAGTCAACCAAGGATGTGATACGGGTAAAGCTCCTTTGTTTTGGAATACTCTTTAATTGTTCTCCTTGTTGTAAGTTAATTCTTTCCTGTATGTTTTGGATCTGAGTGAGAACTTAGAGACTACGTTTGGGAAGTATGATGAATTGAAATCGAGTGTGCTGTGAGCGTAGAGTAGGGGTTAGGATTGCATGGTAGTAAGTAATTTCGAGGACGAAATTATTTTAAGGAGGGTAGAATTGTAACACCTGGTTTAGGGGCTAGGTAATTCGGATATAATTCGAGTGTTGGAAGGGTTTTGGGTGTTTTTGGATGTGGTTTAGAAGTTTAAGAATGCTCGGATTGAAGGGGAAAGGCTTAGGAAAATTTTAATTTTTGGGGTTAAGGAATGGAGCTGGGCTTTAGAGGTTTTAAAAGAATTAATTGGGCGTTTTAGGCACATGAAAGGCATTGGCAGAGTGGTTATGCGCCGCTTGGGGGCTTTGGAAGGTGGCGCCTATGGGGCTTGGGTTCGAGTCCAAGCAAGCGAGCAATTTCTTGTTTTATTTTTGCGTCAAGGGACTGGGCTAAGTAGGCCTTAAAATTAAATGGGTAGGTTTGATGGACATGGAAGTCCGGTGGCGAGTGGCTCTTAGGCGCTACTTAGGCGCTGGAGGAGAAGAGAGCACGGGTTCGAGAGGGCTGGAGCTGCATTTGGGCGTTTTTGTTTTGCTTTTTGGTGATGGGTGAAGAAGGTAGGTGTTAAGAATAATTATTGGGGCTTTTAGCATAAAAATCAAGGTGGCCCAAGTGGCACAGGCGCTACTTAGCGTGAGGGTTCCCCAGGTCCCTGTGTTCGAAATCGGGGAAATTTGTAGGTGGATTGGTTTTATTTTTGTTCTTTGCCGATTGGGGGTTTTGGATGACACATGGGGAGGGGCTTCAAATGGATAAAGATTAAGATTAATTTTGGTTTTAATTCTAATTTGAAGGAGAATTATTAGATTATTCTTTTATTTTTTTTTAGTTGATAAAGGTATAGAATAAGAAGGGAATTTGAATTAGAATAAAAGAGGTTTTGGTGGTGTTGGAATTAATTTGGAGTGATAAGGGTGGGTTTTGGTTTTGATAATTGTAAGAGTATTTTTAATTAGTTAAGATTAGTAAATAGAGATAATGGTGGTGATGGATTATTTATTATTATTTATTAATTAGATTAAGTGGACCTATTATTATTATTTTTTTAAATAATAATGGGATAATATGAGCATTATTATTGGATTTTTATTTGGTTAATATTAAGAGTTTTTAGGATTATTATAGGAGATAATCAAGGATATTATGAAGATTAAAAGAATTATTATTGGATTATTAGGGAAGTGTTCAAGTGGGATTAAATTAGTGAGGTGTTGGCCAAATTTTGGAGACTTCAAGGGGGGTTGGCCGAATACTATAAATAGGGGAGGGGGGAGTGCTAGTTGTTCAGCAAGTCTTTTGCCTCTTCCTCTTGGTGTGCCGATTTCTCCTTTGGCCTTGTAGCCAAGTATTTCTTTTATTTTCTTTTAGTCCCTTGATAGCCGAAATCCTTAGCCCTCCATCTCTCTCCTACTTTATCAAGTTTGAAGCCGAAGCTGGTGAGGTGTAGTCTTTGTCGACATTTGAGCTTGTAGCGCAGCGCCAAGGAGTCTAAAGGAAGGTCTTGAATTGTTTGGACTCATCAAGGGGCAAATCGACAAAGTCTGAGGAGCCTTTGAGATTTAAGATCGTTTTGGTAAGTAGTTAAATTATAGTTGTTAAGCTTGAGATTTTGTATTATGGTGTTTAACCAAAGGGTTCTAATTAAGTGATTACAATGGGCGTGGGTTCGAGTACCAGTCAAGGTGGGCAAGGGAAAGTCCCCATCCCAAAGTTCAAGAAGAGATCCGTTTACGCGATGCGTGATTGGCCACGGTGTGGGCCAACAAAGAAGAAAGCGTTAGGCGAAAAGCCGTAGTTTCGCTAGACGATAGTGTCGAGGATCGAGAGTCTAGAACTCCTAGTAATAAGGTGTGTAACTAACCCACTGTTTCCGGGTTTTATGTGTTATATGTTTTACTAACAAGTGCGTGAGGAGTGTGCCATATATACCCCTAAAGGGTATGATGATGACCAGTTAGTAGCAAATTGGCTAATATGTGATGATTGATTTTTAATATATAAGTATGCCTATGATTGTGAATAGCATGCACATGCATCATCCTCGCATTATATTATGTTACATGTGCATGGGTGGGTTATGAAAAGAAGGTGCGGGTGTACTTGAGTGCGTGGTTGATGTCGACTTTGTGCTACATCGTGGATTGGCGTATTGACCGAGGTCGCGTTGTGGATCTTTGCGATTTAGTTCGCGTGGTTACCTTGATTGATATGGGCTTTATGCCATATCGTGGCTTGATGGATTCTTTGTGTGCTCCATCGTGGTTTGATGTTAGCTATACGCTACATCGTGGATGGCATTGGTTGCCTTTTTGGAGGAAAAAGGAGAGGGTGACTCGATAGTCCCCGGTGTGTGGTAAATTTGGATAAGGGGGTGTGTAGCGGATGGACCCTAGGTTTGGGTTGGGTATCATGATTGCATGGTTTCGTTATGAATTGATATGGAAATGGGCCAAGCCCAATATGACATGTGGATAGGTATGTTTTGGAAACATACGTGGAAATGGGCCAAGCCGAGTGAATGTCGATGGATTGATGAGAAAAGGGCCTAGCCCAGTATTTGATATGATTTGATTGTGGGCCAAAGCCAGATTGTGGTAATGTTTAAATGATTATATTTATATGTTGCATTTGATATTTGGGTTGATTTGTGGCTAGCATGTGGGTGGATATCGGTGGTTTAATTACACTTTGAGTCATTGTGACTCACCCAATTATTTATCCATCATCACGGTGAGTCGTGATTAGTGGACGGGTTGGAGTGGATACAAGGTGGCCCATGCGAAGCGATTTTCATGCGAAGTTGGCGTTTTGAATATTTTTATTTCAAGCATTTTAAGTACTTGGTTTATTTATTTGATGTAATAAGGGTCACTTTTGATTAAAATACGCTATTTATAGTTGTTAAAGGTTATAACGTATTTAGCAATATTTTTACAAAAGAGCTATATTATAGTAAATTATAATAAAGTTTTAATTCATCCCAAGCATATATTACTTAATAATTTTAAATGGACATGACTTTACCGAAGATAATAAACTTTCATGTTTTAAATTCTAAGTAAAGAAACATATTTTCACTAACATAACCAGATTCGGTCGTAGTGAATAGGCCGGGTTTGGGGATGTTACAGGGTCTTAAGCGTAGGATCAGCTAGGAGTCTGCACATAACTATTTATGTGTGTAAGAAAGTGACACAACTGATTAGTTGCTTTGATGGTTAAGTGCCTGTTGGTATAGTGGTTGTGGCGTTACAAGTGTGGCAATGAGTCTGAGGTTCAAGTCTTGGGATAAGCAATGGTGTATTATATTTTGCAACATGGATCGACCAGTGGTTGTGTTACAGTGAAATTCTGATGGAGGAGTTGTGGAGAGATATGATGAGGGATTCAAGGAGTGATATGGGGAGAGGTTTGTGGAGAAAAGTTAGGAATTTGAAGTGTGTAGGATGTGTAGTACCGAATTGGGAGTGCTAGTACTAAGAATTTTGGCAAAGGTAGCTTTTGAGAGTAGTTCTGGTTTCAGTTTTCTTTCTTTGGGGCATTTTACTTCTTTTGTATTTCCTTCTGGCCGAATGGCTGTTGTTTCTTGGTAACGTAAAATCATTTGGTTAATTCCTGGTAAGTCAAGTGCCTCTTTGTACCTTTCGGGTTTCTTTCCTCTGCTATTCTCATTTTTCCGAAAGTGTCAATTACCGAAACCTCTATTTTTCTCTTCTTATTCCCATATTTTCCCTTTACCGAAACTATTCTTCTCCTCTTAGTTCTCCTTTATTTTTTCCCTTTTAGCCGAATATAGTCTCTTTCTTCCCTAATATTCTATTCTTCCTTCGGTCTTCTCTGAGCTGACCATCCCTTCTTCTTCCCTTTCGGGTTCTTGTCTGCCACTCGGTGTTTGGTGGATTGTTTCGGTGTGCTGAGGGTGGTGGTTCGGTCTTGCTGGAGTTTTAACAAATCGGTAGGGTGCGTTGGGGTAAGAGATCCTGAGGAGCGAAGTAGGGCAAAGATTATTCAAGTCATCAAACTCTGTCTCTCATTAAGGGTAAGATCACTACCATACTCTTAGATTAGGCCGAATATTCTTGTGGTTGGTAAGTTAGCATTTGTGGATTAAGGCCACATATTTGATTACTGTTTTGGTTAATAAGATCTGTTTTGATACAGATATTCGGCATAAGCATGTGATCAATCCTGATCGGTGGTCTTAAAAGATTAAAGTCAGTCGTTAAGCAAGGTTGGTACTTGGAGATTTCTCGCGTGATTCCACAAACAGGTGTGTATCTGTACACCGTAAATCATTACTGTTGTACAACCGAAAGAGTGTGTATAATCACACTATCTCCTCTGCGAATCGGCAAAAGCCAAAAAGCCAAAACTTCGGCAGTTGAGGCCTCACGAGCATGCGGTCGCTCGTGTGGTAAACCGAGCCCACAATCATGGGCAATAGACTGTAGAGGCCACCACGAGCGTCCCCATGCTCTTGGGCCGTTATGGGCCTCGTTTGGCTGAAATGGGCCATGTGGTCTCAATGGGCTCGTGGGCCCCACACGGAATAAATCCACGATAAGTGGCAAATACTGAACTGGGCTATAACGTTTACATAGCCGTGACTAAATTTGGGCTAAATGAGCCACACGAGCATGTGGACTCACTTAGGCTGAATATTGGGCTGTGGGCCCAATTACACCGTTTTGACCATATATGTTATCTGTGTCGCTCGAGGCGACTGTAGACCTTTGGGAAGGTTGTTAAATGACTGAAATACCCCCATAGGGTAAAATGACCGAAATACCCCCATAGGGTAAAATGACCGTTAAGCCCCTATAAGGTAAAATGACAATAATACCCCCGTAGGGTAAAATGACCGTAATACCTCCATAGGTTAAAATGACCGTAATGCCCCTGTAAGGTAAAATGACTGTAATGCCCTTGTAAGGTAAAATAACCGTAATGCCCCTGTAAGGTAAAATGATCGTAGTACCCCTGTAGGGTAAATTGATCGTAATACCCCTATAGGGTAAAATGACTGTAATGCCCCTGTAGGGTAAATGACTATTTTGCCCATCGAGGGTAAATGACTGACTTGTGCTATGATTTGAATGATTTGACTGTGATTGTATGACTATGGTCTGATTGACTTAATTGTGAATGATATGACTTATTCTGAGCATGGCATACTGCATACATGACATACTGCATGGGGTTGGGATCTTGTATTGGATGAAGTGATTGATATGTGAGGGTCGCACGGGTCGCGCAAGATGACTGTGGACCCACCGATGGCTTTAAGCCGATTATATGATTGGCAGCTCTACTGCAATTTTGGTTAGTACTGCAACCGGTGCTACATGAGGAGTGTAGGGATGGGTGGGTCGATTTTATACTCACAGGAGTGTAGGGTTAGACAGGAGACGGAGTGCAGGGTTGGTATAGGTATTTATGCATTGCATATACTGATTCTGATATTGAGATGGGCTTAGGCCCAGATAGATGTGATATGTGACATTTGATATGGGCTAAGGCCCAGCCGAAGCTGATGGGGGCTAAGGCCCAATTTGCCATCGTTATTGTAATGGGCTAAGGCCCACACCGCATCTTATTCTTGTTAAAGGGCTCGAGGCCCGCATCGATTATGTTTACGTATCTTGTTGTTTCTTTAATAAGGGGATTACACACTGATTTTTCGTAAACTCACCCCGTTTTAACCTTTCAGGTAATCCCCAGTGTTAGACGGTTCAGAGCTGCGAGGGACTCGGAGAGGGCCACACAACTGCACAAGTTTTATTCTGTTTAGCTCAATTACTTAAGAATGAGCTTGTTGGTTCGGGTTCTAATAAGGCCTTTATAATTTCTGGATTTTAAATTTGGGATTTGATTTGTTTGTGATTTATATCTGCTAGAAGTAGAACACGATTTTCCAAAATAATAACTGTTTTCTAACACTACGTTTTCGCAACTCAATTTTTAAATATCACGTTTTCGTAAATCAATTGTTTTTAAATAAGTTTCCGCAACAAATAAAGTTTTAAAGGTAATAATGTTTTAAAAGGGAATAACTTTTTAATAAACCTCGATTGAAAATAAACAAACGCAAACTGAGGTTTTGTACAAGTTTTAAATAGTAAGAAGTTTGAAATTTCAAGAAGGGTTTTTAATGAAAACATGGTTATCGAAAAATACTTCAATGTGACACGCCAGATTCGGCCATAACGTCTAGGCCGGGTTTGGGGTGTTACATGGACGATGTTTGTTGTACAAGTACGTGAATGTGTATGAGTCTTGAAAATTTTCAAATATGATAGATGATGTTTGGTTATAATTAAGTATATTTGGTGGTTAAAATTTGATGTTTGAAGTTCAAATTTGTATAGTAGGTTGCAAATACTCACATATTATAATCATATAATAACACAATAAGGTTTATTAGAGTTTAAATTATGAATTGTAAGATCGTGATGCCTCCAAGCACCGAATGTAACATTGTTTATTGGGGATCGTCGACAGTCCGAGTAAGGGGTGTTAAACGTTATCTTTACATCTAATACAAAATTTAATATAAAAATATTTCAAATATATATTTTATAATAAATTATAAAATATTATTATGACCCTATTTATTCTATTAAGGCTTTGTTCTCTATTGCATTTCAAAAGAGTTGTTGGGGTAAAAAATAATTTAAAATCCATAAAGTGCTTCTAAACTCAAAGCAAAACTAAATTTTATAGCTTTGGCATTTGAGAAAAGCAATTTTGAAGTCAAATGATGTTTTTAACCCTTATCTATTATCTAATAAATTCTATGTAATATTTAATACAATTATTTTCCTATTGAAATTTATTTCAAATATATAACACTATATATTTGATTTTATAATGGCTATACTTTAATATCTCAAATATAGTTTATATAATCAAATTTAATTTAATTTATAAATAACTTATATTAATTGCTTATAAATATTTAAAATTTATATTCCATATATTAAAATATTAATGAGTTAAAATAAATTATTTTCTTATATTTTTATTGAAATATCATAATATTAACAAATTTAAATATTATTTAAATATATAGTTTTCCTTTACAACATAATATCTAGAATTGACATTTTATCTTCTCAAAAACGCTTTTTTTATAGCAATACTAAACATTTAAATATGGGATAAATATCAAAACCACATATGAACTTAGTTTCAATGTGCAATTTGATACATGAACTTCGATTTGGTGCACTTACGTACATGAAACTTTGGTTGTGGTTCAAATGTACACATTAAACTTTACTTTTGATTCAATTATACATATTTAAAGAAATGAATATATCTATCTATTTTCATATTGGATTAATATAACTATTTGTATGTGCAATATATAAACATAAAATGATGCTACATTGATAATGTTGCTAGTGATTTGTAAAAATTGAATACAACTAAAGTTTAATGTAAATAACTGTACCAAATCAAAGTTTATATATAACATTACATACTTAAATAAAATTCATGTGTAATTTTAATATCTATCCCTTTAAATATTAAACCAAACTTTTCAAAAATATTTTTACACCTAAAAAGTAATGTAGAACTAAGCTTAATCCTACTTGGAAGTTCAAATTTTTAATACTAAAACAATAAAAATCAAATTCATAATGAACTTTAAAATATTATACTTGGCAGGTGAAAATATTATAAATTTAGTATTAAAATTATAAAGAATATTAATTTAAAAAATACTATCCTACCACTAATTATATCAATACTCTAATTTGAAGTTGAAAATATTATATATTATATTAAAATATAAAAAAATAAAATTTATAATGATTTTTAAAATATTATCATGCCCTATTTACTCTATCAACTCTAGGAGCTAAAATTTGTAATAAGGTAAACTATAAAAATAGTCACTTTTGTTTGCCTCAGGTTACATTTTAGTCACTTATGTTATTATTTTGTTAAGAAGTGATCACTCTGCCGTTAAGTTCCGTTATCTCCCTAACGGTAATCCTACTTGGCAATCCAACTAGATTTTAAGTGCCAACATAGATTTCCAAATGGGATGAGAATAGATTTTTAATTAAATAAATTTAATTAATTAAAAATTTTAAACCCTAAATCTTAGTTGAACAAACTATTCATCTCCTCTATTTTTTTATTTTTCTTTTTCATTTGACTAAAAAAGCTATTATCATTAGAATTTTTTATTCACATACAAAAACAAAAGAGGATTCAATGGAGGGTCCATGTATGTCTTCTTTACCGACAAATTTATGTTCTAAGACTTAAAATCAAGTGGTTGTCGACAAATAAGAAGATGGTAATCGTTTTTGTTCCTAATCATTATCTTTTCCAATTCTTCACGGTTCTTGAATAATTTGTTTCTCAATCCGATTTTTTCTGATCTGAATCGGCTTGTTTGTTCACAATCTTTTTGTGGGTATTCCATATTTTTCTTTCTTACTGCTGATTTTGTGCTGATTTACCTTGCAATCTTTAAAAAAAACAGATGGAACTAATATAAAAAAAATTAAATTCTCAATCATCTGTTCTACTGCATCTGTTTTGGCTTTCTTTGATTAATTTCATTTTAGATGGAATTATTTCACTTATTTTGCTTTTCTTGTATGTGTGAAATCTTGTATGGAAACTCGTAATCTATCACTCTATCGTGTGTACTATTGTTGTTGTTGATATAGAAGGGATTCAAGTTGTATACTTTATTCAAAAAATGAAAATCTTTCTTATTAATGAATACAAGTACTATAGAGAGTTGCCAATATGGAAGATTTCATAAGTAGTTTACCAGATGAACTACTTTTCTACATAATTTCTTTACTTCCCTTTAAATATGCTATCCAAACCATTTTCTTCTCAACCCGATGGAAATTTCTATGGAAACTGCCATTGGTTCACCATGGCACCAAAGAAGATGTTCCCACTGCAATTTTTGTGTTCATTGCAAACTTTGATGAGCACAATCCAACAAGGAATACTAGAAGATTTCGGTTCCTTTGTAGCGAATACGACCTCTTATCAGCCATAATTGCACCTAACAATAAGCTTCACCTTCATTTCTCAGCTAAAAACATGCAAAACCCAACACATTTTGGTTGGCAAATAGAGTTGAATAACCCCAAAAATCTTAAGTCATCATCAGCCAACTCCCTCTACTTTTTTCGTTAAGACCTTTAATTTGATATCAGTAAACCACCTTAGCAATGAAGCAACTTCGTGTATGGTCTCAAAATTTGTGCTTCTTGAGTACTTGAAAATCATTGGATGCCATGGATTGTAATCCATGAGCATTGCTTTTGATGCAAAGCTTTTGAGCTTCGCCATCTTTGATCGTCCACATTTAAAATCTCTCCATATTATCCATGGTTTCTTCCTGAGTTTCATTTGTGCTTGTTCTTGTAAATTTGCATGTCTTTCTTGTGTTCGTATAAATGCATGAATATAAGTACAAAAATTTTTATGGATTTAAATTTAAATTTAATATGTGTATGTCTATTTACATTGTTGACATGGGTCATATTATGTTATTTGCAATGTACTACTAGTTCAGGCTAAGATTAAAAAACAGAAAAATACATGGTTTACTTAATTACATGTTACTGTTGATGAAAAGGGGCTTTTTTTATTTTTTTGTAAAGATCATCTTATTTTTAATATAATTTGTATAGCTAGAACTTAATCATTTTTAGATATTGTGGCGGCCTGATTCCTTCAATAAATTATAAATGTAGGTTTCATTACTTAATTACATGTTATAGCCAACTCAGCATTTGACTTTAGACCTTTAAGCCGACAGTTAAATTTTTGAAATCTGCAATCTTATCAAGCTTGCAGATTGATATTAAGAATTGTGATTGCTCAATTTTTGTTGTTGTCCTAACAAAACAAACCTTATTCTTTGCTAGTCCTTTATGCTTATGTCTATGTTCAGCTTTTCATTTTAACTCGGGTGTAGTTTGATGCAAATGTATAACAAATAATTGATTTAAAGATGTATATAATGTTAACTTCACTCTAATTGTCCAAGTAAGGATTGAAGTTTCCCAATTTTGCCACAATGTGTTAACAATTTGCACTTGTAATTTACAGCTATTGTCAAAATGTCTCTTAATGTGCATATTTATACTGTCAAAATGTAATTTACAGCTGCTGTCATAATATCTCTTAATGTGCATATTTATGTTGTCAAAATGTGAATAATGAATACTATTTTCATGTTCTAGATTATGTATTTTAATGCTGTCCAAATGTGAATATCAACTGCTGTCCGAATGTCTTAAAATGTTCATGAATTCATTAGTGGTGTTGTTTGAAATTGAACTAGAGTTGATATAATGCTTTTTTCAGGTTTGAATTGTTGTGCAATTTGTTGATACTAATATAATGTTTTATTTTCCTTTTTTGGTTTAGGGTTTGATGTTGAACAAAATACTTTAGGGGGAGATTTTGGAGGAGAAGCGTCTGACTCAGATGATAGTTCATATAAATCTTATGAGTCAAAAACTTCTTATTCTAATTCTTTTGAGTCTGATGCTGATAGGGTAGATGAACCAGAGGTTGAACTAGTAGGTGAAATGATACAGAAGGAGTTAGACCACTTACTGGGTTCAGGTTTTTGGGGTTTAGAAGATTATTTTGATAGTAACAGTGATGAGGATTTGACTAATGATGTGGATTATGATAAATATGGGAATAAAAAGTACCCTCTATCCAATCCTCAAACTGATATGAGGAACCCTATATTGGTAAAGGGTTTGGTATTCCCTAGTAGAGACATTTTAAAAGATGCAATTAAACAGTATGGGAGGATAAATAGGGTAGTAACAAAACTCACTAGGAATGACAAGCTTAGGGTGAGAGCAGTCTGTGTACCTAGTTGTCCATAGACGTTATGGGCATCCAAATTAAATCCCAAGGATCCAATAGATGGGAGTTGACAAATTAAGACTTTAGTCAACCACCATAAGTGTGTCAAGGTAATGAAAAAGAAGAATATTACTTCAAAGTGGATGGCTAGACATTATTTACACAAATTTCAAGTTGATCCCAATTATTCCTTAACACCTTTACAAAATGATATTAGGGTGGATTTTGGAACAATAGTGTCTCGGACTAAATGTATGAGGGCTAAGATTAGGGCTCTGGAACTAGTTCAAGGGAATCACAAAGCCCAGTATGCCAATATATGTGATTATTTACTTAAGTTAAGGAGAAGCAACCCTGGTACAACAACCATTTGTAAATTAGACTGTAGGCTATTTCAAACGCTTTATATATGCCTTGAAGCATGCAAATTAGGTTGGTTAACTGGTTGTAGGAGAATTATAAGTTTAGATGGGTGTTGGCTGAAGGGATATTATGGTGGACATTTGTTTGCTGCTGTTGGGGTTGATGCCAATGATTGTATATATCCAGTGGCTTTTGCTGCAGTTAAGAGTGAAAACAAACAATCATGGTTTTGGTTCCTCGAGCTGTTACAGATGGATTTGGATATCGACAACTCCTAAAATATGTGCTTCATGTCTGATAAACAAAAGGTACTATAAAATCATGCTATACCCTAAATTGTTTATATAAAAACGATTTCTTATCATGTTGTTTTAATTGGTTTACAGGGTTTAATAGAAGTGATTTCTTTGTTGTTCCCTAATGCTGAAGCAAGAAATTGTGCCAGACATCTTTACAACAATTTTAAAAACATGGAAGGATTTAGAGGCCAAGTTATGCATATCACTTACTGGAAAGTTGCTAAAGCAACTTTTCCAAGACAATTTGAAGAAGCAATGTCTGAAATGAGGTCACTGTCAGAATCTACTGAGGCTTGGTTGCGTGACAAGGATCCAAGGACTTGGTCAAGAGCCCACTTCTCAACCAGATGCAAATCTGATCTACTACTGAACAACAACAGTGAATGTTTCAACAAGGTTAAAATTGAATGGCGAACACAGTTTAAGGAGAAATTGAAAGTACACGATGAACCAAAGCAGAGCCATGACGAGCCTAAAAATAAAACGTGTCAAATTAAGCTTGGAGACCGAGTTCTAATGGATAATGCAAATCCTCGTGTTGCCACTTCTGAACCTAATGGAACAACCCCTTTCACGGTACTTAATATTTTCCCATACGGTACAGTCGAGGTAACTCATTCCAAATTTGGCACCTTCAAGGTAAATAGTACTCGTCTAAAACCTTATTTTAACAAAATTGATAATAGGAATGAGGAGTTTCAACTCCTCGAACCACCATGATTATGCGAATGAAAGGGAAGTCTAGCTTAGGACTTTAAACAAGCGCTTCTCGGGAGGCAACCCGAGCACTAGCTTTATTAATGTCTATACTTTCAATTTTTAGCACCAAACTAAAAACTAACCAAATTAATAGGCGCAGGTTTCCCTACCCACACGGCCTTGCACACAGGCATGGCCGTGGCCTTGTAGGACACATCGGCGTGGCGGAGATCGTGCGGAAACAAGACAAAAATTTCCCCCAAAAAATAGGCTGCGATAAAATGCCACGGCCGTACGATGCGGCCGTGGTCGACATTGACTAAAGAACACGGGATGCGATAAACCTACACGAGTGTGCCTTAAAACCGTGGGCGATACTGAGTAAGTGACACAGGCGTGCGACACGCCCGTGCCCATCAGCCATGGTTGAAACTGAGTAAGTCACACGGGAGTGGGAGAAACGAATGAAGCAGCACACGGCCGTACGTTTCGACCTTGTGACCCAACACGCCCTGTAACATTCTGAAATTTGGGATTTTATGTTTTGCATTATACCATGCGTTAGGCTAGTTAAAAATTTTAGTTGTGTATGTTTAGGGGCCTTAAGAAGGCTTGGGGTTGAGTTGGGCCTTGGTAGAATTTTTGTGTTTAAGCACTTAAGGGGGGGAAGGCAAGTGACGTCAAGACTTAAGGAAATAAGTGTGTATTTCGCTAGCACAAGTGGAGCTAGTAGTAGAGTGGTGAGGCGTCACATGAAGGGGCTTAAGGGGTGGAGTTCGAATCCCACCTATTGCAAATTTTGGATTAATTTTTTTTGTGCTAATTACGTGGAATATGGTAAGTGTCGGCCAAGACTCTAAAGAAGGTAAGAAAGACTTTCTAATGATGGAAAGAACACTAAGGAGAAGAGTAAGGAGGAGATCAAGGAGAAAATAAGAAAAGAAATAAAGGAAAGAGATAAGGGGGGATATGTTGGCTGAATTTTGGGAGGTGCTTGGGGAAAGATTTTTTGGTCAACCATTACCTTTATGGTGTTAGAGGTATACGGTTTTGGTAGGGGAATGTGGGAGCCGAATTTCCTATAGCCTATTTGCAAGTTTGTGCATGAAAGGTTTTGTTTCTTTTTAACATTTTGGTACTTTCTTTTCCAACCTTTTTCCCTTGTTTTGCCGAAACACTCAAGCCAATTTGTTCACATTTTTCCTTTGTTTTGCCGAAACACTCAAGCCATTTTGCTCTTATTTTCTTGTTTTTTTTTTCTCACCGTTCCTCCTATCTTTCTCTCTTCTTTCTTTAGTCGACCATATTTGTAGGACGAATCTTCCTCTTTTATTTCTCTCAAAGTAGCCAAATACTCTTAGCCATTATATCTTCTCCATTCTTGCGCGTTGGACATTTCTTCCTTGGTTGAATCGGGTAAGTGGCTTCATTCTATTCCTTTCATCTTCTTTTCTCCCTAGCCGAATGTGTGTCCATCATCATTCGGCTGTTTCACTTTATTTCTAAACCGAAACACCATTCCCTTCTACTCCCTCATATCGTGATCATCTCATTTTTGTAGTGTTCTTGTGGGGTTGGCCGAATCTCACATCCTTGCTGACTCATCCTTAGTCATAAGTTGAATCGGTGGGAATCGGGTTCATCATCGATTAAGGTAAGGAGTCTCTTCTTAGTCTATTCGATATCGCTACTTGGTTATTTTGCTAAACGGGTCGATATATTTGACTAATCGATTATTATTGGGATTAAATCACTCGATCTTCTCTACTCTTTGATCTTTTGGAAGTAGTGGTATGCCGAAACCCTCTCCTTAGATAACTACTTTCTCTCATCGTAGTATTATTCTGATCGAGACTCTTTCAATGGAGGCAAGTGGTAGAGTTATTAAGGGAAAATCGATAAGAGGGCAAAAAGGGAGTGGGCTTGCAATCTCTACTCCCAAGTTCAAACGTAGGGCGGTATCGGCAGTTCGGGATTTTCCACCAGGTTATGGACCATCTTCTGGTGAGAGTAGGCAAATCGTGGTCGTTCACAATACTAAGGGTAAGCATTTCTTTAGATCGTTTGATTTAGATTTGGATTAAGACACTGTTTTTGTTAGTTAATCGAGTGTTATGGTGACATAGGTGCCGACGATCAAGAAGGTTTAGTCCTTACCGTAATCAGGTGTGTAATCTCACACCGAAATCCTGTAAATCCGTGATTTATCATCATGTTGGAAAAATAGATCGATGTTGCTTATGAATCTAATAACCGTAATATGGCATGAATCGAGAACTTGCTTAAACAACATTAATTTTAAGATCTGTCAAAATCGGTATTAATTTGTAAAATTACAAAAATGCCCCTATGGGTCGATTTACAAAAATGCCCTTATGGGCCGAATTACTAAAAAGCTTTAGTGGGCCGTTTTTACAAAAATGCCCCTATGGGCCGATTTACCAAAATGCCCTCGATGGGCCGATTTGCTAGAATGCCTTAGTGGTCCGAATTACCAAAGTGCTTTAATGGACCGATTCACCGAAATATTTCATTAGATTAATGGTTGTTATATATGTGGATATATTTTTATTATGTTGCATCTTTACATATTGCATGGGTTGGGAAAAATAGTATGGAGAGCAGTATAGCCTGGTGGCATAGCCACAATTCGCTTATTATTGTGCTAAATTATGATTTCGGTGGCATGGCCACAATAATAATATATTATAGCAGCTTGACTGCAAATTTGGTGTGAGCGGCGGGGTGGGTTGACTTGATCCCCACAGGTGTGATTGGCTGGTCGGGGGTGTGATGGATGGATGGGTTGGGTTGCATTCATTCCATTTAAATACTGTTATGTAAATGGGCTTAGGCCCAAGATGTTGCTATGTGGGTTCAGGCCCAGTGGATGATGGTAAGGGGATTATACATTGAGTTCAAGTAACTCACCCCCCTTTCTTTCTTAATCCTTGCAGGTGATGCTTAGTGATGAGGACTTAGGCCCATGGATGACTCGGTGGAGGCCATACTTTGAAAATAATGTTTTTGAACATTAGTAAACTTCTTTCTACTTTATTTCATTACTTTTACTATTTTGGGTTTAAAGTTGTAATAAGGCCTCTGGGATATGTTTTAATTTGCTTTATGTTTTGACGTACTTATTATTTTCTTGAATTGTTTTAAACGGGATTTTTCTGAGATCATAAATAACGGTTTTCCAAAATTGATTAACAACAAACGGATTTCATAACAAATAAGTATAAATAATTTAACTGGATTTTCCTTCGGATTATATCAACGTTTTTTTTAAAAGTCACGATTTTAAATTTCACTAGTTCGATTTTCGATTCATCAATCAACCTTTCGAGATTAGTAGTATTTTATCGAATATTTATGACCAAACTTGTTTTCTTAACATGCCGGATCCGGTCATACCGCATGGGCCGGGTTTGGGGTATTACACGCCCAGGGAATACGGGCGTGGGTCACAACTTAGACACGCCCTAACCCAACATTTACGAAACACACAGGCTAAAAACAGGGCACACGTGCGTGGCCCCTGACCGTGTGTCCCAATCCCTTTTTAAACCCCCAACTCCTGTTCACTTTTTTCCCCAAATCTCCCCCTAAACCCTAGCCGCCGCTCCCCATTTCTGGCCACCGCCCTCCTCCTCCACTTCTCTCCTTTTGCCCCTTCCTCCCCAACCCGAAACTCTCTATCCCTTTTTCCTTACCCATTTCCCTTAGTCTTCCTTTGCACCGCCACCACACCAGCCACCACCTTATGCCTCCAGCCTTTCCCCCATCCTTGCCACCGTTGGTCAATCTTTTTCACCTTTATTTTGAATTCATATTTATTTTCTATTATTTATTTTCTTCTTATTATTCATTCCATTTAGATTTAGCTTAGGGTACCATAAGTTAGTATTGTTAATTTAAAAATACTACTTTTTGCTTAACTTTTAAATTCACTATGTAAGGAATATCCTGTTATTTAGGACTATTTCGATATTACTTGTGCTGATGCTTGAATTATTGCAAATCGTTTTTAGGTACACAATGACTAATACTCAAGGCAAGACCAAGGCCGCCATCCCCACTTCGAAAAAGTGGAAGAATCCCGACGCGGTCTCCCCGTGCGCGACCATTTTACAGCAGATATGCCACGACTTCCTCATAGACCAGTTCATACAGGCTGCTTCATTAACTCGATTTCAAAAGGTTCAAGGTGCTACCGGATTATTCTCCCCCACCTTCACCTATGCCTCGTTCTTCAGGCTTCCGTTCACGAACTCCATCCAAAATTCAGGAAGTTTCACTTCTCTCCCTCCCTTATGATTTTCTTATTATCTTGTCATTATCTATCTTTGTACATTGAGGACAATGTACATCTTAAGTTTGGGGAGGTTTAGTATATCATCATCAGAAAATCTCTAAATTATGCCTTGTTCTTAAGTAATGTTCTCATATTACTATTAGAATAAAACTTCTATTGACTTATGATTTTTATTGATATGTTTTGGATTAAGTCATAGGTAATTGTGCAGTGATGGTTTAAATTTTAAGACATTAGAGAATCAAGCATGATAAGTCTATTTTCAGAATTAAAAATTTGTTAGGTTGTTTCCCTAAATTTAAATATTACTTTGAAGTTTGAAATTTGCAAAGTTGACATCAAAAATCATAATTTTTGTGAGATTTTGAGCCTTTTAGAGCATATACTTTTCTTGCTCACTTTATTGTTGGTTATGAGTGTGTCAATATTGATTTGTTATTCTATAACTTGCTTTGATTATGCATGTCGAGACCACATTTTCGATTTGATATACTGAAATGATAAAGGCACCTAGGTTTTAACCCACTTACTCTAAAAAGCCTACCTTCATAATAAACCCCTAGTGAAACCCTTTGATCTTAATAAACCGCTTCTTGATATACCCTTAATATTAACCCAAAACCCATTCTTTTTGATTCATTGAGAATTTTTCCAATTGTATTAAACCCTTTTTTTTGTCGAGATTTGAGTTGAGCAATTGCCTAACTATGTTCTTTATTTCAGTTGTTCTTATTTTTGTTCTTATTCTTAAAAAAAAAGTTGGAAATTTATTCATTATGAGAAGAAGCTCGTGTTATTAGTGATAAGTTTTTCAGGTATTAGCTTCTTTTTTTCAAGTTAGATAAATTGTCAATTCAATCTCGATTTTAACCCTCTAATTCAGCCTTTATCCACACATTTAACCCAAGCCCCATTACAACCCTTTTTAAGACCTTTTGATTTGTGTATCATCTCATTTTATAGTGGTGGAGATTTGATTTTCATGCAAGCCTATGGTAATAACTCTTCATGTTTGACTTTTGAGTGCTTAATTTAAACCTTAAACACTTTGACTGATTTGAGTGAATCTTTACTGAGGATTTCAATTCTTGTCGATTTTGAATCAAAGGTAATTATTTAGATAAGGGGAAACACCTATGTTTTCGTGCTATAAAAATTGTGACTTGGATTGTTTGAATCATTAGAACTCTTTTAGTTAAATTATCAATGTATAAATTATCTGTGAATTATGATGAGACATTATTGATGAGAATTATGAATTGAGGAAGTTAATTTTAATTATGAGTTGAGGATTTTGCTTGAGGACAAGCAAAGGCTTAAGTGTGGGGATATTTGATAAACCACAATTTATATATATTTTGACCCCATGTTTGGCATATTTTTGGATGAATTTTCATTAGATTTGATGAATTCGATGCTCCTAATCCTTGAATTTCATGTTTTACACTCAGGAAAGCTTAGGGAGTCGAAAAGAATGAGAAACGGGCCAAAAAGGGACAAAATGGGCCTAACTCAAAAATCAACACGGCCTGGACTATCTCACACGGGAAGACCACACGGCCGTGTGTGACGAGCAGAAGCAAACACGGCCTGGACTATCGTACACGGGCGTGTCACACGGGCGTGTCCCTGTCGAACACAAGTTTAATTCTATTCAGAAAAGGCTACTTGTGGGCCAAGATAGGTGCTCCAAAGCCTATATAAACACCCTAGGGGAGGACCTAAAGGGACACGCAGAGTAGAAGGCAGAAAATACTTGAAGACAGCCATCGGGAGCAGCTCAGAAGAAGGATTTCCATCAAGACTGAAGATCTCCTATCAATTTCTCTTGAAGTTTTTGGGTTTTCTTATGTTTTGTTGTTTTCCTTATTTTAAGATGTTTCCCTCTATCAGTACGAACTAAATCCCTTAACTACCTGAGGGGATGAAACCTAAGATGGATCTTATTACTATTTGATTTAGAAGATAAATACTTGTTCTTATTCTTAATTGTGAGTTCTTATTCTTGTTTTAATAATTCAGGTTATTGATTCAAGTCGAATGTGCTTATTCAAAGGAGCAAAAGTCCCTGTTTAAGAGGAGATCAACACAATTAAGCGGAGTTGATTGTAACCCTAGAAATAGGGCGACATAAATCTACTGGATTAGAGTCAAATCTAATAAGCGAATCCATAGATCGAGTTAATGCGACGATAGGGTTTTTAATTAGAAAGAGATTTCAATTAATCAACCTGGAGTCAGTTTTTTTTAGTCTTGAAAGAGATATTAACATAATTTAGGGGTTTCTACGGATTAAGTCAAGTGAATAAATCATATGAATCATAAGTAATAAGTAAAGTCTAGGTGGATTCTTCCTTGGGTATTGCCTCTTTTATAAAGTTGTCTAAAAGTATTTTCCCAATTCATTCTCTGTCGTACTTTTAATTAATTTTAGTTTAAAAGAAACCACTTCAATTCTTAGGCTAGATAATAGGAAGATAGTAATTACTAGTACTCTTGGTCCTTGTAGATACGATATTTCTGGTCTTACCATAACTATACTATTAAACGATAGGTGCGCTTGCCTTTATTGTGATCATAGTTAGTTAGAGACACATCAAGTTTTTGGCGCCGTTGCCGGGGACTAAGATATTAGGAACACTAAATTTTTATTACTTTAGCCATTTTTATTTTATTGCAATTTATTTTTATTTTTATTTTTACTTTTATTAATTTTTCTCTTTCTTTGCTTCTGGCAGGTGTCTCTAGTTTATGACTCGAAGAAACCCGTCAGAACCTTTACTTTACGACAGTGAGATTGAGAGTACAGCTCGCAGAAACTGAAGAGAGATAAGGTGAAGCTTACAATACATATAAGAAGAGCAAGAGAACGATATCACTAATACCTGAGAAGATGGTGATCCCCCGAATAATCCGCTACTCCCGTGGTCATTTGCAAATCCGAAGAAATCGAAAAACGCTCCTCGAACTATGTATGATTATGCTAAGCCTACTTTAACAGGAACTGAATCTAGTATTGTTATACCTGCTGTTGCTGCAAATAATTTTGAACTGAAACCTAACACTATTCAGATGATTCAGCAGTTTGTTCAATTTAATGGTTTGCAGGATGAGGACCCAAATAATCACTTGGCAAATTTTCTGGAATTCTGTGACACTTTCAAGATTAATGGCGTTTCTGATGATGCCATTCGCCTTCGGTTGTTTCCCTTCTCGTTGAGGAACAAAGCTAAACAGTGGTTGAACTCGTTACCACGAGGATCAATCACTACATGGGAACAAATGACTGAAAAATTTTTACTTAAATATTTTTAGCAAGCTAACTGACTAGATTGAGGAATGATATCTCTTCTTTTGTGCAGATGGATTTAGAAACACTTTACGATGCATGGGAGAGATACAGGGACCTACTGAGAAGATGCCCTCACCATGGGTTACCATTATGGTCACAAGTTCAAACATTTTACAATGGTGTGAACCCCTCAACTAGGCAATTAATTGATGCAGCCGCTGGCGGTACACTAAACAACAAAACACCTGATGCTGCCTACGAATCCATTGAAGAGATGTCACTGAATAACTATCAGTGGCAAGTTATGAGGACGAAGCCAACAAAAGCAGTCGGTGTTTTCAACCTCGACGCAGTTACCATGCTATCAAACCAGGTAGAGCTTTTAAATAAAAAGATTGATGGTTTGTGTAGTTCTTCACAGGTACATCCAGTGATGTAGTGCGATACAAATAGAGGAGGAATGGGCAATACAGAATATCCATCTTACAACCCTGGCATGGAGAATGAGCAGCTGAATTATATGGGTAATAACTCCAAACCTCTAAATAATCTTTACAATAATACATATAATCCAAGATGGAGGAACCACCCAAATTTCTCATGGGGTAATCAAGGGAATCAAAGACCGCAAACCCCTCTAGGTTTCCAACCACCCTACCAGCAAGAGAAAAAGTTGAACCTTGAAGATATGCTAGCAAAGTTTATTTCGGTGTCAGAGACTCATTTTTAGAATACCGAAACAGCATTGAAAAATCAGCAAGAATCAATTCAAGGGTTTGAGAATCAAATTGAACAGATGGCTAAGTTAGTTTTCAAAAGGTAACCAGGTAATTTACCTAGTAACACCGAACCTAACCCAAAAGAGCATGTGAAGGCAGTTACACTAAGGAATGGGAAGGTATTGGTTGAAGCTAAAAAGAAGATGCCACAAGAAACTGATAAGGAAAAATGTGAGGAAGTAAACGAGAATGTAACACCGGTACTGAAAGAGTATAAACCACCGATCACATATCCAGCAAAGTTGAAGAAAGACCGCATGGACGCATAATTTGGTAAATTTCTTGAACTTTTTAAACAATTACATATTAACTTACCTTTTGTTGAAGCTATTTCGCAGATGGCGACATACGCAAAATTCTTAAAAGAGCTTTTAACAAATAAAAGGAAGTTTTAAGAGCTATCAACCGTGGAGCTTAACGAGGAATGTTCAGCTATTCTCCAAAATAAGCTACCAACCAAATTGAAAGATCCAGGAAGTTTCACTATTCCCTGTTTAATTGGTAGTTTAAATATTGAGAAAGCATTAGCTGATTTAGGTGCCAGTATTAATTTAATGCCTTATAAAATGTTCAAGCAGCTTGGTCTTGGGGAACCAAAACCCACTAGGATGAGTATCCAATTAGCTGACAGATATATTAAATATCCTAGGGGAATTATTGAAGATGTTTTGGTAAAAGTTGATAAATTCATATTCCCTGTTGATTTTGTTGTGCTTGACATGGATGAGGACGTTGAGGTACCTTTAATTTTAGGACGCCCATTTTTAGCTACTGCTAGGGCTGCTATTGATATAGGTGATGGTAAACTTGTGCTCAGGGTAGGTGACGAGGAAATTATTTTTAAAATTTATGATGCTATGCGATACTCTAGAGAGCAAGATGATTCCTATTATTTTATCGACGCTATTGATCATTCTATTCAAGATTCTTTTCAGGAAATCATACATAAAGACACGTTGGAACTGTGTCTTGCCCAAGGTGAGGAGGCAGATGACGATACCAATGAGATGGAGGAGATAAAAATTGAGTTAAATTCTAATACTTCTTCCCCAAGACAAAAGAAGTATGAGGGCATTGAAATAAATGACGAACTAAAACAAAAACCCTTTATTGAAGAGCCTCCCAAATTAGAATTAAAACAGTTACCAAATCACTTAGAGTATGCATTCCTCAGAGATAATTCTACACTACTGGTAATTATTTCTTTAGAATTGAAACCCAATGAGAAAGATGAGTTACTACAGGTACTAAAGGAGCATAAAAGAGCCATAGCTTGGAAGATTTCTGACATTATGATCGTGTACGTCAGAGTCTTAAAAATTTATATAAAGAATGATCGAGCCTGGAAACTAACTGTGACAACGATTGAGGCAAGTGCACCTATCGAACAGTAGTATAGCTTAGTGGCAAGACCGAATTGTCGAACCCAAAGGAACCAGAAGTACTAATACTGACTCTCTTTCTATTATTTAGCCTAAGAAACAATGGAATTTGTTATTTAATCTAAAATTAACTAACTACTAAGCTAAAGATGCTAAGACAAAGAGAACGAACTTGGGAAAACACTCATGAGAAAAACCAATCGATTAAGACGATACCAAAGGAAGAATCCACCTAGACTTCACTTGTTATCTAACTCTATACCAGACGATTTATTCACTTGACTTGATCCGTAGGATTCCCTAATATATATTAATACCTCTCTCGAGGCTACTAACGTCTAACCCTAGGTTGATTAATTGAAATCTCTTTCTAATTAAAACCCCTAGAATTGCATTAACTCGATCTATGGACTCCCATATTAGGTTTGACCCTAATCCGGTAGATTTTTGTCACCCTATTTCTAGGCGCGCGAGCAACTCCGCTTAATTATGCTAGATCTACTCTTAGGCAGGGACTTTTGCTCCTCCACCTAAGCACATCAATACTTGAATCAATATCCCGGAAATAACAAAACAAGAATTAATAACACATAATTAAGAACAAATCAAGTATTTATCATATAGTTCAGCAAACGATAACAGGATTCATCTTAGGTTTCATCCCCCTCAGGTATCTGAGGGTTTAGTTCATAATCATAAAAGAATACATCTCAGAAGAAAAGATAAAACAAAACATAAGAAAAACCTTAAAACTCCCTGAAGGAATTGAAGAGTAGATCCTCCGCCTTGAGTATGATTTCGGCTTCTTGAGATGAATCAACTGGCTTTCTTCGAGTAAATCCCACGATTTTGACCTCTCCGGCTTGGCTCCTTGGCCTAGTTGGACGCCCCCGACAGAAGGCTTCTGTTGACTCCCCCTTTTAGGTCATACTTAAGGTGTTTATATAGACTTTGGAATGTGTTTCTTCGCCTCTAAGTATCCTAATTTGAGTGAAATTCCTCTTTGTCACGGCAGAGGACACGCCTGGCACTGCCTTTGTGTGAATCGTGGCCAGCCGTGTTCGAGTCTATCAATGAGGCACGCGGTAGTGTGGATTTGGCCCAGCCGTGTTGATTTCTTTCTTTGGCCCATTTGGTCTGTTTTAAGCCCGTTTTCCGTTCTTTTCATCCTCCTATGCTCTCTTGAGTATAAAACATGAAATTAAAGGATTAAGAGCACCAAATTACATATTTCAAGGGATAAATCATCCAAAAGTATGCTAAATGTGGGCTTTAAAATATGTTACTATTACGGTTTATCAAATACCCCCACACTTAAGCTTTTGCATGTCCTCAAGCAAAATTCTCAACTCACAATTAAAACAAACTTCCTCGATTCATAATATTCATCAATAATGTTTCATCATAATTCAAAGATAATTCATACATGGATAATTCAACTCAAAGAGTCCTAAAGATTCAAACAATATAGGTCATACATTTTGTAGCATGAAAACATAGGTGTTTCCCCTCATCTAAATAATTACCTCTGATTCAAAATCGACAAGGATTGACATCCTCACTAAAGATTCACTCAAATCACTCGAGGTGTTTAAGGTTCAGGAAAAAAAAACACTCATAAGTCAAACATGAAAAGTTAATCCCATAGGCTTGCATGAAAATCAAATCTCCACCACTATAATATGATATGATACACAAATCAAAAGGTCTTTAACAGGGTTGTAACGGGGCTTGGGTTAAAGGTGTGGATCAAGGCTGAATTAGAGGGTTAGAATCGAGACTGACCTGACAAATTACCTAACTATAGACAACAAACTGAATAAAGAATAATTACATCAATTGAAAACTTGTAATACTAATAACACGAGCTTCTTCTAAAGATAATGAAATTAACAGTTTAAGCTTAAATAACATAGAACCAATAATGAATATACTTCGTCATTTTTTTCGTTTTTTTTAAGAACAAATCAAATACATAATAGTAAGATAGAATTTAACAACTGATAAAGAAAATAGTTAAGTAACCGATCAAATCAAATCTCGATATAGGGGTAGTCAAGAAGAATGGTGATAACGAATACAAAGGGTTTTTGGTTAATATTAGTGGGTGAGTCAATAAAAAGGGTTGTTAGGATCAAAGGGGTTCACTAGGGGTTAATTGTGAAGGTAGGCTTTTTATGGAGTAAGTGGGTTAAATCCTAGGTGCCTTTATCATCTCTGTATATAAAATCAAAGGTGTGGTCTCGACATGTATAATCGATGCAAGTTCTAGAATAACAAACCAATGTTGACACACTCACAATCAATAAAGTGAGCAAGAAAAAGAATATATGCTCTATAAGGCTCAAAATCTCACAAAAATTATGGGTTTTTGATGTCAACCTCGTAAATTTCAAACTTCAAAGTAATATTCAAATTTAGGTAGACAACCTAAAAAAATTTTAATTTCTGAAAAATAGACTTAAAATGCTTGATTCCCTAGTATCTTAAAGTTTAAATCATCAATGCACAACTAACTATGACTTAATCCAAAACATATCAATAAAAATCATAAATCAAAGGAAATTTCATTTTAACAGTAATATGAGAAATTTTACTTAAGAACAAGACATAATTTAGGTTTTGAGAATAATGCAAAAAGTTAGGCACTTTTAAGATTCACCCCCCACACTTAAGATGTACATTGTCCTCAATGTACAAAGATATATATGAACAATATTTTAAGAAAATCAAAAGAGATGGAGAAGAGAAACTTCCTGAATTATGGATGAAATCCTTGGAGGATGATCAATGATGAACATTATGACTAGGCATAGGTGAAGGTGGTGGAGAATACTCCGGTGGTGTGTTCGTTCCTTGAGTGACACCTTGAACCTTTTTAAACTGCAAAGTCATCAGTAAAGTTTTTAGGGAGTTCTTATTTACTGGACGTTTGTTATAGTTACTCGAGAGTTAAACAGCCAGAGATAAAAGAAATCAAATTATACTTAAAAATTTAAAGAGTTTAATAATAAAGGAAAATGAATTAAAATAAAAATAAAAATAAAAATAAGAATAAAGAAAATAAAAAGGACTCAAAGGTCCTCATCATAGGAGTGATCTCGAGGTGGTGGTGGTGGCGATATGTGAAAAAGCTAATAATATCGACCACGGTCGCCTCTCACGGCCGTGTGGATTTATCCAGCCCGTGTTCTTTAGGCAGTTTCGACCACGGCCGTGTTGCATGACCGTGGCATTTAATCGGAGCCCGTGTCTTGGGGAAAATTTTTGTCTTATTTCTGCAAGATATCCGCCACGCCGATATGCATACTCGTGGTGTCCCCACGGCCACGGCCACGCCCGTGTGCAAGGCCGTGTGGTATGGAAACCTACGCCTAAAAATTTGGTTAGTTTTTAGTTAGATGCTAAAATTCAAAAATATGGACGTTAGTGGGGTTAGTGCTCGGGGTGCCTCTCGAGAAGTGCTCGTTTAAAGTCTTGAGCTAGACTTACCTGTTATTCGTAGGGCCATGCTAGTTTACGGATTCAAAACTCCTTTTTCTTACTATCAATTCTATCAACATATGGTTTGAGTCGGGTAATATTTACCTCGAAAGTGCCGAAATTAGAATGTGTTACCTCAACCGTTTCGTATGGAAAGACCTTAAGTACCGTAAAAGAAGTCGCACCGTTTGTATTAAGCTCTGAAGCGGCTATTCAAGGGTCGGTTGTATCTGACAGTACCTGGTCCCCAACTTTGAAGTGATTGGTTCTACCTTTAATACCCGATGTCCTAGCCGTGTCAAGAACCTGAAGAGTGATCGTTTCGTGACTTACACGAAATGTGAGCTCACGTGGTAGTTTATTTCATAAAATTGCTGGCCACACTGCATTTACCTCCAAATGCGACGTATCATCTAACTTCCGTTTGTTTGTCAAAAACTCTTTTGAAAATTTCCTTGAATCTGGCATCTGCGAAAGAGCTTCAAGAAACGAAAAGTTAATATGTAATTTCTTTGGAAGTTTAAGAAATTTACCGAATTGTTCCTTTGTGTGGTCTTTCTTCATCGCATTGGGGTATGGCACACGAGGTTGGTACTCTGTAATTACCGGGTTTGGTTTATCATGGCTTACCTCAACCTTACCTTCCTCTACCACATTTTCTTGTTTCAATTTTAGTTCATCTAACCCTTCACTGTCATGAGCAGTTATTGTTTGGGGTTGCTCTCTTGGGTTAAATTCGGTATTGCTAGACAAGATACGTTGTGGTCTTTCTGAGATTAGCTTAGCAAGCTAACCTATTTGATTCTCGATCTCTTGAATCAACACTTGCTAATTTTTAAGTGCTGTTTCAGTGTTTTGAAAGCGTGTTTCTGACACCGAGATAAATTTTGTTAGCATCTCCTCAAGGTTCGGCTTCTTTTCCTGCTGGTAAGGTGGTTATTGAAAACTTGGAGGGAGTTGCGGTCCTTGACCACCCCACGAGAAATCAGGATGGTATCTCCAACCTGCATTATATGTGTTACTATAAAGATTATTTTGAGGTCTAGAATAGTTACCCATATAGCTGACTTGTTCGTTCTCTGTGCTAGGGTTGTAGGATAGATATTCTGTGTTGTTCACCCCTCCCCATTTGTATCGCATCTTGTACACGGATGTACTGCGTAGAACCATACCAATCATCAATTTTTTTATTTAAAAGCTCTACCTGGTTAGATAACATGGTGACCGCGTCAAGGTTGAAAACACCGGTTGCTTTATTAGACATTGTCCTTATGTCTTGCCATTGATAATTATTTAGTGACATCTCTTCGGTTTCTGCGAGTGGTATGTTTTATTTCACTGTCAAAAGTCAAGGGTCCTGTCGGGTTCCTTCTAGTCATAAACTAGACTGAATGAAGCAAAGAAAGAGAAAAATTAGCAAAGTTAAAATAAAATAAAAATAAATTACAAAAAAAATGGCTAAAGTAATAAAAATTTAGCGTTCTTAATATTTTGGTTCCTCGGCAACGGTGCCAAAAACTTGACCGTGTACGTCAGAGTCTTAAAAATTTATTGTAACACCCCAAACCCGGCCCAAACAATATGACCGAATTTGGTTTGCTACAGAGAAAAGATTTTGAAAACCATTTTAAAACCAATTTTTAAATTAGTCGAAATGCCTTTCAATTTAAATTTTCTTTGTTAAAAACCAAACTTAATATATTTGCTGAGTCGAGTTGTTTACAAATTTCGAATGTACCCGATGGTACTTTAAAACATTTTTCGTTTAATTTGAGAAAACATGTGCAACCGTTTTAACATCATCAAGTAATTTAAACCAAACATTCAAACACGCAGCAATAATGAAATCATACTAGGAGGCCTTATTACAAATAAGCAACATAAACCTAAAAGAAAGATAAATAAAATCCAAAATTCATTTATTAAAAGTCTCCACTTGCATGGCCACCTCGAGTCCATCCGGCTCCTCACCCGTGGTCTACGAATCACTGAAAAATTAAAGGAGAAGGTGAGTCACCAAGACTCAATGTGTAACCCTTCCCGATTTAATGCAATAACATACACAAATTATAACCAATTAACATGCATAAGTTTAAATGCACCCAACCTAACCATCCATACGCCTTTTTCTACCCCTTGTGGTACCAAACCTTTGGTGGTGCCAAACCACTGGTGACGTATAGTCACAAATGTGATACCAAATCTTTGGAGATACCAAATCTCACGGTGTCCAAGACACAATTGTGTTACCAAAACACCGTGACCGAAGTCACAAATAGATGATGGGGCCAACCCATCGTGTGATACCAAATCAGCGCAGACAATCCCATATCTCAAAGTGGGGCCAACCCACGGTGGTATTAACCACAGGGACAAGTCGCTATGAGGTGCCAAACCTCTGGAGGTACCAAACCTCTGGTGACCGTAGTCACGATGTGTTACCAAAACACTGGTGTCCGTCGACACGAATATCATCGCCCCTCCTCTCATCAACCCATAACAATCATTTATATGCATGTACCACAAATCATGTTAATAGATTTATTTAACAACATCCAATCGATTTATCATAAGCCATATATCAAATAATACACATACCAAATGTGTCATGCTTCCCAAAAGCATCAAATAATAATCACATAGTAATAAGAACTTACCCAAATCCTTGTTAATACCATGAAGGTATTTCATCCATGTCTACACAAAACGTTTAGGCATAAAATAACACTTAGCATATTAAAAGTTATAAGATGTGTATGTATACACACTGGCACCAAAAAGAGTTCTAAATCCCAAATAGACAAATCGGCCACACAAGTATTCTTGCCCCTATATTCGGCCAAAAATGAATATTAGAACCATGGCCTATTCGCCAAACCAAAATAATTGAAAAAGGTTCCTTGTGAACCTAAAATCTTACCCAAAGCCTTGAACACTTATCCAACACACTCCTAAAAGAATCGGCCTCACTTCCCTACAATCAACCATCATCAGTAAGGTTTATTAGCCTTGGCTTAAAAAACTTAAAATAATAATCCTTTGAAATAAACCTTACCACCTTACCCAAAACCAATTTCTAGAGAAGTCCCGATGATAACTATCTTACCTTCAATATTCGGCCAAAGTTGATCAAGATAGGAGAAGAAAATTCGGTATACCCAAGAGAGTGGATTCTGGCTATGATTTGTTCAACACAATCAACCAAGGTTCAACTTGTATGGAAAAAGATGAAGTAAGAAAGTGAACTAATAGTTTCGGCTAAGTGCTTTTGAGAAGAGAAAAGAAAGAAATAGATAGAATATTATGGTATAGGAGATTCGGCTAAGAAAGAAAGAAGAAAATGGACAAAAGAGATAAGTGTTTCGGCAATGGTTGAAGAAAATACTCAAGTTTTGGTTTTGAGAGAATGAAAAGGAGAAATAGAAAATGAGCCAAAAATGACCAAATGGTCAAAAAGTATTAGGCTTATCAAAAGGTGAAATTCGGCTAACAAGAAAAGAGTTTGAGAGAAAATTGTTTTGCAACTTTTGCACCAAATGAAAGAAATGACCAAAAAGAATTCCTAAGCCTTACCAAGACTAGCATATTCGGCCAAATCCCCCCCCTTAGCCACAATGCCGTCCAAGTTCATGGCATAAAGGCCATGATTTTGTTTCCAAAACATAATCCTTGATACTAGCCCCATGTCTCCATATTTTCCTTAATTACTTGATTCCCTTCCATATGTTAACACTTGCCTTAAACCTATAGTCTACTAACCAAGAATAACATGGTCAACCCTTACCTTTATTATCCTTGGCCGACACTTACCATACCAAAGCAAAAATAAAAGTTGTCCCAATGCTATTTAAGGGATTCGAACCTCTCCCCTCAAGCTAAACTCCATGCGCCATTACCAACTTGCCATGCACTCATCTTGTCACTTATTGCTACTCAAATTAACTTAAGTGCTAAGCTCATTTAATCCTCTTCTTTAAATAAGCCTTACTAAGAATTATTCTACTAAACCGAGCTTACTCAAGACCCCTAATTAAGCCTTATATCAACACGAATAATATCACGTAAATTCAAATACAAGAAAAATAATTCAATCACAAATAACCCCTATTTTGGGATGTTACAGTTCTACTTCTTAAAATAATTTCGACCTCGAAATTACCGAGAAAAAGGTGGGGTATTCTCGCCGCATCACCTCTCCTCAGTTCCCACGCCGCTTCCTCCGTACCATGGTTTTCGCCATAGCACTTTCACTAAGGGTACCGACTTTCTACGCAACACCTTGACATCACGATCTAAAATCGAATTGGTTCCTCCTCGAATGATAAGTCGGAGTTAACCTCAATCTCGCATCGCACGATGTGCGATGGATCGACCTATACCGTCTAAGCATCGACACATGGAAGACATCGTGAATCGACTCAACTCGCCGCGATTCGAGTGATAAGCTACCGGTCCTACTCGCTTCAAACACAAGATACGGCCGATGAACCTTGGGCTTAGCTTCCCTTTTCGCCCAAAACGCAACACCTTCTTCCAAGGCGACACCTTGAGAAAGACTTTATCTCCTACCTCGTATTCCATCTCCTTGCGCTTGAGATCGGCGTAAGACTTTTGCCTATCCGATGCTTCCTTGAGACGAGCCCGAATTACCTTAACTTTGTCCTCGGTTTCGTCACCAATTCTCGGACCCAAGACATGTCGTTCACCTAGTTCCGTCCAACACGTAGGAGTACGGCATCTTCGTCCATCTGAAGGCTTCATATGGAGCCATTTGGATACTCGCTGATAACTATTGTTATAAGCGAATTCCGCCAACGGTAGATACTCCTCCCAACCGCCATCAAGTCCGAACACAACCTCCGAGCATATCTTCTAAGATCGAATCACTCTCTCCGATTGTCCGTCGGATTGCGGATGAAAAGTCTGTCTTTGAAGTCCAATCTCGTACCCAAAGCTTGATGCAACGCTCTCCAAAACCTCGATGTAAACCTCGGATCCCTATCCGAGATAATCGACATCGCACACCATGCAATCTCACTATCTCGGCTACATATAACTTAGCTAACCTCTCAGGCGAATAATCTACCCTTACGGTGTATGAAATGCGCTGATTTAGTCGACGATCCACAATCACCCAAATCGAATTCTTCTTGCTAGGCGTAAGAGGTAATCCACCGACAAAGTCCATGGTGATCCTCTCCCACTTCCATCGAGGAATCTTCACCGGTGAAGTAAACCGGATGGCAACCGATGTTCAGCCTTGACTTGTTGACACGTCGGACACTTACCCACGAACTCGCCACTTCCCGTTTGGACACGGCCACCAAAATTGCTCTCTCAAATCCCGATACATCTTGCTACCTCCGGGATGCATAGCATATGGGCTGCTATGTGCGTCCCGAAGAATCCTTTGTCTCAACTCCACATCCTTGGCATACAAGCTCTTCCTTTAAAGCACAAAACTCCATCACCGGGACGGACTAAAATCCTCTAATCCACCATTACGGACTTGCAACCTCCGATCATTCAAACCATCATCCTCTAACCGCTTCTCCTTAATCTGATCTAACCAAGTCGGCTTGACTTGCATTACGCCAAAAGACTCCCATCATCGAGCACGACTAAGTCGAGCAAACATCGATCTTAAATTCGATACAACCTTACGACTCAACGATCCGCCACCACGTTAGCCTTACAGGATGATACTCGATCGAACAAATCGTAGTCCTTCAACAACTCAATCCATCTACGCCGCCTCAAATTCAAATCCTTCCGAGTCAAGAGATACTTAAGACTCTTGTGATCCGTATAAACTATCGACTTCTCTCCGCACAAATAGTGCCTCCATATCTTCAAAGCGAAGACTACACCGCTAACTCCAAGTCATGAGTCGGATAATTAGCCTCATGTGGTCTCAATCGCCGAGATGCATAAGCCACTACCTTCCCTTCTTGCATCAAAGACGCATCCCAAACCAATATGTGATGCATCGCAATAAAACCGTGAATTCCTTGCACCGCCTCAAAGTTGAATCAAAACCGAGCTTCATCTAATCTTCTTCAATTTGTCGAAACTTTCTTGTTGCTCCTCGGTCCACACAAATGGAACTCCTTTCCTCAACAACTTGGTCATCGGTGCGGCAATCAAAGAAAATCCTTCCACAAATCTTCGGTAATACCCCGCTGGACCTAGAAAACTCGAATTTCAGCCACGATTTAGGCGGCTTCCAATCTAACACCGCCTCAATCTTTCGAGAATCCACTCTAATCCTCGGTGAAACAACGTGACCCAAGAAAGTCACCTCCTTAAGCCGCGGTCGCGACTTACTAAATTTCGTGATACATTTGCTTTTCCTCGAATCCGCAACACCACTCGCAAATGCGCATCATGCTCCTCTTCCGACTTGAATACACCAAAATATCATCTATAAAGACCACAACAAACCGATCCAAAAACTGTTGAAATACCCTATTCATCATGTCCATGAAAACCATTTGGTGCATTAGTCAAACCAAACGGCATCACCGGGAACTCGTAGTGTCCATACCGAGTACGAAATGCCGTCTTATGGATATCACCTCTTTCACCTTCAGTTGATGATATCCGGACCTTAAATCAATCTTAGAGAAAACCGCACTTCTTTGGTGATCAAACAAGTCATCTATCCTCGGCAAAGGATACTTGTTTTTAATCGTCGACTTATTCAATCTGGCGGTAGTCTATACACATCCGCATCGCACCATCCTTCTTCTTGACAAAAGTACCGGCGCTCCCCAAGGTGAAACACTTGGTCGAATGAAACCTCGATCCAACAACTCTTGTATCCGAGCCTTCAATTCCAACAATTCCTTGGTGCCATCCTATATGGAGCTATAGACACCGGCGCTGCCGGTAATGAGATCTATACCAAATTCGACTTCACGATCCGGGAGGCAATCCGGAAGTTCTTCAGAAATACGTCGGCAAATTCCTTTACAGTTTGAACATTTCCCACAGAAGACTCCTTAGCTTCCAAAGCAGCACACATGAACTACGAACGCCTCTGACCCTTCCCGACCATCTTTTATCGCTTTCAACGCAGATACCACGTTGGATAGATAATCTCTCCTATTACCTATCATGACCACTTCTTTACCTTCAACCGTCTTCAAAACCATACGCTTAGCGGCACAATCCAAACTTGCTTGGTACTTGACCAACCAGTCCATCCCAAGAATCAGATCGAACTCCTCAAACGGCAGTTCCATCAGATCGGCTACAAACACTACCCCTTGAAGTTCTAGGGGTATATCTCTATACAGCTTATCTACTTCTACAGAGTGACCTAAAGGACTAAGTACAGTCATCCTCTTAGAAGCAGTCTCGGGAACTAAACTCATGGTCTCAACTATACTACTAGCAACGTAAGAGTGCGTCGAACCCACATCTATCAAGGCAGTATATGGAACACCAAAAATTAAAAACGTACCGGTTATGACGTCCGGTGCGTCTCCTTCCTCACGACGCCGCAAAGATACACCAAACCAGCCGCCTAGCCTCCGTGTTGCCAATACCTCTGCCAGCTGTTCCGCGACCTCCACTAGAGCCATAACCACCTCTACCATAACCACGACCTCTCTGTGGTGCTGGTCCCTCCTTTCTGAACCGGGCACGACCTTGACCTTCGGGACCGATTCCTAGTTTGCTTACGCGCGGACGGCTCCCTCACACGATGTTCTAGCGAACCACACTCGAAACATCCTTTCCTCCCGGTCCAACATTCACCCCAATGAAACTTTCCACAACGGTTACACTGGGCCGGTCTTTGATTAGCGGTGTGGACCTCTCTCGCACGATTTGAACCACTCTGCCTAAATCTTTTCTCGAACATTACCACACGACCTGCACGATCCAAAGCCTCTCTTCACTTGCTCCTATCATAACTTTGCCTCGCGGACTCCTTGATTCCTTCGGCTACCTTGGCCTTCTCCACCAAGACAGCAAACTCACGTTCTTCTTGCCGTGGAGCAATCAGCAGACTTCTTAACTCGTCTCTAAGTCCGTCTTCAAAACGAACAAACCGATCATGTTCCGATGCCACTATTCCACGAGCATAACGACTCGGCTTTAGGAATTCGCTTCATACTACGAGACGGACTTATTCCCTTGCACTAACCCCGTAAAAGCTTTCCTTTGAGCGTCAATGTAGCTTGATCCAACATACTTCTTACGGTATGCGACTTTGAAGTACTCCCAAGTGAGATCATCGCCGTAGCACCATCTCGGACCGTGAGCCACCATCGATAAGACTCATCCTTGAGAAGCGACACCGCTCCTTTCGGTTTCTCCTCATTTGTCAAATCTATCTCATCCATGATTCTTTCGGTCGATTCCGGCCAATACTCAGCCGTATTGGGCGCTACACAGACACACCTCGGAAAAATTCAGCTCCGTTAGCTCGAAGTCTCTCAGGAACCGACTTCCGAGCTCCTCCACCTCCACCAATTCCAGCTACCCTTTCCAGAACCCGTAGCATCGCTTGTGACACAGCGTCGTCACACGTCCCCGATCTGCTCTTGGCTCCAAAGGTTGGGGGTGGTGGTGGCGGTATCTCATTCTCGATCCTTGACCCGACCCGAGCGAGTTACGTCACGGCCATCCTACCCCTTCCACGTCCACGACGGCCACGTCCTCTAAAGCTCATTCTAACTATCGCGCTTTAATCTGATTAGGAAATTTTTATGAATTAGTACATGTTTCACTTGATTATCCGCGAAGAAATTTTATGAAAAGAGTTTAATAAAGATTCTTTCGATCAAACAAGGTTTTAAGTCTTCTATCATGGTTTACATAGCATAATACATCCATTCCCTATACCTTTCATACCTATGCACTCTTCAGGCATTACTGTCCGTTTCTAACCCAGGGGTATTTTCGTCATTTTTCCTAAAGGGTATTTTTGTAATTTTGTCAATCAAGAATATTTTGAAAATTTTCGAAGATACATTTGTCCTACCATCTAAAAAAATATTTTAATGATTTTAAAACCGAAGTTTTCCTTAAAACATGGCTAATCCCTTTCGGGTTTTATTTAGGATTTTGCCTATGACCGAGTCCTCTTGGTTAGAGTGAACCGAAGCTACGCACCAGGTAGGAATCCCGCGAAGAGGAGGTGAGTCACGAGGACTGCTTAAGTACCAAGCTCTTCCGGATCCAATCCTAGACATGCGCACCAAGGTTACCACACCCTAACTCGGCGACTTGGTCGTAGGTTAGTTTAATTAGGCTTTTAAAGTCTTATGTCTTTATTTGGGGTAAACTAGTCCTAAAGTTTAAAATACTATCACTATCTACGTCCCATGCTTCCTACCCTTCTACAGAATATAATTCATACAAAAATCAGAGATACTTACTTGGGCAAAAGTTGGTGCTGGGAGACTCCTGCCATGCTTATTAAAACCAAATTTTTTTTTTTTTAAAAAAACCTACCAAAACATTTTTGGGCTTTGGGCCCCCACAGCCGAGCTTTGAACTGGGCTCTGATACCAATTTTGTAACACCCCAAACCCGGCCCAAACAATATGACCGAATTTGGTTTGCTACAGAGAAAAGATTTTGAAAACCATTTTAAAACCGATTTTTAAATTAGTCGAAATGCCTTTCAATTTAAATTTTCTTTGTTAAAAACCAAACTTAATATATTTGCTGAGTCGAGTTGTTTACAAATTTCGAATGTACCCGATGGTACTTTAAAACATTTTTCGTTTAATTTGAGAAAACATGTGCAACCGTTTTAACATCATCAAGTAATTTAAACCAAACATTCAAACACGCAGCAATAATGAAATCATACTAGGAGGCCTTATTACAAATAAGCAACATAAACCTAAAAGAAAGATAAATAAAATCCAAAATTCATTTATTAAAAGTCTCCACTGCATGGCCACCTCGAGTCCATCCGGCTCCTCACCCGTGGTCTACGAATCACCTGAAAAATTAAAGGAGAAGGTGAGTCACCAAGACTCAATGTGTAACCCTTCCCCGATTTAATGCAATAACATACACAAATTATAACCAATTAACATGCATAAGTTTAAATGCACCCAACCTAACCATCCATACGCCTTTTTCTACCCCTTGTGGTACCAAACCACTGGTGGTGCCAAACCACTGGTGACGTATAGTCACAAATGTGATACCAAATCACTGGAGATACCAAATCTCTGGTGTCCGAAGACACAATTGTGTTACCAAAACACTGGTGACCGAAGTCACAAATAGATGATGGGGCCAACCCATCGTGTGATACCAAATCACCGCGAGATAATCCCATATCTCAAAGTGGGGCCAACCCACGGTGGTATTAACCACAGGGACAAGTCGCTATGAGGTGCCAAACCTCTGGAGGTACCAAACCTCTGGTGACCGTAGTCACGATGTGTTACCAAAACACTGGTGTCCGTCGACACGAATATCACTGCCCCCTCCTCTCATCAACCCATAACAATCATTTATATGCATGTACCACAAATCATGTTAATAGATTTATTTAACAACATCCAATCGATTTATCAAAAGCCATATATCAAATAATACACATACCAAATGTGTCATGCTTCCCAAAAGCATCAAATAATAATCACATAGTAATAAGAACTTACCCAAATCCTTGTTAATACCATGAAGGTATTTCATCCATGTCTACACAAAACGTTTAGGCATAAAATAACACTTAGCATATTAAAAAGTTATAAGATGTGTATGTATACACACCTGGCACCAAAAAGAGTTCTAAATCCCAAATAGACAAATCGGCCACACAAGTATTCTTGCCCCTATATTCGGCCAAAAATGAATATTAGAACCATGGCCTATTCGGCCAAACCAAAATAATTGAAAAGGTTCCTTGTGAACCTAAAATCTTACCCAAAGCCTTGAACACTTATCCAACACACTCCTAAAAGAATCGGCCTCACTTCCTACAATCAACCATCATCAGTAAGGTTTATTAGCCTTGGCTTAAACGAAACTTAAAATAATAATCCTTTGAAATAAACCTTACCACCTTACCCAAAACCAATTTCTAGAGAAGTCCCGATGATAACTATCTTACCTTCAATATTCGGCCAAAGTTGATCAAGATAGGAGAAGAAAATTCGGTATACCCAAGAGAGTGGATTCGGCTATGATTTGTTCAACACAATCAACCAAGGTTCAACTTGTATGGAAAAAGATGAAGTAAGAAAGTGAACTAATAGTTTGGCTAAGTGCTTTTGAGAAGAGAAAAGAAAGAAATAGATAGAATATTATGGTATAGGAGATTCGGCTAAGAAAGAAAGAAGAAAATGGACAAAAGAGATAAGTGTTTGGCAATGGTTGAAGAAAATACTCAAGTTTCGGTTTTGAGAGAATGAAAAGGAGAAATAGAAAATGAGCCAAAAATGACCAAATGGTCAAAAAGTATTAGGCTTATCAAAAGGTGAAATTCGGCTAACAAGAAAAGAGTTTGAGAGAAAATTGTTTTGCAACTTTTGCACCAAATGAAAGAAATGACCAAAAAGAATTCCTAAGCCTTACCAAGACTAGCATATTCGGCCAAATCCCCCCCCTTAGCCACAATGCCGTCCAAGTTCATGGCATAAAGGCCATGATTTTGTTTCCAAAACATAATCCTTGATACTAGCCCCATGTCTCCATATTTTCCTTAATTACTTGATTCCCTTCCATATGTTAACACTTGCCTTAAACCTATAGTCTACTAACCAAGAATAACATGGTCAACCCTTACCTTTATTATCCTTGGCCGACACTTACCATACCAAAGCAAAAATAAAAGTTGTCCCAATGCTATTTAAGGGATTCGAACCTCTCCCCTCAAGCTAAACTCCATGCGCCATTACCAACTTGCCATGCACTCATCTTGTCACTTATTGCTACTCAAATTAACTTAAGTGCTAAGCTCATTTAATCCTCTTCTTTAAATAAGCCTTACTAAGAATTATTCTACTAAACCGAGCTTACTCAAGACCCCTAATTAAGCCTTATATCAACACGAATAATATCACAGAAATTCAAATACAAGAAAAATAATTCAATCACAAATAACCCCTATTTTGGGATGTTACATTTATATAAAGAATGATCGAGCCTGGAAACTAACTGTGACAACGATTGAGGCAAGTGCACCTATCGAACAGGCAAGACCCGATTGTTGAACCCAAAGGAACCAGAAGTACTAATACTGACTCTCTTTCTATTATTTAGCCTAATAAACAAGGGAATTTGTTGTTTAATCTAAAATTAACTAACAACTAAGCTAAATATGCTAAGACAAAGAGAACGAACTTGGGATAACACTCGTGAGAAAAACCAATTGATTATGACAATACCTAAGGAAGAATCCACCTAGACTTCACTTGTTATCTAACTCTGAACCAGACGATTTATTCACTTGACTTGATCCGTAGGATTCCCTAATATATATTAATACCTCTCTCGAGGCTACTAACGTCTAACCCTAGGTTGATTAATTGAAATCTCTTTCTAATTAAAACCCCTAGAATTGCATTAACTCGATCTATGGACTCCCATATTAGGTTTGACCCTAATCCGGTAGATTTTTGTCACCCTATCTCTAGGCGCGCGAGCAACTCCGCTTAATTATGCTAGATCTACTCTTAGGCAGGGACTTTTGCTCCTCCACCTAAGCACATCAATACTTGAATCATTATCTCGAAAATATCAAAACAAGAATTAAGAACACATAATTAAGAACAAATCAAGTATTTATCATATAGTTCAGGAAACGATAACAAGATTCATCTTAGGTTTCATCCCCCTCAGGTATCTGAGGGTTTAGTTCATAATCATAAAAGAATACATCTCAGAAGAAAAGATAAAACAAAACATAAGAAAAACCCTAAAACTCCCTGAAGGATTTGAAGATAAGATCCTCCGTCTTGAGTATGATTTCGACTTCTTAAGATGAATCAACTGGCTTTCTTCGAGTAAATCCCACAATTCTCACCTCTCCGGCTTGGCTGTTTGGCCTAGCTGGACGCTTCCGATAGAAGGCTTCTGTCGACTCCCCCTTTCAGGTCATACTTAGGGTGTTTATATAGACATTGGAATGTGTTTCTTCGCCTCTAAGTATCCTAATTTGAGTGAAATTACTCTTTGTCACGGCAGGGACACGCCCTTGGCACACGCCTGTGTGAATCGTGGCCAGGCCGTGTTCGAGTCTATCAATGAGGCACGACCGTGTGGATTTGGCCGAGGCCGTGTTGATTTCTTTCTTTGGCCTATTTGGTCCGTTTTAAGCCCGTTTTCCGTTCTTTTCATGCTCCTATGCTCTCCTGAGTATAAAACATGAAATTAAATGATTAAAAGCACCAAATTACATAATTCAAGGGATAAATCATCCAAAAGTATGCTAAATGTGGGCTTTAAAATATGTTACTATTATAGTTTATCACATTAAAAGGATAAGCCCATCGTTTTGCACCCACAAAATTTTAATGGAAGATGAATATAAACCATGTGTGCAACCTCAAAGACGATTAAATCCCAACATGAAGGAAGTTATTTATCCTATTTCTGATAGTACTTGGGTAAGTCCTGTGCAGGTTGTTCCAAAGAAGGGAGGCATGACTGTTGTAGCCAACGAGAAGAATGAATTAATTCCAACAAGAACAGTCACATGTTGGAGAGTTTTCATTGACTATAGGAAGTTGAACGATACCACGAGAAAAGATCACTTTCCCTTACCCTTCATTGATCAGATGTTAGAAAGATTATCTGGGCATATGTACTATTGCTTCCTAGACGGACTCTCTGGCTACTTCCAAATCCCAATAGCTCCCGAGGATCAAGAAAAGACAACATTTACATGTCCATATGGTACGTTTGCTTATCGTATAATGCCTTTTGGATTATGTAATGCTCCTGCTACTTTTCAGCGCTACATGCTAGCCATCTTTGATGAACTTGTGGAAGATATTGTGGAGGTATTTATGGACAACTTTTCAGTATTCGGTAATTCTTTCCACCTTTGCCTTAAAAATTTAAAACAAGTTCTAATGAGATGTGAGGAAACGAACCTTGTGCTTAATTGGGAAAATGTCACTTTATGGTTCGAAAAGGGGTTGTGTTAGGTTACAAAATTTCTAGTAAAGGGATTGAGGTTGATAAACCAAAAATTGAAACCATAGAAAAATTACCTCCTCCTAGTTCAGTTAAGGCTATTAGAAGCTTTTTAGGACATGCTGGATTTTATAGAAGATTTATTAAGGATATTTTTAAAATAGCTAAGCCTTTAAAGAAATCACTAGAAAAAGATGTGCCTTTCAATTTTAATCAGGAATGTCTAGATGCATTTAATACCCTCAAAAATAAATTAATAAATGCTCCAATTATAATTGCACCTGATTGGAATTTACCCTTTGAACTAATGTGTGATACGAGTGATTTTGCAGTAGGTACAGTTTTGGGACAGTGAAGAGACAAGCATTTTCAACCGATTTATTACGCTAGCAAGACATTGACGGCCGCACAAGAAAATTACACTACCACGGAAAAAGAGTTGCTAGCTGTGGTTTTTGCATTTGATAAATTTAGACAGTATTTTATATTATCTAAAGTTGTCGTTTACACTGACCATTCAGCTCTTCGTTATCTTTTAACTAAAACTGATGCAAAACCTCGACTCATAAGATGGATTTTACTCTTACAGGAATTTGATTTGGAAATTCAGGATAAGAAAGGAGCTGAAAATCTTGCGGCAGACCATCTTTTTAGACTTGAAAATCCACATATCAAAGAACTCGATGAGAGTGAGATAAAAGACTCGTTTCCTAAAGAACAACTCTTGTCTATATCCGACTCTGAGGTACCTTGGTTTGCAGATATTATGAATTACTTAGTTGCTAACATCCTACCAAAAGGGTTGACACATCATCAAAAGAAGCGATTCTTTGCTGATGTGAAAAACTATTTTTGGGAGCACCCTTTTCTTTTTTGTATATGTGTAGATCAAGTAATTCAGAGGTGTGTTACAAAGGCAGAAGCAAGCAAAATCCTAGAACATTGCCATTCAGGACTAACAAGAGGACATTACAATGGGACTAGAACAACACATAAAACGCTCGAATCAGGTTTTTATTAGCCCACTCTGTTCAACAACGCTAATAGGTATGTTACTTCATGTGATAGATATCAGAGAACATGTAATATCTCTAAACGCAATGAAATGCCTCAAACGTATATGCTATCATGTGAAATACTTGATGTATTGGGTATTGATTTTATGGGTCCATTCCCTAGCTCATTTGGGAATAAATACATCTTAGTAGCAGTTGATTATATGTCAAAATGGGTGGAAGCTCAAGCTTTACCTACTAATGATGCTAAAGTGGTAGTGAGATTTCTTAAGAAACTCTTCTCTCGATTTGGAACACCTAGAGCAATTATTAGTGATAGGGGTACTCATTTTTGTAATACTCAATTTGGTAAAATCTTAAAGAAATATGGAGTGCACACACTGAGGCGGCTACCCCGTATCACCCTCAAACCAGTGGACAAGTTGAAGTAGCCAATCGAGAGCTTAAGCGTATTCTAGAGAAAACTGTAGAATCAAACAAGAAAGATTGGGCATTAAAAGTAGACGACGCTTTATGGGCCTATAGAACCGCTTTTAAAACTCCCATAGGAACATCCCCATATAGACTTGTTTACGGGAAGAGTTGTCATCTACCATTTGAATTAGAGCACAAATCATTTTGGGCTATAAAATTCTTAAACTATGATCTTAAACTTTCAGGTGAGAAAAGATTGATACAGTTGAACGAGCTAGATGAGTGGCAAGCGAATGCCTATGAGAACTCACGTCTATACAAAGAAGCAACAAAGCGACGTAATGATGCTCGTTTGAAGAAACCTAAGCAATTTGAAGTTGGAGATCTTGTTCTACTATACAATTCGAAGCTCAAATTATTCCTTGGAAAGCTGAAATCAAGATGGTCAGGTCCATTCGTAATCAAAACCATTTTTCCCTATGGCACAATTGAGGTAACTCATCCGACTTATGGCGCATTCAAGGTAAATGGTCAACGACTTAAACTATATAATGGTGAGGATTTTAGGGATATTAGAGAGGAGCTTCAGCTCCGTGAACCTTTATAAAGAGAAGAATACAAGGTAAGTCTAGCTTAGGACTTTAAACAAGCGCTTTTCGGGAGGCAACCCGAGCACTAACCCCATTAATGTCCATATTTTTTATTTTTAGCACCTAACTAAAAACTAACCAAATTAATAGGCGCAGGTTTCCCTACCCACACGGCCTTGCACACGGGTGTGGCCGTGGGCTTGTGGACACCACGAGTAGGTACATCGACGTGGCAAACACCGTGCGGAAACAGGACAAAAATTTTCCCCAAAACACGGGCTGTGATAAAACACCACGGCCGTGCGATGCGGCCGTGGTCGAAACTAACTAAAGAACACGGGCTGAGATAAAACCACACAGGCGTGCCTTAAGACCGTGGATGATACTGAGTAAGTGACACGGGCGTGCGACACGCCCGTGCCCAGAAGCTGTGGTTGAAACTGAGTAAGTCACACGGGCGTGAGACACGGCCGTGCCTATAGGTCGTGGTCGATACTGATTAATTAACACGGGCGTGTGAACCTCTACACGGGTGTGGGAGAAACAAACGAAGCAGTACACAGTCGTGCAATTCGATCGTGTTACCCAACACGCCCAGGGAACACGGGCGTGGGTCAAAACACAGACACGCCCTAAAGCTACATTTACGAAACACACGGGCTAAACACATGGCACACGGGCGTGGGCCTCGACCGTGTGCCCCAATCCCTATTTAAACCCCTGTTTCCTATTCACTTTCTTCCCCAAATTTCCCCCTAAACCCTAGCCGCTGCTCTCCACTTCCGGCCACCGCCCTCCTTCTCTATTTTCCTCCTTTCTCCCTTCTTCCCCAACCCGAAACTATCCCTCCCTTTTCCCTTTTTCTCTTCTTTCCCTTTCCTCTTCCCCCTTCCTTTTCCATGCGCACCAGCCCCCACATTCCACGCCCGTGTATGACTACCATGCCCGTACGCCACCGTCACGTCTGTGCTTCGACCACCGCCTCCCGTACGTAATGACTCCCCCACGTGGAAAAAATGCTGCTGTCCCCACTTTGAAAAAGCGGAAGGGACCCGGAGCTACCTCTACGAGTGCATCTACCGAAGTGCGCCACCCTTTTCTACAGTTTCCCGTGGGACCTCAGGAGGAACTTTTTCAGACACTTCATGCACGACCCCTCAGCGTGGGGAGATGCTTTGATTGGGCCGCCTTAGAGCAAGTCCAACTAGCTGACGTAGTTCGGGCCCTATTGTCCACTGACCCATGGGGGCAATTTTTTGATATTGTCGAACTGACCTATTTAGAGCTTACTTTGGAGCTCTGTTCCTCCTTCCACCTTCAGGCGATCATGACAAATTTCGATGACCCAGGCACAGTACAGTTCCACCTTGGTGGCCTAGTACGTGAGCTGAGCATCCCAGAGTTTGGGGCCGCGTTGGGACTTTATGCCGAGGAATTCATGAAGGACGACGACTTCGAGAACCTTCATCGTCACATCCACTATTCCCCTTCTTCCTACTGGAGAGACTTAGTTCCTGCCTCGGCTACCTACGATCTCAGTCACTCCAAGGCATCGGCTCTCGCCCCATCCTTGAGGTATTTACACGCCATCCTGGCTCACACTTTGACAGGTAGGCGAGAGAGCACTGGCGTCATCAACACTCACGACGCCTACTTTTTATAGTGCATGGCGCATGGGCACATGTTTGATTTAGCTTACTTCATCGCCCTCGCCATTCGGCATCAGACGGAGCGATATAGGAAAGGAATCCTCTCCATTGGACTATATGTGACGCGCCTGGCACTATACTTTGGCCTCCTCAACATTGCAGCTCAGTCCTCCTCGCTCACGCTTATTGGGCAGAAGTCCGCACAGGGCATCTTGACGATGCTTCATATGAGGATGATTGAGCGTCGTCGTGGGTTTGATCCTCCTCAGTACCTTCTATTGCAAGCCAACGAGTAGGACGACCCAGAGGACATTACTGATGATGTCCCCTTACATCATGAGGAGCCATCTTCTTCGCCACCACTGCCTCACCGACCAGTTCATGCGGCTGCTTTATTGACTGACATTTCTGAACGCCTCACTCATTTTGAGCAGTACTACTCTCAACAATTCAATGACAACGCTCAACGATTCGACGGCATCGAGGCAACTCTACAACAGATTTGTCAGCACTTCCAGATATCACCACCACCCCCACCTCGTGATCCATCTGCTGATGAGGACCTTTGAGTCCATTTATCTTTTCTTTTTCTTTTATTTTAATTTTTAAACTCTTTATCTTTATCTTTCTTGTCTTTAATTTATATTAGTATATTTTGATTTCTTTATATCTTTGGCTGTTTATTATCGAGTAACCATAATGAAGTTCATTAATAAAACTCCCTAAAACTTTACAGATGACTCCACAGTTTCAAAAGGTTCAAGGTGCTACTAAGGAACGAACAAACTACTGGAATATTTTCCCCCACCTTCACCTCTACCTAGTTCATCATGCTTCTCATTGGATCTATTTCTACAATTTTCACTTTCTAAGGATTTCATCCATACTTCAGGAAGTTTCATTTCTCTCCCTCTCTTATGATATTCTTATTATCCTGTCATTATCTATTTTGGTATATTGAGGACAATGTACATCTCAAGTGTTGGGAGGTTTATTATATCATTATCAGAAAATCCCTGAATTATGTCTTGTTCTTAAGTAATTTTCTCATATTACTATTAGAATAAAACTTCTATTGACTTATGATTTTTATTGATATGTTTTGGATTAAGTCATAGGTAATTGTGCAGTGATGGTTTAAACTTTAAGACATTAGAGAATCAAGCATGATAAGTCTATTTTCAGAATTAAAAATTTGTTAAGTTGTTTCCCTATATTTAAATATTACTTTGAAGTTTGAAATTTGCAAAGTTGACATAAAAAATCATAATTTTTGTGAGATTTTGAGCGTTTTAGAGCATATACTTTTCTTGCTCACTTTATTGTTGGTTATGAATGTGTCAATATTGATTTGTTATTCTTGAACTTGCTTCGATTATGCATGTTGAGACCACACTTTTGATTTGATATACTGAAATGATAAAGGCACCTAGGTTTTAACCCACTTACTCCAAAAAGCCTACCTTCATAATTAACCCCTAGTGAAACCCTTTGATCCTAATAAACCGCTTCTTGATATACCCTTAATATTAACCCAAAACCCATTCTTTTTTATTCATTGAGAATTTTTCCTATTGTATTAAACCCTTTTTTTTTGGTCGAGATTTGAGTTGAGCAATTGCCTAACTATGTTCTTTATTTCAGTTGTTCTTATTTTTGTTCTTATTCTTAAAAAAAAATATGATCGTGTCCAAACTAACTATGACAACGAATAAGGTAAGCGCACCTATCGTTCGATAGTATAGCTATGGCAAGACCGGAAATATCGTATCCTCAAGGACCAAGAGTACTAGTAGTTACTATCTTTTTATTATCTAGCCTAAGTATTAAGAGAATCGATACTAAACTAAGGATGGTAAGACACAGAGAGTGAATTGGGAAATTACTTTTGGGAAAACCAGTTGATTAAGACAATACCCGAAGAAGAATCCACCTAGACTTCATTTATTACTTAACTCTGAACCAAACGATTTATTCACTTGACTTGATCCGTAGGATTCCCTAATTTATATTATTATCCCTTTTGAGGCTAATAACGTCTAACCGTAGGTTGATTAATTGAAATCTCTTTCTAATTAAAACCCCTAGTTTCGCATTAGCTCGATCTATGGACTCCCATATTAGGTTTGACCCTAATCAGGCAGATTTTCGTCATCCTATCTCTAGGATTGTGATCAACTCCGCTTAACTATGCTAGATCTACTCTTAAACAGGGACTTTTGCTCCACTGCCTAAGCACACCAATACTTGAATCAATATCCTGAAATATTAAAGCAAGAATTAAGAACACATAATTAAGAACAAATCATGTATTTATCATACAGTTCAGAAAACAATAACAAGATCCGTCTTAGGTTTCATCCCCCTCAGGTATTTGAGGGGTTTAGTTCATGTTTAATAAAGAATACATCTCAGAAAAAAGTAAATAACAAAACATAAGAAAAACCCTAAAACCCCCTGAAGGAAATTGAAGGGAAGATCTTCCGTCTTGAGTGTGATTTCGGCTTTTGGGATGAATCAACTGGCTGTCTTCAAGTAATTTCCTGTGTTCAGCCCTCTCTGGCTTCACACCCTTTTAGGTCGCTCTCTAGGGTGTTTATATAGGCTTTCGGAATGCCTTTCTTGGCCCAAAAGTACCCTAATCCGAATGGAATTAAAATAGGTCAAGGCAGGGGCACGCCCGTGTGAATCGAGCCCAGGTCGTGTTCAGGCCTGCTAAGGTGGCACGGCCGTGTGGTGAACTCCAGGCTGTGTGAATTTCTTACTTTGGCCCATTTTCTCCATTTTCGGCCCGTTTCTCGTTCTTTTTATCCTCCGATGCTCTCCTAAGTATAAAACATGAAATTAAAGGATTAAGAGCATAAATTCCACAATTCAAGGGATTAAATCATCCAAAAAGTATGCTAAATGTGGGATTAAAATATGTATATATTACGGTTTATCAAATACCCCCACACTTAAGCATTTGCTTGTCCTCAAACAAAATTCTCAACTCACAGTTAAAATAGAATTACCTCAATTCATAATCTTCATCAATAATGATTCATCATAATTTATAGGTAATTCATACATTGATAATTTAACCAGAAGGTTCCTAAGGATTCAAACAATCAAAGTCATAGTTTTTATAGTACGAAAAATAGGTGTTTCCCCTTACCTAAATAATCACCTTTAATTCAAAATCAACAAGAATTGACATCCTCACTAAGGGTTCACTCAAATCACTCAAGGTGTTTAAGGTTCAAAAATAAGCACTCAAGAGTCAAACATAAAAAGTTAATCCCATAGGCTTGCATGAAAATCAAATCTCCACCACTGTAAAATGATATGATACACAAATCAAAAGGTCTTTTATCGGTTGTAACGGGGCTTGGGTTAAAGGTGTGGATAAAGGCTGAATTAGAGGGTTAGTATCGAGACTGAATTGATAAATTACCTAGCTAGAAAAATAACTAAAACTGAAATAATTACATCAATTAAGAATTCATCACTAATAACACGAGCTTCTTCTCAAAATGTAAAATTAACTTCTTAAGCTCCAATAACAAAGAAGTAATAATGAATAGATTCCCAGAATTTTTTTTTAAGAAAAAATCATACAATAATAAAGAATTAAATAACTGAAATAGAGAACATAGTTAAGCTAAGTAATCCGTTCAAATCAGATCTCAACAGAATAGGGGTCAAATTAATTAAAGGGATTTCAACAAAAAAAATAGGTTTTTGGTTAATATTGAGGGTAAATCAATGAAAGGGTTGTTAGGCTCAATGGGGTTTACTAAGGGTTAATTATGAAGGTAGGCTTTTTAGTGGAATAAGTGGGTTAAAACCTAGGTGCCTTTATCATCTCAGTATATCAAATCATAGGTGTGGTCTCGACATGTATGATCGAAGCAAGTTCTAGAATAACAAATCAATGTTGACACACTCATAATCAATAAAGTGAGCAGGAAAATGATATGCTCTAAAAGGCTCAAGATCTCACAAAAATTATGGGTTTTTGATGTCAACCTTGTAAATTTCAAAATTCAAAGTAATATTTAAATTTAGGAAAACAACCTAGAAATTTTAATTACGGAAAAATAGACTTATCATGCTTGATTCTCTAATATCTTAAAGTTTAGATCATCAATGCAAAATTAACTATGACATAATCCAAAACATATCAATGAAAATCATAAATCAAAAGAAATTTCATTCTAACAGTAATATGAGAAAATTACTTAAGACAAGATATCATTCAGGGACAGTATTGTTGACACCTCCCCACACTTAAGATGTACATTGTCCTCAATGTACAAAAATAGATATTCATAATATAGTAAGAAAATCATAAGGTAGGGAGAGAAGTGAAACTTCCTGAAGTTTGGATGGAGTAAAAGAAAAGAAATGAGGGAAATTTGGACCGAGTTGGAGGAGGATGTGCCAGTAGTGGTGGATACTAGGGTCGTGGTGTGGTGATTCCCCAGCAGCCTTTAGGACCTAAATAAACGAAAGCAAAATATAATAATATATATTTAACACAAAAGAGATAAAGAGAAGGAAAATAAAGGAGAAGAGAAAAGACATAGGTAAAATAAATGGACTCAAATGTCCTTGGCTTGTCGAGTAAATGAAGCGGCCGGCATGAACTTATGTGGATCGGTCTCGTACGGGGAGACTGTGCTAGGGTCCTTTCGCTTCTTCGACATGGGGATGGTGGTGAGGATGGTGAAAGAAAAAGAATGAGGGGAAGGGGAAAGGAAAATGAAGGGAGAAGATAGTGAGAAAAGAGAGGCGTGTGGTGGCTGGGGTTTTAAAAGAAGAGAAAATTGGAGAGGAAGTGAGAAGATGGGGGTTTAAATAGAAATCAGGGATTTGGTAACTCCCCACGCCCGTGTGCCATGGGCGTGTCTGGTCACATGGCCGTATCGACGGTCGTGTGGTGGCTTGTTCGTTTCTCCCACTCTTGTATAAAGGTTTGCACGCCCCTGTATCTTTCTCAGTGTCGGCCACGACCTCAAAGCACGGGCATGTCTCATTGATCGTTGGTCTGAGAGTTTTAATATTTATATAATGAATGATCGAGCCTAGAAACTAACTATCACCGCGATTGAGGCAATCACACCTATCGAACAGTAGTATAGCTTAGTGGCAAAACCGGAATGTCAAACCCAAAGGAACCAAAATTACTAGTACTGACTTTCTTTTTATTATCTAGCCTAAAATAAAGGGGGTTGATATTTATCTAACTAATTACTAAGCTAAGGTTGCTAAGACACAGAAAGTGAATTGGGAAAATACTTTTGGGAAAAACCCGGTTGATTAAGACAATATGCAGGAAGAATCCACCTAGACTTCACTTGTTATTTAACTCGAACAGCACGATTTATTCACTTGACTTGATCCGTAGGATTCCTAATTTATATTAATACCTCTTTCGAGGCTACTAACGTCTAACCCTAGGTTGATTAATTGAAATTTATTTCTAATTAAAACCCTAGTGTTGCATTAACTCGATCTATGGACTCCCATATTAGGTTTGACCCTAATCACAGTGATTTTAAATCATCCTATTTCTAGGGTTGCGATCAACTCCGCTTAACTATGCTAGATCTACTCTTAAACAAGGGCTTTTGCTCCACTGCCTAAGAACATCAATACTTGAATCAATATCCTGAAATATTAAAACAAGAATTAAGAACACATAATTAAGAACAAATCAAGTATTTATCATATAGTTCAGAAAACAATAACAAGATCCGTCTTAGGTTTCATCCCTCTCAGGTATTTGATCGTGTACGTCAGAGTCTTAAAAATTTATATAAAGAATGATCGAGCCTAGAAACTAACTATGACAATGATTGAGGCAAGTGCACCTATCGAACAGTAGTATAGCTTAGTGGCAAGACCGGATTGTCGAACCCAAAGGAACCAGAAGTACTAATACTGACTCTCTTTTTATTATTTAGCCTAAGAAACAAGAGAATTTGTTGTTTAATCTAAAATTAACTAACTACTAAGCTAAAGATGCTAAGACAAAGAGAACGAACTTGGGAAAACACTCGTGAGAAAAACCAATTGATTAAGACGATACCCAAGGAAGAATCCACCTAGACTTCACTTGTTATCTAACTCTGAACCAGACGATTTATTCACTTGACTTGATCCGTAGGATTCCCAAATTTATATTAATACCTCTCTCGAGGCTACTAACGTCTAACCTTAGGTTGATTAATTGAAATCTCTTTCTAATTAAAACCCCTAGAATTGCATTAACTCGATCTATGGACTTTCATATTAGGTTTGACCCTAATCCGACAGATTTTCGTCACCCTATCTCTAGGCGCGCGAGCAACTCCGCTTAATTATGCTAGATCTACTCTTAGGTAGGGACTTTTGCTCCTCCACCTAAGCACATCAATACTTGAATCAATATCCTGGAAATATCAAAACAAGAATTAAGAACACATAATTAAGAACAAATCAAGTATTTATCATATTGGAACGGTGGAAATGTGCAAGTGTACACAATCGTAACAAGTAATAAAGTGACAAGTAAATGTCGAGTTATCGTACCCACAGGGACTGTAAAAGAATTATTTATGAAAATGATTTTAAACACTTTGGTAAAGGAAAAATATTTGGATTTAAGAAATATTTAAAAACTAAAGGAAAAACAAAGTAAAATAAAATAAAACAAAGTTCTAGTGCACGATTTCAAAAGCTGGTTTTAATCAAGATGATATAATCGTGTTGGATTAATCACATTTCTTACCTTAGAATTATTAAACTCGTGTTTATACTTGTTAAAACATGGCAACTCTGTAATTTGCTAACTTATGAACATACTTACAAATAAAAATCCATTCATCTCTTGTACATATTTCTATGCAAATTCGATCGATTAAACAGACTTCTAAAAGTAAACATGTTATTGCACATACATGCTTATTAAATTAAATAATCTCTCACATATTCCTATGTGATTCAACTGATTAATTCAACCTAATAAGCATATAAAAGATCATGTTAGTTAACAAAGTATTTTTACCTTGAAACACTTAATCACAAAAATCCTGCAAGTTATGCAATGCATATGTATCTCCAAATACAATGCTAATTTAATCTTCAGCTACCTTAGAAGAATTAAACATGCACTGATTAAGTATTGTGTCCATTAATTACAATTCCAATGTGTTTAAATAATTAATTCATTAGCTATCTAAACAATTAGAATGCTAGATAACTTAAACATGATTTTACTTAATCAAGCATTTTACCGAGGCCTTTTAACAGTATAAACACAATTTTAATAATTTAATAGGACGAAATACAATCAACCCAACACGAATTAAATTCAAGCTAAATTGATTAAATTAATCATTTCAAAAGCATAAATATTCATAAACATGTTTGTCAAAACAACAACGAAAATTAAAAAAGATAGGGAACAAGAAGCAAATCCGGTGTTTCTCCGTGGCTTGACTGATTGCTCTGTTCTTCGTTCTTCGTTGGCCTCGGCTATCAAGGTGGCTTATGAAAACTCCAATTGCTGCTCCAAATGGCTGGAACAATACCTCTTTTCCAAGAGGATAAATCGGCACAAGAACACACAAAGGGAAAATGGAAAAAATGGAAATTGAGAGAAAGTGAGAGAAGAAAATGTCGAATGCTTGAGGTGTGTTTTGAATGAGCAGCAAGGGGGTGTATTTATAGCTGATCAAGGCTGCTAAAAATAGCAAATAGCAGCAGCAAAAGAGGCCTCCCTTGGCCGGCCACCTATGTGGCAAAGTTGATGGATTCAACTTTGCTAAAAATAGCATGGGGCAAATCTACAAAGCCATAATTTTTGGAGGGGTTTGAATGCAATTTTGAAAGGTCTTCAAGGGCTTCTTTGAAAGCTTAGTTAATCAGCTAATAAGCTGATTTGGGCCAGAAATGTGGATGATTTGGGCTGCCCAATTAGTGGCTGGTTCGGTTCAACCGGTTTGGTTCAACTGATGCGGTTCAACTGGGCCTTTTTCATAATTAATTAAGATTAATTTATTTAACCCAAATTAAATTGGGAATAAATTAAAATTAATTATGTTATGATTAAATATTCATAATTGGACCGTCTTGGGCTAGAAATAAATTCACCTCGATACTTCAAATTGCTTCTCGGGTTCATTCTTCGAGCAGTGTCTGCCGAGCCAATTTTCGCCCTTTGTGCGATTCTGTCGAAAATAGTCAAAATAAGTCAAAATTAACTATAAAATTAATTAAAATTCATCATGTTCATATTTTTAGCAAAATTTAATTATTTTATAATATTTAATTATTTTCCGACAAGAATTTACTCGAAACCGCATGAATTTGGGTCAAAAGGGGCATGAAAAAGTATATAATTTTTTGTGTTTCCACATATAGTTCAGCAAACGATAACAAGATTCATCTTAGGCTTCATCCCCCTCAGGTATCTGAGGGTTTAGTTCAAAATCATAAAAGAATACATATCAGAAGAAAAGATAAAACAAAACATAAGAAAAACCCTAAAACTCCCTGAAGGAATTGAAGAGAAGATCTTCCGTCTTGAGTATGATTTCAGCTTCTTGAGATGAATCAACTGGCTTTCTTCGAGTAAATCCCACGATTCTGACCTCTCCGGCTTGGCTCTTTGGCCTAGCTGGACGCCCCCGACAGAAGGCTTCTGTCGACCCCCCTTTTTAGGTCATACTTAAGGTGTTTATATAGACTTTGGAATGTGTTTCTTCGCCTCTAAGTATCCTAATTTGAGTGAAATTCCTCTTTGTCATGACAGGGACACGCCATTGGCACACACCCGTGTGAATCGTGGCCAAGCCATGTTCGAGTCTATCAATGAGGCATGACGGTGTGGATTTGGCCCAGGCCGTGTCGATTTTTTTCTTTGGCCTATTTGGTCCGTTTTAAGCTCATTTTCCGTTCTTTTCATCCTCCTATGCTCTCCTGAGTATAAAACATGAAATTAAAGGATTAAGAGCACCAAATTACATAATTCAAGGGATAAATCATCCAAAAGTATGCTAAATGTGGGCTTTAAAATATGTTACTATTACGGTTTATCAAACACCCCCACACTTAAGCTTTTGCTTGCCCTCAAGCAAAATTCTCAACTCACAATTAAAACGAACTTCCTCGATTCATAACATTCATCAATAGTGTTTCATCATAATTCAAAGATAATTCATACATGGATAATTCAACTCAAAGAGTCCTAAATATTTAAACAATCTAAGTCATACATTTTTTAGCATGAAAACATAGGTGTTTCCCTGCATCTAAATAATTACCTCTGATTCAAAATCGACAAGGATTGACATCCTCACTAAAGATTCACTCAAATCACTCGAGGTGTTTAAGGTTCAGGAAAAAAAACACTCATAAGTCAAACATGAAAAGTTAATCCCATAGGCTTGCATGAAAATCAAATCTCCACCACTATAATATGAGATGATACACAAATCAAAAGGTCTTTAACAGGGTTGTAACGGGGCTTGGGTTAAAGGTGTGGATAAAGGCTGAATTAGAGGGTTAGAATCGAGACTGACCTGACAAATTACCTAACTAGAAACAACGAACTGATAGTAAATAATTACATCAATTGAAAACTCATAATACTAATAATAACACGAGCTTCTTCTAAAGATGTGAATTTAACTGTTTTAAGCTCATAGAACATAGAACTAATAATGAATATACTTCGTTTTTTTTGTTTTTTTTTAAGAACAAATCAAGTAATAATAAGATAGAATTTAACAACTGCTAAAGAAAATAGTTAAGTAATCGATCAAATCAAATCTCGATATAAGGGTAGTCAAGAAGAATGGTGATAACGAATACAAAGGGTTTTGGGTTAATATTAGTGGGTGAGTCAATAAAAAGGGTTGTTAGGATCAAAGGGGTTCACTAGGGGTTAATTGTGAAGGTAGGATTTTTATAGAGTAAATGGGTTAAATCCTAGGTGCCTTTATCATCTCTGTATATCAAATAAAAGGTGTGGTCTCGACATGTATAATCGATGCAAGTTCTAGAATAACAAACCAATGTTGACACACTCACAATCAATAAAGTGAGCAAAAAAAAGAATATATGCTCTATAAGGCTCAAAATCTCACAAAAATTATGGGTTTTTTTTATGTCAACCTCGTAAATTTCAAACTTCAAAGTAATATTCAAATTTAGGTAGACAACCTAAAAAAATTTTAATTTCTGAAAAATAGATTTAAAATGCTTGATTCCCTAGTATCTTAAAGTTTAAATCACCAATGCACAATTAACTATGACTTAATCCAAAACATATCAATAAAAATCATAAATCAAAGGAAATTTCATTCTGATAGTGATATTATAAAATTACTTAAGAAACAAGGTATAATTCAGGATTTTAGAATAATGAAAAAAATTAAGCACTTTTAAGATTCACCCCCCACACTTAAGATGTACATTGCCCTCAATGTACAAAGATATATAAAAACAATATAGTAGAAAATCAAAAGATAGGGATAGGGGTGAAACTCCCTGAATTCTGGATGGCTTCCTTGAGTTGGGAGTGGTCGTGGTGTGGTGGCGGCCCACTATTATTGCACTAGATGAAGAAATTGGGTGGCCCGTGAAGAAATAGCCAAGACATAGTAAGACACATTTAAAATAAACTATTTATTTATTTAAAGACAAGAAAGATAAAGAAAAAGAAAATAGAAAGTAAAATAAAATTAAAAGAATAGATAAATGGACTGAAAAGTCCTTATTGTTAGATGGTTCGCGAGGTGGGTGTGATTTCTAAGGCCGTGGTGTGTGATTCCCAAGTAGCCTGAAGAACCTAAAAACAAGAAATTAAAATAAGATACACTAAATTTAGTGGAAGAGAAGTTAAGATAAGGAAAATAAAGGAGAAGAGAAAAGAAAAATAAAAACTAAATGGCCTCAAATGTCCTTGGCTTGTCGAGTTAATGAAGCGGCCGGCATGAACTTATGTGCTAGGATCCTTTCGCTTCTTTGACATGGATATGGTGTAGTTTGGAAAAGGGCCAAGGAAGGAGAATATGGAAGAGGGGGGTCTGAAAATGTATGGAGGAAGGGGAATGGGGAGTAGTTGAGAAGAGGGAGGGGTGGTTTAAATAGAGTTTTGATGTCTGGTACATCCCCACGCCCCGTGTACCATGGGCGTGTTGGGTCACACGGCCGTATCGCACGGCCGTGTTGTGCTTCGTTCGTTTCTCCCACGCCCGTTTCGTGGTCACCATGCCCATGTTTGATAAAATAATGTCGACCATGGCTGTATCGCACGGCCGTGGCAATTTATAGTCGTCCGTGATCTGGGAATCTTTCGTCATTGGCTCGTACTACCTCGGCTATGTCAGTACGGGAGTCTGTAGTATCCACACGGCCATGGCCACGCCGTGTACAAGGCCGTGTGGTATGGAAATCTACACTTTGGTTAGCTCATCGTTAGGTGCTAAAAAGAAAAAAAGTAAAAGTAAAAATAGAAACGAAAAAGAATGAACAGAGTTAGTGCTCGGGTTGCCTCCCGAGAAGCGCTCGTTTAGAGTCTTAAGCTAGACTCACCTCTCATTTGCATAATCAGGGTGGTTTGAAGAGTTGAACATCCTCTCTCATGCTATCAGTTCTACTATCATGATATAACTCGAGTCGAGTAGCATTTATTTTAAAAGTGCCAAATGTAGGATTACTTACCTCGACTGTTCCGTATGGGAAGACATTGATTACCCTAAAAGGGATTTCTTCGTTTGTATTAGGGTCAGGAGGAGATATTCGAGGGTCTGCTTTATCTAATAATACATGATCTCCGATTTTCAATTTGTTAGTCCCATAGAGTGGCTTGGGTTCTGCTTCGTGTATCCCTAGTTTCTCCTTGAAGTGTGTCTTCCACTCGTCTAGTTTATCAATATGAAGCCTTCGATCCTCATGAATTATTTCCTTGTTGGCATGAGATAGAGGATCTGGCTCAGTTGTGTTGTTCCGTGGTGCTTCCTGAAAAGAAGGTTTAACTAATTGGTTATCAATTGAATTTACTTTCTCACCTCTATCACTTGATGTCCTGGTTAAGTCGAGAGCCTGAAGACTGATTGATTCGTCACCTACACGGAGTATGAGTTCTCCTGTACCAACATCAATTTTAGTTCTGACAGTTGCTAAAAAGGGTCTTCCCAAAATTAAAGGGATACTATTGTCCTCATCCATGTCTAAAACTACAAAGTCTACTGGGAATATGAATTCATTAATCTTTACGAGAACATCTTTGATTATACCCCTAGGAATTCGAATAGTCTTATCAGCTAATTGAATGCTCATCCTAGTTTGTTTTGGTTTCCCTAGACCTAGTTGTTTAAACATTTTATAAGGCATAACATTTATGCTTGCCCCTAAATCAGCTAAAGCATTATCAATAGATAAACTACCAATTAAACATGGAATTGTAAAACTCCCTAGATCTTTTAATTTTTGTGGTAGTTTATTTTGTAGAATTGCTGAGCACATTGCGTTTAGCTCCACATGCGATGCCTCGTCTAACCTCCGTTTGTTTATCAAAAGCTCTTTTAAAAATTTCCTTGAATCTGGCATCTGCGAAAGAGCTTCGAGAAATGGTAAGTTAATATGTAATTTCTTTAAAAGTTTAAGAAATTTACCGAACTGTTCCTCTGTGTTATCTTCCTTTATTGCTTCGGGATATGGTATGCGAGGTTGGTACTCTTTGATTACCGGTTTTGATTTATCATGACTTACCTCGACCTTACCTTCCTCTCCCACATCCTCTTGCCTTAATTTGGGCTCATCTAACCCTTTACTATCCTGAGCGGTTATGGCTTAAAGTTGCTCCTTTGGGTTAGTTTCAGTGTTGCTTGGCAATCTACCTTGTGGTCGTTCTGACATGATCTTGGTAAGTTGACCTACCTGATTCTAGATCTCTTGAATCGATGCTTCTTGCTTTTTGAGTGCTGTTTTGGTGTTTTGGAAACGTGTTTCTAACACCGCGATGAATTTTGTCAACATCTCCTCAAGGTTCGGCTTCTTTTCCTGTGGGTAGAGCTATTGTTGGAAGTTTGGAGGGGGTTGCTGTCTCTGATTTCCTTGTCCTCCCCACGAAAAATTGGGGTGGTTCCTCCAACCTGGATTATAATTGTTACTATAGGGGTTATTCTGAGATCTAAAATTATTACCCATATAGTTCATCTGCTCATTTCTGTGCTCAGGTTGTAAATTGGATATTCTGTGTTGCTCATTCCTCCTCCATTTGTGTCGCACTGCATAACTGGATGTACCTGTGAAGAACAACAAAAATTATCAATATTTTTATTTAACAGTTCTACCTGATTGGATAGCATGGTTACTGCGTCGTGGTTGAAAACTCCGGATGTTTTTGTTGGCCTTGTCCTTGTGACTTGCCACTGATAGTTATTCAGTGACATCTCTTCAATAAACTCGTAGGCAACCTCAGGTGTTTTGTTATTCAAGGTTCCACCGGCGGCTGAATCAATCAACTGCCTGGTTAAAGGATTAACACCATTATAAAAGGTTTTAACTTGTAACATCCTTAAATCGGGGTCTTTGCATTTATGTGTGTTTGCATGTGATGGTATGGTTGTTGAGCTAGTTTAGGGTGTTTTGGGGTCTATGCGTGAGCCAGGGGTAGACCTGAGTCATAGCAAAAATTTTTGTTTTGGGCTTCTAAGAAGAGGGAGCTGAGTGAGTTTGGTGTTAAAGGAAATTACTGGTGTGTTTTGACACAAGAATCCCAGTGGTAAAGTGGCAAGGGAGGCGCCACTTAAGCACAAGGGGAGTGATGCCTCATGCAAATTTGGAGGGCCTTGGTTGAGTGCAAGAATTCCCTTCTTTGCTTATTATTTTTGATGCCAAGGCTAGGGAGGAGTTGTGTTCAGGATGGACTGTGGTGGATATGTGTTGAAGGAGTCAACACATTTGAATTGGTGGAGAAGAGAAAATGTAAGAATTTTGAAGTATTCAAACTTGTTTGAATAGGTGGTCAGGAGAAAATCAAGGAGAGAAAATGGGGATTGAATGGGAGGTGTGTTAGCCGAATTTCAAAGAGCTAGAAGGGGGTTAAGCATTCGGTTCTTGGGTGCTTAGGGGTGTGCCGAAACTTGGGTGTGGGTTCTTCTATTGTCGGTTTTGAGTGCTAGTGAGGTAGGTGGCCGAATTTGGTATTGGCCTGGGTGAAGTGTGTGTATTCGGTTAGTTAAGGGGGGAACATTTAGAACTTCTTTCTCCCATTTTCTTTTGCTCTGGTCTCTCATTTTCGTTCCTCTCAAAAAAGCCATAGCCGAATTCTTCTACTCTTTTCTCATCTCTTGACCATAGCCGAACCTAGAAGACCATTTATCTCTTCTCTTCTCTTCAATCTTCAAAACCAAAAACTCCTCCTAAACCTCTGTCCATTTCTTTTCTTTCTGCTTCTTTTGTGTTTGGCCGAACCTATCTTGCTCTCCACTCACCATTTGTGATTCATTTTCTTGCCATATCTTTAAGAACTGAAATCTCATCTACCATTCCTTCTCTTCATCTTTTTCACTTTTATTTTGCTGTTAGCCAAAACCACACTTTCCAATCTTTCTTACCATCTATTCATTCCTTGGGTTATGAATCCTCTGCTACTCTTCTCTTCTCTTTTTCAACACTTTGGCCAAATATCAACTGTTAGGGATCGCCCTTCTTCTCATTTTCTCTGTGTGTAGTGGAGCAAACTTCGTCATTTGGGGATCGTCATTACCTATTCTCCTCCACTCCAATCGATTTTGCTAGTGGTGTGGTAAGTGTTTCTGTCGTTTCAAATACATCTCTTATTGCGTTAAATGCCGAAGGCAGTAGCTAAATCTTGTAAATCTTGGCCGATTGAAGGAGGGTTAAGGAAGGCTTGGTGTTAGCCGACTGGGTACTCGATCAATGCTTTGGTCTGAGTCGCTGAATCTCTGGGTTTTTTCAACCTAGGTAAGGGATCTATTCATTCGGGTTATCTCTCTAATTGTCGTTATTCAGTGCGTTAATCTGATTTAGTGACTAAAGGTATTCATGGACTCTAATGCCAGCCAAGCGTTAGGAGGGGTTAGATCTGAGACCCCAGCCCCTAAGTTCAAGAAGAGGATGGTGTCAGCTGTTCGCGATTGGCCACCTGGGTATGGGCCGGCATCTGAGCAAAGTAGTAAGCAGATAGCGGTAGTGTCGGTTAACGACAGTGTCGACGTAGAGAGTGTCGTATTGTGAGTAATCAGGTGTGTAACTCTTACACACTTCATTAGTTAATATGTTTATCATGTATATTGTCAAAAGCCGGAATAACTGTTGAAATGGGTATGTTACCCTTGTAGGTAAAAGCAAGGACTCTGGGTAAGTCCACTTTATTGGCTAACGTTAAATGCCTATGTGAATCTGTATATGCCATGCCATGTGATTTTTGTATGTTAAGCATGATTATCATGCCATTAAAAGCATGTTCATAAAAATGGGTATGATGAGAGGAGGGGGAAGGCACGATTCTAGACTATCACCAGTGGTTTTGACCACACGATTGGGTTGGCCCCGCTTTCTATATTATTATTGTGACTAGTCTCGGTGGTTTTGACCACCGGTGGTTTTGACCACATATTTCCATCTTTGTGACTTGTCCCGGTGGTTTGGTACCACAGTGGGTTGGCCCCACACGACGATATACTGGGATTGTCACCAAAGTGGTTTTGACCACATATGTATTATTTGTGACTACGGTCACCTGTGGTTTTGACCACTAGTGGTTTGGTACCACACAGGGTAGATTTAGGAGTTTCGGATGTTTAGGTTTGAGGTTGCATGACATGCATGTTGGCTTATGAAGCGTGTAAGGGCATTAACATTTTTGGGTTGGGAATTATACTGAGTCTCGGTGACTCACCCCTTCCTTTACATTTTGCAGATGATTCAGTAGATCGCGAATGCGAGCGAGGCGGACTCGAGGTGGCCATGCGCATTCTCTTTCGGGTTTTGTTTTAAATTACTATTTTGGTTTACTTTACTTTAAATTTGGTTTTCGGGTTGTAATAAGGCCACTAACTTTCATTTTGGGGTTTATTTATCTGCTTTATTTTTCACGGAAATTTGTATAAGTTAAACGAAACGGCATGCCTAAATAACCTATAAAAAGAATGTTTTCCAAACTTTCACAACTCGTCGAGTTTTTCTAAAACTTTACAATCGGGTAACGGCAAACAAGTAGTAACAACAAGTTAACTGAGTTTTTCTTTAAGACCAAATTTAGACGGTTTTAGCAATATTACTTAAACTAATCCGGCTTTCCATGAAAATCAAAGGTTTTCTTAAAATAAGAGACGGTAACTTATTTTCAATAACGATTCTTTACAAAATTAAAATAACCTCCTGTCTTCTTTAAAAATGTTTTTCCCTGTGACATGCTGGATTCGGTCGTAGCGTGGTGACCGGGTTTGGGGTGTTACAATTTTGGTATCAGAGCCAGGCTCAAAAGCTCAGCTGTGGGCCTGAGGGCCAAAATGTTTTAATAAAGGGTTCTGGAATGATTTTGATGGAAAATACATGATTTGGGAAGCATGGCACCGAAGTCTCCGGCACCAATCCGCATGAGATAAGTACCCCTAAGCTGCTTTGTTTATATGATTGTGATGATTGTGATATGACTGGTAGTAATAGGAAATTACTTTAGAGACTGAAACTTGTAGGATTGTGTGAACTTATGAGAACGATCCCTATAATAAACTGTTCATAAAACTTTACTGTAATAACAGTGGAATGAATCTAATGCATAAAACTCAAATCGAGTTAATTCGTGAGCGGTAGTCATGAGCACCGAGGACGTGGGCGTAATCTGGCGTGGTCGTGGTAGAGGTAGGATGATCGTGTGTCGAACCAAAGCAGGTCCGCCATGGGTCGGAGAATGAGGTACCACCACCGCCGGTGTGGGCGCGGAGTTTCGAGGATCGGAGACGGGTGGTAACGACGCAGCGATGTCGCAGCGATCTTTGCGGGTCCGAGAGAGTCGCGGTGGTGCGATCGTTGGAGCAGGAGCTCGTAAATCGTGTCCGAATGACTCGGGAATGGAGCAGAGGTATTCAGGGGTGTATCTGGTGTGGCTCCCAATACAGCTGAGTATTGGGTGGAGGCGAAGGGCGTATAATGGATGATTTAGAATTTTTGGTGAGGAGAAGTGAAGGGGATAGTGTCTCTTCTCGAGATGAGTCTTATCGGTGGTGGCTCACGGTCGGGGATGGAGCAATGGCCGACGACATCACCTGGGATTTCTTCAAGGCAGCTTATCAGAGGAAGTACGTTGGGGCTAGTTACATTGATGCACAGCGTAAGGCGTTCTTAAATTTGGTCCAGGGGAGTAAGACAGTAACGGAGTATGAGGCGATTTTCTTGGTTAAGTCGTTATGCTCGGGGTATAGTGGCTACGGAACACGAAGCGCTATGTGTCGGTTGAGGGAGGGTTGAGAGATGAGTGCAAATGTTGATTGCTTCACGAAGAGGAGAGAGAATTTACTGATCTTGGTAGAGAAGGCCAAGATTCTTGAGGAGGTGAAACTTGATCGGTGAGACGGAACCGAGGATAGGAATTGGACTAAGAGGAGTTACGGGTCATCGTGGTGCAGAGAATTCACGAGAAAAGGGCTAGATATGGTGGGCCAGAAATAGAGGGTGCTTCGAGTGTGGGTCAATGGGGCACCGAGTAAGGGATTGTCCGCAGAGGTCAGCTAGGATCCAGTCTGAGGGTCAAGGACGTACACAATTCATGAGGGATGGTCAGCAACCACAGAGGGGTCGCGGTTCGGCCAGGGGAGGTACTGGTGCTAGACGAGGCCGCGGAGCACCCGGACCAGGTCTTTGGGAGCTTAGAGGCGAGACGACTGGGTTGGTCTATGCACGTGAGGCGTCGAGAGGAGAGGGCGACTTGCCGGACGTCATAACCGGTACGTTCTTAATTTTTGGACTGCCTTATACTGCTTTGATAGATGTGGGTTCGACGCACTCTTATGTTGCAAGTAGTATAGTGGGAATTATGAATTTAGCCTTTGAGATTTCTTCTAAGGAGATGACAGTAATTAGCCCTCTTGGTCACTCTGTAGAAGTAGACAAACTGTATAGGGATGTACCCCTAGAACTTCAAGGGGTAGAGTATTTGGCCGATCTGATGGAACTGCCATTCAGGGAGTTCGATTTGATCCTTGGGATGGACTGGCTAGTGAAGTACCAAGCAAGTTTGGATTACGCAGCTAAGCGCATGGTATTGAGAACTGTTGAGGGCGAAGAGGTGGTGATGATAGGTAATAGAAGGGATTATCTATCCAACATAGTATCTGCTCTGAAGGCCGAGAAAATAGTGAGGAAGGGTTGTGAGGCGTTCATGGTTCATGTTTGTGCATTGGAGGCCAAGGAATCATGTAACATCCCCAAACCCGGCCCATTCACTACGACCGAATCTGGTTATGTCACTGGGGAGAACGGTTGAAGAAAAAAAAATTTATCCACTTTTGAATAAACCATGAAAGAAATTAACTTTTGGAAACCATGTTCATTGTTTATCTTATTAAACATATTCTTCATAAGTAGGTTACTAAAATTAAAACCATTTCCTCACGTAAATTCAAATTAATTAACCCATAGTTAAAATAACACCAAAATAATAAATGGCCTTTTTGTTACAACCCAATACTTAAAATGAAATACTTGTATCAAACTCAAGCATAATATAGTTAATCATCATCTTGGCATGGGCCACCTTGTCCTCTCCGATCCGGTCGACTTTTATGCAACACTGAAAAGTTAGAGGAAAAAGGTGAGTCACCAAGACTCGATGTGCTACCCTTTTTCCCGGATTAGCGAATATCATATGCAAACATAAACATAGTCAACATGCTTCCAAATCATATGCACCCAATCCTAACCATCCATTCACCTTTTCTACCCCGTGTGGTACCAAACCCTTTGGTGGTGCCAAACCACCTGGTGTCCCAAAGACACAATATTCATCAATGTGGTGCCAAACCTTTGGTGTCCCAAAGACACAATTGTGATACCAAATCTTTGGTGACCGAAGTCACAAATCGGATGATGGGGCCAACCCATCGTGTGATACCAAATCAGCTGGCGTCAATCCCGTATCTCAAGCTGAGGCCAACCCACCGTGGTGCGAAGCCACTTTGGGACGAGGCTATGAGGTGCCAAACCTCCGGTGTCCCAAAGACACAAATGTGGTACCAAAACCATTGGTGACCGTAGTCACAATAATCGAGTGATGGGGCCAACCCATCGTGTGATACCAAATCTTTGGCGTCAATCCTCAATACCGCCTTGTGGGGCCAACCCATCGTGGTGCGAAACCACGGGGACGAGGCGAGGTGCCAAACCTGCGGAGGTGCCAAACCTCTGGTGACCCAAAGTCACAAAGTGTGTTACCAAAACACCGGTGCTCGTCAAGACAAAATATCACTTTGCCCCTCCACTCGTACAACCCACATTAATCATGAACATGCATCTTAATAATAAAATATACCATCATGCTTGTTTAGCAATATACATATTGTTTATCAACAATCAAGTATTATAGCACACATGCCGGATACACCATGCTTACCAAAAACATCATAATGAGGACTTACTCGACCCCTTGCCTTATACCATAATGGTATTCAATCCACCTTTCCATGGATCCAAAAACATACAATTTATATAATAAAAGAGAAGTGTGCGTAAGTACACACAATATGGTAAGCACATATATTACTAGAAGAGTGTGTGTATGTACACACACCGCAAGCTTTAACCAAAGAATCGATCTAAGACCCTCGATAACCTCGACAACCTTACTCCTATAATCGATCAAACAAGAGATGGCGTCCCAAAGATTAACAGAGTAGGAAGACTCCTCTTGCTTGCTTCGAGAATCCAAAGGCCCTATAACGAAATGGTTACCAAACAAGAGATTAATATCCTTCCAAACAAATGCCAAAACCCACTCTTACCCTTGTAGATGTCGACAGAGAAACAGAGGATAGTCCATAAGCATTCGGCCTTACCTTTATACCTTCTCCAAGGCTTGAACCAAAACCAAAAGCAGCCCACACTCCACTTAACAATCGGCCAAGAACCAAACTAAAAGGGAAGGGAAGATTCGGCCAACACCTTAACAGAACAAATGTAACTTTCGGCAAAGTGAAGGTTACTAGGGGTTTTCGGTTTAGGCTACAAAGAAATGAAAGAAGAGGGTTTTCTTTTGCTTACAAATTCGGCAACAACAATCCAAAGAAGAACAAATAAAAATTCGGCACAAGAGGGGGAGATGAGAGAATGAACTTTTGGCAAAAGCAACAAAAGGAGAAAAGCATTTCAAAAGGGTGTCCCCCCCTATTTATAGAATCCGGCCACCCCTAAGCTCACCCCACAAAGCCGAAAATGCCCTCCATAAACTCCCAAAACCGGCCACTACTCAACTCCCTTCCAAAACCTATTCTTTGCTCCTACATTTCCTCCCTAACATCCATTCAAAAAGTTTGAATGAGTCAAACTTCTACCTAGCCGAATTTAAAAAGGGAAGACCAAGTCTTCCTCCACCTTTCAAGCCTTCCAAAAACCGTCCACCACCTAACCTTAATGACGCAAAAACAAGGCCCCAATTGCTGCCCTTGCGAATCGAACCTGAGCCCCTCCCCCCCTGCAAGTGGCGTCACTTCTCCATGCTCTAAGTGGCACCTCCTTGCCACTCTGCCACACTAATCTTAGTGCCAAAACTCCACCGAAAATTCTCTTAAGGCCCCCAAAAGCCAAGCTCCCTCCTAACCACTGAAAACCAAAAATTTCTTAAAGCCTTCCCTACCTTCCAGGGTTCTCCAAACCCCCCCAAAAACTTGCCCAAGCACACAAGAAGCCTACCAGCACCTGAGATATGCACTAGATGCATAACCCCTAAAACCAAGGTGTTACAAATCAACTGTAGGGAATGTCCGAACGGTGAAAGAATTTACCGATGTATTCCCAGAAGAACTTCCGGGTCTGCTTCCGGACCGTGAAGTTGAGTTTAGTATAGATCTGTTATCCGAAATCGCGCCACTGTCTATTGCCCCATATAGGATGGCGTCGAAGGAGTTGGTGGAACTGAAAGCACAGATTCAGGAATTGTTGGACCGGGGTTTCATCCGGCCGAGTGTATCACCTTGGGGAGCGCGCTGTGCTTTTTGTTAAGAAGAAAGATGGTACAATGCGGATGTGTATAGATTACCGACAGCTGAATAAGTTGACGATCAAGAACAAGTACCCGTTACCGAGGATGGACGATCTGTTCGATCAACTTAAGGGTGCATCAATCTTCTCTAAGATTGATTTAAGGTCGGGGTATCATCAGCTTAAGGTAAAGGAGGCCAATATCCATAAGACGGTATTTCGCACTTGATACGGGCATTACGAGTTCTTAGTAATGCCGTTCGGGTTGACCAATGCGCCGGCAGCGTTCATGGACATGATGAATCGGGTGTTTCAGCCGTACTTGGACCGGTTCGTAGTGTTTATAGAAGACATATTGCTGTACTCGAAATCTGAGGAGGAGCATGATGCGCATCTACGTGTGGTTTTGCAGATTCTGAGGGAGAAGCAACTGTTTGCAAAGTTCAGTAAGTGCGAGTTCTGGCTTAAGGAAGTAACCTTCTTGGGTCATGTGGTGTCAGCTGAGGGGATTAGAGTGGACCCTCGGAAGATTGAGGCGGTATTGGACTGGAAACCACCTAAGTCTGTGGCAGAGATTTGGAGTTTTCTGGGTTTGGCAGGATATTACAGAAGATTTGTGGAAGGGTTTTCCTTGATTGCGATCTGCCGTTGACCAAGTTCTTTGAGAAAAGGGGTTCCATTTGTGTGGTCAGATATGCAACAGTAAAGTTTTGACAAGTTAAAAAGGATTTTGACAGAAGCTCCGATTTTGATTCAGCCTGAAGCGGGGAAAGAGTTTACGGTGTATTGTGATGCGTCGCATACTAGATTCGGATATGTGCTGATGCAAGAGGGGAAAGTAGTGGCGTACGCATCTCGGCAGTTGAGACCTCACGAAGCGAACTGCCCGACACATGATCTGGAGTTGGCTGCAGTGGTTTTCGCCCTGAAAATTTGGAGGCATTGCTTGTATGAGGAGAAGTCTATAGTCTACACGGATCACAAGAGCTTGAAGTACCTCTTGACTTAGAAGGAATTGAATTTGAGGCAGCGGAGGTGGATCGAGTTGTTGAAGGACTACGACTGCTCGATTGAATACCATCCGGGTAAGGCTAACGTTGTGGCTGACGCGTTGAGCCGCAAGGTGGTAGCAGACTTAAGAGCAATGTTTTCCCACCTTAGTCTGTATGATGACGGAAGTTTGTTAGCGGAATTGTAAGTGAAGCCGTCTTGGGTAAACCAGGTTAAGGAGAAACAGCTAGTGGATGAAGTTTTAAGTGCTCGGTGTTCACAAGTGCAGAATGGTGGATTGGAGGGGTATAGCTTAAGCAGCGATGGAGTGTTATGTTTCCAAGGGAAAGTTTGTATGCCAAAGGACGTTGAGTTAAGGCGGAGGATTCTTCAGGAAGCTCATAGCAGCCCATACGCTATGCATCCCGGAGGTAGTAAGATGTACCAGGGATTTGGAGGAGCGATTTTGGTGGCCGGAGTGCAGGCGAGAAGTAACAGAATTTGTAAGTAAGTGTCCGACGTGTCGAGCAAGTCAAAGCCGAACATCGGTACCATCGGGTGCATTGCGGCCGGTAAAGATTCTGCGATGGAAGTGGGAAAGGATTACAATGGATTTTGTCGATGGGCTACCTCTTACGCCTAGCAAGAAGGATTCGATGCAGGTGATTGTTGATCGTCGACAAAATCAGCTCATTTTATCTGGTTCGGGTTGATTACTCACTTCAAAAGTTGACTAAGTTGTATGTAGCGGAAATAGTGAGATGCATGGAGTGCTGGGTGTCGGTTATCTCGAGATAGGGATCCCGATTTACGTCAAGGCTTTCGAAAGCGTTGCATCAGGTGTTAGGTACAAGGTTGGATTTCAGCACGGCATTTCATCAAGATCGGATGGGCAATCGAAAGGGTGATTCAGATCTTGGAAGATATGTTAAGGGGTTGTGTTTTGGATTTGAGAGGTAATTGGGAAGAATTTCTCTGCTTTGGCGAGTTTGCGTACAACAGCGATTTATCGTGCAAGTATCCGGATGGCACCGTATGAAGCATTATATGGACGGAAGTGTCGTACCCCCACGTGTTGGACAGAGTTGGGTGAACGTCAGTTGTTGGGTCCAGAGTTGGTTGCTGAAACAGAGGATAAGGTTAAGGTGATTCGAGCTTGTCCGAAGGAAGCCGGACAGCGTAAGTCTTATGCCGATCTCAAGCGAAGGATATAGAGTTCGCAGATGGGTGACAAAGTCTTCCTGAAGGTGTCGCCATGGAAAAAGTGCTGAGATTTGGCCGAAAGGGCAAGCTGAGCCCTAGGTTTATCGGGCCTTATACGGTGTTGAAGCGTGTGGGACCAGTAGCTTATCAGCTCGAGCTACCATCATAATTGAGCCAGATTCATAACGTGTTTCATGTCTCCATGCTTAGGCACTATCGATTAGATCCGTCGCATGTTGTGCCAGTGGAGAAGATCGAGGTGAGTCTGGATTTGTCTTTTGAGGAAGAACCAGTGCAGATACTAGATCGGGATGTCAAAGTCTTACGTAGGAAATCGGTTCCTTCGGTGAAAGTGTTATGGCGAAATCATGGAGCGGAAGAGGCCATGTGGGAACCAGAGGATATGATGCGGCAGCAATACCCTCAACTCTTTTGACCAGGTAATTTCGAGGCCGAAATTATTTTTTAAGGGGGGTAGAACTGTAACATCCTTAAATCGGGGTCTTTGCATTTATGTGTGTTTGCATGTGATGGTATGGTTGTTGAGCTAGTTTAGGGTGTTTTGGGGTCCAGGCGTAAGCCAGGGGTAGGCCTGAGTCATAGCAAAAATTTTTGTTTTGGGCTTCTAAGAAGGGGGAGCTGAGTAACGCCTCATGCAACGCCTCATGCAAGCTGGAGGGCCTTGGTTTGAGCTGCAAGAATTCCCTTGCTGCTTATTATTTTTGACGCCAAGGCTAGGGAGGAGTTGTGTTCAGGATGGACTGTGGTGGATATGTGTTGAAGGAGTCAACACATTTGAATTGGTGGAGAAGAGAAAATGTAGGAATTTTGAAGTATTCAAACTTGTTTGAATAGGTGGTCAGGAGAAAATCAAGGAGAGAAAAGGGGGATTGAATGGGAGGTGTGTTAGCCGAATTTCAATGAGCTAGAAGGGGGTTAAGCATTCGGTTCTTGGGTGTTTAGGGGTGTGCCAAAACTTGGGTGTGGGTTCTTCCATTGTCGGTTTTGAGTGCTAGTGAGGTAGGTGGCCGAATTTGGTATTGGCCTGGGTGAAGTGTGTGTATTCGGTTAGTTAAGGGAGGAACATTTAGAACTCCTTTCTCCCATTTTATTTTTTGTCGATCTCTCATTTTAGTTCCTCTCAAAAAAGCCATAGCCGAATTCTTCTACTCTTTTCTCATCTCTTGACCATAGCCGAACCTAGAAGACCATTTATCTCTTCTCTTCTCTTCATTCTTCAAAACTGAAAACTCCTCTTAAACCTCTATCCATTTCTTTTCTTTCTGCTTCTTTTGTGTTTGGCCGAACCTATCTTGCTCTCCACTCACCATTTGTGATTCATTTTCTTGCCATATCTTTAAGAACCGAAATCTCATCTACCATTCCTTCTCTTCATCTTTTTCACTTTTATTTCTGTTGTTAAGAAACCACACTTTCCAATCTTTCTTACCATCTATTCATTCCTTGGGTGCCGAAACCTCTGCTACTCTTCTCTTCTCTTTTTCAACACTTTGGTCGAATATCAACTGTTAGGGATCGCCCTTCTTCTCATTTTCTCTATGCGTAGTGGAGCAAACATCGGCATTTGGGGATTGTCATTACCTATTCTCCTCCACTTCCAATCGATTTTGCTAGTGGTATGGTGAGTGTTTCTGCCGTTTCAAATACATCTCTTATTGCGTTAAATGCCGAAGGCAGTAGCTAAATCTTGTAAATCTTGGCCGATTGAAGGGGGGTTAAGGAAGGCTTGGTGTTAGCCGACTGGGTACTCGATCAGTGCTTTGGTATGAGTCGCTGAATCTCCGGGTTTTCTCAACCTAGGTAAGGGATCTATTCATTCGGGTTATCTCTCTAATTGCCGTTATTCAGTGCGTTAATCTAATTTAGTGACTAAAGGTATTCATGGACTCTAATGCCAGCCAAGCGTTAGGAGGGGTTAGATCTGAGACCCCAGCCCCTAAGTTCAAGAAGAGGGCGGTGTCAGCTGTTCGCGATTGGCTACCTGGGTGTGGGACGGTATCTGAGCAAAGTAGTAGGCAGATAGCGGTAGTGTCGGTTAACGACAGTGTCGATGTAGAGAGTGTCGTATTACGAGTAATCAGGTGTGTAACTCTTACACACTTCATTAGTTTTATCATGTATATTGTCAAAAGCCGGAATAACTGTTGAAATGGGTATGTTACCCTTGTGGGTAAAAGCGAGGACTCCGGGTAAGTCCACTTTATTGGCTAACGTTAAATGCCTATGTAAATCTGTATATGCCATGCCATGTGATTTTTGTATGTTAAGCATGATTATCATGCCATTAAAAGCATGTTCATAAAAATGGGTATGATGAGAGGAGGGGGAAGGCATGATTCTAGATCTGCGAGTGGTTTTGACCACACACAGTGGGTTGGCCCCCGCTTTCTATATTATTATTGTGACTAGTCTCGGTGGTTTTGACCACAGTGGTTTTGACCACATATTTCCATATTTGTGACTTGTCCTAGTGGTTTGGTACCACAGTGGGTTGGCCCCACACGATGATATCTGGGATTGTCACCAGTGGTTTTGACCACATATGTATTATTGTGACTACGGTCACGGTGGTTTTGACCACCGGTGGTTTGGTACCACTGGGAGTGGTAGATTCGGGGAGTTTCGGATGGTTAGGTTTGAGGTTGCATGACATGCATGTTGGCTTATGAAGCTGTGTAAGGGCATTAACATTTTCGGGTTGGGGAATTATACTGCTGAGTCTCGGTGACTCACCCCCTTCCTTTACATTTTGCGCGGTGATTCGTAGATCGCGGATGCGAGCCTAGAAGGCACTCGAGGTGGCCATGCGCATTCTCTTTCGGGTTTTGTTTTAAATTACTATTTTGGTTTACTTTACTTTAAATTTGGTTTTCGGGTTGTAATAAGGCCACTAACTTTCATTTTGGGGTTTATTTATCTGCTTTATTTTTCACGGAAATTTGTATAAGTTAAACGAAACGGCATGCCTAAATAACCTATAAAAAGAATGTTTTCCAAACTTTCACAACTCGTCGGGTTTTTCTAAAACTTTACCATCGGGTAACGGCAAACAAGTAGTAACAACAAGTTAACTGAGTTTTTCTTTAAGACCAAATTTGGACGGTTTTAGCAATATTACTTAAACTAATCCGCCTTTCCATGAAAGTCAAAGGTTTTCTTAAAATAAGAGACGGTAACTTATTTTTAATAACGATTCTTTACAAAATTAAAACAACCTCCTGTCTTCTTCAAAAATGTTTTTCCCTGTGACATGCTGGATTCGGTCGTAGCGTGGTGACCGGGTTTGGGGTGTTATAGGACTTGTAGCCACAATGGTAATCCTTGGTGTGGGCACCTTCTCAATAGATCTTTGTATCTCTCCCATGCATCATAAAATGTCTCTAAATCCATCTGCACAAAAGAAGAGATATCATTCCTTAACTTAGCCGTTTTAGTCGGCGAGAAATATTTTAATAAAAATTTTTGGGTCATTTGCTCCCATGTAGTGATTGACCCTCGTGGAAGAGAATTCAACCACTGCTTGGCTTTATTCCTCAAAGAAAAGGGAAATAACCGAAGACGAATGGCATCATCAGAAACACCATTTATTTTGAACGTATCGCAAAATTCTAGGAAATTTGCCAAGTGATTGTTTGGATCTTCATCCACGCAAACCATCAAACCGAACAAATTCTTTGTATCATCCGAATTGTGTTAGGTTTCAGTTCAAAATTATTTGCAGCAATAGTAGGTCTAACAATACTTGATTCAGTACCAACTACACTAGGCTTAGCATAATCATACAGAGTACGAGGAGCATGATTTTCGGCCACCTCTGGAGGTAGCAGATTATTCTCAGCCATCTCGTCGATAGTATTGTTCTCGTCTTTTTGCTCTTCGGTTTCTCTACGATTTCTGCGAACGGTTCCTTCAATATCACTGTCGTAAATTAAGGGTCCTGTCGGGTTCCTTCTAGTCATAAACTAGAGGTACCTGCAAGGAACAAAGAAAGAGAAAAATTAGCAAAGTTAAAATAAAAATAAAATAAAAGTAAATTGCAAAAAAAATGGCTAAAGTAATAAAAATTGAGCGTTCTTAATATTTTGGTTCCCCGGAAACGGCGCCAAAAACTTGATCGTGTACGTCAGAGTCTTAAAAATTTATATAAAGAATGATCGAGCCTGGAAACTAACTATGACAACGATTGAGACAAGTGCACCTATCGAACAGTAGTATAGCTTAGTGGTAAGACCGGATTGTCGAACCCAAAGGAACCAGAAGTACTAATACTGACTCTCTTTCTATTATTTAGCCTAAGAAACAAGGGAATTTGTTGTTTAATCTAAAATTAACTAACTACTAAGCTAAAGATGCTAAGACAAAGAGAACAAACTTGGGAAAACACTCGTGAGAAAAACCAATTGATTAAGACGATACCCAAGGAAGAATCCACCTAGACTTCACTTGTTATCTAAGTCTGAACCAGACGATTTATTCACTTGACTTGATCCGTAGGATTCCCTAATTTATATTAATACCTCTCTCGAGGCTAATAACGTCTAACCCTAGGTTGATTAATTGAAATCCCTTTCTAATTAAAACCCCTAGAATTGCATTAACTCGATCTATGGACTCCCATATTAGGTTTGACCCTAATCCGGTAGATTTTTGTCACCCTATCTCTAGGTGCACGAGCAACTCCTCTTAATTATGCTAGATCTACTCTTAGGTAGGGACTTTTTCTCCTCCACCTAAGCACATCAATACTTGAATCAATATCCCGAAAATATCAAAACAAGAATTACGAACACATAATTAAGAACAAATCAAGTATTTATCATATAGTTCAGCAAACGATAACAAGATTCATCTTAGGTTTTGTCCCCCTTAGGTATCTGAGGGTTTAGTTCATAATCATAAAAGAATACATCTCAGAAGAAAAGATAAAACAAAACATAAGAAAAACCCTAAAACTCCCTGAAGGAATTGAAGAGAAGATCCTTCGTCTTGAGTATGATTTCGGCTTCTTGAGATGAATCAACTGGCTTTCTTAGAGTAAATCCCACGATTCTGACCTCTCCGGCTTGGCTCCTTGGCCTAGCTGGACGTCCCCGACAGAAGGCTTCTGTCGACTCCCCCTTTTAGGTCATACTTAGGGTGTTTATATAGACTTTGGAATGTGTTTCTTTGCCTCTAAGTATCCTAATTTGAGTGAAATATTTCTTTGTCACGGCAGGGACACGCCCTTGGCACACGCCCGTGTGAATCGTGGCCAGGCCGTTTTCGAGTCTATCAATGAGGCACGACCGTGTGGATTTGGCCCAGACCGTGTCGATTTCTTTCTTTGGCCTATTTGGTCCGTTTTAAGCCCATTTTTTGTTTTTTTCATCCTCCTATGCTCTCTTGAGTATAAAACATGAAATTAAAGGATTAAGAGCACCAAATTACATAATTCAAGGGATAAATCATCCAAAAGTATGTTAAATGTGGGCTTTAAAATATGTTACTATTACGGTTTATCAGTATTTGAGGGGTTTAGTTCATAATTATAAAAGAATACATCTCAGAAGAAGATAAATAACAAAACATAAGAAAAACCCTAAAACCCCTTGAAGGAAATTGAAGGGAAGATCTTCCGTCTTGAGTGTGATTCCGGCTTCTGAGATGGATCAACTGGCTTTCTTGGAGTAATTCCCTGAGTTCAGCCCTCTCTGGCTTTGCCCCCGATCAAAGACACTTTTTAGGTTATACTTAGGGTGTTTGTATAGGCTTCGGAATGTCTTTCTTCGCCCCTAAGTATCCTATTCCGAATGAAACTCATCTTGGCTATAGCAGGGACACGCCCGTGTGACACGCCCGTGGTCGACTCTCTCGGCCGTGGTCGATCCTGTTTGCCACACACGGCCGTGTGATCTGGCCGTGTACGATGTTCTAGGCCGTGTCTCGGCTGTTACTCGAAACACACGGCCGTGGGTAATAGTCCAGGTCGTGTGAGTCTCTAAGATAAGCCCATTTTCTCTGTTTTTGGCCCGTTTCTCGTTCCTTTCATCCTCCGATCCTCTCCTAAGTATAAAACATGAAATTAAAGGATTAAGAGCATCAAATTCCACAATTCAAGGGATAAATCATCCAAAAAGTATGCTAAATGTGGGATTAAAATATGTATAAATTACGGTTTACCAAATACCCCCACACTTAAGCATTTGCTTGTCCTCAAGCAAAATTCTCAACTCACAATTAAAATAGAATTTCCTCAATTCATAACCTTCATCAACAATGTTTCATCATAATTCATAGGTAATTCATACATGGATGATTTAACCAGAAGGTTCCTAAAGATTCAAACAATCAAAGTCATAGTTTTTATAGAACGAAAAATAGGTGTTTGCCCTTACCTATATAAAATCACCTTTAATTCAAAATCGACAAAGATTGACATCCTCACTAAAGGTTCACTCAAATCACTAAAAGTGTTTAAGGTTCAAAAATAAGCACTCAAGAGTCGAACATGAAAAGTTAATCCCATAGGCTTGCATGAAAATCAAATCTCCACCACTGTAAAATGATATGATACACAAATCAAAAGGTCTTTAAAAAGGGTTGTAACGGGGCTTGGGTTAAAGGTGTGGATAAAGGCTGAATTAGAGGGTTAGTATCGAGACTGAATTGATAAATTACCTAACTAGAAAAATAGACTAAAACTCGAATAATTACATCAATTGAAAACTTAATAACATGAGCTTCTTTGAAAGATAATGAAATTAACAGTTTAAGCTCAAATAACATAGAACTATGAATATACTTCGTGTTGTTGTTTTTTTTTAAGAACAAATCAAGTAATAGTAATAAGATAAAATTTAATACTGAAAATAAAGAAAATAGTTAAGTAACCGATCAAATCAAATCTCGATATAAGGGTAGTCAAGAGAAATGGTGATAACAAATACAAAGGAGGTTTTGGGTTAATATTAATGGGTGAGTCAAGAAATGGTTTATTAGGTTAAAAAGGGGTTCACTAGGGGTTAATTATGAAGGTAGGCTTTTTATGGAGTAAGTGGGTTAAAACCTAGGTGCCGTTAAAACCTAGGTGCCTTCATCATCTCAGTATATCAAACCATAGGTGTGGTCTCGACATGTATAATCGAAGCAAGTTCTAGAATAACAAATCAATGTTGACACACTCATAATCAATAAATTGAGCACGAAAAGGAATGTATGTTCTAAAAGGCTCAAGATCTCACCAAAAATTATGGGCTTTTGATGTCAAGTTTGTAAATTTCAAACTTCAAGGTAATAATTAGATTCAGGTAGACAACCTAACAAACTTTTAGTTCTGAAAATAAACTCATCATGCTTGATTCTCTAGTCTCCTAAAGTTTAAATCATCACTGCACAATTAGCTATGACTTAATCCAAAAAATATTGATGAAAATCATAAATCAAAGGAAATTTCATTTTAACAGTTAATATGAGAACATTTACTTAAGAACAAGATATAATTCAGGGATTTTGAGAATAATGCAAAAAGTTAGGCACTTTTCACGATAAAATTCACCCCCCACACTTAAGATGTACATTGCCCTCAATGTACAAAGAAAGATAATAATCATGTAGTAATAGATCATAAGAAATGGAGAGAGGTGAAATCCCTGGATTTCGGATGGATTTCTTGTAACAGCCCGATTTTGACCCTAATCGAAACGGTGGTTTTGGGACCACGAATCCGAGTCAAAAAAATATTTTAAAATTATTTTCTATGCTTATTATGTGTGAATTGGTGTGTATGAAAAGTTTGTATTAAAATTCGATCATTTTGGTGCTTAATTGTGAAAAAGGGCTTAATCGCATAAAAAGAAAATTTGGTGGTTAAATGTGTAAGTACTAAATTGATGATGTCTTTATAAATTGGAGGTTTAAAATAGCAAATTGACCATAAAATGAACATAGTGGCCAGTCATGATTTGCATGTAATAGTGAATTGAAATTTTATTATATTTTATGTTTTTATGTTATATTATATTATATTATATGTTAATTATAATAAAAGTAAAAGAAATAAGATAGTGGAGTGTTCATCTTCTTGGTGTCGAAAATAAGAAAGAAAAGAGAGGAAGAAAGCTTAAAAAAACATTCGGCCCTTTGCAAGCTCAATAGGTAAGTGATTTGAGTTGGGTTTTTGATAATTTTTATGTTTTTGAGATCGTTGCTATGTGATTTAGCTAGCCCATGCTTGAATTTTTGAATTGGTTGTGTATTTTTTGAATTGCCATTGAAGAAAGCTTGTTGCTTTTGTAGTTTGATGATGAAATATTAATTATAAGTGTTAGATTAACAAGTTTTGTTCTTGAATTTTTGATGAAACTGAGTGATTTGGATTAAATTGTAAAAATAAATTTTTGAGGGACTAAAATGTAAAATAAATGAAATGTATTAGCTTGTAATAATACAATGAATATTCGGCCCTAAGGAAATGTAACCAAATTTTGTGTAATTTGTGTTTTACGCAATAGGGACTAAATTGTAAAAAAATTTAAATGTCAAGGGTAGAAGTGTAATTTGCCCAATTATGTGTTTTTTTTGGCCTAAATTGAATGAAAATATGTTGAATGAGTTTAATTTGAAATTGATTTAGATCAAGAACAAAAAGGATCGGGATTGGATCGGGGAAAGGGGAAAATAATTGAATAGTCGGAATAATAAAGTCCGTCGACACTCGAGGTAAGTTTTTAAGCAATTAGGTTGAATTGAATATCTATCTATAATGATGTATATGTATTTATTAGAGGTAAATATGGACTATATGGTAATGCCGAATGTAATGATGGATGGAAATTGAATTTAGTTGAATGAGATATATACATATATAATACTGATAGCTATGTGAGATATTGATTTAAGAGATTAAATTGATCGAATGTAATGTATATTTGTAAATTGTTAGTATAACCGAATGTGATGTTGAAATATAGATGTGATATGTTAAATTGAATGTGTATTTATATATGTGTTATTTAAAGTGAATAATAGTTCAAGTAGAGCACTAAGTGTGCGAATCTAAATACCGAGCATTGTGTGTGCGAAATCGGTCATTTGGCACTAAGTGTGCGGAATATAATGTAATGGCACTAAGTTTGCGATACATTACAAGCAATTGGCACTATGTGTGAGCTATGTCAAAGTAACAGCACTAAGTGTGCGATACGTTACATGGTATTGCACTAAGTGTGCGGGTTTGTGGATTCTCCAAGGATATCGATTAGTGAATTATGATAAAAAAAATGAAATGATCAGGTATGTGATGTATGATGGTTTGGAAATTTAGTACAAATTCGGTAAGTGATATTTGCATATGAAACTAAAGAAATGAGATGTAATTATTTGCTTGTGAGTTTGTCTTGAGATGAGATAATGGTTCATAGTTTAAAGTGAAATTTAGTAAGGAATGTTTGAGTATTCGGTCTTGAGACTACTAAATATGATAGTTAATGAATGGTGATATGATTTATACCTATGGTTATGAGTTTTGTTGATGATTATGATAAATTGATTTAATTAGTATAATGTTAAATTGTATACCTTTATAATTGCTTAATACTTACTAAGCTATGTTAGCTTACTGTGTGTGATTATTTGATTGTTTTATAGATTTTGAAGTCTAAATACGAGCTCGGGGATCATCGTCAAAGTCTATCACACTATCTACCGATTTTGGTACTTTGTTTTTAGTAGTATTTCTTTTGAAACTATGGCATGTATAGGCTAAGTCACTTCTGAATTGATTTTGAATGGTGAATATATGTAAATATGAGCCATGCGAAAATGGCTTAAAGTAATGTATATGTTTGTGCATTTTCGGTCTTGGTATAAGTTTGTTTTGGTATGTATGTTTCATGAATTCATAAATGGTATTTTATTTATATGATTCGATTGAATGTGTCATGAATGACTTATAAGTTAACTAATATTGATATATGCTTGCGTTGGATGAATGTATGTTCGGTCAATGATTTGTTTTATTTTGGTGAAGTATGAAATGAATATACTATTCGATTATTTTGATAAAAATGTGTATAAATTGTGCTTGAATGATTAGCTAATTAAGCTCAAAATTAGGAATGGTAAATCACGATTATAGTTTAAATATTTTGTATGGAAGTTGTTATGGTTGACCGAATATGTATGTGTAGTTTATTGATTAGTTATGTGTATATATATTTTGGGCATTGTAATTAGCATGCAAATTGGGCGAATTTTTAGTTATTATTTTACTCAAAGCAACTCAATTGATATGGTCATATGCGCATATATTTGTGATAAGAGAAGAGGTATAATTGGTTCTTAAATAATACTTGTCTACAGGTAATATACATTTATTTTTATGCCTAGTATGCCGTATAGATATTTTAAATTGAATAATATGCTAGTCGAATAGTTCATGAGATGAATGGCTTAGTATATATATGTGGTTTGGCTTGGTTAAAGAATTTGCAAGTTGAGTTGGCTATGATTTGAATTATGTATTTTCTTAAATGGACAATATTGATTAAGTAAAATGCGCACATGACTTTGATATATTTTAAATTTTATGTTTGACCATATTGTGATATTGCTATTGTCGAATGTACTTTGGTTTGTAAGCTGAGAGATACTTATTATTAAGTTTATTATACACGTATAGTGATGTGACTAATTTTTGAAACATGAAATACATGAATGCCTGTTTTGAGCTGTATCTTTTGGTAATGCCTTCTAACCCTAATCCGGCGACGGATACAGGTTGGGGGTGTTACATTTCTTGAGTTGGAAGTGTGGGAACTTGATTCGAAGGTGAAAGATAAGTTGGAGGGGACGTTTCTAGTGGTGGTATGGTGGCCGCCAACATTCACTGCGCTAGATGAAGAAATTGGGTAATTTATGAAGAAATAGCCAGGAAATAATAAGAATAATTCAAAATATACTAAATATGTATTTAAAGACAAGAAAGATAAAGAGAAGGAAAATAAAGGAGAAGAGAAAAGACATAGGTAAAATAAATGGGCTCAAATGTCCTTGGCTTGTTGGGTCGATGAAGCGGCCGACATGAACTTATATAGATCGGTCTCGCACGGGGAGACTTTGCTAGGGGCCTCCTGCTTCTTCGGCATGGGGATGGTGAAGGAAAAGGAGTGTGGTGGCTGGGGGTTGGTTGAAGAAGAGTTTGGGGAGAAGGTGAGAAGAAGGGGGGTCTTAAATAAGAAACAAGGACCTGGTGCTGCCCACGCCCGTGTGCTGTGGGCATGTTTGGTTACACGGCCGTATCGCACGGCCGTGTGGTGGCTCGTTTGTTTCTCCCACGCCTGTGTAGAGGTTTCCACGCCCGTGTATCATTCTCAGTGTCGACCACGGGCTCAAATCACGGGCGTGTCTCATACCCGTGTGACTTCCTCAATGTCAGCCACGGCCATATCACACGGCCGTGGAAATTTATAACCGTCCGTGATCTGGGGATTTTTCCGTCCTTGGCTCGTACGACCTCTGCCATGCCAGTGTGTAAATCCGTGATGCCCACACGTCCACGGCCATGCCCATGTGCAAGGCCGTGTGGTACGGAAACCTATGCTTTATTTAACTTGGTTAGTCTTTAGTTAGGTGTTAAAAATCAAAGATATGAAAATTAAAGGAGTTAATGCTCGGGTTGCCTCCCGAGAAGCGCTTATTTAAAGTCTTAAGCTAGACTTATCTTTCATAATCATGGTGGTTTGAAGAGTTGAAGCTCCTCATTCTTGCTATAAATTCAGTTATCGATATATAGTTTAAGTCGAGTGGTGTTTACCTTAAATGTGCCGAATTCAGAGTGAGTCACCTCGACCGTTCCGTATAGGAAGACATTGAGTACCTTAAAAGGTATTTCTTTGTTTGTTTTAAGGTCTGAAGTGGCGATTCGAGGGTCTGTCTTTTCCAACAATACATGATCTCCCATTTTAAAGTGATTAGTTATTCCTATAAGCTCATTTGAGGGTTCTCTCGGTTTTGCTTCGTGTGTTCCTATTTTTTCCTTGAAATGTGTCTTCCACTCGTCTAGTTCCTCGACCTGAAGCCTTCGTTCCTCATGAATTACTCCCTTGTTTGTATGAGGTCTAGGATCTGGCTCAGATGTGTACTTCCTAGGTGCTTCCTGAAAAGAAGGTTGAACCAATTGATTATCAATAGAATTTATGTCCTCACCTTTTTCACTTGACTTTCTAGCAGAGTCAAGAGCCTGAAAAGTGATCATTTTGTCACCTACACAAAGTGTGAGTTCTCCTGTACCAACATCGATTTTAGTGCTGGCAGTTGCTAAAAAGGGTCTTCCTAAAATTAAAGGAACATTGTTTTCCTCATCCATGTCTAAAACGACAAAGTCTACTAGGAATATAAATTTATCAACCTTTACTAGCACATCTTCGATTATACCCCTAGGAACTCTAATGGTTTTATCAGCTAATTGAATGCTCATCCTAGTTTGTTTGGGTTTCCCTAGACCTAGTTGTTTAAACATTTTGTAAGGCATAACGTTGATGCTTGCCCCTAGATCTGCTAAAGCATTATCAATAGATAAACTACCAATTAAACAAGGAATCGTAAAACTCCCTAGATCTTTTAATTTCCGATGTAGTTTGTTTTGTAGAATTGCTGAACACACTGCGTTTAGCTCCACATGCGACGCCTCGTCTAACCTCCGTTTGTTTGTTAGAAGCTCTTTTAAAAATTTTCTGGAATCTAGCATCTGCGAGAGAGCTTCAAGAAACGGTAAGTTAATATGTAATTTCTTTAAAAGTTTAAGAAATTTACCAAATTGTTCCTCTGTGTGGTCTTTCTTCATCGCATTGGGATATGGCACTCGAGGTGTATACTCTTTGATGATAGGTTTCTGTGTATTGTGGCTCACCTCAACCTTACCTTTATTTACCACGGGTTCTTGCCTTGGCTCAGATTCGGATTCTACTAACCCTTCACTATTGTGATTAGTAATGGCATGAATTTCCTCCTTTGGGTTAGTTTCAGTGTTGCTTAGCAAGCACCCTTGTGGTCGTTCTGAGATTAGCTTAGCTAGCTGACCTAACTGGTTCTCGATCCCTTGAATTGATGCCTGCTGATTTTTAAGTGCTGTTTCGGTGTTTTGGAAATGGGTTTCTAACACCGCGATGAATTTCGTAAGCATCTCCTCAAGGCTTGGTTTCTTCTCTTATGGGTAGGGTTGTTGTTGAAAGCCTGGAGGGGGTTGTTGTCTTTGATTTCCTTGACCACCACATGAGAAGTTTGGGTGGTTCCTCCAACCTGGATTATAATTATTACTATAGGGGTTATTTTGAGATCTAAAATTATTACCCATATAGTTCATCTGTTCGCTTTCTACGCCAGGGTTGTAGGGTGGGTATTTTGTATTATTCGTCCCTCCTCCATTTGTATCGCACTGCATCATTGGATGTACCTGCAAAGAACCACACAAACCATCAATTTTCTTACTAAAAAGTTCTACCTGATTTGATAGTATGGTCACTGGGTCGAGGTTGAAAACTCCGGCGGCTTTTGTCGGCTTTGTCCTCATAACTTGCCACTGATAATTATTCAGTGACATCTCTTCAATGAATTCATAAGCAGCCTCAGGTGTTTTATTGTTTAGTGTGCCACCGGCGGATGCATCGATCAACTGCCTAGTCGAGGGGTTCACACCGTTATAGAAGGTTTGAACCTGTAGCCATAATGGTAACCCATGATGAGGGCACCTTCTCAATAAATCCTTGTATCTCTCCCATGCATCGTAAAGTGTCTCTAAATCCATCTACACAAAAGAAGAGATATCATTCCTTAATTTAGCCATTTTAGCCAGCAGAAAATATTTTAACAGAAATTTTTCGGTCATTTGTTCCCATGTAGTGATTGATCCTCGTGGAAGAGAATTCAACCACTGTTTGGCTTTATTCCTTAAAGAGAATGGAAACAACTGAAGGCAGATGGCATCATAAGAAACGCCATTAATCTTAAATGTATCGCATAACTCTAAAAAGTTTGCTAAGTGAGTGTTAGGATCCTCGTCCTGCAAACCATCAAACTGAACAAACTGTTGTATCATCTGTATAGTGTTAGGTTTTAGTTCAAAATTATTTGCAGCGACAGCAGGTCTAACAATACTCGATTCAGTTCCTGTTAAATTAGGTTTAGCATAATCATACATAGTTCGAGAAGAAGGATTTTCGGCAACCACAGGAGGGAGTGGATTATTCTGGTGATCAGCAATCTCTTCTGTGTTATTAGTATCGTCCCCTTGCTCTTCTTGTGTGTATTGTAGGCTTCGCCTAATTTCTCTTCGGTTTCTGCGAACAGTTCCTTCTATATCACTATCGTAAAGTAGAGGTCCTGTCGGGTTTCTTCTAGTCATAAACTAGAATTCCTGCCAGAAGCAAGGAAAAAGACAAATTAGCAAAGTAGAAATAGAATAAAAATTAATTGCAAAAAAAAATGGCTAAAGTAATAAAAATCAAGTTTTCCTAATATCTTAGTTCCCCGGCAACGGCGCCAAAAACTTGATCGCTGGTCTGAGAGTTTTAATATTTATATAATGAATGATCGAGCCCAGAAACTAACTATCACCACGATTGAGGCAAGCGCACCTATCGAACAGTAGTATAGCTTAGTGGCAAGACCAGAATGTCGAACCCAAAGGAACCAAAATTACTAGTACTGACTTTCTTTTTATTATCTAGCCTAAAATAAAGGGGGTTGATATTTATCTAACTAATTAGTAAGCTAAGGTTGCTAAGACACAGAGAGTGAATTGGGAAAATACTTTTGGGAAAAACCAGTTGATTAAGACAATACCCGAGGAAGAATCCACCTAGACTTCACTTGTTATTTAACTCTGAACCACACGATTTATTCACTTGACTTGATCCGTATGATTCCCTAATTAATATTAATACCTCTTTCGAGGCTACTAAGTCTAACCCTAAGTTGATTAATTGAAATTTCTTTCTAATTAAAACCCCTAGTGTTGCATTAACTCGATCTATGGACTCTCATATTAGGTTTGACCCTAATCCGACAGATTTTTGTCATCCTATTTCTAGGGTTGCGATCAACTCCGCTTAACTATGCTAGATCTACTCTTAAACAGGGACTTTTGCTCCACTGCCTAAGCACATCAATACTTGAATCAATATCCTGAAATATTAAAACAAGAATTAAGAATACATAATTAAAAACAAATCAAGTATTTATCATATAGTTCAGAAAACAATAACAAGATCTGTCTTAGGTTTCATCCCCCTCAGGTATTTGAGGGGTTTAGTTCATAATTATAAAAGAATACATCTCAGAAGAAGATAAATAGAAAAACATAAGAAAAACCCTAAAACCCCCTGAAGGAAATTGAAGGGAAGATCTTCCGTCTTGAGTGTGATTCCGGCTTCTGAGATGGATCAACTGGCTTTCTTGGAGTAATTCCCTGAGTTCAGCCCTCTCTGGCTTCACCCCCGATCAAAGACACTTTTTAGGTTATACTTAGGGTGTTTATATAGGCTTCGGAATGTCTTTCTTCACCCCTAAGTATCCTATTCCGAATGAAACTCATCTTGGCTATAGCAGGGACACGTCCGTGGTTGACTCTCCTGGCCGTGGTCGATCCTGTTTGCCACACACGGCCGTGTGATCTAGCCGTGTATGAAGTTCTAGGCCGTGTCTCAGTTGTTACTCGAAACACACGGCCGTGGGTGATAGTCCAGGCCGTGTGAGTCTCTAAGATAAGCCCATTATCTCTGTTTTCGGCCCGTTTCTCATTCCTTTCATCCTCCGATGCTCTCCTAAGTATAAAACATGAAATTAAAGGATTAGGAGCATCAAATTCCATAATTCAAGGGATAAATCATCCAAAAAGTATGCTAAATGTGGGATTAAAATATGTATAAATTACGGTTTATCACTCATACCCGTGTGAATTTCTCAGTGTCGGTGACGGCTGTATCGCACGGCCATGGCATTTTATCGCCGTCCTTGATTTGGGGATTTCTTTCGTCTTTGATTTGTATGATCTCTGCCACACCAGTGTACAAATTCGTGATGTCCACACGGCCACGGCCACGCCCGTGTGCAAGGCCGTGTGGTACGGAAACCTACGCTTTATTTAACTTAGTTAGTCTTTGGTTAGGTGCTAAAAATCAAAGATATGAAAATTAAAGGGGTTAGTGCTCGGGTTGCCTCCTGAGAAGCGCTCGTTTAAAGACTTAAGCTAGACTTACCTCTCATTCGCGTATTCATGGTGGTTTGAGGAGTTGAAACTCCTCTCCCCTGCTATCAGTCCTATGATTCTTATATAGTTTGAGTCGAGTGGCGTTTACCTTAAAAGTGCCGAATGTGGGATTGGTTACCTCGACTGTTCCGTATGGGAAAACATTGAGTACCTTGAGAGGAGTCGCTCCGTTTGCTTTAAACTCTGAGGTGCTAATTTGAGGATCGGTTGCATCTAACAGTACCTGATCCCCAATTTTAAAGTGATTTGCTGTTCCTATAGGCTCGTCTGGGGGTTCTCTCAGTTTTTCTTCGTGTGTTCTTAGTTTCTCCTTGAAATGTGTCTTCCACTCATCTAGTTCATCGGTCCAAAGTCTTCGTTCCTCATGAATTATTTCTTTATTGGCACGAAGTCTAGGATCTGGCTCAGTTGTGTAGTTTCGTGGTGTTTCCTGTAAAGAAGGTTGAACCAAATAGTTATTAATGGAATTTATGTTTTCACCTTGATTATTTGATGTCCTAGCCGAGTCAAGGGCCTGAAGAGTGATCGTTTCGTTACCTACACGAAGTGTGAGTTCACCTGTATCAATATCAATTTTAGTTCTGGCAGTTGCTAAAAAGGGTCTTCCTAAAATTAAAGGAACATTATTATCCTCATCCATGTCTAAAACGACAAAGTCTACCGGGAATATGAATTTATCAATTTTTACTAGTACATCTTCGATTATACCCCTAGGAATTCTAAGAGTTTTATCAGCTAATTAAATGCTCATCCTAGTTTGTTTGGGTTTCCCGAGACCTAGTTGTTTAAACATTTTATCAGTCATAACATTGATGTTGGCCCCTAAATCAGCTAAGGCATTATTAACAGATAAACTACCAATTAAACATGGAATTGTAAAACTCCCTGGATCTTTTAATTTTCGTGGTAGTTTATTTTGCAAAATTGCTGAGCACACTGCGTTTAGCTCCACATGCGACGTGTCGTCTAATTTCCATTTGTTCGTCAATAGCTCTTTTAAAAATTTCCTTGAATCTGGCATATACGAAAGAGCTTCAAGGAACGGTAAGTTAATATGTAATTTCTTTAGAAGTGTAAGAAACTTACCGAATTGTTCATCTGTGTTGTCTTTCTTCGTCGCATTGGGGTATGGCACTCGAGGTTGGTACTCTGTAATTACTGGTTTTGATTTATCATATCTTACCTCAACCTTACCTTTACTTACCTCAGCTTCCTGGCTTGGTTCTAATTTGTCTAACCCTTCACTTTCATGAGTAGTTATGACATGAATTTGCTCCTTTGGGTTAGTTTCAGTGTTGCTTGGTAAGCTTCACTGTGGTCTTTCAGAGATCAGCTTAGCAAGTTGTCCTAATTGATTTTCGAGCCCTTGAATCGATGCTTGCTGATTTTTGAGTGCTGTTTCGGTGTTTTGGAAGCGTATTTCTGACACCGCGATGAATTTTGTCAGCATCTCCTCAAGGTTCGGTTTCTTCTCTGTGGGTAGGGTTGCTGTTGAAAGCCTGGAGGGCTTGTTGTCTCTGATTTCCTTGACCTCCCCATGAGAAATTTGGATGGTTCCTCCACCCTGGATTGTAAGAGTTACTATAAGGATTATTTTGAGGTCGAGGATTGTTACCCGTATAGTGAACTTGCTCATTTTCAATGCTTAGGTTGTAAGGCTTGTATTCTGTATTGCTCATCCCTCCTCCATTTACATCGCACTGCATCACTGGGTGTACCTGCGAAGAACCATATAAACCATCAATTTTCTTATTTAAAATTTCTACCTGATTTGATAGCATGGTTACTGCGTCGAGGTTGAAAACATTAGCGGCTTTAGTTGGCCTTGTCCTTGTAACTTGCCACTGATAGTTATTCAATGACATCTCCTCTATAAACTCATAAGCCGCTTCAGGTGTTTTGTTATTCAGGGTTTCGTCGGCTGCTGAATCAATCAACTGCCTAGTCGAGGGGTTCACACCGTTATAAAAGGTTTAAACATGTAGCCATAATGGTAATCCATGGTGAGGGCACCTTCTCAATAAATCCGTATATCTCTCCCATGCATCGTAAAGTATCTCTAAATCCATCTGCACAAAAGAAGAGATATCATTCCTCAACTTAGCCGTTTTAGCCGGCGGAAAATATTTTAGCAAAAAATTTTCGGTCATTTGATCCCATGTAGTGATTGATCCTCGTGGTAACGAGTTCAACCACTGTTTAGCTTTGTTTCTCAACAAAAAGGGAAACAATCGAAGGCAATGACATCACCAGAAATGCCATTGATTTTGAAAGTGTCGCAAAACTCAAGAAAATTTGCTAAGTGATTGTTTGGATCCTCATCCTGCAAACCATCAAACTGAACAAATTGTTGAATCATCTGTATAGTATTAGGTTTTAGTTCAAAATTATTTGCAGCAACAGCAGGTCTAACAATACTTGATTCGGTTCCTGTTAAACTAGGTTTAGCATAATCATACATAGTTCGAGGAACAGGATTTTGATTAACCGGGTTTGCGGCAACCACAGGGGCTAGCGGATTATTATCAGCCATCTCTTCGGTAGTGTTGGTATCGTCCTCTTGCTCTTCTTCTATGTACTGTAGGCTTCGCCTTATTTCCCTACGATTTCTGCGAACGGTACCTTTTATATCACTGTCAAAAATCAAGGGTCCTGACGGGTTCCTCCTAGTCATAAACTAGAATTATCTGCCAGAAGCAAATAAAAGAAAAATTAGCAAAGTTAAAATAAAATAAAAAATAAAAATAAATTGCAAATAAATAAAATGGCTAAAGTAATAAAAATTTAGTTTTCCTAATATCTTAGTCCCCGGCAACAGTGCCAAAAACTTGATCGTGTCCAAACTAACTATGACAACGAATAAGGCAAGCGCACCTATCGTTCGATAGTATAGCTATGGCAAGACCGGAAATATCGTATCCTCAAGGACCAAGAGTACTAGTAGTTACTATCTTTTTATTATCTAACCTAAGTATTAAGATAATCGATGTTTAATTAACTAATTACTAAACTAAGGATGCTAAGACACAGAGAGTGAATTGGGAAAATACTTTTGGGAAAACCAGTTGATTAAGACAATACCTGAGGAAGAATCCACCTAGACTTCACTTATTACTTAACTCTGAACCAGACGATTTATTCACTCGACTTGATCCGTAGGATTCCCTAATTTATATTATTATCCCTTTCGAGACTAATAACGTCTAACCCTAGGTTTATTAAAAGAAATCTCTTTCAAATTAAAACCCCTAGTGTTGCATTAACTCGATCTATGGACTCTCATATTAGGTTTGACCCTAATCCGGCAGATTTTCGTCATCCTATCTCTAGGGTTGCGATAAACTCCGCTTAACTATGCTAGATCTACTCTTAAACAGGGACTTTTGCTCCACTGCCTAAGCACATCAATACTTGAATCAATATCCTGAAATATTAAAGCAAGAATTAAGAACACATAATTAAGAACAAATCAAGTATTTATCATACAGTTCAGAAAATAATAACAAGATCCGTCTTAAGTTTCATCCCCCTCAGGTATTTGAGGGGTTTAGTTCATGTTTAATAAAGAATACATCTCAGAAGAAGGTAAATAACAAAACATAAGAAAAACCCTAAAACCCTCTGAAGAAAATTGAAGGGAAGATCTTCCGTCTTGAGTGTGATTTCGGCTTCTGGAATGAATCAATTGGCTGTCTTTGAGTAATTTCCTGTGTTCAGCCCTCTCTGGCTTCGCCCCCTTTTAGGTCGCTCTCTGGGGTGTTTATATAGGCTTTCGAAATTTCTTTCTTGGCCCACAAGTACCCTAATCCGAATGGAATTAAAACAGGTCAAGGCAGGGGCACGCCCGTGTGGAACGCCCGTTTGAATCGAGCCCAAGCCGTGTTCGAACCTGCTAAGGGGGCACGGCCGTGTGGTGAACTCCAGGCCGTGTGAATTTCTTACTTTGGCCCATTTTCTCCGTTTTTGGCCCGTTTCTCGTTCTTTTCATCCTCCGATGCTCTCCTAAGTATAAAACATGAAATTAAAGGATTAGGAGCATAAAATTCCACAATTCAATGGATTAAATCATCCAAAAAGTATGCTAAATATGGGATTAAAATATGTATATATTACGGTTTATCAAAATAGTTGGAAATTTATTCATTATGAGAAGAAGCTCGTGTTATTAGTGATAAGTTTTTCAGGTATTAGCTCCTTTTTTTTCTAGTTAGATAAATTGTCAATTCAATCTCGATTTTAACCCTCTAATTCAGCCTTTATCCACACCTTTAACCCAAGCCCCATTACAACCCTTTTTAAGACCTTTTGATTTGTGTATCATCTCATTTTATAGTGGTGGAGATTTGATTTTCATGCAAGCCTATGGTAATAACTCTTCATGTTTGACTTTTGAATGCTTAATTTGAACCTTAAACACTTTGAGTGATTTGAGCGAATCTTTAGTGAGGATGTCAATTCTTGTCGGTTTTGAATCAAAGGTAATTATTTAGATAAGGGGAAACACCTATGTTTTCGTGCTATAAAAATTGTAACTTGGATTGTTTGAATCTTTAGAACTCTTTTAGTTATATTATCAATGTATAAATTATCTGTGAATTATGATGAGACATTATTGATGAGAATTATGAATTGAGGAAGTTAATTTTAATTATGAGTTGAGGATTTTGCTTGAGGACAAGAAAAGGCTTAAGTGTGGGGATATTTGATAAACAACAATTTATACATATTTTGACCCCATGTTTGGCTTATTTTTGGATGAATTTTCATTAGATTTGATGAATTCGATGACCCTGATCCTTGAATTTCATGTTTTACACTCAGGAAAGCTTAGGGAGTCAAAAAGAACGAGAAACAGGCCAAAAAGGGACAAAATGGGCCTACCTTGGAAATCAACACGGCCTGGACTATCTCACACGGGAAGACCACATGGCCGTGTGTGACGAGCAGAAGCGAACACGGCCTGGACTATCATACACGGGCGTGTCACACGGGCGTGTCCCTGTCGAACACAAGTCTAATTCTATTCAAAAAAGGCTACTTGTGGGCCAAGATAGGTGCTCCAAAGGCTATATAAAAACCCTAGGGGAGGACCTAAAGGGGCGCGCAGAGTAGAAGGCAGAAAATACTCGAAGACAGCCATTGGGAGCAGCTCAGAAGAAGGATTTCCATCAAGACTGAAGATCTCCTATCAATTTCTCTTGAAGTTTTTGGGTTTTCTTATGTTTTGTTGTTTTCTTTATTTTAAGATGTTTCCCTCTATCAGTATGAACTAAATCCATTAAATACCTGAGGGGATTAAACCTAAGATGGATCTTATTACTATTTGATTTATAAGATAAATACTTGTTCTTATTCTTAATTGTGAGTTCTTATTCTTGTTTTAATAATTCAGGTTATTGATTCAAGTCGAATATGCTTATTCAGAGGAGCAAAAGTCCCTGTTTAAGAGTAGATCAACACAATTAAGCGGAGTTGATTGCAACCCTAGAAATAGGGCAACATAAATCTGCCGGATTAGAGTCAAATCTAATAAGGGAATCCATAGATCGAGTTAATACGACGATAGGGGTTTTAATTAGAAAGAGATTTCAATTAATCAACCTAGAGTCAGTTGTTTTTAGTCTTGAAAGAGATATTAACATAATTTAGGGATTTCTATGGATTAAGTCAAGTGAATAAATCATATGGATCAGAAGTAATAAGTGAAGTCTAGGTGGATTCTTCCTTGGGTATTGCCTCTTTTATAAAGTTGTCTAAAAGTATTTTCCCAATTCATTCTCTGTCGTGCTTTTAATTAATTTTAGTTTAAAAGAAACCACTCCAATTATTAGGCTAGATAATAGGAAGATAGTAATTACTAGTACTCTTGGTCCTTGTGGATACGATATTTCCGGTCTTACCATAACTAAACTATTAAACGATAGGTGCGCTTGCCTTTATTGTGATCATAGTTAGTTAGAGACACATCAGGATTGTTGGGGGTAACCAAATAGCAAGCCAATCATCGAGCCTGCAAATTTTGAACCAAGCCACTTTAATCGATAACACATCAAGCCAACCACCCTTAACCCAACAAAGCTCAAACCTGACAACAAATTTTAGGGCCAAATTACCTTTAAAAAGGAATGATCCACTTAGTCAATGAACAATAGTCAGATGGATGCCAACTCAACAGATCAATGACTCCACTCCAACACAACTATGACAATCTGAAAAATGCCCAAGGATGGATCAATTGCTTTAACTGAATTGGACTTCATTTTGTTACACAGTTAGGAAAATATTTTGTTGAAGGAAATCTGTTTTTTGGACAAAGAATATATATTTTTGGAAGGGTTGTTGAATCATGCTAACAATAGTTAGATTATACATTTTGTCTTAATTGAGGGTTCGAAACAATTTTATTATTTTTTTTTTGAAATGTTAAACTATTGAACAATTATTGAGAAATGTTAGATTATACATATTCTCTCAAAGGGGAGTAAAATAGTTCAACTCTTCTTACATCTTTTAAGGATATCATCTATATGCCATTTTTTGCCTCACTACACATTATGTTCAACTCTTTTAAGGATCTCATTTAATATTTCATAAGTTTTTTTTCATCCTCACACTAATATATATAGATAAAATAAAATATATGTCTTGTGGAGCAAACTTATAGAGTAAAATTTTCATAAATTATGCGTGAGGTATTCATGGTAAAGACAACCGCATGTGAAATTACAATTGATTACTTTCATTTTGCAGACCAAATCAGCAACCAGCTGAAGTAAAAAAATGTATAAATACAGGATCAAAGTAATACAGTGCTTGTTTATATTGAGTGAAATAAATAGTTAACTACAAGACAAAAGATTTCGATTTTTCTAGCATGAAATTGCTCATATTATTTGGTAATTAATTTCAAATTTACATGTCTGTTTCATATTTTATTTACACCCATGATTCCGTCAACATGTCTAACCTCTGTTTTGAAGGTTTTTATTATTATGAATTCAACCGTACTTCTGCCAAATTTGCTGGTTAATTCACTTTAATCAGCTTTAGTTTCATGGTGAAAACACCTACACATTCCAAATTTTTTCCAATGCAACCAAACAAGCAAGCATCAATAAAAGGTTTGATCAGATAAATTTATTACATGCAGACATGCAAATGAAAATAACACAAACTTAGGAATTTACATGGCATAGCATAGAATAGCAGCAAAAATCTTTTTCCAATTGAAAAAGAAAGGAAAGTTGTACAAATTATGTGGCACAAATTAAATACATACAACTCTCAAATCATACACAACAATGGAAACATATCAAAATTCCAAAAGTAAAACTATAAGATGGTGATTAGGCTTAGAATTTCCAGTTCTCAAATGAAAGGGTTCAAAAATAAAGCACAAAGAAGTATTTATAAAGTGAAACTATAAAGAAAACAAAGTAGTCTCCAGGGATAATAATATAATATAATCATCTCTTCCAACTTCAGCTTCGGGATAAATGATCCTTCATTCCACAACAAGCCATGTCTCTTGGGCTATATCAGATGAAATTTCGTAGAAATCAGAGTCGTGTTTCATCACTACTAAGCTCTCTTTCACCTTCATGCTTTCTTCTTCCATTAAAGACATCAATTTTTTTTTTATTTTTTCCTCGTATTTCCTCTTGCACTCTTGTTTGTCTCTTTGATCTTCCTCGTCCTCTTCAACCCTGTTAGCTTCTTCTAACCAGCTCTTAGTAGGAGTAGATCGACAACGCATAAGCAAAAGAGCATTTGCAGGTGGGACTACAGTAGCTTGATCATCAACATGATCGAGGGAGCATTTACAAGTAATGAAACCTACATTTATAATTTATTGAAGGAATCAGGCTGCCACAATATCTATAAATGATTAAGTTCAAGCTATACAAATTATATTAAAAATAAGATGATCATTACAAAAAAATAAAAAAGAAGGCCTTTTTCACCAGCAGTAACATGTAATTAAGTAAACCATGTATTTTTCTGTTTCTTAATCTTAGCCTGAACTAGTATTGCATGCAAATAACATAATATGACCCATGTCAATAATGTAAATAGACACACACATATTAAATTTAAATTTAAATTTAAATCCATAAAAATTTATGTACTTATATTCATGCATTTATACGAACGCAAGAAAGATATGCAAATTTACAAGAACAATCACAAATTTATAAGAACAAGCACAAATGAAACTCAGGAAGAAACCATGGATTATATGGAGAGATTTTAAGTATGGACGATCAAAGATGGTGAAGCTCAAAAGCTTTGCATCAAAAGCAATGCTCATGAATTCCAATCCATGGCATCCAATGATTTTCAGGTTCTCAAGAAGCCCAAATTTCGAGACCATACACGAAGCTGCTTCATTGCTAAGGTTGTTTATTGATATCAAATTAAGGGTCTTAACAAAAAAAGTAGAAAGAGTTGGCTGATGATGACTTAAGATTTTTGGGGTTATTCAACTCTATTTTCCAACCAAAATGTGTTGGATTTTGCATGTTTTAAGCTGAGAAATGAAGGAGAAACTTATTGTTAGGTGCAATTATGGCTGATAAGAGGCCGTATTCGCTGCAAAGGAACCAAAATCTTCCGGTATTCCTTATTGGATTGTGCTCATCAAAGTTTGCAATAAACCCAAAAACTGTAGTGGGAACATCTTCTTTGGTGCCATGGTGAACCAATGCCAGGTTCCATAGAAATTTCCATCAGGTTGATAAGAAAATGGTTTGAATAGCAGATTCAAAGGGAAGTAAAGAAATTATGTAGAAAAGTAGTTCATCTGGTAAACTACTTATGAAATCTTCCATATTGGCAACTCTCTATAGTACTCGTATTCATTAATAAGAAAGATTTTCATTTTCTAAATAAAGTATACAACTTGAATCTATTCTATATCAACAACAACAATAGTGCACACGATAGAGTGATAGATTACGAGTTTCCATACAAGATTTCACACATACAAGAAAAGAAAAATAAGTGAAATAATTCCATCTAAAATGAAATTAATCAAAGAAAGCCAAAACAGATGCAGTAGAACAGATGATTGAGAATGTAAGTTTTCTTTATATTAGTTACATCTGTTTTTTTTAAAAAGATTGCAAGGTAAATCAGCGCCAAATCAACAGTAAGAAAGAAAAATACGGAATACCCACAAAGGGATTGTGAACAAACAAGCAGATTCAGATAAGAAAAAATCAGATTAAGAAACCAATTGGAAAATATAATGATTAGGAACAAAAACGATTACCATCTTCTTATTTTTCAACAACCACTTGATTTTAAGTCTTAGAACATAAATTTGTCGGTAAAGAAGACATACATGGACCCTCCATTGAATCCTTTTTTGTTTTTGTATGTGAATAAAAAATTCTGATGATAATAGCTTTTTTAGTCAAATGAAAAAGAAAACTAAAAAAAGTAGAGGAGATGAACAGTTTTTTCAACTAAGATTTAGGGTTTAAAATTTTTAATTAATTAAATTTATTTAATTAAAAATCTATTCTCATCCCATTTGAAAATCCAAATTGGCACTTAAAATCTAGTTGGACTGCCACGTAGGATTATCGTTAGGGAGATAACGGAACTTAACGGCAGAGTGATCACTTCGTAACAAAATAATAACATAAGTGACTAAAATATAACATTTCAAATATTAGTGACTAAAATGTAACCTGAGGCAAATAAAAGTGACTATTTTTATAGTTTACCCTTTGTAATATTGAAATTATAAAAAAATGAATTTAATAGTGAATTAAAAAGAGTATCCTACCAGGTTTTTTACTAAAATAATACCAAAAAAAATATATCCAAAATGGCATGCCTTTTGATTATGTACCAAAATGGTACATCCAGGGTTGTAACACCCCAAACCCGGCCTAGAAGTTAGGCCCGAATCTGGCGTGTCACATGGGAAAACTTGTTTGAGAATTACAGCCTCTTTGTTAAAACCCAAAACACTTAAGCAATTGTTAACTACTTGAAAACGTAATTATTTTTTTAAAACCTTTTTGGTGGCGAAGCATATTTGAAATAAACAATTTACAAAAATGTGATGTTTAGAAAAAGAGCTGCAGAAGTATTTTGAAATTGTTGCGGAAACGTAGATAAAATACAAGTATTTTTGAGAGATCGTTTGATGAGTTGAAAATCGAGGTAGTGAGCTTTAAAACCGTGGCTTTTGAAAATATTGTTGATAATTCGAGAGAAAATTTCCGAGTTAAAATATTTGTAAAAGTTTGTTATAAAATCCATTTATTAATCAATTTTCGAAAACCATTATTTATGATTTTAGAAAATCCCCGTTAAAACAATTCAATCAATATTATAAGTACGACTAAACATAAAGCAATTTAAAACATATCTCAGAGGCCTTATTACAACTTAAACCAAAATAGCAAAATAATAAAATAAACCGAAATAGAAATTTAAAGTTCAATAACACCATTTTCAAGTATGGCCTCCACCGAGTCATCCATGGGCCCAAGTCCTCATTCACGGAGCATTACCTACAAGGGTTAAGAAAAAGGGGGTGAGTTACAAGAACTCAAGTGTGAAATCCCTTACAGTCATCCACTGGGCCGAACCCATACAAGAACATCTTGGGCCGAAGCCCACTATCATAACAGAACATATATATATATGAAGCAAATGTATGCAACCCAACCCATCCAACCAGTCTATCCCCCGTACCAACCAGTCTCTCCTGTAGGGATCAAGTGAACCCACCCCGCCAGTCTCTCCAATTTGCAGACAAGCTGCCATTTATAATAATTTTGTGGCTTAACCACCAGAGTATCATATACGGTAATATAATCGGCACACAGCCTTAATCACGATGGCACAAAGCCATCTTTAAATTGACACATAGCCATTATCAGAATTTGTGGCAATGCCACCAGAATCATATACGGTAATATAATCGGCACACAGCCTTGATCACTATGGCACAAAGCCATCTTTAAATTGGCACATAGCCCATATCAGAATTTGTGGCAATGCCACCGGTCTATACTTCTCTTCATTCAAGTTTCCCATCCCATGCAATATGTGATGATGCAATACACATAACAACATAAAATATCCACATGTATAACAACCATTAGTCTAGTAATTTAATACGATGAATCGGCCCATTATTGAGCTTTGTAATTCAGCCCACTAAGGCATTCTATCAATTCGGCCCATAGGGGCATTTCGGTAAATCGGTAATATTACCCACTAAGGGTAATTCGGTAATCTCGCAACCCAGGGGTGTTTCGGTAATTTACCCTCTAAGGGTATTATGGTAATTCGGCAACCTAGACTTAACTACTAATGTGAGGCATAAAAATTGAAACTGTCCATCTGCGTCATACTGACTAAACTGACTATAACTCGAGTTAGGAAACTCAAAATTTAAATCCGTAAATTTTCCTTGAAACTAGACTCATATATCTTCTTACTAAAATTTTTCCAGAATTTTTTGGCCTATCCGTTTAGTACAGTTTATTCATTAAATATTCCTTTGTTTCACTGACCAACGATTCTGACCTCTCTTACCCAAAATTCAAATATCTCTCTGTACGGTTTTCATATGTTGCTCCCACTTGTTTTTATTGAAAATAGGCTCACTAAAAAATCTATACATATAAATTATAACTCATAATTCACTTTGTAAAATTTTAAATGATTTTTCTAAGACAGATCAGGGAACCACGAAGTCAATCAAAGCCAGTCCCACTAAATTTAATATATCACCGAATATAAAATTCCTCTTCCACCTCTGTTTCTGTCATATAAAAATAGACACAGTAATATTTAATTCGATATCTTTTTCACTTTCTAATTCCCTTTATCCTATTTTTCGTGATTTTTAAAATTCAGGTCACTACTACTGACCAAACTGTTTCATTGCAAAATATGGTTACCACTACTAAAATACGTACGCCCGAGTGGTCACGGATGCCGGTTTCCGATTTCCTTCGGTATTTCGACCAAATCACAGAACATTTCATGCAAAATTTTAGAGATATATGAGATTACCACCATTTCAAACATGTATTCGGTAGGGTACGGGATTACACACCTTATTCGGAATCCGTAACACGATACTCTCCGCGGCACCAACAATCCGAGTCTCTTATTACGAGGGATAGGTGATCGGGCGATTTGGTTCCTATAGTGACCGATTAGTCCAAACTTGTTGCGATTTCCACCACTTAACTTATGGCTAGAATGATATTCGGCCACCCACTAAGATCACTACAAAAGATTATTGATCACAACATGAGAATGATGGAGAGAGTGACGTTTTGATAAGAAACAAAGTTGACTAACCGAATAACGATGAACATTCATATTCGATTAGGAAGAAAAAGAACATAAAAATAGAAAGAGGGATATAAGATCACTTACCGATTCGATTAAGAAGAGATTTTCCTACACGATGGGAACGAAATGATGAAGAAATAGGATGATAAGGGGTTCGGCTATAGAGAAAATCGAACAGGAAATGTGATCACAAAGTGATGTCGATTAAAGAAGAAGAAAAGGTTGATGAAATGGTCAAAAGAGAAAAATGAATGGAGAAAAGTGCTTTGGTAATTTCGGATATCAAAGGGGAGATGAGCAAGGTGAGTGTTTCGGCCAAACAAAAGAAAAGAATGCACAAATGTGTTGGGAGATTTCGGCCAAAGCTAAGAGGAAGATGGATTTGAAAAGAAGACACAAATGTTCAAAGAGAAAAGTGTACCTCTCATGCACCCAAAAACTAACAAAATGATCTAAAGAGAAAAGAGAAATTCGGCTCTTCCTTTCCCCCTAACAAAACCGTGTGAACTCTAGCCAAAATGGGTGGATGTTGACCAACAAAAATCTTTCCAAAACATCACCCATGAAAAAGGCCAACATGCTCCCTTATCTTGCCTTTTTCTTTTGATTCCTTTCCTTACCTTCATCCTTTCCTTTTTCCTTAGCCACCATGCCAAAATTAAAAAGTCCAACTTGCCTTATTTACTAGCTTGGCCGACACTTAGGGAAAGAATACAAAAATAATAGTAAAAATTTGCATATTATGGGATTTGAACCTCTTCTCTCCATACTCTTCACTTAATGCCATAACCTCTTTGCCATATGCTCAATTATGCTAGCACATTACTCATTTAATTCCATAAACATTGAGGTCACTTACTATATCTCCTTAAAGTGCTAAAACATAAAATTTACCTATAGCCTAACTTGAACCCGGAACTTCCTAGAAGCCTCGTAACTTTCCAAAATCACCCTCCTAATAAGTCCAACTTGAAATAATGCCGTTCTCAAATTCCCATAAATTTTAAAACGCTTCTACGCTCAAGGTCCAATGGGCCCAATAGGTCCAATTCTACTAGGCCCAATTTTGGGATGTTACAATTCTACCCTCCTTAAAGAAATTTCGTCCTCGAAATTTCCAACCAACTACTAAACGCATCGCTCAAATCACACCACTATGCTTTCGCTGCGACTCTGATCTTAAAAACACTAATGTACTTTTAACTAAATCTTGAATCCTCTTTCACTCAACCAAACATCTAACCACAGAAGCAAGCAGTTATCTACCACTTATACCTAAAATTTTCTACATTCAATCATCACGTCCAACCATAACATACCTGACTTGATAGTGATGAAACAATCCCGAGCCTTATGCTCCTTAGACCTGCTTCTCAAGCATGCTCCTGACCTCCTCCAGCATTTTCCCGGATGACGCCTTCTGCAATAATCGCAAGCCGAAAAGTTTGGACGTGCCTTAACACGCTTTACGGAACGAGACTGCGACCCACAAGAACCGCGATCTCTTTTCTTCTTACAGTCCACGCGCCCAACTCGAAGTGTTCGACCAATTTCTCTAATCTCCTCCACAAGCTCCCTAACTAGCTGAGTCAACTCATCAATTCCAGCTCAGTCATAAGATTCCGTCTCAGCCACTGGCAATGCCAACACCTCCCTTTCGGGAACATGCCCCGATGCTGAAGATCTAGCCCTAGCACCTTGGCCTCTACCACGTCCACGTCTACCACGTCCACGTCTTCTAGCGTTCATGTTCACTAATGTCGACTTAATCTTATTACGAGTTTTATGAATCAGTATAATATTTCAGTGTTTTATTAAACAATGTTTTATGGAGTATAGGAAGTAAAGTTATTTTCGTAGTGCGTATCTAAGGTCTCAATTTCTATAGTTTCAGCTCCTAAAGCTAAGAGTTCTAGAGTATTTCTACAGTCATACCACAATAATCATAAATTAAAAACATAAACTTACTTGACTTGGTGCCGGATACCCGTGGTGCCATACTTCCTTTAGAACATACATGTATAAATTAAAATTTTAAAAAGCTTTGGAAAACGCTTTTGAACCCAAACCACAGCCGAGTTTTGCAACCGAGCTCTGATACCATAAAATGTAACACCCCAAACCCGGCCTAGAAGTTAGGCCCGAATCTGGCGTGTCACATGGGAAAACTTGTTTGAGAATTACAGCCTCTTTGTTAAAACCCAAAACACTTAAGAAATTGTTAACTACTTGAAAACATAATTATTTTTTTAAAACCTTTTTGGTGGCGAAAGCATATTTGAAATAAACAATTTACAAAAATGTGATGTTTACAAAAAGAGCTACAGAAGTATTTTGAAATCGTTGCAGAAACGTAGATAAAATACAAGTATTTTTGAGAGATCGTTTGATGAGTTGAAAATCGAGGTAGTGAGCTTTAAAATCGTGGCTTTTGAAAATATTGTTGATAATTCGAGAGAAAATTTCTGAGTTAAAATATTTGTAAAAGTTTGTTATAAAATCCATTTATTAATCAATTTCGGAAAACCATTATTTATGATTTTAGAAAATCCCCGTTAAAACAATTCAAGCAATATTATAAGTACGACTAAACATAAAGCAATTTAAAACATATCCCAGAGGCCTTATTACAACTTAAACCAAAATAGCAAAATAATAAAATAAACCGAAATAGAAATTTAAAGTTCAATAACACCATTTCTGAAGTATGGCCTCCACCGAGTCATCCATGGGCCCAAGTCCTCATTACGGAGCATTACCTACAAGGGTTAAGAAAAAAGGGGGGTGAGTTACAAGAACTTAGTGTGAAATCCCTTACCGTCATCCACTGGGCCTGAACCTATACAGCAACATCTTGGGCCGGAGCCCACTATCATAACAGAACATATATATATATGAAGCAAATGTATGCAACCCAACCCATCCAACCAGTCTCTCCCGTACCAACGGTCTCTCTCCTGTGGGGATCAAGTCAACCCACCCCGCCAGTCTCTACAATTTGCAGACAAGCTGCCATTTATAATAATTTTGTGGCTTAACCACCAGAGTATCATATACGGTAATATAATTGGCACACAGCCTTAATCACGATGGCACAAAGCCATCTTTAAATTGACACATAGCCATTATCAAAATTTGTGGCAATGCCACCAGAATCATATACGATAATATAATCGGCACACAGCCTTGATCACGATGGCACAAAGCCATCTTTAAATTGGCACATAGCCCATATCAGAATTTGTGGCAATGCCACCGGTCTATACTTCTCTTCGTTCAAGTTTCCCATCCCATGCAATATGTGATGATGCAATACACATAACAACATAAAATATCCACATGTATAACAACCATTAGTCTAGTAATTTACGATGAGTCGGCCCATTATTGAGCTTTGTAATTCAGCCCACTAAGGCATTCTATCAATTCGGCCCATAGGGGCATTTTGGTAAATTTATAATATTACCCACTAAGGCTAATTCGGTAATCTCGCAACCCAGGGGTGTTTCGATAATTTACCCTCTAAGGGTATTATGGTAATTCGGCAACCTAGACTTAACTACTAATGTGAGGCATAAAAATTGAAACTGTCCATCTGCGTCATACTGACTAAACTGACTATAACTCGAGTTAGGAAACTCAAAATTTAAATCCGTAAATTTTCCTTGAAACTAGACTCATATATCTTCTTACTAAATGTTTTCCAGAATTTTTTTGGCTTAGCCGTTTAGTACAGTTTATTCATTAAATATTCCCTTGTTTCACTGACCAACGGTTCTGACCTCTCTTACCCAAAATTCAAATATCTCTCTGTACGGTTTTCATATGTTGCTCCCACTTGTTTTTATTGAAAATAGGCTCACTAAGGAAGCTATAAATATAAATTATAACTCATAATTCACTTTGTACAATTTTAAATGATTTTTCTAAGACAGATCAGGGAACCACAAAGTCAATCAGAGCCAGTCCCTCTAAATTTAAAAAATCACAGAATATAAAATTCCTCTTCCACCTCTGTTTCTTTCATATAAAAATAGACACAGTAATATTTAATCTGATATCTTTTTCACTTTATAATTCCCTTTATCCTATTTTTTGTGATTTTTTAAAATCACGTCACTATTGCTGACCAAACTGTTTCATTGCAAAATATGGTTACCACTACTAAAATACGTACGCCCGAGTGGTCACGGATGCCGGTTTCTGATTTCCTTCGATATTTTGACCAAATCATAGAAAATTTCATGCAAACTTTCAGAGAGATATGAGATTACCACCATTTCAAACATGTATTCGGTAGGGTACGGGATTACACACCTTATTCAGAATCCGTAACACGATACTCTCTACGGTACCAACAATCCGAGTCTCATATTACGAGGGATAGGTGATCGGGCGATTTGGTTCCTATAGTGACCGATTAGTCCAAACTTGTTGTGATTTCCATCACTTGACTTATGGCTAGAATGATATTCGGCCACCCACTAAGATCACTACGAAAGAGTATTGATCACAACATGAGAATGATGGAGAGAGTGACGTTTTGATAAGAAACAAAGTTGACTAACCGAATAATGATGAACATTCATATTCGATTAGGAAGAAAAAAAACATAAAAATAGAAAGAGAGATATAAGATCACTTACCGATTTGATTAAGAAGAGATTTTCCTACACGATGGGAACGAAATGATGAAGAAATAGGATGATAAGGGGTTCGGCTATAGAGAAAATCGAACAAGAAATGTGATCACAAAGTGATGTCGATTAAAGAAGAAAAAAAGGTTGATGAAATGGTCAAAAGAGAAAAATGAATGGAGAAAAGTGCTTTGGCAATTTCGGCTATCAAATGGGAGATGAGCAAGGTGAGTGTTTCGGCCAAACAAAAGAAAAGAATGCACATATGTGTTGGGAGATTTCGGCCAAAGCTAAGAGGAAGATGGATTTGAAAAGAAGACACAAATGTTCAAAGAGAAAAGTGTACCTCTCATGCACCCAAAAACTAACAAAATGATCTAAAGAGAAAAGAGAAATTCGGCTCTTCCTTTCCCCCTAACAAAACCGTGTGAACTCTAGCCAAAAATGGTGGATGTTGACCAACAAAAATCTTTCCAAAACATCACCCATGAAAAAGGCCAACGTGCTCCCTTATCTTGCCTTTTTCTTTTGATTCCTTTCCTTACCTTCATCCTTTCCTTTTTCCTTAGCCACCATGCCAAAATTAAAAAGTCCAACTTGCCTTATTTACTAGCTTGGCCGACACATAGGGAAAGAATACAGAAATAATAGTAAAAATTTGCACATTATGGGATTTGAACCTCTTCTCTCCATACTCTTCACTTAATGCCATAACCTCTTTGCCATATGCTCAATTATGCTAGCACATTACTCATTTAATTCCATAAACATTGAGGTCACTTACTATATCTCCTTAAAGTGCTAAAACATAAAATTTACCTATAGCCTAACTTGAACCCGGAACTTCCTAGAAGCCTCGTAACTTTCCAAAATCACCCTCCTAATAAGTCCAACATGAAATAATGCCGTTCTCAAATTCCCATAAATTTTAAAACGCTTCTACGCTCAAGGTCCAATGGGCCCAATAGGTCCAATTCTACTAGGCCCAATTTTGGGATGTTACAAGGGTCGTCACGCCTATGTCAGAGGCAGCACCACCCTGGTGTCAGACCAATTTCTGCCAAAAAAATAGTGAAAACGAGGAAAAAAGCTGACATGGCCTAGTCAATGGGCTGCCACAAGCGGCACCAAAGGTGCCAGTGCCAGAGGCGGCACCGATGGTGCCAATGGCAGAGGCGGCACCAGTGTTCCATTTTGGCATTTTATGGCGTTGGGACCTTATAATGGTCCCCAATAATTTCAGTCATTAGAAAGAAGAAGAAGAAGAAGAAGAAGAAGAAGAAGAAGAAGAAGAAGAAGAAGAAGAAGAAGAAGAAGAAGAAGAAGAAGGAGAAGAAGAAGGAGAAGGAGAAGAAGAAGAAGGAGAAGGAGAAGGAGGAAGAGGAGGAGGAGACGGCGGCGCCGGAAAAAGAAAAGAAAAAGAGAGAAAGGAGAAAGAAGAAAGAAAGAAAAAGAAGAAAAAAAATAGAAGTAGGTATAATTTTTTTAAAATAATGGATGATATTGTTGATTGTGTTGATAATTTGTTGTTATTATTATTATTATATATATTGATTTTTATTTTTATTATTTGTTGTTGTTAGTTTAGTTTATAACTATTGTTAGTTATTAGGATTAGTAGGTTAATTATTATTTAAGTTAGTTAGTTAGTTATTATTATTGTTAGTTAGAAACCCTAAAATGATATTTTAGTTAGTATATTGTTAGTATATTAATATGTTTATCAAAACCTTAAAATAATATATTGTTAGTATATTAATATGTTAGTATATTAATATTTTAGTTAATATGTTAGTTAGTATATTGTTAGTATATTAATATGTTAGTTAAAAACCCTAAAAACCCTAAAATAATATATTGTTAGTATATATATTAATACGTTAGTATATTACCCTAAAAAGTGAATATTTTAGTTAGTATATTTTAGTTAGTATTATTAATATTGTTAGTATAGTAAAAAACCCTAATTATTATTTTTGTTATTTTTTAATTTTTTTAGTTTTGTTTTAAAGCTATTTTGTTTGTTTATTTTGATTTGTTAGTAAGTTTTGTGTTTATATTAATTACTTTTTTATTGTGAATGTTATGTTTTAAATTTTTTTGAGAAATTATGTTTATTTTTTAACAGATTGAATATTGAAGATGGATGATCAGTTTTTCATATGCGTTTATTTCGATGGAATCATCTTGACAACAACCGTTGGATGCATATTTGAAAGTCGGCAACAAATAGCAATGAGATTTAATAGAAATGTCTTGTTGGATGATATGAAGGGAAGGATTGACGCAAAAATTGTTAGACGTTGTGGGAGAACGATTTCGAGAATTTTCTACAAGTTTCCAATTTCGGCAGATCTGATCAACTTCATAGAAATGGAACTTGTAGACGACGAAGACGTGGAGACAATGATCGCTCTTTGCTGTGGGAATGGGAGTAACAAAAATGCACCGATTCACTTATTTTCTGAGTTAGCCGGTATTGAGCAAAATGAAGACATCAATGCATATGGTGAAGAATATGGAGCTCAAGAACCGTGCATGGTGCCTCCAATATCGTATGTTGATGCCGAATCGACTATACATGGGATCGATATCGATCTTAAAATTACACCAGATATTGATGTGGTTGGTGATGATGGACACGATAGTAGTGATCATTATGAGGAAGAGGTCAATAGTGACAGTGATCCCGATATGGATGATATACCTGATGATATTGACAATGAAGATGTGAATGACGATGGAAATATTAGCGCGTCTTCGGTCGGGAACCAGATGCGATGTATTATGATACACAATAATCTTGGGCCACACATGTCGCTCATAGACCCCGACGCAGCGCGTGTAGCTGAGTTCCCGGAGTACCCTGAAATACTTCCTGCTCACCGGCTGGCCATTAATTCCGAGCATGAGTTATTCGTAGGCCAGAGATTCGAAAGTAAAGAAGAGTGCGTATCTGCTATTAAACGGTATAGCATGGATATATCAGCTGATTATAAAGTCGCAGTGTCTAAACCGACGGTATATATTGGGGAGTGTTGGAAGGCAGCGGAAGGCTGCAATTGGCGGGTACGAACTGCATTCATTCAAAATTCGCAAATGTGGGAGATACGAAAATTGGTTGGACCTCACACATGCAGATCGACACGTATGACAGAAGATCATCGAAAACTTGATTCCAAAACTATCTGTACGTGTATCATGCCAATGGTGAAGGACATGCCGACCATTAAAGTTTCTGTGATTGATTCTTTGAAATACAAGCACGATTCCAGTATCGAGTATCATATCGAAAGGCGTGGATAGCTAAACAGATGGCAATGGAGCAATTGTATGGGGATTACGATTCATCGTATAACGAGCTACAGGGATGGATAGTTACTATGCAAGAGTAGGTACCGGGAATTGTGACTGAGTTACAGAGACGACCTTTTTACGGCCCAGATGACCAATTACAGCCGGGGAAAAGAATTTTTCATCGGATGTTCTGGACGTTTGATCTATGTGTGCGGGCATTTCCACACTGCAAGTCGTTTGTGCAGGTGGATGGGACATGGCTATACGAAAAATATACACAGATCTTACTTATTGTGGTTGCTCAAGACGGCAATAGGAACATGCTCCCAATAGCATTTGCCATAGTAGATAAGGAGAACATGGAATCTTGGGAATTCTTCCTTACCAACCTGCGGAGGTATGTTATTAACAATGATAACATTTGCATCATCTCCGATAGAGGGAAAGGATTAATTGCCGCAATTAGGCGTTCCGGTGTGCCATGGAGATCTGTTTACTGCATCCGTCACATTGCGGCTAACTTTCTTCGAGATTATAAGAATGCAAACTGGAAGAGACAAGTGGTGAAAATGGGTAAAGGATAACCTTATATTTTCAATATAAGTTTAATGTTTTTATGTTATCCAGTTACTGTAACTTATCTTTTATTAAAACATATACAGCGTATGAGTTAGAGCCACATATTTTGGACATAGAAGGTCAAACGAACAAATCTTTTGGACAGTGGTTGGGTACAATGGAGCCGTGGCAATGGGCTCAAAGTTTTGATGAGGGCTTTTGTTATGGTCAAATGATCACAAACTTGGTGGAGGGGGTCAACGATGTGTTGTTGAAAACATGACATCTTTCGATTTCATCTGTCTTCTCGGCTACATTCTACAGGTTGGCAACCTTGATGCCAAGAATGGGTGAACAACAAGTCAACCAGATGGATGCGGGACACGTGTTTGTGGAAGATGTCAGGGATGCATTGATTGCAAACCATCGGATTGCGAGGTCGATGACTGTAGAAATATATTCACGACGCCTGGAAACTTTTCAAGTTATGGAGTCCATCTGTCGTCGACTCGGTTTGCCACCTAGGTCTTATGGAGTTGATCTTCGGAATAGACGGTGCGAATGCAGGAGGTTCCAAACACTTCATTATCAATATGCACATATCGTGGCAGCGTGTGCTAAAGCGAACCTTAATGTTGAACAATTTGTCGATGATGTGTACACGCTAGAGCGCACGTTGCGTGTCTAGGAAAATGAGTTCCCTGTCCTGTCTGACCTGTCTACGTGGGAGGTGCCTCGGACGACTTTCGAGCTTGTCCCAGATAGAGCGCTACGTAGGAATCCGAGAGGTCGTCCGCAATCATCCAGAATTCGTAATGAAATGGACATTAGGGAGAAATTCGACGGTAAGCGTTGTGGAGTATGCATGTTAGGTGGTCATAATCGAAGTAAATGCCCGTAGCGAAACTATCATGTTGGACAATCGTCACGAGCGACTGGGAATGGAGCTTATTTAGATTAACATGTTTTGTATTGAGATTTTTGGTGATTTTTGAGTAATTAGGGCTTAATTGCAAAAAATAAATAAATCGAGGGACTGAAATGCAAAATAAATGACATGTATGGATTTGTATGAATATGGGTAAAATTCGGCCCTACTATGGTGTAGTCAATTTTTTTAGTAATTTCTATTTTGTATAATATGGGTAAAATAATAAATGTTGAATTTTGGGTTGAATGTATATAAGCCATGCGAAAATGGCTTGGTTATTGCAAGTGTTTCATGACTATTTTGTCAATAATTTTATTATGTACTTAATGACAAGTGAGATTACTATTTTATGGTTGGTTGTGCATGTCCATGAACACTAATTTCATATTTGGCTATGGTGTGATGTATTAAATATTGATATATGATTACTTATTAAAATGTACAATATGATTATATAATTAGATATGATTCTTAATAGTTTGTTTTTAACGTTAAATCATGAGTGACTTTAGTGAATATATGAAACTTTGGAATTGAACTGTTGATTCGTAATGCCTTATACAAATTTTGTTATGGTCAAATTTTGTTACAAATTTTAAAGCTCCAATTAATCAAGTTAATTTTATAAAAATAAAGTACAAACACTGTAATATTTAAAAATACAAAATAGAGGAAAATCAAAACAGCAAGAAACACCTAAAATTGATGGTTCGATGGTGTGGTCGTAGGTGTATACTTCTGCGGTGGTCGACGTTCACGTCGTGGGTGCTCGCGACGACCAACATCCTCTTCAGGCTCAGGTGGGGGTCCATGTGGGGGTGTGCTAAACATAGCCGAAAAACCATGTGGCTCGAATGGCATCGATGAACTTGATCCAGAAGGAGTGCCATGATGCACTGGATACGACCCAGGAGGCCTGATGTCCTTCAGTAGATACGAGCCGGGAGTGCTGTACTGCGATGGGTACGATCCAAATATATCAAACCAGTAATGGTATCCACCTCCTAATGAGCCCGGGAAGTAGTCATTGTCCGGCACATCTGGATGATATGAATGTGCATCCGAATGTGTATGTGATCGCCGGGCTCCGGCCGATCGAGGATCTGCGGTGCCTCGCCTTCATATCATCCATCGCTCATATGCCCCATGTCATTTGCATGTGTGGGGACTACAATGATCATCGCCCTCCGAGTATATATGGCTTCCCCATACTAGAGTACCATTGTATGTACTCTAATGGAGGTTGCAAATCGGAAGACATATCCATATGGGGTATTCGAGACATCCGATCATTCCACACCGCAATAAATCTCCGATGCTTAACCCCCCAATGCAGTCCCTGTTTCCCTCTCTTGTTTATGCAGTGAACCTCTCCCACCTGGCATGTGGGGGTCCATGTGGGGGTGTGCTAAACATAGCCGAAAAACCATGTGGCTCGAATGGCATCGATGAACTTGATCCAGAAGGAGTGCCATGATGCACTGGATACGACCCAGGAGGCCTGATGTCCTTCAGTAGATACGAGCCGGGAGTGCTGTACTGCGATGGGTACGATCCAAATATATCAAACCAGTAATGGTATCCACCTCCTAATGAGCCCGGGAAGTAGTCATTGTCCGGCACATCTGGATGATATGAATGTGCATCCGAATGTGTATGTGACTGCTCGGGCTCCGGCTCGGGATCAGGATCTGCAGCTGCCTCGGCCTTCATATCATCCACTGGCTCATATGCCCCATGTCGCTGCATGTGTGGGGGGACTACAGTCGACTTCCCTCCGAGTATATATGGCTTCCCCATACTAGAGTACCATTGTATGTACTCTAATGGAGGTTGCAAATCGGAAGACATATCCATATGGGGTATTCGAGACATCCGATCATTCCACACCGCAATAAATCTCCGATGCTTAACCCCCAATGCGATCCCTGTTTCCTCTCTTGTTTATGCAAAGTGAACCTCTCCCACGGCATGGTGAATCAGGATATATTGGATGCAACCAAACTGTCGCAGCACTCGATCCCCGTGGTACCACTCGACTACATTGAAATTGATAATTGGTGCGTTTGTGCACCACATATGCGAGTGAATATAGGCAGACGGGGTATAATGGCTGCAATTTCCGGTCTACGATATGGCATCCATATAAACTGCACGATTAATAACATTGTTAAAATTTAACACGGTGTGAGTAAGATATACAAAGTAACACGTAACGAATATTGGAATCGCTTACCCCTTCCTCATCATGTTGTTCAATCATAAGCCGGTATATCGGGACAGTGTACGACCTACCGATACCCGGATAAATACTCCATCTACAAAAACAAATTTCAAGTCAAATAGTATCGTTACAATAGTATCAATATAAAGAAATTGTCAATTAATAACAAGTTATATTTTATCACCTGTTTACTATCGGATATACGTACGGTTGGTGGGTAATTGATGCCAAGAATGACATCCGATAAAGATCCCACTGTACAAGCCCATTTTTGCCTTGCCCATACACAAACAAAATTAAAACCCAAACCTGAAGCCCAATTACAAACCCACTACAGCCTACCCAAACAACCCAACAGATCAACCCAATTTCAAAAAAACTAGCCCAATAAAAAAAACAACAACAGAAAATTAAAAAATTTTACAAACCCTAGGTGCGCCGTACCTAGGGCCACTTGCTTCTGCCCTCTGCCTCTGCCCATCGCCACTGTCAGAGTCGGCCACCGACCCTCCCACTTGCTCCACCTGCCACCAAGCACCTGCCAAGCATTAAAAAGAGAAGACATAAAGCTTGTAACAAAAATGGCTATAAAAGCCAGTTAAAAACCATTGTAAGGGGGGATTTTTATTGAATAAAAATAGAGAGAAATGAAAAGAAAGATTTTAGATTCAAAAACAAACATTTGATTAAACACAAATACGAAAGCAGAGATTAAACCCTAAAAATTAGAATCAAAACACAGAGGCAAAGAGGTGATTTTTTTTATTTTCGAAGTTTTTTTTTTCTTCTTTTCGGTATACATATATATATATTATTATTTTTAAAAAAAAGAAGAAAAAATATAAATTTTACCTCTTCCGGCCACCGTGCGTGGTGGTGGTGTGTGATGATTTGACGACTTGCGGTCCCTTCACGAGATCTCGGGCCTGCAGAGAGAAAAGATAAAAGGAAAAAGTTTTTTTTTTTTTTGAAGTAGGTTAAAACGATTTTTTTCCAGAAATTTTGGGCTTAAATAGTCCCCAAAAAATGGCGTTGTTTTGAGTCAAAACCCCAGACGCTAAACGGCGTCGTTTTGGGGTGAAACGGGCCGACCCGACCCGCTTAGTCAAGGTCCGCGTGTTTTTTAGCGGAAGGGCTAATTGTACTTTCAGCCCTTCCGCTTTTTAATTAATTTATAATTAAGTTTTTTTGTTTCTTAATTTGTGCCCAAAAATTCATCTCAGTTTTCATTTAAGTCCTCTCAATGCTGTGCGTTTGGAAGAGAGGGGTTATTACCCATTTTAGTCCCTCCGCTTCTTTAGCGCATCACAATAAGGCTCTTCCCTCTTTTATTTATTTCAAATTTGCCCCAATACTCTGTTTTTGATCTAATTTTCGTCTTGTTTTTGGCTATTTTCACTTATTTATTATTAAATTCAATTTTTTTATATTATTATCACTTTATATTTAGCATTATATTTAATACTATATTATTATTATTATGTTTATTATTACTCCTGTTATTATTATTGTTATTATTATTATTATTATTATTATTATTATTATTATTATTATTATTATTATTATATTTACTACTAGTATTATATTTATTATTATTATTACTATTATTGTTTTTTTAGTATCATTATTATTATTTTATTATTGTTTTTCTTATCTTCATCATTTTATTTTATTACTATTTTACTATTATTATTATTACTATTATTTTTACTATTATTTCTTTACCATTATTATTGATATTAGTATTATTATTACTATATTTACATCTATATTTATTTTCTTAGTTTAATATTATTATTTATTTAATTTTTGTTCATATCTATGCTTATATTATTATTATGTATATACCTCTATTTTCACTCATATATTTATCAAGTTTTATATATTTCTACTTATATTTGTATATCAATATTATTTTCATTATCGTTGTTATTATCATTATTACTTTTCTTTTCTTTTCTTCTCATAAAACTTTCATTTTGTTATTTATTCTTCTATTATTTTCTTACTTTCATCTTTCATTATCTTCATTTTTGACTCGTTCATTTTATTCTATTTCGTTTTCGTTATTTACGTTATCATTCGTACTAACACATTTATTCCCATTTTTGCTACGCATATCCGTATTATGATCTGTTTTTACATTCCATTATAAACTTGCATTACATCAATTTTTGCCCGACACAAAATGGATTCTTTTACAAAGGCAATATTCTGTATTTAGAAATTTGAGAGGTCGTGCCCTAAAGTATTGGGTTTCGATTCTTCTCGTTTGATCTAAATAACCGAATATCCTTTTAAAACAAATACATTTTTAAACTAAAAGCTTATTCTCGTGAACTCGAGATGTCGTGTCCTAATGCATTGGATGTGATGTTTTGTTATCCCGAGATAATATTTTCTAAAACCAAGGCAATGTTCTGTATTTAGAAGCTCGAGAAATCGTGCCCTAAAGTATTGGGTTTTCTTTTCTCGTCCATTCTAAATAACAAATTATCCTTTCAATTAAATCCATAAGTTTTGAATAAAAGGCAAGTTCAACTTTAAAGGTCGAAATGTGGTGTCCTAAAGTATTGGATGTAACACTTCACCTTAAAATGAGACGGCCCTTGGCATACATTTCCAATTTATCCAAATTTATTCTTCAACAACAAGAGGGATCGTATTTTGAATTCTTAAGTTTTCAACTTTCGATATTAAGACATTAGATAATCAATTAGGTACCAATTTTGGGCGTATCGAGGGTGCTAATCCTTCCTCGTACGTAACTGACTCCCGAATCCATTTTCTGATTTTCGTAGATCAAAATTGCGTTTTGATAAATTAATCTGATTATTAAAAACAAACACTTTTCAAGGTGACCCGATCACACATCATTAAAAAAAGATTGGTGGCGACTCCCGATTTTTTTTATATTCGTTTTCAAAACCCACGTCGACCCCGTTTTTTTCCAAAACTTAAAAAAGGTTTCGACACCCACGACTGCAACAATGTAAGGCATCCGCCTATGTCTACGGCCGCTAGCTTTGTCGTCCGACAAAGCTCACAGTACAACATCGCAAGAACTGCGGAGCCCCAACTATACGAGCGAGCATTGCTCAAATTAGCTAATAGGGGTAAATACATGATATGAACCCTATTATTATTTGCATCAGGCATCAGTACACCCCCTATGATGTGCATAATGTATGCTCGAGAAGCGCACATCAACTCGCTTTCAGTGGCATCAGCTGATAACTGTTCATACCTCACTCTCAGCCATGTAAATTTCAAGCTCGAAATATTTTCTTCACCATTGCCGTACGAGACTCCTAGTAGGCTCTGACAAAGTGTAAATGGGTCAGCTATCGCACTGACGCCCGTAACGGGACTCCCGTCGATTGGGAGCCCAAGTTGCACTGCAACATCCTCTAGAGTGACTGTGCACTCTCTACAGGGGAAATGAAAAATGTGGGTCTCCGGGCGCCAACGCTCGACTAGTGCAGATATTAAATCATACCGCAAATCAAACGTCCGGATCAGTGCTGCTGACCCGAATCCAGATTGCTCTAAATAGGGCATCAATCGTTCATCCGGGGGATTTCCTAAGCCATTCACCCGGCCCCTTAATACACGAGTGCGAGCCCCGGCGGTGTTAAATCGAGAAAAAATTATTATTATAACATAATTTATTATGTAGCTATTTTGTTAATATAACCGCGGTTTATTAATAATAAAATATTTCCAAAATATTAGGCTGCGTCAGATATGTGAGGAACTGTACTAATCAATGGAGCCATTGCCGTCTCAAATATTTAATTTTTAACCTACATAAAAAACAATAAATTTATATTAAATTACTTAAAAATAACATGCCAATAAAAATAATATAACAAAAACATAACATAAACGACACATAAAAAAAATAAACTAACTAACTAAATTATTATTTTAGGGTTTTTAACTAACTAACTATAATAATAACTAACAATATAATACTAACTAAAATAATATTTAAACTTTTTACTAATCCTAATTATAACTAACAATATACTAACTAACTAACTAAATTATTATTTTAGGATTTTTAACTAACTAACAATATAATACTAACTAAAATAATATTTAAACTTTTTACTAATCCTAATAATAACTTACAATATACTAACTAACTAACTAAATTATTATTTTAAGGTTTTTAACTAACTAACTATAATAATAACTAACAATATAATACTAACTAAAATAATATTTAAACTTTTTACTAATTAATCCTAATAATAACTAACAATATACTAACTAACTAAATTATTATTTTAGGGTTTTTAACTAACTAACTATAATAATAACTAACAATATAATACTAACTAAAATAATATTTAAACTTTTTACTAATCCTAATTATAACTAACAATATACTAACTAACTAACTAAATTATTATTTTAGGGTTTTTAAACTAATTATAATAATAACTAACAATATAATACTAACTAAAATAATATTTAAACTTTTTACTAATCCTAATAATAACTAACAATATACTACTAACTAACTAACTAAATTATTATTTTAGGGTTTTTAAACTAATTATAATAATAACTAACAATATAATACTACTAACTAAAATAGTATTTAAACTTTTTACTAATCTTAATCTAACAATAACTAAACTAAACTAACAACAGCAAATAATAAAATAAAAATCAATAATAATAACAACAAATCATCAACACAATAACAATAACAACAACAATATCATATCATCCATTATTTAAAAAAAATATACCTACTTCTATTTTTTTTCTTCTCTTTCTTTCTTTCTTTCTTTCTTCTTTCTCCTTTCTCTCTTTTTCTTTTCTTTTTCCGGCGCTGCCTTCTCCTCCTCCTCCTTCTTCTTCTTCTTCTTCTTCTTCTTTTTCTTCTTCTTCTTCTTCTTTTTCTCCTCCTTTCCCTTTCTCAGCTGAAACTTCATTATTGGGGACCATTATAAGGTCCCTAAAGGCCACAAGCTGCCGAAATGGCATGCATGAGTGGTCATTTTCAGACCAGAGTCTTGCCTCGCACAGCACCTTCGGTGCCTTGTGGTGCACCTCTCCACAGGAGTCCTATCACCTCATCGTCGACTTTTTTTCTTTTTTTGGTGTTTTTTTAAATTTTCTGTTTCAGTGTTTTTTTTTAAATTTCAGTATTTTTTTAACCGTCAGGTGTCGTGACTGCAGGTGGTGCGCTCTGGCATAGGCGTGACCACCCTAGATGTACCATTTTGGTACATAATCAAAATGGCATGCCAGTTTGGTTATTTTCTTTTTTTTATATATTATTTTAGTAAAAAACCCGTATCCTACCACTATTTAATCTATTACCTAACTATTTTTGGGAGCTGAAATTTTTAATATTAAAATATAAAAATTTGATTTCATAGTGAACTTTTAAATATGTATATACTTGACAGCTTAAGATATTATGTATTTAATATTAAAATTGTAAAAATAAATAAATAAATTTAATAGTGAATTTAAACTCTACTTGAGAGATGAAAATACATATAAAAAAATAAAGATTTAATAAAAAAATATAAATTTATATAAATTTAGTTAATTTTGAAATACTTAGATTACCCTATTAACTTTTTAAAATTGCTCGATCAGCCTTATTGATTACAAATGTTCCAAAAAGATTTGTTTATATTATAGATATAATTCCATTGTAAATAAGTGATAATAGGTAGGGGAATACGTAAGGTTTGCTGATGATTTGACTAGACAAGGTTTACATGTGAGAGGGGAAAAATGATGTAGACATTTGACCTGACCTTTCGACCATGCCTCAGACCCAGTCTCAACGTCAGCCTCTTAGGCAACTCAGTCAAGGCAGCCAGCTCCGCATCAGCAGCAACCCAACAGGCAAAGACAGGGCAAGAGATGGGAGAACTCGTTTTACCCCCCTCCCCAAAAAAAAAAAAAAACGGCTAAGAAACCGTACGATCGTGAAGAAAACGGTCTCATTGGCGCCTAATAACTTTTATCCTACCGACACGAGTCAATAACCCATTATCACTCCTTGTCCAATCGTTTGTTTTTTAGTATACTTTGAAACTGTTTTGCACTATGCTCCACGAGTGGGCAGAGAGGCCTTTTCTTTTCTTTTATCTTATTATATACATATATTTTCCTTTGGGCAATTAATATAGGGGGCACTGACTCTCACGTCCCAACGATGACTATCTGACATACACACACAACTCCCTTGTCTTTCTCTGGTTTTGGTTTTAATGAAGAGTCTTTGATGACTGCTTGACGTTAAAAGGACATTGTCTTAAACAGAAAGAAAGATCAGCCAGTGAGATAGAAGATAAAAAGAAAATATTACACGTCTCTTCCATCAATTCTCTCTCATTCCTTTTGCCCATCGGGATTATTTATTTATTTATTTTGAACAGTTTCACTTAATTTCCTTACATCAAACTATCCCTTTGTTTTGGTGGTCCCCGAAGAAAAGTGAAAAAGAAAAGAAAAAAAGAAGACTGCAACCTCTGAGAGAGTCTATAAGTAAAAACCCTTAATTGATGGTATATTAATGTCTGTGTGAGTCTACAGTTTAAACTGGGAGTTGGAGCTAAGTGCGTGTCAGCGAAAGCAATGGTTCTCGTTAGTATGAACGAGGGAGTTTTTGCCTCTGTCTCATCCAACAACTGTATCTCAGTTGTCACCACGCCTTTCCTCGGCATTCTTGCATGCGGGACACTTGTTTTGGAATTTGGAATTTGGAATTTCTATTACACACTAATGCTCAATGTTAAGAGCATGGTATAAGAGATCAAATTAAGTTAGCTTTGTAATAGGAGTGTTGACATGATAATTATAACGAATCAATGTTCTCAACCCCTGAATGCAAACCCAAATAATTTAATCCTATGTATATTCTCTCTCTTCAAAGTTTCCAACTTCAACGAAAGCTAGTTATCGACCATTAAAAAAAATTTTGGACCGGTCGATCATAGAACAGTTGAATATACAAACTAAATATTTCCCCCCAGATTTTCACAAGTCTTGTTGATACAAAAAGTTGCGTTCAGGAAATTGTGGTGAGGGATGAAAATAGTCAGGGGCGAAGTCAGAATAATTTTTTAAGGGCGGATGAAATTTTAATTTTTTATAGTCTATATCTTTATAATTTGTAAAGGATTAAATCGAATTTTTATAATTTTAAGGGGGTCAAAGTGTAATTTTACCTTTATTAATTTAAAATTTTTAAAAAATTATAAGGGCCTAAATAGTAATTTTCCAGTTTAGGGGGGTCGGGGCACCTGCCAACCCCCTGGCTTCGCCCTTGAAAATAGTTCGACATATTAAGCGAAAAGTCGTACTGTGGTGGTGGAGAATTGAGGTGTGAGGAAGTGAAGGAAAGAGATAAGCAACAGAGAGAAGGAAGTTGGATATGCTTTGTGAGAGAGTGAGGAAACATGGCCTCTCTTGAGGTGAGAGAGGGCTTCTACAGGCTATCTTAAGAGACATGTGCGTCGTATAATGTAGTCACATTATAAAATATTTTCAAATAATATCTAAGTTAGAAAAATGCTTATGTATCATTTCATCCCACGTTGAAAGAAGGGATGACATTGCATCCCAGGATAATCTCTTAACTCACATATATACTATATATAAGTATTAATTCTCTCATTATTTTCAATTAAAAGAATCTTAGAAAAGAGTTTATGATTTACTATATTATATAATATTAAATATATGAAAGAGAAAAATATAAATATGAGATGAGAATATATATATTATATTGTGGGAATGGTTCGGTTAACACCAACCATTTTCACTATATATATATATATATATATATATATGAATTAGTGGAAAGGTTTAGGATCTACTACAATCGATGTAAATTTGGCCGTTGAAATCAAGCTACATTTAAATGTTGTTTTTCAAACAGTATTTAAAATAATTTGAATTATTGCCGGAAGAGTTGTGTTGTTTGGTGCAATTTTGAAATGGAAAAATTACACAATATGAAATTCTCTTTCTTTCATATTTTTAGTGTTCTCTAGAATTATTTTGTTTTAGAACAATTCAAATATGGTGTCCTAAATCTGATCGAGATGGTTCGACCCGAATCCAAAACGTCACATTAGCCACCGAAGTGATTCAAAACACATCACTGACTGATAACAAAAGTCATGGACATGCAATTAAATCATACATGATCATGAATGAACAACAAAACCTAATAGCATGTTTTATCTAACATAAATCATTCAACTGCAATTAGGGGCAAAATAGTCATTTCACATCTAATATCCGAACACACACATAACAAAAATTTAGAACTACATTTTTATTCTAAAATCCTTTTAGACACATTGTTGAAAGAATCTGTTTAATCTGATCAACAATTCTCCTTTAATTTTAAAAACAAATGTTTTTGGGACCAAGTTGAAAGAATGACAAAATATCAAAAATAACCATATTACTAAATTGTCTTTGAATCTAGGAAATTAGACATCTAAACCTCAGGTACGTGTGTTTTCAAGATATTTTATAACCTTTTGGACTCCAATTGCATTGTTTAAAACTTAGGACTAAATTGCAATGAGATAAAAATCAACCATGAACGAACAATATGTCAAGTTTCAATGATGTGATTCACTTGTCGCAACATGACCTGGAGGATGCCCTTCATCCCGATGACGCGACAAAGGATGTCCCGATGTCAATCCCTCGTCGCAACAACATTCGAATGTCGTCATAACATCAACTGCAGTTTTTGCATAAACAGTCCATAAACCTGTAATTTTTAACTTTGGTCACTACCAAACATACCATTCCGTGCATTTTGGCCTATTTCTCATTTCTAACAAGTCATATATCCTACAAACACCATTTAAAACATGCTCAAACATGCCATAACACACGATAGCATAATTTGACACTTCAAGTAAATGTTTATGCTAGCATACGACTATTAACTTACCACTCAATTACACAACATACCATATCAGCCTGCTCATGATTCCTAAGCATCCTACATACGTATTTTGTACCATTTGGTCATTTTAGACATGCCAAAACTTTCAGAATATTATTTTATCCTTTTTATCACTTTGTAGCCATGTTACATGCAATTTTAACACACCACATCAACTAAACAAATCATGCATCATCAACATTATCCAAAACATCCAAATAACGACAAAACAAAGTCCAAAGTTCTTTTTAACAATTCATAAAAAATTCTAATCCCACAAAATAGCCTACATTGCCTTTATTTAAAGTTCAATAACCAGTACCACATACTCAACGTTTATGCCTTATAGGGATCACCCCACTTGCCCACATCACACTCCTTAGAAGCACTATCTCTCTGCAAAACATTTGAAACACGAGTGTGAGCTTTACTAAGCTCAGTGTGTTAGAGTATATCCAAAGACCAATCATGAGATGATTGTAATAACATACTTGTTTTACCTTGTTTATTAATATAAGGCATTACCATTATTATTTCAGTTTCTTTTCTGTGTATATAAATAATTTTTTTTTATAATAATGTCCTGGGAATAATATGATTATTCTTAAAAGGTCCTTAGCCGAGTATTATTATGGTCTTGGACAATAATAATGCATTAAGACTAACATATAGTTGATTGATGACAAAGTGTTGTCATTGACATAGAAATGTCAAAATTAATACATGAGTATATGTTAGAGAACGACATATTGGACTGACCTGCTATGAGTATGTTTCTTGGATTTTTATGTAATAGTCACAACATTACTCATAGTGATAACTATGTATACATCCTTAGACTTGTTATAACATAGTGAGTTGTATATTTTGATACAGTTAAATGTCTACTATAACAGGTTGTACTATAAAGACTGATGTTGGGTATGCCAAAATCTATGTAGTGGGATATGATTGATCAAAATAGGATTTGTCCCTCCTACATAATGGGAGCAATATCTTAGGCCACTTGATGAAGTGAGACTAGAAATGCATGGCCATGCTCAAATAAGTTAATATGAGATATTACACTTATTTGTTTATTGTAATCTATTTCGGGTATCAAGAAACATAAGATTGGACTTTGCAAGTGTGACTATTCCATGACTTGTGTCCAATCGAGATATAAAGGACAAAAGGATATAATACATGAAAATTTATCACAGAAAGGTTATGTTGAACCATGACTTCTTGTAACTTAGGTAGCGATGATGCATTGCTAGATGCCAATCATTGCTTGTAATGTTAAAAGTGTTCTAGTATTACTACCAATGTTACAAGAGCCTATAGGGTCACACCCTATGGTTGAAACGAACAAAATCTAAACATTGTTGGTATTAAATTTAACTGTCACGAGAATTATATTAATTATTGAATTAATTTAATTTGACAGTTAAATAATAAACACAATATATGTACAAATTCGTTGTACAAGAATAGAGAACATAATTAAAATAAATGTATGAAATTGATTCATATAAAATATTAATTATGATCTGTTTACCAAAAATATTAAAATAAAATATTATAATAATTAATTACAGTCAAATATAAAATATATATGGAAATTAATATCCTTTTGGAAATAATATTACACTGTGATATTTTCATATATATTCTAGCACCAAAAAGGGGATTCCATTTTTTTAATTTACGGAATAGTAAATAAAAGGAAAGGAATCATAAAATAAAACCCTAGGGTGCAAAAAAAATGTTAACCAACATTAACCACAAAAGAAAAGAACCTAGGTCTAGCAACCGCATTTCTTTTCGGAAAAACTCTTTGAAACGTTCAGTGAGAGCTTTTGTTTGTTCGTTCACAACAGGGTGGACTATGTAGAGGTTGGGACGATTCTGTTGTGACTTTGGATCGGCAGCGTGTGAAGGGGATTAAAACAGTAGTGGTTCCTTCCTATTTTTCAAAGTATGAAAGGTATATTTTTCAAACCTTTTCTTCCTAATTCATTCCTCGTGCATGGATTCCTGGTTTGGATCGCCGGAATAATTTTTGCGCTACGCCACGTGGCGTCCCGATAATCCAACACAATGAATGTTCAAGAATACCACAATGTATACACAATATCAAGGGTTAAACAAAGGCATGCTAAATACAATCACTCATGACACTTTTAAGCATAATTCAAACATTTCAACATTGATATATTGGCTTCTTGAGACTTATGAAACATATATACATACACAATTCAACACATTGGATAAACGGATCTCCAACACACCAATGACTCAATGAGTCCATCATGTCCCAAATAAAGTGAAGCATTAAGCTAACACTCTCCAACACACTAACCATGTCCCAATGAATGGAGCTTAGCTCAACAACCCCTTATCTCTCCAACATATCTCGGGGCCTCAATGACCATATACAAAATACATGTATGAGTACTCAAATCTTATGGCATGCCACTATATCCAATGGTTACAGAAAAGTCACAAGGCTGATATATCCTCTTTTACGCACGTTTAGTTACTATTTTTTTGCATAATTTCTCTACTCACGTTTGATCGTTATTGTTAGAGTCTTAAAAATTTATATAAAGAATGATCGAGCCTGGAAACTAACTGTGACAACTATTGAGGCAATTGCACCTATCGAACAGTAGTATAACTTAGTGGCAAGACCGGATTGTCGAACCTAAAGGAACCAGAAGTACTAATACTAACTTTCTTTTTATTATTTAGCATAAGAAACAAGGGAATTTGTTGTTTAAGCTAAAATTAACTAACTACTAAGCTAAAGATGCTAAGACAAAGAGAACGAATTTAGGAAAATACTCGTGAGAAAAACCAATTGACTAAGACGATACCCAAAGAAGAATCCATCTAGACTTCACTTGTTATCTAACTCTGAACCAGACGATTTATTCACTTGACTTGATCCGTAGGATTCCCTAATGTATATTAATCCCTCTCTCGAGGCGACCAACGTCTAACCCTAGGTTGATTAATTAAAATCTCTTTCTAGTTAAAACCCCTAAAATTGCATTAACTCGATCTATGGACTCCCATATTAGGTTTCACCCTAATCCAGCAAAATTTCGTCACCCTATGTCTAGGCGCGCGAGCAACTCCGCTTAATTATGCTAGATCTACTCTTAGGCAGGGACTTTTGCTCCACCACCTAAGCACATCAGTACTTGAATCAATATCCTGGAATATCAAAGCAAGAATTAAGAACACATAATTAAGAACAAATCAAATATTTATCATATAGTTCAGCAAACGATAACAAGATTCATCTTAGGTTTCATCCCCCTCAGGTATTTGAGGGTTTAGTTCATAATTATAAAAGAATACATCTCAGAAGAAAAGATAAAACAAAACATAAGATAAACCCTAAAACCCCCTGAAGGAATTGAAGAGAAGATCTTCCGCCTTGAGTATGACTCCGACTTCTTGAGATGAATCAACTGGCTTTCTTCGAGTAAATTCCACAATTTTGACCTCTCTGGCTCGGCTCCTTGGCCTAGCTGGACGCCCCTTGAAGGTTGGCCTCTAGGGTGTTTATATAGGCTTTTGGAATGGCTTTCTTTGCCTCTAAGTACCCTAATCCAAATAGAATTCTTCTTTGTCATGTTAGGGACACGCCCATGGCACACGCCCGTGTGAATCGTGGCCAGGCCGTGTTCGAACCTGCTGAAGGAGCACGACCGTGTGGTCTTGGGCCCAGGCCGTGTCGATTTCGTGATATGGCCCATTTACTCTGTTTTAGGCCCGTTTCTCGTTCTTTTCATCCTCCGGTGCTCTCCTGAGTATAAAACATGAAATTAAAGGATTAAGAGCGCCAAATTACATAATTCAAGGGATAAATCATCCAAAAGTATGCTAAATGTGGGTTTAAAATATGTTATTATTGCGGTTTATCAAATACCCCCACACTTAAGCTTTTGCTTGTCCTCAAGCAAAATTTTCATCTCACAATTAAAACAAACTTCCTCGATTCATAATATTCATCAATAATGTTTTGTCATAATTCATAGATAATTTATACATGGATAATTCAACTCAAAGAGTCCTAAAGATTCAAACAATCTAAGTCATACAATTTTGTAGCATGAAAACATAGGTGTTTCTCCTCATCTAAATAATTACCTCTGATTCAAAATCGACAAGGATTGACATCCTCACTAAAGATTCACTCAAATCACTCGAGGTGTTTAAGGTTCAGGAAAAAGCACTCATAAGTCAAACATGAAACGTTAATCCCATAGGCTTGCACGAAAATCAAATCTCTACCACTGTAATATGAGATGATACACAAATCAAAAGGTCTTTAACAGGGTTGTAACGGGGCTTGGGTTAAAGGTGTGGATAAAGGCTGAATTAGAGAGTTAGTATCGAGACTGAATTGACAAATTACCTAACTAGAAAGTTGTACTAATACTGAATAATTACATCACAGAAACTTAATACTAAAAACATGAGCTTCTTCTAAAGATAATGAAATTAACAGATTAAGCTCAAATAATATAGAACTAATAATGAATATACTTCATTTTTTTTAAGAACAAATCAAGTAATAATAAGATAGAATTTAACAACTGTTAAAGAAAATAGTTAAGTAATCTTGATTGTGTACACTTGCATATTTCCGTCGTTCCACTTATATACATGACTCAAGCTAACGAACTCTAACAAGCCTAGCCTCCTACTCCTACTAAAAAGCTGACAATCTCCATAGGACTTTGACTAAGACTATTTTAATGACAAAAAAGACTTTGCAACCCTTGAAACACTAACATAATCATATTTACCACCTTGCATGTACAACTTCTCCAGTTTTCTACAAACACAACCCTCTGAATGTGGGTATTGGTGCTTTGGAACGCTTTCTAAAATATTTTAGTGTATGAATGATACATTAAAATATTTTAATGTATGTTATTTTTGTAAGTGTATTAGAACTTAATTGCTTTGTATAAAATATTTTAATTTTGCTATCTATGAATTATATATTATATATGATTGGATTGGATTGTATTGTATTGTATTATTAAAAAGTACCAATTTTTTTAATAAATTTTGAAAATTTAGCGGTGTTTATTAAGGGAACGCCTCTGGCAACCTTGTTTTGCGGCGTTTGGAAGAAAGAAATGCCATAAAAAGCTTGGAAGTCATGACTTTATCCACTAACCAGGTGGATTTGCTCCTTTATGTTGTCGTGACATTGCTTCCTTCAAGTCGTAGTGCTTGCCATTTATTTCTCCATAATTTTCATTTAATATCCTTCTTAACTTACACAATAATTACAACATATTAAAAATAAAGAAAATGCATTAAGTTGATTGAACATTAATTCAATTGACATCAATGTTATTGCGATAATAAGGAAGACGGGAGCTTGAGCGTTTACGTTTTTCCTTTTATTTAAGGATTTAAAGAGTTAGGAATAGAAAATTGCATTGTATAAAAAAAAGAATTGAAATGATGAAAATTAACAAATAAATACCTAAATTCTAAAACATGCAAAATAACACTAGAAAACTAGTAATATTTCTCTAAAACAAAGATTGACACAAAGGTGAAAGTGTGCTAAAATATAAAACAAATATACAATCATCAGAATCCGACGTGGGTTCAAGTGTAATAAGTGAGGAACCAAGTGTCCTTGCGTGTAATGTCCCATTGTTCCTTAGTCTTACTCTTATAGTTGAGTAAAAGTGTTGGGCCTTCACCACATTTGTTGAGGGCCCTTCGATTGTTCTTAAAGGGTCTCAGTCCCCCAATCTTCCTGGATTCTAACATGCAAATTTAATTTAAGAGCTAAAGTTAAGACAACTCTTGGCAAGTCGTTCTCTAAAAGGAAAATTTTGCCCATTCGGGCTTGTCCTCCCTAACTTTTGGCAATTGCTTTAATAAAGCCCAAAAAGGAAGTTAATTACATATCACCTTTTAGTGTTAAAGCAAGATAATGACAAAAGTTTTAGAAAGTAAATAAGCAAGTGGAAACATGAATAGATAATAGAGTTTGCTACAAGCTTTTGAAACATTTTTCTTGTAACTTCATTATTATATGAAACTAGTGTGAATTCACTGCAAATTTAACAAGTTTCATCTTCAAGAGGTTAATTAAAAACTTTATTTTAGAAAAAAAAATTATTTTTAAATTAAATTACACATTCATAAAATTAAAATTTAACCTGAATTTTTTTACACTATGAATTAATACCAAAAATATGTAACATATATCAATCCGTAAAAAGATAAACTAGCAGAATGGTTGTGTTAGGTATAAATTGTCTTAAATTATAGTATGATATTCATCACTCTATTATGTTTAAATTTATGATTAATTTGCATATCTTTATTTGATCTTTCTATAACTATAATCTCATTAGCTAATTTAAGTAGTTAGCATCATTAATGATTTTGGTAATTCATTAAACATTTATCCTAACTTATAATGTTGAAATTTTTGTTGTTGTTGTAATAGTATTTTTATTAAAAAAATCACATTAATATTTTATTATAAAATTAAATTATATTAAAATGTTAATATAAGCATAATAGAAAACTCAATCACCCCATTTTCTTATAAGGTGAAAAAGGAAAGAAGGGACAGTGTCCACGAAGCCTTTTATATAGTTTTTATACATACTTTTAGGATCAACGATATTAATTATTGCCCCGCTTGTCTACCACATAGGGTTGAAATTGTCAACATTGTCAGGCATTTTCAAACATGTCATCAAACTTTATGTTAACCATCTTTAATGTTGGGTACAAATTGATATCAGATCCAATTTGATATTTGACACTAAAATTAATCAGTGCTAGAAGTAATGTTATGTTGAGTTCTAATTACTAAGGTAAGAAATGTTTTCAATATTTACTATCTTAACACCATGTACGATAAGTGAACTCAAATTCTAACAAGCAACGTATTTATTATTACAAAAGTAATGCACTTTCAAATCAAGTTTTTTATCAAACAAAATAAGTGCTCTTAACTCGGTACAAAATCTATTTCAATTCGCATACTTTATACATATATGGACTTGTTAGCATAATCAATTATATACTATCAATTATCCCTTGAAATAAATAAGATAAATATTGCATAAATCTCTAAAATAAGTCTTCCATTAGTTAATGATATCTTTCCTTCAAAACGGCATGATTTGATCTTCTCCTTAGTTTAAAGGATATCAATTGCTTCGTTCCAATCTCAATAAATTTTCAAGATATCAAGGATGGGTTGGCAAGCATCGCAATCAATCCTAACATGGCAGTTCAATGTAACCAGTGCTACAAGTAATTGGCATTGATTCGAGTATTGGTCAAGGCACTAGATGAAAAATGCCTCAACATCTCATTTCTATGATATTTGTCTGATAATATATTTGATTATGGTATTTGTTAAATTTATTGGCTGAGCAAAATATTATAGGCAACATAAAAATAATTTATATTAAGTGTCTAACATTATTAATTTATACTATATTAAGCACTTATTTTAGTTTGTGTCATGAGTCAATCGGACACCAATTTAATTGGATAATAATGAAAATAATTTACTTTACAAAGTATATTATATTATTTTGAGGATATTTTTATTATTTTATATTTCCTATATAAAAAGAAAATAAAAATATAGACATATAATGAAATTTGAACCTAAACTTTTATAATTTTTGATATTTATACTTTACCATTCAACTAAAATCTCATTTGTTATTTATATAATTTTTTTATAAATATATTTAATACATAATTCTATTTTTAACCCGCATTGTGGTTTGCCATATTCTAGTTACTATATAATGCATTTGACTGAATTGGTGTTACGAGTTAAACTTGACATCAACTCAATTATAGAAATTACTCAAAAACTATTTTCTAATAAAGGAATGAATATTAATATAATAGGGTTTTTGAACATTACTATTTTATATAAAATGTTTAAATAAAACTACTAAAATACAATGTCTAACCAATAAGTGTTGAGTGTAGTGATAAAGTACATTGCACTCCCAATGGGAGAATGTAGGTTTGAACTTTAAAGACAACATTTTTTTTGAAGAGTAACCACGAACCCAAACATAGACCGTAAAATGAACATGAAAGATACCAAAATAAAAATACAATGTCTAGAACCCAAACCTAAGGAAAGTTTATACATGAACTATTTACTGTTTGACCTATAATTCAATCATTAATTATATTTTATAAATATAATTTTAAGGTTGATAATGAATTTTTTTTTACTCCCCAAACGAGGATGAGATTTTACCATGTATCCTTAAGTTGTATTTAAAAAATTAAAGGTAAATAGATAAGACATATGATGAAATCTTAAGCTTGCTTGTGGAATTTAAAGTTTCCATCGCCAATATTCTAAATAATTATCCTAATTTTAATATTATATTTTTCTTTCACTCACATCGAAAGTGTAGTAAAATCTAGTATATTTTGATATTTTTACTTTCACTTCCATAACTACTTTGTTTTCAAAATACATATTTCAACCCTGATTTTAAGTTTTCAGATGCAATATATCATTTTAGTGTTAATCCATATCGGATGCATTAGAGAAGGGGAAAATCAAATTTTCTTTAGTCAGATCTGTAGAAATTTAGTAAAACAGGACTCTCTCTATTGCTAGACATCTGGAAGGGCCCGTAAATTCGTCTGCAATCAGGCCCAAAATAAACACACACTACGGGCTCAAATCAACAATGTGATGCCTTTCAAAATTAGATACAACCATGACCTAACAACATTTAAAAAAAAAAAAAAAAAACCCAAATTATTATATGTTTTTTAATAATAAAAAAAGTGCTTCAATTTTAAAAATTAAAAATAATACAAAGATCACTAGAGCAAAAGTTGGTAGAGTTTTGAAGCTGTTGAAAACTGCTCACTAGTGAAGTCAACCTATCCGCACATTGATTTTCCTCTCTATAGATATGCTTTAGTGAGACTATTGTGAATTCAGATATGTGAGACCTACAATCGTCAACAAGAGATGTTTCCATTATTTTCACTAAAAATTATTTGTAAAACTAAAAGAGTTGAAAACATAAACTTTTAATTTTTTATTATATTTCTTATGTTTCTATTTTAGGAAGACAGATATTAAACAGGTTTTTATCAATGGAAATAAATTTTTTATTTTTATTTATCATTCGCGTATTTTAAGAAATTATTTGCACATTTTATATAAAAGTAATATAATTTATTATTTTATTAAAAGTAAAATTAAAATAATTTTATTGAGATCATATATAATTATTATACACTAAACTGTTGCTATATTAAAGTTTAATAAAAAGGAAAGGGGAAATATTGAGAACTAAAATAAATGAAACAAGAGATACTTGATAAGACATATGGAGGGCTTTCCATGATGATATTATTAGCATCCAATGTCCATCAATTGCTCACATAGAAACACCAAGTCTTTGCTCTTTTTACTTCATTGATTAGACCAAAGCAAAAACATCTATATTCATTAACTATATTAAAAGCTTTAGTTTGGTTTAAATTGAATCATGTAAAGGTTTTTGTGATAAGATTGACACTTTTGATAACAACATTAAAAAAAAAAAAAAAAATTTACATTTAGGGTCTAAAAATGATACATGGGTATAATGGAAAACTTTGAAAATAAAAAGAAGAAAAAGTTGGATATTAAAACATGTTAGTATCAAACTCTATTAATAATGTATCAAATATGACTTAATGATATTATAAGCCTTCGAATTGTTTCAAAAAAGCCAATTAAGCCCTTCTGAACTTTCCGCACCCCATTGAGCCCTTGAACTAACAGAACTGACCAAATAGGCTCTTTGATTCATGTTGACTGTTAGTATTTAACAAGAACACTGACGTGACCGTTAACAGACACCATTTTAACATCGTTTGTTTACGTGACAAGGCCACATCATCATTGAATACTGATGTGGCATTGCCACTTCATCGCCAGTTGACTCAACAAAAATAAAAATATATTTAAATAAGTACACAATGAATCTGGACAAAGATTTTTTCAGGTTCATTTGAATCCAGACACTAATTTGTCTAGATTCATTCTAAAATTATAAAAAAAACATAAAAAAATTAAAATTTATAATAATTATTCAAAATTAATCTAAAACCATAAAATTTTACAAAATTTCTAAAAAATAATTTATTAAAAACCTTAAATATTTAGGGAAAAAATAATTTACAAAAATTATTACAAATTAATTAAAAACCATAAAATTTTATAAAAATTATTTTTCTCTTTTTTATTAAATTATTTTACTAATATAACTTGCACAAATTGAAAAATAAGAGGCAAAAATATAATAGAAAAATTGTTAATTTTGATTTTATGATATAAGTTGCTTTTTGATTTAAAATATAAAAATAATAAACTATTCCTTTTATAGATTTTATAAAATTTTATGATTTTTAATTAATTTCTAATAATTTTATAAATTTTAGGTTTTTCATAATTTTTATAATTTTTTTAATGTTTTTTTTATAATTCCAGAATGTATCTAGACAACTGGGTGTCGAAATTCAAACGAATCTGGAAAACAGTTTATCCAGGTTCACTATGTACTTGTTTTAAAACTATTTTTTTTTTTTTGAATCGCTGACGACATGGCTCTATCATGTCAACAAATGGTGCTGACATGGCGTCTATTAACAGCCGCGTTAGCATTGTCATTAAACACTAACAATCAGTATTAGTCAAAGGGCCTATTTGGTTAATTTTGTTAATTCAATGGCTCAATTGAGTGCAAAAAATTGAGAAGAGATTTTTTTTGAAAAAATTCGAGTGCTTATAATACCATTAAATCTATCAAATATACATAAATAAAACAAAAATACCATCTCAAAAACTTTCATCACAGCAACTTATTACCGCACTTGTTCTTTAAGATCGATTCCAATCTTCTTACCCTGTAACATCTCTTCCCTCTACAAAAGACCATTGAAGCCATTGTGGATAGTGGTGAAAGCTGAAGCAACGATCAAGGCTATTGAAGTTGCAAAAGATATGAGATTTAAAATTCTATTGTTATCCAATGAAATGCTATTGGAGTTACTAAACAACTGAGTTCAAAGTCATGTGAAAACTCATAGAAGATGCAATTGTACTGTTGCCATCAAATTTGAGGAGAGTTGCTGAAGAAGACAACATATTTCATTTTTTGTTGCTCATAATATTTGGTATTAGAGGTGTATTGTTTCACCTCTGTACTGAAGCTTGTATTGGCCTTTCCGGTTTGTACCACCACTTATGGCAATAAATACAATGTTTTTTTAAAAAAAAAAAAATTACTTATTTGATTTTTTTAATCATTTCTTAATGCCCTCTCTATCTCTACCAATATTTTCTTTTTCATAATTTTTGTATTATCTATATCAACAATATTTTATTAGTTTTTAAAAATTTGAAAAGAGAAGTCTGATTCTAAACCACTTGAAACAACCTTATGGACAACGCACTCCCAAAAGAAGTATTACTTATAGAACAGCCAAACACCTCCAAAATAAAAAATAATACTAATTTTTTTTAATTTATTAATCACAGGAGAAAATATTATAAAAGAAATGAAGATATATATATATATATATATATAAGAGTTTAAAATTCTAAAATTCCGATAACAAAGACTTTTTATGCATTATTATACATTGATAAAGCCCAGCCGATATCTACATGATGGAAGACTTTTTATGCAAAATTACCAACATTAAATTTAACAAATCTCACCACAAATGTTCTATATAGTAAGGGTAATACATCAACACTTCTTATGGGTGCCATAGTTAGTAAATTCCACTGCTCATGTATTAGAATAACACAATACATGAGGTAGTATACACATGACCAAATTCAAAGACCATAACTGAAGAGAATTAGCAACATCACAGCACCACCAAAGTAACTCCTATATGATTACCCCTACAAATAACACAATGGAGGCTCACTATCATACCGGCCAAGATTGGCCGACTTACAGTCTACCCACCGGCTATACACCCATGAAAAGGAAGATAACACGTGTGAAAACAAGAAAAGAGATCAAGGAAGATCAAAGAAGAGAGGTCAAGGACACGAAAGCTAAACTGCTATCACAAGATATGCCATAAGTAGCCATATCGTGCATGAAGATAAGCAGAAAAAAAAAAAAAAGAGGACAGACAAGTTGTGCTAGGAAATAAAATATAGCACATTTTGTCAAGTGAGAAAGAACACAGGGCATATCTTCAAATAGTAGTGGTAATTTAGCTTACAGTTCTTGTTCACGCTTCTTGTCATCGTCACTGATAATCTTCCCACATAAAGCATCATTCTGCACCTTGAGTACTTTATTTTCAATTCTTAATTTTGCATTCTCCTCTGCAAGCTGTGGTAAGTTACAATTAGGATTGGCATTCTTCCTCAATGACGCATTTTCATCTTTTAGCTTCTCGTTTTCAAGCCTCATTGGATCAGCCTAAAATGAAAACTACCCTGTTAAAAATCTATACAATCATATTTAAGCTCTAACATGTATGTATGTGAGCAATTGTTATACTTTTAGAATGAGATTACAATCATTTAAGCAAAAGTCTACAAGCAGAACCCATATGAAATCAATAATAAACTACCTTTAGCTTTTGGAGTCAACAGTAATAATAATATGGATTTTTACATAACACCTGCATGCGTCTATAAAATTAATCAAAAGAGATAATAGAAATGTAAGAAAACTTCCACATAAAATACTAGTATAATTATGACAGGTCCAGGTCCAAGCCATGAATGAATTGATTATTCTGCTTAGGGTGAGAACAAAACCACAATTGATTTTCTAGAAATCAGATTGCCTCTTTATATCCACGTACATGACTTGGAGAATTAGGATAACAACTAAAACAAATAACTGCATGATCTTTTAAAATAAAAACAGAATATAAAATAAGTAATCCTATTCTTATGCAGCAAGCTGTTGACCACATGCTCACTAAGTAGACTTCATGGCTTTCATCGACTATACTTGGGATTGCTCTTAGGTACACGTAGAAAACGACGTGGCGCATCAAATTATTAGCAAGTTTTGGATAACTGGTTAGCAATTTATTCGTATTGGACAACGTAAAATCCCTTCAGCATAACAATGCCTACAAGTAAATAGAAATGTCGACTAACTAATGTAAATATTAGCAATTTATTTAGTTTAGGATAACAACCAACTTATTTTTGAATTGAACAATTTAAGATTCCTTCAGCACAACAATGAGATTAGTAGGGTGTTAAGAACTAAACAGAACATGACAGCGAGATTGAGTTCTACAATAGCAAAACTGAAACTAGTAGGGAATCATTCTCATTTGGACAGAGGAATGGAACCCCGACGTGGTGATAAAAAATATATATCACTAGGTCAATTAGATTAAAGTTTGTATATTGTGTATTTGTATAAAATGCAATGTCTAAGGACTGAACATTTTACCTAAAAAGTGTTTATCATTTTAGGGTTTTCCTAAAAGTTCTTATGCCCTAAAGCCAATTGGATTGATAAGGTCAATCCAATAATTCTTTATCCCCCCTATCACCTAGGCCTGTCAGACATAGCCTTATTGGGGAAGATTCATTTAAGGAACTAAGTTAAATTGAACAACTAGGACTTGAAGAATAAGAGTTCTTCAAGTAGGAGTTCCAAGCTAGTTGTGATTCCACCCAATCTTCCACTATAATTAGTGGTTGGCCAAGCGTTTCAATATTCAAGCAAATCCCAAGCATTTCTTTTGATCTCTAAAATACAAAGAACTGTATTTCAAGGTTAGTTTTTTCTCTTTTTAAGAAAAAAACCGTTTCCTCGAGGTTTTTCTTGTGCAATTTTGATCCCTAAGAAACCCTAAACCATTGTGCCAGGTCTCCTTGAGTTTCTCCAAATTAGCTTTTAGTCTTCTTAAGCCGAAACTCTTGGTTGAAAGCTCTTATTCGGCTAGAAGCAAACAGATAGTTACCTTTTGATTTAGATTAATAAATTTTCAAACTAGTAGAAATGAATAGTCGCCTTTACAAGGGTTTCAACAACCGTCTGCGTAAATCAACATTAGAGGCGAAGCACTACGATTTGCTTGTGATCTTCGAGACACCATTCTGGAGACAAACACATCTTCTGATTGTAAAGGATTCAATTGCTTGACTGTACAAGCTTCAAAGAAAGACAAACCAATTTGATTGATTGATTTCAAATTTGTTTTTAAGTTACACATACCACAAGTTGATCTTAACCTAACAATCTAAATAGATGTTTTTAATTTAATTAACTTCCACTTTATAACTAATTTGTTCTTAAATTGTTTTGAGCATAACACCGAGAACATCCCCGTGATCCAAACTTGCAAAAAAAAAAAAATGTCATGGCTAGATGGCTAGTACCTGAAGATAAGTACTACAAAAGCCAATATTAGTTCTCACTATTAAAACCAATAAGGAGTATAACCATTAATTTCTTCATGTGGAATGAAAAATCATTGGACATGTATACTGAGTATAGAAAAGAAGAGACTTACTAAAAGCCCTGAAAGTGTTAGCACAAGAACATTTTGCTTCTCATGCTCGCGCTTAAGCTGAAGAAGATCATTCCTCAACTGTTCAATCTCTTTTTCTTGATCTCTCAAAGTTTGATTCATTAAAGAATAATCCTTTTGTAAGGACGTATTCTCTTTCTTTAAAGAATCATTTTCTTCTTTAAGGTTCTCCACATTCGATTGCATTTCCATTTTGTGATTCTGCGTAGAAAGGAAAGACAAAATGTACCATTCGTGACTCAAACTAGAATATTCATCATTTCATTCAATTCAGTTAATGATCTTTTGCTTTTAAACCAACATTTTGAATTTTGCATGCTACTATTTCAACCTGCCTATTTGAAATTTTAAATCAAAAAATCAAAGATGAACTTCTTTCAAATGAAAAGCAATTAAATTATTAGTAAGTTCATATTTCGCCTAATTCATATTTTATTTCACAATCAAAAACAAAAAAGGCAGAATAAATTGCATGAAAATTGATCCCTTTTCCTTTAGGTTGGACCCAAATTATTGCAAGAGAAATGAGATAAGATGAGAAGATAGACTCACCTTACATCTTTCCCGATATGCCTGATCGATTCTCTTTTTCCTTAGAGCTCGTTCTGATCCAGATACGCTTGATAGGTTCCTTTTCAAAATAGAATGATTATTAGTAAGTTCCTTTAGGCTTGGAGAATGATTAATCTGGTTTGGGACAACTCCACTGCTTATTCCAGGCTGATTATGGCTCTGAGCCCAGTTGGGGTACAGTAAAGATTCAGGATCCCATGGTTGTAGCGACGGAGAAGCTGATCTCCAATTCTGGGAAAAAAAAACCCTCAGACTTGATCACCTACGCAACCGAATTGAAATATAGCTTCAATTTACGTATTCTATTCTATTCTATTCTATTCTATATAGAGAGATAAATCACCCAGAGCCTCAAGACTTAAAAGATCTAGGAAATCATGTGTCTGGTTGTATGAAAAAATAGAAAATAACTAAGTTAGCAGATCTATAACCAAAAAAAAAAAAAACAGAGTAGGCGTGAAATAATTTGAGAAATTATCCGAAGGAAAAAAAAGATAAACAAGAGAGGAATAGAATTGAATTTCATCTGTTTATAGCAAGTCAAGGAACAAAGAATGGCTTAAAAAGAAAGAGAAAAACCATTGATTCTGACAAAGAAATGCTTACATCTTCATCAGCATCAGAGCAGCTTTCGCTGGGGAGCTTCTGAGAGGGATGAGGCTCCTCCCACGAAATTGTCTGAAAAATTTCTTCCATAGATTTGTTTTAGCAGCAGGAGAAGCATTCATCATCGCTAGTCCGCATATATATGACGAGATAATCGAAAATCAACAGAAAAGAATGTGCAATTACACCAAAGTCGATGGGCCCACCCTCGACCGTAACTATGGAAAGAGAGTCGCAAGGCATCGCGCGAGCTGCTTCTTTTTTTCTTTTGACAAACATGATCGCGCGATTTTGTCTAGACGGACTGTTATAGTTTTGTATGACATATGCATAAATTTTATCAATTTGATCTTAAATTTAAAAATTCAAGCCCTTAATATTTATAAAGTTTGTCATTTAATTTTAATTCTAAAAAAAATAAAATAAATTAGCTCCAACATTTACAAAATTTGTTAATTTAATTCTAAAATATTTAAAGATTTTATTTTTGGATAAAAAATAAATCAGTCATTGGCAGCAGCAACAGCTAGAATGGTAATCGTAGTCGGCAGTTCCACCATTACCTCCTCTTCCTGCTTGCTTCTCAAAGAGCCCTTTGCTTTGAAACGCGGTTGTTACGCTCTTAGCTTCAACAACGGCAAACGGTTATCCAAAAGGTTATTTTCTTGCAATGCCATTTATAATCCCCAGGTTCAATCAAACATGAAGGTCAACCCGAAACCCTTGACTACAGAGTCTTCTTCAAAGATTCTTGAGGGAAAAATGTATTTGTCCCAACTTTTTTTTTATTTGGAAGGTAATTGAGATTTAGTGGTGGTTTAGATTTCAACTTGGCATGATATACCATTGCACTCGGGAGATGGTGTTTTAAACTTTATTGTGGAGGGCTAAAATTATTGAATTTTTAGTTAAACATTGGAGGACTTAATTTGTTATTAGACCAATAAAAAAAGGCCCATATCAGCTTAACGGTTGACTAAAATTTTAAAACATTGGTGATGAAGTTGGGTGACCAAATTAGAACCTACCCAAAAGTTAAGTGACCACCCAGCTAGTTTACCCTTTATTTTTACTAGCCGAGTATCTTTGAACTCAACCTGCATTACATGCAACAAACAAATACCTATGCAAATTAGTTTATCTCAAACTGCGATATTTAAAAACTTTCAGCGCCATTGTCAATTACAAGCTTAAATCCACATGGAGGTTTGAAAATTCTAAGGATGATGACCCCGACAAGTAGAAATGACAATGCAGGGTTCATATCATCCATATACGTACCCTGTGCTATTATAACATTACACTATAGATTTCTCTAGACTTGAAAGGATTAAACATTGTAAATGTGAGCACAAAAGGCTTTAAACAAAAACAAATATATAAATGAGCAAAGCATAGCACACAAAACCAAATTTCAATTCTTGGTTGGTTCTCACTTCTCTAGCCAAAAAAGCCAATGGGTGCTTCAGCCTTCTCCTGGGTAGCAAATGGCTTTAGTCCTATAGAAGCCATACTTTCATAAAGGATTGGGGCGGTCCAACAAAATAAGTATGAATTCATCAATTAGGCTGACAACAGTGAGACATAAGTATTTAGAAATAAGTAAAGACAAATTGGTAAATATCCAACTCTTTGCACAAAACTAAGCAGTATATCCACTCTAGCAAGTTGCAATGAGACATGTCACTAACTCAGCAAAACACTAGACTTTCAAAGACTCAATGTGATGAAATAACCTGCAATTCCCTCAGAGGTCAAAACTCAATGATTCTACCAATTCATCAATGGTGATGCTATGGAATTTTATTGAAGACCTTTCTACATCCACTACTACTACTGCCACTGATAGTCTATAAGGCCACAGATGATAATTAGCAATGGGAATGGAAATGGAAATGGCGGCAGCAACAACAACAGCAACAAGAAGAAGAAGAAGAAGAAGAAGAAGAAGAAGAAGAAGAAGAAGAAGAAGCGCCAAAACCAATGATGACTAGCAGTAAGGATGGAGGTCAACAACAATTCCATAGCAAACTCTAAGCACACAAAAGCATCCATCATCGGGCAGTGCAGGAAAATGAGCAAATAATCTCAGGGCAAGTGAGACCAGACTTAAAACAACTAAAAGAATATGTAAAGACTACTGAGAAAGTAAACAACTTAAATGGAAGATTTAAATTCAAAGGAAACATAATAGACTAGGATTTCACCAGTATCATAATTTAATGACAGCTAAGCTCATGGTTTTCAAAAATATCAGTCTAAGTCTTCACAAATTAAATGAAACATAAAAAACAAAAGAACTACCATATCAACAACTTCCATCAACAAACATATTTTAAAGCTTCTCGAATTCATTAAGCATATACTTCACAAGTGGTATCCTGATACAATTGACTAGCTAGGTTCAAACTTCAAATGACCCTAAGTGATTCACTAAGGATTAGCATATGGGATACTTTAAGTACACCATCAGATAACAAACACATAATGTACTAGTAGAGGTTAAACAAGAAAAAGTTCACAAGAATTTGTCAAATTAACTAAATGTTTAATGCTCCCAAAACATCAATTCAAGAAGAGGAAGATTCATACATTACAAATAGGATATATCAGAGATCTTGACCAAATTCATAGATTAATGAAGCTACAAACCATCACCATGTGAAACGATATTACTAATCATACAAACCATATAGTCACTAAAGAACAAAATCAGCAGCCTAAAAATTCTCAGTAGGAAAACTGGTAATTAGTTGATTATGAATTAAATTAAGGGGAAAACGAGTATGATCAGGATGCAAATCATGTCTAAAGAGAGCAATAATGGCATGACGAAGTCTAAATGATCAATAAAGCCCTCAGATCACATAGCTATGCTTGGCCATTGTAGTATTAACAAACTGTTTCTCATAAAGAGAATTTACAAATCATCAGCCCTGTCAATAAGAAGATAGATAGATTATAGACAGAAATGATAGACACATATATATAAGTGTGTGTACAGATAGAGAGAGGGAGAAAGAGAGAGGAAACAAATCAGGGACTTATGATGATGATAATAATAATGATGATGATAATGATGACATCGGACGATGATAGTAAACCCACTAAATGAAACCAGAAATACTACTCTCTTTCAATGAGTTTTCCATCATTGGGCGAAAACCACATGCAAGTATGCCAAACATAAAATCAATAAAAAAATGCGGGTTCCTCATCAGTACATAAGGGAAGCAATTGCAATAGTAGGAACACACTGTTAACACACCAAAAGAATCAAATCAAACGATATTACAGTGTCTATTGCTAACGCCCAACATTATCCCATAAATAAAGTTGAAATCTTGTTACTGCAAATTCTTTAATAACATACTTCAGAACACACACACACAAAAAAAAAAAAAGAACCTTGGGTGGGTAAGATAAGCATAGTAGGCTGCATGTGCATCAAGATTACAGGCTATGTTTCAAAAAAAGAAACAAAAAAACTGTTCAAAGTCCAGTGCATGCATCATCATTGTTTATCAATCAAAAAATTATTTATGAACAAATGCAAAAATGGCTATTTTGCAAAAAGTGGTGAAAAGAAATTAGAAGCCCTCATATCTCATAGCTTTTGAACAAACCATCAACGGATTTCTGTGCCAATGGCAGTCCCTCCAGAGCCTTTACCACCATTGGGTGTGTGTGTGAAGTGGAAAGAGGGGGTGGTGATGGTCAGTGATGGAAATAGTGGAGAGGAATTAATACGGAGAGCCGAATGTCAGGCTTTATAAGGAAGTCAAGGCTGAAATACTGGACTGCCATTGATTTGAGGGTGAAATATCTCGTTGTACCTTAAATTTGGGTTGAGCTTACGGGCTGGGTTACCTGTCAGGCCCATGAGTAAGGCCTTTATGTTATCTTTCTAGATAGGCTAAAATATGTTGTTAGTCCCTATACTTTGACAAAACTGGAGATTAGTCTCTGTACTTAAAAAATTAAAAATTAAGTCGTCCTACTTTTTTTATTTAAAATATAAATCCAATCATTAACATGTTAGTATTTTTTTTGTCAATTTTTTTTAAAATTTTGCATATTAATAAGGCTACCTTCGTATAGCGTTGTATATGATTGACAGAAAGTAAATATGTCAAGTTTACAAGTTCTGACAAAACTATCTATGACTATGATGATTGGACTAGAATTTTTAAATTGAAAAAGTAGGAGGATCAAATTTTTAAAATTTAAATTATAAGAACTAAATCTCAAATTTTATAGAAGTATAAGGACTAATAGCATGTTTTAACCTTTTAGATCAATTGTGCACAACAATATTATTATTTAGCTAATATAATTTTTGTTTATGATAAAATATCTATATCTTAAATAATATAAAAAAACTAATTAGTTTTGTTGTAAAAAAAGTATTTTTTAATTATTTCATGTAATTATATATTTTTATCTCATTTAATTAATAATCATGATTTAAAATTTTATTTCATGTTGTTAGGACTTTAACTATTTTGGGTTCAGTTATTGCGTGACTTGTTTGAACATTATTTAAGACAAGTTTGGAGAATTAAAGGATAGTAAGTTTTGTTGACATGTGTGGCTTGTTTTATTTTTATTGGTTTTCTATTCTGAAAGATTTATTTTCAAATGGAGAATGAAGAAGAGTGTTTTGTTTGGCAATAAACGTTATCCTTATCTTCATAGCGATTCACTTGACCTTACTTGGTGTTGAAGCTGTTTTAAATTTGGATAAATGATTGAATTTAAAATGTGTTTTATCTAGTGCAAATGTTGATTGACTCCAACCTCCAAATAGGCCATTTCAATGCACTTTAGGGCATCCCTGTTTTGTAATTTCCAAATTTATTTGCTATGTACTGTTGTACTCGTGTTTTCAAGTACTCTTTGGAGAGTAAAACTTATTTGTAAGGTATTTGGGGTGATTGATTGTAACATTGGGGTTCTCTCTTGGGGCTACAATTATTCTATAATGTAAAGATAAATTGAGCTTTAGAAAATAAGAATTTGGATCCAATGTTGAATAAAAATCATTCACTGAGTAAAACTTTACAGAGAATAATTATTATCTGAACCATATTAACAAATCTTCTGTGTCAATTCAATTTGTTTGCTTTATTGCCCAATTCTATCTTGTGTTGGAACATCGGTTGGGACATTGAATTAAGACATACATCAAACTGAGACTTTTGCAATTGGTATCAGAGCAGACTTCAGACATACGTAAAGGAGATTGTGTTTAGCTTGCAACTGTGAAGTCTATAAAAAAGGTAGTTTCATTTCACGAGCCTCATTTCTTGTTGGCTCCTCGAATTATGTGTATTGAAAACCCTGTATAAAGGCTTTTCTCATGCCCATTGATGAAACTACTTGAGAGGCTATTGAAGATGGATGGATTTGTCTAACAATTACTAATGTTAATGGTAACACTCATTTCAAGGAGAAAAACAAATATACCCTGATGAAAAAAGGGTAGTGTACAAGCCCAATTATGCCCGGGGCCCAAACCAGACAAAAAAAAAAAAACAAAACCAAATACAAAAAAATAAAAAGTCCATTTATGAATTAGCCCAATTAAAACCCAAAACCTAACCCTAGCCCAAACTAATAACCACAAAAACAAAAAAAATCAAACCCTAGGTGCGCCGCACCTAGGTTACTGTATTGCCTCTACCCCTGCCACACCGCCACATCACAAGATCGCCTCCACTTGCCACCGCCACCTGTAACGGAAATGACAGATATAATAAAAAAAACAAATGTAAAAGGCTACAAAAAGCCACCTAAACCAATTGTATTTTTTTACACAAAGACCGATTGGAATACAAAGAAAATAGAGATTTTGAATACAAAAAAGGTGTTTGAATATACAAACAAACAAAAAGAGACAAGCAGTTGAAGAGAAAATCGGATAAAAAAGGTGCTAGGGTTTTCATTTTTTAAAGTTTTTTTCTCTTTATTTTTCCTTTTTCGAAACTACTATACACACACACACACACACACACATATATATATATATATATATATATATATATCTAAAATATAACAAATGAAGGGGTTTTTACCTTTTTCCAATTCGCCTGAAAAAAAAGGGCGGCTTTTGGCCTTCCCGCCGCTGATGGCCGGCGGCCGGCGTAGCGGTGGCCCACCGGAACTCTCGCCGGACTCTGAGGGCTCTAAGAAAAAAAAAGAGGGGCTGAGGTTTTTTTTTTAAATGAGGGTTAAAAGGAATTTTTTTTCTAAGTTTTTTTACTTTTATAGGCCCCCAAAACGACGTCGTTTTGGGACTGGCCTCAGACGCCCAAAACGATGTCGTTTTGGCCTCTGACCCGAGACCCGACCCGCTCCGGCCTAGGATCCGCGTGTTTTTCAATAGAAGGGCTAATTGCACCTTTAGCCCTTCCACTTTTTAAGTGTTTTACAATTAAGTTTCTTTTGTTTTTTATTTTGGCCCTATAATTTGTTTCATTTTCAATTAGGTCCGCCTTGAAACTGTGCGTTTTAGAGAGTGAGGATTATTTCCCATTTTGGTCCCTCCTTGTTATTCGCGCGTTCAATTTGGTCCTTTTCCTTTATATTTATTTCTGATTCGCCCCAAATGTCTGTTTTAAAGTTCAATTTAGCCCCTTTTTTTATTTTTTTTGTTATTTTTGCTATTTTATTATTAAATTAATTAATTTAATATTATTATTACTATTATTATTTTCCTTTTTTATTTATTTACTTGTTATTGTTATCATATTATTAAATTTATGAGTTTTGCATTATTTTTTTCTGTTACACTAAAAATAGATTATAAATAGATTATTCATATTTTTTATTTGTGTATTTTATTTTGTTTTGTTTTGTTTTTATTTTTTTGTTTTATTATTTCTTTTAATTATTATATCTTCATATATTTACTTTTCCTTATTGTTATGCATTTTATGTTATTTTATTTATTTTGTTATTGCAATTTGATTATCAATATTGTCATCATCATTATTATAGCATTCTATTATTATTATTATTTATCATTTTAATACTTTACCTGTATTATCATTTTTACATTATTTCATTACCATTTTTTTAATTCGTATCACAATTTTTATCCGATACATAAAAAAGGATTTTTTTTAAATAAGCAACATTTCATTTTTAAAATTCGAAAGGCCATTCCCTAACTTACGGGGTTTCGACTTTCTCTATAAATCCAAACAAACAAACGTTTTAAAATTTTTAAATAATCTCAGGAATTACGAAAAGATCGTGTTCTAACTTACGGAACATGGTTTCTTTCTAAAACCGAGATAATCAAACATCTTTCAAAATAAATAATTTTCGGTGTTTATTCTCGTTTCGGGGACTTAAGATACTGTGTCCTAACTTACGGGATATAATTCTTTTTCTGAATTAACGTGGAATACGCCCTTTTCTCAAAAAATTTCAATTAAGCGATATTTTAACGAAGGATCGTATTTTAAAATTTCTTCAAATTTTCAATCTTCGACACAAAAGACATCAAGTAATTAACTAGGTACCAATTTTTGGGCTTATCGAGGGTGCTAATCCTTCCTCGTGCGTAACCGACTCCCGAACCCGTTTTCTGGATTTTGTAGACCAAAAATCATCTTTTTAATAAATTTAAACTTTTATTAAAATGATTGAATTACGAGGTGATCCAATCACACCTAAATAAAAAGGATTGGTGGCGACTCCCATGTTCGTTTTCGTTTTCAAAATCAAAAGTCGACCCCTTTTTCAAAAAATGGTTTCGACAGATTCTGACCCGACCCACTAGCAGGATCCGCGTGTTTTTCAATGAAAGGGCTAATTGCACCTTTAGCCCTTCCGCTTTTTAAGTGTTTTACAATTAAGTTTCTTTTGTTTTTAATTTTGGCCCTATAATTTGTTTCGTTTTCAATTAGGTTCGCCTTGAAACTGTGCGTTTTGGAGAGTGGGGATTATTTCCCATTTTGGTCCCTTTTTGTTATTCGCGCGTTCAATTTGGTCTTTTTCCTTTATATTTACTTCTAATTTGCCCCAAAGTTCTGTTTTAAAGTTCAATTTAGCCCTTTTTTTGTTATTTTTGCTATTTTATTATTAAATTAATTAATTTAATATTATTATTACTATTATTATTTTTCTTTTTTTATTATTTACTTGTTATTATTATCATATTATTAAATTAACGAGTTTTGTATTATTATTTTTATTATATTTCTTTTTATTTTTGTTTACCTAATATTTTAAATACATTTATTCTATTTTATCATATTCTATTTATTTATTCATATTATTTTATATTACAAACCTTAGACTATACATTATTTTTATTATCATTCATATCATTCTCATTATTATTAGTATTATTATTTTAAAACCCTTTTTATATCCCATTTATTTATATGGTTGTTTACTGTTGTTTTTTTTTAATTTAATTTAATTTTTATTCTTTTTTAGTTTGCTCGTTATTTTTTTTTTATCTGTAGTCAGCTTGTTCGTTTCGTTTATTCATTCTTGTCTTTCATGTTTTTTTAACGCATTTATTTTGTTACGCATATTATCATTGTGATTTATTTTCACAACGAATTTGTGTTACATTAATTTTACGCGATGCATTAAAAATTTTGTTTTTTTTTTAAAATAAGCGATACTCCGTGTTTTTAAAAATTGAAAGGTCGTTCCCTAACTTACGGGGTTTCGGCTTTCTCGATAAATTCGAACCAACAAACGTTTTAAAATTTTTAAGTAATCTCGAGAATTACAAAAAAATCGTGTTCTAACTTACGGAATATGGTTTCTTTCTAAAATCGAGATAATCAAACATCTTTCAAAGTAAATTTTTCGTCGTTTATTCTCGTATCGGGAATTTAAGACATTGTGTCCTAACTTACGGGACGTAATTCTCTTTCTCGATTAACGTGAAACATGCCCCTTTCTCGACAAATTTTTAATATTTTTACAAAGGACCGTATTTTGAAAATCTTTTCAATTTTTCAATTTTCGACACTGAAGACACCAAGTAATCAACTAGGTACAAATTTTGGGCGTATCGAGGGTGCTAATCCTTCCTCGTGCGTAACCGACTCTCGAACCCGTTTTCTGGATTTTGTAGACCAAAAATCATCGTTTTAATAAATCTAAACTTTTATTAAAATGATTGAATTACGAGGTGATTCGATCACACCTAAATAAAAAGGATTGGTGGCGACTCTTATGTTCGTTTTCGTTTTCAAAATCAAAGTCGACCCACTCCTATGTTCGTTTTCGTTTTCAAAATCAAAGTCGACCCCTTTTTCAAAAAATGGTTTCGACAGGTAGCTTATGGAAACACAAAAGCATTATATGCATTTTTCTGTGGTGTTGACATGTAACAGTTTGAAGTTATCTCTAGGGGTGTTCAAACGGCCATTTCAGTTAATACCATAATCGAATTACTATTAATCAAATTATTCAAAATGTAAAAAAATTTAACCATTAATCAAACCGAAGTCTTTTTTCAAATACATTAACCAAACCAAAATATATCAGTTAATTCAATCGATTAATAGAATTAACCGAAATTTATATGTTTTTTTTCTTTTAGTTAAAATAAGTATAAAACATATTTAATTTTAGTGAAAGACATAAAACAAGTTACTGTAAAATGGTCTAAAATTGAATGGAGAAATATGTACCCCAAGTTGAACGGTAGTGAAAAGTAAACTGCAGTGAAGGGGGAACAACAACGAACGGTAATCAGAAGTGAACGGTGGTAAAGCTCCTGCTGAATGTTAGTGAATAGTGAACGACATAAAATGACGGTGAAACTACTGCTGAACGGTGGTGAAGTTGTTGTTGAATGTCAATGAACAATTGTTGGTGTAAAGTCACTGGAATAAGTATGAAGCTTGAGCTTAAACTGAGTCTTGAGCAACAAGGCTTGTGACTTGTGCAAGAAACAAAGAAGATTTCAAGTAAAAATGAAGAAGAAAGTTAAAGCTAAAACAAAGGAAATGTTGGAGCTAATGAATGAAAAACTGATAATTTCTTTTTCTTTTTATTAACTTAGTATTGGCAAGTTGCCATTACAAACATAAGTTGAGCTTACAAGTCAAAATGCTACCTAAACACTTACCTAACACCACTTAATATATTGAAAATTGCTAAACTAGCTTGCACCAATTGCTTTGCTAAATTTTTAGTCAATCAACATCTAAATTACATCAAAAGATTTACCAACTAATTCCTAAAAGAACTAAGTTACAAACTATAAACTTAAAGCAACAAAATAAGTTGAATTTGGACAGCATTCATAAGCTCCAGCTGCTGCCTGCTTATCACGAGTTGCATGTGCTGCTTCTTTACTGCTGCATGCGTTGCATAGAAACTAACTTCAACACTCCTCATTAGTTTCCATGCTTGTAACACCTAGCTACTTCCTTAATTTTATAAACCTTGACACATTAAGAGCCTTTGTGAAGATGTCTGCAATTTGCTCTTCTGAATTGCAATGAACCAGCTCTACCTCATGAGCTTGCTCTATTTCCCTTATCACATGTAGCTTAATGCTGAAGTGTTTAGTTCTTACACGAAAAATAGGGTTCTTTGCAATTGCAAAAGTAGACTTATTATCACAGTATATCTCTGTTGCTTCTGTTTGATGTAGGTTTAGATTAGCCAGAATTTTCCTCAGCCATATGGCTTGATTAACAGCAGCAGCAGCATATTCAGCTTCTGCTGTTGACTGTGCCACAAGATTTTACTTCCTCGAGCTCTAACAAAACATGCCTGAACGTAGGGTAAAAGCATATCCAGAAGTGCTCTTCATATCATCACTCGAACGAGCCCAGTCACTGTTAGTATAGCCTATCAACTTTAAACTTTCAACTTTGTTGAATAACACACCATAGCCAAGAGTGCCTTTGATGTACCTTAGCACTCTCTTTGCTGCTTGAAAGTGCTGCTCATTGCAGCAATGCATAAACCTTGATAACATACTAACAGCAAACATGATATCAGGCCTATTTGCTGTCAAATACAACAAACAACCAACTAGGCTCCTATAGGTAGGCTCACTGACTTGTTCATGAACCCCTTGGCTTGGCAGCTTCACTCGAAAAGCCATAGGAGTACTTGTTTGCTTGCAGTTCTCCATTGAAAACTTGGATAGAACCTTCAAAGCAAATGTCTTCTGTCCCAAGAAGATTCCTCATTCTGTTTGGCACACCTCCATTCCGAGAAAATAAGTCATTAGCCCTAAGTCAGACATCTCAAACATGTCTTTCATTTTGGCTTTGAAGTCAGCCAGAATATTGTTGTCTCCTCCTGTCACCAATAGATCATCTACATAAAGGGACACAATGAGCTATGTTTCAGCTTCATTCTTCTTGACATATAGTGTTGGTTCACTAACACTTCTTTCAAATCCCAACTGACCAAATAGCTGTCAATTCAAGTATACCATGCTCTAGGAGCTTGCTTCAAGCCATATAAGGCCTTTTTGAGTCTGTACACCATGTGTTCCTTGCCAGACACAACAAATCCTTGAGGCTGGTCAATATAAATTTCTTCTTCCAGGAACCCATTAAGAAATGCAGACTTCACATCTAACTGATGAATGGTCCACTGCTTTTGTGCAGCCAAAGCAACTAACAACCTGATTGTATCAAGCCTGGCTACTGGTGTAAAAGTCTCAATGTAGTCTAGACCATATATTTGGCTTAAGCCCTTGACAACAAGCCTAGCTTTCAGCTTGTTTGAACTGCCATCAGCATTTTGTTTGGCTCGATAGACCCATTTTACACCAATGATCTTCCTGTTAGCAGGCCTTTCAACCAGCTCCCATGTCTAATTCTTCTGAATCATGTTGATTTCTTCAACCATTGCTTGCTTCCATCATTCATCAGCCTCAGCTTCTTCAAAATTGCTTGGTTCCACTATGGCAACATGTGCTCTCCCATAAATCTCAGCCAAGAGTCTTGTGCCCCTGACTGGCATGTCATCAATGTCCCTTTCAGGACCAATCTGATCAGGTTCAGCCTGATCAGCCATCAGCTCTTCAGAAATAGCCTCTGGCTCATTTCTTTCCCGATTCCAACATCCTTTTTCATCAAAGACCACATCTCTGCTCACTTGGATCTTATTTATTGAAGGATCCAAGATCCTATAACCTTTCTTGACTGAGTTGTAGCCTACCGGAATACTAGGTTGGGCCCTTTTTGCCAACTTGTCTCTCTTCACAGCTGGTGTATGAGCATAACTCAGGTAGCCAAAGACCTTCAAATGAGCCAATGATGGCTTGAACCCGAACCAAGCCTCAAAAGGTGTCTTGTGAGTAAGTGCCTTAGTTGGAAGCCTGTTATGAATGTAGACAGTAGTGTTAACTGCTTCAGCCCACATGGTTTTGGGAGTTTTGGTCAGTTGGTGTTTGATGCCAGCATCATCACAGAAAGCTTGAAACTGGGCTGAGGTATACTCAGTCCCATTATCAGATCTTATAGACTTCAGCTTGTATCCTGTTTCTGTTTCAGCTGCAGCTTTGATCTTCAAGAACACTTGAGCTACCTCAGACTTATATTTCAAGAAGAAAATTCAGCAATATCTGGTACAATCATCAATAAAAAGAATGAAGTACCTGTTACCATTGAGTGATTCAGTCTTCATGAGGCCACACACATCAGTGTGCACCAGCTGCAATTTCTCTGAAGCTCTCCAGGCCTTATTGGTAGGAAATGGCAGTCTTGCTTGTTTTCCTAACTGACATACCTCACAAACATCATTATCCTTCACTGAGTTGGTGAAGTTTTCAACCAAATTTTCACTGACCATCTGAGCCATCGATTTGAAGTTGGCATGCCCAAGCCTTTGGTGCCAAAGCTTGGAATCTTTAGTAGAGGCAATGCAGGCTGAGTGTAAGTCACTTGGCCAGTTAACTTCAAAGCATTTATCAGCCATAGTGACTGACATAAAGCTTGATCCATTTGGATCAACAATTTGGCACTCATTGCCCTTGAACATAACTGAATAACCTTTCTCAAGCAATTGAGCAATGCTGAGAAGGTTCCTGTCGATTTCAGGTACCAACAGCACATTTGAAATGACCTTGTCACCTGTGGGAGTGCATATCAAAACATTCCATTTTCCTTCAACCTTGATAAGCTGCCCATTACCAACTTTCACTTTGGTTTTGCAGCTTCTGTCCAAAGTCTTGAAAATGGTTGCATCTGGTGACATGTGATTGGTGCAACCACTGTCTAGTAACCATCCTTTTGAGCCCTTCTTCTGACCAGCTGAGCATGAAACAGCAAAGACCTGCTCTTCATGGTCACTACTGTCCTCAGCTACTCGAGCTTCAGCCTTTTGTTGTTGTGCTTGATTCTGCCTTGGTCTGCCCTTGTTTTTGCAAACCCTTTCAACATGCCCCATCTTTTTGCAATGTTGGCATTGTGCATTTGGTCTGAACCAGCATCTCTTTTCTGAATGACCAGGCCTTTTATAGTGCTTACAGGATTGGTCCCCTCTTCTTGCAGTATTAAGCTTAGGCCTGTTTTTCCAAGTCTTCTTGCCTTTGTATGCAGAAGTGCTCGAAGCAGACTTGGTCTTGGCTTGAAAAGCACCTTCTTGGTGCTCCTCCATTCTGCTGGCCCTTCTTTGTTCTTGTGCATATAGGGCATTAATCAGCTCAGTTAGGGAAATGGTTGAAAGATCCCTTGAATCCTCTAAGGAGGATATTTTTGCATCATACCTCTCAGGTAAGGTAGAGAGGACTTTCTCCACTATCCTTGTAACGACCCAAAATTCGTGGGCACCGGAAAAAGTGTGTTATCGGGCCTCCATCTCAGTAAATCGAGTTAGTAATAATTATTAGGAGCAATTATGAGTCTAATAGTGGGTTTAATTAGATTTTTATTTAGTGAATTTAGTTTAATTTAAAGTAATTAGAAAAAAGGATCAAATTGAATAAAGAGTGAAAGTCTAATTATAGATTAAAAGAAAGTAGAAAGGGCTAAAATGGCAATTAAGCCATTTAGTATAAGTTGATGCGGCATATGAGATAAAAATCTAAGATTTTTACTTAGATTTTAATTATAAAATATATATATATTAGTAATAAATTATATTAAATTAATTTAAAATAATTTAAAATAATTATATTATAAGATATTTATATGATAAATAAATTAAAATAAAAACAAATATGTGGTGACTAAATTATAAATGTGTAATGCATACATTTGTACACTTGTAAAATAAATATATAATTACTTATAATTTAAGCTAAAGATATTTGTTATTAAATAATTATTATATATTATATTATTATAACATAAAGTAAATAAAACTAAAAAGAAGTAAAAGAAAAGTAAAAGAAAGAAGAACAGAAAAAGAAACAGAGAACAAGACGAAATCAGGGGAAGAAAAAGGAAAGAAAGAGAGAAGGAAAATTGGGATTTTAAAACTTCAAGTTTAATTGGTAAGCTAAATTTAGTCCTTTTCTCTTAATTTTGATGTTTTAGAAGCTTTAATACAAGATTTTGATGAAACTAAGTTGATATTTTGAGAGTTTATAGGTTTTCAAGTATAGTTGATGTTGAAGAAAAAGATGAATTAAAGATTAAATTGAATGAAATTTAAGTTAGAATTAGTAAAAGGATTAAATTGTAAAGTAAGCTATAAGTTTTGTATTATAGAGATTAATTTGGAAGAAATTATAAATTAGGGTTTTATTATGAACATTAGATAGTCAAGTTGAATATAGAAGGAACTTAAGTAGAAACAAAGCATGAATTAAGTTAAGGAACTAAGTAAACTTAATTAGGATTTAATTGCAAAGTAAGCTATAAAAAAAAATAGTTTTGGGACAGCAGCAGAAGAGTAACTTTGAAAAATCACCAAAAATGGTAAAAATGGAAGTAGAAGTTCAGTGAGTTATGAAATTAAAGCTTATTGAGTCTATTTTCATATGAAAGAAACATAGAAAGAAAAGAAATTCTGTATTTTGAGATATTTAGATTTTTGTGAGACTGGTTCAGAGTGATTTCGAGATCCCCTGTTCTAATTTTGAAAAATCATTAAAAATTGTACAAAAATAATTTGGGAACATAATTTATATGGTTAGATTCCTTAATGAGTCTATTTTTGGAATAAACAAACTAGAACATAATTTTAATTCTGTATAAAAAGATAATTAAATTTTAGTAAAAAGTGGTCGGAACTGTCAGACAACAGAATAGGGGTGATTTTAAAGAATAAACTGTACTTATTGGCTAAACCAAAAATTCTGAAAATTTTATGGCAAGAAGATATATGAGTCTAGTTTCATATAAAATTTACGGATCTTAATTTGGAATTCTGTAACTCAAGATATAGATAATTTAGTGACAATGATTCAGGTAGACAGCCTTGAAAGAACTTATAAGTAAATAATAAAATTGTGTATAAAGAATGTGGAATGAAGAGCAAGAGTAGGAATTGAATAAAATTCAATTATTTGTTGTAATTTAATGTTGTAATTAATAATGTAAATTGTTATTATTATTTTTGTAGCTAACAAGGAAAACGAGGCATCGACATCCAAGGGAAAAGAAAAGATCGTTGAGGAGTAAACTCGTATTTCGGGTTTGTATTACTATAACTCAAACTATTTATTAAATGTTATATTGAATTTGTAATCATGGGACATTTATGATAAGGTAAGTAATAATATTTGAAATTAAGTAAGAATATGTGTGAATATTGAATTATATGTGAATTGATATAATAGATGTTTTGAATTGATTAAGTATTTGAAATTGTTGTGGAAATGAATTCGAAATTGGAAAAGTAAAATAATACCCTATTAACTTGTCGGACTAGATTTGATACAAATGGCATGCCATTGGATTTGTGATGTGATGAGGAGATTTGTAGCTCGGCCGAGAAGATGATTCATTATATATATGCTTCGGTTTAACCAAGAGGCATTTAATGCCTTATTGGTGTGTTTGGGAGGATATGATATACTGGTGTGTTTGGGAGGCTATATTATACTGGTGTGTTATGGAGGATTTATATTATTTTGGTGTGATTGGGTTGGATATTCTGGTGTGTTTGGGTGGAATCCGCGTATCTATCAGAGTCCGAGCCTTGTTAATAGGGTAAATAATTGAAATGGAACTTTGAAAATGAGATTGATTGATTTGGCTCTATTGAAAGGTATGTGAAAGAATGTATGAGTTAAATTATGAATTGAATTAGTATGTGATAAATGAAATGTGAATTTAAGATTTATGATGTGATATATAATTATATGTAATTAGTTTAAATGATTTATAAAGTTTATGGTGGATGTTTGTAATTTATTAATGTTAAATAGTTTTGATTTATAGTAATACCAATCGAGTATAAAATACTCAAGCAGACGGATTGTTTCGTCGCGCGCAGTCAATAGAGTTTCGATCCGGTCCAGCATCCAAAACAAACCCGACTCCAACAAGAAAATTTTGGTGATGAATTTCTTCCTTTTTGTTAAGTGGCATGTACTAGATAGTTATATGAATTATAAACATATATATACTTAAGTTAAATGACTTTGGTTGTATATAAATGATTATAATGTTTTGGATGAGGAAAATGATATAAAGTTATAATATGATAAATTTGGTATTGGTTGTTTCGGTTTGAATTTTGCTGGGGGATTTAGGTAAAATAAGCAGAAATGTTGCCGAAATTTTTATAGAAAAAGAAACTAATAAAAAAAAAATTACGAAAAATTTTCTAGAGTGTTTGAACAAGTTCCATTTTACTTTTAAAATATGCTTTGGGCTTCGAGAGTCCAATATAGGAATTTAATTATTAAATTATTATTTTATTTATGAGTAATTAGTAAATTATCTGATATGTCCGGTAATGCCTTGTAACTCTGTTTCGGCGACGGTTTAGGGTTAGGGGGTGTTACAATCCTTGCTTCATTGAACTGCTCACCAAGGAGCCTTATGCTATTTACTACTGCCATGATCCTATCAAAATATTGCTTCACTGTTTCTTCTTCTTTCATTTTCAAATTCTCGAAATCCCTTCTCAAGTTCAACAACTGCTGCTGCCTTGTTCTCTCTGTGCCTTGGAACTCTTCCTTGAGCTTTTCCCAAGCCTGTTTTGGTGTTTCACAGGCCATGATCCTTGTGAAGATTACATCAGACACACAGTTTTGAATACATGACATGGCTTTGTGCCTCTTGGTCCTCTCATTTGTATGCTGTCTGATTTAAACTACTGTGGGATTGGCCCTAAGTGGTGCTGGCTCAGCATCAGTGTTTACAACTTCCCACAGATCAAAGGCCTACAGGTAAGTCCTCATCTTAACCACCCATATATGATATCCTTCACCATTGAAAACTGGTGGGGCTGCAGGAGAAAAACTTGCAGAAGCCATTGGAGTTATGGTTCACATGCAACAGGTCCTCTAAGATAAAGGCTCTAGATACCAATTGTTGGTGTAAAGTCACTGGAATAAGTATGAAGCTTGAGATTAAACTGAGTCTTGAGTAACAAGGCTTGTGACTTGTGCAAGAAACAAAACAGATTTCAAGTAAAAATGAAGAAGAAAGTGAAAGCTAAAACAAAGGAAATGTTGGAGCTAATGAATGAAAAACTGATAATTTCTTCTTCTTTTTATTAACTTAGTATTGGCAAGTTGCTATTACATATATCAAACATAAGTTGAGCTTACAAGTCAAAATGCTACCTAAACACTTACCTAACACCACTTAATATATTGAAAATTGCTAAACTAGCTTGCACCAGTTGCTTTGCTGAATTTTCAGTCAATCAACATCTAAATTACATCAAAAGATTTACCAACTAAGTCCTAAAAGAACTAAATTACAAACTATAAACTTAAAGCAACAAAATAAGTTGAATTTGGACAGCATTCATAAGCTCCAGCTGCTGCCTGCTTATCACGAGTTGCATGTGCTGCTTCTTTGCTGCTGCATGCGTTGCATGGAAACTAACTTCAACAACAATGATATGCAGCGAATGATAGTGAATAAGGATAAATTTAGGGTTTTTTTTTTTTTTTATTGTTTTAAGGGTGTCAAGTAAGTTTTGGGGGAAAAAGGGATGAATAATGGGTTGAGTATATTGTTTATTTCTGTTAATTACCCGATTTTGAACCAAATTAATCAATAATAAAAATTCCAAAAAATCATTAACTGACTTCCTATTGAACAAAATTCGGCCTCTGAATGATTAACCGAATTAGATCAGTTCGGTCGGTTAATTCGATTTTAACCAAACTATGAGCACCCCTAATTGTCTCCATGTGCGAGTCATCTAAGGAGGCCTGGATCATTCACCAAAATCAACATGAAGGTAATGCGGCTATGCAGATGTAAAAACTACAAATTTTAACTACCAGATTTGAAATTTTGAAAATGAATGAAGAGGAAGAATTTTCTAAATTCTATGTTAGGTTATTTGACATTTTGAATGAAGTGAACGCTATTCAAGGTAAAAATGGTGTGAAAAGTTCTAACATCCTTATTAGAACAATTTGCAATTAAAGTTACAGTAATTGAAGACATCACCACTCTCAAGCTGGATGAGCTGATGAGTTCTCGAGGAGGCTAAGGTAAAAAGTTACAACAGAAAAAGAACATTGCTTTCAATGTTCAGCAGGTTGTTCTAACTGAAAAGCAAAATGGTGAGGTTATGGATGAAATAAAGGAATAAATAACATTACTCTCAAAGAACTTCAACAAAGCCCGAGACAAAATAGTAGTTTGGATCCAGTGGCAACAATAAGAAAATGCAACCAAAGAGGAAATAAGAATGTATCAACACCAAAAGAAAGCAGAAATCTCTGGTAGTGACATGGAATGATGAAGAAACTGAAGGAGATTATTTCGACTCCAATGAGGAAATAAGCAATTATGTTGCTTTGATTGCAGCTGCTCCAGTTGAAGTTCCAACAATTTATGAGACAAATGAAGATTCTGATCAGGATGATGATCCTTATGGCTTGATTGAAAATGCATATCTTCAAATGATACCAAAAAAAAAAAAAAAAAAAAAATGGAAATAGTGTGTCAAAGGAATGATTTTTTAAAAGAAGTGGTCGTCCTCAAAAGGGAAAAGGAGAAGCTTGATGTTTTGAACAACACCAAAAAGGAGTTGGTGGGTTCTAAAACAATCATGAAGAAATTTGGTGGCCAAAGTGAAAAACTAGGTGAGATTTTGGCTACAAGGAGATTTGAACCCCATCATCATGGACATGGCTATCCTAAAGTTGGTAAGAAAGTCGATCCTCCTATTGTCTTCATTAAGTTTCTTCTGTGCAAAGTACAAGTAACAAACAGGTGAGGATTATCATTTATCACTACTGTGGAAAGGTAGGGCATATAAGACCTTATTATTACAAGTTGTTGGATGGTCTGGTGCAATTGCAGTTCGAACTGAAGTTAGGATAAAGCAGTCTTGTCAGAAGCAAATATGAGTCAGAAAAGGTGAAAAATGTTTACTTATAGCACACACATCCTTGAAGCCTGTCACTTAAGCTAATATTTCAAGAAAAAAAGCTCTCTAACCTTGATGACTGACTCACGGCAATTGGGAAGATGAACATGCAAATTTTCTTTTCCTTCCTCTTGTTTATGGTTTGAAGAATATGAATAAAGCCACTAACTTCATCTTTTCTTTTCATTTTAGTTAAACTAAGTTATTCTTAATTTATAATTAATTAATGACTAAAAATGACTTAGTTAATGGTTAGTGGAGATTGATGGGTGAGATTAAGGCTTCGCACTTTAATTTGTTAGTGGTTTAATTGCATTTAAGGGCTTTGCTTAATCTTTCATCTAATCCCACCTAATTTAGCTACTTTACAATTTAGTCCTTAAGTAGTAATTACTAAACTTTCTAACTCTCCAATTTCATTCTTGCCCCGAAAACCTCTTGGTTTAATTTTCTGAAATAGCTCGGTTTAAGAAATTCGGCATCGAAATCGAATTTCTTGAAACCGGTGAAAAATGTGTCATCACATTGGAATTTAAAAATATATAAATTTAAAAAAAAATTAAAATATATAAATTAATACAAAAGTATAAAAAATTTACATCAAGAATGAATCCAAATGTATCTGGACAACCATTTGTCTAGATTCATTCTAGAAGTGTTTTTTAATTCTTTTATATATTTATATATTTTTATAAATTTATAAAAAAATTATTCTTTTTATAAATTTATGTATTATATATTACAATTTTTTATATACTTTTTCAAAATATTAATAACCTAAAATTTTATATTTTGTAAAATAAAAATAAAAATATATAAAACGATCAAAAATATATCTAAAATGAATCTAGATAGGTGGTTGTCCATGAGAATAAATTATATTTTTTATTATTTTACATAGTTGTAAATATTTTTAAAATTTTTTATTTATATTTGTCACGTGTCATATTAAGATGTTGTCATGTGTCATTACTATATTAACTATAAGGGTGACGTCAATGCAAACTAACAGTGTTAATGTGAGAAAATAAATGAAAGTGAGTCATTTTTTTAACGGTGCAAACTATCATTTATTTTTTGTAAAAATTTCAAAATTTTAAGAGTTTAATGAGAATTTTTTTTAAAAAAAGTTTAATTAATTTTTTTTATGAAATTAATAAAAATTTTCAAAAATTTAAGAGAAATTAATTAATTTTTTTAAAAAAAATTCAAAAAACAAATTAAAAATTTAGAGAATAATAAAAAATGTGAAAAGAAACTCTATTAACGTTTTTATGATGAATAAATTAAAATTTAAAAGTAATCAATTAAATTATAAGATGGGAAAGAAAGGCAGAAGTAGAAACGCATAAAGCAAAATATACTACTATACAAATGAAGAAAATGTTCTCTAATGAAGTTTCCTGGAAGTTGCAATGGAACTTGACTTCCCCCCATTTAAGCATCCTCACCTTCTCACCTCCTTCCCATCCTATTTTCCTTATCCCCCAGTTTTCTTTCTTATTTTTCTTAATTTATCATGAAACTAATCAATAGGCTTAGTCCCAAACATCTCTTTCGATCTAATAAAAAGGGTCCATCCACTGTCTCCAAGTTCGATCCTTCGTCGTATACTAGTTCCGCTTCTGCTTCGTCTTCTTCGTCAGAATCCGTTTCCTCAGTTCACAAAGGAAATCAGTACCCTTTAGCGGCAACAGTTGGAATCGGAACACCGACCAGTGTTTTGCCCGAAACATCGGTTGACTGGTTAGATTTTTCTGCTAATTTTTATGTAGAACTTTTTCAAGCTTTTAAAACGATGGATAAAGATAACGATGGGGTTATTACCAGAAGTGAGGTCGAGGCTTTGCTTAGCAAGTTCGCCAGGCAGCCGCCGAGCCAAGAAGAGATTTCGTCCATGCTTGGCGAGGTGGATGGAGACGGCGATGGGTGCATCAGCCTGGAAACGTTGATGAACCAGGTGGCTGGAACGGCTTGCGAACCGGAGCTGAGAGAGACGTTTGATATATTTGATACGGATCATGACGGGAAGATCACGGCGGAGGAGTTGATGGCGTTTTATAAGGAGAAATTAGGGGACGAGAGGTGCACGTTAGAGGATTGCCGGCTCATGATAGCTAGTGTTGATAAGAATGGAGATGGGTTTGTGTGCTTCGATGACTTCTCCAGAATGATGGAGATGCAGGGATGATCATCATTATATTTATTCGATTTTAATTTCATCATTTGATTTGTGTGTTTTCTGAATTGGGATTTGGAAATAATTTACTCAAATCAATGCATTTATTTTAGGAGTTTTTCTTACATTGCATCCAACTAATGTTCATCTTGCAATGCTTCATCCACTCTGTTTGGTTCAATGGTTGAGACATAGCAGGCCAACTTGACCATTTCTCTAAAGTCGATCTCTTAGCCTCTAGTTTTGTCAATGGCATTCTTTGGAGGATGATCTTTGCAAATTTTGGCTGAAGGTTTAAGTTTTGACTCTATTTCAACAGCCTCGGTTGCATCTGTTCCAACTTTCGTCCTATATGTTGTTTGAATAGAATTTGAAACATTATCATCTTTTAGGCAGTTCACTTCAGTAGAGGGAGAACCATCAATGATCACATTTATAGACTCTAGCACAGTTTTGGTACGAGTGTTGTACACTCCATAAGCCTGGCTGTTTGTTAAGTACCTTACAAATATTCCATCATCACTTAGGGTGTCGAATTTTCCTTTAGGATCATGATCCTTAAGGATATAACATGGGCTCCCAAAAGTTTGAAAGTATGCTACCATTAGCTTTCTCCCTTTCCAAATCTCATAAGGGGTTATTTTGGTGTGTGGCCTCAAGATAGATCTGTTTGCAACATAACTTGTCGTGTTGATAGCTTTAGCCCATAGTTTATGAGAGATGTTCTTTTAATTTAGCATAACCTACGTCAATTCTTGCAATGCCATGTTCTTTCTCTCCACAATACCATTTTGTTAAGGTGTTTTGGGTGCTGAAAATTCAAGAGAAATCCTTTCTTGCTCACAAAAATTAGTGAACTAATGATTCTCGAATTTCTTCCCATGGCCACTTCAAATCTGCATGATCTTTCCAATCCTTTCTCCCTTTTCATTCATAACCTTGATGCAAAGCATCTTGAAACATCAATTGCCTTTGATTTTTCCTTTAAAAAAAATCAACCCAAGTTCATCAACACAGACAAGTATATACCTTTTTCCTCCGAGGTTCTCGTTTTGCATTGGACCCATAAGGTCCATATGTAGTAGTTCCAACGGCCTTGTTGTAACAATCTATTATAACTGAGGATGGGTGGGTGATGTTGCTTTCCATTTAAACAATTACCGCAAGGTCTGGTAATCGCTCCACCAAGCTTAGGTAGCCCATAAATTGCACCATGTCTAATAATTCTTTATAGGCTTTTGTTATTAACATGACTCAATCTTTGATGTCATAATTCTAACTCACGAATAGATGCCCTTTCACAAATCTCATTGCACACCAACCTATAGCAATTATCAAAAGATCTAGCACTCTTCATAACACATTTATCATTGAGTCTTGGACTTGGCAACCTTCTTTAGTGAACCTCACATGATACCCTTGATCACAAAGTTGACTCACACTAATCAAGTTTGCTTTAGTCCTTCCACTAAATCAACATTTTGTAGCTTAGATAACCCATCCACATGAAGACTACCTTTTCCAACAATTCTTCCTTTTTGACGATCTCCAAAAGTACTTTTTCTGCATCACACTTTTGAAGATTTTTCAAAAAGCTCCTGTCTCCAATCATATGCCTCGAGCACCCACTGTCGAAATACCAAATCTCCATTAATGAATACTTAGAAGCTAGAGAGAGAATGGTAACAACGTTGGGCAATAAGCATGTTTTGGAGTATCTTGAAGTCCTAGATTATAGTTTAAGAGTCGGAATTAGATTCAAACGAGAAAATTACATGTTACGTGAAAATTGAACATTAGGGTTCTAGGTGGTCAAGTTAAGTTAATGCATGTCATATTTAAATCGAATGATTCATTGTTTGAATGTGTGAATCTAACATTGACTCTGTGTTTGAATTATCGAACGTAATTAAAGACGTAGTTGAGACCTTGAAAGACATAGAAAAAGAGAAAGCGATTGACGAGTGATGATTTCAGTTTGTGCAAACATAATTTGCTTTCTTTACATCAATTCATTAAGCAACTAAGCTTATAGAATTGTTAGTGATGGATGATACATGAATTGTGTGTTAATGCTTTGTAGATTTTGAAAATGGTTGGTAAGTTGTTAAGTATGTATATGTGAATTTCACTATGATACTAAAAGTTAAATTAAAACGATATCATGATGAGAACCATATTGAATTGTGTTTTGATGCTAAATGTCCTCTTAAGCAATGTTAGATAGAATTTCGGATATAGTTAGCATGTCATAGGATTCGTTTGTGTTGGAGAAAGCATTTTTGGCACTTATGTGCAACATTCTAGTACTTATGTGCAATTCATTCTGACACTCTAGTGCAAATCATTCTGACACTATACATGCATATTGTGGAATGTTAGAGGATTAATCTGAGTATTTGTTCTTAAGTTCACATTTAGTTAATAGGAGCTAAAATATGGAAATGAAATGTGATTAAAAATATGATAGTGAAATGATTCACTGGTATAATGATTTTTTATAAGAAATGTGTAAAGAGAATTTTCATTCATTTAAAAGTTTTTCTAAACTCATTTGTTTATAATTATTATAGATAGGTAGTTACAAGATGTGACTAAATTTTTTTTTTAAAAAAATATTAATACTTCATAAAAAATTATTGACATGATTATTATTTTTTGTATAATCACAATGTCCTTATTTATTTTACGGTTTGAACATACTCGTGTTCAAGTTGAGAGTGATATTCAAATAAAACATTTTCAACAATGGAAAAAATTTAATTTCCATTTCTTCCAACTATTTTACTGGTTGACATAATTATTTTTAAACTTTATTTTCAATATGAATAAATTTAATATGGGAGTTGACTAAGCTGTTTCAGTACATGGTGCGTGACATTGACAAGAAAAGGAATTTATTTATTTCCAGGCGCAAATGAATGGTTATATTATTTATATGTAATAGAAATGGCATGGCATGCTTCCAGCTTTACGTTGGTTCTTCAGTCACCACAAATAATAAAAGGTGTATATTTAAAATAGACTCTCTCCAGCTTTCCTACGTATGGTTTTTTTTTTTTTTTTTTAAATTTGTTAGGTATTATTTATTCGTTCATTACAAGATGGATTCAGGTATATTCTGTCTCACTAAGCAGTTTGGATCCATAACCAGACATAACATACAATAATAGCGATGTTATAGGTAAAAATATTATGGGATACTTGTATTAAAAGTTAGATTAAATTTTGTTTTATTTATTTTTAGAAAAAAGATAAATTAATTTCTGTACATTAGATTTTATTTTTATTCCTAAAAAATGTCGTAGCTGATGAAATAACCAGATAGTTACTCATGGTGTGTCTCATTTTAATATACATGAATCAACTTTTAACAATAAAACTGAAAAAAATTATTCTTTAATCTAATATATCGAAATTAATTTGCCCTTTTTTAGTAGAGGAAAAAAAATGCAATTTTATTTCTACTACAAGAACCTCGACCCTATATTATAATAATATTGGCACTACATTATTTGAACATAAATACGAAAAAGAAAATTAATATATTCATGCTTTTATTACTTGCTTGAAAGGATTATTATTGGCGTTTGAAATTTTGTTTGCTTTTATTAATAAAAAATATTTGGCTTAGAAGAAAAAAGAGGGGCAAAGTACCGTATTGAAGGAGAAAATTCATTGATTAAAGCAAAGCACATAAGCAAGGAGAAGAAAGCATATGCTATTATATATGTATATTGATCAACGTACGTCTTAATTATATATATGTTGATCGTCAAGCAAAGCTAAATAAAACAAACATCGACGATTTCTTCCATTCAACAACAAGTCAAGAAGAATTTGAGAGGTGTTGGGGGATGAAAGTGAACCAGGAAAGAGGATTGGGGTAGTACTTGACAAGTTTGGATTGATCTTCGACATAAGCTGTGGGTTGATGTTGGTGCATGGAGAGGGCAGCTGGCTCTGTATTTTTGGGTTGATGAACCCGAAAGCCAACACTTCTGGGCCATTCAAGATCATTACTACTGAGGCTGACCTCCTTTTTGGGTGTCTGGATGGTCACCGCCGCCACACGAGCCGCATGATCAGGCAGGGACTGGGGACGAGGGTAGTAGAAATCGGTGGGGAAAAAGTTATACTGAAGGCCGGCCATTTCAGAAAACGATATTGGAGAATGAGTATTAAAGCTTTGGGGGGTTTTAGTTGTTTATTTATCGAAGGGATGAAGAGGAAAGAGGGTGTTGTCATGGAAAGTGATTCATTTTATTGAAAATTTAATTGGTGGGAATTAGTATACTAAAAATTATATTTCTTGTTGGGAATGTATTTTACTTCAATTATGTAACTATAATTCCTTTTAATATTAATGAGAAAGTAAAGCTTCATTCAATTTTAGAAAATAGAGGTGATTTTGGTTTTCTTGAAAAAAGAAAAAATATTTAAAAAAACGTGTTTGGTTGAATTTTTTAAAAACAAAAATGAAAATATGTAAAAATTTTAAAAAATAATTAAAAGTTGTTTTTGATTGATTTCATTAAAAATGCTTTGTAAAAGATGATGAAAATAAGATTTTTAACTTTAGATGCATTAATCCTGGTTTAAATTTATATAAACATCAAAATATATCTCTCTTTTTTCAACAGCTTTTCTACTAGAAAATTAAACTAGAAACTTAAATTTATATAAACTAGAAAATTATTTAGCTTTATAAAAAATAGAATTTACTCTAAAAATAAATTACAACTATTTTCTGACAAAGTAGCAACGTTCAAATGGTATAATTTGACCTAGCCCATAATCCCTATTTCTAGAGAAAATAATAAAAGTCTCGATTGAACAAGCTATGACCAAATAATAATATTCTATCAGGAAAAAAAAGTACTCATATTAGGAGTATATTAGGGTGGGAGACACACCCCTCCCTTTTGGGATACTTAAGGTTGCCGCTAGACATGTTTATGGGTCAGGCTAATTGCTCAAACTCGAAGGCCCCGCTTGAAATCTGGGAGGGCTTGGGCAAAAATATTATGCCCGAAAAATGGGCTTGGACAAAAAAATTAGGCCTATTTAAACTATGGGTTGGGCTTAGGCTTAAACATTTAAGACTCAAGCCCGACTTGGCTCTATCCATTTTTTAAAGTCTATAATGTTTTATATTATGTTATTTTTATATATCATGTAATTTATAACACATAAAAATTAGATTTATAGTATATGTATACTACTATAATATAAAAATTAAAAAATGTTCAAATGAATATATATAAAATTTTAATAAATTAAAAATATAAAAATATTAAATATTAAATTAAAAATAATATAAATATGTTTTTTAAATAAAATCACATGGGCTTGGTTTATTTACAAACATGGGTGGGTTTAGGCAAATTTTGGGCTCATATTTCAGGCCAGGCCGAATTTAGACAAGTATAAAGTGTGTTAATATCATGCCTAAGCCCGGCTCGGCATGGCCCATGAACACCTCTAGTAACCGCCCATCACATATAAATGGGTTCTATTGGGTCTTTCATATATTGAGTACAATTATATGTATTATTTGGTCTTTAAATCAACTCATATAATTTATCAAACCTAGTAAAAAACTTTTTCTATACCCAAAATATTATTTATTCATTTAAATAAATAAATAAATAAATAAACTTATTTTATCAACTCAATTTTAATCCCGTTAAAATCATAATGACTTTATCGAAATAGACTCTATGAGTAAATAAATTTAACTATTTTGTTTTACGAAACTAGGATGACTAATTAATTTAATTTTCACTTCAAACTTCAATTATTTAATTACAATTTAATTAAATAATAATTCAAAAAAATTAATTTAATCTTTAAGTCATCTCTTGTTTATACCGAGAAAACACTTTCATTGTGGATAGGATACATATAATCTATTTCTCTAATTCATCATTTTCATATATTCACATCATCGATCCAAACGCAAACAGCTCAAGGATATATCGAGCTAATAGAGGGACCGATTGAACATATATAATTAGGGTTCAATTATTTGTAATTAAGTTCTGACTCTTCGTCTATTAATTATAACATTATTTAATTATGGAGTCATTTCACTAGAGTACCATGACTAAGTTATCCTTATTATATACCATTACGAAAGCTACTTATCAAGTGCTCGTCCAATGACCTTATCATATATGTGTTACCTTTATAGGACATCATTAATCTCTTTGGACAAAATTCGTTATTCAATTATGATCTTATTTTATCTCATGATAACCATTACATATTCGTTCATGAAAAAGTAAATTGCTAACACATAGTGATTAAATCATCCGTCTTTAAACAAATGACTCGTGGCCAAGTTACTTTTCCATCTATCATAAAATGCCGATGAGAGGATATCATTTACCCTTTATTGGGTTATGAATTCCACTATTGTAAGGTAAGCAACGTCACGCAGAAGCCGTATACCCAACGTACTGGCTTTCGGCTCTATCACCAATTGAACTCAGATTCTTAATACATCAAAATATACAGGTCACGCACGCATAGTCCGTCACTTTTTCATGAAGTAAGAAGTAATGATTACCATGAAATAAACTAGGATCATATTACTTTTCATTTAGATTATCTACTAATATAAGTTGTCTTCTCGCATTATGATCTAACCACGTAATGCACTTAATGTTAGTTAAATGTTAGATAATCAATGAGCTAATATTTGTTTTCATTTTACTTTGTGTAACACCCCCTACCCGTATTCGATATCAAAATAGAGTACGAGGCATTACCGGAGTTTCCGAATTTTTTTTTTTTTAATAATAGATTCATGCATATTATAAGATAACTTTAACACATACCAAAACAAGATTTATTAGCCATACCAATGGCTAACCTTACATTCATTTCATATTAACATCTACTTTATTAGCTTATACATGCCATTGTTTTCCAAAATAAAGTTTCTTTATATACCGAAATCTTGAGGTTGATAGTGTGATATGTCTCCGACTGAATCCGACCTCCGAGCTCTTAACACTACAAAACAGGGGAAAAAAAGCAGGATAAGCACTTTGTGCTTAGTAAGCCCATGTAACAAGAATTATACTTACTTAATATTTTCAATACAATATAATAAACATTCATATATCCATTCAATACGTTATTACCCTATCATGCACAAACTCAACATTCAAGTTAGCCCAATAATTTCCATGAATCAATAATTTATACCATGATTGATGAGCTCATCAATACCATGATTTCCATTTCCTTGTTATTTTTCCATATTTATCCCGTTGGATTACTCGGAATTTCGATGGATTTTCAGATGTACACTTTTGTGTACAAATCCGAGTCCGTCAATTCACATTCATGTGCGCACATTTCCATTTCAGAGAGCACACTCCCGCGAACCTCATCTTTACAGTGGGATTACCAGTCCAGGCTAAATCCCCTGCAACGACAATTACTCTAATGAGCTTGGATCTGAATTACCAGTCCAGGCTAAATTCAGACCCTAATTCGGATTACCCGTCCGGGCTAAATCCATTTTCCACATATTCTTCGGGAGGGCTATATCAGGATAGGATCACCCGTCCGGGCTAGATCCTTTTTACCGTCAATTCCTTTTCAGAGATCCATCGAATTTTCCTTTCATTCAACCGGGATTTCTTCCCCTTTTTATCAAATATATCAATGTTTCGTCAACTTTCATACAATGAACATTCAAATTATATTTATACCAATAACATACATTTCAAACATTTAAGAATATAATTCAAGTTACACGAACTTACCTCGATACTAGTTCGTTTACAAAATCTACTAATCCGGGACTTTTTCCTTTCCTCGATCTAGCTTCGTATTTGAGTTTTCCGGATCTAAATAAATAAATTCAATCATCAATTCAATACATTTCATGTTCTCATGTAGCATTTTCTATAATTCTATTATTATTCTTAGTTTGTTCAAATCTGTCTACTTGAGTCATAGTCACTAAATTATTTATTTCTCGAACTACAGAACTCCAAATGAAGAACCGTTAATTTTCCCTGAAACTAGACTCACATATCTTATTCCCATAAAAGTTTCAGAATTTTTTGTTTAGCCAATAAGTACAGTTTATTCTTTAAAGTCACCCATGTTCTGCTGTTTGACAGTTCTGACCCTTCTTCACTAAAAATTAATTATCTCTTCATACAGGATTCAGATAATGTTATAGTTTATTTCTATTGAAAATAGACTCATTCAGGATTCTAAACATATAAATTTAATCCCCTAATTATTTTTCTTCAATTTTTGATGATTTTCTAAAGTAAAAATAGGGGAACCCGAATTCATTCTGAACCAGTCTTACAAAAATATAAATATCTCAAAATACAGAATTTTTTTTCTTTCCCTGTTTCTTTCATATGAAAATAGACTCAATAAGATTTAATTTCATATCTCAATCAACTTCTAATTCCACTTCTACGATTTTTGGTGAATTTTCAAAATTACTCTACTGCTGCTGTCCCAAAACTGTTTTCTTATAGCTTGTTTTGCAATTAAGTCCTTTATCAAATTCTAACTTCAAATTCTTTCAATTAAACCACTAATTCATCATTTTGTTCATCATATGCTATATTCAAAAACTCTAAAACTTCAAAAAATTCAACTTAAATTCATCAAAACTTTGTTCTAAAACTTATAAAACATCAAAATTAAAAGAAAAGGACTAAATTAACTTACCAAATTAAACTCCAAGCTTCAAATTTTCAATTTTCCCTTTTTTTCTTTCTTTTCTCTTCTTCTTCCTTTCCTTCACGTTTGCTCTCTGTTCTTCTTTTTGTTTTATGCTTTTGTTTCTTTTCTCCTTTCCTTTTTATAATATATCTTATTATTAATTTATAATAATAATTATCTTTATAAAAATCTCAGATTTTTATACAATACACCGCCTCAACTTTACAAAATGGCATAATTGCTATTTTGGTCCTTTATACTTTCTTTTAATCTATAATTAAACTTTTACACCTTTTTCAATTTAGTCTTTTTCATTTAATTACCTACCCAGACGTTAAACTTTTCTAACGAAATTTTAATACCACATTACTAACATTTTATAAATATTTATAAAAATATTTTCTATCATATAAATATTTATGCAAATATATTAAAATAAATTTCTCTTTAAATCGGATTTATGGTTGCGAAACCATTGTTCCGATAACCTTGAATTTAGGCCATTACAACTCTCCCCCCCTTTTAAGGATTTTCGTCCTCGAAAATCTTACCAGTAAAGAGGTTTGGATATTGTTTCCTCATTGCCTCCTCCGATTCCCATGTCGCTTCCTCAATCCCGTGTTTTTGCCACAATACTTTCACCAAATTTATTTTTTTATTTCTAAGCTCCTTTGTTTCTCGTGCCAATATCTTGATCGGTTCTTCACTGTAACTCATATCCGGTTGAATCTCCACTTCTATCGGAGAAATAACATGCGAAGGATCTGACCGATATCGTCGTAGCATAGACACATGAAAAACATTATGGATTCTATCAAGTTCTGGTGGTAATGCCAACCGATAAGCGACCGGTCCAATTCTTTCTATGATCTCATATGGCCCGATAAATCTTGGGACTCAATTTACCCTTTCGACCGAACCGGAGAACTTTCTTCCAAGGAGACACTTTTAGAAATACCTTATCATCGACCTGAAATTCAATCTCTTTTCGTTTAAGATCGGCATATGATTTTTGGCGATCAGAAGCTGCTTTTAAACTATCCCGAATAACCTTTACCTTTTCTTCTACATTTCTCGGATTAAATCAACCCCATGTATCTTCTTTTCATTGAGCTCATCCAATATAACGAGTGTTCTACATTTTCTACCATACAAAGCTTCATACGGAGCCATTTTAATATTTGGATGATAATCGTTATTGTGAGCAAATTCAATCAAAGGTAGATACCTCTCCCAATTACCTTCAAACTCTAGTATACAACATCGGAGCATATCTTCCAATACCTGAATTACACGCTCAGATTGGCCATCTGTCTGAGGATGAAATGCAGTACTGAAATACAACTGAGTACCCAAAGCTTCTTGCAATTTATCCCAAAAACGAGACGTAAATCGGGCATCTCTATCCGATATAATGGAGACAGCACTCCATGTAGCACGATAATCTCGGATATATCTGATTCAACCGGTTTATCTAAAGAATAATCCATACGTACCGGAATAAAGTGCGCTGACTTTGTCAATCGGTCAACAATCACCCAAATAGCATCCTTTTTCCTTGGAGACAACGGTAACCCCGATACAAAATCTATAGTGATTCTTTCCCATTTCCATTCCGGTATAGTAATTGGCTGAAGTAACCCCGAGGGTACCTGATGTTCTGCTTTGACCTGTTGACATATCAAACATCTTGATACAAACTCAGAAATATCACGTTTCATACCTGGCCACCAGTACATCTTCTTCAAATCATTATACATTTTATTACTTCCCGGATGTACAGACATAGTACCTCTGTGAGCCTCGTGTAAAATCTTCTGTATGAGCTCTGAATTCTTGGGTACACATACCCTACCTCTGAATAATAAACAATCATCTACCCCAACTTGAAATTCAGAATCAGTACCTGACTCACATTGTGCCCGTTTAACCTGTAACTTCTCATCATTCTTCTGAGCTTCACATATTTGATGTAGAAATGTCGGTTTAGCTCTCAATTCAGCTATGATTATACCATCATCAGTCAGTGACAACCGGGTATTCATAACTCGTAAAGCAAATAGAGATTTTCGACTTAAAGCATCAGCCACAACATTAGCCTTACCCGGATGATAATCAATAATCAAATCATAGTCCCTTATCAGTTCAAGCCACCTGCACTGTCTCAAATTCAAATCTTTCTGTGTCATCAAATATTTCAAGCTTTTATGATCAGTATAAATATGATATTTCTCACCGTACAGATAATGCCGCCATATCTTTAGTGCAAATACAATAGCAGCTAATTCAAGATCATGTACCGGGTAATTTCTTTCATGTGGTTTAAGTTGTCTTGAAGCATAGGCTATTACTTTACCTTCTTGCATCAAGACACAACCTAAACCATTTAATGAGGCATCACTTTGTAAATAACAAATTCCTTACCGGTTCAGCCGCACTAATATTGGTGCTTTCGTTAGTAGATCTTTCAATCGGTTGAAACTCACGACATTCATCATCCACTCGAACTTTACATCTTTCTCGCAATAATCGAGTCATCGGAGAAGCTAAAATAGAGAATCCTGTACAAATCTCCGATAATAACCAGCTAAACCAAGAAACTTCTAACTTCGGATCTGATCTTGGTGGACTTCAATTGACAATAATGAGATTTTACTTGGATCTACCCCGATGCCTTCAATGGATACAATATGTCCAAGAAAACCCACTTCTCGAAGCCAAAATTCACATTTCTTGAATTTAGCATATAATCGCTTTTTCTCGTAAAATTTGCAACACAGTTCTCAAATGTTCTGCATGTTCTTCTTCATCTCGAGAATAAACCAAAATATCATCAATGAAAACTACCACAAACCTATCTAAGTACGGTCTGAATATCCGATTCATCAAATCCATAAATACTGCAGGTGCATTAGTCAACCCAAACGACATAACCAGAAACTCATAATGCCCGTACCTGGTTCTGAAAGTTGTCTTTGGCACATCTGACTCTTTTACCCGTAGCTGGTAATAACCTGATCGGAGATCAATCTTCGAGAATATTGTGGCACCTTTCAACTGATCAAATAAATCATCAATCCGGGGCAACGGGTACTTATTCTTTATAGTCACCTTATTGAGCTGCCGATAGTCAATACACAATCTCAAAGACCCGTCTTTCTTTTTCACAAAAGTAACCGAGGAGCACCCCAAGGTGAATGACTCGGTCGGACAAAACCCCTTTCAACAAGTTCTTGCAACTGTGTCTTTAATTCCTTTAATTCTGTAGGAGCCATCCGGTACGGAGCTATGAAAATCGGAGTAGTTCCCGGAATCAAATCTATAGAAAATTCCACTTCTCTTCTGGTGGCAACCACGGTAATTCCTCCGAAACACATCGAAAAATTTGCATACCATCGCACGCGCATGTATCTTTGACTCGAGATACCTTGGTGTCGAGTACATAAGCAAGAAAAGCATCATACCCCTTTTGACATACCCGAGCAAGAATAATCGAAATCACATCGAGATAGTCCCTGCGTCTCGATCAGATTTAACCTGAAGTAATTCACCATTCGACACTTCAATACAATATATTTACATTTCTTTTACTATTGCATCATCTTTGAGTTAACCAATCCATGCCCAATATCACATCAAACTCATCAAATGGCAGTAACATCAAATCAGCCAGGAAACAATAACCTCTTACCATCAGTGGATAATTTTTACAAATTTTATCCACCAAAATAGATTGGCCAAAGGGGTTTGAGACTTTAACCACAAATTGATGAGTTCAACAGATAAATCTTTAACGCATGTAAGTTTTACACATATATATGAATGCGTAAAACCGGGATCAATTAATGCAGTAATATCAGTATCAAGTAAAGAAAATGTACCAGTAATAACATCGGGTCCGAGGCATCTTCTGCGTACGAATGACATATGTCCTAGGAGGTGCTCGTGTCTCGTGCCTACTTGCGGTATCTTTTGTAGCTCTTGGCTACCACCGACATTAGGATGGTCGAGATGGTCTACCCTAAAAGATGAATTACTCGGCCGATATATATTCAGCTTCTTTTCGATTCTTTCTGGACAATCTACGAGGAAATGGTCAAAAGAACCACATCGGTAACAAGCCCCGCTCTTAAATCGACATTCACCAAAATGAGCTTTATTACAATATCGGCATCTCGGTTTAGGGGTACCAACACTACCAACTTTGGTCACCGATGGAGTGGAAGGTCTTGGATTAGTCTTATTTGTGAACCTCGCTCTGTCCAAATATCCAGTGGGTGAGGAGGTAGAACGATCTGGTACTTCTTCAATTTCTTTGGAGCAGAAAACTAAGATTTTCCCATTGGTCTTTTACTAAAAATTCGAGCTTCCTCTCGGCTGTTTCTTTTCTTTGCTCAATTCTTACGCTTTATAAGCTCGCTCTGCATGTAGCAAACTCTCGAATTTCAAGAATTCCAATAAGCAAAGCTTAATTTCTTCATTCAACCCTTCTTGAATCGTTTACACATTTTGACTTCCATTGTACCCATTCTCGAGCATATTTACTCAACCGAACAAATTCTCTTTCATACTCGAGAATCGATCTATTGCCCTGTTTTAGCTCAAGAAATTCTTTTCTTTTCTGATCAAGGAATCTCTGACTAATGTATTTCTTTTTGAACTCGGTCTGAAAGAATTTCCCATGTAATTTCTTCTTTCGGAACAACTGAAGCTTTGGTATTCCACCAATGATAAGCTGTGTCTTTTAGTAATGAGACGGCACATTTCAAACATTCTTCTGGTGTGCAAGATAATTCCTCCAAAACTCGAGTAGTATTCTCTAACCAAAATTCAGCCCGTTCGGGATCATCAACTGCTACTCAAAATTCTTCAGCCCCATATTTTCGAATTTTATCGACCGGAGCTTTTCCTTTTCTAACAGATTCGGTACCTGTACCCTGTGGAGTTTCGGGAACCGGTGGAGGAACAGGAGGGGGAGCTTGAGTTTCTTTGCCTTTGTAGGGTTAGTTCTTATGTACTGAGTAAACCATTCATTCATCATTTGAAAGAATGCTATTTTTGCCTCCTCCCCTTGACCCTCTATACCGGGCCTTCTACTACTAGTTTCTTCTCTTTGTACTGAAGCCGGAGCATGACTCCCAGCTTCCTCAGATTGAGCTCGGTCAGATGACATTACTATAAGGAAAACACAATTTAAATGGTCAAGAGATATCACACTATCAAAAATAATTTAAATGGCATGTATAGCTAATCCGTATTTGCTATATCGGTCCTAGAACCTGGTTAAACCGTAGCTCTGATACCAATAAATGTAACACCCCCTACCCGTATTCGATATCAGAATAGAGTACGAGGCATTACCGGAGTTTCCGAACTTTTTTTTTTTAATAATAGATTCATGCATATTATAAGATAACTTTAACACATACCAAAACAAGATTTATTAGCCATACCAATGGCTAACCTTACATTCATTTCATATTAACATCTACTTTATTAGCTTATACATGCCATTGTTTTCCAAAATAAAGTTTCTTTATTTACCGAAATCTTGAGGTTGATAGTGTGATATGTCTCCGATGAATCCGACCTCCGAGCTCTTAACACTACAAAGCAGGGAAAAAGAAACAGGATAAGCACTTTGTGCTTAGTAAGCCCATGTAACAAGAATTATACTTACTTAATATTTTCAATACAATATAATAAACATTCATATATCCATTCAATACGTTATTACCCTATCATGCACAAACTCAACATTCAAGTTAGCCCAATAATTTCCATGAATCAATAATTTATACCATGATTGATGAGCTCATCAATACCATGATTTTCATTTCCTTGTTATTTTTCCATATTTATCCAGTTGGATTACTCAGAATTTCGATGGATTTTCAGATGTACACTTTTGTGTACAAATCCGGGTCCGTCAATTCACATTCATGTGCGCACATTTCCATTTCAGAGAGCACACTCCCGCGAACCTCATCTTTACAGTGGGATTACCAGTCAAAGCTAAACTTCTGTAATATAAACTCATAGAGTATTGTCGGGATTACGGTCAAAGCTAAATCCCCTGCAACGACAATTACTCTAATGAGCTTGGATCTGAATTACCAGTCCAGGCTAAATTCAGACCTAATTCGGATTACCCATCCGGGCTAAATCCATTTTCCACATATTCTTCGGGAGGGCTATATCAGGATAGGATCACCCGTCGGGCTAGATCCTTTTACCGTCAATTCCTTTTCAGAGATCCATCAAATTTTCCTTTCATTCAACGGGATTTCTTCCTTTTTATCAAATATATCAATGTTTCGTCAACTTTCATACAATGAACATTCAAATTATATTTATACCAATAACATACATTTCAAACATTTAAGAATATAATTCAAGTTACACGAACTTACCTCGATACTAGTTCGTTTACAAAATCTACTAATCCGGGACTTTTTCCTTTCCTCGATCTAGCTTTGTATTTGAGTTTTCCGGATCTAAATAAATAAATTCAATCATCAATTCAATACATTTCATGTTCTCATGTAGCATTTTCTATAATTCTATTATTATTCTTAGTTTGTTCAAATCTGTCTACTTGAGTCATAGTCACTAAATTATTTATTTCTCGAACTACAGAACTTCAAATGAAGAACCGTTAATTTTCCCTGAAACTAGACTCACATATCTTCTTTCCATTAAAGTTTCAGAATTTTTTGTTTAGCCAATAAGTACAGTTTATTCTTTAAAGTCACCCCTGTTCTGCTGTTTGACAGTTCTGACCCTTCTTCACTAAAAATTAATTATCTCTTCATACAGGATTCAGATGATGTTCTAGTTTATTTCTATTGAAAATAGACTCATTCAGGATTCTAAAAATATAAATTTAATCCCATAATTATTTTTATTCAATTTTTGATGATTTTCTAAAGTAAAAACAGGGGAACCCGAATTCATTCTGAACCAGTCTTACAAAAATATAAATATCTCAAAATACAGAATTTCTTTTCTTTCCCTGTTTCTTTCATATAAAAATAGACTCAATAAGCTTTAATTTCATATCTCAATAAACTTCTAATTCCACTTCTACGATTTTTGGTGAATTTTCAAACTTACTCTACTGCTGCTGTCCCAAAACTGTTTTCTTATAGCTTGTTTTGCAATTAAGTCCTTTATCAAATTCTAACTTCAAATTCTTTCAATTAAACCACTAATTCATCATTTTGTTCATCATATGCTATATTCAAAAACTCTAAAACTTCAAAAAATTCAACTTAAATTCATCAAAACTTTGTTCTAAAACTTATAAAGCATCAAAATTAAAAGAAAAGGACTAAATTAACTTACCAAATTAAACTCCAAGCTTCAAATTTTCAATTTTCCCTTTTTTTCTTTCTTTTCTCTTCTTCTTCCTTTCCTACACGTTTGCTCTCTGTTCTTCTTTTTGTTTTATGCTTTTGTTTCTTTTCTCCTTTCCTTTTTATAATATATCTTATTATTAATTTATAATAATAATTATCTTTATAAAAATCTCAGATTTTTATACAATACACCGCCTTAACTTTATAAAATGGCATAATTGCCATTTTGGTCCTTTATACTTTCTTTTAATCTATAATTAAACTTTTACACCTTTTTCAATTTAGTCTTTTTCATTTAATTACCTACCCAGACGTTAAAATTTTCTAAAGAAATTTTAATAAATTTTAATACCACATTACTAACATTTTATAAATATTTATAAAAATATTTCCTATCATATAAATATTTATGCAAATATATTAAAATAAATTTCTCTTTAAATCGGATTTATGGTTGCGAAACCATTGTTCCGATAACCTTGAATTTAGGCTATTACACTTTGTATGCAAAAACCGTTGAGAATATTATACAAAAGATATTAATAAGAATGATAGAATTTTATTAAATCAATTTATTTAAAAAATTACAAGTAGAATTAATAATATTACTACACTAAGGACACTAAATCACAACATTCTTTCCCATATAGCTGGAAAATTAAATTTTATCTTTGAGACAAATTTACCCCTTTTTTTTCCTTATTTATTTATTTTCATTATTTTATGCAATGCGTTTTCACCACAAAATCATAAAAATTATTTAATTTTAAATTTATTTTAAATACTATTAAATATATTCTAATCCTATATATGAAATATTTAAATTATATTTTCAATTTAATATGAGATAAATATAATAATTTCTAAACAATAAATAGATTAAGTTAATAATAAACTAACTTTTCTTAATAATAATTAATACTGAAAAACATTAAAATTAATCAAATTTATATTTTATTTGATGTGAATAATTTCGATATTTACAATCATAAAATGCTTAGTGATTAATGTAAGTACCTCAGAAATCTAATTGGAAATGTTGGAACGTTACATTCCTATAATCACATTCTTAATGTTTAGGAAAGAAGCATGCATTCTAGAGGGAGGACAAATAAATAACAGATAGTTGTTGTGAATAATGAACATACAGAAGTTAATTGTGAAGAATTATCAAATGTTTGTAACACAGATGCTTATCCAAATTCTCCAATTCAGCTTTATGTAACAATACATTCTAATGTTGGTCCGAATGGCATGATGTTGTTGCCATCAATCTTAAGTTAATGTGACACCATCTCAATCAACAATATTATCAATATATATAATTGATAGAGGTAATAAAGTATACATAATAAAATTAAAATAAAGCATTCGTTGAGTGGTAAATTTAAATTTTTTTAATGTAAATAGTATGGATCCAAATCTCACCATATGTATATTTTTTTATTATGTTTTTTTTTAATAATCATATTATAGGTTCTGATCATATTTGTTCTTTTTGACAGAATGTCTAGAACTACTCATAGCCCCTCCCTAACCAATAAATAAGAGAATAATGTACTTCAGTAACAATATACGTACCAATCGAACTAAGACTCAATCTAAAACATTATTCTATAATTTTTCTATTCAAATTAATGTCTGATTGACTCATTACAGCTCAGTGATAATAATAATAATAATAATAATAATAATAATAAGCCTTCATGACATCTATTTCTATATTAATGAAGCACCACAGGAAAAGCATTGCAATTGTTATTGGAAGGTAAAATATTGAAATCATCGACCATCTCGGCCTTTACTAATACTTTTTTTATTATTATCAAAATTTACCACCATTAAACAATTTATACGAGAATTACCTTATTATATAGTGTAACTTTCTTCAAATAAACAAATAAATATAGAACGTACCCGACAAGCTGAGATTTTAATAAACATCTAGTATATAAAAATAAATGAACAAATAAAATAATAGTAAAAATAAAAGCCTAGTGAGATGGTTCCATCCATCTCTCAATTCGCTTATGTGGGTTGATAGGAGCATTTTTGTCCTATGAATATATGTGCTAGTGCTTCTCCACATATGACATGCAAGCTACCAAGACTGTGTTTGGTTGGGTAGAATGCCAACCCAATCAGTGGCGAATCAGGCTCGGGTCACCGTCTTTATAATAAAAAAAATTCATTTAAGTTTTTTATATTTTATAATATTTTAAATTAATAATGGTAAAATTATACGTTGTTCTATAAAAAATGATAAAAAATTGATCTAATTTTATAAAAACTATAATGATATAAACTATTAAAATAGTAAAATTATATTTTTATTATCGTAAAATATACAATTTAATTCTAATCCCCCAAATTTCTACCTTCGACATTGATTACCTAATATTTTACCATTCCTTTTTCTTATTCTTTTGCTTGAATCAAAGTAAAGGTACTCAATCTAGCTAACATTTTGCAAAATCATCGAATAATCTATTTTTGGCTTCTCTCATAATAGTTGTTCAGTAAACAAATGAAGAGCATTATTATTTTATTTATAAAGGATTATGAATAGTTTTAAACATAGTGTTAAAAAAAATGATAATAATTAAAAAAAGTATAGTGTAATTTACCAAAAAGTTAAAATTTTAGTTTCAGAATAACTTCATACTTTTATTAATTCTGGAACCACATATATCCCCGATCCTTTTCCTAAAACATGATCGATGACTTCAGCACCATTATAGCCACAAAAATCTCTAGGCGCAATAATAATAATAACAAACGGTAAACTATACAAATAGTAGTACAATTATTAAAATTTTTTATTTTAGGCACTCAAAATAAAAAGTTTACAATTTAAACACTCACGTTAAAAAATTTTATTATTTTAGTCACTCTTGTTAAAATGATAAACAAGTTAACGTGGTAGTTAAAATTTTGTATAATAACAAATTTTGTCCTCAATTTTTACATATTATATCAATTTAATCATAAATTAAAAAAAAATTAACCCTCAAAATTTACAAATAGTCTCAATTTAAGTTTAATTCTAAAAAATTTTAAAAAAATACATAAATATTTTCAAATATATATAAATTTTAAAAATATATAAAATAAAAAAATTATCGACAAAAAATAATATATAAAAATAAATAAATAATTTCAAATATATTTAAAAATAATTTAAAATTTATAATAATATTAATATTAAATAAAATAAAAATCCCCCTCCCTCTTCCCCAGACCCTATATACTCCACTTCATACCTCTTTGCTGATTTTCTTATTCTGTGACCTTTATGTATCTTGTTTATATCTTTAACAGCCCCCAGATGAAGTTTGAGTTGGTTTGCAGGATGATATGTGTCAAGTTTTACTTGTAACTGGTATTACTTTATGTCCTTCAAATAAAAAAAACCAAAAAGCCGGCAAACTCCATTATTCGATGTCCAGACGGTGAAACTATTATTATGATTATTGTTTGATTTCCTCTGAAAAATGCTGACCGGACATCCAAACAATTTGCTTCTTAAAAGCTCACATTACAATCTCCTCTTGTAATTCATGTTTACATTTATAGTATTATATAATAATTAAACGTATCATGATTTAGAAATTTTGAAGACGGAGAGGGACGATGGTTGGAGGGGGAGGTCCGGTGAGGGTAAAGTTTCCGATTTCATTCCAAGTTTTATTCCAGCTTTCATTAGCTCTTTCAATAGTTTATAGGCCATTTAGGACCTATTTGCAAACTTTTCAAACTTTAGGGACAACGTCGCGACGTGCACTCTATTTTCTCAATTTCTCCATGTTCTCAATTTTTGTTATAATCTAGTACCAACTTTCTATTTCACTTTTTACTTCATTCACCAAATCATTCTTTCATATAACTTATTACTCTTAGCATCATACAATTCTACTAAAATATTATATTTACATTTTTATTTTTTTGCAATTTAATCACTATACCATATAATTCACTATTGTTCATATACATCTACTTCCAATTTCAACACCATAAAATTCTCAATCAAATTACAAGATTACACAACTATTGAAGTTTTACAAATAAGTCCATTAATACATCATACAACAATTTTTTACTTAATGTCTCAACAATTCATTTAAATTATTCTTATGTATTAGCAAATCTATCACTTATAACACTCTCTTAGCATCACACTCTTCTACTATTTATTTTCCTCCTCCTCCTCTCCATTTCACATCCTTTATGTACGTGTGTGTATGCGCGCGCGCGCGCGCGCGTGTGTATATATGAACATTTGATTTTGAGTATAGTATGCTTATATGTAACATTAACTATTATTTCACTAATTACATATTTATAGTATGGATGTCTATTTGAGTAGCAATCACTAAATTATTTATATCTTGGACTAAAGTGTTCCAAATTAAGATCGGCTTGTTGTTTTTGAAACTAGACTCAATGAACTTTTTACCATAAAAATTTCAGAATTTCCACTTAAGTCAATTAATGCAGTATTTTCTTTAAATTTCCCCCTGTTCTGCTACTAGACAACTTTTACCCATCTCCGCCAAAAATTAATTTTCTTTCAATACAAAATTCATATTATGTTTCCGTTTGTTTATCTTGAAAATATGCTCATCAATATTTTAAGAATATAAATTTCAGCTCCTAAATATTTTTTAAAAATTTGTAATAATTTTTCAAAATCATAACAGGGGAACCCGAAATCATTCTGACATTGTTTCACAAAAATTTATATATTTCATAATCTAAAAATTCATTACTTACACCGTTTTTTATGCAAAACCAAACTCAATAAGATTTAATTTCATATTTAATTCAACCTCTAAATATATTTCTATAATTTTTTTGCGAATTTTCAAAGTTAATCTACTAGTGCTGTCCAAAACTATTTTAATGAATATATTTACTTATTATGATTTATATCACTCATACCAACATTTAACATTTATTTTACTTATCAACTATTGGATTGTTTTACATGATCACTTGATTATGTATATCATCACCCTTGAATTATTATTCAATTTAGTTCTTAAAGCTCACATATCATTAACATATAGTTTTAAATCATAACTTCTCATAACACAAATTATATCACTATATATGGATTACAATTTATAATATACTTTTAATCACTACTACTTAAATAAAATTCACATATTAAACACTCAATTTAGTACATACCTTAACTTATTACTTTGAAATATCAATGAAATTAAAATGAAGAGTGATCTCTTTTTAACAAGAACTTCCTTTTTCCTTCCTTCCCTTCTTATTTCTTTCTCACTTCCATCACTTCCATTCCTTTCTTTTCTACTTTCATCACTTTTAATTTATCATTTCTTGCTTCTAAAATGATATTCTAACTCTCTAGTGTCTCTACTTCATTTCTTCTTTTGAGTGGCTACAGAAACTTTCAAGGAATTTAGGAGAAATAGTGAAATTTCATGGCAAGGGACCAAATTGTAAGAAGATGAAAACTCTTCTCCATTTATATATAGTGGCGTGAGAAGCATGGAGAGAATAGATAATTTTCTACGTATTTCTATAAAAATATCTCATTTAATTATTTAATTAAAATATTAAAATATCTTATAAAATAATAAAATATTCAACCAATCATATTTCAACACTTTTCATCCTTAATTATTACACCATATAATTATCTAGTTTTTGTAATGACCGTCTTACCCTTCATGTTTCTTCAAAATTCCATCCTTGAGTCACTACTCACGTTTAATAAAATTGTAATTTAGTCCCTCATATTTCTTCCACTTATTTAATTTGGTCCTTGCACACCTTCATGTCATAAGAATTGGGTTATTTTAAATTTTAATCCTTCAAATTTTTTCATGTTTACACTTCAACCCTTCAAATTTCAAATAATCATACTTGAATCTCAAATGTTTTACATCTTTACGATTTAGTCCCTAGCTCAAATTAATATATCGCAACATTATTCTTATTTCAACTTTCCCTAACATCACTTAACCTTCTCTTTTATCACTTTTATTTTCCTTATTTCACTTTATTGAGAAATCAATTATACACAATCTTGATTTATTACTGATTATATAGTATAACAATTTTAGGTGTGTTACAATTACCATGTTCCCTAAAGGGCTAACCATAATAAAGTAGTATGGACACGAAGTCTAATGCTAGTAAGTGACCATATTTGCCTATAAATAGCTTTCCTTAGCCTTGATGGACTTCTTCAACCTCTTTCCTTCATGCCATATACTTCTTTTCTCCTTTCATTTAGTTGTTTTCAACACTTCATCACTACGTGAGCCATAACCTCTCTCTACTTTCCTCATTGGTCATCAAATGATATTGATGAAAGAAAATCAATATTAATTCCAAAATTGTAGATTTGCTAAAGTTTTTGAAAGTTCGAGAAAAGAAAGGTTTAAAATAATATAGTTGGTTTCACACTGGTTTCAATTGCATTTGTCGATGCGCACCATTCTGGTAATAAACTAGAATGACCACTTCTCTTTTCCACACCAGCGTAAATTCTGATCTGTACTGGTTGCAGCGGCTTGTTCCTGCCAATTCCAGTTGCATCGACTACTATCACGAGCCAAGGTGCAAAGCCCGTGACCATCGTACAAGATGTATCCCATGGAGGTCTATCAATTAGATGGGAATCATTTGACCCACGAGAATTGGCCTGATTCAAAGAACTGAAGGAGAAGCCTGTTCGTTTGAAGCTTGGGTGGTTCAATGTTGCAGATATGGAAACATAGGCTACATTGGTAAGTATGTGAGATGTATTTTTCTTTATTTATTTTATGATAAAATTTTGTGTTTTTTATATAATCAATTAATATTTTTTATATTTAAAATTATTTAATCTAATACATTTGGAATTCAACTACATAGTTTTAGGAATAAAGTTTAATAATATTGTATTTGTAATGACCCAAAATTTACGGGCATCGAAAAAGTGTGTTGTCAGGTCTCTGTTTTCGTAAAACGGATTCGTAAATATTTATTAAAAATATTTACGAAGTTAGTTGTGTAGTTGATTAAGTTTTGGTTAGGAGAATTAGCTTAAATTAGGAGTAATTAGGAAAAATGACTAAATTGCAATAAGAGTGAAAGTTTAATTATAGATTAAAGAAAAACTAAAGGGACTAAAGAGGCAATTAAATCATTTTCTATAGTTGAGGCAGTTTAATGTGGAAAATATCAAAGATTTTTATAATTAAAATATATATATTTACCTAATAAATAAGAATATTATATAATTATATTATATTATTATTATATTATATTATATTATATTATATTATAACTAAACTAAATAAAACAAAACAAAAGAATGAAAAGAAACAGAATAGCAAGGGACGAAATAGAGAAGGGAGAAAGAAAGAAAAGAAAAAGGGAAAAATAAGGTTTTAAAGGTTCCAAGCTAATTTGCTAACGTCGTGCCGGAAACATCAGCTAAGAAGGGAAAAGAGAAAGTTGACGAAGAATAACACGAGGATATACGGTTTGTATTACTATAATTCAAATCTATTTATTATTAATTGTTATATTTTAATTAAAATGCATGGTAAGTAAAATGAGGTGAGTATTGATATTGAATTGAATAAAATTGAATTGAATTATGAATATATGTGAGTATTTGAAATGTATATTGATTGGAAAGTGGAAAGTGGAAAGTGATTTGAATTGAAAGTATGAGAAATTGTGATTGAAGTGAAATTGATATAAATATTGAGTGAAATTGAAATGTGTTTTGAATTCCCTATTAACTAGTCGGGCTGAGTCGGATATAGTTGGCATGCCATAGGATTGGAAGTGTTCAGGGATACTTCGACCTCGAGTTGATGAGACACTAGGTGTCATACTATTACTTCGGATAGATTCGATGAGGTACTGGGTACCTACTTACTTCGGCTTGGCCGATGAGACATTGGGTGTCAACTATTGCTTCGAACTATCCGATGAGGCACTGGGTGCCATACTGGTGTGTTTTGGTTGGATCCGTGTATCCGCTAAAGTCTGAGTCGTGTTAATAGGGGTAAATAAATGAATTGGTAATAGAAAAGAAATTGAGTGATTTTGAATAAGAATTGAAATAAGATATTAAAATGAAATATTAAAAAAAATAATATGATTTTTGATATACCGAGATGATGTTTAAATCTAAGTAAAGAAGTGCTATTTGGAAATTGCTATTAATAAGAAATGATAGAACAACGTATGAACTGATTATTGAAAGCCTAATGTTGTAAGATTTTAGATATGAAATGGTTATTGATGAAATGCATGAAACGAATATTGATATAGTAAGGAGATATGTAAATTAAAATGAAGAAAAGCTATTTAAGATAAATATTATTAAGAAAATTTAAAGTTTAAATGCATGAATGATTCATTGAAAGCAAATGGTGGTAAGATTAAATGTGCATATTTATTGTTTTTACCTTAAGTATTTGAATTATAGTAATACCACTGAGTGTATACTCAGTGTGACAGTTTATTTCAGTGCTTGTGATTAGGTCTGATAATTTTGAAGAGTTGTATTTGAGATTGCAAGCATTCATCTCATCACATCTCCAAGTATCAAGAGAGTATGTTTTAAAATTTTGAATAGAATGGCATGTACTTAGGAAGATCAAGTATGTTCCAAGTAGTAGTAGGGACTAAAATATAAATTATTTAAATTTATTATTTGTTTTTATGTTCAAATATATTTAGTGATTAGCCAAAATCACTTTGGCACCAAATGTAATATTCCTATATCAGGTTCCTTAGGTCGAACATGGTATAGGGGTGTTACATTTAGTGGAATCAAAGCTTTGGTTTTCTGATTTCTGGGAAAAGAACGAATTTAGAAGTACATGCCATATAGGATATATCGATGTGATGAGATGTGATATCAATATTAGAAGTATTGATAAGTTTGAAAATATGAATTGTTATTGATAAGGAAATGATTTTGAGTTAGTTAGTAATGACTCAAGAGGGAGATAGATAAATACTGAAATTTGATAAAAACTTATTTTCTGTCATAGATATTGGAAGAAATGGCAATAAATCTGATATTGCCTGATGAGATAACAACTTCAGCACAGAAGGAGAAAGTTGATAGGATGATGAGAGAAGTGCAAGATTATAGAATGAAACCAGAAGAAGACATTGTTCAACACCTTATTATTGTAAATCGAAATATGCAAGAAGTGTTATGGAAGGGTCATGAACTGATTAAAAAGAATAAAGTGCAATACTTGACCCTTAGAGGAACATTAATAGAACGAGAGCATCAAATGATTTTAGATCAACTTTGGAAGACATTGGTACCACAAACTTATTGGAATATAGTTATACACTACGTGAAGTTTATAATCTCTGAAGGAGCAAGGAAAATAGCGAGACAAAGTGTAGGCTCACGAAAGTTGACTGGGAAGCAAAATGTCTTTAATATGCCATGGATGGAAAAATTAGTTGTTAGGAAATTACCAAGAGAATTTATAGATTCAATACCCGTTATAAAGATGGAAGAGGAAGAAGATCTTGAGGAATTTCCAAATTGGATCGTAGAAGATGAATTTGAAGAGAATTTAGAACTCAATATAGAGAATTTTCCGAGGGAAGATACAGAATCAGAGATGGAAGAAGACGCAGAAATGAATTTAAGTGGTTAAAAGTAAAAGTTAGGGATTAGTGAATGTAATGACCCAAAATTCACGGGCATCGAAAAAGTATGTTATCGGGCCTCCGTTTTAGTAAAACGGGTAGTTATGTGTTTAATTAGGTTTTGGTTAGGTAAATTTGTCTTAATTAAGAATAATTAGGAAAAAGAACTAAATTGCAATTGGGGTGAAAGTTGAATTATAGATTAAAGAAAAGCTAAAGGAACTAAAAAGGCAAATAAGCCAATTGCAAAGATTGAGGCGGTTTAAGTGTAAAATATCAAAGATGTTTTTTTAGTTAAAATATGTATATTATATATATATTTTCTTAATAAATAAGTATATAATAAATTAATTATATTATGTAATATTATTATATAAAATAAATAAAAATTTTGACAATTGTATGGTGATGATAATATACATGTGTAATAAGTACATGTATACACTTGTAAAATATATATAATTACTTATTGTTTAAGAAATTATTATTATATTATATTATTATAATATTATATTAATTAAATAATAAACAAAACACATAAAATGGAAAAGAAAGAACAAAGAAACAGAGAAGCAAACGAAATAGGGAGAAAGAAAGAAGAAAAGAAAAGAAAAAGGAAAAACTAGGGTTTTAAGGCTTCAAGTTTAAATTGGTAATTCAATTTAGTACCTTTTCTTATAATTTTGATGTTTTTGGAATCTTAGAACAAAGTATCATTGGATTTAAGTTGAAATTTTGTTAGTTGATAGATTTTTAGAGATAGTTCATGATAGGAAAATTGATGAATTAGGGATTTTATTTGATAGAATATCTAGTTAGAATTGGTTAAAGGATTAAATTGTAAAATAAGTTATAAGTTTTGTGCTAGAGGGACTAAATTGCAAGAATTTCGAAATTAAGAATTTATGATGAAAATTAGTTGGTTAAGTTTAAGTTTAGTAGGAAATTGAATGGAAATAAAGCATGAATTGTGATAGGAATATAAATGAATTTAGTTAGGACTAAATTGGAATTAAGGTAGAAATTAAAATGGAAATTCAAGTATTTGAAGTGAATAATTGTTGTATTAATAATTGTAAATTATTTTAATTTTCGTAGCTAACATCGAACCGGAGACATCGGCTTAGAAGGAAAAAGGAAAAGATTGCCGGAGAGTAACTCGGGAGAAATTCTGGTTTGTATTACTATAATTCGAATTTATTTATTATTAATTGTGAATAGTGATTAATATGCATGGTAAGAGAAATTAAGGTGAGTATTGATATTGAATTGAATGAAAATGTATTGAATTGTGAAAATGTGTGAATATATGGATTGAATATTGATTGAAAGGTGGAAAAATGATTGAATTGAAAATGTAAGAAATTGTGATTGAATTGAGGTTATATGTGATTTAAATACCCTATTAACTAGTCGGGCTGAGTCGGATATAGTTGGCATGCCATAGGATTAGAAGTGTTCAGGGATACTTCGACCTCGAGTTGATGAGACACTGGGTGTCATTATATTTCTTCGGATAGATTCGATGACGTACTGGGTACCAACTTACTTCGGCTTGGCCGATGAGACACTGGGTGTCAATTATTTGCTTCGAACTATCCGATGAGGCATTGGGTGCCATACTGGAGTGTTTGGTTGGATCAGTGTATCCGCCAAAGTCTGAGTCTTGTTAATAGGGGTAACGAATGAAATGGTAAAATTGAATGAAAGTAAATGATCTTGATTGAGAAATGAAATAAGAAATTGAAATTGAGAAATGAGAATGAATGAATGAACCAAAGGTTTAGGGAATGATTGATGAATCAATAAAATGAGATTATGAAAATGCATAGCATGAATCATTGTTCACGAATAGACAATAGTGTATTGATGAATGAAATGAGTAAAGAAAAGCTATTTAGAATGGCTATGGTTGCTATGTAATGAATAAGTATATTTTGTTGATTTGTAAATTTTAATAAGCATGATTTGTATGTTATATCAAGTAATTTGAATTATAGTAATACCACTGAGTATATCCATACTCAGCGTACGGTTGTTTTCCGTGCGCAGATTAGTTGAAGTCAAACGTTCTGGTCCAGCATCCAAAGCCAATCCCGATCTCATAAAACTTTGGTGATGTATATTTCTTTTGGTAAAAGTGGCATGTACCTAGGTTATGTATGAGTCATTTTGGAATTGGTAGTAAATGATGTGTTTGAATGGTTATGTGAAATGATAAGACTATGAAATGGTACTTTTGATATAAAGTTTTAAAAAATGGAAATTAATGAAATTAACTAAATTAGTTTGAATATTATATGTAAAATTCTTATGATTATACATTGAGTAAATTAATAGATTGATGTTTTGTTATGATTCAAGTGTAATTGTATATAAAATTGTATTGGTTGTGATATTGGTTTGAATTGGGTACGTTTTAAGTTTGCAGGGTTGGTTAGATGATTAAAAAGGGGTTATATTGAGCCCACACGGTCCGGTCAACACACTGTGAGCCTGTATTTGTTAAAAAAAAAATTAGAATTTCATGAAAAATTTCTCGAGCACTCGAATTAGTCCCGATTCACTTCTAACACGTAATTTGGGCCTCGAGGGTCCATAAAAGGGACATTATGAATGTTTTACAATATGTATGTTATTTAGTTGTGTAAGGTTCATAATATAACACCCCCTACCCGTATTCGATATCAGAATAGAGTACGAGGCATTACCGGAGTTTCTGAATTTTTTTTTTTTACTCTACATAGCCCCTTTATAAATATTTAGCCTTCCCTGCAATTTTAAAACGAGACCAATCCACATCAACCAATCCAATTCAACATATTTTCATAATAGATTCATGCATATTATAAGATAACTTTAACACATACCAAAACAAGATTTATTAGCCATACCAATGGCTAACCTTACATTCATTTTGTATTAACATCTACTTTATTAGCTTATACATGCCATTGTTTTCCAAAATAAAGTTTCTTTATATACCGAAATCTTGAGGTTGATAGTGTGATGTGTCCGATTGAATCCGACCTCCGAGCTCTTAACACTACAAAACAAGGGAAAAAGAAACTGGGTAAGCACTTTGTGCTTAGTAAGCCCATGTAAAAAGAATTATACTTACCTAATATTTTCAATACAATGCAATAAACATCCATATATCCATTCAATGCATTATTACCCTATCACGCACAAACTCAACATTCAAGTTAGCCCAATAATTTCCATGAATCAATAATTTATACCATGATTGATGAGCTCATCAATACCATGATTTCCATTTCCTTGTTATTTTTCCATATTTATCCCGTTGAATTACTCGAAATTTCGATGGATTTTCAGAGGTACACTTTAGTGTACAAATTCCGGTCCGTCAATTCATGTTCATGTGCACACATTTCCATTTCAGAGAGCACACTCCCGCGAACCTCATCCTTACAGCGGGATTACCAGTCCAGGCTAAATCCCCTGTAATATAAACTCATAGAGTATTGTCGGGATTACCAGTCCAGGCTAAATCCCCTGCAACGACAATTACTCTAATGAGCATGGATCTGAATTACCAGTCCAGGCTAAATTCAGACCCTAATTCGGATTACCCGTCCGGGCTAAATCCATTTTTCCACATATTCTTCGGGAGGGCTATATCAGGATAGGATCACCCGTCCGGGCTAGATCCTTTTTACCGTCAATTCCTTTTCAGAGATCCATCGAATTTTCCTTTCATGCAACCGGGATTTCTTCCCCTTTTTATCAAATATATCAATGTTTCGTCAACTTTCATACAATGAACATTCAAATTATATTTATACCAATAACATACATTTCAAACATTTAAGAATATAATTCAAATTACACGAACTTACCTCGATACTAGTTCGTTTACAAAATCTACTAATCCGGGACTTTTTCCTTTCCTCGATCTAGCTTTGTATTTGAGTTTTCCGGATCTAAATAAATAAATTCAATCATCAATTCAATACATTTCATGTTCTCATGTAGCATTTTCTATAATTCTATTATTATTCTTAGTTTGTTCAAATCTGTCTACTTGAGTCATAGTCACTAAATTATTTATTTCTCGAACTACAGAACTCCAAATGAAGAACCGTTAATTTTCTCTGAAACTAGACTCACATATCTTATTCCCATAAAATTTTCAGAATTTTTGGTTTAGCCAATAAGTACAGTTTATTCTTTAAAGTCACCCCTGTTCTGCTGTTTGACAGTTCTGATCCTTCTTCACTAAAAATTAATTATCTCTTCATACAGGATTCAGATGATGTTCTAGTTTATTTCTATTGAAAATAGACTCATTCAGGATTCTAAACATATAAATTTAATCCCCTAATTATTTTTCTTCAATTTTTGATGATTTTCTAAAATAAAAACAGGGAACCTGAATTCATTCTGAACCAGTCTTACAAAAATCTAAATATCTCAAAATACAGAATTTCTTTTCTTTCCCTGTTTCTTTCATATGAAAGTAGACGCAATAAGCTTTAATTTCATATCTCAATAAACTTCTAATTCCACTTCTACGATTTTTAGTGAATTTTCAAACTTACTCTACTGCTGCTGTCCCAAAACTGTTTTCTTATGGCTTGTTTTGCAATTAAGTTCTTTATCCAATTCTAACTTCAAATTCTTTCAATTAAACCACTAATTCATCATTTTATTCATCATACACTATATTCAAAAACTTTAAAACTTCAAAAACTTCAACTTAAATTCATCAAAACTTTGTTCTAAAACTTATAAAGCATCAAAATTTAAAAGAAAAGGACTAAAATAACTTACCTATTAAATATTCAAGCTTCAAACTTTCAATTTTCCCTTTTCTTCTTTCTTTTCTCTTTTTCTTTCTTTCTCTGCTCTCTGTTTCGTTTTGGGTTTCTGTTTCTGTTTCTATCTCTTTTCTATTCTTTTTCCTTTAGTTTTTATATATATATATATATATATATAATAATATAATATACTTTATAGTTAATATCTATTATATATATATACACGTTTTCAACTGAAAAAAATCTCAGATTTTTCATACTTAAACCGCCTCAACATTCTAAAATGGCATAATTCCTTTTTAGTCCTTTTTATTTTCTTTAATCTATAATTAAACTTTTACACCTTTTTCAATTTAATCTTTTTCATTTAATTACCTACCCAAACGTTAAAATTATCTAACGAAATTTTAATACCATATTACTAACATTTTATAAATATTTATAAAAATATTTCCTATCATATAAATATTCATGCAAATATATTGAAATAAATTTCTCTTTAAATCGGATTTATGGTTACGAAACCATTGTTCCGATAACCTTAAATTTAGGCCATTACAACTCTCCCCCCCTTTTAAGAATTTTCGTCCTCGGAAATCTTACCAGTAAAGAGGTTTGGATATTGTTTCCTCATTGTCTCCTCCGGTTCCCATGTCGCTTCCTCAATCCCATGCTTTTGCCATAATACTTTCACTAAATTTATCTTTTTATTTCTAAGCTCCTTTGTTTCCCGTGCCAATATCTTGACCGATTCTTCACTGTAAGTCATATCCGGTTGAATCTCCACTTCTGTCGGAGAAATAACATGTGAAGGATCTGACCGATATTGTCGTAGCATAGACACATGAAAAACATTATGGATTCTATCAAGTTCTGGTGGTAATGCCAATCGATAAACGACCGGTCCAATTCTTTCTATGATCTCATATGGCCCGATAAATCTTGGACTCAATTTACCCTTTCGACCGAATCGGAGAACTTTCTTCCAAGGAGACACTTTCAGGAATACCTTGTCACCGACCTGAAATTCAATCTCTTTTCGTTTAAGATCGGCATATGATTTTTGGCGATCAGAAGCTGCTTTTAAATTATCCCGAATAACCTTTACTTTTTCTTCTGTTTCCCGAATTAAATCAACCCCATGCATCTTATTTTCACTGAGCTCTGTCCAATATAATGGTGTTCTACATTTTCTACCATACAAAGCTTCATACGGAGCCATTTTAATACTGGACTGATAACTGTTATTGTAAGCAAATTCAATCAAAGGTAGATACCTCTCCCAATTACCTTCAAACTCTAGTATACAACATTGGAGCATATCTTCCAATACCTGAATTACACGCTCAGATTGGCCATCTGTCTGAGGATGAAATGCTGTACTGAAATACAACTGAGTACCCAAAGCTTCTTGCAATTTATCCCAAAAACGAGACGTAAATCGGGGATCTCTATCCGATATAATGGAGACAAGCACTCCATGTAGCCTGATAATCTCAGATATGTACAGTTCAGCCAGTTTATCTAAAGAATAATCCATACGTACCGGAATAAAGTGCGCTGACTTTGTCAATCGGTCAACAATCACCCAAATAGCATCCTTTTTCCTCGGAGACAACGGTAACCCCGATACAAAATCCATAGTGATTCTTTCCCATTTCCATTCCGGTATAGTAATTGGCTGAAGTAACCCCGAAGGTACCTGATGTTCAGCTTTAACTTGCTGACATATTAAACACCTTGATACAAACTCAGAGATATCACGTTTCATTCCTGGCCACCAGTACATCTTTTTCAGATCATTATACATTTTATTACTCCCCGGATGTACAGACATAGTACCGCTGTGAGCCTCGTGTAGAACCTTCTGTATGAGCCCTGAATTCTGAGGTACACATACCCTACCTCTGAATAACATACAACCATCAATCCCAACCTGAAATTCAGAATCGATACTTGACTCACACTGTGCCCGTTTAACCTGTAACTTCTCATCATTCTTCTGAGCTTCACATATTTCCTGTAAAAATGTCGGTTTAACTCTCAATTCAGCTATGATTGAACCATCATCAATCAATGACAATCGGGTATTCATAGCTCGTAAAGCAAACAGAGATTTTCGACTCAAAGCATCAGCCACAATATTAGCATTACCCGGATGGTAATCAATAATCAAATCATAGTCCTTTATCAGTTCAAGCCACCTGCGCTGTCTCAAATTCAAATCTTTCTGTGTCATCAAATATTTCAAGCTTTTATGATCAGTATAAATATGACATTTCTCTCCGTACAGGTAATGCCGCCATATCTTCAGCGCAAATACAATAGCAGCTAATTCAAGATCATGTACCGGGTAATTTCTTTCATGTGGTTTAAGTTGTCTTGAAGCATAGGCTATTACTTTACCTTCTTGCATCAAGACACAACCTAAACCATTTAATGAGGCATCACTGTAAATAACAAATTTCTTACCCGGTTCAGGCTGCACTAATACTGGTGCTTTCGTTAGTAGATCTTTCAATCGGTTGAAACTCTGCTGACATTCATCAGTCCACTCAAACTTTTCCATCTTTCTGCAATAATCGAGTCATCGGAGAAGCTATCATAGAGAATCCTTGTACAAATCTCCGATAATAACCAGCTAAACCCAAGAAACTTCTAACTTCAGATACATTCTTCGGTGGACTCCAATTGACAATAGCTGAGATTTTACTTGGATCTACCCTAATGCCTTCGGCAGATACAATATGTCCAAGAAAACCCACTTCTCGAAGCCAAAATTCACATTTCTCGAATTTAGCATATAATCGCTGCTTCTCGCATAAAATTTGCAACACAATTCTTAAATGTTCTGCATGTTCTTCTTCATCTCTAGAATAAACCAAAATATCATCAATGAAAACTACCACAAACCTGTCTAAGTACGGTCTGAACATCCGATTCATCAAATCCATAAATACTGCAGGTGCATTAGTCAGCCCAAACGGCATAACCAGAAACTCATAATGCCCATACCTGGTTCTGAAAGCTGTCTTTGGCACATCTGACTCTTTTACCTGTAGCTAATAATAACCTGATCGGAGATCAATCTTCGAGAATATTGTGGCACCTTCCAACTGATCAAATAAATCATCAATCCGGGGCAACGGGTACTTATTCTTTATAGTCACCTTATTGAGCTGACGATAGTCAATACACAATATCAAAGACCCGTCTTTCTTTTTCACAAACAGAATCGGAGCACCCCAAGGTGAATGACTCGGTCGGACAAAACCCCTGTCAACAAGTTCTTGCAACTGTGTCTTTAATTCCTTTAATTCTGTAGGAGCCATCCGGTACGGAGCTATGGAAATCGGAGTAGTTCCGGAATCAAATCTATAGAAAATTCCACTTCTCTTTCGGTGGCAACCACAGTAATTCCTCCGAAACACATCGAGAATTCGCATGCATAGCACTGCATCGCTGTATCTTTGACTCAGATACCTTGGTGTCGAGTACATAAGCAAGAAAAGCATCATACCCCTTTTTAACATACCTTTGAGCAGTAATAACTGAAATCACATTAGATAATCCCTCTGTCGATCAGATTTAACCCGGAGTAATTCGCCATTCTTACACTTCAACACAATATATTTCTATGTTTACAGTTTACTACTGCATCATGTTGAATTAACCAATCCATGCCCAATATCACATCAAACTCATCAAATGGCAGTAACATTAAATCACCAGAAACAATAACCTCTTACCATCCAGTGGACAATTTTTACAAATTTTATCCACCAAAATAGATTGGCCAAAGGGGTTCGAGACTTTAACCACAAATTCAGTAGGTTCAACAGATAAATCTTTAACGCATGCAAGCTTTACACATATATATGAATGCGTAGAACCGGGATCAATTAATGCAGTAATATCAGTATCAAGTAAAGAAAATGTACCAGTAATAACATCGGGTGCTGAGGCATCTTCTCTGGTACGAATGACATATGTCCTAGGAGGTGCTCGTGTCTTAGGCCTACTTGTAGTATCTTTTGTAGCTCCTCGGCTACCACTGACATTACCGGATGGTCGAGATGGTCTACCCCTCAAAGATGGATTACTCGGTTTCGATATATATTCAGCTTCTTTTTCACTTTTTTCTGGACAATCTCTGAGGAAATGGTCAAAAGAACCACATCGGTAACAAGCCCCGCTCTTAAATCGACATTCACCAAAATGAGCTTTATTACAATACTGGCATCTCGGTTTAGGGTACCAACACTACCAACACCGGTCAGCGATGGAGTGAAAGGTCTTGGATTAGTCTGGCTGTGAACCTCGCTCTCTGTCCAGAATACCCAGTGGGTGAGGTAGAACGATCTGGTACTTCTTCAATTTCTTTGGAGCGGCGAGATTTTCCCATTGGTCTTTTACTAAAAATTCGAGCTTCCCTCTCACTGCTTTCTTTTCTTTGCTCAATTCTTACGCTTTATAAGCTCGCTCTGCCAGTGTAGCAAACTCTCAAATTTCAAGAATTCCAATAAAAGCTTAATTTCTTCATTCAACCCTTCTTGAATCGTTTACACATTTCACTTCCGATTGTACCCATTCTCGAGCATATTTACTCAACCGAACAAATTCTCTTTCATACTCGAATCTTGATCTATTGCCTGTTTAGCTCAAGAAATTCTTTTCTTTTTTACGATCAAGGAATCTCGACTAATGTATTTCTTTTTGAACTCGGTCAGAAAGAATTCCCATGTAATTTCTTCTTTCGGAACAAGCTCAAGCTTTGGTATTCCACCAATGATAAGTTGTGTCTTTTAGCAATGAGACGGCACATTTCAAACATTCTTACGGTGTGCAAGATAATTCCTCCAAAACTCAAGTAGTATTCTCTAACAAAATTCAGCCCGTTCGGGATCATCATCAGCTATTGCTTGAAATTCTTCAGCCCCATATTTTGAATTTTATCGCCAGGAGCTTTTCCTTTTCTATGATTCATGCACACTGCACCTGTGGAGTTTCGGGAACCGATGGAGGAGCAGGAGGGGAGCTTGAGTTTATTGCCTTTGTAGGGTTAGTTCTTATGTCTTGAGTAAACCATTCATTCATCATTTAAAAGAAGGCTATTTTTGCCTCCTCCTCCTTGACCCTCTATACTGGGCCTTCATCGCTAGTTTCTTCTCTTTGTCTTTGAAGCCGGAGCATGACTCCCGACTTCCTCAGTTGAGCTCGGTCGGATGACATTACTATAAGGAAAACACAATTTAAATGGTCGGGAGATATCACACTATCAAAAATAATTTAAATGGCATGTATAGCTAATCCAGATTCGCTATGTCGGTCCTAGAACCAAGCTAAACCGTAGCTCTGACGATACCAACAAATGTAACACCCCTACCCGTATTCGATATCGAATAGAGTACGAGGTATTACCGGAGTTTTCGAATTTTATTTTATTTTTTATTTTACTCTACATAGCCCCTTTATAAATATTTAGCCTTCCCTGCAATTTTAAAACGAGACCAATCCACATCAACCAATCCAATTCAACATATTTTTATAATAGATTCATGCATATTATAAGATAACTTTAACACATACCAAAACAAGATTTATTAGCCATACCAATGGCTAACCTTACATTCATTTTGTATTAACATCTACTTTATTAGCTTATACATGCCATTGTTTTCCAAAATAAAGTTTCTTTATATACCGAAATCTTGAGGTTGATAGTGTGATGTGTCTCCGACTGAATACGACCTCCGAGCTCTTAACACTACAAAACAAGGGAAAAGAAAGCTGGTAAGCACTTTGTGCTTAGTAAGCCCATGTAACAAGAATTATACTTACCTAATATTTTCAATACAATGCAATAAACATCCATATATCCATTCAATGCATTATTACCCTATCACGCACAAACTCAACATTCAAGTTAGCCCAATAATTTCCATGAATCAATAATTTATACCATGATTGATGAGCTCATCAATACCATGATTTCCATTTCCTTGTTATTTTTCCATATTTATCCCGTTGAATTACTCGAAATTTGATGGATTTTCAGAGGTACACTTTAGTGTACAAATTCGATCCGTCAATTCATGTTCATGTGCACACATTTCCATTTCGAGAGCACACTCCCGCGAACCTCATCCTTACAATGGGATTACAGTCCAGAGCTAAATCTGTAATATAAACTCATAGAGTATTGTCGGGATTACCAGTCCAGGCTAAATCCCCTGCAACGACAATTACTCTAATGAGCATGGATCTGAATTACCAGTCCAGGCTAAATTCAGACCCTAATTCGGATTACCCGTCCGGGCTAAATCCATTTTTCCACATATTCTTCGGGAGGGCTATATCAGGATAGGATCACCCGTCCGGGCTAGATCCTTTTTACCGTCAATTCCTTTTCAGAGATCCATCGAATTTTCCTTTCATGCAACCGGGATTTCTTCCCCTTTTTATCAAATATATCAATGTTTCGTCAACTTTCATACAATGAACATTCAAATTATATTTATACCAATAACATACATTTCAAACATTTAAGAATATAATTCAAATTACACGAACTTACCTCGATACTAGTTCGTTTACAAAATCTACTAATCCGGGACTTTTTCCTTTCCTCGATCTAGCTTTGTATTTGAGTTTTCCGGATCTAAATAAATAAATTCAATCATCAATTCAATACATTTCATGTTCTCATGTAGCATTTTCTATAATTCTATTATTATTCTTAGTTTGTTCAAATCTGTCTACTTGAGTCATAGTCACTAAATTATTTATTTCTCGAACTACAGAACTCCAAATGAAGAACCGTTAATTTTCTCTGAAACTAGACTCACATATCTTATTCCCATAAAATTTTCAGAATTTTTGGTTTAGCCAATAAGTACAGTTTATTCTTTAAAGTCACCCCTGTTCTGCTGTTTGACAGTTCTGATCCTTCTTCACTAAAAATTAATTATCTCTTCATACAGGATTCAGATGATGTTCTAGTTTATTTCTATTGAAAATAGACTCATTCAGGATTCTAAACATATAAATTTAATCCCCTAATTATTTTTCTTCAATTTTTGATGATTTTCTAAAATAAAAAACAGGGGAACCCGAATTCATTCTGAACCAGTCTTACAAAAATCTAAATATCTCAAAATACAGAATTTCTTTTCTTTCCCTGTTTCTTTCATATGAAAGTAGACGCAATAAGCTTTAATTTCATATCTCAATAAACTTCTAATTCCACTTCTACGATTTTTAGTGAATTTTCAAACTTACTCTACTGCTGCTGTCCCAAAACTGTTTTCTTATGGCTTGTTTTGCAATTAAGTTCTTTATCCAATTCTAACTTCAAATTCTTTCAATTAAACCACTAATTCATCATTTTATTCATCATACACTATATTCAAAAACTTTAAAACTTCAAAAACTTCAACTTAAATTCATCAAAACTTTGTTCTAAAACTTATAAAGCATCAAAATTTAAAAGAAAAGGACTAAAATAACTTACCTATTAAATATTCAAGCTTCAAACTTTCAATTTTCCCTTTTCTTCTTTCTTTTCTCTTTTTCTTTCTTTCTCTGCTCTCTGTTTCGTTTTGGGTTTCTGTTTCTGTTTCTATCTCTTTTCTATTCTTTTTCCTTTAGTTTTTTATATATATATATATATATATAATAATAATATAATATACTTTATAGTTAATATCTATTATATATATATACACGTTTTCAACTGAAAAAAATCTCAGATTTTTCATACTTAAACCGCCTCAACATTCTAAAATGGCATAATTCCTTTTTAGTCCTTTTTATTTTCTTTAATCTATAATTAAACTTTTACACCTTTTTCAATTTAATCTTTTTCATTTAATTACCTACCCAAACGTTAAAATTATCTAACGAAATTTTAATACCATATTACTAACATTTTATAAATATTTATAAAAATATTTCCTATCATATAAATATTCATGCAAATATATTGAAATAAATTTCTCTTTAAATCGGATTTATGGTTACGAAACCATTGTTCCGATAACCTTAAATTTAGGCCATTACACATAATATGTCTGAAAGGTCCGGTAATGCTCCGTAACCCTGTTCCGATAACGGTTTAGGGTTAGGAGGTGTTACAGTGAATATGAAGGAAAATGAGTATAAATGTATATATAGTTGTACATGTACAGAATGAGAACTTAGAAAGCTAGAGCTTTTAAATGAAAAGTTTGGTATATTAATATAAGGTTAGTCTTTTGGAAATGGAAGAGACAATAGAAATATGAGAAGTGGAATAGAATAATAATATTTTCCAATTATGAAGATCAGAAAATGAATTTTTAAAAAAAAGAAGTATAGAAAGAAATAAAGACCTTAGTTAAGTAAATAATCAATATTAATAAGAGAATAAAAGAAAATAGAGGTTCTTGAATGAAGAGAATATAATAAGTATAAAAGATTGATGGTATATAATATTATAATGTATTAATAGAGATAAGTTATAGTTAAGAAGCGTAGTATTTTTGTTTAAAACAAATTGAAAATTATTAATGGTAAATTTTTAATGTATAAATTCTAGTGAGAAGATGAATTGGAGATTTTCTTGAAAAGTATGAAAAGAAGAAAAGAGAAAAGAATTAGGTAAAAGAATGATGACAAGTTCAATTCTATTACGATCAATTAAGAAAGGTAAAGAAGCTTGAGAATTTGTACTTGTATACGAATATGAAGAGCAAGATAAAATAGGGTCTCAGATTATCTCCAAGGCAAGTATTAAAAGTTTAAGGAAAAGAATTATTCGACCTTGTGATAAATGCAAAAAAGAAAATCTCATTTAAGTGAAGATTAGATATTGTCTGAAAGATGCTTTTAAATATGACTCTAAAAGACATGGAATAAAGAATTGTTCAAAATTGTTGAGAAAACCAAGAAATAGTCTATAATGGGTATTAATAAGAGAATAAATTGAATATAAAAATTATAGAAGATAAGAATAGAATTGACCATGAAAAATAGTATAAGTACTTTAGAGAACATAAAAAGGTAGCGAAATGATTTTAAGAATTAGTGAATAAAGAGCGATCTAAAGTGTGAAAAGAAGAAGAAGAAGAAGAAGAAGAAGAAATAGCAAAGTTATAAATTATGTAATAAAAGAGGCAAACTTTGGAAAGAACAGTTACCTCGAGGAGACTGTTGGCAGCGGCCGGGCCAATAGATTTCTAAGAGGTTCGGATTAAGAGTAATAACTCTGATCTATAATTGGAATAATCATTGTTTGCCTCGAAAAGAGAAAGAAAATAAAGGAAATGAAAATGAGAATATAAAAGTATAACAAAGTAGAGCCTAAAAAAAATGTTAAAAAGAATAGTGCCGTGATTTGTATAAGATAGTTGTGATAAGAATAATGATAACAACAAATGAAAAGAAAGGATATTGAATGAATATAAATGATAAGCTAGGTAAATATGTGCAGTAAGGAACTATAGAATTATAGAGATGATTTTAAGAAACTAAATGAAGAAAAGACTTCTGATTAAGTAGAAAGAAAAGAAATAAAAGACCAATTGAGTAGAAAAAAGAAATATAGGATTATAAGAATAACTTCAAAGGTAATCTACTAAAGGTTTTCGATTCTTATGGAAAGAATATTGCCGTTTATAGTGATGATCCTTGAGCGGTTTTAGTCGTGTTTTGATGTAAGCCGGGAAGTGATTGCTTATGAATCTCATCAGCTAAAAATGCATGAACACAATTATCTGACACACGATTTAGAACTAACTGTTGTGGTTTTTGCTCTAAAGATTTGGATACACTATCTGTATGATGAAAACTGTTATATTTATACCGATAATAAGAGTCTCAAAAATCTTTTATCTCAAAAGGATTTGAATTTAAGACAGCATCGTTGGATAGAGCTTTTGAAAAATTTTGATCGTGTTATTGATTATTACCCTGGTAAAGCTAATGTTATAGCTGATGCATTGAGTAGGAAAGCATCAATTGAATTGCGAAGAATGTTTGCTCAGCTTAGTATCAAAGATGATGAAAGCTTATTGGCTGAATTAAAAATCAAATCAGTGATTTTAATCAAATTAAGTCAGCCCAGTTAGAAGATGATAAATTGGTGAAGAAAAGAGAAATGGTTCAGAATGGTATATTAAGAAATTTCAGCCTTGATAATTGTGGTTGCTTGAGAATTCACAATCGAATTTGCATTCTGGATGTTTCTAAATTGAAAAAGTTGATACTTCGCGAAGCTCATAATGGTCCTTTTGCTTTGCATCCTGGAGGAACGAAAATGTATCACGATTTGCGAAAATCTTATTGGTGGTCAGAAGTGAAAAGAGATGTGGTTGAGTATGTGGATAAATGTTTGACTTATCTACGAGTTAAGGCAGAGCATCATGTTCCTACTGGATTACTTCAGCTTATTAACATTCCTGAATGGAAATGGGAATTGTGTCACTATAGATTTTGTAACAGGGCTACCCTTATCAGCAAGTAAAAAGAATGCTATTTGGGTGATTGTTGATAGGCTTACGAAATCAGCTCATTTTATAGCAGTCAGAACTGATTGGTCACTTCAGAAACTTGCTGAATTTTAAATTTGAGAAATTGCGAGGCTGTACGGTATTCCTGTAAGTTGAATGGAATTAAATAAAAAAAATGATTGGGCTAGAATTAATTCAAGAAACGGGGGGAAATTGTTAAGAAAATTTGAGATAGGCTAAAGGCAGCTTTCGACAGACAGAAATCGTATACAGATCTAAAACGCCGGGATATTGAGTACCCTGTTGACGACAAAGTATTTCTTAAAATTTTGCCTTGGAAGAAAATATTGAGATTTGACCGAAAAGGAAAACTAAGTCTAGGCCGTAAGAGATTATAGAAAGAGTTGGACCAGTTGCCTATCGCTAGCATTGTCTCTGAAATTACAGAAGATTCATGATATTTTTCATGTTTCCATGTTATGGAGATATCGATCAGACCTTTCTCATATTATTTCGACAGAAGATATAGAAATCCAACCTGATTTGTCTTATGAAGAAGAACCGGTTGAGATTTTAGCACGAGAGGTAAAAGAGTTACAAAATAAACGAGTTCCCTTAGTGAAAGTATTGTGGATAAGTCATAGTGTAGAAGAAGCAACTTGGGAACCGGAAGAAACTATGAGGTCTCAGTACCCCCATCTCTTTTCAGGTAAATTTCGAGGACGAAATTTATTAAGGGGGGAAGAAATGTAATGACCCAAAATTTACGGGCATCGGAAAAGTGTGTTGTCGGGTGATCGGTGTGTCACAGTCTTAAAATTTATAATGAGAATGATCGAGCCTAAAAACTAACTATGACAACGATTGAGGCAAGTGTACCTATCGAACAGTAGTATAGCTTAGTGGCAAGACCGGATTGTCGAACCCAAAGGAACCGAAAGTACTAATACTAACTTTCTTTTTATTATTTAGCCTTAAAATTGAAGTGAATCGGTTTAATCTAGAAAATTAACTAACTACTAAGCTAAAGACGATGAGACAAAAAGAATGAAATTAGGGAAATACTTGTGGGAAAAACCAATTGATTAAAACAATACCCAAGGAAGAATCCACCTAGACTTCACTTGTTATCTAACTCTGAACCAGACGATTTATTCATTTGACTTGATCCGTAAGATTCCCTAATGTATATTAACCCCTCTCTCGAGGCGACTAACGTCTAACCCTAGGTTGATTAATTGAAATCTCTTTCTAATTAAAACCCCTAGAATCGCATTAACTCGATCTATGGACTCCCATATTAGGTTTCACCCTAATCCAGAAAAATCTCGTCACCCTATCTCTAAGCGTGCGATCAACTCCACTTAATTATGCTAGATCTACTCTTAGGCAGGGACTTTTACTCCTCCACCTAAGCACATTAAACTTGAATTAATATCCCGAAAATATCAACACAAGAATTAATAACACATAATTAAGAACAAATCAAATATTTATCATATAGTTCAGCAAACGATAACAAGATTCATCTTAGGTTTCATCATCTTAGGTTTCATCCCCCTCAGGTATTTGAGGGTTTAGTTCATAATGATAATAGAATACATCTCAAAAGAAAAGATAAAACAAAACATAAGAAAAACTCTAAAACCCCCTGAAGGAATTGAAGAGAGATCCTCCGTCTTGAGTATAACTCCGGCTTCTTAAGATGAATCAACGGCTTTCTTCAAGTAATTTCCACAATTTCGATCTTTCTCGGCTCGGCTCCTTGGCCTATTTGGCCGCCTCGAAAGTTGGCCTCTAGGGTGTTTATATAGGCTTTTGGAATGTGTTTCTTTACCCTAAGTATCCAAATCGAGTGAAATTCCTCTTCTCCACGGCAGAGGACACGCCCTTGGCACACGCCGTGTGAATCGTGGCCAGGCCGTGTTCAGGTCTAATTAGAGAGGCACGGCCGTGTTGCTTGGGCCCAGGCCGTGTCGATTTCGTGATTTGGCCTATTTGGTCCGTTTTAAGCCCGTTTCTTGTTCTTTTCATCCTACGGTGCTTTCCTGAGTATAAAACATGAAAACAAAGGATTAAGAGCACCAAATTACACAATTCAATGCTTAAATCACCCAAAAGCATGCTAAATGTGAGTTTAAAATATGTTACTATTTCGATTTATCAAATACCCCCACACTTAAGCTTTTGCTTGTCCTCAAGCAAAATTCTCAACTCATAATTAAAACGAACTTCCCTCAATTCATAATATTTATCAATAGTGTTTCATCATAATTCAAAGATAATTCATACATGGATAATTCAACTCAAAGAGTCCTAAAGATTCAAACAGTCTTAGTCATACATTTGTAGCACAAAACATAGGTGTTTCCCCTCATCTAAATAATTACCTCTGATTCAAAATCGACAAGAATTGACATCCTCACTAAAGATTCACTCAAATCACTCGGAGTGTTTAAGGTTCAGAATTAAGCACTCAAAAGTCAAACCTGAAGAGTTAATCCCATAGGCTTGCATGAAAATCATATCTCCACCACTGTAAAATGAGATGATACACAAATCAAAATGTCTTTAACAGGGTTGTAACGGGGCTTGGGTTAAGGTGTGGATATAGGCTGAATTAGAAGGTTAGAATCGAGATTGACCTGACAAATTACCTAACCAGAAACAATGAACTGATAATAAACAATTACATCAATTGAGAACTTGTAATAATAATACTAATAAGAGCTTCTTTTTCAACCATTGGGATTTAAACATATAAGCTCACATACAGATCTAATAATGAATATACTTCGCTTTTTTTTAAGAACAAATCAGATATATATAATAATTGATGAATTTACTATCAAAATCAATAGGCAATCGATCAAATCAAATCTCGATATAAGGGTAGTCAAAAGGAATGGTGATAACAAAAAACAAAGGGTTTTGGGATAATATTAGTGGGTGAGTCAATAAAAAGGGTTGTTAGGATCAACGGGGCTCACTAGGGGTTAATTATGAAGGTAGGTTTTTAGTGGAGTAAGTGGGTTAAATCCTAGGTGCCTTCATCATCTCTGTATATCAAATCAAAGGTGTGGTCTCGGCATGTATAATCGATGCAAGTTCTAGAATAACAAATCAATGTTGACACACTCATAATCAGTAAAGTGAGAAAGAAAAAGAATATATACTCTATAAGGCTCAACATCTCACAAAAATTATGGCTTTTTGATGTCAACCTAGCAAATTTCAAACTTCAAAGTAATATTCAAATTCAGGTAGACAACCTAAAAAAAATTTAATTTTGAAAAATAAACTTATCCTTCTTAATTCTCTAGTATCTTAAAGTTTAAATTATCAATGCACAATTATCAATGACCTAATCTAAAATATATCAATAAAAATCATAAATCACGGGAAATTTCATTCTAATCATAATATGAGAAACTTACTTAAGAAACAAGACATAATTCAGGATTTGAGAATAATGCAAAAAGTTTGGCACCTAATTTTAGGAATTTGAGAAAAATGAAAAAGTTAGGCACCTTTAAGGTTCACCCCCCACACTTAAGATGTACATTGCCCTCAATGTGCAAAGATATATAGAAATTTATAAAAGAAAGGGAGAGATGAAACTTCCTGAATTTGGATAGGTTCCTTGAGTTGGAGGTGTAGAAACTTTATTTAGAGGTGAAAGAGAAGTTGGAAGAGGCGTCTCTAGCGGTGGTATAGTAGCCGCCTACAATTTCTGCGCTAGATGAAGAAATTGGGAAGCTCGTGAAGAATTAGCCAGGAGATAATAAGAATAATTTGACTTATACTAATTATATGTTTAAAGAAAAGCAAGCTAAAGTGAAGGAAAATAAAAAATGAAATAAAATTAAAAGAAAAGATTAATAGACCGAATGGTCCTTATTGTTGGATGGTTCGCGAGGGGGGTGTGATGTAACACCCCAAACCCGGTCAACACGCTACGACCGAATCCAGCATGTCACAGGGAAAAACATTTTTAAAGAAGACAGGAGGTTGTTTTAATTTTGTAAAGAATCGTTAGTGAAAACAAGTTGCCGTCTCTTATTTTAAGAAAACCTTTGATTTTCATGAAAAGCCGAATTAGTTTAAGTAATATCGCTAAAACCATCCAAATTTGGTCTTAAAGAAAAACTCAGTTAACTTGTTGTTACTACTTGTTTGCTGTTACCCGATGGTAAAGTTTTAGAAAAACCCGACGAGTTGTGAAAGTTTAAAAAACATTCTTTTTATAGGTTATTTAGGCATGCCGTTTCGTTTAACTTATACAAATTTCCGTGAGAAATAAAGCAGATAAATAAACCCTAAAATGAAAGTTAATGGCCTTATTACAACCCGAAAACCAAATTTAGCAAATTTAAAATTAAAACTAAAAATAAAAATAAATTGCGAAAAATAAAAATAATGGCTAAAGTAATAAAAATAGAGTTTTCTTAATATTTTAGTTCCTCGGCAACGGCGCCAAAAACTTGATCGCTGTAAATCAGAATTTTAAAATTTATAAAAGAATATCAAACCTGAAAACTAACTCTGACAACGATTAAAGGCAAGTGCACCTATCGAACAGTAGTATAGCTTAGGCAAGACCGAATTATCGAACCCAAAGAAACTAAAAGTACTAATACTAACTTTCTTTTTATTATTTAGCCTAAAATAAGTGAAGTTGTTTATTAATTAACTACTAAACTAAAGACTTTAAGACAAAGAAGAATGAATTTGGAAAACAACTTGGGAAAAACTCAGTTGATTTAGACGATACCCTAGGAAGAATCCACCTAGACTTCACTTGTTATCTAACACTGAACCATACGATTTATTCACTTAGTTTGATCCGTAAGACTCCCTAACGTATATTAAACCCTCTCTCGAGGCGAATAACGTCTAACCTTAGGTTAATTAGTGGAACTCTCGTTCTCTTATAATAACCCCCTAGAATAGCAATAAATCGATCTGTGAACTCCCATATTAGGTTTCACCCTAATCCGGCAAAATCTCGTCACCCTATCTCTAGGCGTGCGATCAACTCCGCTTAATTATGTTGGATCTACTCTTAGGCAGGGTCTATTCCTCCTCCACCTAAGCACATTAGATTTGGATTAAGTTCACATAATTAAGAACAAACTAAGTTATTATCATATAATTCAAATAATCAAATAACAAAATTCATCATAGGTTTCATCCCCTTCGGGTATCCGAAAGTTTAGTTCATAACAATAAAGGAAAACATCTCAAGAGAAAAGATAAAACAAAACATAAGAAATCCCTAAAACCCCCTGAAGGAATTGAAGAGGAGATCCTCTGTCTTGAGTATAACTCTGGCTTCTCGAGATGGACCAACTGGCTATCCCTAAGTAAATCCCCACAAATCTGCCTTTTCTGGCCTAGCATGATGCCCCTAGATGATGGCTTTCGGCTCCCCTTTTCAGGTCATACTTAGGGTGTATTTATAGGCTTTTGAAATATGTTTCTTTCTCCCTAAGTATCCTTTCCCGAATGAAATTGCTCTTCTCCACGGCAGAGGCACGGTCATGGCACACGCCCGTGTAAATCGTGGCCAGGCCGTGTTCAGATTTCTTTAATGCGACACAGCCGTGTGAGTCGGGGTTAGATCATGTTCTAAATGATTGACTTGGCACAGCCGTGTGGGTCCAAGTCCAAGCCGTGTCAATTTTCTTATTGGTCTGTTTTGGTCCGTTTTGAGCCCGTTTCTCGTTCTTTTTATCCTTGGGTGCTTTCCTAAGTATAAGACATGAAAAGAAAGGATTAAGAGCACCTTTTTACATAAATTAAAGGATAATTCATCCAAAAGCATACTAAATGTGGGCCTAAAATATGTTACTATTTCGATTTATCAATCCCTGTTCAAACAAAACTTACCCATCAAAATGTTGTAAGATTTGGTATTGGGTAAAACACTGTATTTATGGGCAGTCTTGAAAAGGTTGAAAGCAAGCATTATGAAGTTACGAAGAGAAACAAACAGCTCGAGGATACGATTTAAGTGTCTAGGTAAAGGCTTAACGTTGAATTCAAGCATTTTGTAAAACACACTGAGAGCTTTCTCGGGTAAATCAGCTTCAGCATAGATTTTGATGAGGTAAGAAAAGAGAGTCGAGGTTACCTGATATTGATCGGATTTGAGACGAACGAGAAGGTCGTCGACAAGAGAGAAGTGCTTGGAACAGCTGAGTTTGAGAATGAGGACGAGGAAAGAAGAGTAACAATGACAAAAACCGGGTTGGGTGGTGGCGACATCAAATATTTCTCTAACGAGGAGAGGATTGGACTGGGCGAATATCAGTTTCAGGACTCGTGTAGAGGAAGCTATTGGCAACGGCGACAGTTGCCGTTGATTTGAAAACTGGAGATGCTTTTTCTCTTCTCTTTCTTCTTCTTAAACCCTAAATTAGTGCTAATAGGGCTGTTTGTAACTAACCAGCTGGAGAGTTTTTTTTTTTACACCAAACACGCCGTCATCTACCATGTCACTTTGTCGTGACGTCTGTGATGAAAAATGACAAAAAAAGAGAGACTATTTTGTTACTTTTTTAAAGTTGAGTAACTGAAATAAAACCAATGTGACTATTTTGTCAGCTACCTCAAAATAAAGTTGAGTCAGATGAATTTCATTCACCAATAATCTACTTCTTGAAGTAATCAGCTTATTGACTGCCGGTAAATAGATTGATATTTGTCCGTATTAATGAAGTCGAGAAAAATTATGATTTGCTACACAATTTATAATATAGTGCCAATTACCCCCTTTCAATTTCCCTAAATTTTGCCTAGACCTACCAAGGGGCTCTTTTATATTATTCTATATGGCATTTCAATACTTGCAGGAAATTAAAATTACATTAATTAATCCATCCATCTTCCCTAAATAAAAATAAAATTGTTTCATCACCGAAAACCAAAAAAGCTTGCTGAATTGAAACAGAGAACTGGATTCAGTTTTAATGTAAACTACATGCCATCACATTGACAAGGCAAAAGAAAATGCTGCAAATATCTAAGCCCATCTTCAATACTCACATACCTCCAATCTACAACCCTCAATATCCCTACGCTCACTTTTTCCACTTTCATGTCCACCTTCAAATCTGCAACAATTCCACTTCCCACTTCGCTGGAGCAACACCCTGGGCAAGGAAGCTCCTCCGAGAACCACCCTTCCACCGCCCTACAACTCAACTTTCCTTGCCAATCCATCATTGTAAAAATTGCTTCCCATCCTTTTAACACCACGTTCCACGTTACTTTCATCTCTTCCAAACCTTTAATCCCCTTAAAACTGCCATGCTTTACGTCAACATCGAACTTGAACACTTGGTTGTTATTCATTTTGCTTGCGGCTTTTGCTACGGTGAAGATAGGAACTCCCTTGGTGGATAATTGAATGGTGAAGACAATGTTGTCTATGGAAAGGCGTGGTTTCGATGGGGGTTTATGACGCCGTTTGAAGGCGGCGAGGCCAGTAGCATAGAGGCGATGATATGGGACGGAAGGATAAGAGATTTTGAGATTAGACAAAGAAGGGAAACTAGAAGAACAAAGGGGCTGCCAAACGACATCTAGGGACATAGCTTGACACCATGATTTGGAAACACATGAAGCAAGGGCTAAGGTTTGAGGATCAAGGTAGTGAGCAACCATGACAAGGGCTTCCCATGGTGGTAGATTTTTGGACCTTGTCTCAGACATTCTTAGCTTTGGTTTCTTTCTTGTAGATTCAGGGACTTTGGTTTCATTTTATTAGCTGTTTGAGGTGAGAACTTGTGTGGAGGGCACGTGTAATATGATGGGATGTTGCATGGAATTTAATTTACACGTCAGGTAGGAGAAACAGATTCTAAGCATTACACGTGCATTTTTATGTCATGCAGACGTTTGATGGGATTTCTATCATCGTTTGTCCAACAATTAAAAGCCAAGGGTAAATTACACAATTAGTCACTAAACTATGAGTAAATTTTAGTTTAGTTTTAGTCACTTAATTAAAAAGGTTGTAATTTTATCATTAAATTATTCAGAAGTTTCATTTAAGTCACTAAGATTTTAAAATTGATGTTATATGACTTTCTTTGTTACACTAATTGCACTAATTGAAAGCTCTCTTTCTCCTTCTTTTCTACAATTTAGTTTTTTTTTTTTCATGAAACAGCTTTAGACGTCATGAATCTGCGAACTAAAATTTAAATAGTTTTTTCTCCGATCTCCAACACTGATAGTCAAATCGAATTAGATCTAAAGTATGTTCTACTTGTCGATAGTTTCTAATCGCTTGTTGGCTTAGTCACAATAATTTATTAAGTATGTCATGTTATTAATAAACAAAACTAGTTAATACAACAACTCATAATCTAAATTGAGTATAAAAGATATAGTATTTAATATTTAGAGATGGCAAAAATCAAACCGTTTTATAAATTTCGAATCAATTTATTTTGAACCAATTTAATTGAGTATAAAATTATTGAAAGAGTAAAAATGTAATAATATGTTATAAAAAAATACATATGTTTTATGTATAAAAGTTTTTTTTTGAAGAATTACGTTTACATATTCACTTGCATTTAAAAATATTGAAAATTTTAAGGATAAGTAACAAAAATTAAAGTGAAGCGAACTAGGATGGGGCGAGAATAGATGAATCCAACATCTATGGAGGTGACAATGATTTTTAAAATTATACATTCATAATAGAGAGTATACCAACTATAAAGTTATGATAGATTTAACAACATCCATTGTTATCCCTATTAGCATTACAAGTGATAGGTGAGTTTAAGGGATAAGTAAAATATTATTTTATAAAACCATCTTTTAAGAGAGCCATAAGAATAAATGGGGTATAAATGACTTTTTAACTTATTTTTAATATATATTTGCAGTTCCTAAGAGCTCTATAAAAATAAATAAGAGCATAATAGGATTTTAATATGTTAGAATTTATATATAATACCAGGAATATAATCTTAATTCTTGTACTTTTAATTTCTTTATTTTAAATTTAAAATATTATAAAATTAATCACTAAATTTTATCAAAATTTTTCATTTTATAATCCAAGTATTTATCTATAAAATCTAATGCTCATAATTTAAATATGTTTCCAATGTGTGCCATATATATAGCTTTTACCTTAATGATAGGGGTCGAAATTAAATTATAATTTTTATGATAGGATTAAATCAAATTTTTATATTTCAATTTAAAATTTTAAAAAAACTAAATGAAAAATTTTTCATTTTAGAGGGTTGACCTAATTTCCCCCTCAATATTAGAGAATTAAATATTGATATGTTTCAATTACATTGTTTTTCATATATTTATATTTTAGATGATTTTCTTTTACATGGAGACAAAAGTGGTAGAAGTTTTGTTTATTGCTTAATCACCCTATATCCATATTAAACATTTTGCTCCATATTATTATTATTATTATTTTGATCATACTCCATATTATTATTTTTAATTATAAAAATTTAGAATATAAAATATAAACAAATAACATTGATTGGTTAATTTATAATTAAACTGATTTAAATAAATAATGAATTATTTGTACATCCATTTTCATACTTTTCATTTTTTTTTTAAATTTCATATTTAAATCTAAAATTATAATTTGAAAAAAATCCAATTAATATTTTACTTTCATTCATGTAATAAAAATTAAAACAAAAGATTATGAATTCTTATACCACAAATATAAAAATGTGTTTGAGTTCAATACACTTGAAAAAAAGAAGAAGAGCAAAAGCAAAAAAATAATATTGCCGTTCATTCTAGACTTGATCATAGACCGAACTCAATTAGGTTTGGGCTAATTCTAAATTTTAGGCCCGATTCGAAAAATAAGACTAAAATTTTGTCCAAATCTGGCCCGGATAAAAAATAATAAACTCGAACTCGGCCTAATTTGCCCACATTAAAATCTATTATATAAAAAAATTAAAAAATATAATACATCAAATACACTAAAAATATTGAAATAAATGTTTCCCAACAAATTGAAAATACATTAAAAAAAATATTTATACTTAAACAATACTAATATAGTTGCAACTTAGCAAACAAATGCCTCTAAAATAGTAGCAAAATTAACTATAAATCAAGAGTTATATAATATATAAACAAAAACAACAAAATGGTAGCAATATAATAGCAAAATGGCAACAAAACAATAGCAAACAACATTAAAACAATGGCAAACAATAAAAGAAGTTTTAGGTACTCGGGTTGGGCCAGGTTGTTCCCGGGCCAAAAAATTTTACCTGAAGCTTATTTTTTGTCTAAGCTCATTTTTCGGACCAATATTTTTGCCCAAAAACTTTCACTTTTCGAACAGATCTTCAAGCCTAAGCGTGTGACCCGGTCCATGAACAAGTCTAATTCATTCTTGTTGCTATGTTTTTTTGTATTGTAATTGTAGTATGGTTTTCTCCGTTAGCATAGCTAATTGTCCTAACTAATAAATATAAAATGCATATGTAACATATAAATATTAATAAAAAGAAGTACATAACATTAATAAATAATCAAGTTAAAAATCAATGTAAAATAATTGTCTCCTTCATGTCCATCATTCTCACCTTCATTACTGGTGATAAGCTTTCAGATCGTAAATTTTAACCTTGCTCTAACAATCTTCTTTACCTTTAAAACGTGCAAAGTTTGAAGTAATTGGTTCAAAAAGTTCCTTCTACTACTCCCACTCAACTTTTATGGAAGAAAAGCATCGACTACACTTCCAAATCTCTGACCAATGTGAAGGCAAGTTGAGCACGAAGGTAGTAAAACACTCTCTCCATACAATTGAACAAATTTCAATGATTAGTAACCTTATTATTGAGGCAACACCCAAATGAAATTGAATGAAATTCTATAAAAGCATAATCCAATTACCTGAGGAACAAATATTTATAGAAACAATAGTAATAAGTAAATTAAATAAAGTGTAACTTAAATCATTTAAAATTGTAATTAACAATTTGCAAATGTAACTTAAAATTTAAAAAAAAAATTAAATTTAAAGGAGATTAAATGTCAACATTTATATTTAATAATTAGAAAGTTGAAAAGTTTGAGAATATTTTTATTATTAAATAGCTAGCACGTATCTAACAATTTCTCAATTAAATTAATTGTTATTAATTATTAATAAATATTTGTAAGTCTATTAGAGAGGAGAGAGTGACAATAAATAATCAAAAGTAATCCATGAAAATTTTAGAGATTATAAAAAAATTCAAGAGAAAAGAAAAATAGATATGTAGGATGGTTTAAACTTTAAAGTACTTCGTAAAATAAAATAAAAAATTAAAACGAGAAAGGAAGGAAGAAATAAGCATGTTAATAAATTTAAGAATTAAATTAGAAAAATACTATTTTACCTTATTAAATTTAAAGGATTATGAGGGCATAGGAAATATTTTTATACAATGTAACAATCTGTTTCCAATGATCTCAAAAAATGTAGTTTTGGGATTTTGTTTTTGCAAATCGAGTTCGTAAATATTTTACGAAATTATTATATAGTTAAATTGAATTTTGGATTAGTAATTTAATCGAATTTGTGATTAATTAAGATTTAGGGACTAAATTGTAAAGTCTAATCACTATAGATTTTTAATTAGTAAATGCATTGAGGACTTAAATTATAATTAACCAAAGGTTTAAAATTGCAATTAACCATATTAAAATTCATAATAGTGGACGGTTGATTTAAAGAACATTAGTTTAATTAATTTAAGTTTAACTAATTAAATTATGTTTAATTAAAACTAATTATATGTATTGAAGTTAGTGGAGGAAGAAAACATTTCATCATCATCTTCCTCCCAAAACCGATACAAAAGGAAAGAAAAATCTAAGAAAAAGTTGAAGCTTTTAATTTGGTAAGTGCAATTTTTTTTTTTTTATGTTTTTGAGGTCATGAGAGCTTGATTATTTAGCTCATGTACCAATTTTTAAAATTTATAAAGTTTTAGGAAGTTTCCATTGTTTATTTCTTGAATTTTTAGGTGTCAAAATGTTAGATTTTAAGCTTAGATGTGAAAAAGGACTAAATTGTAAAGTTTAATTGATAATTTTGCATATTAGGGACCAAACTGAATATATAAAAAAATTGACAGTAGGAATAGTAAATAAGAGGTCCCTAATGAATAATAGTGGAATCATATTTCAATTTGGAGCTTAAATTGAAAGTTATGCTAGTCCCGATTTTAGGGACTAAATTGAATAAAGTATAAAATGTAAATTCCTTTGAAATTGATTGTGAATTGAGCTAGAATTTAATATTATGCATTTTTAGATTATAATTCGTAGCTAAGGACGATACGAGAACATCGAGAGGGAAAGGAAAGACAATAAACAATGACGAGTAATCCGAGTGTTCGGTTTGTATTTCTATAGTTCAAATCATTTTAATTGTTGCATATTTCCATTGTTTAGCATGGTAAGATATAAGGTGAGCTAAAATTGGTTAGTTGAATAGAACTGGTATGAATGTGATTGATTGTCGAGATAAATAACTAAATTGAATAGAATTGAAAATAATGTAACTTGATGAAATTATAAAATTGGCTTTGAATTGAGTTGAATTATACTATGATATATAATGAATTGATTGTTGAATTAGAAATGATGAAATGTAATTTGGATTTTATAATGGAATTAGAAATTTGGTTACCCTATTAATTGTTCGGGCAGAGTCGAGTTGAGTATGGGTTGTTTAGATTACATGTCGATGAATGCTGGGCACAAATTTTATCTCGGTTATACCAATGAGCACTGGGCGCAATCTATTTATTTTGGATTTTACTGATGATGCACTGGGTGTCAAATTTGGTGTTGGTTGGATTTTAATAGGGATATAAAATGTAATGTTGATAACAGTATATAAATTGAATTGATGTTAAAAGAAGAGTTATAATATATGAATTTCAATAGTACACGAAAGATCATGCGATCTGAATACACAAGTCTAGAGCACTGGGCGCAATATATTCTTAGTTTAGTTAATTGAACATGTATAAGATGAATTATATGGTATAAATGGTATAGTTAGCATGTTACTTTGTAGTTGGTATGAATGACATTTTAATTAAATGTTCATAATTGTCTTCCTTGCATTTTGTTATTTGAATTATAAAATACCATTGAGCTTTATCGCTCAGTGTACGATTTTGTTTTCCGTGCACAAGTTAGGTTCAATTTGAGTTTCTCGAGCATCGACTTCATTATCCAGTCAAAAATCTCGGTCTTGACTATGTCTGTATACCTTTTTTTTGTTAGTTAAATGGCATGTACCTAGGTTTGATCGATTTCGGTACAAGATTATGTTTTATGCCCTTTTGATTTAAAAATTGTATATATGAATTAGGCTAATAGAATGTAGTATGTATACGTGTAACATCCCTCGCCCAACCCGATCACCGGGTTCGAGCTACGAAGTGCTATAATCATTGCCGGAGAAATTTTGAATAGTTTCACATTGAAACCATCATTTCACATCATATTTCATGCAATCAACAACAATACAACATTGAATATCGCGAACATCCTTTTTCGGGTATTATATAGGCATACAAATGTTTTAAAGTCAACCCAAGATCGAATATGGACCCTTTTGCAACATTCTTAAAATTTCAGATCAAATATATATCATAAATAAATTCTACAATTATTCAATCATGCCATAAACACTCAAATTAAATGATACACAAATAAATCCAAACCTTGATCGAGCTTACAAAAGCTATTTTGGTGACTCGGGCATGAATTAAGACCAAATTATAAAGTTTTGAAAGTTGAGCTTGATGTCGTGACGTTGCCAAACAGTTTGTCACGTCATGATGATGTCATAAACTAATGGTGGATGTTGCGACGAGGGATATTCCACGTCATTACACATCTATTAGATACTTTGCTAAAGCATAACAACCTATGTAATCACCAACTATTCAAACCTTTAATGCCCTTCAATTGCATCATCTAACTCAACCATTTCATTCTCAATTTGGTTGTTCATATATTTCAAATATAGCTAAACATGTTACCAATATGCACATTTATATACATAACCTATAACCATTCACTTTCAAACATTGTTTAAGGTCCAAAATCAAGCATATTCCAGGTTCAAACTCAAGAGCATTCAAAATAAGCACATACACAACATAACTCCTATATACATGCCATATAATTGAGTCTAAATTGTTTAAAAGTCTAGCGAATCAAAATTTGGATAGTGTGAACTCCGAGGTGATCCGATCAACACATTCCGCAAAATGACCACTACAGAAACAAAAAACAAAATAGAGTAAGCATATCGAATGCTTAGTAAGTTCATAATAAATTAACTTAATTTACCTTGTCATTATAACAATTTAAGTAATTGAAACACAAAGACACAACATGGCATATCCTTGGCATATTTATTTATATATAATTTTAAACCATTTCACAAGACAACCTATAAGTTAGTACCTCAACATAACAAGATCATGGGATTTAAATTCATATACAGTTACAACCAAATTATTTTACATCATACTATTCAACCTTGTTCGATACTAAAACACATCAATGGAATTCACATTCAATCATTTCATTACCATTTAATTTTGATTTTCTATCCAGAAACCTATAGCAATTTAAATCGGATACACGAGACTAATTTACTTCCACAAATTGTATAGCTGGTTTACTTATACAATCTTTATTCGATGCTGCTCCCTCAAGTTGTCGAGAATCTGCAACACAATATGGATCTCAGTCATCGATAAAGAAATCCCTGACAAACACCCGATTTCTTTTTAAACCTTAATGGCATGTTATTCGTATCCCAATCTTTACTAAGTTCAAAAACTCTGAAACTGTATATTCACTTTTCAAATTTCGAATAGCAATCCATATACATTTCTAACCCTGTAACATCATCATATACATACTACTCAATCATATATCAGTTTCACATTTAATCATCATCATGTATCGATTCATATTAGTCATTTATTTCATGTTTACAGTTTAGTCCTTTTGATGCCAAAAGACATTATTTACCTAACAATTCGAACAAAAAATTAAAATAATATAAAACAAACATAACATGAATTAATAAAGTAAGTCATGTATGAACTTACCTGACAAAAACAACAACAAATGAAATCTTGGGGACTAATCTACGAATTTGTCTTTTTTTCAATTATCTTCGGATTGATTCAAATCCTGATATATAATAATCTATTTCAATTTATCAATTCTAAACATATTATAAAAGTCTATTATAAACATATATCAATTCAATTTCATTTTTTGGACGTCCCCTAAAATTGTGCATTTTATTTAATTTAGTCCCTAAAATTGGAATTGCCACAACTTCCAAATTTGAGCTTCAATTTCGAAAAAGATCTCAATGGCATCCTTCTACAACCCTCTAATATCTATAATTATAGAAATTTCATACAAATCTGAAATATTTACACTTTAGTCCCTATGTTCAAAACTAACAATTTTCACTTTACAAATTAGTATTTTTTTTTTCATTTCTAAGCTTAAAATCTAGCAATTTAGTACCAAAAGATTCAAGATTCAACAATAGAAACTTTTGGAAACTTTAAAAATTTCACAAATTAATCCTTGGGCTAGCTAAATCAAGCTTTTAGGATCTCAAAAACATAAAAATTACAAGAAACGAGCTTAAATTTGCTTACCAAATTGAGAGTCGAATGCTTGAAGCTCAAACCCTTATTTTTATTCTTTTCTTTCGTGAAGATGATGAATGAAAGAAGGAAAATGGTCTTCTAACTTTTAATTTTTATGATATAATACTTATTATAATCTTTTAATTATGATTATATTATAATTTAATATTATTTACTAAAGAAAATCATATTTTACCGTCCACTACTATTGAAGATGGCCTAATTACCACTTTGACCATTGGTATAATATTATTTAACCCTTTTAATAAATAAAAATCAATAATGATTATCTTTTTTTACTTTTACGATTTAATCCTTGTACCTTAATTAGTTACTAATTCGGAAAAATGATTTATTCAAAATTCTATTCATCTATATAATAACTTCATTAATATTTAATAAAAAAATTTACGGACTCTGTTTGCGAAAACAAAGTCCCGATACCTCATTTTCTGACACCACTGACTTTAGGGTCACTACACTTGTACCTTACTTAACTATTCATTCAATAAAATTACTGGACCAAAAATCAATTTAACGCTATAATAAACTCGTAAATATTAATTAATAATATTTATGGACTTGATCATTGGAGAATGAGATTCCGAAATTACCGTTTCCGACACTACTGAAAATCAAATTGTTACAATATGAGCTTAAAATGTTGTTTGAAATGCATTAAAAATCAGTAATTATTTATAACTTAGATGAATGAATGTGTTTGAAGGTTTTGAAAGTAAGATACTAATTAGATAAGTTTCAAGTGTTATGTCATATATATATAGTTCATTAAGAATGCAGTAATATTTGGATTGCTGTTTGAGATATTGATCTTTAAGTGTAGGTAATATGCTTATAAGGAAGAATTGCAGGTTTTGTGCACACTAATTTTGTAGAAATAGTATGTGACGTCGCGACGTCAAACGTATCACGTTATGATGAGAAATGATCTATAATATCACGACGCGACGATAAATCATTCATCCTGACGAGACCCAAAACAATATGTTGCATTGCGACGTGGAACTCCCTCACATCACGACGTCAACCTTGTAATTTAAAACATTTATATTTTGGTCCTTCTTTGACATCGGGTTAATATTCGAGCTTTTGTAAGCTCGTGCAAGATCCGAAAATGTTTGTAAATTGTATTGAATGCATGTTTTGACTGAATTTAATCATTAAATAGAATAAATTAACTGTGATTGATCATAGTTACCCCAACAATGAATGTGACATCTCGTAACTCGGACCTGGTGACCGAATCGGGTATCGGGGTGTTACATACAAATTATAGATATAAATATTTATTTAATTTTAGTTATTTGTATTAATTTTTTTTATCAATTCAGCTAATAAATTATACATTAAGTTATATCTTAAATAACTAACAATTGAATAAATCAAATACGTAAAATTAGATAGAGTAATCCATCTAAAATATATACAAACATTAAAAAATTTTAAGTTGATGAAAGTATTCATTCACATTCAATTAAACACTAATTTTATTATTTAAATAATTTTAATAATATGAATAAAATTAATTATATTTTAAATTTTAAAACATTTTTATCAATATATTAAAATCATTTTATATTTATTTTTAAATTTTTTATTAAAGGTAAAAAATCATCAATAGAGATATAGGGAAAAAAACTATATTATGGGTAATTTACCAAAAAATGCCCTTTTTTCAAAATTTACGGAAAAGGACCTACTATTTAATTATTTACCAGAATAGACCATTTTCCCCAAAAGCGCATCCACGTCAGCGCGATTTCAGGGGATGCAGTAGGAAAACGCATCCATGATGGAGAGTTTTCTGCCACATCAGCAGAAATCGCGTCCTTGAAGGCGCGCTTTGCTGATGTGGCAAAAACACTCCCTCAGGGACGCGTTTTGCCCTCCCCTTTCGTTAGGATTTTCAGCTATTTTTAAGGTTAGAGTTAGGGTTTTAGGGGTTTTAGGGCTAGGGTTGTGTTTTTAATGGTTTTTAGGGTTTAAGGTTTTCGGGGAAAGTTAATGAATTAGAGTTTAAGGTTAATTAATTAAAATAATTTTAGGGGTTTTTTTACCTAAATAGTCCAAAATAAAAAAATAACCAAAATAGTACATCAAAAAATTTATGTACCAAAATGGTACAGGTAGGGTGGTGCCGCCTATGGCAGAGGCGTGACCACCCTGCTCTCTGCCATTTTTGCAATTTTCTGTTAAAAAAATTGTTTAAAAAAATAGGGACAATGAGGTACCAGAGGTGACACCGAACAATGGGGTGCCAGAGGCGGCACCGAACAATGGGGTGTCAGAGGCGGCACCAGGCGACGACGGGACAACTCCCTGCAGCAAATTTGTCCCTTTGCTCAAATTTGGGGACCTTAAATGGTCCCCAATTTCATTTTCATGGCACCATGCGAGAGAAGAAGAGGAAAGGAGAAGAATAAGAAGAAGAGAAGAAGAAGAAGGAGGAGGAGGACGGTGCCGGAAAAAAAAAAGAGAGAAAAAGATAGTGAAGAGAAAGGAGAAAGAAATAGAAGAAAAAAAAAAGATAGAAAGAAAATAAAGAAGAGAAAGGAGAAAGAAAGAGAAAGAAAATAGAGAAGAGAAAGGAGAAAGAAATAGAAGAAAAAAAAGAAAGATAGAAAGAAAATAAAGAGAAAGGAGAAAGAAAGAGAAAGAAAATAGAGAAGAGAAAGGAGAAAGAAATAGAAGAAAAAAAAAGAAAGATAGAAAGAAAATAGAGAAGAGAAAGGAGGTATAAATTTTTTTATAATAATGTTTTTTTTTTGTTAGTTGAGTTATTAAATAAATTGTTAGTTATCATTAGGGTTTCTTATGCTGAAGTTATTATCTCATCAGGCAATACCAAATATGTTGCCATTTCTAACAATATCTATAGCAGAAATATTTTCAATTTTTATCACTAACAATAATAGTTATCATTAATAATAATAATAATAATAGTATTTTTTACTAACAATATTAATAACTAATAATAATAATAATAATAATAATAATAATTAGGGTTTTTACTAATCCTAATGACGAACACAATAATAATAATAGTTTTTTACTAAAAATAATACTAACTAACAATAATAATTAGGGTTTTATTAAAAATAATAACTAACAAAAATATAGTGTAAAAACTAACAATCATACTAACTAAAATAATAATTAGGGTTAACTAAACCTAATAACTATAAATAAGAATAACCAAACCCTAAAAACTAACAAAAATAATACTAACTAAAATAATAATTGGGGTTTTTACTAATCTTAATAACTAACAATAATAACTAAACTAACAACAAAAAAACATACAAAAAAAAACATGATAATCCATTATTTATAAAATAAATACCTCCTCCTCCTCCTCCTCCTCCTCCTCCTCTCGCAGGTGGCAATGAAAATGAAATTTGGGACCTTAAATGGTCCCCAAAGCTGAGCAAACGGACAAATTTTTGCTGCATGGATGTGTCCCGTCGACTGGTGCCGCCTCTGGCACAGCGTCCACTGGTGCCGCCTCTGGCACCTCATTTTTCGGTGCCGCCTCTGGCACCCCATTGTCCCTATTTTTTTAAACAATTTTTTTAACAGTATTTTTTAACAGATAATGGCAGAAATGGCAGAGAGTAGGGTGGTCACGCCTCTGCCATAGGCGGCACCACCCTACATGTACCATTTTGGTACATAATTTTTTTGATGTACTATTTTGGTTTTTTTTATTTTGGACTATTTAGGTAAAAAACCCCAAATTTTAGGTTTAGGGTTTTAGAAAAAATATATCAGCAATATAAAAAATATTTGTTTTTTTACAGTAGTATCTGGTAAAATAATTTAGAGAAGACATTTCTAAACAAATAGTAACCAAAACGCTTCAAGCAGGATGCACTGTCAGCAATAGTACTGAAAAAAGCTCCCACGTGAACGCTCTTTTGCTACAGTAGTCTCTAGTAAAATAATTTTGAGAAGACGTTTCTGAACAAATAGTAACCAAAACGCTTCAAGCGGGATGCATCATCAACAAGAGTATTGAAAAAAGCTCCCACGTGGACGCTCTTTTGCTATAGTAGTCTCTAGTAAAATAATTTTAAGAAGACGTTTTTGAACAAATAGTGACCAAAACGCTTCAAGCGGATGCTTTATCGGCAAAGTCTTGAAAAAAGCTCCCACGTGGACGCTCTTTTGCTCTGAGTAGTCTCTGGCAAAATAATTTAGAGAAGACGTTTTTGAACAAATAGTGACCAAAACGCTTCAAGCATGATGCACTGTCAGCAAGAGTATTGAAAAAAGCTCTCGCGTGGACGCTCTTTTGCTACAGTAGTTCATATTTGTGCTTAAACTATAAATGAGCCAAATTTCATTCTCAGGTTGCATAATAAAAATTGAGGCAAAAGTAAAATAGAAACTGAAGATGAGTAAACGTATTAGTGCTGTTATTCACTACGATGGTGAGGTTTGTGACACTGAAAACGGTGTCATTTTTTTATCGGAGAACACAGCGCGATTGGTTTTTAACCAGAACATAGATTTGATAAAACTTCGCAAAAGAATTAGACGTAAAATCTTTGAAACAACGCCAATGAAAGTTCAGTCTATTAAGTATAGATTTTGTGCTTCAGTTGATCCCGTAAGATGACTCATTCGACATCAAAGGTCCTCGGAGCTTGGAGGCAATGGTGGAGACTCATCTTGCCAGTGGGTCACCCTATCTTGAGGTATATGTACAATTTTCATCGCTAAGTGATCTTCCTTCGACTTCAACATCTACTGCTGTTTGAGGAGAATACACAACCCCAAGCCGACACTCTGTTAATGGGAGGCAGAATACGGAAGCGCCCGTGTTTGGTGGTAGTATGGAAAACACAACCCCTGCACGACACTCGGTTAGTGGATGGGACATACATATCCTTCCTTCGGCGTTCGATGCTAGAAATACGTATTGGGGAATGTCATCAACTTCTAGTGGTTGGCAATCCACATATGATTGGGGACGTTACGAAAGTTGTTTAAGAAGGGATAATGTACTCCCCACGACATCCACCGGCGAGGGGACCTCATTCGTTGCAGATGATGGTGGGTCAAATAATGAGTCCGATGTGGATCCACCTCGAGAGCCGGCACCGATGGTGCAGAAGTTGTATTATTTTCTGAACCGGAGCCTGTTCCAACCATACCTGAAGATGTTGAAGGGGGTTCAGATGAAGAAGAAGATTCGCGATTCAGGGCGTACTCGCCTCCAGCCCACATGCATAATTTCGATCTATCTCAAGACGATGCATTGGAGTTCCCTGAACTGCCACACAGAAGACGTGGTCGTACAAGTTCGTCGTTGGATTCGGGTGAATTAGAAGTTGTTAAAGAGTTTTCCAACAAGGATAGTTTTCTTAGTGCATTGAAACAATATAGCATCAAGAACGGGGTTAACTACAACGTGGTTAAATCCAAACTCGATAAGTACGAAGCCAAGTGTGCAGTGCAAGACGGTACATGTTAATGGAAAATCATGGCCTCGTTGAGGAAAATGGCAGGCTTGTGGGAGATTAAAAAGTACAAAGGTCCACATACATGTCTTGCCGGTACAGTATCACTAGGTGTTCAAGGTTTTTGAATAATACTTGTATTACGTAATGTTGCATTATTTAACGTACTTCGTTGACAGGTGTTTCACAAGATCATCCCAAGATGGATTCAGATATGTTGGCTAACTTAATAATACCGACGGTGAAGGCGAATCCCAAGACTTCAGTGCCGACCTTAATTGCCAACATTCGTAGCCAATTGGGGTACACGCCCTCTTACCAGAAGACTTGGATAGCTAAGCAGAAGGCGTTGAAAAAGTTGCATGGTCAGTGGGACGCTTCATATAATGAAGTGTGGCAGTGGTGTCAGGTGCTGGAGAGATATGTCCTAGGCAGCATAACAGACCTTGAAACAGAACCTGCGTACTAAAACGATCAATTGCTCCGTGGATGCCAAGTGTTTAAGCGTCTGTTCTGGAAATTTAAGCAATGCTGAGATAAATTTCTATACTGCAAGCCATTGGTACAAATTGACCGTACCTTTATGTATGGTAGATATACGCATCGACTATTGCTAGCTGTGGCACAGTATGGCAGTGGGAGAATCCTTCCAATTGCGTTTGCAATAACACTGGGGGAGTCAGCTAATGACTGAGATTTCTTTCTATTTAGGTTAAGGAGGCATGTCTACCACTAACCTAATATATGCGTTATATCGGATCGATGCCCTAAAATACAAGCCGGAATAGAGCGACAAGGAAGCTTATGGCATCGCACACACCATCGATATTGCCTGAGGTATGTTGCGTCCAACTACCACGGGCAACATCGATCTACAAGTGAACGACGGCAAGTGACCAATATGGGTATGTAATATCTATTAATATAAATTCGTTTGTAATATTTAATTTATTCTTAATTGAAGAGTGGTATGTAATATTCGCTATCAACTTATATTGGCAGGGTACGAGATCAATAAGGACTGTTTTCACGAGATATTGACGAGTTTGCGCTCAGTTAACGAAGAAGGCGCAAACTACCAATGCAACATACCTTTCGAACAGTGGACACAAGCATACGACGGCGGCCTACAATATGGTCATATGACCTCAAACCTGACTGAATGCATAAATTCTGTTCTGAAATGAACGTATCATTTACCGATAACATCGATTGTGCGAGAGACATTTTCGTTTAGCGGCACTATTTTTAAAGCGAGCAGCGAGTTATAAAGGCTAAATGCAGGGAGGCCATGTATAGTGCGCGAAGGTATTGCGAGAAATTAACAAGGCGAAGGCAAAGGCCAACACCATGCACACAGTGTGTCACGATCGCGACAACCTATGGTTTCATGTGACGGAGTTTGACAGACCAAACCAAGATATTGTTGGCGGGCAATATCGTGTACACTTGAGAAATAAGACCTGCGACTGTGGGATATTTGACGCACTTCGTTATCTATGCGCTCATGTAATTGCGGCTTGTCAGAATCTCCGTCTAAATCCCATGAGCTATGTCGACGAAGTGTATAAAATAGAATACATGTACGTATGGAGACACGTATTCCCACCAGTCCCAGATGAACGTAAGTGGTCGTCTGTATCGCTTGCTCCGTTTAAGCTGTTACAGGATAGAGAACTGCGTTGCAAACCAAAAGGTCGACCTTCCTCGACTAGAATACGCAACAATATGGATATCCGAGAAACAGCAACCAACAGAAATTATGCGGATGGTGTAGGAACCAAGGCCATACATCTCGCTCGTGTCCAAATCGGAATAGTTGATAGCCTCCTTATCATTTTTGTCTTTTGGTGGCTACGAAAATTCTTTTAATTTCTTAATGAAAATGGTAAACTTTTGTAGAAAGACTAAGTTACAATACAAAAAAAAAAAGTTATTCAATTAATCTAAAATATCACCATCATTATTCTTCAAAATTATCTTTCTTACTAAATGATTATTTTATTTACAATTAGGAGGAAAATATGCATTAATTTGGGTACTACAATGATAATTTAGATATATTAGGAGGAGGAAAAGACTTTTTCCCCTTTAAATGCGAATTAAGGCCCCATTACCTACTTTTACCGAAAACCATGCACGAAAACTCCATGAACCAATAGCTTATATTCCTTCAAGCCCAAGAAAAAAACCAAAACCAAACCAAGACCAAAAAATAAAAAAATAAATTACAATAAAAAATAAAAAACAACTTTTATTTTATTAAAAATATAAAATTAAATTACAATTAAGATATTAAAAAACAACTTTCATTTTATAAAAAAAATTACAATAAAAAATAAAAAACAACTTTTATTTTATTAAAAATATAAAAATTAAATTACAATTAGGATATTAAAAACAACTTTCATTTTATAAAAAATAAAAAAATAAAAAAATTTTATTTTTTAAAAAATATAAAAATTAAATTACAATTGAAATATTAAAACAACATTTATTTTATAAAAAATAAAAAAATTATAATAAAAAATAAAAAACAACTTTTATTTTTTTTAAAATATAAAAATTAAATTACAATTGAAATATTAAAAACAACATTTATTTTATAAAAAAATAAAAAAATTACAATAAAAAAATAAAAAACAATTTTTATTTTTTTTAAAATTAAAAATTAAATTACAATTGAAATATTAAAAACATTTATTTTATTAAATGAAACAATATAAAAATGTTTATACAAATATATTAAAAAATCAATGTTGGTGCCGGTCGAAATCGATTGCCACAGGGGGGGTGGTCGACTTGATTCTGTATTTGGATTCCTATTTTTCTAGCTTTGCGAGGTTGTGGTTGCTCGGCGAGGATTACGGTTCCTCGGCATGGGAGTGCATTTATAGGTGTTGGGAGGATAACCCACCTTAATAAAATATTGGCTGCGGAGGTGTTTGCATCACTAATGGCGAATGTGTCTGAATCCCATAAGGCGAAGGAGAATTATAAAAAGAAAAGCTCCCCGACGGCGCCTCGTGCGATCACTCATGCGACGACGGCCTATAGATCGACCTATTTCGATTTGGACACGAGCGAAATGTATGGCCTGGGTTCCTACACCATCCGCATAACTTTCGTTGGTTGGCTGTTTCTCGGATATCCATATTGTTGCGTATTCTAGTTGAGCAAGGTCGACCCTTTGGTTTGCGACGTAGTTCTCTATCCGATAACAGCTTAAACGGAAAAAGCGATACAGACGACCACTTACGTTCATCTGGGACTGGTGGGAATACGTGTCTCCACACGTTATACATGTATTCTATTTTATACACTTCGTCGACATAGCTCACGGGATTCAGACGAAAATTCTGACAAGCCGCAATTACATTAGCGCATGGATAATGAAGTGCGTCAAATATCCCACAGTCGCAGGTCTTATTTCTTAAGTGTACACGATATTGCCCGCCAACAATACCTTCGTTCGGTCTGTCAAACTCCGTCACACGAAACCATAGGTTGTCGCGATAGTGACACACTGTGTGCATGGTGTTAGCCCGTGCCTTCGCCTTGTTAATTTCTCGCAATACATTCGCACACCATACATGGCCTCTCTTCATTTGACCTTTATAACTCGCTGCTCGTTTCGAAAATAATGCCGCTAAACGAAAATGTCTCGCACAACCGATGTTATCGGCAAATGACACGTTCCTTTTAGAACAGAATTTATGTATTCAGTCAGATTTGAGGTCATATAACCATATCGTAGGCCGCCGTCGTATGCTTGTGTCCACTGTTCGAAAGGTATGTTGCATAGGTAGTTTGCGCATTCTTCGTTAATTGAGCGCAAACTCACCAACATCTCGTGAAAACGGTAATTATTGATCTCGTATCCTGCCAATATAAGTTGATAGCGAATATTACATACCACTCTTCAATTAAGAATAAATTAAATATTACAAACGAATTTATATTAATAGATATTACATACCCATGTTGGTCACTTGCCGTCGTTCACTTGTAGATCGATTTTGCCCGTGGTAGTTGGACGCAACATGCCTCAGGCAATATCGATGGTGTGTGCGATGCCATAAGCTTCCCTGTCGCTCTATTCCGGCTTGTATTTTAGGGTACCGATCCGATATAACGCATATATTAAGTTAGGGGTAGACATGCCTTCTTAACTTAGATAGAAATAAATCTCAGTCATTAGCTGACTCCCCCAGTGTTATTACAAACGCAATTGGAAGGATTCTTCCATTGCCATCTTGTGCCACAGCTACCAATAGCCGATGCGTATATCTACCATACATAAAGGTACCGTCAATTTGTACCAATGGCTTACAGTATAGAAATGCGTCTCGGCATGGCTTGAATGTCTAGAACAGACGCTAAAACACTTGGTATCCACAGAGCAATCGATTGTTGTAGTACGCAGGTTCCGTTTTAAGGTCTGTTATGATGCCTGGAACATATCTCTCCAGCACCTGACACCACTGCCACACTTAATTATATGAAGAGTCCCACCGACCATGCAACTTTTCCAACGCCTTCTGCTTAGCTATTCAAGTCTTCCGGTAAGAGGGCGTTTACCCCAATTGGCTACGAATGTTGGCAATTAAGGCCGGCACTGAAGTCTTGGGATCCGCCTTCACCGTCGGTATTAGTAAGTTAGCCAACATATCTGAATCTATCTTGGGATGATCTTGTGAAACACCTGTTAACGAAGTACGTTAAATAATGCAACATTACGTAATAAAAGTATTATTTAAAAACCTTGAACACCTAGTGATACTGTACCGACAAAACATGTATATGGACCTTTGAACTTTTCAATCTCCCACAAGCATGTCATTTTCTTTAACGAGACCATGATTTTCCATGAACATGTACAGTCTTACACTGCACACTTGGCCTCGTACTTATCGAGTTTGGATTTAACCACGTTGTAGTTAACTCCGTTCTTGATACTATATTGTTTCAATGCACCAAGAAAACTATCCTTGTTGGAAAACTATTTACCAACTTCTAATTCACCCGAGTCCAACAACGAACTTGTACGGTCACGCCTTTTGTGTGGTAGTTCAGGAAACTCCAATGCATCGTCTTCAGATAAATCAACATTATGCATGTGGGCTGGAGGCGAATACACCCTAAATCACGGATCTTCTTCTTCTTCATCTGAATCTCCTTCAACATCTTCAGGTATGGTTAGAACAGGCTCCGGTTCAGAAAATAATGCAACTTCTGCACCATCGAGACCGGGCTCTAAAGGTGGATCCACATCGGACTCATCATTCGACCCACCATTATCTGCAACAAACGAGGTCCCCTCGCCAGTGAATGTCGTGAGGAGTATATTATCCCTTCTTAAACAACTTTCGTAACGTCCCCAATCATATGTGGATTGCCAACCACTAGAAGTTGATGACATTTCCTAATACGTATTTCTATCATCGAACGTCGAAGAAAGGATGTGCATGTCCCATCCACCAACCGAGTGTCGTGCAAAGGTTGTGTTTTCCATACCACCAAACACGGGCACTTCCGTATTCTGCCTCCCACTAACAGAGTGTCGACTTGAGGTCGTGTATTCCCCTCAAACAGTAGTAGATGTTGAAATCGAAGGAAGATCACTTAACAATGAAAATTATACATATACCTCAAGATAGGGTGATCCACTGGCAAGATGAGTCTCCACCATTGCCTCCAAGCTCCGAGAACCTTTAATGTCGAACGAGTCATATCTCACGGGATCAACCGAAGCACAAAATCTATACTTAATAGACTGAACTTTTATTGGCATTGTTCCGAAAATTTTACGCTTAATTCTTTTGCGAACTTTTATAGTCTAACCACAAATATGAACTACTGTAACAAAAGAGCGTCCACGTGAGAGCTTTTTTCAATACTCTTGCTGACAATGCATCCTGCTTGAAGCGTTTTGGTCACTATTTGTTCAGAAACGTCTTCTCTAAATTATTTTGCCATATACTACTGTAGCAAAATAGCGTCCACGTGAGAGCTTTTTTCAGTACTCTTGCTAACAGTATATCTTGCTTAAAGCGTTTTGGTTACTATTTGTTCAGAAATGTCTTATCAAAATTATTTTACCAGAGACTACTGTAGCAAAAGAGTATCCACGTAAGAGCTTTTTTCAGTACTCTTGCTGACAGTGCATCCTACTTGAAGCGTTTTAGTCACTATTTGTTTAGAAACGTCTTCTCAAAATTATTTTACCAGAGACCACTGTAGCAAAAAAGCGTCCACGTGGGAGCTTTTTTCAGTACTCTTGCTGACAGTGTATCCTGCTTGAAGCATTTTTCTTACTATTTGTTCAGAAATGTCGATATAGAAAGTATTATCTTGCGCGTTACCAGGTGTGTAAGACCCTAACACACTTCATGTTACCTGTTTTATTATTATTAATTATATGGGCTGAAAAGCCGGAGAAGACTGTGTGTACAGAGTTGAAATGCCCTTGTGGGTAAGGCGAGAGAGAGTGCGGTATGGGTTCTAATGATTTGATGTGAGTTTTGATGTATGTAATAAATCTTTGCCTTGTTATTAGCATGCTACATTGATTATGACACATATGTTGTGCATGGGGTGTGGGAATGATGATAAAGGGGAAGTGATAAGGTCACACAGTGACCGGTGGCTCTGCCACGATGATATGATATAAGGTCACATGGTGATCGGTGGCTCTGCCACATATGTTTACGAGGTCACATGGTGATCGGTGGCTAGGCCACAGTGGATTTTTAGGTCACATTGTGATCGTTATTATAACCGGCAGCGTGACTGTCGAGACGGCGTGTAGCGAATGGAGGATTGATTATAGAAATCCCCACGGTGTGATGGTTGGTACGGGCTGTCGTGTAGAGGATGAAAAATGCTATGATGGGCTGGGCTGATGCACCCATGTTTGTTAAATAATATTGTGTATGAGCAGAGTGTGGGGTTTTGGGCCGTGGGCCATGTCGTGAGTTTTGGTGGTTTTACACACTGAGTCTCTGTGACTCACCCTTTTTTCTAACTTTTCTAGGTAATCAGTAGACTGTGGATTGGGAGCCGAGGCGGACTCGTGGAGGCCATAAGGATTTTTATCTTTTGTAAAACTATTACCTGCTTTATTTTATTTTATTTTGGGAATTTTTGTTATGTAATAAGGCCTTTCTAAATTAACATTCGGGTTTATTTTATTTTCCTATTATTTCATTAAAAAGGTGACACTACGTAAACTTAATCACCAAATTGGAAATGACGCTTTCAAAATACGAGTAATTCAATACACATGTTTTCTTTCAAATATCACCAATTTTAACGAATGTTTAAACAACTAAAAGTTAAAAATTTTCCTACACTATTAAACCACTGTTTTCTAACATCGCCTTAATCGGAACGTTTTCAAATACACGATTTTTCCTAAATTAAACAAAAGTTTGTTTTTACTTCACCCTGTAACATACCATATCTGGTCGTAACGTTTAGGCCGGGTTTGAGGTGTTACATTTTGGTATCAGAGCCTAGGTTGCAAAACTCGGGCTGTGAAAAGGTCTCAATGGTGTTTTACAAAATCAGTGTTAAGGTTAAACAAGAAAATGGTTTGATGGGGATATGGCATCCGAGTCTACCGGCACCCGATCCACCCAGGTAAGTGCTCTAACCATTTAATGTTGTATGTATGGAATAATTCTTAGTACAAGGAAATATGCCTGATCAGCTCAAGAAATTTTAAACTTTAGATACGAAAAACCTCTAGGATGTGTTGTGTTCTGCGAAAACTATCCTTTAAGGATATCTCACATAAAACTGCTCGGTATTAAACAGTGAAAGATACTAACGCATAAAACTTCTAAATCAGATTACAACGCGACAGTAGTCATGAGTACTAGGGGACGAGGACGTAATGCGCGTGGACGTGGTAGAGGCAGGGTTGCTGTGTCGAAACTAGTAGGGTCTGGTCATGGGTCAGGAAATGAGATGTCGCTACCGCCAGCTGCGGAAGCAGAGTTGCAGGACCAAACGAGTGGTGATGATGCGGTGTCCCATACGATGTTGCGGGTTTTGAAGAGAGTTGCTGGGGCAGGCTTGGGTACAGGGGCTCGAAAATCGGTGTCAGAACGACTCTGAGCTAATGAGACAAAAATGTTTAGGGGCATTTCCGGCGTAGCCGCTAACGCAGCTGAGTATTGGTTGGAGGCCGTCGAACGTATAATGGATGACCTCGATTTCACGGAGGAGAAAAAGTTAAAGTGAGTAATGTCTCTTCTGCGGGATGAGGCGTATCAATAGTGGCTTACGGTCAGAGATTGTGCTGTGGCTGATCGCATTACCTGGGATTTCTTTAAGCTGTCATTCCAGGGTAAGTACATTGGGTCAAGTTATGTAGATGCGCAGTGAAGAGCATTCTTGAATCTGGTACAGGGGAACAAGTCAGTGGCTGAGTATGAGGCGAAATTCTTACGCCTTAGCCGTTATGCCCGTGGGATATTGGCCACAGACCATGAGCGCTGTGTTCGGTTTGAAGACGGGTTGAGGGATGATCTGCGGGTGCTGATAGCTCCACAACGAGAAAGAATTTGCTGTCTTAGTGAAAAAGGCTAAAATAGCCGAAGTGAAGCGATCGGAAAAGCAGAACCGGGATAGATAGAGGAAGTAATAAAAAGAATTTTGGACCGTCGAGAAGCGGTTAGGCGTTGCGAGAAAAGAGACTGGGGACGGATGGGCCGAGTCGGGTTGAAAGACACATTCGCGACAATCGGCCCCAGAGAGGTGTGCTCGATGTGGGAAATTTCATGTGGGTGAGTGTTGGACGAGCAACGAAAAGTGTTTTAGGTGTGGGTCTACTGACCACCAAATTAGGGACTGTCCACAAGAGCGGGACGGTGCAAGGCCGGGAGGTCAAGGTTATGCCCAGCCAGGTAGAGGTGGTTAGCAACCACAAAGGGGTCGTGGTCCAGCCAGAGAAGGTAATGGTTTCGGTCGGGGCCGTGGAACACCAGACAGGGGCGCTGGGAATGCAGAGGCGAGACAGCCTGATTTGGTCTATGCAGCCAGGCGCAGAGAGGAGGCGACGCATCGGACGTCATAACCGGTACGTTCCTTATTTATGTGTTGCCTTATACTGGTTTGATTGATATTGGTTCGACCCACTCTTATGTTGCTAGTATTATATCGGGAACTTTGAACTTAGACTACGAGAGTTCCTCTACAGGAGATGATGTAATTAGCCCTCTAAGACAATCCGTAGTAGTAAATAAACTTTATAGAAATGTACCTCTAGAAGTGCAAGGGTAGTTTTTTTCGATCGATTTGATGGAGCTCCGTTCGGGAATTCGACCTAATCTTAGGTATGGGTGGCTAGTGGAGTATCAAGCGAATTTGGATTGTGCAGCCAAGCGCATGGTGCTAAGAACCCTCAAGGGTGAAGAAGTTGTGGTGGTAAGTGAGAGGATGAATTATTTATCTAATGTGGTATCTGTCCTAAAAGCTGAGAGAATGATGAAGAAAAGATGTGAGGCGTTTATAGCCTATATTTGTGCTTTAGAGGCTAAGAAAGCAGCGATGGTGGATGTTCGAACAGTGAGAGAATTTCCTGATGTATTTTCGAAGAAACTTCTGGGGTTTCCTCCCGATCGCGAGGTGGAGTTCAGTATTGATCTTTTACCGAGAACAACGCCTGTGTCCATCGCACCATATAGGATGGCGCCAAAGGAGTTGAAGTAGTTGAAAGCATAGATTCAGGAACTGCTAGATCGGGGTTTTATTCGACCAAATCTATCACCTTGGGGAGCGCCAGTGTTATTCATCAAGAATAAGGACAGATCGATGCGTATGTGCATCGATTACCGTCAGTTGAACAAGTTGACAATCAAAAATAAATACCCATTACCGATGATTGACGACTTGTTTGATCAACTGAAGGGGGCGTCGATTTTCTCAAAGATAGATTTAAGGTCAAGGTATCATCAGCTTAAGGTCAAAGAGGCGGATATTCATAAGACGGCTTTCAAGACTCGCTATGGCCATTACGAATTCCTGGTAATGCCGTTCGAGTTAACCAATTCACCAGCAGCGTTTATAGACATGATGAATCAGGTCTTCCAACCCTATCTAGATCTGTTCGTCGTAGTATTTATAGACGATATACTGGTTTATTCGAGGTCGGAGGATGAGCATGATTCGCATCTTCGAATGGTTCTACAAGTCCTGAGGGAGAAGCAGTTGTTCGCCAAATTTAGCAAGTGCGAATTCTGGCTTAGAGAAGTTACCTTTTTGGGCCATGTAGTGTCCGCTGAGGGGATTAGGGTTGATCCTCGAAAAATCAAGGCCGTGTTAGAGTGGAAACCCCCTAAGTCTGTGGCGAAAATCCGGAGTTTTCTTGGGCTGACTGGTTACTATAGGAGGTTTGTGGATGGGTTTTCACTAATTGCTGCACCTCTAACCAAGCTGTTGAGGAAAGGGGTATCTTTTGTTTGGTCCGATAAGCAGCAAGAGAGTTTTGAAAGGCTGAAAAGGATTTTGACGGAGGCTCCAATGTTAATACAGCCTGAGGTTGGAAAAGAGTTTGCGATTTACTGCGATTCGTCACACACGGGGTTAGGATATGTTTTGATGCAGGATGGGAAAATGGTAGCGTATGCATCTCGGCAGTTGAGACCGTATGAGTTAAATTACCCCACGCATGGTTTGGAATTAGCGGCGGTGGTATTTGCTCTGAAGAGTTGGAGGCATTATCTGTATGGGGAGAAGTCCGTTATTTATACAGACCACAAGAGTTTAAAATACCTTCTCACCTAGAAGGAATTGAACTTGAGGCAGCGGCGGTGGATTGAGCTGCTGAAGGACTACGATTGCTCGATTGAGTATCATCCGGGTAAAGCTAACGTGGTGGCGGATGCATTAAGTCGTAGGGTGATCTCTGACTTGAGAGCAATGTTTGCTCACCTCAGCTTATACGATGATAGAAGTATACTAGCTGAACTGCAAGTGAAACCTTCTTGGGTCGGTCAGATTAAAGAGAAGCAGTGGGCCGATGAGTTGTTGAAGTCAAGATTTCGATTGGGATCGGGTAGGGACCACGAAATTCGGTGTGAATAATGATGAGGTAGTGTGCTTTCGAGGAAGGTTTACATGCCAAGAAATCACGAGTTGAGGGTAAGATTTTACGAGAATCGCATAACGGCCGTCACGCTTATGCATCCTGAGGAAGTAAGATGTATCGAGACTGCGAGAGCAGTCCGTGGTGGGGTTGAAGCGTGAGGTAAGCGAATTTGTGAGTAAGTGCTTGATCTGTCGGCCAGTAAAAGCGAAACACCGATTGCCTTCGGGGTTGTTGCGACCTATTAAGATTCCGCGATGGAAGTGGGAAAAGATCACGATGGATTTTGTTAGTGGGCTACCCCTTACGCCTACCAAGAAAGACTCGATATGGGTGATAGTGGATCGTCTCGGCGAAGTTTGCTCATTTCATACCTGGTTGGGTTGATAACTCTCTGCAGAAATTGGCTAACTTATATATAGCGAGAGATCGTGAGATTGCATGGGGTACCAGCATCTATCATCTCGCACGGGGACCCTAGGTTTACGTCGAGATTTTGGAAGGCGTTGCATCGCCACCGGCACGAAGTTAGACTTCAAAGACGCGTTTCATCCACTGATCGATGGGCAATCGGAGAGGGTAATTCAGATATTGGAGGATATGTTGAGAGGTTGCGTTATGGACTTCAGAAGAAGCTGGGAGAAGTTTCTGCCGTTAGCGTAGTTCGCGTACAACAGTTACCAATCTAGTATTCAGATGGCACCGTATGAAACGTTGTATGGTCGAAAGTATCGCACTCCTACTTGTTGGACTGAATTGGGTGAGCGTCAGATGTTGGGGCCAGAATTGGTTGCTGAGACGGAGGTGAAGGTTAAGCTAATTAAGGCTCAGTTGAAAGAAGCATCAGACAGGCAGAAGTCTTATGCAGACCTAAAGCGGAAGGGTGAGCTAAGCCCCAGGTTCATTAGACCGTATTGGGTATTGTGGCGTGTGGGACCAGTAGCCTATCAGCTCGAGTTACCTTCAGAGTTGAGTCAGATCAAGATGTGTACCACGTTTCGATGCTAAGACGCTACCGTTCGGATTCATCCCATGTTGTGCCAGTGGAAGAGATTGAAGTAAGGTCTGATCTATCTTTTGAGGAAGAACCGGTACAGATCTTGGATCGTGAAGTCAAAGTATTGCGTAGGAAATCAGTCCCTTTGGTTAAAGTATTGTGGCGAAACCATGGGTCGGAGGAAGCTACGTGAGAGCCAGAGGATGTTATACAGCGACAATACCCTCATCTCTTTTGACCAGGAGTAAATTGAGGAGAAAAACAACGGATTTAGCAAGGGATAAAGGTAGTGGCCGGATTTAGGATGCTTGGGAGGAGTGTAGGAATCGATTCTAGTATGCTTAGGGAGGGTGCCGAAATTGTGGAAGTATTTAGTAGCCAAGCTAGAAAGCTCTCTTCTTTTTTTTCGACATTTGGAGCTTTCTTCTGTCGACTTGAGAACCATCCCCTCTAGGTTAGCCGAACCCTCCTTCTATCTTTTCTTATTTGTTTCACTTTTCATTCGTTGCATCAAAAGCCGAAATTTCACCATTCTTCACTTCTTCTCTTTGGCTGAATCTCTCATCCACTCCACTCAAACTCTTAAGCCTTAAACTACAAGAAATACCATTCCTTGATCACTTCTCCTCTCTTCCTCTTCTTTACTTGTTCCATTTCAAACCGATACCATCCTTTTGCCCCCACATTCATACAAGCCGAAACCCTTAACCCCTTTTCATCTCTATTTTTTTTTGTCTATGCTATAGCCAAATGCCCCTAGTCCATAGTTCTCTTTTCTGATTTCATCTACAAGCTGAATACACTGTATTCGCTATTCTCTTCTCCTTTTCTTTCATTGGCCGAATCTCCCCATCCATTCTCCTGCATCTCTCTTCATTTCTCTCTAAAAGCTTAAAACCTCTGAGTCCCTATTCGAAGCCCTCTTATCTCCACTTTCGGTTCTTTTACTTCGATCTTTGATCTCTGCCATAGTCTTTGCCGAATTCTCCTAGGTGTAACCAGATCTGCTGAGTTAAGGTAAGTGGCGATTTCTCCTATTCCTTTATTCCCTTCGGGTTTTTGAAACTAAAGCCGAATGGCTAATTGGTTTGTTGATATGTATGCTTTGCCCGAATATAGGTGAGGGTTGTGTTCGCATTCTTTTTGGGAGACTTTCGGGATTCACTCGATTAGTGAGCCAAGCCTAAAACCTTCGACTTTTATCGATCTAGGTAAGAAGATCATTAGGCTAAGCGTATAATTCAACTCATATCTTATTCTCTATTTTAACTCGGTCTTCCGACCAAGATCCATTCTATGGACTCAAATGCCGATCCTAAGGAGAGGGTTAGACCCAGTGAACCCACCCCAAAGTTTAAGAGGCGTGCGCGTGTCAGTGAGATTTAAATTGGCCACCGAGTTGTGAGCCGACTTGGATCGTAGAGTCGAGGCGGATAGCGGTCGCTTTCTGGCATCGATAGTGTCGATATAGAAAGTATTATCTTGCGTGTTACTGTGTGTGTAGACCCTAACACACTTCATGTTACCTACTTTATTATTATTAATTATATGGGCCGGAAAAAAGAAGAAAAGTGTGTGTCGGTCGAAATGCCCTTGTGGATAAGGCAGAGATTGCCAAGTATGGGTTCTAATGATTTGATGTGAGTTTTGATGTATGTAATAAATCTTTGCCTTGTTATTAGCATGCTACATTGATTATGACACATGTTGTGCATGGGGTGTGGGAATGATGATAAAGGGGAAGTGATAAGGTCACACAGTGATCGGTGGCTCTGCCACGTTGATGATATGATATAAGGTCACATGATGATCGGTGGCTCTACCACATATGTTTACGAGGTCACATGGTGATCGGTGGCTAGGCCACAGTGGATTTTCAGGTCACATGGTGATCGTTATTATAACCGGCAGCGTGACTATCGAGACGGCATGTAGCGGATGGAGGGTTGATTGTAGAAATCCCCACGGTGTGATGGTTGGTACGGGTGGCATGTAGAGGATGGAAAATGCTAGGATGGTGGGGTGATGCATCCATGTTTGTTAAATAATATTGTGTATGAGCAGAGTATGGGGTTTTGGGTCGTGGGCCATGTCGTGAGTTTTGGTGGTTTACACACCGAGTCTCTCGTGACTCACCATTTTTCTAACTTTCCAGTGTCGATGAGACAGTGGATTGAGAGCCGAGGCGAACTCGTGGAGGCCATAAGGATTTTTATCTTTCATAAAACTATTACCTGCTTTATTTTATTTTATTTTATTTTAATTTGGGAATTTTTGTTATGTAATAAGGCCTTAACATTCGGGTTTTTTTTATTTTCCTATTATTTCATTAAAAAGGTGACACTACGCAAACTTAATCACCAAATTGGAAATGACGCTTTCAAAATACGAGTAATTCAATACACATGTTTTCTTTCAAATATCACCAATTTTAACGAATGTTTAAACAACTAAAAGTTAAAAATTTTCCTACACTACTAAACCACTGATTTCTAACATCGCCTTAATCGGAACGTTTTCAAATCCACAGTTTTTCCTAAATTAAACAAAAGTTTGTTTTTACTTCACCCTGTAACATACCATATATGGTCGTAACGTTTGGGCCAAGTTTGGGGTGTTACAAAGACAATGCACCTAAGAGAGAAGATTGAATGTTCATGTTTCTATGGAGTCAAAAGGCTTGGGTTTTTCAAATAATAGATCGGCAGCCGCTAGTAAGTCGATTGACCAGGAACAATGAAAATCCTCGATTGAAGTGTCCATCAATTGGGGCAGCCACAAGTAGTGAGACGTTTCAAGAGCAGGTTCAAACAAATAAGGCCCCAAATTTGGTTTCTGATGGAAACAAAATTAAGTGTGAGACCTATGAGACAAGTTCGAGAAAGGTGTGGTTTTCATAATCGAATTGAAGTTGATGCAACTAGTTCAAGAGGTGGATTATCAATAGGGTGGACCTGTGAGTACACAGTTCAATTAAAAAGTTTTTCCAAATCAGACATTGACATTGAAATTGAGAAAGGTAAAGGTTTACCAAGATGGTGATTTACGGGATTTTATGGGTCGCCGAATGAGAGAAAAATGGATGCTCATAGAACCTTTTGAAACAATTGAGAAGGGACTATTCCTTACCATAATTAGTAATGGGTGATTTTGACAAAATAATGTATTCTTTTGAGAAACAAAAAGGACGAGTACGGGAAGAACATAGGATGCAAAAAGTTTGAGACGTATTGGAAGATTGTGACCTTAGTGATATGGATTTTTTTGGGCAATGATTTACTTGGGAAAGAGGAAGGCTGCCGGAAAATAATGTGCGTAATGATTAGACAGGGGGTGCCTAATTCGATTTGGTGGGATCTATTTCCTGATTATTCTGTTAAGCATCTATCATATGATTTTTCTAATCATTGCCTAGTACTAATTGATATAGTAGGTAAAAGGCGTATTAGGAAGACAAGGAAGGATTTCCAATTCAGGCTCAACGTAAATAGGATATTTGAGGAATCTTGTGAGAATTGTATTAAGGATTTTGGGGATTCAACATGGATGAGCACGCCGATGAAATTGGAAAGGTTAAGGATAGAGTTGAAAAAGTGGGCAAAGAATAATCAAAGTTGAAGGAGATAGAGGGTAGATCAGTTGAATTCGAGGTTGGAAGAATTGATTTAAGAAGATCTTGATGAGGATAATTTGATGGAGATGATGGAAGTAAAGCTTACTTAAAATATGAAGGCCGAAAAAGATGAGTTGTATTGGGAACAAAGGGCGAGAGTTAATTGGCTTAAATCTGGGGACTGTAATACGTCATTTTCCCACAAATATGCTTTTAGTCGCAGGAAAAAGAATAATATCAGGGGTTTGGAAAACAATGAGGGAGCATGGGTATCAGAAGAGAGGGGAATGGATGAGGTTGCTACTGATTTTTTCAAAGAGCTGTTCATGGTGTCTTCGATAATAAATTGTGAACGTGTGCTATCAAGGATTACACCTACTATTTTGGGAAGTATCAATGATGACTTGTCTGCGATTTTCTCAGTGAATGAGGTGTGGGAAGCATTTAAATGTATGACACCACTAAAAGCTTTAGGTATGGATGGTTTCCCAGCGTTATTGTTTTAAAAATTCTGGCACATTGTGGGAAAGGAGATATCCTAGTTTTGTATTCAGTTGTTAATTGGAGTATGAGAGTTAAATAATATTAATAGAACAAACATAGTGCTTATTCTGAAAGTCAACAATCCAAAAATAATGTCACAATTTTGTCCTATTATTCTGTGTAATGTTATTTATAAAATTATCGATAAAGCAATTGTGAATAGGCTAAGGAAGGGTTTGGACGTCTACATCGATGAAGGGGAGTTTATTCTGGGAAGGCAAATTTCAGACAATGTCCTCACTGCTTATGAATTATTGCACGCATTTAAAAAGAGGTATTATGCAACCACAAAATCCTTTGCATTGAAACTAGATATGAGTAAAGTATATGATAAGGTAGAGTGGGGATTCGTGTCTAAAGTGATGGAGCGCATGAGTTTCAACACAAGGTGGATTAATTTGATTATGCGATATGTAACAAAAGTTTCATACTCAATTATTTTGAATGGAAGACGGGGGAATAATTTTGGCCTTCTAGAGGACTGAGACAGGGGAATCCTCTCAGTCCATACTTATTTTGTATTTGTGCTTAAGGTTTTTCAAGTTTACTCCATTTGGCTAAGCAAGAAGGAACATTTACAGGAGAGGGAATGAGTAGATTGGCAGTAACACATTTGCTTTTTGCTAACGATAGCATATTGTTTGGAGAGGCAAAGGAAGAGAGAGCAATTGCAATGAAAGAACTTTTATTGGAGTATGAAGGGGTCTCAAGATGATCAATTTCGATAAGTCGTTAGTGTATTTTAGTAATAATGTTAATGATAGAACAAATGATCAAATTGGGGATATTTTAGGGGTTCATATCTCGAGTAACCTAGAAACGTATTTAGGGTTACTTACAATTGTGGAAAGGAGGGTTACTTACAATTGTGGAAAGGAGAAAAAATGAAGCTTTTCTATGTTATAAGAAGAGGTTCTTGAAACCTATTGATAGCTAGAGTATACACTATCTTTAGGAGGAAATGATGTGTTTATTAAATCCATCCTATAAGCAAAATCCCGATTTATGCCATGAACTATTTTTGCTTCCGATTACTTTATGTCGAGAATTAGAAAGCATAATTAGCAAGTATTGGTAGAGAAATAGCAGAACAAACAAAGGAATCCATTGGTGTCAATAGAAACTATTGAGTAAGCTAAAAGCCGAAAGAGGATTAGGATTCTTAGATTTGGGTTTGTTTAGCGTAGCTTTATTGATGAAACAAGCATTGAGACTATTGATGAGACTAGATTATTTTCTAGATCGAATTATGAAAGCAAAGTATTACCAAATGAGTGGTTTTATGGGAGCAAAGCTTGGGTCTTACCCTTTATATACCTGGCGTAGCATATGTCTGCTCATAGGGTGACTGAGGAAGGAGGCGGATGGAAGGTAGGCAATGACATGTCTATTAATATATGGCAAGATCCATGGCTGCCTGGTCCTGGACAAGCAAGAGTGATGGGTCAATGCATAAATAATAATTATTCATATGTTTCTGATTTGATCGATGTGGAGTCTTATACCTAGAAGGTAGATATTTTGAATAGATAGTTTGATAACAATCAGGTGATGAGGATCTTATCCGTTCCGCTGTCGAGATGTGCTTTGAAGGAGGAGTTTGTGTGGAGGGAAGATAACACAGGGATCTATTCAGTAAAGAGCGAATACAAATGGCTTATTGCTAGAGAGAGGGGTACAACAAGGACTGATGATACAGCTTAGAATACAGATTTCAAAGTTTTTTACAAAAGACTATGAAATCTTAAAGTGGCCAGCAAAATTAAAATTATTGTTTTGCGAATTGCTAACAATTTCATCCTTACTCTAAGTAACCTTAGAAATAGAAGAGTGCCAATAGTGAGCTTCTATCCGGTCTGCCGTGGCACTAAGGAGACAGTTGAGCATTTGTTCCGCGAATGTCCAGTTACAGTCCAAGTACTAAGAGCTTTGGGTGTACCTTTTTCCTCCACAAATTATGAACACAGATGGAAATGCTGGTTAGTAAAAGAATTTACAAATTGTACTCTGGATATCTATAAACCGTGGGTGGTCACTTTCTGGGCTCTACGGTATAATCGAAACAGTGCTTATCATGAAGGTGTCAATCAACAAGCAAACGATCTATTTGGTTTTATAAAAGCATACATACGAGAAGCGGAATGTCTGGAGTTTGTTTTACCAATTGCTCAACAAGGGTGTAAAGGTTTGTGGGAGTAAAAGCAAATTTCGATGTTACTTTTAACCAGATTACAAAGCAGGCTATAACTGGTGTAATAATCAGGAATGTGGCAAATTCGGTAGCGACAAAGGCAAAGGCATGTCTCAGTGCAACGATCCTGTTAGAAGCGCTTAGCTTTCTTGATGTGGTGGTGGAGGGAGACTCACTGAACGTTATTAGGAAAATACGGGCCGTTGAAGATGATAGACCGATGATAAGTGTTCTGGTTAAAGAAATCAGGACTAAAGCTTTTAATTTTGATTCAGCGGCGTTTACTTTCGTACCTTGTCAGGGGAACCGTACGGCACACACGCTTGCAGAAGAGGGGCGAAAGCTAGGGGAGATGTAAATATGGATAAAGGAAGCGGCTGGGTGGTTGAAGTAGAAGTAGAAACGGACAGAACGACCATGCAACTCTAGGATTGAGGTTGTTTATCTAGCGTCGGAGGAATGATAGATTTTAAGACTCCGACATAACTAGGAAAAAAGAGCACTATGAGGAAGAAAAAGAGGAAAGCCATTACTAGAGTAGATAGGGGAAACGACGGCTCATTAAGGTCTCTGATATGGTGGTGTTATGCACAGGCTGTTGGGGAGGGTTGTTTCATTTCTTTTTTTTCTTTTTTTCTTTTTTTAGGTTTTCATTTTTCTTGGATAGGTTCTTTAATTTTTCTGTTTTTAATTTATTGCTTTGGTTCTTTTCAAGACTGGTAATGATAGCATCGCCTTAGTTGGCTATAGCTGTCATTGTTGGGTGTCTTGTAAACGGTCATTTCCATTTAATAAATCACCAGCTGGCTTTATTCAAAAAAAAGTATTCACTATTGTAATTTATTTACCTTTTTCCCTCCAAAATTCTATTTTTTTATCTAATTTGTTCGATCAATAATAGATTATATATTTTTCTTTATTAATTAATCATAGTTCTTTTCTTTGCAAAATGATTTATTCTTGATGAAATTAATATCATTTGTTGTAGTTTCGCTATGGTGAATGTCAAATTGGCGGAGCAAAATTTTTTAGCTTTGCCCTGATGTCAGCGAATATTATTTTCAAGAGGCAAAATTGGTAAAATAACTAAACATTTACCAAATCGGTGAGGATGATGATAAAGCATCTCTAAAATCACTTATAAAAGTAAGATTACATATATATGTAAGACTAAAAAATTTGTACAAGAAAAGACAAAAACTTGCAAAAGTGAAGATTTATTAAATAATGAAAACAAACAAAAATATATATATATAACTTCAGACAACATGGGTCCAAATAAACTCATGAAATTATTTATTATTCTGAAATAACATCAAAACGGGATGTAACAGCCTATTTTTTGTCAAATCGGAACAGTGATTTCAGAACCACAAATTTGAGGTCGATATATTATTTTATTATTATTATTTTAATATTTACAACATGATATTAAGATTGTGTGAAAATTTCGTTAAGAAATTTAATCGTTTGAATGCTTAATTTGATAAAAAGGACTAAATCGCGTAAGTGCAAAAATTCTGTTCTATTACCTAAAGGTGTCAAATAGTTATAGAACCTTAAAGTTAAGGTCCTTAAGTGATAATTAGACCATTAATTAGATAGTGGATGTTAATGGCTTGGTGTTATTGAAATTTTGAAATAATTTTAAGGTTAGTTTGGTAAATTGGTTATTAAATGATAATTTAATAAAATAAAAGCCATTTTTATTCATTATCATCTTCATCTAGCCGATTTTACAAAGGGAAGAAGCCATTTTCTTAGCTCCAATATTCGACCATGCTATCTATGCTCAATTAGGTACGGTTTTTGTCCTGTTTTTAATGATTTTTACGTTTTTGAGATCGTTGCAACTTAGTCTAGCTAGTCGAGGGACTATTTTGCAAAAATATTAAAGATTTTAGATGTTGCCATTGATGAATAAGCATGTGTTTTGAATTTTCTTGATAGATTATGAATGATTGTTGATAGATAAACAAGTTTTGTTAAGTGATTTTCGAGAAAAATGCAAAATAGGGATTAAATTGAGAAATGTATAAATTGTGTGGTATAAGTCAGTATACCTTACAGGTTTGGCACGGCCTAGCATACGGCCTGGTACACGGGCGTGTATGGCCATTTTTAGGGCACACGGGCGTGCGTGTTGGCTGTGTGACCCAAGTCAGAGAGTTACACGGGGTCGGGCACGGGCTGGGACACAGCCATGTGCTCCCATTTCGAATGTTCACACGGCCTATGACATGGGTGTGTCTAATGGCCGTGTGAGACATACGGCTTGGCCACACGGACGTTTGTCCCCTGTTTTGAGAAAAAAATTCAAAGTTTCGTAAAAGTTTCTTAAGTTGTCAGTTTAGTCTCATACCACTCTCAAAGCATGTTTAGGGCCTCGTAGGCTCGTATAAGGGACAAATTGATTGAGATTGATTGGTGAATGCTTGAATTGAGAAAATGTATGCTAAATGGATGTTTAATTATTTTGTAAGTCCGGTAATGCTCCGTAACCCTATTTTAGTATTGAATACGGGTGAGGGGTGTTACATTTATTGGTATCAGATCTACAGTTTAGTCGATTCTAGGACTAACGTAGCGTGTGTGTGAGTCTAGCTATATATGCCATATATAAACCGTGATAGTGTGATGATTCCTGACAATTTAAAATGTGCTTTTGTATAGTAAATGGATCCCGATTGAGCTGTAGCTGATGAGGTTGAAAGTAATGCACCAGCTCCCGCTCAAGGGACAGCGCCTTCGGAATCTAGACCCGTATCCTGTAGTTAGGGAGGAGAGGCTAAACAAGTCTTCTTCCAAATGATGAACGAGTGGTTCACGGAGTTCGTTAGAATGAATCCGGCTGCTCAACAACCTCCACCCCGCCAATTCCTCAACAAACCCCCGTAGTTCCTGAAGTTATTGATCCTATACGATTGAACAAGCCGTCAGTTGATAAAATTCGTAAGTATGGGGCTGAAGAGTTCAGGGCTACAGTTGACGATGATCCCGAGATAGCTGAATTCTAGCTTGAAAATACAATCAGAGTATTCGATGAATTGTCGTGTACACCCGAAGAATGTATTAAATGTGCTGTATCCTTATTGAGAGACACAACGTATCAATGGTGGAATACTCTGACAGCAGTGGTATCGAAAGAACGAGTTACGTGGGATTTCTTTCAATCTGAGTTCAGAAAGAAATATATCAGCCAGATGTTCATTGATCAGAAACGCAAAGAGTTTCTAGAATTAAAACAGGGCCGTATGTCTGTGACAGAATATGAACGAGAATTTGTGAGGCTCTGTAAATATGCCCGGGAATGTGTTTCAACGGAAGCTATTATGTACAAAAGATTTGAAGACAGGTTGAACGAAGATATCAGATTGCTAGTCGGAATTCTAAAGTTGAAAGACTTCGTAGTACTCGTCGATCGTGCTTGCAAAGCTGAAGAACTGGGCAAGGAAAAGAGAAAGGCTAATTCTAAAGCTAGAGATTCGAGAAAGATATTGATGAATAAACCCTATCACTCTTTATCTAAGAAATCACGAGATGTTTTTAGTCAATCAAATTCATCAGTGGAGTACTCTAATAGATATAGTGGGAAGCAATTTACGAGTTCAAAAACTCCAGCTATGTCAATGGCAAGTGTGGATAATGCTAGACCGAATAAACCTGAATGTGGACGATGTGGAAAACGACATTTTGGAGAGTGTAGAATGAATGACAAAGCCTGTTTTAGATGTGGTTTGCATGAACATTTCATTCGAGATTGTCCTGAGTTAGATGAGAATGATAAATCTCAGAATGTAAGATCAAACAACACGACTACGACAGGGAGACCACCCCGCAATGTTGGAAATGTGAGTGGTAGTAGAGGTGCAACACGAGATACTGCTGTGAGATTCGAGGCTAGAGCAGCTGCCAGAACCTATGCCATTCGCGCTCGTGAAAAAGCATCATCTTTAGATGTTATTACCGGTACATTATCTCTTTATGACACTGATTTAGTTGCATTGATAGACCCCGGATAAACTCATTCATATATGTGTGTGAATTTAGTGTCTAGTAAGAATTTACTTGTTGATTCTACTGAGCTTGTTATAAAAGTGTCGAACCCCTTAGGTAAATATGTCTTGGTTGACAAAGTTTACAAAAACTGTTCGTTAATGACTCGGGATTACTGTTTTATGGTCAATTTGATGTTGTTGTCGTTTGATGAGTTTGATGTAATTCTGGGTATGGACTGGTTGACATTGCATGTTGCAGTTGTAAATTGTAGACGAAAGACAATTGAATTGAAATGTCAGAATAATGAGACTCTCCGAATTGAATCAAATGATTTGAGTGGTTTACCAGCTGTAGTTTTAGTGATGTTAGCTCAGAAATATGTGAAAAAGGGATGCGACGCATATCTTGCATATGTACTTGATACAAAAGTGTCAGAATCAAAGATTGAATCAGTACCAGTTGTTTGAGAGTATCCAGATGTGTTTCCGGAAGAGTTGTCAGGTTTGCCATCGATCAGAGAGGTTGTGTTTGCTATTGATTTAGCACCGAAAACTTCACTGATATCGATAGCTCCGTACAGAATGGCTCCGACAGAGTTAAAAGAGTTGAAAGCTCAGTTGCAAGAATTAACTGATAGAGGATTCGCACGACCGAGTTTCTCGCCCTAGGGTGCACCAGTGTTGTTTGTTAAGAATAAAGATGGGTCAATGAGAATGTGTATTGACTATCATCAGCTTAACAAGGTTACGATAAAGAATAAGTATCCGTTGCCGAGAATAGACGATTTGTTTGATCAGTTGAAAGGTGCAACAGTGTTTTCAAAGATTGATTTTAGATCTGATTATTATCAATTACGAGTTAAAGACTCAGATGTGCCGAAAACTGCATTCAAAACGAGGTACAGACACTATGAATTCCTTGTTATGCCTTTTGGACTAATTAATGCTCCAGCAGTTTTCATGGATTTGATGAATCAGATTTTCAGATCGTATTTAGACAGATTTATTTTTGTATTTATTGACGATATTCTGATTTATTCTCGAGATGAATCCGAGCATGCCGAGCATTTAAAGATAGTATTACAGACCTTGAGAGACAAGCAATTGTTTGTAAAATTCAGCAAATGTGAGTTTTGGCTCCGAGAGGTTGGATTTCTGAGGCATATCATTTCAGCTAAAGGTATTAGAGTTGACCCGAGTAAGATTTTTGCAATTCTAGATTGGAAACCTCCGAGAAATGTTTCTGAAGTCCGAAGTTTTTTGGGACTAGCTGGCTATTATCGACGTTTTGTGAAAGGATTCTCTATGATTGCAACACCGCTGACTCGATTACTTTATAAAGATGTAAAGTTCAAATGGTCTGAAAAGTGTCAGCAGAGTTTTGAACAGTTGAAAGCATTATTGACAGAGGCACCAGTTTTAGTACAGCCTGAGTCGGGTAAAGAATTCGTAATTTTTAGTGATGCGTCGTTGAACGGTCTGGGTTGTGTATTGATGCAAGAAAGCCAAAGTAATAGCTTATGCTTCTAGACAGTTGAAGCTATATGAAAAGAATTATTCGACGCACGATTTAGAGTTAGTCGCAATTGTGTTTGCATTAAAGATTTAGAGGCATCACTTGTTTGGTGAGAAATGCCACATCTATACAGATCACAAGAGCTTGAAATATTTAATAACTCAAAAAGACTTGAATTTGCGACAACGAATGTGGCTTGAATTATTGAAAGACTATGAGCTAGTAATTGATTATCACCCAGGGAAAGCAAATGTAGTTGCTGACGCTCTAAGCAGAAAGTCATTATTTGCTTTACGTGCAATGAGCACACAGTTAGCTTTGTCTGATGACGGTTCGATTGTAGCTGAGTTGAAAGTGAGACCGTTATTTCTTCAGCAAATTTGCGAAGCTCAGAAATGTGATGGTGAATTGCAAGCTAAAAGAGTGCAAAGTGAGTCGACTAGTGATTCAGAGTACCAAATCGGAGTCAATAATTGTTTAATATTCCGAAACAGAATCTGTATACCGAGAAATTCTGAGCTTATTCAGAAAATTCTGCACGAAGCACATAACGGTTGTTTATCTGTTCACCCAGGGAGTACCAAAATGTACAATGATTTGAAACAATTATATTGGTGGTCTGGTATGAAACGGGATATTTCAGAATTTGTATCGAGATGTTTGATTTTCCATCAAGTGAAAGCCGAACATCGAGTGCCTTCAGGACTATTACCAGTGATGATACCAAAGTGGAAATGGGACAGAGTTACGATGGAATTTGTATCGAGATTGCCCCTATCTCCGAAAAAGAAAGATGTTGTTTGGGTTGTAGTTGATAGATTGACGAAATTGGCTCATTTTATACCAGTACGTACATGCTATTCACTCGATAAACTAGCGGAATTATACATTGCTGAAATTGTTAGATTGCACTGGGTGCCAGTTTCGATTATTTCGGATAGAGATCCCAAATTTACGTCGCGATTTTGGAAGAAATTGCAAGAAGCTCTTGGTACGAAGTTGAATTTTAGTACAGCTTTTCATCCGCAAACCGATGGTCAATCTGAGAGAGTAATTCAGGTTCTCGAAGATATGCTTCGCTATTATATTTTAGAGTTTGAATGCAACTGGGAGAGATATATACGATCCGCCTCGGGGTGAGTCGAGTTGTATGCGAGTTTGCTCGATCGTCAACGAGAAAGTATCGTTCGGCTTGTTCAATAATGATGCTTTAAGTAAATATTGGCGGAAGTTATGAAGAATGGTTCAAAGAAGGGTTTATAGAAATGAATAATATATAGATTCGGTTATAGAAAATAAGAAAGGATGGTATATGGAGTAGGAATGAAATGGATTTTAGGTTCAAGGAAGAAATGAAAAATTCGGCTAGCAACAAAAAAAAATAAAGGATAGTGATGGAATGGAAGGGAACAAACTCAAAGCAAGTAAGAACCACTACTAAAGAGTAATGACCCAAACACTTATAAGCTTCAAGGTGGATGATGGGAGATGTGAAACCTCGACCCGCTACTTAGAAAAGTAGGAACCTTGGTATAAAGGTGAACGCCATACTATATAATAGTGATAAGTTCGGATAGAAGAAAATGGGTTGACGCCATTAGAGACTAGATAATCCAACGAGTCTTCAACGAAATATGAGAGAAAAGCAATTCTCACAAAATGTTATAATTATTTCAATAAAATGTCCCAAAAGTCAAAAAGTCCTCCAAAAAGGCTTGTTTACACATATTTATAAAGCTAGAATGAGCTAGTCGAATGGTCACTTAATAAAGTGCTAATAAAGAGCTGAATTAAGGCTCAAAGACTTCTGAATTTCTTGGATCAATTAATTCCTATCTTTAAGATACTTTAATCAGTTGATTCAATGTCCTTGAATGCTTTGAAAATGTCTCTTGGTTTCTCCTTTGGCTAGCTGAATAGACTCCAACAACTTAATGAAGTTTTTAAAGCATGAATTGTCCATTAAAGTAGAAAAAACGTTTGGAGTAGTTGGAAGGGTTGCTACTGAAATTTAAAGGAAGTGTAATGCTCCTTTAAACTCTTTTTATTGATGAATAAAGCCTCTTTTTTTGTAACAGCCCCCTCTTTTGTAACCGAAATAACTTGAAAAGCCACCTTATTGAATGTGTAACAGCCTTTAAATGTAACGGTTGTGAGCTGAAAAATCACATGTAATTAACACATGTAACCGACATATTAAACACATTTATTCAATGATTAAACCTAAAACAAATTAACAACTATCTTAAATAAATGAACTAAAACTTATGCATCATTTATTCCAGCAACTAGTTTAATTAAGAGAAGTATTATTAAATGAACTTTAACTCATGCATCAATAAATTATCCTAGTAACTAGATTAATTAAAGAAGCATCTTATTAAATGAAGTTCAATAAAAACACTTATTAATTAAACTAAGATGAGTTGAATAAATGTCCAGCAACTCATTTATTAAATTAAAATTCTTAAATGCATGGTTTGAAATGCAAACTAATTGAACAAATGCAAGACTTAATTTAATGATGCAAACTTAAACTAACATGGGAGTTACTTAATGCATGTCATTATTTATGATGCATACTTAACTAGCATGGAAGTTACATAATGCATAACTTTATTAAATGCAGAACACACAAAGTGCAAATCTAAAATTAAAAATATGCAAACCTATTAATTTAAATAAAACTATATTAAATTAAAAAGTCCTTAAAACATTGGCCCAACAATCAATCAGGCCTATGAGATGTTTCATCTTGCACTTGGGCCCCTCAAGCTTAGGTCACTCTCGATGGCGTCGGATGGAGTCGAACCATGATGCGACCAGGTTCGCATCATATTTGCCCTTGGTTGAATTTGTATATAATAACAGCTTTCAATCGAGCATAAAGATGGCACCATATGAAGCATTGTATGGTCACAAATACCGAACTCCATTGTACTGGACTGAGCTTAGCGAGAAACAGATTCACGGGGTTGATTTGGTTATAGAAACTGAAGAGAAAGTGAAAGTAATTCGCGATTGTTTGAAAGCAGCTTCAGATCGTCAAAAATCGTACGCGAATTTAAAACAAAAAGATATTGAATTTTAGATAGGTGATAAAGTATTTTTGAAAGTGTCTCCATGGAAGAAAATACTTCGATTTGGTCGCAAAGGCAAATTGAGTCCGCGTTTCATCGGGCCGTATGAGATCATCGAAAGAATAGGGCCAGTAGCATATCGACTAGCTTTGCCAACTGAGTTAGAAATGATCCACAATGTGTTTCATGTATCGATGTTGCATCGATATAGATCAGATCCTTCACACATAATTTCTCTGGTAGAAATTGAAACTCAACCCGATATGACGTACAACGAAGAACCGATCAGAATTCTAGCTCGAGAGATCAAAGGGCTGAGAAATAAACACATAGCTTTAGTAAAAGTCTTGTGGCAACGTCATGGTGTCGAAGAGGCTACGTGGGAGCCCAAGGAAACTATGAGAAAACAGTACCCTAACCTATTCACTGGTAAGATTTTTGGGGACGAAATCCCTGAGGAGGGAGAGTTATAACAGCCCATTTTTGGTTAAATCGGAACAGTGGTTTTGGAACCATAAATTCAAGGTTGAAATATTATTTTATTATTATTATCTTAATATTTACAGCATGATATTATGATTGTGTGAAAATTTCGTTAAGAAATTTAATCGTTTGAATGCTTAATTTGATAAAAATGACTAAATCGCGCCAAGTGCAAAAGTTTTGTTCTGTTAGCTAAAGGTGTCAAATAGTTATAGAACCTTAAAGTTAAGGTCCTTAAGTGATAATTAGACCATTAATTAGATAGTGGATGTTAATGGCTTGGTGTTATTGAAATTTTGAAATAATTTTAAAGTTAGTGATAAACCATAATTTATACATATTTTAACCCCATGCTTAGCTTATTTTTGGATGAGTTTTCATTAGATTTGATGAATTCGATGCTCATAATCCTTTAATTTCATGTTTTACACTCAGAAAAGCTTTGGGAGTCGAAAAGAATGAGAAACGGGCCAAAAAGTGGAAAAATGGGCCTATCTTAGAATTCAACACGGCCTGGGCCATTGGACACGGCTATGTGAGGTGAGCAGGAGTGAGCACGGCCCAAGCCTATCGTATATGGGCGTGTCACATGGGCTTGTCCCTACCGTATCAAAGATTAATTCTATCTGGAAAAGGTTACTTGTGGGCAAAGAAAGACGTTCCAAAGCCTATATAAACACCCTAGGGGGTGACCTAAAAAGGGTACGCTGAATAGAATGCAGAAAATACTCGAAGACAGCCGTCGGAAGCAGCTTGGAGGAAGGATCTCCATCAAGACTGAAGATCTCCCATCAAGTTCTTTAGAAGTTTTTCAGGTTTTCTTATGTTTTGTAGTTTTCCTTATTATATGATGTTTCCCTCTATCAGTATGAACTAAATCCCTTAAATACTTGAGGGGATGAAACCTATGATGAATCTTATTACTATTTGATTTATAAGATAAATACTTGTTCTTATTCTTAATTGTGAATTCTTATTCTTGTTTTGATAATTCAGATTATTGATTCAAGTCGAATGTGCTTATTTAGTGGAGCAAAAGTCCCTGTTTAAGAGTAGATCAACACAATTAAGCGGAGTTGATTGCAACCTTAGAGATAGGGTGACGAAAATCTGCCGGATTAGGGTCAAATCTAATAAGGGAATCCATAGATCGAGTTAATGCGACAATAGGGGTTTTAATTAGAAAGAGATTTCAATTAATCATCCTAGAGTCAGTTGTTTTTAGTCTTGAGAGAGATATTAACATAAATCAGGGATTTCTACGGATTAAGTCAAGTGAATAAATCATATGAATCAAAAGTAATAAGTGAAGTCTAGGTGGATTCTTCCTTAGGTATTGCCTATCACATAAGTTGTCTAAAAGTATTTTCCCAATTCTTTCGTTGTCGTGTTTTTAATTAAGTTTTAGTTTAAAAGAATTCACTCCAATTTTTAGGCTAGATAATAAGAAGATAGTAATTACTAGTACTCTTGGTCCTTGTGGATACGATATTACCGGTCTTACCATAACTATACTATTAAACGATAGGTGCGCTTGTCTTTATTGTGGTCATAGTTAGTTTTAGACACATCAAGTTTTTGGCGCCGTTGCTGGGGACTAAGATATTAGGAACGCTAAATTTTTATTACTTTAGCCATTTTATTTACTTTTATTTGCAATTTATTTTTATTTCTACTCACTAATTTTTTTTCTTTGCTTCTGGCAGGAACTTTTAGTTTATGACTAGAAAGAACCCATCAGGACCATTACTTTTTGACAGTGATATAGAAGGTACAGCTCGTAGAAACCGAAGAGAAATAAGGAGAAGTCTACAATACATAGAAGAAGAGCAAGAAGACGAAACTAATACTACAGAAGAGATGGCTGATAATAATCTGCTACCTCTTCTGGTTGCCGCAAACCTGATGAATCAAAATCCTGCTCCTCGTACTATGTATGATTATGCTAAACCTAATTTAACAGGAACTGGATCAAGTATTGTTAGACCTGCTATTGCTGCAAATAATTTTAAACTGAAACCTAACACTATATAGATGATTCAGCAATTTGTTCAGTTTGATGGTTTGCAGGATGAGGATCCAAACAATCACTTGGGAAATTTTCTGGAGTCTTGCGATACTTTCAAAATTAATGGCGTTTCTGATGATGCCATTCGCCTTCGGTTGTTTCCCTTTTCGTTGAGGAACAAAGCTAAACAGTGGTTGAACTCGTTACCACGAGGTTCAATCACTACATGAGATCAAATGACCGAAAAATTTTTATTTAAATATTTTCTGCCGGCTAAAACGGTTAAGTTGAGGAATGATATCTCTTCTTTTGTGCAAATGGATTTAGAGACACTTTACGATGCATGGGAGAGATACAAGGATTTAATAAGAAAGTGCCGTCACCATGGGTTACCTTTGTGGCTACAGTTCAAACCTTTTACAACGGCGTGAACCCCTCAACTAGACAGTTGATTGATTCAGCCGCCGGTGGAACCCTAAATAACAAGACCCCTGAAGCGGCTTATGATTTCATAGAGGAGATGACACTGAATAACTATCAGTGGCAAGTTATGAGGACAAATCCAACAAAAGCCGCCAGTGTTTTCAACCTTGACGCAGTAACCATGCTATCAAACCTGGTAGAACTGTTAAATAAAAAGATTGATGGTTTGTGTGGTTCTTTGCAGGTATATCCAGTAATGCAATGCGGCACGAATGGAGGAGGAATGAGCAATACAGAATATCCATCCTACAATTCTGGCATGGGGAATGAGCAGCTGAATTATATGGGTAATAACTCTAAACCTCCAAATAATCCTTACAATAATACATATAATCCAGGATGGAGGAACTACCCAAATTTCTCATGGGGTAATGAAAGGAATCAAAGACCGCAAATTCCTCCAGTTTTCCAACCATCCTACCAGCAAGAGAGAAAGCCGAAACTTGAAGATATGCTAGCAAAGTTTATTTCAGTGTCAGAGACTCGTTTTTAGAATACCGAAACAGCGTTGAAAAATCAGCAAGCATCGATTCAAGGGCTTGAGAATCAAATTGGACAACTGGTTAAGCTAGTTTCTGAAAGGCAATTAGGTAGTTTACCTAGTAACACCGAACCCAAACCAAAAGAGCATGTGAATGCAGTTACACTAAAGAGTGGGAAGGAGTTGGTTGAAACTGAAAAGAAGATGCCACAAGAAACTGATAAGGCAAAGGGTGAGGAAGTAAATGAGAATATAACACCGGTACTTAAAGAGTATATACCACCGATCCCATATCCTGCAAAGTTGAAGAAAGACCGCATGGACGCACAATTCGATAAATTTCTTGAACTTTTTAAACAATTACTTTTTAACTTACTTTTTGTTAAAGCTATTTCGCAGATGCTTACGTACGCAAAATTCTTAAAAGAGCTTTTAACAAATAAAAGGAAGTTTGAAGAGCTATCAATCGTGGAGCTTAACGAGGAATGTTTAGCTATTCTCCAGAATAAGCTACCAACCAATTTGAAAGATCCAGGAAGTTTTACTATTCCCTGTTTAATTGGTAGTTTAAATATTGAGAAAGCATTAGCTGATTTAGGTGCCAGTATTAATTTAATGCCTTATAAAATGTTCAAACAGCTTGGTCTTGGGGAACCAAATCCCACTAGGATGAATATCCAATTAGCTGATAGATCTATTAAATATCCTAGGGGAATTATTGAAGATATTTTGGTAAAAGTTGATAAATTCATATTCCCTGTTGATTTTGTTGTGCTTGACATGGATGAGGACGTTGAGGTGCCCTTAATTTTAGGACGCCCATTTTTAGCTACTGCTAGGGCTATTATTGATGTAGGTGATGGTAAACTTATGCTCAGGATAGGTGACAAGGAAATTATTTTTAAAATTTATGATGCTATGCGATACTCTAGAGAGCAAGATGATTCCTGTTATTTTATCGATGCTATTGATCATTCTATTCAAGATTCTTTTCAGGAAATCATACAGAAAGACACGTTGAAACTGTGTCTTGCCCAAGGAGAGGAGGCCGATGACGATACCAATGAGATGGGGGAGGTAAAAATTTCTTCCCCAAGACAAAAGAAGTATGAGGGCATTGAAATAAACGGCGAACTAAAACAAAAACCCTCGATTGAAGAGCCCCCCAATTTGGAATTGAAACAGTTACCAAATCACTTAGAGTATGCATTCTTTGGAGAAAATTCTACACTACCGGTAATTATTTCTTCTAAATTAAAACCCAATGAGAAAGACGAGTTACTACAGGTACTAAAGGAGCATAAAAGAGCCATAGCTTGGAAGATTTCTGACATTAAAGGGATAAGTCCATCGTTTTGCACCCACAAAATTTTAATGGAAGATGAATATAAACCATGTGTGCAACCTCAAAGATGATTGAATCCCAACATGAAGGAAGTTGTTAAAGCTGAGGTAATTAAACTTCTAGATGCTGGAGTTATTTATCCTATTTCTGATGGTACTTGGGTAAGTCCTGTGCAGGTTGTTCCAAAGAAAGGAGGCATGGCTGTGGTAGCTAACGAAAAAAATGAATTGATTCCAACAAGAACAGTCACAGGTTGGAGAGTCTGCATTGACTATAGGAAGTTGAACGATGCCACGAGAAAAGATCACTTTCCTTTACCCGTCATTGATCAGATGTTAGAAAGATTATCTGGGCATATGTACTATTACTTTCTAGACGGACTCTCTGGCTACTTCCAAATCCCAATAGCTTCTGAGGATCAAGAAAAGACAACATTTACATGTTCATACGGTACGTTTGCTTATCGTAGAATGTCTTTTGGATTATGTAATGCTCCTGCTACTTTTTAGCGCTGTATGCTAGCCATCTTTGACGAACTTGTTGAGGACATCATGGAGGTATTTATGGACGACTTTTCGGTATTTGGTAATTCTTTCCACCTTTGCCTTAAAAAATTAAAACGAGTTCTAATGAGATGTGAGGAAACGAACCTTGTGCTTAATTGGGAAAAGTGTCACTTTATGGTTCAAGAAGGGATTGTGTTAGGTCACAAAATTTCTAGTAGAGGGATTGAGGTTGATAAAGAAAAAATTGAAACCATAGAAAAATTACCTCCTCCCAGTTCAGTTAAGGCTATTAGAAGTTTTTTTAGGACATGCTAAATTTTATAGAAGATTTATTAAGGATTTTTCTAAAATAGCTAAGCCTCTAACGAAATTACTAGAAAAAGATGTGCCCTTCAATTTTGATCAGGAATGTCTAGATGCATTTAATACCCTCAAAAATAAATTAATAAATGCTCCGATTATAATTGCACCTGATTGGAATTTACCCTTTGAACTAATGTGTGATGTGAGTGATTTTGCAGTAGGTGCGATTTTGGGACAGCGAAGAGACAAGCATTTTTAGCCAATTTATTACGCTAGTAAAACATTGACGGCCACACAAGAAAATTACACCACCACAGAAAAAAAGTTGCTAGCTGTGGTTTTTGCATTTGATAAATTTAGACAGTATTTGATATTATCTAAAGTTGTCGTTTACATAGACCATTCAGCTCTTCGTTATCTTTTAACTAAATCTGATGCAAACCCTCGACTCATAAGATGGATTTTACTCTTATAGGAATTTGATTTGGAAATTCAGGATAAGAAACGAGCTAAAAATCTCGCGGCAGACCATCTTTCTAGACTTGAAAATCCACATATCAAAGAACTCGATAAAAGTGAGATAAATGACTCGTTTCCTGAAGAACAACTCTTTGCTATTTCCGACTCCGAGGTACCTTGGTTTGCAGATATTGCAAATTATTTAGCTGCTAACATCCTGACAAAAGGGTTAACACATAATCAAAAGAAGCGATTCTTTGCTGATGCGAAATACTATTTTTGGGAGGACCCTTTTCTTTTTCGTATATGTGTAGATCAAGTAATTCGGAGATGTGTTACAAAGGCAGAAGCAAGCAAAATACTAGAACATTTCCATTCAGGACCATCAGAAGGACATTATAGTGAGATTAGGATAGCACATAAAACGCTCGAATCAGGTTCTTATTGGCCCAAACTGTTCAAGGACGCTAACAGGTATGTTGCTTCGTGCGATAGATGTCAGAGAACAGGTAATATCTCTAAACGCGATGAAATGCCTCAAACATATATGCTATCATGTGAAATATTTGATGTGTGGGGTATTGATTTTATGGGTCCATTCTCTAGCTCATTTGGGAATAAATACATCTTAGTAGCAGTTGATTATATGTCAAAATGGGTGGAAGCTCAAGCTTTACCTACTAATGATGCTAAAGTAGTAGTGAGATTTCTTAAGAAACTCTTCTCTCGATTTGGAACACCCAGATCAATTATTAGTGATAGGGGTACTCATTTTTGTAATACTCAATTTGATAAAGTCTTAAAGAAATATGGAGTACACCACAGAACAACTACCCCTTATCACCCTCAAACAAGTGGACAAGTGGAAGTAGCAAATCGAGAGCTTAAATGTATTCTAGAGAAAGCAGTAGAATCAAACAGGAAAGATAGGGCATTAAAAGTAGACGATGCTTTATGGGCCTACAGAACCGCTTTTAAAACTCCCATAGGAACATCCCCATACAGACTTGTCTACGGAAAGAGTTGTCATCTACCATTTGAATTAGAGCACAAAGCATTTTGGGCTATAAAATTCTTAAATTACGATCTTAAACTTGCGGGTGAGAAAAGATTGATGCAGTTGAACGAGCTAGATGAGTGGCGAGCGAATGCCTACGAGAATTCACGTTTATACAAAGAAACAACAAAGCGATGCCATGATGCTCGTTTGAAGCAACCTAAGCAGTTTGAAGTTGGAGATCTTGTTTTACTATACAATTCGAAGCTTGAATTGTTCCCTGGAAAGCTGAACTCAAGATGGTCAGGTCCATTCGTAATCAAAACTATTTTTCCCTATAGCACAATCGAGGTAACTCATCCGACTCATGGCACATTCAAGGTAAACGATCAACGACTTAAACTATATAACGGTGAGGATTTTAGAGATATTAGAGAGGAGCTTCAGCTCTGTGAACCTCTATAAAGAGCGGATACAAGGTAAGTCTAGCTTAGGACTCTAAACAAGCACTTCTCGGGAGGCAACCCGAACACTAATGATCGGTGTGTCACAGTCTTAAAATTTATAATGAGAATGATCGAGCCTAAAAACTAACTATGACAACGATTGAGGCAAGTGTACCTATCGAACAGTAGTATAGCTTAGTGGCAAAACCGGATTGTCGAACCCAAAGGAACCGAAAGTACTAATACTAACTTTCTTTTTATTATTTAGCCTTAAAATTGAAGTGAATCGATTTAATCTAGAAAATTAACTAACTACTAACCTAAAAACGATGAGACAAAAAGAATGAAATTAGGGAAATACTTGTGGGAAAAACCAATTGATTAAAACAATACCCAAGGAAGAATCCACCTAGACTTCACTTGTTATCTAACTCGAACTGCACGATTTATTCATTTGACTTGATCCGTAAGATTCCCTAATGTATATTAACCCCTCTCTCGAGGCGACTAACGTCTAACCCTAGGTTGATTAATTAAAATCTCTTTCTAATTAAAACCCCTAGAATCGCATTAACTCGATCTATAGACTCCCATATTAGGTTTCACCCTAATCCGGCAAAATCTCGTCACCCTATCTCTAGGCGTGCGATCAACTCCGCTTAATTATGCTAGATCTACTCTTAGGCAAGGACTTTTTCTCCTCCACCTAAGCACATCAAACTTGAATTAATATCCCGGAAATATCAACACAAGAATTAAGAACACATAATTAAGAACAAATCAAATATTTATCATATAGTTCAGCAAACGATAACAAGATTCATCTTAGGTTTCATCCCCCTCAGGTATTTGAGGGTTTAGTTCATAATGATAATAGAATACATCTCAAAAGAAAAGATAAAACAAAACATAAGAAAAACTCTAAAACCCCCTGAAGGAATTTAAGAGAGATCCTCCGTCTTGAGTATAACTCCGGCTTCTTAAGATGAATCAACTGGCTTTCTTCAAGTAATTTCCACAATTCTGATCTTTCTGGCTTGGCTCATTGGCCTAGTTGGACGCCCCCTGAAGGTTGGCCTCTAGGGTGTTTATATAAGCTTTTGGAATGTGTTTCTTTACCCCTAAGTATCCAAATCCGAGTGAAATTTCTCTTCTCTACGGCAGGGACACGCCCGTGTGAATCGTGGCCAGGCCGTGTTCAGGTCTGATTAGGGAGGCACGGTCGTGTTGCTTGGGCCCAAGCCATATCGATTTCGTGATTTGGCCTATTTGGTCCGTTTTAAGCTCGTTTCTCGTTCTTTTCATCCTCCGGTGCTTTCCTGAGTATAAAACATGAAAACAAAGGATTAAGAGCACCAAATTACACAATTCAAGGCTTAAATCACCCAAAAGCATGCTAAATATGGGTTTAAAATATGTTACTATTTCGGTTTATCAAATACCACCACACTTAATCTTTTGCTTGTCCTCAAGCAAAATTCTTAACTCATGATTAAAACGAACTTCCTTGATTCATAATATTCATCAATAATGTTTCATCATAATTCAAAGATAATTCATACATGGATAATTCAACTCTAAGAGTCCTAAAGATTCAAACAATCCAAGTCATACATTTTGTAGCATGAAAACATAGGTGTTTCCCTTCATCTAAATAATTACCTCTGATTTAAAACCTGACAAGTATTGACATCCTCACTAAAAATTCACTCAAATCACTCAAAGTGTTTAAGGTTCAAAAATTAAGCACTCAAAAGTCAAACATGAAAAGTTATTACCATAGGCTTGCATGAAAGTCAAATCTCCACCACTATAATATGAGATAATACACAAATCAAAAGGTCTTTAACAGGGTTGTAACGGGGCTTGGGTTAAGGTGTGGATATAGGCTGAATTAGAAGGTTAGAATCGAGATTGACCTGACAAATTACCTAACTAGAAACAATGAACTGATAATAAACAATTACATCAATTGAGAACTTGTAATAATAATACTATTACTAATACGAGCTTCTTTTTCAACCATTGGGATTTAAACGTATAAGTTCACTTAATCACAGAACTAATAATGAATATGCTTCGATTTCTTTTCTTTCTTTTTTTTAGGAACAAATAAGATATATATAATAATTGATGAATTTACTATCAAAATTAATAGGCAATCGATCAAATCAAATCTCGATATAAGGGTAGTCAAAAGGAATGGTGATAACAAAAACAAAGGGTTTTGGGGTAATATTAGTGGGTGAGTCAATAAACAGGGTTGTTAGGATCAACGGGGTTTACTAGGGGTTAATAAAATGGGTAGGCTTTTTAGTGGAGTGAGTGGGTTAAAACCTAGGTGCCTTTATCATCTTAGTATATCAAATCAGAGGTGTGGTCTTGACATGTATAATCGATGCAAGTTCTAGAATAACAAATCAATGTTGACACACTCATAATCAATAAAGTGAGCAAGAAAAAGAATATATGCTCTATAAGGCTCAAAATCTCACAAAAATTATGGGTATTTTGATGTCATTCTTGTAAATTTCAAATTTCAAAATAATATTTAAATTTAGGTAGACAACCTAGAAAAAAAATTTAATTTTGAAAAATAGACCTATCATGCTTGATTCTCTATTATCTTAAAGTTTAAATTATCAATACACAATTATCAATGACTTAATCTAAAATATATCAATAAAAATCATGAATCATAGGAAATTTCATTTTAATCATAATATGAGAAACTTACTTTAAGACAAGGCATAATTCAGGATTTGAGAATAATGCAAAAAGTTTGGCACTTTTAAGATTCACCCCCCCACACTTAAGATGTACATTGCCCTCAATGTACAAAGATAAATATAAATTTTATAGTAAGAAAATCAAAAGGAAGGGAAAGAAGTGAAACTTCCTGAATTTTAGATAGAGTCAAAGAAAAGAAGCGATGGAATTTCAGCCTGAGCTGGAGTTGGCAGTGGTCGTGGTGTGGTGGTTTCCCATAGTCTCTGCGCTAGATGAAGAAATTGGGTAGCTCGTGTAGAATTAGCCAGGACATAATAATAATAATTCAAACTATACTAATTATATATTTAAAGAAAAGTAAGCTAAAGTGAAGGAAAATAAAAAGTGAAATAAGATTAAAAGAAAAGATTAATGGACTGAAGAGTCCTTATTGTTGGATGGTTCGCGAGGTGGTTGTGATTTCTAAGGCTGTGGTGAAGTGGTGGTCGTGCTCGAGGTGTGATTCCCTAGCAGCCTGTAGAACCTAAAACCAAGAAACTACAATAAAATAAACTAAATTAAACAGAAGAGAAGTAAAGATAAGGAAAATAAAGGAGAAGAGTAAAGAACAAGAAGAATTAAATGGTCTCAAAGACCCCTGGCTTGTCGAGTAAATGAAGCGGCCGGCATGAACTTATGTAGATCGGTCTCCCACAGGGAGATTGTGCTTGGATCCTTCCGCCTCTTCGACATAAATGTGGTGTAGCTCAAGGGCTTTGTAGATGGAGGAATAGAGGAAAGAATGGAGGGTTTGGGAGGGGAGGGTGAATGTGAGTAGGGAAAAATGGATGAGGAGTGGGTGAGAAAAGGGGGCAAGGGGTGTTTTAAATAGAATTTTCAAAACTGGTACATCCCCACCCCCGTGTACCATGGGCGTGTTGGGTCACACGGCCATATCGCATGGCCGTGTTATGTTTCGTTCATTTCTCCCACGCCCGTTTCGTGGTCACCACGCCCATGTAGGATCAAACAGTGTCGACCACGGCCACATCGCACGACCGTGGTTAGTTAGTTGGAGCTCGTGTGTCTTCCCTCAGTGTTGGCCATGGCCATACCACACGGCCGTGGCAATTTATAATCGTCTGTTATCTGGGAATCTTTCGTCATTGGCTCGTACTACCTCTGCTATGTCAGTACGGAAGTCCGTAGTGTCTACACGGCCACGGCCACGGCCGTGTGCAAGGCCGTGTGGTCTGAAAATATACACTTTGGTTAGTTTAAAATTAAATGCTGAAAAGGAAAAATAAAAGTAAAAATAAAAAATGTAAAAATTAATGGAGTTAGTGCTCGGGTTGCCTCCCAGAAGCGCGCTCGTTAAAGTCTTAAGCTAGACTTTCCTCTCATTCGCATAATCAGGGTGGTTTGAAAAGTTGAACATCTTTCCTCAAGCTATCTGTCCTATTATCCGTGTATAATTCAAGTCGAGTAGCATTTATTTTGAAAGTGCCAAATATATGATTACTTATCTCGACTATTCTGTATGGGAAAACCTTGCTTACCTTAAAGGGATTTCTTTGTTTGTATTAGGGTCAGGAGGAGATATTCGAGAGGTCTATTTTATCGAACAATACCGGTCTCCTATTTTAAAGTGATTTGTCGTTCCTACGAGCTCAAATGCAGTGGTTCCTCGGTTTCTCTTCGTGTATCCCTAGTGTTTCCTTGAAATGTGTCTTCCACTCGCCTAGTTCATCAACTTGATCCCTTCGATCCTCATGAGTTGTTTCTTTGTTGGCATTGGGTCTAGGATCGGGTTTAGATTGTGTTCTTTTGTGGTGCTTCCTACAAAGAAGGGTTAACCGAATGGTTATCAATAGAATTTACTTTCTCACCTTGTTTGCTCGATGTTTTAACTGAATCGAGAGCTCAAGAGTGATTTGTCTCGTCACCTACACAGAGTATGAGTTCACCTGCGTCGACATCAATTTTAGTCAGCGGTTGCTAAAAAGGGCCTTCCTAGAATTAATGGGATACTATTGTCCTCATCCATGTCTAAAACGACAAAGTCTACTGGGAATACGAATTTTTCAACTTTTACGAGTACATCTTCAATTATACCCCTAGGAATTCTAACAGTTTTATCAGCTAATTGAATGCTCATCCTAGTTTGTTTGGGTTTCCCTAGACCTAGTTGTTTAAACATTTTATAAGTCATGACATTTATGCTTGCCCCTAAATCAGCTAACGCATTATCAATAGATAAACTACCAATTAAGCATGGAATTGTAAAACTCCCTGGATCTTTTAATTTTTGTGGTAATTTATTTTGGAGAATTGCTGAGCACTTTGCGTTGAGTTCTACATGCGATTCCTCGTCTAGCTTTTGCTTGTTTGTCAAAAGCTTTTTTAAGAATTTCCTTGAATCTGGCATCTGCGAAAGAGCTTCAAGTAATGGTAAGTTAATATGTAATTTCTTTAAAAGTTTAAGAAACTGATAAACCGTAAAAGTAACATATTTTAAGCCCACATTTAATATGCTTTTGGATGATTTAAGCCCCAATTTATGTAAAAAGGAGCTCTTAATCCTTTCTTTTCATGTCTTATACTCAGGAAAGCACCCGATGATGAAAAGAACGAGAAACGGGCTTAAAACGGACCAATTTGGGCCAAGCCACGAAATCAGCACGGCCTGGACTTCAAGCCACACAGCCGTGCCACCATTCCTACTAGAACACGGCCTTACCACGACTTACACAGTCGTGCCTCATTCAACAGTGTCGAACACGGCCTGAAGACGATTCACACGGGCGTGTGCCATGGCCGTGTCCCTACCGCGGGAAAGAGGAATTTTACTCGGATTTTGATGCTTGGAGTCAAAGAAACACATTCCTAAGTCTACTTAAAATCCCAAATAGGAATTGCACTCAAATTAGAATACTTGGAGGCCAAGTAACACATCTCAAAGCCTATATAAACACACCAGGTAGCAACTTAGAAGGTGGTGTTCGGCAGAAGCCTTCTGCCAGGGTTTTTGTCGGGGCGGAGAGCTAGGCCAAGAAGCCAAGCCGAGAAGGTCAGATTTGTGGGAATCACTCGAAGATAGCCAGTTGATCCATCTCAAGAAGCCAGAATTCTACTCAAGACGGAGGATCTCCTATTCAATTCCTTCGGAGGGTTTTAGGGATTTCTTATGTTTTGTTTTATCTTTTCTCTTGAGATGTTTTCCTTTATTGTTATGAACTAAACCTTTGGATACCCGAAGGGGATGAAACCTATGATGGATCTTGTTATTTGATTATTTGAATTATATGATAATAACTTAGTTTGTTCTTAATTGTGTGAACTTAATCCAAATCTAATGTGCTTAGGTAAAGGAGGAATAGACCCTGCCTAAGAGTAGATCCAACATAATTAAGTGGAGTTGATCGCACGCCTAGAGATAGGGTGACGAGATTTTGCCGGATTAGGGTGAAACCTAATATGGGAGTCCACAGATCGATTTACTGCTATTCTAGGGGGTTATTATAAGCGAACGAGAGTTTCACTAATTAACCTAGGGTTAGACGTTATTCGCCTCGAGAGAGGGTTTAATATACATTAGGGAGTCTCACGGATCAAACTAAGTAAATAAATCATATGGTTCAAGGTTAAATAACAAGTGAAGTCTAGGTGGATTTTTCCTAAGGGTATCGTTTGAGTCAACTGAGTTTTCCCAAAAGTTATTTCACGAATTCATTCTTTTTGTCTTTGTGTCTTAGCTTAGTTAGTAGATTATTTTTTTAGTTTAAACAATCATCACTTTATATTAAGGCTAAATAATAAAAAGACGGTGAGTATTAGTACTTTTAGTTCCTTTGGGTTCGACAATCCGGTCTTGCCTAAACTATACTACTGTTCGATAGGTGCACTTGCCTTTAATCGTTGTCAGAGTTAGTTTCCAGGTTCGATCATTCTTTTATAAATTTTAAAACTCTGATTTACAGCGATCAAAAACTTACCGAACTGTTCCTCTGTGTCGTCTTTCTTCATCGCCTCGGGGTATGGTATACGAGGTTGGTACTCTTTAATTACCGGTTTTGGCTTTTTACTTCCTTCCTCAACCTTACCTTCTTCTACCATATTCTCTTGCCTTAAATGAGGCTCATCTAACCCTACATTATCATGAGTTGATATAGCTTGAATCTGCTCCCTTGGGTTAGTTTCAGTGTTGCTTGGCAATCTACCTTGTGGTCGTTCTGTCAAGATCTTGGTGATTTGCCCAATTTGATCTTTGAGCTCTTGTGTCGATGCTTCTTGTTTTTCAAGTTTTGTTTCTATACTTTGGAAATGTGTTTCTATTGCTGCTATATATTTTGTCAGCATCTCCTCAAGGTTCGGCTTCTTTTCCTGTGGGTACTGCTGCTGTTGGAAATTTGGAGGGTGTTGTTGTCTTTGACTTCCTTGACCACCCCATGAAAAATTGGGGTGGTTCTTCCAACCTGGATTGTAAGTATTGCTATAAGGGTTATTTTGATATCTGAAATTATTACTTACATAGTTCATTTGTTCGCCTTCTATGCCATGTCCGTAGGGTGGGTACTCAGGATTCGCCACACCTCCACTTGTTTCACACTGCATAACGGGGTGTACCTGCAAGGAATTACACAAACCATCAAATTTTTTAGTTAACACATCTACCTAATTTGATAGCATGGTTACTGCGTCGAGGTTGAAAACACTGGCAGCTTTCGTGGGCTTTGTCCTCGTGACTTGCCACTGATAGTTATTTAGGGACATCTCCTCTATAAATTCGTAAGCTGCTTCAGGTGTTTTATTATTCAGAGTTCCACCGGATGCTGAATCGATCAACTGCCTAGTTGAGGGGTTCACACCGTTGTAAAAAGTTTGGACCTATAGCCACAAGGGTAATCTATGGTGTGGGCACCTTCTCAATAGATCTTTGTATCTCCCCCATGCATCGTAAAGTGTTTCTAAATCCATCTGCACAAAAGAAGATATATCATTCCTTAATTTGGTCGTTTTGGCCGGTGGAAAATATTTTAATAAAAAATTTTTGGTCATTTGTTCCCATGTAGTAATTGATCCTCGGAGAAGAGAATGCAACCACTGTTTAGCTTTATTCCTCAAAGAAAAGGGAAATAACCGAAGTCGGATGGCATCATCAGAAACGCCATTAATTTTAAAAGTGTCGCAGAATTCCAGAAAATTCGCTAAGTGTGTGTTAGGATCCTCATCCCGCAAACCATCAAACCCAACGAATCGTTGTATCATCCGTATAGTGTTAGGTTTCAATTCGAAATTATTTGCAGTAATAGTATGTCTAACAATACTAGATTCAGTACCAACTAAACTAGGCTTAGCATAATCATACATAGTTCGAGGAGCCGGATTTTCGGCCATCTCTGGAGGTAGCAAATTATTTTCACCATCTCTTGGTGGTATTGATGATATTTTCTTGCTCTTCTTACGTGTATTGTAAACTTCGCCTAATTTCTCTCGGTTTCTCATGGCGGTTGCTTCGATCTCACTATCGTAAATTAAAGGTCCTGTCAGGTTCCTTCTAGTCATAAACTAGAGGTACCTACAAGGAGAAAAGACTAAAATTTAGAAAGATAAAAATAGAAAACAAAATAAGAGTAAAATTGCAGAAAATGAAAATGGCTAAAGTAATAAAAATTGAGTGTTCTTAATATTTCAGTTCCCCGGCAACGGCGCCAAAAACTTGATCGGTGTGTCACAGTCTTAAAATTTATAATGAGAATGATCGAGCCTAAAAACTAACTATGACAACGATTGAGGCAAGTGTACCTATCGAACAGTAGTATAGCTTAGTGGCAAGACCGAATTGTCGAACCCAAAGGAACCGAAAGTACTAATACTAACTTTCTTTTTATTATTTAGCCTTAAAATTGAAGTGAATCGGTTTAATCTAGAAAATTAACTAACTACTAAGCTAAAGACGATGAGACAAAAAGAATGAAATTAGGGAAATACTTGTGGGAAAAACCAATTGATTAAAACAATACCCAAGGAAGAATCCACCTAGACTTCACTTGTTATCTAACTCTGAACCAGACGATTTATTCATTTGACTTGATCCGTAATTGTGTTCAGAACTAGGCCGTGTTCAGGTCTGATTAGGGAGGCACGGCCGTGTTGCTTGGACCCAGGCCGTGTCGATTTCGTGATTTGGCCTATTTGGTCCGTTTTAAGCTCGTTTCTCGTTCTTTTCATCCTCCGGTGCTTTCTAGAGTATAAAACATGAAAACAAAGGATTAAGAGCACCAAATTACACAATTCAAGGCTTAAATCACCCAAAAGCATGCTAAATGTGGGTTTAAAATATGTTACTATTTCGGTTTATCAACTAACCCCATTAATATTCATATTTTTGATTTTTAGCACCTAACTAAAAACTAACCAGATTAATGAGCGTAGGTTTTCATACCACACGGCCTTACACACGGGCGTAGATTAATGAGCGCAGATTAATGAGCCACGACTCAGACGCGCCCTAATTTAAAATTTACGAAACACACAGGCTAAACACAGGGCACACGGCCGTATGCCCTGACTGCAGCCCCAATTTCTATTTAAGTCGACTCCTCTGCTCATCTT